>CM072898.1:13416767-14691767 GCA_037013685.1 Acridotheres tristis
TACTCCAAGCTGCCGTGAAGGTACTGAGGGACAGGAATTAAAAACTTCTAAGTCTGAAGCTGAAAAAGGAATAGATATTTGTGTGAAGTATCATTTTCCCCATAAAACTCTGTTTACTAGTGTACTGGAAATCATTTAGGAAGTTTTTAAGATCTAGATCAGCAAATGGGGGTGTGGGGGTGTGTAAATAGATAAACAGATGTACAGAGGTTTGGGAGAACAGGCTTAATGCCCAGTGGGTCCTCTCTGTGAGCACTGAAGTGCCCAAGTGAATCGAAAACACAAACTTTCCCATGGACTGTGAGCAATTTCTTTGTTTGACTCAGTTTGCCTACCTACTTTATGCTACAGCATGGAGAGGCTTATATTTTCCTCTGTGTAAAAGATGGATGTTAGTCAGAGAGCCTGTCCAGCTGGTAAAAGTGAACTGTCAGGGGCTGACAACGTATGAATGGAGTTACCTTGGAGATGTAACAGAAGACCAACAACTAGATGTTGAGGTTTTAATGAATGCCTGCCAAGCGAGGCAGAACGTGTGAAAACAGCGTGGCTGGTCCTTGGAACAAAGAGCTGGAGTGCTGGAGGAACTCACAGAGGAGCAGGAATGGTGTGAGGCCACACCTGAAGTTGTTTGGGGACTCTGAGCCCAGAGGAGCTGTTCAGAAATATTTTTTCTGTGCGTGTTGTTTGCAGTCGCTCAGGAAGCCATTGGCAGGACCATGAGAAGGAGCAGCCTTAGAGTGTTGAATTGTGGCTGATAAGGGCATCAATAGCCTGCTGCAAGCATTCACAGAGGAAAAAAATGACTTAAATGACAAGAGTAAGGGATTTTGGCTTATATAACCCCAAACAGCCCAACTTACTGATAAGAGTTAATTCCCAGCCTTCTTCTGAACTGAATTCTCTATCTAGTCCCTGCCTGTAGCATAAACTCCTAAATGCCTCCTAGACTGACTTCAGGTAAGTTTGAGATGCTTGTGGATCAGTAAAGCAAAGGTTTTCTGTGTGTCTTCAGTGACAGGATGTCACTTTTAGTACCATTGAATCAGCTGAGATGGAGGGAATATGGCTGATGTGCATAGATGTGTACATTCTGTACATCTGTAGCTGCTGCATTATTTACCAAGGTATGTATTTTATTATTATATCCAGTGGGGCAAAGGGCTCACTTCTAAACTGGGACTCCCTTCCACCTTCTGCAAATGCACATAAAGGCTTGGTTGGACTGAGATCTTCACAGGCAGGATAACTCCTTTTGTGGAAGGAATGTGTGGGGCCAGAAGTGTTGTTTGGGGTGGATTTTTCTTAGTTCTTTAGTTGGGCATCAAGAAGTTACTCACGCCCCTTCTCCTGAAATGAGTTCCTTGGACTTTAGTTGGTGGGCCAGCAGGAGTACTCTGTTGCTGCAGTTTTGAACCTGAATTTTCCTGGAGTGATTTGCTGGTTGTAAGGCAAGCACTGGTCTCAAGTAGGCTCCAAGAGACTGGTCTTTTCCACAATGGCACAGTGAATTGGCCTCTTTATACAGTGACCTTGTAGTATACCTATTTCTGGTTAAAAAAAAATTGGAATGTGGGTTTTGTTAGCTTTTTTAAATAATCATTTCCTATTGCTCTGCCTTGAGGGTAATTTTTCCCCTCCCCATAGTTTTAGTGTTGTCTTCAGGAAGGCCTGTGTTTTGTAACTTTGGGAAATATGCTGTCTGCTCTGCTGGAATCTGTAATATTTGTTAGGCCTTGCAGCCCAGGTTGCTACTGACTCCAGTCAACAAAAACTACTCAGACATACAACAACGGGGGGTTATTTCCTCTGTCAGGTATGGGAAGGGGCAGAGTGGGACTCCCTGGCTTCTGTCCCCATGTCAGATCATACTCTGTGCTAGGTCAGGCAGTGCTAGAGCTGGAGCCCTTGTCTCAAGTCCCTGTGCCATCAGGTTGCCATCTGACCATACGTGTTAAGTGCAGAAGCCATGGTTGCTCGCTTTGTCACTGGCTTGGGTGGATGTAAGGACTCCTATTACAAAAAGGTCTAGCAGGTCAATCTGGCTTGTTGATGAGTGCCATCAGAGAAGTAACATTAACACCAGAGTGATTTCCATGGAAGCTCAGGGAAAGGTTGGAAAAATATTTTGTCGCATGAGGGGGTAATTGAAAATGTTTGCATATAACAGCATGGAATGCCTGAAGTTATAGGTGCTCGATTGTCTGTGCCAGCGGGAGGAAGAGTGTTTGCTGTATCCATGTGTTTTCCTGAGTGGGTGAGAGCATTCATGCCAGCATGGATTTCAGCCCTGTGGGAGTGAGGCTGAAGGGTGTCTGCCTGTCTGGCCATCAGTGTGCTGGAGACTTACTCAGAAAAGGGGACTTGACAGATACGCTCTGCTGCACAAAACTGAGCAGCATTAATGGTGTTGCCAAATTTAACTTGCAGCCATCGTCCAAACTGTTTCTCATTAGCTGTCCCAGCTGTGTCACTGCTGCTGACGGGAACTGGCCTCCACAACCTGCTCTGTAAACACTTTCCAGAGCTCAGCTTGGACAATGATTATGACTCTGCTGCTGTGAGTTTTCTGGGTTGGATCTGAGCCTGTCCGTAGGAAAGGATTACAAAACAGAAGGCTCATATCATCACGGTTTGTTTATGGCGGTTTTGGGAAACTCCAGGGCAGTGCTACAGCTCAGATCTTTCCATTGAAGCCTGCAGATTCTCTGTAGAGAACCTGTCTGCTCTGCACTGCAGTAGCACTGATCTTAGTCCAGAAACTATTTGGATATTTTTGGCTGCACTTTGGAGAAATTCATTTAGTCTAATGGCATTTCAAAGAGGAAAAACAAAAGTATCTAAGAGCCTGAGGTTTGAGAAGTTGGCTGTTGCACACTGGGTGGAATTCTGAATGGAAAAATAGTGTGGATTTCTGCTATGCAGAGCTAGTTGTCCAGACCTATGGCGCTACCTCGTGTCAATTAAAACTACAAGATGGCTGCTGCTAAAGGCTCATATTCGGTCACATTTCACAGGTTCAAGATTGCCTGTAAACCCAGACAGGAATAAACATGTGTGCTGAACTGTTTTGAATTGTATTCCATTAGCAATATTAGCTACCTATTTTGCAACTGCTTTAGATAATTTTAATAATATGATAAAAAAGCCACATTCTAATAAGTCAGAAGGTTGTAAGACGGTGAAAGGAAAATTGGTTTAGGTACAGGAGATGACCAGGCAGCTGAACTTGCCAGTGTAGAGCACAGCTGAAGGAGACTGTAGTGTTTTTTTGTAGCTGTCTCTTGAGCCCATGATTGCAGCGGGGGAAATCTAGAAGTAAAAGAAATACAAGAAGAATAAGCTTGAATGCTTTTCTGTCTCCTGGATCCCATCTGTAATTTACCCAAGCCTGTGCTGGAGAGGTGTTACACACATCTGAAAGGAGCTTGCTAATACTCATCAACTTGCCAAGACCATGGTTGCAGCATCTGAGGGTACTGAGCTCCATCCTGGACCCCTCCATGCTTGCCTGTGTGCTGTGGGCAGGCTGGCAGGGAGAGTGCCTGCTGGGCTTTGGTCAGCATGGCTGCCTGTGGAAGGTAGGGAGCTCAGTCTATGAATCTCTTCAATATAACACTGTAAAATCTGTTTTCTCCTGGCACTGAGTTGTTGCACACTTTGCATTTTTGTTTGGCTGGTGGAAATCCTGAGAGTAAGTGGGGCACCAGGCACTTAATACTATTGTTGTCACTCAGGAGAGATTTGCTTGTTAGTGGTGGCTTATTTACCTAATTAAATTCAAATGGTGGTTTTAGATGCTGAAACTGCTTGACCCTGTGTTTTGTGAAAATCCTTTGATGCAACAATCTATCTTTATGAAAAACTGAAAGTGTGTGTGAGAAATACGATATGTCTTGCAAGGAGCCTGGCTGGGAGGAGATGCTCTTGTCCTTCCTGTCAGGTTATTTGGGGTCAGAGTGGTGATTCATGGTAATGTGCAAGGAGCAGCAATATTCTCTTCTGTTCTCCATATGGAGATGGCTAGTGTGGGTCCCACGGGGAGGATGACTGGAGTGCAGTTGTTGGCCAGGTTGTGTTTGCATGAAATGCTGGGGGAAGGAACTAATGCAAAACCCTTGACCAGACCTGTGTCCCTTTGCAGAGATGCACTCGATGCTGCCAGCGTGCTTTATAATCAAGTTGATGAGGGCGTTCACCGACTGGTGATGCTGTCAAACAAGCGCATCCAGGAACTGGAGCTGGTGATGGAGTTTGAGAAAGTGGAAGAGTGTTTTAAGGAGGTAAGGCCTACCTGTCAGTTCCAGTGACTGCTGCCCTCTGACTGTGTGTTCCACAGCAGGTACTGGGCCTGTTGATCTGTTGTGTGAATGTGTACAGTGATGCTTGATGCTTAAAAAGAACAACTGAACATAAGAATTTGAGATAGAGTTTCAGCAGTGCTGAGAATCAAGTCACTTATTTCCCTGGTATCTCTTGATGCCAGGTGAAAGTCTCCTGACTTCTCTCGAGGTGTGGATCAGTCAAACCCCATAAACATCTGTGAAGTGGCTCATAGGTAACCAGTGCACTTGGAGGCTGGGTGTCTTTTTGGACCCTCTCAGCGAGACTGTTGATGAGGCATTCTTCATACTTCACCTTGAGAACCAGCAGAGCGATGACAACAAGCTCATAATAAGTCTATGTGTCTGTAGCTCCTGCAGGGTTTGCTGACATCCTGTTGCTGAATATCCCTGCCCCACACTGGCTGCCCATCCCTGTCATGTAGTCTGTTGTTTAGATTCCTGTACTACTGTTCTCAGGTCCCTGATGTCTGATAAGTCCAAGCACACTCCTTCCCTTCTGGGTTCAGCACCAGGCACACTCGGTTTGCCTTTGGGTGCAGCCCTCTACATGGACTCCAGGAAGGGAACAGCCTCTTGTCCTTAGCCCAAGAGCCATGCTCAGCCTCCCAATCCCTGCACTTCTGTGGAGCCATCAACTTCCCTTCATTTAATGCTTGTTGAAACTCTTGACAGCCATGGGATAACTGAAGCAAACAGGCACTGGCTTTCAGAAAGACCTTTGAAACCTGTAACCATGTTGACAGAGGACCTCAAAAAGTCATAAAGCAGCTCAGATCTGAGCATCCTACAAGAGCTGATCAATCCTTTCAGTGTTGCAGATCCTAGATGTTCCATATTGCAGATCTCTAACCTGAACTCAACCTCGAGATCATGGAATTGCATGGTCTCCTGTCCTGTAACTTGTCAACAATGAGAAGCTTATGTGTCCTTAAAAATCAGTCTTAGGATCAGTTTCACCGTTGTTCCTCTGGCATTCTGAGCTCCTCTCCTCTAGTGGGAACTGGATTTGCAAAGGAGGCTGTAGCCTACCTGGTGTTTTCACAGGCCAAGGTGGATCTGGGAGTTTTTAATGACTTCCCATTTGGAGGTAGACACTTGGACGCCATGCAGGATGTGTTCAGGACAAGGAGTGTGTTGCAAGAACCTGGTAGAGATTCTTGTTAAACACACAGGTTCCTAATACCAAATGAAAAATGTGCGAAAGCAAGCACTGGAACCTGTTTCTGCTTTAAGCTTAACTTTTTTGTTGAATTGAGTAATACTCAAATGCTCCTGGCTTACTTTGCTTGCAGATCACCAATGATGGCAGCAGCTGCTCCTGCTGTTAAGCCTGCCTGGGAGCTCTAGGCAGCAGCAGTGTGCCCCTCTGTGGTACTGAGAACCCACCACCATCTCTTCCTTTTGCCAGTGAGCTTGCTCCTTGTAACCTTCTCACAATCTGCAAAACTAGGAGTTTGTCCTTGACTATGGGGTCGAGTTGGGATATGGATTCAGGTGACATAGAAAACAGGATGTGTAGGCGTTAGGAAGCACTTAGTCTGTCCCTTCCCCCAGGTGCACCTTTGCCTGGAGCATTGCAGACAAGTTTACCAGCCTGTTTTTAAAACCTAGTGATGATGGAGATGCTGTGTTATCCTCCCTGGTCTCCTATGACTGCTTTGCTCTTAGCATGCTGTTGTTAGTCAGTCCTCTACCCGTCTTCGAGGATATGGGCTGATAACCGCAGCAGTAGCTGAGCTCCACTGAGGAACACACAGTTACTGCTCAGATTTGTGGAGAGCTATCTTCAAAAAAACAGTGGCTGAGAGTCCCAGAGAACCATGAAATATTGCAGATGGGGAGAATCTTTCAATACATTCACACTGACATAGTTCATGTCCTGCCAGTCAGAAAAGGGAAGTAATGTAGGAAATCTGGCAGCAAGGAGATTTGATCCCAGTTAGGGGTAACAATAACAGGAATGTCAGGCCAGTCTGTTGTAGAGCTTGCCTTAGACCATGGCTCACCCCAAAACAGAGCCCAGGCAGCCACTTGCCCTGTTTATGCCTGAGGCTAGTGAGCAATAGCAGGCAGAGCTTTTCAATTACTCTGTAACCTGAAGTGGAAAAACTCTTAGCAGGAGGCTCAGACTGAAATGCCAGAATGGGAAGAAGAAGTCTACACACATTTTTTCCAGTAATGAAATGACCAGCATTATGAGAGCAGTTCCTTGCTCTTTCCACATAAAGGCCTATGTTGGTGAGTAGCACAGGGTGACTAACAAGCGAGGCTTATCCCTTTTCTTCTAGGTCAGCAGTTGGATTGAGAATGTTGGCAGAAAACGGCTAAAGGAAACTATCAACCTGGATGATTCTTTGGAGATGCTGCTTCAAGCACAAAAGCAGTTCAAAGAGTTTGATCTTGTTGCCAGTGTAAGTGTTGTTGGATTGGAAAATTATATTGTCCAGCATCTGAGTTGGTAGCATGTGTGTCTTGTATGTGCTCAGCCAAACACATGATGCTAAGAGGGTTCATCACCAAGGTGTGTGTCATTCCATTCTGCTGCACAGTATCCCTGCTCTGCTTTTGCAGGCAAAGCCACTAGCTCAGCACTTAGTAGATGGCATTTACCAGTCTTGGGGAAAATAACTACTGGAATGAAAGATGGATTTTTTTGTTCCTCCTTTGATGTGCTTATAACATTGCCTTTTATGATCCTAATTGAGCCATAGTCTTGCTGTGTAGGGCTTTACAAGCTGCTATGTGATGAGTGTAAATTGTAAGAGATCAGGCTCCAGAATTCTACTATAGACAAAGACACCCTGCTTATATGATTTGAACCTTAAAAACTGGTCTAATTAGCCCTAGCTATTAGTGACCTTGAAGACTACTTACTGTTGATTCCAGGTCTCTATCCTCATAAGAAATTCCTTTTTGTTTTCAGGAATATTGCAAAAGAGGACAAGAAGCATTAAAGAAGATGAATCAATGGGAAGACTTTTCTTTTGTGGATGTGCATTCTTATAGGGTAAAGCTGCAGACCTACGAAGATCAGCTGGAGGAGTTCTGCACCCAGCTGGATGAAACAAGGCACCGAGTCTGTGAAACAGTCAGGCTGTATGAATTCTTTGACAAGGTAAGACAAGCCATCTGCTTCACAGAGGAAGGTATAAAAAGTCTGCTTGGACTCACTCCAGTGCTAGATTATTTATGAAAGGTGTGAAATGTAGTATTTGCTCCATCAGGGAGCTAGATCTGTAACATGCAGCAGTCCCCTCATGCTCATGTGTCTGCAGTGATTTTTTTCAAGTCAGTATGTGGGAGAAGGGGTGGGTGTGTCTTTCAGAAAATGTCCACATCTGTTAAGCATAGAGGTTTTCTGCTCTCTGAGCTGGAGCTTTTTAACCCCTTTCATGGCCACAGTGGACAGAAGATTATGGCAGTGCTGGCTTTGATGACAAGGGCCAAGAGATGGGCTGATTCGATCCAGTCTTGGCCACCATGCCAGGGTAGGCTGCCTGCATTTTCATGCTATATCCTTACACACTGGCAGATTCAGCCTGTTGACCCATCAGGAGTAGCACCCTGCTCTTCAGTCCTAAATACAGCCCAGCTCCTCCCATGTGGAGGCCTGCATGAGGAAAGGGAGCACCAGAATGGAGAGCTAAGAAATGTGGCTGAGGGAATGAGGGATCCCTGGATCATCACAGGATCTGGGAAGCAGGAGGAGAGGATGTGTGTGGTGACTGTGCTGAGTGCCTGACCTTCCCACCTGTTTGGTTTAGTTCAAATGCACCCATTTAGCAGATCTGCAGTTGGATTTGGTGTTCTTTAATTTCTAAAGTTGCAGATGAATAAGCAGTAGGATTTTCTGAGTGCATTTTAAAACGCAGCTTTGGCAAGAACAGAAGGCCAGAGAGCCTGTGCTCCATTTATTCCACACTTGTACAAACATTGGGTATTGAAGTTCTCAAATTCCAGAAAGAATAGATTCTAAAAGTTAAGCTGTACCAGATGTAGGTGCCACTTAGTTGCTGTCTCTGAGCTGCCTTGGCAGCCAGAAGAGCTCAGGGAAGGAGGAAGGAAATTCAGCTAAATGTGAAATCATGGAAAAGCATCCTGTGTGTGGCAGAAAAGTGGAGAAGGCAGCTCAGAACATTGCTGTCTGGGCAATGAGGATTGAGTTTGTTTGGTGATGCTCTGCAGGTCTTCTCTGGCTCATCTCTGCAGTTTGCTGTGCAGGTGGGGGACCCTTTTGCTGTGGAAATGTGTAATTTTTTTTTCACCCCAATGGAGAGAGAAGTGCCTCTCATGGCATAGGAGAATGGGAAGAACCTGTGCTTTTCTACCTCACTGAACAGAGATGTTCAGGGGCTGCTCTGGTACTTGAGCACCCCTTGCCATCATGGGAGATCCTGGGAAGGGTTTTCTCACGTTTCTTCTAAATTGAGGCCTACAAAATGCACCAAGCCTTGTTTGGCATATTGACAGTTCTGCAGCCAAGCCAAACATTGGTTATATGTGAACCCTTCCAGCCAGAGCTGGAAGTGTCTGGAGTTCAAATGTGGACTGCAGCACGTGATCATAGAACCATACAATGGTTTGAGCTTGAAGCGATTTTAAATGAATCGTCCAGTTCCAACTTCCTTGCTACAGGCAAGGATGCTCCCCACTAGACCAGGTTGCTACAAGCCCCCATTCTGGTGTTGAACACTTACAGGGATGAGGCAACCATAGTTTCTCTGGACAACCTGTGCCAGGGCCTCACCACCTTCACAGAGAAGAATTCCATTCTAATATCCAATCTAATCCTGCCTTCTGTCAGTTTGAAGCTATACTCTTGTTGTTTCACTCCATGCCCTTGTCCAAAGTCCCTCTCCAGCTCTCTTGGAGCCCCTTCAGGTTCTGCAAGGTGTTCTAAGGTCTCCCCAAAGTTTCCAGGCTGCTCAGTGCTCTGTTCAGGCATCGAAATTACATTGTGCTGGTAGCTCCTAGGCTGCCAGGAGAGTTGGATGTGACTCTATAGAAGTATGTTCCTCCACAGCCTTTTCCTTCAAAGCCTTTTCAGAGCCTGGGTCATTTCTAAGAACACAAATGCTACTTAGAACCCAACGGTGGCCCATTAATTTTCTGAGGTCATTGCAGCTTCTTTTTGGTGGATAAAAACTCCAGGGTGCAGTCCTTGGCAGCAGCAGCAGCCCTCTTGGTTGTGCCTTTCATGCTGCGCAGCCCCAGTGAAAAGAACATGATAGTGGCACAGTGTGTTTAACACTGCTTTGTGTGGAGGAGAGGCAGCTGGCCCAGGGAGGGAGGCGGATTTTGATCTCACTGGTTTCAGTAGAGCTATAAACAATTCTGGTGGTGTAAATATACCATGTGTACATTGTGAATCAGTGGCCAACCGAAACCAGGAGTGTAGGGGGATACATCCTGCAGCTGTAGGATCAGTGCAGAAATTGCTGCACAGCATGAAAGTTCTTTCAGTGCCTATGAATTTGATCTTGATCTCCAGAATGCCTTCTGCCTTCCCAAAGCAAAGTTAGTGGCGTGGTCTGGGAGGTGGGGGATAAGCAGAAGATTTTATCTAAACTGATTTCACTGTCTTCTGATACTGAGCTGCTTTTGACCTTCCTGCAGTGATCTTGTCAGTGCCTGCCTAACTCCCCTCTCTCTTCCCTAATATCTGAGGGGATACAGCAGGAGCAGGAGTCTACAATAAGCAGTGTCCTTGATTTTCCTTCTCGTAAAGAGCCTGCAGAGTGCCAAACCCCAGCATTTGGGGAAGAAGCCCAAGGATACGTAAGCAATGTACACTATGGTAATGAGCTGGCAAGCTCAAATCTCCAAACATCTCAGCATGCACCGAGAGGATCACAGTGTTCATCCCTCACGTACCTCGCTGCCTACTGGGAATGGGAGGCTCTGCTGTTCTGGCCCTCCTGCATGTGGTGGGCCAGTGTTTTGTAGGGCACTGCATGTGGCTGCCAGACAGGCTGTGGGACAGGACAGCATAACCCCATATGCCCCATCAAGATGCTTTGTTTTTTCACTGTTTGGCAGTTCCTGAAGGCCTGTCAGAGCTCCTTGCAGTGAGGCAGGCTGAGCTGGGCCAGACCACAGGGAGCTTGCACATGGGCTGGCAGGGTTCCCTTCCCAAAGACGTGACTGGTGCCAAGCTGGATGTTTCCATTTGTCCCCGCTTCCTTTGCGGCAGGAGCCCTTGGTGCCTGGCAGGGGGTGGATGATGGCTGGGCTCAGGCAGAAGGGACAGTGAAGGAAGCTGCTTTCCCCACCTCTGACTGTGGGCTGGAGGATTGTTTTTCAGTACCACAAAGTCAGTGTGGGCATATTCGGGGACCTGCCATCTCCCTGTGGCTTGAAGCCTGGTTTGGCCACTGTCCCTTGTTTACTCAGTTCCAAGACTGTGTTGGGATCTGGCACCATACAGTGCTTTGGGGTAAAACTGGGCAGCTGAACAAGCAAGGGTATGTATGATGTACCAAAAGCATTGATGTCTGTTTTATTCTGGGGGTCCTGCAAGGACAGTCGCCAGTATTCTTTTCTCCTGCTCTCTATCCTGGCTTCACCATAACACTGCCATGAGTACACCATCAAGACCAGGAACAGCTACAGCAAGTCTTCTTCTCCTTCTTTATCTCATTAGCCTTCATATTTTTTCCTTCCTCAAGCTATCTCTGGGTGAATTATTTCCCAGAATACTCTTATATACCATGTTGTTGACTTTACCATAAGTGAATTGCAGTTTACCTGAACGGCAGGTTTGACATGGCCCATGTGAGAGCTGTGCATCCTGTCAGGACTGAGCACCTTACTTGCAGCAGCATGTCCAGTGAGCCAGAGCACACAGGACAGTCTCTGTCAGGTCTGGGATGACCAATCCTGCTAAGGTCGGGAGTGAAGGTGCATGATCCTTGCTGGCACAAGTGGAAGAAAGCACTGACCCAACCAGAACAGGCAGCATCCCATTGCAGGCTCAGCACCTGCATACCCCGTGGCCGTGTGGTGATGTGGTGCCCAGAGCTGACCTGCCTGTATCATTACAGGAGGGCCTGAGGCAGCTCCAGGGGCTTTTTCCTGCTTCTCAGGATGTTGTGCAAGATGATGCCTCATTGGTGCTCAGGGAAAGTATGGTCATTGCCCTGCCATAGCTTCTGGGTCTCTTGCAGCTTGAGCTCTTGCCTTTATGTTTGCTTTCTGAGGGAAGCTGTTCAGCTTCAGTTCTCACTGCTCAGAATTGGTAGAGCAAGGCAGGTTGAGAAATAGTAGGGTTTTTCATAGTGGGATTTCTTGAGGCTGTGTTCCACAAGCTATTCCTTTAGTCGTGTTCTCTGTCTGCCTTCCTTGGATCTTTTCTCTCAAAGGACCCCTCACCATCAGCCTCTGCTGATTCTTGTTCCTCAGTTGTCTGTCTTTTTTCTGCTGTACACAAGGAGCTGCTGCTTCTGACTTCTGAATGGAGTGGGCAGAATATTACCCAACCCCTCTCCATCTGTGTTTTCATCTCCAGGAATGGGTTACCTGTGCACATAGGTGGATCTGCCCCCACAGTGGGTTCTCCTGTGCTCTCCTCCTCAGCCACTTTGTTCTTTGTGGCTTAGAAAACAAAGCCTTTGGCAAGTGAAGGAGGTGCCTGCCCTTCCTGGGGGAGGGCCAGCTGGCCTGCATTTGATTATGGCAGTGCCTCCTCATCCCTCCCCATTGTCCTTGCTGCTGTAGGAATGCCAGCCTTTTTGCGCTCCATCCCGTGAGCAAGTGTTGCTGCTCTGGGGCCCGAAGAAGGGCTGGGGCCCTTCTTCCCATCGCCCTCGCCTCTCTGCACATTTCCATGCACCTTTCCCTGCAAGTCGCAATCGCCCCATCCCAGCTCCGGCAGCAGACGGACCCAGCAAACCCTCTTGTAAGTACCAAGTGTGCGGCGGCCCGGCTGACGTGTGAGCTGTACTGATATTGTTTGGAAACAATGTAGAGAAGGCTTTTCACTCGGTTGCTTGTGCGTGTCTGTGTGCATCCAGCATGAATCAGAGTGCTTTGTGTGCGGCTTTTGTGCGCTCAGACAGAGCCCCGTGGGCTGCGAGCATCTTTGCAGGGTCCCTCTGAATCCCCTCTGTCTGTAGCAGAGCAGCGCCTGTCCCTCTTTCTCTTTATTAGAAGTTAGTGCATGATCATTTCAGTGGGCATAATTTAGAAGTTGCAGTGGGGGCTGGGTGCTGCAGCCTGGATGTATATGCAGGGCAGGTGGTACCTCTCAGCCTCCAGGATTTCAGTGAAATGTTGTGAGCAGTTTAGGAGCGGGTTGCTCTCCTGGACTGTTCCAGTGTTTGCTGGGTTCCTGCCCCCCAGCTTGACTGAAACCTGCTGGCACAGCACTCCCAGTTTCCAGAGGTGGATCTGATCTTAGATTTGTCAGCAGAAATTCGGAGTATGCTAAATAAGTTGCCTTCCACATATGTTATCTCTGAATTCTCCCCAAAACTTTCAGAACAGAGACCTGCTGATTCCTTGTTTTCTGCTGTGTTTCATTTCTGATTATGTACCAGATACAATTTTGCAGATAAACTTTTTGAGGGAAAAATGTCCTTTCCAGGTGATAAATTATTGATGTTTCTTTTTTCTTAGCCTTTGATGAAAAAAAGGAGGATTGTGAATGCTGATCTGTGGGAAGCTGGAAAGAATCCTGGTCTCTGTAACCTAAAAGTGTGATTTTTCTGTAGCAGGCTGTTTGGCACAGTTTGAGAAGTAAATTTACTGAAAGGGTGCTATGATTCCCTGCCCTGGGAATGTGCTTGGACGAGTGCAGAGTAGAACTTAGTACCACCGTGGGAAAGAAAGACATTTGATGTGTCCTTACTGTAGTGTACTTACTGTAAACAGAGACATAGGTCCCTGTGCCGTGATGCTGCCAGCAGTTCTGCACAGGTCAGAATATGATTTTGTCTGCCAGCACCTTGGAGCAAATGAGATTTTGCTGTGGTTTCTAATAAAGTCCCTGGAACTTAACATGCACTATTCTCTCTCCTCCTCTGTGTTTTGCTTTTCTGGGATGGTCTGCACAACATTCCCAAGCCTGTAAAGTCGTGCCCCTAGACAGACATCTCGTCTGATTTGTTCTCCTATTTCAGGGGTGTCCTTTTTCATGCATAGCCTGAAGTAGTTGGGGGAATGAGCCTCGAGGAAAATTGATCCTCTGGCAGAGTTCATGCAAGGTTAATGCGTGAAATCTCTCCCCTCTCCTTCCTGGCCAGGTTTTTGCTGGAGAAATCTTATTGCAAGGTTAAAAAGCATCTAGTGTTTACTTTCCTATCAAGGTGTATTCATGCATTAGAAAGTTTCTGCTTTGCCTTGGAGACAGCCCTCTTGCTCAAACAAGAAATCCTGGACACTTAAATCCGATCTGATACAGATCAGATTTTTCTGTCTTGCAAAATTAGTGATTTGGAAACTGCTCTGTCTTATGAATTCTTCAGTAAATCACTACTAGCTCAACTGGTGCTTGAGTTATTTTCTCCTATGTTTCACCAATTACTATATTGTCAAATGGGCAGCACAGCAGTGCCTGTAGCCCTGGCAAGCTCTGTAAGGAGGTAAAAGTTAAATAGTAGTTAGCACCAGCACTCAGTGCTCCTTTCTGGTTGCACAACATAGGTGTGAGACTCATTTGTCCCTCAGTGTTACAGGGCAGCAGCAGTAAATTAATTAGGTTTTTGTCATGTGCCAAATCCAAGCACAATTTGCAGTTGAAGGTGAGAGGTTAAGACGCTTTTGAGCACCTGTCCCAGCACCTCAGGCAATGCTTTAGTGCAGTGTGAAGCCTGTGGTGTGTTTGTGACATGTGCAGAGAGGTAAAGCCTTAATCATCTGGGGTTCTTCTCCCTCCTACTGTGCTGGCCAAATTCTCCCCCTCGATGGAGGACACAGCAGGAAGAAGAGGCTGAGGGAGCCAGTCAGTGTGTAGCATATATTGAAATGTGGGGTATTTGCCCATCATGTGCCTTCCCTGATCCAAGGAGTGCCAGCATGTTCTGCCACTGCATGTATGCAGGGGGCAATGCCTGACATGCTGAAACCACCTTCAGCCTTGATTGTCAGAGCACCTCTGTGTAAAAATTCCTCCGTGTCCTTGGCTGCCATGAGCATAAATCAACAGTTATCTGAAAGATTTGGGCCTCTGTCAGGTGGGTTCAAGTTCCTTGCAGGATTCTGACACTGGGAGCCAGTCAATCGTGGCAGGGAAACAGCATTTCCACCCAGGAGGCTTAGGGATTTCCCAGCATGCATTGCAGCTGAGGTGAGAGGCAGATGTGTTGTGCTTGAGGTGTGAGATCTGATGTCAGCAGAGATCTCTCTTCAACTGGGCCCAGCCTTGTTCATATGTGCATTGCAAAGTTTGGGTACTTTTTTTCCCCTCTGATCTTGGGATAGAAGCTGCACAGGGTGACAGATTTTCTGAATTTTTGTGTACTGGCATCCATCTGGATGCTCAGATCCTCCTGGAGACTGGAATTCCCTTTAGTCATGGGAGTTAAATAGATCTGTTCAAGCAATCTGGTCATGAAGCTCTCCTCAGTGTACAGATGGAACCGAGGCTCACAATGGCTCAATCTGCATATCAAAGCCCTGGACATATGGACACGGCTCTCCCAAGCAGCCGTGGCTCCTCTGGCTGCTCTGCAGCCTCCAAGTACATCTTGGTGTGCTCTTGAAACTGGGAGCTGTTTCCAGTATTGTCAGTTCCCCTGGGGAGGAGAGACCCAGTAAACGTGCTGGGTTTCTAGATCCAGTTTCAGCTCCACATCTCCCAGGGCACAAGCACCCAAAGTGCAGTGCAGAGAGGTCCCAACACCTCATACAATAGTTAAGCAGAGTTTGGCTCAGCTTGTCACAAGGGAAAGGATGTGAAATGAACACTGCAGAGAAAGCACCCATTTTCCCCATGCAGGCCTAAGGGCATACTGGAGATTTTGCAATCCCCAGCATGGAGCACGAAGAACCTCATTAAAAGGGAGCCAGTACAGGGCAGAGGAGAGACACCCACCACAGTCCAGTCTGTCCACGCTTGCCTGGGGGGTGCATTATGCTATTACAGTGGGGTATATTTGAATAGCATGATGATGTGACTGTCGAGACAGATGTAAAAGCAAAGCATGCAAAAAACCTCTGGAGGTGACATTAGTCTCTGAATGGGGTAATTTGTTGCTGTTGTGCAAGTTGCCAGCTCCAGCTTTGGTGACTCACACATCTCGCTGTTGCTTGATCTTGAGCTTGGCTGGTAGCATGAGGCTCTTGGCTCATGTGTGCACAAATCTGCTGAAAAAATGGGCAGTGCCTCAGATGAAGAGGATGGTTTGCAGCAAAGGCAAACATTGAAGTTTCTGGTTTTACTGGGAGCCAACTTGGCCCCTGGTTCTCTGGACTTGGGAGCTTTTAAATGTTGAGAAAATCCCTATGATGAGACAGAAAAGTAGGGGGGAATAATCAGTGCAGAATCTACTCAAAGCTGCAGTCATGAGAGACTCTGGAGCTCTGAGGAAAGCAAATCTGCCACTTGCTCCCCAACTACCTAGAGAGTAATTTTACACATGCATACACATGTAAATATACACACGTGTCATATATACATACGTATGTGTCTGTACATAGATATATGGTGAAACTGGCACAGGCTGCTGATGTGGAATCTCAGAGTTGCTCTGAAACAGGGGTTATTGTAGCTGCTTGTGATTCATCAGGTGAGTCACCCTGTTTCTAATGGACACCCCTAGGTGCTGCCTGGCAGAGGCAGCAGTTAGAGAAAAGAAGGGCAAGCACGCGTCCTGCACGACAGCTCCAGCACAACAAGCCACATTTGCCCTTTGGGTCCTCGTGCTGTCGTCAAGAGAGCAGAAATCATGTGCAGTCTTATTTTAGCCAATTATATTCTCCTGTAATTAGGCTCTCCTGGACTTGTTATGCCCAGCTGCCTGGAGGGCAAATGAAGGGATTTTTGAGCTCTGTTCAAGAGTGCTGCTGCAAAAGGATGTCCAAGCACGTTGCTCTAATGAGCAGCCTTTGATGGTACATGGACTGTGGCATGCCCAGACCAACCCTGACAGGTGCTGGTTCCCTGACCCCTTGCTCTTTTTTCCTCCCCAGCTGTGGGTATCTGTTTGTTCTCCTTTCTTATGCTTAAATCCAAGAAGTTTCTAGTTGTCTCTCATCCTTTGCCCTCCCACAGTGTTTGTACAGCAGCTGGCACTTGGTAACTGGCAGAAATGCAAATACAGGATTTCAAGTTTATTTTCCTTAGCAGCTAGTTTTAGGCAAACTAAAGATTTCAGTGATCTGTTCTCCCTTGGAGGAGGGGAGGCTGTCTGAGCTACACAGCAACTGAGAAATGGTTTAGCTCTCCATTTCAAGAGCATGAATCCTTTTCGCAGTCTTTAAAGCTGAGCTTTTACCAGCTACATCCCATGTAGGACACAGTTTTGATTAGTTTGGTTTGTGCTGCTAATGAATTGCAGGCAGGGCTGCAAATCCAGTTTGGAAAAGTTGAGTGCTACAGAGGGGTAGAAGAGTAACAGCAAACCTCTGCATAGAGAAGTGATTACTCCTAACTTGATGGCTTTGCTGAAATGCTTTTGCTCTGAAATTACATGGTTTCTTATGTCCAAGTGTAGCTGTCTGTACATGGAGACACAGATCTTGGTAGAAGTGAACAGGAGCTTTGGCTCTTAGAGATCTGGAAAAAGCGTCACAATGTCTAGGAGGGATCAGCGTTTCCTTCATAGCTCTTATATGTTGGGTAGCAGTTTACTTTGCATTTTGCTTTAATTTGGGGTCACTTGGGATGCTTTCTCTCCCTATTTTTTGCACTGTGAAAGGGTATCTGGCTTGTGCCCAGTCAGGGTGTTCTCTGCACACTTCAGTAGCTCTCGTGTGAAGCGCAGCCCCTTCCCCCTGTGCCTTGTCTCTGGTTACCAGGGCCCTCCAATCTGGTATTTAGGCTAGCAGCATTTGCCTCTGAATGACCAGAGCTGAGATGATGCACTGGAGAGTGACCCTGCCTCAGTCTGGCTGTAGGGGATAATGTACAGCACAGAGCTGGGCACAGCCAGGGTATGGGCTCCCTCTGGATAGAGGAGAAGGTAAGATGAAATCTGTTTTTAACTAGCAAATAGGCTTGCCAAGGGAACATCTGCAGATCCTGAAGTCTTGATCTTTCCCTGCTCCTTTCTTCATGGATGCTGTTAGTATTGGTAGGTGGGAGCCTGAGGAAAGCCTAAAGTCAATCCAAGTGAGTGGTGAACTGACCACTTTCTGCTGAAGATGCTTGGTCTCTGAGTAAAGCTTGTAACCATTTGCCAGCTGACTGTTCTTGTGGTAAGTAAGGTAAGCCTGGGTAATTTTGCTTTCAATGTATTTTGATGTAAAATAACTTTTTAATCATGGACCTTCTGAACTGTCAGCATATAAAGCAGTCTCCAGCCATGAGTCCCTGCTAACACTGTGCATGCAGCAGCCTGTGACAAGGGTTGTCACCAGTGTTGTGAGCAGGAGTCACTTCTCAAATCAACCTATAACCGTGTTAGACTTTAGAGAGAACAAGCCCAAATGAGTGTCTGTAATGACAGTAGCATTTTCTTGCAAGAGAGCTGCATTTACTTTGGAATGGTGTTCTGGTGAATCCCTGTCACTCTTTACTCCCGTGCTGGGAGTGCTGCAATTGGTGTCTGAGCTCTGCAGGGTTCAGTACCAAGGCTGTGGGTGGCCAGCAGAGCAGGGCAGCTGCAGGACACAGTGCTTGTGTGACACCCTGCACAGCTGTTGGGAAGTGCTTTGTTTAGTTCACAGCAGTACCTGTGATGCTTTTAATTTTTCTGGCTGCACCAGTTTTGTCTCCTTTGCTGCCTCATTTTGCTCTTAAAGTTCACAGCTGAAGTTAAGGGCACTTAAAATGAGCACAGTGGTGGTGAGAGGAGGTTTGGTTAAATGGGGGGGGGGCTGTGCAGTTGTTTCTTGCCACAGAGACCTACAGTCAGTTGTGTCTCACTGAGAAACAGCAGAGTGGAGCACAGCCCGGATACAGGAGCTGCACCAAGCTGGATCAGGACTTGTTTGATTATGTTGGGGTTTTTTTGCTGTCCTTGGTAGTGTTCTCAGCTGTGATGCTGCTTCCCCCTCTCTGAGCTGTAGAGAGCATGGGAGATGGGGGTTTCTAGTCCTGGGACATTGCCACAGAAGAGTGAGAAACTTGGTCTGTCTTGTTGCTGTGCTTCAGTCATCACACCCACAAGCATGATTCCATCCCTGCCTTTACTGTTGCTCCCACCAGGGCCAGTCTTGACTTTTTAGCACCCCATCTCAGTTGCACTGTGCAGTCACTTGAGATTCCGAAGGAAACCTTCTCACAGCAGAGTTAGTCACCCACCCAGGTGCATTTTTCTTCTACAGAAAGTTGATCTGTCTACCTCTGCCAATTCAGACACTCAGTTTCCTTTTTGTCATGAAAAATGCAGTTACAATCATCATCTTCCCACAGGAAGGGGGAAAGGAGTTTGGACAGAGGCAGGCCCCCTGAAACTGCCCCTTCTGTGATATGTCTGAGATGCACAGTGCCTGCTCCCTGTTTTGGCTACCCAGAAGATGTCTTAGATGTCACTTAACCTTGAGTATGCAAGGAATCTGATGGGTTTGTGATAGATTTGGGTTGGGGAGGTATAATTTCTGAGTGGTGGCTCAGGTGAGGATCCAGAACCCTGGAAGGCTTTCAGTGCTGGCAGTGTGCCCTGAGGTGTGCCCTGAGCCAGGGCTGAGCAGCTTCTCTGGGCCTGTGTTTGCAGATGGTACTTGAGTGGTGCCAAACCTGACAGACTCCAGGAGCTCCTGTCCTCGATGTGCTGCAGGCCTTGTCCATGGTGAAATGATCAGACATCAGCAGAGGATGATGGGCTTGAGGGTTGCACCATAATCCAGTGAAGTCCCTGGCTTTTCCTTACAGCATGGCAGGTCCCTGAGAGCCCAAGCCTCTCTCAGGCAGCCTGGCAGGAACAACCTGTTACTGATGCCTATTCAGGATAGGTCAGTCCTGCGTATGCAGGAAGCACATTTGTCTTTAATCCTGTAATTGAGAGTTTCAGTAACAACTTGCCTGTAAAGATCAAAAGCTGAGGTACAGGCTCCTTCCTGCCTGGTTCCAGACATGGTTTGCAAGATTTCAGCTTCTCTCTGCACAGGTGCCTCCTTTTACCTGAGCAGCTCTTGCAGCTCTGCAGGGAAGCTGTAGGGCTGCCTGCTCCCCAAAAGCCCCTCCTCCAGAGGGCCGTATCCTGGCTTGTCTGAGCGTTATTTGGAGCTTTAGTGGGGGGACAGATGACAGCAATACCCCTGCCCGCACGAGGATGGGGACACACTTGGTCCCTGGAGAGGATTGCCATTTATGTGCAAAAAGGGGCAATTGAAGCGGATGATGTGACTGGAGAAAGCCTTGGTGGTCACTTAGCATGTTACCAAGCAAAGCTGCAGGATGTGGAGGGCTGCTCCATTGTACAGGGAACAAAGCTGAGCTATTTGCTGGCCTGCGACCAGCACTGGTGATGGAAGGAAGTTCCATCGAGACTGAGAGTCGTTTCTGTCATTTCTGGGTAGCCCTGGAGTCCTTGCCAAGAGCAGAGACCATATGAAGATGAGAGGTGGTGGGGCTGCCCTGTGTGCTTTACAGCCCTGATGCCTTCTCACAGTAATCACATGGCAGAGCAGCAGAGTTTCCAAGAAATAAAAGAAGTCTCTTTTCTCTTTCCCTCATCTGTGTGTGGAAGTGAGTACCCCAGCCTTAGATAAGGCCTTCACAGGGCATCTGCCTTCCTGACTGGTTATTGTAAAGTCCAGGCAGGCCTGCTGGATGTCCCTCTCCTGCACATTGCTCTCAGCATCCTTTTTGACAGCCCCGTGTGCCTTTTGAACTCAGCTTTTCCCATCACTGAGCAAAAGGCAGCCAGGATGCAGCCTTCAGTGAGGATCACCCATTGACCTCCACAGCCAGAGAGGTGAGATGTGCCCTTTCTTAGCCCAGACGGATGGCCAGCCCTTGCTCTGGGCAGAGCTGTAGGGGGCTGGTGTTGGTTTGTGTACAGCTGGAGGGGGCAGCTCAAAACTCCACAGCAGAATAGGCCATCTGTCACTGCTGTGCAGATCTGCTGGGCTCTGCTGCAGTTGGGGATTCACTTTGCCTTGAAATGCTTCCACCTCCAGGGAATAGAAGAACCTCTGCATTGAGGATAAATGTGGATTCCCACCAGAATCTGACAGGTTCTCTGCCTCTGCACACCCCTCCTGGTCACCAGCAGTGGGCAAGCCTAGAGCATAAAGCCTGGATCAAGAGAGAGGCAGATCAGGGGCCTGTTGCTGCTCTAGGCAGAGTGATGAGAGGAAAGGGAGCTGCTGCTCTTTGGATTGTCCTGTGCTGTAGTTGTGTGGTGCTGAGAAGCGTTTTCCCTGAGCAGCTGCTGGTGTTTCAGAAGCAGCTCCTTGCTCCGCATAGTAATGGGGCTGGCTGCACGCACGCCATGCAGCTGCAGCTCAAAAGAGAATGTGGATGGCTGTGGGAGCTCCTGTGGAATCTGTCCCCAGAGTGACTCTGCTCAGACTGCAGGCTGTGCTGGCATTCAGCTCTCCTACAAACAGCAGCGTTTGGCTGTCACAGCCGTCCCCATCCAGGGACTGAGCATCACGTGAATGAAATACCTTCTGCCCTACCTGTCTCTGTCACCAACAGAGAGTGAGCCTGGCACCCGATCTGTTTGACCCCCATGTCCCTGATTGGGATGCAATGTCTGCTTGCATAAAGCTTGGGTGGATTTTCTTCATGTGTAAAACTGTATAAAAGTGATTTAAGCTTTCTGAGTGAAGGTTGCTACAGTGAGGCTGCTCAGGAAATGGAAAATGTAAAAGCCAGTCACTTTGTTCCTGGCACTAAGCATGAGTGTTGTTTCTGTGCAGGTACACAGGGTCTGACAGGTCAAGTGCTAGAGATGGTCTGGCTCACTTCAGGGCAGCCAGCAATGTTTCTGCACATCTCCTGATGTTGAGCAGTTGGCAGAAGATGCAGGCAGTCCTGTCCAGGGTGTTTTCTCCACCTTATGTATCTGATTTTGACAAATAACCCTGTATATCACTGATGAGCATCAAAGTTCCCTGGTCAGGCCTACAGCAGCTGGTCACATCTTAATTACTCTATCATTAAATCTTGCCATCTCTGCTTTATAGAGAAAATGGTGGCTTCTGAGCCTAAGTCAGATTTTGTCTTTCTTCTGCTTTTGATCGATGACAGATCTTGGTGCTGAGCCCCATTCTTTCCATGGTGATAAGACATTCACTCTTACCTTGTATTTGTCCCACTAGACCACATTTTGTCCCACTTCTCTTGGTTGACTGATATAGCAGAACTGTTTTAGCAAGGCCAGCATATGCACCACTGCTAGAGTTAAGCCCCGTGAAGCTGCTTCCAGCATTCCTGGAGTATTAGAAATAAACTGCTGAGCTCAGTATTTGATTAACTAGCACAAGCATGTAATGCAGTGGTAAGCAGGCAGAACAGCACACCACACAAGCTGCAAGCAGGCACAGAAGATGCTCAAGTTGCATGGTCTCAGATTCCTCCTTGCTGCAAGGATGGGTCTGAGCATTTGGGGTGATCCACAGAGCCCATCTGTGGCTTCTGTGTGCTATGAGCTCCAGGAAAACGGTGTAGGGAGCAGCTGTTGGAGCTGTCCCATTGTCTGCAGCTTACTGGTGCCCCTTGACCTTGTCCTGCTTGACAGTGGTGAAAGTGACTGGGCGAAGGTGGAGGGAGAATTCCAGGTTTTATCCTGAGCAGGGCCACACTGAGGTGTGAATTCCTGTAGTCTTAGCAGCAGCTTTCCCTGGGACCCCCTGCCTGGAGAGGACAAACATGCCCAGCAGTGTGGGCGCCAGCTCACAGGGTCCTGGCAGGGAGGTGGGGCTGTGGCAGAGAAGCCAGCACAGCTGAAGCCCTTTGCATAAGGGGCTGTTTGTCTTGCTGAATTGTTAAGCCCCATTGACAATAGCCGCCCCCCCCCACCCTCCACACTCAAGGAACTGTGGTGGCCAGACACTGATCCTTTCTCTTGTCTTCAGGCACAGAATTAGGGTTATTCCTCACTGAGTCTCTCTGACTGGCTGTTGCTTTTTGTTCTCCCTCTGCAGGCATATGAGTGGGCCTTGGAAGGGATGCGACACCTTGCCTGTATCAGCATGGAGGACTGCAGCTCTGCCGAGCACTGTACAGATGTGATCAAGTGCCTGGAGAGTTACAAGGGGCAGCACCCGGACATCAGTGCTGCCCGCTTCCAGGAGATGAAAGAGCTGGCCTGTGAGCTGAAGAGTGACAAGGGGCTCAAGCAGTGGAAGTTTGCATGGTCTAAATGCCAGGAGACCAAGCTGGTGTTTGAAAAGAAACTCGAAGCAGCGTTGAGAACAAGGAAGTCTCTGCTGTCAGAGCGCAACCCAGCTGTCGGGGAGCAGCCCCAGGCTGGCAGCGAGGCTGGCACTCTGTCCCACCGGAGACACTCTGAGGGGGCCACCTCCAGGTCCCACTGGGACAGGACTCAGAGCACATCCCATGGCTACAACAGAACCAACAGCTCTCTGGAGTGGACTAAGGAGAAAGTTCCCTCGCCCTCCCTGAGCTGCCCTGGTGATTTTAATGCTGGGGAAGTATTCGTCTGCCAAGCTGCTCTAAGCCCTGGTCCTCACTCAAGCAGAATTTCTTTCACCAGCAGGGCTTGTACGTCTCCAACGCTGCCTGAAGAAAAGCCAAACTTGGAAAGCATATTAGAAACCCCAGAGATGAAACAGTCTTCTACATCCACTCCAGTCCCTGGGAAGCTGCCTCCCAGGAGGGTCCTTCGGAAGGCCCAAAGCTTTGACCTGCCTTGTGGTGAGAGCCTGTGGTCAAGCTGCCAGAGGAGCGAGCCAGCCAGATATGGCAACACTGGTGTCTTCATTAAGGGGCTGGAGGTGAGCAGCACCGAGCTGGTGGACAGGACGTTCGCTCTGCGGCAGCCAGCTGTGAGCAACTGGGCTGCAGACTGCCTGCTGGAGGGACAGAGGGGCTGCCTCTCCGGGTCAGAAGCCAAGAGCTGGGGCAGGTAAGTGGCTGTGACATTTGGTGTTCTATTTGCCAGGGTGGTGAAAAGGCAGCTAGCAAAGATTAGAGGAGCTCTGTAGTGCTGGTTACTTTGGCACTGGTTACATGGTAGATAGATGGAGATGTAGCTCCAGCTTCCCTGCATATGTATGTGTGGTGCTGAGCAAGCCCAAAGGGATATCCCCACATAATCTGGCACCTTCCTTGATGGGGAGAGTGAGAAATGGGATTTATGTCTCATCCCTCTCAGTGTGATTCCTCTAGCAGGGGAAAGTTCAGTTCCCAGACAGGAGAGGGAGTCTCTGAACATTGCTAGCATTGGAGGATGAGGGATTACAGAAACACTATTCAGGGACCTAACAAAGCCAGGGGTACAGGGGCAGTGGGGGAGCAGAAGTACAGAGCATTGTCCTCCACGCTTTTGGGAGTGCTGTACCCAGACTGGTAGGGAGGCACTTCCAGCACCTTGTGACAGCAGCTTCACAGGTAAGAGGTGAGGTGCTTGTATTGTGCTTTGGGGCTGAAATCTCTGGGTGTCCAACAGCTGGCATTTATGCTTTTAATGTTTTCCTTCTCTGTCCTTAAAAATCTCAGTTTTGTTGTCCTAGTACAGTATGTGCCTATGCTTTGGAGAACCCAGGGATATGAGCTGTTCTTGACAAGGGGTGTCCAGGAAGACCTTTCAGTTGCTCTCACTAGAAAAGATTAAAAAAATAATGGCAGAGATGAGAAAAGAGTGCTGGATGCTGGGGGACCACAGTTACTACTCTTGAGTGAAATAGCTGGGGACAGTGAAATCTTCTGGAAGGGAGCTCTGATATCCCTGGGATACCCAGAAAAGCTTGTGGCAGGGAATGTGCACCAGCAGATAGCAGGTGACCACTTTGCTTCTCAAGGGAGCAGTGCAATAGGCCTCCTGTGTCCATGGGTGCTGAGACAGTCCCACTGCTCTGTTCTCGGAGCAGCCAGGGGAGTTGACTTGAGGGAAAGCTGAGAGGCAAGGGAGGCAGGGACACATTGCACTACGTAGTTATGTTTGGTGCTACACTGCCTCACAGTGGAAACCTCGAGTACCTAGGAGGCA
Organism: Acridotheres tristis; assembly: GCA_037013685.1. Lineage (NCBI taxonomy): Eukaryota > Metazoa > Chordata > Aves > Passeriformes > Sturnidae > Acridotheres > Acridotheres tristis. The sequence continues at coordinate 13,441,339 of CM072898.1, forward strand.
TCCACTGAGATACGTGAGAGCAGCTCATGGAACTGCTGCTCATTGATCAAGTGTTAGGACACTTCAGTTTTGCTCTCTCGCTTTTGCTAGGACAAGCCAAATAGCACCTAGGTTTAGAGCTATTGTTCTCCCAGGGTTGACATTGCTTCCCACAGTCTCCAGTCATCAGGCTGACTCCTCACAGGAGTTACTGTGACTTCTCCTGTCACTGTTGTTTCAGGGGAGCAGCCATCTGCAGAGCAGCCCGTTGTGTCCAGAGCAGGGGCTGGATGGGCCCAGGGGTGCGTGTCCTGCTGGGTTGGGGTCAGGATCACAGCCAGCCTTGGGCACTTCCTTCCTGAATCCTTAGAACCTCAGAATATTCCAAGCTGAAAGGGAGACCCAAAAGGGTAATTGATCCAACTTCTGACTGCATTGGACTACTCCAAGAATCAAACCCAAAGCTTGAGGGTCTTGTCCAAGTGCTTCTTGAGCTCTGACAGTCTTGGTGCCATGACGGCTTCCCTGGGGAGCCTGTTCCAGTTCCAAACCATCTTCTCTCTGAGTGAAGGGCTTTTTCCTAATAGCTTCAGCCTAAACTTCCCCTGACACAGTTTCATGCTGTTCCCTTGAGTCCTGTCAGTGCTCAGGGTCAGAGCTATCATAAACAGTTGTGTATCTGAGCTTGGACTGTGCTAAGGATCGTCTCATTTCCATGCTGGGTGTCAGAGAGAGCTTCTGTAGGGATAGTCCGGTGCTTTGCAGGCATTCTGGCTGCTGTAGCCCTGCGGCAGCCTGGGTCCTTTCAAGGCTGAGCGTTTTCTGTTGCAGCAAACTGCGGCACATCATCGATGAGATGGTAACCACGGAGCGGGAGTACGTGCGGTCGCTTCGCTACATCATCGACAGCTACTTCCCTGAGATGGAGCGCCTCGACCTCCCCCAGGACCTGCGCGGGAAGCGCAGCGTCATTTTTGGAAACCTGGAGAAGCTCTATGACTTCCACAGCCAATACTTCCTTCGAGAGCTTGAGAGCTGCTGCAACCACCCACTGAGAGTCAGCCACTGCTTCCTGCGACACGTAAGGCATCAGCACCTTGCCCCCGGGGTCGGGCTCTTCCACACGTGAGCTTGGTTTCTGTGCCTTTCCTGTTGTGCTTTGCTACCAAGAGACACTGCCAGGGAAGTAAAATGCGTGCTCCTTGAAGTCCATCTGTTTCTTCAGGGACATCCCTTACCTATTTTCTGTCTGTGGTGTCAGTGGGAATAACTAGAGTAAGCAGAGAAGTACAGAGCAGCTCTGGGTGAAAAGGGCTGCTGGGCAGAAGGACAGGGACACAGGTCGTAGCTGCCCCTTGCATTTTGCTGCTATTTGTTGTGAATGATACCAAGTAACTATTGGGGCATGGAAGGGGCTAGGGGTAGCAGAACAATGAATCAAAAAGTCCTAGCTACTCTAGGAGTAGGAAGACAAGAACATTCCCTGGCTCCTAATGGCCTTGAAACAAAGTTATTCCTGATATCAGAGGAGCTTTGGTGCAGCCTGGGAGTAGCAGAAGTACTAGAGTAACCCACCAAGGTCGTGGCTATCACCATGTTCTGGGTGCATGGGTCTCACGTGAGGTTGGATCTCTTCTGCAGAAAGACCAGTTTGGAATGTATGCACTGTATAGCAAGAACAAGCCGAAGTCAGACTCACTTCTGGCCAGCCATGGGAATACTTTCTTCAAGGTAAGTTCCACTGTCTGTATCAGGATTGTTCAGTGTGTTTGGTCACTGATCTGTTTAAGCCAAGCTAACGTACCTGCCTAAGGCAGGCTCTGCTTCCATGGCACAACTCTCTCCATAGCTGTATGGAAGGGACAGGGCAGAGGTGAAGCGAGGGTTTGGGAAAGGAACCCTGACTACCTGTTTTCCCTGAGTACCCCAGTCAAGAGGTGTCAGTGCTTCCCTGGGGACACAGGGTGCTCCTTGGGGAAGCTGCTGCCTTCACTCTGCTGTATTTCTCAGTTCAAGCAGGTGCAGCTGGGGGATAAAATGGACCTGGCTTCCTACCTGCTGAAACCCATCCAGCGGATGAGCAAATATGCCCTGCTCCTGAAGGACCTGATCAAGGAGTGCAGCGAGGCACAGGAGCAGGAGCTGGGCTATCTCCGTGCTGCTGAGGAGATGGTGAAGTTTCAGCTCCGGCATGGAAATGACCTGCTGGCCATGGATGCCATCCGTGACTGTGACGTACGTTCCAGTGCCTCCCCCTCCCCGGGGGAACAGAGCCACACTTATTCCCCTTCTCTAGATTTGAGGTGTTTGGATTGTACAGTGAGCCTCCCCTCAGGTTCCCCCGTTGATCAGAGTGCTGTCTGCCAGTACAGCATAGCAGGATTCCTGAGGCAAGGGGCAAGGGAACAGTGGGGCCTGGAGGTTTCCTTGATTTCCTAGGACAGACAGTCTGAGTGCTGCTACCTTAGCTGGGTGAGCTGCTTGTCATAAACATGCTCCCTGATGCTTACCAGTGATGGGAGGCAGCCTGGCAGCCCTTGCAGGTGGCATCCTGCAGGCTGCTTTGGACCTTTCATCTCTTGAGCTGGTGAAAAGAGGGTCAAGCAGATTGCAAGAAGGAATTCAAACTGATGCTGATGCCAGGGGTAGGGCAGAATCTTCTAGGTGGGACTTAGAGAGGTATGCAAAGAGCAGAAGGAGAAACCCCAGGGCTCAGGGTGGAATAGGACCAGTCTGGGTCAGGAAGAACTGAGGAGCTGGCCTTCTGACCCAGATGGGCTTCTGGCAGTGGATGGAACTCATTTCCTCCCCAAGAGAAAGCTCTGGCTGCTGCCTGTAGTTGACACTCCAGAGGTTTGTCACAGATCTGCACAGGGTGACAGACATCTGTGGGTTATGCCTAGGAGAAAGGTCCAGCTCTCCCCTGAGCTTAGAGCCAGTTGTTTCAGCCTGATGTGGTCCCCAGCAATGTCATGCAGCCCGACATCTTCAAGAGCCCTCTTAAGATGTCAGGTAGCTGCCACTTCTTCACCACCTGGGCTACAGCCATATGGGACCGTGTTCTCCAAGTGCAGGTCTAGGGCTGCCTGGGTCATGCTGGTGGAATCTTACGAGGATGTGCTCTGTGTCCAGGTAAACCTGAAGGAGCAGGGGCAGCTGGTGCGGCAGGACGAGTTCACCATCTGGCTGGGCCGCAGGAAGTGCCAGCGACATGTCTTCCTCTTTGAGGACCTCATCCTCTTCAGCAAGCCCAAGAGGATCGAGGGTGGCTTTGATGTGTATATCTACAAGCGCTCCTTCAAGGTAAGGGCAGTCCTGCAGCTCCCTCTTGTGTGGGAGGTGTCCATGGCTGGTTTTCCCATGGCATGACATGCCTCTGAAATGGGAAGCAGGAGCACCTTCAGCAGAAGAGCTGCTCCCACCACTTCTAAGCCTCCTCCAGACCATGCAGTGAAGCCAGAAGGGACTATTTCACTCATTGATGCCTAGGCCCTCTCTGTGCTGTGAGATGTGGGGCTCTAGCATTTTCTGAGGGTCATGGAGTATGGAGGAAAGGCAATGTGTACATGGCAGGGAAGTGGTGCTAATTCTGGATGAAGCACTGGGAATTGCCTAAGCTATCTGTGCTCAGCTGTGTCCAGGACATACCTGCTGCTTTCCAGACCCTCAGGCTCCTTCTTCCTAGGTCTGCCAAGCTGGGGATAGCTCTAGCACGAGGTTCAAGCAGTTTACTCCTTTTGCTGCTGGTGCAGTCTGGTTTATGCTTTGCTTTTCCTCTTGCTCACAGACTGCAGACATTGGTCTGACTGAGAACTCTGGAGACAGCGGCCTTCGCTTTGAGATCTGGTTCCGAAGGCGGAAGTCCAGTGACACCTACATCCTCCAGGCCAGTTCAGCTGAGACTAAGCAGGCCTGGACCAGTGACATTGCCAAGATCCTGTGGCAGCAGGCAGCCCGCAATAAAGGTGTGATTCCTTCCTGGAATTCCTTCTGTGCCTCAAAAGGTGCGGGAGCCCTGTTCAGCTCATGCTGTCCTGAGTAGGTTTGGATCCTGTTACCAGGCAACTCTGTGCAGCAAGCAGCTGTGTGCCAGCATGCAGCCTCAGGAGCATGTGCTGGGCTTGGCTGGGCATGTCCCTTCCCTGCCCCTCATCCCCAGGGAACTCGACTGGTCCAAGCTCTGTATGACTCTAGACTCCCACCTGTTCCCCATGAGAGAAACAGAAGATCCATGCCGAGGGTTCTCTGTCCTGTGAGCACAGGCTGTGCCCCTGAAAGACTTGTGGTCTCCCTGTGATCTAGGCCACTACTGGAGCTCACTGCTGAATCATGCTGACCAAGTCCCTTCTGTCCCCCACAGGCTTCCCGCTTGGCCGGACTCTAGTAGGTGGCATGGCACTGAGCTACTTGGCTGGATTGCTTGTTCCTGTAGGCTCCACAGTGCTGGGGAGGGGATCAGGGGGAGAAGAGATCTAATCTCAGCAGTTCAGAAACAGCCCAGCCCAGGAGTGCTCTAACCTGTGGCTGAATAATGCCTGTGAGGAGAGTTGGGTCTCATAATGTGGCTGTGGGTCTCTTCCTCTCCAGAAATCCGTATGCAGGAGATGGTCTCCATGGGTGTGGGTAACAAGCCCTTCCTGGATATCAAACCCAGTGAGGCAGCTATTAATGACCGTGCTATTGATTACATCATGAAAGGCAGAGGTAGGTGCCAGCAGTGCCTTCCCCCCTGATCCATGTGAGTAAGGCAGGACTGGTTCTCAGGGTTTTGGGCTTTTTGTATGTTTTCTGGCAGGTGCCAGGACCAGAGCCTCGATTGCAGTGTCTCTGTTTGACCATTCCAACCCCTTCAAGAGGACACAGACTCAGCTCTCCACTGGCAACACCCCCACTGCCTACACCCCTTCCTCCTCCTCCTCCCTTCTGGGGCCCCTCAACCTCCACATGTACCTGGACCAGGCTCTGCTGCCGGGAGTCCTGGCCCCCAGACGCCCCTTTGACATTGGCACTTGCATCGAGGAAGATGAGCTGGAGCATGAGACGAGCAGCCAGCCCTCAATGAGTACGTACAGCCCCCTGCTCTGTAGCACCTGGGATGTGTGGGCTCCCTGCACCTTGTTCTGTGCTGTGTAATCAGACCAGGCTTGCTGGGGTCATAGCACTCCCTGTTTCCTACCCAGACCAGGGCATGAGGGCCCTGCCCTTCCATGCCAGCTCTTGTCTCAGGTTCCATGAGGGGAGTTAGCTCAAATGCAGGGGTTATGAGGTACCTGCTGAGTTGCAGCCATACCCATGGCAGGCTTGGTGCTGTGTACTGGTGCTGCTGTGGTCTTGGGAACTTGTGTCACTGCCCTTCTGGTATGAGGTGCTCTGTCCCTTGCCCTCACCAGCCTGGCCCAATGACCCTTTGCCTTCCCTTGTGTGAACTTCATTGGCCAGCCCTTAACCTATCATCAGCATCATTATAATCTACTTCCTTGTGTTGATTTGTTGTCTTACTGATTTGTGGCCTTAAAGAGGCCCAGACAGGAGTGTGGCTTATCTGTGGGCTTGTGTGGCTAGTGCCTTTGCAGGCAGGTACATTATTAAATGTGTGTGGCACGGGTTATGTGCAGCTCAAAGTCATGGTTATCAGAGTGACCCTCCTCTCTTTCCCCAGCAACAGAGAGCTCAGAGTCATCACACTGCATGTCAGCCACTGGCTCCAGCGGCTCCGACAGTGGCTGTGTCTCCAGCGTCCCACAAGAAAGTTTCTGTGAAGACATGGGCTCACCCCCCTACATGCCTGTAGGCTCACAGCACAGCTCTGCCATGGAGGGCAGGCCCAGATTCACAAACAGCCAGTACATTTCTGCAGTAAGTGCAAGCAGCCAAAACACTCTCTTCGCTTTGCCTGCTCCTGCAACTGCCTCCCCAGTTCAAGCCACTGCCTCTCACAAGGGGACCGAAGATGCTGCTTTTGGGCTTGGGGTGACTGTGGGGAAGTGACATTCTCTCTTGCAGAGACTCGCCCCCTCTGGGGTGGGCAAGAGCCCCTCTGGTGCTGGAGCCATCCCTCCGGTGGCCAAGATCCCTGAGGAGATGAGCTGGAAAGGACTTGCAGTGCTGGAGGCTGCACAAGGAGGAAATGCTGCACAAACAGGAGCTATAATGCTGCCATGGGCTGGGGTATATATATAACCTCTTGGAATGGCTGGAGCTCTACTGTAGATGCTGCCAAGCTCCTTTCCAGGGAGGTTTGGGCCTTTTTTGGGGAATGATTAGATGGAGGAGTGGGAGCCTGTTGCTCTGAGATGTCAGTGTGTTCTGAGAGTTCTCAGCTGCTTCCCTTCCCACTAGATCCTGTCCTGATGCTGTTGTCCTCTAACCCTGTACTAACGCTGGCTTCTCTCTTCTGCAGAAAGCAGGCCAGGTCACCATAAGTCCCTCAAGAATAGTGTGAGCCCCTCGGCCCCGCCTCAGGAAGTGGAGTTGTTGTAAGTAGCCCCCGCAGGGGATTTTCCAGCAGTTCTGAGTGCTGGTCAGGTTTGTCAGTAGCTCTGAGTCAGGGGAACCTCACATCAGCTCCTCTGTGAGTTTTCCCCCTGCATTCCTGACTGGTGTCTGAGGCTCTGATTCATCTGGTTACAGAGGAGCAGCTCCCATGGAGCCACGCTCTGAACAGCTGGTCTGATGCTTTCTGCCTTGCAAAAGCAAAACAACCAAAATCACGTTCAGGTAGTAGAGGCTTGACCATCTCCTGAGTGTTCAGATGAGCTGCTTTCCTCTGAATGCTGCCCACCTGTCTAACAACTAATCTTCTTCTTGTGGCTGTTTGCCAAAATCCTGCTCTTAGTCCCTCTGAACTGCCTTGGGGAATCACAGTATTCTCCCCAAGGTGGATTTATCACACAGTTTCCTTTGAACCTCCAAAGGAATCAGTACTTCACCAGGCAGAGGAACCTGCTAGTTGATGGTCAGGATGTCCTGAGGGACCTGCCAGATGTTGCTCCTGTACTTAGTGATTTTGGGAGGATGCCTTGTTTGCGAGGAAGTCAGAGTTGATCCAGGAAGGGTGAGCCCTGACAGGACTTGCAGGCAAGCAGGGCTCCTGCTCGTGGCTGGCATTTGTAATGTCAGGACCCACTCAAACCAGCCTGCTCCTGGCTCAGCCTTTTCCTCTCTGTCCTTAGGGCTGAGCCTCCCTTTTCACAGGGAGCAGAGGGGTACAAGCATGAGAGAGGCAGGATTAGGGCTTGAATGGTCAAGGAACAGAGTGGTGAATGGCTTGTAGGTTTGGCTCTGTGGGGTGTGACACCACGCAGGTGTAGGAGTTCAGAACCAGACAAGGTTCCGATTTAAGATCCTGAGCCCCTTCTGGAGGGTCACAGATGAGAATTTTGAAGTGGCCACAGAAGCTGTAGGGGCAGCAGCAGTCCTGAGGCACAGAGGCAGATCTCCACATGGGAGAAGAGCTGTGCTTCTCCTGCAAGGCTCTTCCACTAAAATATTCTTTTCCCCACCAAAATTTACCTCTGACAAACAGTGGATTTCAAGTGTTTTGTGAAGTCACTGCTGGCCAGGACAGAGGGACCTGTGGGATCCCACCACATCCCGGGAGTGCAGCTGGTCTAACCCATTGCACGGTGCTGTGTTCCAGGTTTGATTGCCATTTCAAACTCACTGAAGACCTCAGGCCTCTGACCAGCAGAAGGAGACAGTCTTCATCCATGAAGATATTTTTTGCCCATATGAGGCTCTTTCAAACAGCCCAAAATCTGACCTCTGCCTGAGGCGAAGTCCCAGGAAGGCTTCTGCCAACTAAATGTAATAGCTTTGGTGTTGGATGGGACCTTGGGCATATAAAACTCGTTAGCCCTATATTTATAAGTAATAAGTAACATAGCAGTTTGAAGAAAAAAAAAGTATTATTTTTAAAGCTATGAGTTGTACAGATTTTTATTACAAGTGACTCTGTTACTATTTGTTCTGTAAGCTGCACATTTTATAAAGTTTTTGGAAGGGTATGAAGAGAAATTGAGATATTTAAAAAAAGTAGTATAACTTTCTGTTTCAGGGTTGTATTGACCTGAAGCTCAAGATTTAACATCCTTCCTTATGTTCTAAATATGTCTATCATAGCAATAATTTATTTCCTTGGCTTAACACTTTCATTCTAATAAAAGCAATTCCATTGTTATGAGTTATTTCTTCAGATGGTTCTTCCAGTGCCTTGGTGTTGAGCTCATCTCTCTCATAGCCATCTGTCAGCTCTGCCACTCTGCCTGTGCCACCTCTGCTCTAAGTGACTGCCAGCTCCACCTGTAAATCCTCAGTGCATTCACGGGAGAAGGGGGAGGTGCCCAGGCAGAGACTCCCCTGATGCCGGTGGGGAGGCTGACAAGAGAGGGGCTTTGGAGCAGCCAGCAGGGGAGTGAGGAAGAGGGAACTGTCTGGTGGAGCTCAGGAGGCACCAACATTCCTGGCTCTAATTTTAGCCACTTGCCCCTTGCTGTCCCAGTGCAAGTCTCTCTCTCGCCCTGCTGGCTCAGGTTCCTGTGGCTTAGTTCAGGCTCCATTGTGCTTTGTCCTGGCTGTGCCCCTGGTTTTGGAGTGACAGGGACTGGCTCCTTGCTTCACCTTTGACTCATCCCCTCTTCTGGTACTTCAGTCCCACTGTTGTGGCTTGTTTGAGGAGCTTTGGATGGTGCTGGCATTCGAGACCAACAGGTTTTGAGTGTAATGGGTTGATGATAATGCTGAACTTTAAGTGCATGTTGTTTGAAGTAACACAGAGTAACTGGAGAACAAATGAGCCCTGTGTTCCAAGGTGGCTTTTTCATGAGTAACATCCAAGGTCACTGCGTGGGTGTGACACCCTCCCTCTGTTCTTGGACAAAATAAAAATTAGCATTTTTGAAACAGTAGTTACTTGGCTGCCAAGTTCCTGTTTACTTGTGGTTTATGCAGGGTTGTAAATCAGGCTCCTGCAGGTGTGAGAGAAGTGCCACATTTGGCCTGAGGAAGAAGATGGAGTAGTAATTTATTTAACTGCAGTTTTCTCCCCTTGGCAGACTGGGGTGCTACACCCCCCAGCCACCCTGGAGACAGTGTTCCTTCAAGTTTGGAAATTCCTGTACTGTATATAAAACACTTGTTTATTTTTAATAAGCTGGATGTTTTTAAACCTTGTTCTTTTTTCAGACAGCAAAGAAAATACAGTTTGACACCTTTGTACAAAATTGTGTGGGAAACAGTTATACAGGGAATATTTTACAAGTTACTATTTTGAGATAATTGCTGGGTTAATGCAAGGTTTTTGGGCTGTCAAGACAGCAGTAGCTCAAGTCACAAGAGGGAGAGAACTTACTAATGCAACAAGAGGAACATGAAACTTCTGGAATTTCTCCGTTTCAAAGGTTTCTAAATTGCTGGAAAAACCTTTAGTATTGTTTACCTGACACTCGTTTTTTCAGGGTTTGATTGATTTGTCTAATAAAGGTTATTTTCTTTATATGAATCTTACTTGCATTGTGTCATGATTTCAGCATGGGAACCTGGGCTGCAGAAGGAGGCAGGACTGAGAGGAGCAGTTGTCCCTGGGGTGTGTAAATACCCCCTCAGAGTACTGGGGACAGGTTGAAGTAACATTTCTCTGACCAAATCAAATCCAGCAGGTTGTTAGGGTGAGGCTGATGGTGCCTGTCATTTTAAACACTGAAAAGTACACAATTTTTTCCTTATTTTTTCTATTCCATATCTGGCATGCAAACAATGATAAAAAAATGTTTGGTTTTATTGGCATAATTAGAAATCTTTCCTTTGCCGACCTTGACTTCCAAAGAGTCTGAGCTGCATGTCAGGAATCCCAGATTAGACAATACATTTTTGAGAGGGTGCAACTAAAATAAATGGTCTCCTAAAACAGAGGTGTTTCCCTGAAATCTTTCTCAGAGTTGGAACTTTCCATACTTTTTTCCAGCTATTGGCTTTCTACAAGTGACATTCTCTGTCCTTTCTTTCTTTTTTTTTCTCCCCATTTAACTAACTGGGGTAGATAAAGTCTGATACTGAAAAGCAGGAATCCCACTCTGCTCTGTGACAGTGATGACACACATGGAAAATTCATCCTGTCATTTTCATAAGGAATCCCCTGAAGAGGGTAGATGGGTTCAGTGGAATGTTAGGAAGTCCTCCCCTCCAGGAACAACACCATTATCTCTGCTAGAAATGGACATTGTGCTTGGCCCTACCCAGTCTGTGCTCCCCACAATTCCCCGGCATAGTTTGGCCATTCAGGTGTTAGAATTACAAAATCCTGCAATGGGTTGGAAGAAACCTTAAAGGCCCCCTCATTCACCCTCACAGCCCTGGGCAGTGACACCTTGCACTGGCCCAGGTCACTCCAAGCCCTGTCCAGCCTGGCCTTGGACACTTGCAGGAATGGGGAATGCAAGAATTCTAATTTGCTGGAATGTGGAATATTCACAGGACACTGGTGTTTTAAGCCATCTCAGTTTCTTAGGATTGATAAATTCTATAAACATATTACATTGCTGTGCCTGTGAAGGGAGAGTGTCCTCTAAGCTCCCTGAGTTCTCCTGACCACTGCACTTTTGGAAACATTTTTCAGCCTTAGAGCAGGGACACCAGCAGAGGGGGCAGATGGAGTATTTTTCAGAATCTGACTTTGCTGATCCTGCCCTAAAAAAACCCCAAGAAATTCGGAAGAGAGGTGCAATTTTCCTTTTTGTTAAAAATGTGCAGACATTGCACAAATCTGTGTTCTGGTTTGGGTTGGAAAGGGCTTTAAAAATTGAAACCTTGTTCCAACCCCCTGCCATGGACAGGAACACCTTACAATAGATCAGGTTGCTCCAAGCCTGGTCCAGCCTGGCCTTGAACACTTCCAGGGATGGGGAATGCAAGAATGCTAATTCAGTGGGATGTGTTCCTGGCCATACCTCAACAGGTCCATGGTAAATGTGATCGTTCACCCTTTGTTAATGCAGTAATGCACTAATGAGTTCTGCTGGTCTTCCAGCCTTTGGAGAGGGAACATCTTTAAACACTGCCTAAAAAGAAAAGAAAAAAACCAATAATGTTAAATGCACAATGTTAATATTTGATGTCAGAAATATCAAGCAGCATAACATTTTTGAGATGATCAATTTTAAAAATTAAAAATTGGAAATCAGAAGAAACTCCGAGTTTAGACAAAACTTGGAGGAAATGTAGGTATTAATGTTTGAAAATAGACATTTTGTCCAGCCAGGATGTACAGACTCACCCTTCACTGGCACAAGACAAAATTACACTGTAATTAAAGTACTGTAATTAAAGTACTTGTAGCTGTATATCAAATTAAATCTCCCTTAGAGATACCCATTTAATATTTTCATTTATGCAGATACAGAGTAGGGGAAGAGGAGGAACTGTCACTTTCCTGTTGCACATGACAGTAAATTCAGTGGTGTCCCATTAGAATTAATTTATTTTCAGGCCACCTGAACCGCCTCACAGAGCAGTAGAAAGGGCAATACCACTTTTTCCAGATTAAAACATTTGTATTCAATAAGATGGGGCAGCAGGAAATTATCCTCAAACACAACAGCTGCTTTCTTTAACTGTAGTTAATTAAAAACATAACCATTAAATGAGCTCTTATGGGAAGGTCAAGCATGAAATTTGGAACAGTTTTAGTGCTCACAATCAGGGCAGGTGAGTTGAATGTGAGAATTATTTGTTTGGATACCTGTCAGGAGTGTTTGATACAAAGTTAAGTTTTTCACTAACTCTGGGACATCCTTCTGCAAACAATCTTACCTAAGAATGAAAAAAGAACAGAAAATCCCACTTTTCCTGCAAGAAAGGCTTCAGCTGCAAAATTAATGCTGATACAGTAAATTCAACAGAGATCAGAAAAGAAAACTTTGAGGTCTGTGTGTAAAAATGAAGGTGCTTAAACACAAAACTGTGTTGGTCAATGAATAATTTATGATAATCAGATTTACCTTGTGCAAGAGCTTCTTTCCACAACAGAGATTCAGGAAACAGAGTGACTTTTTACTTTTGGGAGTTGAGAAATACCAATCACTGACATCAAAATGAATTAACTCTTCTTCTGCAGATCCCACAACGCTCTCTGCTTCCTCCACACAGAAAACATTGAGGGGCAGAAACAAACCTGTAAATTCTAGAATACCCTGATGTCTGGAATGTTTTTAGGCTATTTCTCATATAAATGGCCACAGAAAAGGGAATTAAAAGCATGTCTGGAAAAGGTGGGATGGGGAAAAACCCTCTGTAAATAGATGCAAGAATAAAAATCAGTAGCTTCCAGAGACAGCTCCAGACTGCACTGATAATCAAAGATGATGTGGGGAACAAGACTTAATTTTCATGGATAATCTCATCAGCTTCTTATTGCTGGTACTGTTCAAGGCAGAAAGATGAAAAATTTAAGAAAAACAACTGGATAGTAAAATCTTGGTATTTCTGAGGCTCAATCCAATTTTCGTGGACAATGGAAGAAAGACAGCACCACCGAAACACCCTCATGGCACCATTGCTCCAAGGAAAGTATTCCCACACAGTCCTGAGGGAATTCAGGCAGCTCAGGCTGCTGCTTGACGGGATCAGCAGCTCCCCCCACACAAAGGGGTCTCACCCCTGCTCCCAGCCATGGCCTGTGCCTCCCCATCCCATCCCATCCCATCCCATCCCATCCCATCCCATCCCATCCCATCCCATCCCATCCACCCTGGAGGAAGGGGCAGGGCTGCAATTTACCTAAAAGCCAATTAACACAATGCTGATGTGACAGATCTCTTTAATTAGATGCTCTTTGTGTCATTTCTCTTAGAGCAGGAAACAGGTGATGAGCAAGACCCAAAGAATAAAAAAAGCCAAGAAAACCTGGAATGTGACAGCTAATAAATTTGATCATGTGGGATTTTTAGTTAAAAAAACCTAAAGAGGGCTTTAGATAAAGATATAGGAGTGCTCATCAATACTTTATTAATATTTTATTAATATGCATTAATATTATTAAAATATTTTAAACTATTTTGCAAAATAATATTTTTTAGCTTCCTCTGAAGATAAGGTCAGAATTTTAAAAAAGAGCATCAATATGAATACAGGCTAACTCCACATGTTAATATCTGTATTTCATATTTGTTAATAATTTACGCTTTAAATATTAATATCTAAATAAATCTGTACAATAACAACTGCAATTCTGGGGCTGTGTCACACTCAGGGATGAGTTTATATGTCGTGAACATTCTCTTTGGTTTACCCATTATCATCTCTGCTTGTTACTACTGGAAATCCCAGCTGACTTAAAGATAATTTATTTAATTTCTTTATTAATAAGCTTTCCAGACAGTGTTTCACGGGCTGGTTTTTGTGTCAGGTTTATGGCTTTGGAGTCTCTGGTGTCTGATATTCTCTGCTGGTTGACATGAGTGCAAAAAACCATGAAATAGAAGAGCTGTTGGATGCTTTTAGATGGCAGATCTGATAGGGATGATGGAAGAAGGGCAGCCAGATGGTGTTTCAGGATAAGAGGGAAATGTTTTCAGAAAAAAAAAAAAAAAAACAACCTAAAACCTAAAATAAGGATATTTTTATTATCCCACTGATAAATAAGCAGTGCATGATCAAATGCCTGTCACTGCTGTTCTCTCCAGGCTGTGCAGTGTGAGCCCACCGACAGTTCCAAGCTTTGGTACCGGGCAGATCCCGGTGCCTGTGGAGTTTTTGTGATTCCACTCAGCTCGGTGTTTGTCACCCGCTGTCCCCTGGCCGTGCTGGCCCAGCAGCCGCCCGGATTCCCGGGAAAACAACAGCAGCCCGCCCTGGACTCCCTGTGCTTCCCAAAGCTCCGGCTCAGTGCAGCAAGAAATCCTTGCTGGATGCAGGAGGGCAGAAGGATGGACCCCAACAGACAGGAGCCTCGCTGGATTTTGTAATTCACCTTGAAATCTACTGGGCAATAATCCCAAGAAAATGATGTTGCATGACTGTCCCAAGACAGGCTCAATCTGTAGCAATAAAGTGAGCAGGAGGGTGCTGAGCTTTTCCCTCCTTTGCTTCATACCCTCCTGTTCCTGTCTTGCATAAGGCAGGGATAACTGCAGATGCTGCAGGGAAGTGTTTAAATCCAAAGCAAAAATCTGTTTGCAATTAGGTCTAAGAAAAAAAAAAAAATCCATAGAAACTTTTCTGTTTAAAATTGTTTCCTGACATCACCTGAGCTTCCTGCCAAAACTCCAGATTATCTTGGTGTGTTTCAGATTTTATTGCTTGTTTAGGCTATTTTTTTCACACACCTATGCAGGAATGCTTGGAAAATGCCTCTATTTTTTTTCTTTATAAGTGTGTTTGAGATAAATACTTCAAAGCAATGGCATTAGGGTTTGTTTAAACTCACACCACGTTACACTCACAGATATTCATTGCTTCCAAGGGCTCAGCAGCACCACTGGAAAGGCTCCGAGGGACTTACCAGACATGGGGGAAACTGTACAAAAGTGATTCATTTCTTGTAACATTTATGACCCTTTGTGATTCTGGGGATTTGGGGTTTGTTTTCTTATGTCTTGTCTCATCCCAAAGGGATTATCTGATTCGGTAGCTGGATGAAAGGCTTTAGGGGAGCCGTGTAGCAGCTTCCATCCTACAAGAGATGGATCAGGCTGCTGCTTCCAGCCACTGCATCTCCAGAAATCAAACACCCACACAAAACTGGAAGGATCCTTCAGAGCCTCCTGGGCACCGAGTAAATGAGGGCTGATGTGGTTTATAAGGCTCATGAGAACTTACACAGAACAACCACACACATGTGGTGCCAGGGCCAGCTGTGCCCTGTGGGCATTTTCCAGGAGCTTGGAGTCATGGTACAGCAAGAGTGAAGTTACTCTAAAGGAGCCAGAGCACCATAGGATGGATGCATGGGCTGCTGAAGGACCAAAACAAGTTTTTCTCCAAACAGAATGTGCAGCCTCTCACAGGCAGCTCTGGAGATTTTCTGCAGTGTAACCTCAGAGCTGCAGCACCTGTAAGCTCACCCACCCTTCTCCCTGTGGTTCCTTCTGAGGAGTTGTTTACGAAAAATATCCGAGTTGCCAAGTGCTATTTCCAAGACTGGAAGTAAAACAATTGACTAAACCACAGGAGCCCAGGGCTGTTCTGCAGGGCAGAGGTGTGGGCTGCTCACAGGCAGGGACAGCTCAGCTGTCATGGCAGGACATGGTACCTGGGTGTCCCCGGAATTCCAGTGGAATCCCTCCAGTCGTGTATGCCCCCCACTGTTGGCAAGTGGATGGATTTGGGACACAACAGAGAGCTATTTTGGTGACCACTATCACACATTGTACCCTTAATGAGGCTGGAACTGGTCACAGACTTCTAAACCAAGTCCTGAAAATGCCAGTTCAGTGAGTGGCACATCAGGAATATTCTGTGTCTGATGAAACCTTTTAATTTTTTTTAGAAAAATACCTTAGGTCAAAACGAGAGAGAGGAGATTTGCCTTTTGCAATCACAGAGCTCCACTGATGTGCTTCCAGCTGCCTTAGCACATGCTGTTGATCTCTTGGAACAGTTTCTATCAGTTATTAACGATTGTCAGCAAGCTCTGCATGAAATCTTAAAATGAATCTTGGCTGTAGATGCAAGTTTTGAAATACAGAGCTCTGGGCTACAAGCTTAGAGCTCCAAGTACAAATGTTTTAAAATGTGATTTTGAATAAATGGAAATCAGCCTGGAGAAGAGAGGAGGAGACCTTAGAGGATCTCCTAGTCCCTAAAGGGGCTCCAAGAGAGAGGGAGGGAGTTTGGACAAAGGCATGGAGTGACAGGACAAGGGGGAATGGCTTCACACTGACTGAGGGCAGGATTAGGTTGGGTATTAGGAAGAAATTCTTCCCTGTGAGAGTGGTGAGGCCCTGGCACAGGTTGCCCAGAGCAGCTGTGGCTGCTCCATCTCTGGAAGTGTCCAAGGCCAGGTTGGACAGGGCTTGGAGCAGCCTGGGATAGTGGAAGCTGTCCCTGCCCATGGCAGGGGTTGGAACTAAAGGATCTTTAAGATCCCTTCTAGTCCCAAGTGTTCTGTGGTTCCATGATGAAATCAGTGTATCAGTTTTGGAAAAATATCCTTGCAGCAGGTGCCCTTTCCCAAATGCCTGCTTATCATTTAATCTCTTTTCTGCAACAATATTGCCCATTTCTTTACTATCCACTGACTGTCCTGCTGCAGCAGATGGCTAAAGAGAGCAACCACACTGCTCCCAAAACACCTCTTCCAGCTGAGAAATGCACCAGTCATGAGAAATGCACCATCATCCCCACTAGGAAGAGGTGCATCACACATCTGTGTGCACACAGCTCTGGGTGGTTCTGGAGTTCAGAGCAATTGTACAATTTTGCCCTGTACAGGGAACAAAACAGACATGAAATATGGACCATGTTCAGTTTTACCTTGCATGGTATCTCATGTTGTATTTAAACCTGGTGAATCCAAACCTTGCCTTTTGTTTTCTTTCTCTGCATCTTCCTGCTTCCATCTCCCCCTGTGTTCTTACAACTCTGCCACAGTTATTACATTAACAAAATGCAGGGACGAGTCCTGGATAATAACATTTTATCTGGAACCACGCCATGCTGGGAAGATGGTAATTTAGTTAATTGGATTCCATCTAGAAGGGTACTGAATCAATATTCCAGCACAGTGCTGGAGCACGTGGCTGGCAATGAAGTTCTGCCTGGAACACACGTGGCCAAACAAATCTCAGGGCACTGACAGGAGGAGTTTGAATTCGAGTCATGGGTTTAGGTGATAGAAGCTGCACTCTGAATCTTGTCTGAACACGATTTACAACCTTGTCTGTGTATTTTGGAAAGCATTGTCCATCAGGCTAGCAGTGAAATGGAAAAGTACTGAGGAAACAGGGCAGGTACAGCTCCACAGGGAAGAGGTTTTGCCTGGCCCAAGACCAAGGACGTGCTCTGTACCAGCTCAGTGCCCTCCAAGGAGGGATGTCCCCTTGGGAGCAGATGTTTGGACAACATATGAGCTCTTCTTGGTGATCCTGCCCAGGGACAGAAAGGGTAAAATCTCCCTGGGCATATTGGTATCCACTATCTCCCTCTTTTAGGAGCAAATCTGTATTCTTGAGGACTAGAGTAATCCATCCTCATCAGTATTTCTGATCAAATTGCTTCTGATCCTAGAGAAAAATTACCTCCCAGAGGAGCCAGTTCCCTCATCCCCAGCACACAACTTGCTGTCAAAGCATGAAGCACATTAGCCATGACCCCAGACGATTTTAGAAACTCTCTAGGGAAGGGACCTTGAGGGCAGAAAACACATTTTACAGCTGAATTAATTGCAACCACCTTCTGGGCTGTGCATCTCAGTGGCAAGGTGGGACATCATCTTGTAAAAGAGTCTGGGTTTGCCTAAAACCCAGAGGAGGTGGCAGGGCACCACAGGGGACAAGGTCTGGCATATCTGTCCACCATGGGAGGGAGCATGGCCAGAGAGTGGCCAAGGGGAAGAGACAAGGGGGAAAGAGAAAATATCTTCGTGCCTGGAGCTTGGATCAACGCACACAACACAAACACTGGCTGGGACACCTTCCTCTGCTGGCTCCCCTGCTGCCAGGGAATTACAGGCTGGCTGCAAAGTGTCTGTCTTGGGCTGGTGTGGAGCCAAGCCCAGAGCAGATACTTGGCCAGAGGAAGGCCATTAGCATGAGGAGATGGCTGCAGGCCCTTTGGCTTTGGGCAGTGTCACTTTTCATCACTCAGAGTGCATCTGCCTCAAGGTCTCTGCT
This sequence comes from Acridotheres tristis, assembly GCA_037013685.1. Taxonomy (NCBI): domain Eukaryota; kingdom Metazoa; phylum Chordata; class Aves; order Passeriformes; family Sturnidae; genus Acridotheres; species Acridotheres tristis. The sequence continues at coordinate 13,459,143 of CM072898.1, forward strand.
GTCTCAGCAGCCTGTGCTGACACCACTTCAAGCTTCACTGGGCAAAGAGCTGGAGCTGCTGGTCCTGGGGAAGTTTCTTCCGGTTTTGGTCAAGTGCTGAGCGCTCCAGCTCAGCCTCTCCTTGTCAGCCCTGTGCTCCACTGCCAACCACTCCGGGACCCTCTGCTTTCCTGCCCCCCCTGCTCAGGAAGGCTGGTGTTCAAAGGCCATATTCCTTGCTCTTACCTGTGTGTCCACCTGGATTCGACCACTTTGAGGAGCTGTGTGATGTATCTGTAGTGCAGGTCACAGGCACAGCACTGCAGATGCTGTTCCTAAAGGGCATTCAGACCGTCCTGCAAGGATGAATGGGGGAGCCTTGGACAAGCACACACAGAGCCAACAACTCTCAGGAGATCATTACACTGCTACTTAGTAAGATTCCCCTTTATGATGAAGACCCAGATCAATATCTTGCTCTTCCCAGAAAGTTGTTCCAATCACCTCCAAGGACACGATTTTTTTCAGGCTGATCTGGGGCACTTTGCAGCCAACAGATCCAGTCGGTCTTTACTGGCACGAATTCTCCTGAGGTGCCTTTTTCATGCTGGGAGCAGTGTGCACTGGAGCTGCCTCCTTGAGAACCAAGAAGGCTGGAGGGGAGAAATTCTGTGTAAACTGTGGAGAAAGTAGTGGAGGACTTGAAGAGGCACCGGAGTGGGTGAGGAGCATCTTTACGCAGGGGGTGGCAGCACGTGAAAGCTATGACAGCTGTGAGCTGTTACCTGATAGATGCAGGGGCTCCACAGGCTGTGAAGAAGCTTCTGCTGTTCAGGATTCAGAGCAGGCAGAGGCCAGCTGATGGAGTTGGCTGTCCTGGGAGATCCTGCAGTCCCTGCCTTGGATGAGCCATCACCTGAGCAGCAGTGGCATCACCTCAGCAGCAGGGTGGGGAGGCCCTGGCACAGGCTGGCCAGAGAGGGTGTGGATGACCCATTCCTTGGAAACATTCACAGCCAGGCTGGACAGGGCTTGAAACAACCTGGTATCCCTGCTCATGGCATGAGAATTGGAATTAGATGGTCTTTAAGGTACCTTCCAGCCCAAATAATTCCAGGATTCTATGATTCCCAGTCTTGATTTCCCCGTATCAAAAACACATCAACACCCACAACTCCCCTTCAGAGCTGTCCCCACATGGGAGCTCCTGTGCTCCACAACCAGGGCCTCACACAGGCAGGGGATGAGTCCTGTGGGGCCTGACCTGCTCACCTCTTCCCAAAATAATCTTCCTTTGCCAAGCCTTCAAGGACAGGGCTGAGTCACTTCCACAGACCTCAAGGCATGCAGGGCAGCCCTGGAAATTCCACAGCCCATTTGTGTGGCTGGGCAATGGAGACAGCAAAGGGTTAAAGTCTCCCCGCCTCTCCCTTCACAAGCAACAATCTTTTCGAGGAACTTTGGATGCTCAGAAAGAGCCTTAAGGGACAGACAGCCACAAACTCCCTCCAACCTGCTCAAAGGAGAGCTAATATCCCCCAGCCTCACTCCAGCCTACCACTGGCACACTCTCACTGAGGATGGGGCTGGATCCACCCTCCGCCTCCTCCTGTGTTTTCCGTAGCAGGTGTCTGGGATGCAGAGGTGCAGTGCTGTGCCTTGGCAGTGAGTGAGCCTGTCCCAGCCACACGTGTGCCCCTGTCACTCCCTCACAATCTGAGCAGTGCCAGGGCCACAGCTGAGGCACCTGGGAATAAACCCCGTGGGTTATTTAGGGAGCCTGGCTCTGAACAGATGACCCTGGAGGTGGATATGCAGCTGCAAATCCCGGCACTGCCACCCCAGCAGCATTTGCAGCAGGCTCAGCCCATGCCTGGGATCGCGGTCACAGTGCCTACACCCAATTCCATGCACTCGCCGGAGTGACCATCCCATCCCGGAGCTGCCGTCCCATCCTGGAGCCCAGCCTGTTCCCAGGGATCGTTACCAGGAGCTCGTGTGTTTGGTTGCAAACAGAGCGGGAGTGGGAGCCAGGCGCTCGTGTTTGTGTGCCTGCGGTTGCTCAGGCAACTCGGGGCCAGCCAGGAGCTGCCAAAACCCTCGGTGGCCAAGGCCAAGCCCCCGGCACAGCTGCCCTGGGGCGGCCGAGCCCCCTCTGAGAGAGCCCCCAGGGGAACTCCGGCTGCTCGGTCCATGAACACAACCAGAGCGGAGCGTCAGTGCGGACGGGGTTTATTGCAGAGCCGGGTTACAGCGTGGGTCTGCAGCATCCTTTGGTTTGGGCTTCACGAAGGCAGCGGGAGGCCACGGGGATTCAGGTCGGAGACCTTTGCCGATGGCCAGGCAACACCAAACTCTTCCGAGGCGCATCCCGGGGCTGGGCCAGGAGCATCCCGGCAGCTCCGGCACAAACGGCACCGCAGGGTGGGAGCGGTGCTGGGCAAGCGGCAGAGCCAGGCAGGCAGCCTCGAGGGGAGAGCACGGTGGGGAAGGAAGGAGTAACTCTGGTGTAACTGGTGCGGGGTTAAGGCAGGTCCCCGGGAGGGGAGGACAGGCTGCGGACCCCGGTGGGACAAGGGAGGGCGCCCCGAAAGCCGGGGCTGAGGTAGGGAAGGTCTGGGTGCCGGCGGGGCAGGGGAGCCCTGAGGAGCAGTGCTGTTAGTACGGTGTGGGGCTGGGGGTGACAGCACGGGGGACACCGGAGGGGAGAGGGATCACAGCACAGGGTGGGACGGACGCAGCGCTGGGGCAGAGCACGGCGACCTCCCCAATCCCCCCAGCGCTGGGAGGCCGACAAACATCCCGCCGGCCTGGGGCTGGCCCCAGCGCAGCCTCCCGGGCCCCCCCTCACGGGCACGTCCCAGGGCTCAGCACCGACCCACGGCCGGCGCGCAGGGACCGGGCCGGTGGCGCCACGGGCACCCGTCCCTACTTTTTGACTTTGGCGTCGTAGGTGCCCGCGTTCTTGTAGGCACTGACGTAGCCGCTCGTGTCCACGATGTTCTCCCGCCCGCTCTTGCCCTTGCCCTTGCCGCTCTCGTCGAAGCGCTCCTTGTGGGAGCCCGTGTACTTGGAGGTGTCTGTCAGCCTCTCCACGGCTCCCACTGTCTTGGCTTTCTGCAGTGGGGGGATGGGACATGGGAGTCTAGAAGATGCTCCATCCCCTTCCCACACAAGTTCCATCCCTTACCCCACCCAAGGACCCTGCTGTGCCCTCCGTGCCCTATGCAACCCTCAGGTCCCCCCACTCAACCAGGGCCATGGGGTCTCCTAGAAAACATCTGCACTGTGGGCAGAGCTCCTTCCTCCCCTCCCGATGGCCACTCCTGCTCCCAGCAGCCATGGGGCTCCTCACTCACCGTGACACCCACGTTAATGGGCTCCTTCCCTGCCACCAGCTGGCAGATGGCTTCATACGCCTCCTCTTTGCTCTTGTCCTTAAACCTCTTGGGGGCCAGCTCCTCCAGAGCCTTCTTGAACTCCTCGTAGTTGATGACACGGGCTGTCTTCCCTCTGCAACAACAAAACTCAGGCTGCCACCAGCACGTCTTTGGGTCATGCCTCCAAATGGGATAAGCTGCATTAGAGAGACCCTGGCTTTGTCCTACACCACCCTCAGGTGCCTCTGAAATTCACCCCTTCTGAAATTCAGCTCAGCTGAGTGGGTTGGGCTGGGCACAGCTGGTGCTGAGCTCCAGAAGCTTTTCAGCCACAAGCTGTTGAAGTCCCTGTTACCAAAAACCAGGGTGCATGGAAGTGCTCTAGGACTTGGTGCTGGTGTCAGGAGGAGAGTGCATCCATTCCCACTGCTCCCAGCCTGCCTGGATTGCCCAGCACCCTCTCTCCCCTGGCAGGCATCAATCCTCCAGTCAAATTTGGAAGGACATGCAGAGAGCATCTCTTCCTCAAGCTCCTGGTCCTCGTCTCTGGGGAAGCACAGCAATCTGCTCTCCTGTATCCCAAAAACCTCCCAGTGCTCAGCTCTGCCTGATCCAACCCAGGAACATGGGAATGCCTGGACAGAGCACGTGGAGAAAGCAGGTTCTCCACTCATCCTTGTTCCCGCACCCTGGTGTGGAGCATGAAGTGTCACTGTGTCCCCAGGGACCCTAAAAACAGTTCCAGGTGCCTTTAGCCCTTCAAGCTGTCCATGCGACCTCCTTGGATCAGAGTCCTTCCCAAGCTTGGGCGTTGGCTGGCCAGACACAGGGAAGGGCCACATCCCATGGGACAACCCTCAGCACCCTCCTCTACTCCCTGTGGCACCTTCTTGAGAGACAGGAACCTGGCAGAGCCAACCAGGCCCACACCAATGCTTGAAATGGGAGCAGGGGCACAATCTCTGCACCAAATCTGAGCTTCCCACCCCCAAATTTGGGTTGATTTATTATTAGGTCTTGCAGAAGGAGCCACATATCCCACCTGAAGGTGGGACACTGCATGACAGCACCCGCAGCTCCATGGCAATGGGATGGACAGCCTGGGCACACAGCAGGGGTAGCACAGCTCTATGGGGACCCCCACACTCAGACACCACACCCTGCCCCTGCTGCAAAAGCATCCAAGTCACTTACTTCACCTTGGAGAAAACAATGTCCACGTCGGTGCTGGTGACGCTTTTGCCGTCGGTGACTTTGCAGTCTTTGCACAGCTTAGCCCAGTTCTTCCCATTCATCTCCTGCCCCGTTGCCTTGGTGTCACCGTAAATGGCGAATTTGCGGAAGCTCTCTTCCAGGGATGCCATCTCAGCGTTCTCAGCCATGGGGCTGCAGGACAGGGGGCAGATGTCACCACCCAAGCTCCTGCTGGCTGCACGGCAGAGCTCAGCTGGCTGCTCGCAGGCCCTCGAGGGCAGCAGGAGGAGGAGGAGGAAGGCTGGCGAGGGTGCAGGCTCTGCAGCAGGATCGGGGTGTTGGCAGCACCTGCGGGCGTGGGGTGAGGGCTGACAGCAGCCTCGGATGAGCCCCGAGGCTGGAAGCCAAGAACGTGTCTTGGGGAGTGGAGGCTCCTGGTCGAGAGCTGTCAGCAGCGAGGCTGTCGGCTCCGGGGCTGGCGGGGAGTGAGTGCATCAGCCTGTCCCCTCAGGAATACTCTCCGGGAATGACGCAATGCGTCCGCCTTCCTCCCGCTCGCAGATCAGGAGAACCAGCACCGCCGCCTGCCTCCAGCACCACCTCTCCCCTGCCTGCACCCCTCTGTGCGGAGCTGGCAGCACCCCAGCCGTGACCTGCCCCCGGGGCTGGGCAAAGGGTGGTGCCCTGCAGAGTGCCAAGCTGCCAACCAGTCTCTGCTCTCCGTGGTGGTGCTGTTGCTGCTGCCCCGTCCCCGCTCCCCGCCTGCCATCGCCTCGCCAGCCTCGCCCTGGCGGCTCAGCATCCCTCAGCACGCGTCGAGCACCCACAGCATCTCGGCCAGGACTGGGCGGGGCCGTACTCCGGGGAGTTGCAGTACCCAGGGGTGTCTCCGGTATCCCCAGGTGCAGAGCGGGTACCTCGCCCCGTGGGTACCGGGGCGAGAGAGGCCGGGATGGGTCCCCGGAGCCTCGGCAAAGGCCGGGGAGTGGTCCCCAGGACCGTCGTTAGGGAGGATGGGCGTTGCCTGGCGACCGTCGCTAAGGAGGTGCGGCGGGGCGGGGATGCCGCCGGTCGCTTCCCGGTCTCTCTCTCCCGCGGGGTCCCTCCGCCCCGGGCCCGCACGGCCCCGCAGCGCCAGCCAGGGCTCTCCCCGCCTGGCCGGGCGGTCACTGCCGGCGGCTGCGGGATGCCGGGGCAGCGACGACCCCCGCCCGCCCTCCCCCCTGGTTTCCTCCCTCTCGGTGGACTGGCACCGGAGGGGCCGCGGGTGCCGGGGGTCCCGGTCGCTCGGTCACTCACCTCTAGGCCACTCAGTCACCTCCCGGTCACTCGCTCACCTCCCGGCGCCGCGCTCTGAGGCGGGCGGGGGCGGCCAACGCCGCCTGTTTAAGGCGCCGCCATGGCGACGGGAGGGGCCGGGCCGCCCCCGCCCGCCTCCCCCGGGCCGCCGCACGGCGGGAGCGCCCTCGGGGCGGGGAGACGGAGCTCGGCCAGCGGACCCGGACCACCTCTGGGATCCTCCACCACCCCATGAAGCCTCTCTGCTTCCACACAAAACCCTACCGGCACCTGACCCGGTCTTTCCTACACCCCACGAGGTCTCTCTATCACCCTACAAAGCCCCAGCGTTGTACCAAAAGGTCCCTTTAGCACCCCCCGAGGCCCCACCATAAACCCACAAGGTCTCTCCACCACCCCCTCAGCACAGGCTCCCGCTGGCACCCCTGTTGTGCTTCACCCTACAGCCCTTTCCCCTGCCCGACACAGTCACCATGACCCCTGTAAAGGAACTGTCCTCTTGGTGGGTGACACCATGGACCAAGGCCACTGCCCAGGCTGAGGAGACGATGCCAACCATTGTGGTGTGTGGAGGACTGTGGTGAGCACCTGTGGCCCAGTGAGACACCCTTGGAGCAGCCGCATGCCAGCACTGCCCACCCTGGCAGTCCAGAGCATGACCACACGCAGAGCTCCCAGTGGGTGCTGCGAGCTGAGGCAGTACCCAAATATTGTGGTTGTCATGGAGCCCCAGCACAACCCACATCTCTTACTCACTGCCCCACCTCAGCTGTTTGCCCACAGCCTGCTTTGATCCCGCTACTCTGCTGGCATCACTCTGGTGGGGGCATGTGGATGATCAGCTGCAGCACCAGCAGGAGCTGTGCACAGCCAGGACACAAAGTGTGTGATTTGCTGCTGCCTTTGAGGGACAGATCAGCAGCCTGGGGAACCAGTGGCTCAAACAACAGTCTTTGGCACCCTGTGGTCTGTCTGCCCTGGTCCTTGGGCAGAGAAGCCATAGGTTAAGGACAGACACAGGTGGCTGAGCTGTCCTAGGGCATCAGTTCTGCTTTTGCACCCAGAGCATTTTGCTGTGGGGCACAGCCCCGGTGACAACCTCCTGCTCTTGTCTGAGGAGTATCTGTTCTCTCCTGGGGCAGTTGCCAGTTCTTGACTGGACAAAGCCATGAGCAACCGATTCACACTGATTCTCTCTTGGATTAGGTTCCGGAGACCTCCAGAGGAAACCACCAGCCAGCTCTGAGAGTTTGGGATCACTAACTTTACCTCTCACTCCAGAGGTGAGTGCCAAGGCTGGTGCCAGAGGGCTCAGGTGAGTCCCAGCACCTGGCCCCTTTGGGTAGGCCCAGCTGGTCAGACACATGAAGGACCCCACTTTATTATGCCCCCCAATCAACCCTGTGGCCCCTCCATTGGGGGCTCCACAAAAGCTGCTCTTTCACAACCCAGCCAGAGGCAGGGTGGCAAGGACATCCTGGAGAGGACAATCCAGAGCGGGAAGGGCAAGTGTGGCGGCTCATCTGATGCCAGAGTCCAGGTAGATCTCTCCAAGAAGTGTTTTTCCTCTCTCCAGTTTGTCCTGGTAGAGCTCAGACATGGCCAGAGAGCCTGGGAGCTACATGGAGGAGGTGGCACCAGAACTCTCCCAATCACACGTTCTTCCTGCTCTTCATACAACATGAAGGCAGGTTCCAAAGTGCAGAGTCAGAGGTGACAGTGGCTGTCAAGTGGGAATTTAATCCAGTCTCTGTGCAGTCCAGCAAGGACCCCGGGATACCATCCCACCTGCAGAAGTTGGGGATGAGCTGTAAACTCACTGGTTTAAGGACAGGGGAATAACTCTTGCCACACAGAGGAGGGTAATTAAGTTCTTGATGAAGGTACAGCCTTATCCTTATCTTGCCCCGCAGATCCCCACTAAAGCAGGTGTCTGGCTCTGCTTCCAGCTGACAGCTCCGGACAGGAGCCAGGTAATATCGGCTGGAGCATCCCGCAGGACTTGTCAGCGGTGGGCAGCGTGGGAGCCTGGATCCTCCGAGCCGGCAGCAGGTGGAGGAGGAGTTGGACATGTCTGCAGCTCCTCTATAAGAGCTCCAGCTGGTCCTGGATCTGCAGAGCCAAGGAGCCAAGCAATGGCACACGGGGAGAGCCGGGAAAGGGGGGCGCTGAGCCACGGCTGGTGAGCTGTGGGGTTGAGCAGGTCGGGTTTCGGTTCCTAAGGGCTGCGGTTTGTTGTGCGTTTGTTGTCACTATGACAGCTCTGTTGGGATGGAGCGTGGTCCTTGGCCGGCTCCCGCTGTTCCTCATGCAGCCCGGAAAAGGAAGCCCGGGAGGAGGCTGTGACTTGGTCAGCAGCCCACGGGACGGGCAGGAATTGAAAGGGAGCTTGCACAGGTCCTGCGGTGTGGTGGAAGAGCATGAACACGGCTCAGTGCTCAGCTCGCCGGGGGCCTTTCCCCTCTAATGAAGGTCAGGATGTTCCCAGGCTGTCTCCTGCCCCAGGGACGTAATGAGCCGAGTACTGCAGCGCTCAGCACAGACACACCGAGGTTCACACACAGCTGCATTCCCGAGCTGCAGGTTCGGCTGCTGGGCTGATTCCTGCTAGGACTGTGTCCCTCTCCTCACACAGAGCTCGAAGTGTGTTCGGGTGACGGCTCAGGGTGCAGCTCAGAGCTTGCACGAGGGCACAAGCACAACATCTGAGCACCCGCTATGCTCACCCTCATCCTCCTTGCCCCTCGCTTCCCCCGAGGCTGGGCACCGCAGCCTCCCGGGACTCATCCCGTTTCAGGAATGAGTCTCTGGCTGGCCGTGCCTGGGGTGGGATGAGGTTATGCGGGAACGCCGTTTCTCTAGCGCGAGTTGCTACAAAACAGAGGGAAGTGTTTCGGAGGTTGTGCAATATGTACACGGTCACCCCAGCAACAGCGCGTCCACAAGGCATTAGCGGGGCTTAGCTGCGGCTGCCGAGCAGGGACCGGGGCGTGCGGTGTCCGTGCCGGGGGTGCCACCGAGCACGAGCTGCCGTCGTGCCATACACGGCACCAGGCACAGGAGGGGGGAGAAAGCTTCATCCTCTGCCAGGAACTTCTTTTCCCCCACCCCGCAACTCAAGGCAGCTCATTGAGATGCTCTCAGGACGCGTCAAAAGCAGCGCAGGAACAGACTCCTACAAAATCGTTTCCCAAAGGAAGGTCCCCTTGACTTCAAAGACGAAACAAAGAAACTTGAGCCAGGCTCAAAGATGAAAGTAAGCACGAAGTGCATCCCATGCCAAGGCGGAGGCTTGGAGCAGGCACTGCGGGGCCTGGCACAGCTGCCAGACAGTGGCCAGGGATCATGGCATGATTTCAGAGGATTGTGGAAAGCTGTGATCCTGCAAATCATTGAAAGCCACAGTTCTTGTGGTGGAAACAGCTGGTCCGGGGCACTGCCTCCAGCTGATGGGAGAGTTCACACCCTGTCAAAAACCCATTATTTAGTGCTGGAGAAGATACTTGAGGACGTCAGACCTCAATGTGTCTGCAGTGATGGGGAGCTGAAGGCATCAGGACTTCTGCTGTCAGGACCTCAACCCAGCTCTCATGGTCTTGGGCTGCAGCTTGTGGTCATGGCAACCCTCTGGAGCTGAGCCCAGGACTGCTCTGGGTGCCCTAGTAGCACCCCAATGGGACTTGCTCCTTTTGCTTACTGTCACAGGTCTGCTATGGACATTCCTCATGCAGAGCAGCAGAAATGCCATTGGCACTTGAATCTGCAGGTCAATTAAAGGCCCAAGAGCAAGGTTGGGAAGGAGAGTCCAGGAGCTAAAACCATCTCAGCCTCACCATTTGCACTCTTGGGTTCTCACTGTGCAACAGTGCTCCTTGGATGTGGTTGTGGCAAAAACATAAACCCCAGCCAATTTCAATCACCACGTGGCACACACAATCCTCCTGCTGCCCTTGAGGTTCAGGAGATCAGAGTCCAACACTGGCAGTGCTGGGAGCCCATCCTGCTGGAGCCTGGCTCTTGGCTCAGCACCCAGCTGCTCCAATGCATGGACACAGCCTTGCACTTTTGGCAACCTTAAGTTGTTCAGCAGAGTGGAGCAAATGTTGCAGCTGAAGGCAGTAGGAGGGTGTCCCTGGACATCTGATAGCCCAGGAAACCCAGTTCCCCTCAACCCAAAGAGCACAGCAACCTTTCTGCAGCACAATGCAGAGCTGGCTGGGCCTCCCTCTCTGGTGCTCACCCTGCTCCAGCACAAAAAGCAGGCCGGGTTACACAGGGAGAAGAGGGTCTGATCCCTACCCCTCATCTAACACAGAAAAGGCCCTGTGGAGAGAGGACTGCTGTCACCCCCACATCAATTACAGTGCTGAGCCTTTCTAGAACTCCAGAGGCTCAGGGAGAAGCGAACCAAACAGCCTGGGGATCATCAACAGGGCAGAGCCAGGAATTGCTGCAAAAGAAAGAAGGAAACTATTTAGCAAAGAATATAGAAAATTTTATTGTGGCCAGAGCTACTGAAGAGCTCCATACATGATTTTGGGACTAATTCTGCATGGACAGAATGAGAAAACACATAAGGTCTGCTCAGGGGCACCTGCTGAAGAGGAATTACCAATGCTTTCTGGTGGAGGGACAGCTGGCCTTGAAAAACCATGAGCCCAGCATTGCTGCAGGACATAGTTTCCTTGGATGACAGTGGACATGAGGAGAAACAACAGGAAGGACTTTGTATAACAGGGACCCATTGGTGAGCAATGCCCTGGTCTCTGTAGACCAGTGCCATGTCTGCTGGTCCACACTCACCTGCTTTTCCCAAGGGTCACCACTGGCCACAGCAGGCTGGAAGCTGCAAGGAGTGTGACCACAGGCCAGCCCTTCCTGCAAACTGATACAAAATTACTTCAACAGCTACATGAGACTTCACTTTTTCTGATCAACAGATTGTGTAATTTGATGAAAAGTCAAAGCTCCTCATCCCAGTTCTTTCAGGAGACAAAAACCACACAAGAGAAGAGTGGTAAAGCAGCCGTTTAAAACACCTCCAGGTCTTTCTCTCAGGCTAGTCTCCCCATCAAGGCTGGGAGTCCAGCCTGCTGTCCCATGTTGACTGTGCCCAAAGAGCCTTTGTCCCCAGATCCCCTGTCCTGCTCTGACCCAGTTCCAAGGAATGATTGCAGACTGAGCTAGACAAGGGGAGAACAGCTTAGCTTGACTCTCACAGCATCCTGCTTTGTCCTATCCTTCCCTAACCTGCACCCACCATAGCCTGGAGAAAGGTCAGTTGTGCCTTCCATGCATCAAAATATTTGGAAGGGTGATGAAGACTCCCCTGGCTTCCTTTTCTTTGCTGTTGCACCTGTCTGTTCACAGCACCAGCAGTGTGCTGTGCTGGGGATGTGTCTGGAAATGTGCATCCAGCCATGACAGTGCTGCTGCTCAGGACTGTGCTAAATCCTGTCAGCTACGGCCATGCTGGTGGCAAAGCCCATGGAGATGTGTGTGTAGCTGCTGTCTGGGCTCTGAGATAAGCTGGCTGCCAGGCAGATCTGGGCTTGCTGGAAGCCCAGCCTCAGCACTCAGCCAGGAATCTGGAATGGGGCATGCTGCCTGGGGAAGCCACGAGGGCAGGGAGAGCACAGGTGCTGTAGGGTGGCAGCCCAGACAGCTGCCTGCAGCTCACCCCCAGCACAGGGTGCTGTGGCTCGAGGCACTGGCCATGTGCCCCACTGTCTGCTGTGGGATCTTTCTGCACTACACACACCCCCGGCTTGGCTGTGGATAATACAGATCTGGCAGCCCAAGAATTGGAAAGGTTTCATGGCCTGCTGTATCCCAAAACTTCTGATGAGAATGCTGCAGCATGGGGCACCCTAGACTGCTGGAAGAGAAGGAGGAGCAGGTCAAACGATGCTGCCTGACAGAGAACATGCTGGTGGCAGACTTGGCTTGAGGGTGCACAGTGGAAAGCGGTAAAGGGATGGGGCAATCCTGAGGTTACTCCCTGACCACCTGCTGAAGCCCCTGGGCATGATCCAAAGACTGACAGGGTGTAGGCAGATGGAAATACAGCTTTCAGGGTGCAGGGAATGGCGAGGTGCAGCCTTGTTCTTCCCCATACACTCTGCTGGGAAGTTACTGCAGTCCCAGTGTGCAGAGGGCCAAGAGGAATTGTCCCTTTCCCAGGGAAAGCACTTGAGCCTCTTGAGCAACAAGTCTACCTCAGGTTTGCCACCTTACTTCTTCTTGCCTTTGGTTGAGGATGAGAAATGTCCCACTGCAGCCTGACAGCATGTGCACAGTGAGGGTGAGTCCTGTAGGCCTCTAGGCAGCACTAAGGCTGTTCCCAGAGGCCATGGCTTTGGAAGGATGATCCCTAGGCCGCTGTGGTGCTTGTCCTTATGTCCTTTGGGCACGGATCAAGTGTGCTCACATGCTGCTTGCTGGTGCATTTTCTGTGGTCAGGCTCGGACGTGCTCTCACTGGGCTGGGGCTGAGGGACAAGAGGTTCTCCACTGCTCTTACTTACAAACACAGCAGGAATCTTAGAAAAAAGTTCCAGGTCTCGTTCCACATGTCTATCCTGCTGGCGGCTTCTCCTTTTGACCTTGTGTTCAGAATAAAAATTCTTCTTCCTGACTCCTCTGGGATTGTCTGTGGACAAGGGATAACGTTGAGAGTTGCCTGAGTTATTCTTAGGAGGCCCTTGAAGGACTGGGCTCCCAAGGCAAGTCTGAGCCCCAGGAATCTCATCCATGGACTCAGCAGACTCTGAGTGATAGTCAGCTGGGGGTCCTGCTGCCTGGATGAGGCCCATGCTGCTGGGGGACACAGCAGCTCTCAGAGGAAAAGCTGGCACTAAGAGGTGAAGGCTGTGGGCAGGTGAGGTGGTAGCAGCTGTGGCTGGGAACTCTGCAGATGGAAATAAAGGGAGAAGAAACCTTAAGGAGAGAGGGATCTCTCAGCCTCACAAAGACATCAACAAGCCCAGGAGCTCAGCCATGGCTGATCCACTAGAGTTAAAGCAAATCATACATATATTTATGCAAGATTCAGCAGAGAAGCTGACTGGTGCACTCTCACCTGAAGGGGGATCTGGGAATGAGGGCTGGGGTGTAGCAAGTGCTTTAGATCCACTGCCCACTGCTGAGGAAGATTTCTGCATTTTCTTTCTTCTTTTCTTCTGTTGCTGTCAAAGCAAGTGACCCAAGAGAAGGGAAGTCACTTCACCAGCCCAAAGTAAGGAGACAATTTTTTTGTTACTTCTTTTAAATTCTTCCTACTTTGGATAATGAGCACTAGGTTTAAGCAAAGTCCAAGAATATTTTACCATTTAAGACTGAGCTACTACAAAGCAGTAATAGACAGCAGACATTTAATGAACATACACCCACATTATCTGCATATAGTGACTCTCTGTGTAGGTAAGCTGTTGTCTCATAGAGCTGGGGGGTTGTATGAGACACTGATCACTTGCATTTGTAAATCCAAACTAGAAGAAGGGACACAAACTCACATTACAGCACAGGATGTCCCAAGAAAGGGACAGTCCTTGTCCCAAATACAGTATAGATGAAAACTAATTTTTCTTACCATCTAGATGGCAAGACTGATTCACAAGCTTGGAGGAAAGAGGAAAAGCACCACGACCTGCCATTTGAGCAAGAGGAGAGACCATCTGGATACAGGTACATGAATATCAAGAGCCCAGTCCAAGACTTTGGAGAGCTGTTCCATACCCTCAAGCTCCATATCCACACACACCATCTTTCCCTGGGGCAGGTGCTTTATTTGAACATTTAGACTGTTGGATTTTGCTCTGCAGAAACATGCAGAGCTTCTTACAGCAACAAAGCAGTATACTCAGAGTCACTGAGCTGCACTGGGGCAGCAAGGCATTGCAGCTGTGTTACAGCTGTGAGCTTATGAGGGGACTGCAGGATAGCTCTGATCATGCCTGTGAGCAGAGACAGGAGAACATCACCTGGATTTGGTGACTGCAGGGCACAGCCACAGCTGCAGACACACACACTGAGGGGAGGCAGAGCCTGTGTGAGCAGGGGGTAAGCACAGCCTGCTCCAGAGTGAGCATGCCCGAGCAGCTGGGTGGGGTGTCAGCAGCAGCTCGGGTGTGTGGCAAATCCTCCTTACCTGAGAAGGGGCCACAGAGTGAAGAGATGGGGACTCAGAGGACGAGCTCTGCTTGGGGTCACCTTCTTGGTCATGGACATGGAGCTTTGGAAAGCTGAAAACACAACAGACACACAAAGTGATTCCTTAAGAAAGAACTTAAGTCTGATGCCCTCTTTGCCTCCATGTACAGATCAGGCTGATCACAGCCTCCCCTGCCTTACACAGCACTCCCAGCAAAACTGCAGGGGAACTTTTCCTGCACAATTGTGCAAAATAAGAAGGAAATCCCCAGGGACACAAGTTAACAGGAAAGGTCTAATTAAGAGACAAGGATCCTGTTTTCCCATGAGTGCTTGCCTGTCTTAGAAACTTGTAACTGTTGTGATGCATTTCTCCATAACTCGAAATCATGTAACTGTAATAATGTAACTATATAATGTAACTCCTCAACAGAGGAGTTGCAGGGCACATCAGCCAGCCTTACAGGAATTTTAATATAAAACAATTAATAGAAACCAGTTTCATATAAAATATTTAATACAAAACAGCCTAAAGAGAGTATCCTAGGAATGCTATTTCCCAAGAGAGGGAAGGCAAGTATTCCTGCAGGTATCTACCCTCCTGAAACTCAAATATTTCACCATGCTTGCTCAAAACACTGGTGCTCCCTATCCTAAGTTCTTTTGTCTTAGGGCCCAACAGTGACCTTGATAGCAATCCCCCATTCACCACACATACTGCTGGGAGAATCTTATCCTCGACTTTTCTCACCTTCTTCCTGAAGTTATTGTTGAGAATTCCTCTACTTGAATTCCAGGGTCTGTATAGCCAGGATTTCCTGACAATAAGTCTGCTTCCTGGAAAAAACCACAAATAAACAACATTTTCAGACTAATATGAACACAGGGGAGAAGAGGGATTTTCATTACAGATGTACTCATTCTCCTCATGCCAGACATCTTTTGTCCTTACAGGTAGTGCAGCAGGAAACTGCTGCTTAAGAAGAAGATGGAAGACCAAGATTGGCACAATTAGAAGTCTTTGATTCATTAATTTAGTCCAGTCAGTATTTCATGTGACTCAAAACCAAATCACACTTACAGAGATCAGCTTAGTCATTTCTTGGGACCACATTCAAAATCCCACTAAAAGCTTCCATTAGTTACAGAGTTCAATCTGAGGAGCTCTGCAGTGAATGCAAAAAATCTCTTTTAAATGCAAAATGGAGGTGAGGAAGATGGAAGCATGAAATATACAGGAAAAACATAATGTGCTTTCTACTTCTTGTGTGACCCTGTATGGCTAAGACCTGCTGATTTTTAAAATGAGTGTGATATATTGCTTATTTGCCTCAGGTATGGATGAGCTCAGAGTAATGACAGCTGAACTTGAAAATTGCATATTTTCAGAAACACTGTAAGAATAAGCCTCCTAAATCCAAGTGCTGCATTACAGGAAAGGACCCAGTTCTCCCTCAAAAGCACCAGTTAAGATGGTCAGAGTACCAAGGGATGAAGAGTATGAAGCCGTGTTATCAAAAAAGGATAAACCATGCTCAGCAGAACCTTGACACCACTTATCAGCTGCTCTTAAACTTGAATAATCATCAAGAGAACTTCTCCATAAGTATTTCACTGTTCAGTGACTATAAAGATATTTTAAAGTAACTCTCAGGTTAAGATGGAAGGATTTAAAATGTGATAGGCATCAGCTTCAAAAATAGCTAAAACAAGGTCATGAAGACCAATTTTTCTGAATCAGCAAATTTGAGAAAATGAAGTCAAAGTTGGACACACCACAAATGGGTTCCTGAGAGATCCAGGGCCTCTGCACTTCAACGAACTCATAAACAATCAACAAAAGAGCAGAGCAGTGAGAAGCCTGGTGATGACACTCCCTGATGTAAGGCATTAAAAATGAAAGCCAGCCACAAAGAGCTGCAGAAGATCTTTGCAATATTAAATTACAGGCTGGTAACATGGTACAAGGAATCAATATTGCTAGAGGTAAAGATGGAAAGTGGAGCATGTGGGAAAAGCAGTGTAAACTTTATATACAAAGCAACAGTCTCTGAACTAGCAAACAATTCATCGAGCTGCACATTCAGTGGCAGCCAAGAAATCATTTCAGATGTTAGGGATAAAAAGGAAAGGCAAATAAAAAGAGAAAAAAATAATAATTTTAGCTGTTTTATAGGTGGCAACATAACATCTGAAGGTAATTGGTTTAGCAATCAAAAACATGACCTTCTGATTTAAAAATTTATCCAAGTGTAAGATTAATAATCTGCAGAAATTTACCATATATATTTTAATTGGAACTTGTAACTCAAGTCAGATCATCACTCATCACCAACTGAAAACAAAGTGTGCACAAATGTCTCCTCAAGGCTCCTTAGGACATTTGCAATCAAGATTTACATTCAGGCCTCATGCACCTGAGTCATGAGGGAAGGAGACCAGACACAGTCTCATGTCACTGTGAGTGTACAGGCAGGAGATGCAGGTCTTTTCAGAGGGAAGCAGGTCATGGCTGAAATGAGCTGCAGCAGAAGATATCCCACTGCACAGAATAACTGAAAACAATCAGGACTCAATGTCCACAGCACACAAACAGGACTGCAGAACTGGCATTTCAAGGGAGCTTAATAAATGATTCATCTTGAGAATAACATGGATCATTTCTTTCCAAGCAGGGAATGAAAGAGCCTTTTTAAATTAATTTTGTTCATTTCAGCCTTCTATAAATAATGTAGAACCAAAGCAGCCACATAAATGAAAGTATTAGAGCTAAAGCATTAGAGCTGACTACAAAAACAAATGAGACTCAATCAGTAGAAAATACAATGTTCTCTCACAGTGTGACACAAGCTACAGCCACAGCACAGAGTCCAGGCCTCCCTCTGCTCCCAGGCACTTAGCAGGAGAGTCAGAATCCTTCCACTGCAGCATCAAGACAAATTACCCTTTGCAGCTGGGTTGTCAGGATCCAGCTGCTGCTCCTGCTGCTCTAGCAGCCTGCTGGATTGACAGACTGCCCAAGTTGTGCTCCTGTGCAAATCCTGGCCACGTTCACCAAGTTCTGGCTCTGACCACCCCAAAGTCCATGGTTTACAAGCCCAGGATAGATTTGGCTCCCTTGCCCACTGCAGCTGCCCTTATCAGCCACTTCAGCTCAGGAAATGCCCTGAAGTGCTGTCTGCCTGGAGGGGAAACATAATTGAAGAGGAAAAAAAGAGTTCTTGTCTCAAGGAAAGTGGGTCTGCTGCAAATGTTGAGGCTGAGAGTGAAGACTAAGTTCATCTTACATCGACATTGGAAGAAAAAAATATTGAATTTCCAATACTGAAAATGTAAGGGAAGCTGAGTAAAATCTGTGTTTAGTATTTAAAGTCAAACCCCACCAACTTGAATCAGTTTCCAAAGCAAGTTCAAAGCTTTAGGAATGTGAGAAGAATCACATCCCAACTGGCCTCATATGAAAGCCAGCTCCCTGGCATGAGTGCAATTATGCATTAAAGCATAGGGTTTGGTTTCGTTTATATTTCTTTGGACTGCAAATGACTACAGAAAAAATGGATACTTGCACATCCTGCTTTAGGTATGGTAATAGAAGCAGAGGCCCAATGTGTCCAACTGTTTTGCATTTTTTGTGACATCTGAACCACTTAATTGTGCAAAATTAGGGCTCTTACTTTGTGGATCCTACAAGTACATAAGGATTCTTTATCCTGAACAAGAATCCTTTAACCTGAACATAGCCAAAGACTTAACCACAGACCAACATGAAAAACTGAAGCCAAAATCAACACCCAAGCTTGAAGAAGGCTCAAAAACAAGCATTAAAGGGGAAATGCATGTTTCTACTTGGTCCCTAAAATGAATGAACAGTTCAGACAAAAGTGGGAAGAGGATGATTTCCATTTTATGCTTACAACATGTTGGATCAATTACAAAGGGCTGCAGTGTTCAAGCTAAAGAAAGCTGTATTCAACACAGCTTACAAAAGGCAAGTCACTTGGTGTCCTCCTACTCCAATCTATTTGTTTGTGTTTATCTCTGGTTGCTATGTAAGAAACAAGGAAAATCTGGTGGGTTAACATTTTTCTTAACAATGTTACTGGGCATCATCCAGTCTTTCTTGTTCCCCAAGGTCCTAACTGCAGTCCTGAAACACCAAACTCTCTTTTCACCTTGCTGCTTCAAATTAACCACATTCACACATATCTAAGTAAGAACCAGTGAAGACAGGAGAGCATCACTGAATGCCAACATCCCAAATGTGCACAAACACATGAAGTCCACCCCTGTTCAAATACCTTTTTCAGTATCAATTAAAATTCAGTAACTAGATGATTAGAGCAATGCTTTATTACTGTTTTAATTTTCATAGTAAGCAAAGCTCTGTGAAACAAACTGCCAAATATTTTTGTTGTTATGGAAACCTCTGTTTAAACTGAAAGTTCAACTTTTCCAAAACAGTAGAAAATATATATGAAAAGCTAGGGACTTCATATTATACAAAACTGAATAAGTTCACTTTCCCCTTTGCTTTGATAAGGAATAACTATGGATGAATCCAGAGACATCCCAGTATATCTACAGAGAATACTTGGATGAAGCTTGTATTCAATTAATTTCTTATTAAATATAAAACTGTACAGTAGATAACTTGCATAAAATGAAAAGTTACACATGACAGAATCACAGAATAATTTAGACTAGGAAATTTCTAGTTCAAACCCCTGCTAAAGTCAGTACAGAATGTGTCAAAATTTGAGTTAATACAATAATTTATTTTGCCTTGTAGCAAAATACACTGAACCTCTCAATTCAGAGCCTGATATATCTGCCTCTGCAGACTCTAGCAGCATTTAAGAGCTTGTAGAATTCTTTTTACAGAGATATAGATCAACATCATGGTAATAACAAGGACCCTTATCATTATACAGACATTTCAAAGAAAAGCAGATATCTGGATCATTTCTGAGAAACTGGTGTCCTTTTCACTTTGAAGATGGTTAAATTACTGGTATTATTAGCTGCTCAGTGATTAGCCTGAGCTTTTCCAGCCCGATTAGATCCTGTCTCATGTGAAGTCATGACCCAAGCCCCAAGATGTGCAGTGCCACCCAAACAGATGGTCCTGTCCTTTTCAAGGAAAGGATTCTTCCCACTCTTCAGTCACCCTCATTTGTGCTGAGCCAGGCATTTATGTGACTGCTTGGTGAACCGAATGGGAGGGAGCTGGGCCAGCTCAACAATTTTTTCAATAAAGTTTATTGTTACTCAGATGAGTTCCCCCACCCTGTCCTAACGAACAGCTGTGCTGGCAGAAGAGACAAGATAGTGCAGGGCCCAAAACAAGTGGTGGAGGAAGAGAGTGGGTGGGATTGATTCCTTTGAAAGCAGTACTTGCTTACACCTAAAGTGTTCATGGAATCACAGGCCTTGCACTCTTTCACATCCTACTCAATTCCATCAAAGTACCTCTGAAGTCTTATCTCTAGCAACTGCCTTTAAAATATGGAGCTCAAGAAAGTGAAGCAAAGTTTACACAGCAAACAAGCAAGGCTGTTTTTGGGAAATGGACTGAAAGTAGGATGAGTACCTGACTGGGTCTCACTTGGGAGGAACAAGACTCCTGTTTCTTGTCTGCCTTGTCTGGCTGCTGCTGGGGACGCTGCTGCAGGATGTACTCATACGTAGTCAGCTTGTGCCACACTGAAAGGGAAGAAAGAGACCTGTCAGCACAGGAAAGCCCCACCCTGACTGCACTTATACAAACAGGCTGGATAACTATACAATCAAATAGTAACTATAAACATGAAGAAACTGATAATCTAAGCCAAAAGTACCTGTGCACTGTATATCCTACTATATCCTTTACTGTCACCATCACAACTTTCTTACAGTCCTGCTATTCTGAAGTGTCATAGAATGCTACAGCCTTCTATACTGTAGTAATTTTTTCAGTTCATTTCAGGGCAAATCCATTACTCATGCCCAACAGGCTTAAGATTTGTACTGTACAAAAGCTCAGTGAGCAATCAGAAGGTATGTGGTGCTAAATGGAGAGAAGAAATTGAGCAGGTTAGTGTGTCCTGTAGTGATTGAGACACTTAATGTGCAAACCAGTGAGCATCAAATGCACAGCTTGAATCGTGCCAAGCACATGTCCCCAGAGCTCACAAGTCCCTGACTTCATGAACTCTCCAGGTCCCCATGCAAACACATTTGCTTTCGTGAATGACCAAAACCATTTGACATTTCTGAGCAACTTGGTTTCTTCATGAGACCCAAAAGAGTCCAAACTGCAGACATTCTTCCCATAATGATCTTAAGTATTTTTAGAAAATAAACCCCAGAAATAGATGCAGAAGGGCTTTAGTGCACAGCCTGGTAGTTATTCCTCCTTTTTTACAGAAGCACAGCAGTTACAGCAGATGACTAGAATCATCTGGACTAAAATCCTCCCTCTGTCTGAAGACATATCACTGATATCTTACCTCTCAAAACCATGCCCTGAGCACAGGACTACTTCACAGAGAAGTGAGGGAGAGCAGAGGAGAGGTGCCCTCTGCTAAAGCAATCACCTTATGAAGAAATACAAATTCAGGATCCATTTGGCCAAGAAGAGAGAACACAGAGACGAATATGAGTCTGCAGCCAAGTGATTACTTAACAGAGACAGTGCAGGGTGCTGGCAAGTGCTCCTAGAATGGCACCCTTTGCTTTCTTTGAAAAACAGAATGTTGCTTCATAAGCAAAGGCCTATTAACTATTTTTAATTTGGATTTTGTTGGTTTCTGAATACTGACAGTGTAACTTTTAAAATATTTTATTAGAGCTATTTAGTTAAAATACTGTATTTTTTGGCCAGATAACACTGCAGCACATAACATGCAAAATATAATCAGTCTATTAATAACTCTATATGCTTTCCTATATTCCCCACCATTTTTTTCTTTTTATTCTGCTATCAGCCTCTTGGTATTGAAGAAAAAAAAAAATATCCTCCCTCCAATCTTCTGAAGTCCCATGCTTCACCAAATGCCTCCAGAACGGAGTCTGACTCAAGACTAGTAATTTTGAATACATAGACCTACTAATTTGAGAATAACCTACTTTTTTTGAGTGATCATAGTCAGTAATTAAAATATGGAGAGCACCTCTAAAATTTTCACTGCATTTGTAACAAAATTAGATACTAAATTTTAATAGTCATACCTGACTTAAGCCATTTTTTAACAGGAAGCCTAAGGGCAGTACAACTTACATGGGTGCTATTTAATTTCTGTAATTTAATTATTGGAAAAACATACTGACCAACAGTAATTACATTTGAATTGGTAAAGTGTATTTTGAGTTCCAAAAGAGGGAAGACAGTTCATTACAACACTGTCTACCTTAAAACATTCAGAGGAGACTATTGACAATTACAGCTATGAAATAAGAGGAGTTAAATTCAGACATACTTTGTCTCCCTGAAAGCCAGCAGTAAATGCAAATGCAGTAAGTGCAATGCATACTCATATGCAGCACACAATAAAGGCTGCAGTGTGGTGACACCCCTCCTTCAAAGCAAGGGCTTACACACTACATTCTGCACATCTGGGAACAGTTTCATTAGGGCAGCAGATTATAATATAGTAAAACGTTAAAAAAATTACCAACAATTCTTTTTCCATGTAAGATGGAAGATAAAGATTTAAAACTGAGCCAAAAGTAAAAGTTAATTTGGCATGAAATTTATTCTAAAAGAGGAAAAAGAATCACCCCAAGACAAGAGCAGCAAAATCTTCCCCAAGCCCAGAGCACAACTAGTAGCACACAGAGGTTTCTGCCTGACAGATAAAGCAGGTCATCATCTCAGGCAGGGAGCACCCTCTTGTGGAAACTGCACACAAGGACAGGATAAATACGACTCAGGTCTAAACAGAATAATCCTTTTTCATTCAGAAGAAGCCTTCCTGGAACTTTGCTATGCTTTTTGTCTTCAAAATGTTCTAGATCAGCCTTTCAAATCTTCAGGCAGTGCCATTGCCTCAGAAAAACCACCTGTCAATTCTGTCAAGGAAGTAAAATTGCAGCATACCCAAATTTCAGTCAAGCTCAAAGAGGCTCTAGAAGAAAATGATGGTCACTGTCCTCACTGAGGGCACTGTCCATGCCAGCCAGGGAACACTCACCTATCGAACACTACACTTCAGCAGTGCAACTGTTTTGCTTCTTGAGCTGTGCTGGTTTGTGCTGACCTAGTTTGTGTTGGCATCTGCAGGTCTGTTAGCTGAGAACCTGAAAATCCATCCAAAGATTCTCTGTAACCGCTGTCCTCACTTCTCTTCCACCACATCCCTTCTTTCCCACTTCTGGCACCACCAACTACTGCAAATGTAAGATCTTTCCCTATCATGACTTTCATCAGCAGCCAAAAAGCATTGGCTTAATTTTAGACGACAGCTGAAAAAAAGTTCTTGATGCCCATCTCTACATAAACATAAATATCCTTTCTTGACAGAGCAACAGGCAGTAGATCTAAAGAGAAGCCTTTCTGAAAGCCTCTTCTTCTGAATTCCACAAATCTTCTTGGATCAATATGGTACAATTTCCATAAAGAGATCTTAACCTGGATGGCAGCGCTCCAGTCAGAAATTTAGCTCTGTACATCCACATTCCTTGGGGTAAGGGGAAAAAAAAAAGGCTCTCTCACACAACAGAAGTACTGGGGAGCACTGTGATAAGACTCACAAAGGCCATATATGGAGTCAATCTGAGTCTGCCATCACTGGCACCAAGCTAGGATTAACCAGTTCATCCCACTTGGCCTTTCCAATACTTTCCCATGTGCTTTCAGTTTCAGGATAACATAACTTAAACATGACTGCAGAGGCCCAACACAAGCCTCACATTACACATGCACTGATAAGCATACCTGGTACAGGAGGAAACTCAGAAATATAATGTTAAATCCCAATTTTGCACATTTTCAATGGCAATCTTGCACAATGGGTGTATATTAGTGACAAGAGCGAATACACAACGAATGCAGAATGAATAGAAGATAAGCAAAAATGAAATGGGGGTGTAGATGACAGGAATAAAACACCTACAGAGATAGATGTGAAAGGTCAAGAGGTGGCCCAGCAGGATCATGGTCACTAGGCTCAGAAGAATAAAAATCCCAGCTGTCACCAAAATGGCAGGTGCCTGAGTCTCAACAGGAGATGCAGGAAGAAACACAAACCAACGGTCCATGTGGTTCCTCAAAGCTGTAAAACAAAGAGAGATGGAGGTAAGTAGATTGTCGAGGTATGAATTATCTTTAAATAAACTTTATAGCTGGAAATCCTGCTAACTCAAAAGCAGCTGCAGACCCATTGTGCACTGGAGGCCTAAGAAATTTGGTGTCTGCAGAGCTTTTAGGAAGAGCAATTAGTTCTGTAAAGAAAGACATTCCATCCAGGTGAGCAGAGATACTCTAACAGAAATACAAAATTGATGCAGTAAGGAATGGAGTTCCTCCTCAGTGGAAGAGCTCACAGAATCCAAACCCTAATCAAGCTATGCTGGCTGATTCCCAGGATTCTCATGTGAAGCTCTGCTGTACCATCAAAGTGCTGGTCAGAGCGAAGCACCGTGGGGTCGACGAAGAACTCCACAAAGACGTAGAAAGCGATGAGCAGCAGAAGCCCCAGGCCCAGAATGGCAGACAGCACACTGTTCAAAAAGAGCCTGCCAGAAAAGGGAGAGGTCTCAGTGGCTTCAATAACATCACACATACAATTCAATATCCCAGCTTCTAGTAAAGATAGAGACAGGTATCTCAAATTACTGTCATGCTTTCTTACACTTATGAAAGATACTGATGAACAGCTTTACTTATTATTTGTTATTCTGAGAGACTGAACTGTGACCCTTCAGTGCAACCATGGTTACAAAACAGTCAAGTGTATCTAGGACAGACAAAGACCTCCCTGCACAAAATCTGAAGGCAGTGCAACGCAGCACCCAGCGACACCACCACTTTGCTTTCCATGGAGTTTAAGTGCAGGAAAGTAAATGGAGAAGCATCACTGACAGTCTTCTTATTCTTATCTCAAACCTGGCATGGATTAGAGGTCCCTATATGCTGCTGTGTCTCCTGCCAACTGGCAAGTCTTGGAGGGAAAGTACATGATCTGGATGCAGGATGTTTCAAATTGGAACAGCACCATCATGTTCCGCTTCTACTCCAGCTTTCAGAAGCACTAAGAACGCTCAATTAACATCCTGTAAGCTTTTCCTAATACAAAATAATAACTCTATGTTCTCTGTTTTTTACTTAGAGATGTTCAGCTACAACATTCTAAGTTTAGGAATTTTATCCCTGGTTATTTGAATGTCATGATTATGCTTGTATTTTCCACCTAGTTTTCTCAAGACTGATTGTATTCAGCCAGGGGATAGAAGAAAAGTGGTTCTGCATGGTTAGGTACAGACTGGACTGAGATACAGGAGAACTTTGGTAAGAGAAGAAGCCACATTACTGATGCAGTGTTCTGCTTCTGCCACAATGCCAAGCTCTTACCAGTAATTCCTCTCTCCCACACAGTTGTTGAGCCATTTGCAGTGATGATCAAAGCCACACACACACTTGTTGCAAGTTCCACAGTGCTTTGACTTAGCACTCCTGCCAAAGAAAAGGTGGCATCAGCATGGCAACACCAGCTTATTACTATGATTTTTCATAGTGACTCAAACACAGGGGGATACAGCAGCAGAGATCCTGTAATAGTGAGTAAACTTCCTGCAACAGGAGTACTTGATCTCCCAAACTTCTCTGTCACTGCTGGATCACAATCCCAAACACTACAAAATTCACCTTTCATTGCACTGCATGATTTTTAATTTGGAGATTGTTGAATTCTTATTTGAATCCCTTCAGCAGTACTACAGAACTTGATCTTAATGCCTGTCCTCCAAGAATTTCCTGCAACTGTCCAGCATCCAGCCAGAGACAAGCACACACACACACACTAGTTACATACTGTTAGGTAAAACACCAACACCCAGGGAACATGACACACTACAGCCTTCTCCACACAACGTGAACAGTGAAATAAAACACAGAACCCTGTGCACATCTGACAGCAGGCCCCTACCCAACTACCTGAATCCTGCCACAGGATGAAGCTTAACTTGCAATGTAGCAGTTCAGGGGCTCAATTTCAAATCTCAGTCTGACATTAAGGACTAATGGTGAAATGCAGTGGTGAAGACAGAGCAATAGAAAGGATACTTACACATCGACATCACAGACATGGCAGTGATGGTTCTCAATGACATGTGCATGTTGGTTACGGTTGAAGGTGGCCAGAGGCCCCAGATAGTTTTTTTCTCGCACATTTGCATCCGCAGGGTCAATGGAAACTGCAGTAAGATGAACAACTAAATGGTAGATAAAACACACTCCTGGACACTGATGTACACAGTTAAGGATTGAACACATGTCTTTTAATCCTTAATACACAAATTCCACACAGATGAGAAATTTATGGCATAGAATTAGAAATTGCTATATAACTGATTGCAGCACATTCATCTGGGCTTTATTGATAGAGACATTTGCCTTGTAATAAATATCCTCTGGAAAAAGATACAGGAACATCCCTCCTCATTATGCACTACTTTTCCCTGCAGAACTGTTCTTCTTAGCACAGAATGTCTTTAAAAGTTACCTGGACTTACCAGAATCTGACCCCAAGTACAGACTGCTGACATAGGTCCAAGTTTCTTAGTCCATACAGACTCCTTGGAAAGGAGCATGGTTAAGGCTGTGCACATGCCCTTTCACTGGACCAGACTTTCAAGAAAAAAAAAGGTCACATCAAGGAAGCAGTATTGATTAGCTTGCTTTCCTTTTCCTTAGAAACCCAAGGAAAGCACCTTTAAAGCAGGCTCCTACAAAGGATCCAGGATTTTTCATTGTTTCTATACAACCAGATGTGCACATCATTGATCACAGTAAGACCTATGGAAAATAGATCAGTGTAGTAAGTTAAAAAAGGAGGCCTCTGAGAGGTCCAGCTCACTGGAGCTTTGATGGCTGGTGGAGCAGATCAGGAAGGGATTTGCCTTTGACACAGAATAGATATTAGTGCTTTATTAACTGGAAGTAAAACTTGAGGAAATATTAATCTGTTGAATTAAGAGTAACTTTAGATTGCATTAAGATATTTGGTAGAGAAATTCAAAAGGTTTGAACTGTGATATCAAGGATTTGAACAAGCTAAGTAGATGTAAGACCACTGAGCTAATTACATTAATGTCTAAATCGTGCAGGTGTAAAAACCATAACAATCATAAGCAAAATCATCCCAAACATATCAAAGACTTGGAGGCACCTGTGTCAGATGCATAAATTGTGTAAGTGCATGCCCCATCTCTTTAGAATAAGGTCTAGTCTTGAGGAAGTTCCTTCCCTAGACACAGGTGATAGTACAGGTGGCAATGGGAGCACTGGGATCACTCCCCAGCTGCTCTAGGCTGAACAAGCCAAGTGTCCACAGCTGCTTCTCCTTCAGACCCTTCACTGTCTTTATTAGATGTGTACTAAGCTGCTGCTCAAGACTGTCCCATAAGAGACCTCTCCTCTGAGGTCCACCTCACACCACCTTGTCTGTCACTCCCAGATTTTCTACTGAACACAGGAAAGCGCCCAGGGAGAACATCCCCTGTGAGCCATCACAGCAACCCACCATACAACCACGAGCATGTCAAGCTGCCTTTCATGACTCACCCAGTCAGCCCAGAGAGGTGGGGCTGCCTTCACAACAAGGATGTTTCAGGAGGGGCTTTTGTCATAGGACTTCCCTCAAACCCTGCAGCACACTTGTAGAAGAATAATAATATAAAGCAAAGGAGACACACAGGCAGAAGCAGGCAGCAGAAGAGCATCAGAGGCAAAGGCAGTAACCTTAATGCAGAGTGATGAAGGAGACGAGCAGAACATCAGTGACCTAAAGTGAGGATCTCAAAGCAATTGTTTTTCATAGTCAGGAGATGATCAAGATGATGGTTACAGTTCAGAGAAATATTCTGACTCTGGCTTCTGGCATTTTCTCCTATGCTTTCTGTTCTACCTAACAAGTGCTGTTAAAGCCCCCCAGTGATAGTTTGTACCAGCCCATGTTCTCCTCTGGATCCAAGGATACGATATAACCAGCGGGCAGCCAGTGGCGGGGCAGGAGAGGAACCAGGATTCCAAAGCCAACGAGAGCAAAGAAGAGGAACAGCAGCCAGGCAATGATCTGGAACAGGTGCAGGGGCCAGCTCCAGCCATTTCTTCGAGCACGTTGGACCTTCACCTCAGGGACAGCTTCACCCAAATCCTCTGGAGCTATCTTATTATGAGGTTTATTGCAGATATTCATCTACAGAAATCAAAAATGGAAAACAAAAAATGTGGTACAAAGGTACTGTGATTGAGCTCTGGTGCTGGAGAAATGCTCCAAGGCAGACAAATTTAGAGACTAAAATGATGACACATGTGAAGGGAAACAGCTCTGAGCTCAGAAGCAATTTCTCCTTTTTTTCAGTTTGTGGTGGATTATTAGACGCTGCTTTTCACTTGCCACAGGGCCAGGAGAGTTTCTAACAACAGAGAGTTGGGCTGCTCTGCTTGACAGAAAACTCAAGACAGCAGGGAGAGCAAACCAGGCAGTAGATTAGGGGCAGCATCACAAAACCAGCACAAAGGAGCTCTGCTGGACCTGAGCTGACTCAAGGTACCTCTGCACCACTCTCACCCTTCCTTAGTAAATAAAGAGGATGTGAAATTAACGTCTAACATGACAAACAACTTCAATTAGTCTGATTAACGTACACAGGAGAGCGATGAAAGGAGGAGGTCTCTGCCTCACTTGTGGTATTTTTAATAATGGTTCCAGTGCTAGAACAATTCCACAAGGCTGGAAGAGAGCAAGCAGGGCAACATGCTGAAAGAGTGAGCAGGACAATTCCAACCTTGGTATGCCAACAACCCTTCAAGCCCTGGGGAAGGGCTGGAAATGTCTTTTTTGGGTCAACTGGTAGAGGAGTGGGTAAGAATAAAGAATATAATTTATGTTCATCAGCACAGTCTTATCAACAAGTAGGCTGGAATAAAAAACTCCTAACTTTGCCCTTTGAAGTAATTAGCAATATCTGCCTGCATTCATCATTTAAGTTGCTATATGGCAGCTAGCTTACCACTGATGAGAAATCATTATGAAGCATGTTAATCCTTTTCTCATTAGGCTGTTCAAAACTTGCTCGTGCATCACTTGGAGCTACCCGTTACAAAACCCGCAGTGGGTATGCCCGGCACGCCTTCATACCCAGCTCCAGAAAACACTGAATATAAAAAACAAAGTATGAAGTCACTATCAGGGTAGACAGAGAGAGAAGCGCCGGGACGCAAGGGCAAGCGCCAAGGGCCGGGTCGGGTGGGCGGTTTCCCGAGCAGCCACTCCGGTGACAGCCGCGTAGACCCCTCCCGCACTCCACCACCTCCCACCCCTCACCTTCTCCCCGCAGAAGCGGTTGACAGCAGCCCCGGCCCCGCCTCATGCCCGGGCAGGGCGGGGGGCCCCCGGCTGAGGCCTCCACGGCAGCTCCCGGCGCCTCCGCGGGCCTCGGGCCGCTGGGCTCGTCGCCATGGCAACGGCTACGGCGGCGCGCAGGGGGCAAAACGCACCGGGCGCGATCGTTCCGCGGGGATGCGGGAGAATGGAGCGTCCTACATCAGCCCCGGTGTGGGGTCCTTTCACACCCGGGAAAATCCTGCCTACGACACTCCCCAGCCTTCCAAGGGGCGACGTTCCATACAGATGGGGCTGGAGATACCCGGTGAGCCAGAGGTGGAGGCTGGTTGTGAGCTAAAGCCATTCTACTCCTCGAAAATTCCATTCCCTATTATATCGACCAGTCTTTATGGCATGACAATGTAGTATTTTTATATACATATATATATATATATACATATATATATATTCAGATTTACACTGTGACGTAATAAGGTCGCAGGATTTTACTAGAGAATCTGGAATTCTACTGGAGGCTTTGCAGTGGTTTGTGCTTAAGTAAAACAAAATAAAGGATACGGAACTAAGGATTGCTTTATCAGTGAAGGATAAAGGATATTCCTGGGCAACCAGGGTAACATAGCATTTGATGGATTTGAAACCCTCCTAGCATCGTCTGGCATCAGTAATTCCAGCAAGACAGATTCCAGGGATGCCTGGATCTTGGAATCATAAATTTTCCTGAGTTGGAAAGAATTCACAAAGAACCTCAAGTCCAAATCCTGACCCTGCACAGGACTACTCCAAAAATCACACCGTGTGTCTGAGAGCATTGTCCAAATGCTTCCTGAATTCTGGCAGGTTTGGTGCTGCAACCATTTTACCTCAGTGCATCACCAGACAAGCAGCAAGAACACTGAGGAAAATGGAATCATAGAAGCAGTAAGGTTGGGAAAGACCTCTAAAATCATCGAGTCCAACTTCTAACTCAGCATTGCCCTGTTCACCACCAAATCGTGTCCCCCAGTACCATATTCACACATTTTATGAACCCTTCCAGGCATGATGATTTCACCACTGCCTGGACAGCCTGTATCAGCGCCTGGCCACCTTTTCCATTAAGAAATTTTCTATTATATCCAATTTAAACCTCTACCTGCACAACTTGAAGCCATTTCCTCTTGTCCTATCATTTGTTATCTGGGAGAACCCGATCCCCCCTGGTTCCACCCTCCTGTGAGGGAGTTGTTGAGTGATAAGATTCTCCCTGAGCCTTCTTTTCTCCGCACCAGACTTATGCTTCAGACCTTCCCCAGCTCCACTGCCCTTCTCCGGACTCCCTAAAACACCTCCATGTCCTTCTTGTAGTGAACTTTGCAAACTTTTATTGTAATTAGCCAGTGATGTGGCTAAAGTCCAGTTGTACCTGAAAGGTTTCAACGGCAGAAGAAAACCTGCACAAAACCCCTTTTGTGGTGTCCATTTTGGCTGGGACGCCTCATGCGCAGGGATAAATATTTACCCCGTAATTCCCTAGTTTGCATCCCAGCCCGGGCCAGCTGGGGATGTTGGTGACGCAGCCCTGCCGGCTCCCCAGCCCAGCCCTCAGCTCTGCTGTCCCCGGGAAGTTTTTCCGCCTGGTCCAGCGGAGCAGCCGTGCGGAGCCGGTGCCGGTGGCCGTGCCGGCGGCGAGGCACAAGGAGCTCTTTATGGGCGGCGCACAGCGCTGCTTTGTGCGAGGGGCTCTGGCCGGACACTCACTTAAAAAGGGTTCTGTGTGCCGAGGGAAGGGCGTCCCGGAGGCGGCGTGTCCTCCGCTCGCTGTCCCCAAAAGCCCCCGTCACCTTTTCAACTCCCAGCTGCTCTCCTTGCGCAGGGGTCTGGCGGTGCTGGAGGTGACAGAGGGTGCCCAAGGAGTGTGGGGGGCTGCATCCCACTTGTTCTCACTGCCCTCCCTCCTCGGGATGGGTGCGGGGGGACAGCTCGAGTGCTTGGCGAGTGGGAGCTGCAGCCATGTGCTTGGCTCCTGTCAGAGCTGTTGCAGAGGGAAATCTCTTGGACACAAGGAAGCGCAGCCCCTGTCACCATCCCCTGCTCACCAGTGCCAGGGAGCCCTGCTGTGCTTTCCAGGCACTGCCAAGGCAGCTGAGGACAGTCTTGGCTGTGCAGGATGTTCAGGGCACTGTGCTGGAAATTGAGCCTGCCCATGACAGTGGAATTGGCACAAGATGATCCCTTCCAACCCAAACCATCCTGTGATTCTCCGTTCAGCCCATCTCCCATTTTTATGCTGGGGGACTCTTCAGCGTGGCCCCAGGAACAGCGGTGCTGGAAGAGACATGGACCCTGCACGATCCTGCATGGGTTTGGTAGTTCTATTGGCACCCCTAAGCTCTACCCTGCCATTAGCATAGCCACCAACTGTCCCCAGGAGCCTTACCCCAGGAAGACAAAACAAAGAGCAAGGAGGACACCCTTCCTACAGCCACTTTGCTTTTATTAGAGATTACAAGGTACAAGAAGCTGAATCTGCATGCCAAGTGCTGTTGGCTCACTCTGTCTTTCCTCTCTGTGTTCTATGTGGGCAGAGAGGAGGGGGGCTGGCAGAGGCAAGGCACCCCCAGGCTGGTCCTTCCATTGGCCATGGGGTTTTTCCTATAGGGACACAGTTTTTGCTGAGATGGCTATGAGAAAGCATTATGGGAGAGGGATAACTCCAGTGGGACAAAAACTGGGACCACTGAACTGAACCTGCTCCACTGCTCCCCGGGAAAGGCCCTTGCCTGGCCTCACACCTGCCTCCAAAGGGAGTCAAAACACATATGGGGACACAAAGACTGTGACCTTGAAGATGTGCTTGCCCAGGAGGACTTTGTGGGAGAACTCGCTCATCTCCAGCTCCACCTCCAGCGTGGCCGGCCCCGCCACGGGGCTGGTGAGCAGCAGCTCTCCCGTCTGCCTGTCCGAGCGCCGCACGGCGAAGACGCCCTGGCCCCGTCCGCCCGTGATGGCGAAGCGCAGGCTGTCACCCACGAAGCGGGTGGTGGACATCTTGAAGAGGACACGGGGCACAGTGCGGTTGGCCTGGAGCGGCAGGTAGTGGAAGGAGATGGAGCTGGCAGCCAGGTGGCAGGCTCGGCTGTCCATGGGGCAGGGATTCCTCTCGCACTGGCTGCCAGGAGAGAAGGGTGCCACGCTCAGTGCCGTGGTTTGGCTCTCAAGGAGCTGACCTCATCCTTGTGCAAAGCCCAGCCTCTGCCACAGGCAGCATTTCCAGCCCTGCTGTCGATCCTGTGGCAGAGCAACCCAAGACAGTCACATCCAAGTGGATCTGCATCATCGGATCTCTGCCTCATCCCTGTTTCTGCCAGGCAAATGTCATGGCTTACAGGGACACAGGTCTGTGTGACACTCTGAGGCTGGGACTGCACGGGTGCCACAGTCATAGATGAAGGCCAGAGATGCAGACCTGTGTGCTTCCTGAAGAGGAACCTGTCAGGATCAGGGATGTCCCTCTATTTGGGTGGCACAAAGCAGTTTAATCTCAAGAGTGGGATGGCTGGGACTACTGGAAGGCAGCTGATGGCACCCCATGGATGTGCAGCAGAGGAAAATCAGCATCACTCCTCACAGGCTGGTGCTCTGAGAGGGCCAGGATCCTGGATAAAGCCAGCATGTATTGGGGTGCTCCCACCTGCACCCCCAGCATCCCAAGACCATCAAGGAGCATGCCAAGCATACCTGAGCACCTCATGTGGCAATTTGTGCTGGCTGGCACTCTTCCTGCTGCGCCCTGGGACAGGGCATGGCACAGCCTGAGCCATGCACAGTAGGGTACTCACAAGGCAGAGGTCTTGACATAGCTGGTGTTGTGGCGTGGTGGGGGGCACTTGGGGCGCACACAGCGGTGGCTCCCGAAGGTGTTGATGCAGAGGTCGCCCTGGCTACAGTTGTGCTGCTTCCCAGTGCACTCATTCACATCTGTGGTGATGACATGGGGTGAATAGGGCTGTCCCCACTGCACCCCTCTTCCCATGGGAGGTTCCCTGCCCTGCACCCTGGGTTCTTACCCTCACAGGCATTGCGGTCAGCATGGAGCAGATACCCAGGGGGGCAGAGGCAGCGATAGGAGCCAGGGAGGTTGAGGCAGTCATGGAGGCAAATCTGTGTCTGCGGGCTGGACTGGTAGAGCTGGCATTCATCCACATCTAGGGTGGACAAAGTAGGGAATAGCCAGAGATCCCATTGCCACCAAGCCTTGTTTTCCCCCTCCATCATCTTCGCCCCCTTTTTACCTTGGCACACGCCACCAGGTTGCAGCTGGAAGCCAGTGTCACAGCTGCAGCGCCGGGACCCGGATCGGCCCTCGGCACAGCGGGGCTGGCGGCTGAAGGAGGTGTTGCTCAATGTCACCCAGTCTGCAGGGGACAGCAGGTGTCACATGCTGGGGCATGGGGAGATGGTGGGGGCCAAGGTTCCAGGGGGCTGCCAGGGAAGGAGGATACGGGCACAGCATGGCCAGGTACTGTCCCCATGAGAATCCCCGTCCTCTGCAGCCCAAACCCAGGCACCTACAGGAGTAATTAGGGCTCTGGCAGCTGGGGCCTGACCATCCTGGTGGGCAGAGGCATGTGTAGCTCTGGTTGCCATCCACACAGGTCCCACTGTTGGCACATGGGTTGCTGGAGCAGTCATCAATACCTAGGGAGAAGGAGCTCGTGAGCATCAACTGGTGAAGTGCATCCTTGCCCAACCCCGGTGCCCACTGCTGCAGCCGCTGGGCAGAGCAATGGAACCCCACAGCTCAGGGTGACAGAGGAGCCGTGATGGCACCCCAACCCTGCTCCACTTCACTTCTGCAGAAGGGCTGGGTGCCACTCCACGTGCGGTTGTGCCGGCAGGTGCGTGTCTCCGAGCCCACCAGCCGGAAGCCGGCGTTGCAGATGAAGTGAACCTCGTGGCCCACCCGCAGGCTCCGGCCCAGCATCCGTCCATTCAGGGGCACTGCCAGCTGTGGACACATCTCTGTGGACAGGCAGACATAGGTGGGGATGGACATTGCCAGCCTGGAGCCAACCCCAGCCTGACAGGGAGCTGGGGGTCCCTTGCCTAGGATTTTGTGTGGGTCCAGGGATCAGAGCTGGCCCCGTGGGGATGTCACCCATGGTGGTGACCAGGCAGGATTACCGTTGCGTTTGGTGGCTGGTTTCTGCAGGTGGTTCTGGAGGATGGAAAGCTGGTGCCGGAGCCCACGAATGCCCTGCAGGTGAGCAGCCTCTTGTGCCACCAGCAGCTTCTGCATCTGCCGCACCACGCTGAGCGCCTGCTGCCGGTTCAGACATTCCTGGCGAGTCATAGAGGCACGCCAATCACCACTGCGTTCCCCTGCCACCCTGCCACAGCCTGAGGGGACCCTTCTAAGCAGGCAGCATCTTTCGGGTTGGTTTTGATGTCCTGCCCTGGACAGAGCCCCTTCCCATCTGGGCTGGGGTCTGACCCTGGCTCCTTGTCTGCTCCAGCCTTAGCCCCAGACCTCCTGGTCCTGCTCTGGCACTTGGATGCTGTGGAGAAACTGCATGCCCTGAGTGCATTTAACATCATTTCACTGCTGCAGGGGAAAAGCTCCATGACCCTGGCCCTGGCAGCTCCACAGGTGCTGTGGCTGTGCTGTACCCCCTGCTCAGGGCTGGTATTGGGGTGCTGGGGTGTGAGAGGTGGGTGCTGAGCAGCCCACAGAGGGAGATCTGCTATGGGGTTGGAGGGGAGGGAATGCAGGTCCTTACCTGGGAGCTGCCAAGGGGCAGCTGCAGGATGCCCAGGGCCAGCCAGGCTGGCAGTGGGATGAGGAGCATCACGCTGGGGCTGGCTACAGGGGCAAGACGCTGACGGTCCGCTTGTGCTCACAGCCGCGTTCCTGCACTCACTGGGATTTATCCGCAGCCTGTGCCCATGTGTTTGTTGGTTTTTCCCCTGCCTGAGGCTGAGCTGTAGGAAAGTTTCCCCTTGGCACTGGCTCTAGCCTCTCCCTTCCCTTCCCTTCCCTTCCGTTCCGTTCCTTTCCCTCTCTGCACATCAGAGGCTTTGGAGCCTTTCATGTCCCAGAGCCAGCAGATATTGGGGCCAGGCAGTGGCTGTCACAGCACTTACGGTGGTACCGGCGGTGCCAGGCTCACCACATGGCCAGTCCTGGCTCTGGGGCTCCCCGGCACGCAGAGGTGCAGGATGAGGCTAATCCCATGTGCTAGCTAAGCCTGGGAAAGTCTCCTGGGAGAAAAGATGGCTTTGGGGTCTGTGCGAGGATTCTGCTCACCAGTGGGGCTGGGGCTACTAGGAAGGGTAGCCCAGGAATGCAGATTCACTGGATTTGGCACAGCTTTGCTGGGGTGAGCTCAGCCCTGGCTGGAGTTCAGAGGGGAACCCCGGGGTGCTGCTTTAGTCTGGAGCTGGGGTGCAGCTGGTGTTATGGTCTGCATTAACATAAGGGTCAGGGTTAATGTTAAAGTCAGCATTAGGGCTAGGGACGAGGTTAAGATTAGGCCTAAGATTAGGGTTGGGGTTAGGATTAGAGTTGGGGTTAGGGTTGGGGTTAGGATTAGAGTTGGGGTTAATATTAGTGTTAGGTTTGGAGTTAGCATTAAGTTTAATGTTTTGATTAGCATTAAAGTAATTGTTAGGGCTAAAGTTAGGGTTTTTTTGTTAGGGTTAATGTTAGTGTTAGGATCAGTGCCAAGAGTTCAGATTCATATTAGCAGGAGTGCTTGCATGAGAGTTGGGGTTGGAATTAACGTTAGTGCCAGGGCTCAGGCCAGAGTCAGGTTTAGACTCAGGCTGAGGGAAGTGAAGCATTTAGAGCTGGGTTTATGCTGACATTCAGCTCAGCCCTGACAGCTGATGTGTAGGATGCTCCCAGTCCCTCCTGCCTGTGGCATTTCCCTGAGCAGGGATGTCTGAAGCCCACATCTCTGCCCTGTGCCAGGGGAGCACCTGGCATGAGTTCTGGGGACACTGTGCTGGTGCAGAGCTCTCAGGGTGCTGTTGAGCCCCCTGAGCAGCCTGGGCTCTGGGACCCCAAGACACAGCCCCCTTGGGCCCAGCATCTCTCCCACCGCTGGCCCCCCGGCTCTCACATGCTCCCACCCTCTAACCACGCTGCCCAGATCTCCAGAGCGGGTATTTGGCTTCATGCCTGCAGCGGTGTGTGTTACCTCCCCGGCATGTTTAATTCATGGGGCAGGAGGAAGGCTGGCAGCAGGGGCCCCCTTACTGCCCCAGCCCCTTGGCTTCCAGTCTCCCAGCGTCCCAAAGTGGGTGCTGCTTGTCACCCCTGCTCTGCTGCCTTCACGCCCCGACCGCGGCTGGGCAGCGGGGCCGGGGTAGAGCACGGAGGGCTGACCCCGCTGCGGGACATCCCGGCGGGGCTGCAGCCCGGGGCCCCGGGAGTTGTCTGCCACGTTCGCTCCAGCGAGCAACTGTTTTGACAGAGCTATTACTCACCCGTCAAGCTTTTGTTCCCGCTGCCCAGCGGTGCCTGTCTGGAGTCCTGAATAGGATCAAATCCTGCAACCAGACACACACACACGCACGCAGGAGAGCGCGGCCGAGCTCGCCCCAAAGCCAGGGCTGCTGCCGGGAGGCTCGGCTCTCCCCAGTCCTCCCTCCGCAGCTTGGGGGTCTGCTCCCCCATCCCAGGACCTACATGAAGCACTTGGTCCTGCTGGTTTGCAGCCTCCTGATGTGGAGGGTGGGTGAGACGAGGTCGGATGCTCCAGAAAAGTTGTCCCCGCTGGCTCCGGGAGGTAACTGGTAGAGGGGCTGCCTCTCTGGCAGCAGGGCTGGGAGGGTTTGGGAGGTGAATGCACCCTGAGCATCGTCCCCTTGGGCCAGACCAGATGTGTGGGGGACTGGGTGGGTGATGGGCACCCAGGGGTGGCAATAGGTGGGTGATGGGGGCTGAGGATGGAATGGGGCTGGGAGAAGGGGCATGGATTTGGTGAGGGGATGGAGCTGGGGGGCTTTGGGGTGTTGCAATGGAACCAGGGAGCTCTGGGGCTGATAATGGGATGGAGCTAGTGATGAAATGGGGCTGGGGGTCCTGCAGCTGGTGATGGGGGCTAATGATGGGTCTTGCCCATTGGGGTCTGGATCCTGGCAGGACAGAGGTGGGGGTGTAGAGAGGGTACATTCCTGGCAGTCTCAGCCCACCCGTGCGAGACGAGGGCCCAGCGGGCTGTCCACCCCCCCTCGGCCCCTTGCCCCTTTTGTGCTCCCAGCCCAAAAGCTCTTTCTTCTCTCCCCTCAAGTCTCCATGGAGACCCGGGTGCCTTCCCGGTATCCCCGGCTGCGGTCGGACCCTTCAGGGGGAATTCCCACGGCTCTCTGAAAGGTCCGGCCACAGCCAGGGATATGGGGAGGGCACTTGTACCCCTCAGCCCCCTTGGCCCCTCATCCCTCTCCCCTGGTGTCCCCCCCAGCTCTCAGCACGAAGGAGACCTTCCTGGTGCTCTCACTGCACAACAAGTTGAGGAGCAAAGTGCAACCCCCTGCTGCCAACATGCAGAAGCTGGTGAGCCCCCCCAACAGGTCCCATGTCCCCCATCTTCAATGTCATATCTGCTACTCACCCCATGCCCAGGGAGGTGGACAGTCCATGGCTGATACACAGTAATTTGCTAACATGCTAATGAAGCCGAAGAGCTGGCTAGTGTGGGGCCCCTGGGGAAGAACATGCCACATCCAGGGCACACCAAAAAGAGGGCTGGTTCCTTGAGGTGCCTTTTGGGTTCCCCCATGCCTCTCTGATGTCTCCTGCACACACCAAGGACACAGAGCTCTTTGGAGTCCTTTGCGAGGTCCCCCATTCCATGATAGCCCTTGTATTCCCCCACCACCTCACACCTGAGCACACCAAAGGCAGGGTTGGTCCCTAGGGGTCCCTTGCAGCATGGCCCATTGTAGATGCTCTGCTGTCGCCCAGTCACCTCCTGGACTGACCATCTTGGCCCTGGGGCTGTTCCCTGGGTGGCTCATGCTCTTCTCCGCAGGAGTGGAGCGAGGAGCTGGGGCGGCTGGCAGGGGCACGGGCAGCCAGCTGCCTGGAGGGCCCTGCTCCACCACCAGCCCCACAGCTGGGCTGGAGCGAGGCCCTGCTGCCTGCGGGCACTGGAGGCTTCGGGGCCGTGCTGGAGCTCTGGTTTGCTGAGGGACAACGCTATGACTACAGGACAGGGCGCTGTGCCAGCAATGCCACCTGCCGCCATTACACCCAGGTGGGCATGGGGGACATGGGGGGGCTGCTGGGGCTCGGGGCCCCAGTGATAAACGCTCTCCTACAGCTGGTGTGGGCCACAGCAGGGCAACTGGGCTGCGGCCGGCACCTCTGCCCTGGCCCCCATGGCCCCAGCGAAGCCTTCACCTGCGCCTATTCGCCGGGGTAAGGAGCTGCAGGGTGGGGCTGGGCGTGGTGGGTGTGGCTACAGGGTGGAGCTGGACATGGCGGGTGTGGCTGGGTATGGATGCTGGATGGGGCCGAGCATGGTGGGTGTGGCTGCAGGGTGGGGCTGGGCGTGGTGGGTGTGGCTGTGAGGGGTGGGGCCTGGTGCGAATAAGGCTTAGCCAGGTGGGTGGGGACATGGGTTGACCTATGGGATGTGTGGCAGGGGAGGGGGCGGAGAGTTTGTCCTGGAGGTGGGCGGGACTGTGCACTGATGTGGGTGGGGCCTGGAGATGCAAATAGGGTCGGTTTAGAAGCTGGAGGATTTGGTTGTTCTGTATGGGGTTGTTTGTTGAAGTGGGCGGGGCTGAGTGCTATGGACATGGGACAGAGGGCTAGAAGAGGGTGGGGCTGGGGAATGAAGGCAGGGCGGTAATTTAGAAATGGGTGTGGTTTTGCAATGTGGGTGTGGGTTTGCCCCAGAAGGGGGTGTGGCTTGCCCGGGTGGGTGGGGCATCTTCCTCCAGCTGCCTGTGGGGCCAGGGGCAACTGGGAGGTGGCCGGGACGCCCATCCTACCCTACAAGCAGGGACCCTGGTGCTCCCTCTGCACTGCTGGCCTCTCTGGCTGCTTCAAGTCCTGGGACCACAGCGGCGGGCTCTGCGGTGAGTCCCTCCTTTCACCATGGCCTCTGCATGACCCTGGTGATGCTGCCTGCACCCCTGATGCCCTCACTGTCACTCTGGTGTTTCCAGAGGTGCCCAGGAATCCCTGTCGCATGAGCTGCAGGAACAGTGGGCGCCTCGACATGAGCAGCTGCCAGTGCACCTGTCCCCAGGGCTACACGGGCAGGTACTGCCAAGGTGAGAGGGCACCGTGCCACCTTCAGAGGCTTGTGCATGGCTGCTGCAGGGCATGTGTGTGCAGGGTGGGTGCAGAGCATGCAGGCGCAGGGTCGGTGCAGGGCACAGCCAGTGCAGTGTGGGCAGCACAGCCAGCTCGGGGGGCAGGAGCTGCTGAGCCCCCTGACAGCTGATGCAGTGCTGTGCCCACAGTGAGGTGCAGCGGGCAGTGCCTCCATGGAAGGTTCAGGAAGGAGGAGTGCTCCTGCCTCTGCGACGCGGGCTACGGTGGAGCCGAGTGTGGCAGTGAGTCTGTGCCCACCTGCAGTGCTGTGGGGTGGCATCGTGGATCCACAGGCAGGGGACCCCATAGCAGGGCAAAGGGTCCTCTGTGGGCCCATCTCTGCTGGCATAAGGACCCACCTGCTCCTGCCTGTGTCTCCAGCAAAGATCCATTTCCCCTTCCATGCCTGTGACGTGCAGATAGACAGCGACTGCTTCATGGTGTCTCCTGAAGCCGACACCTACTATGGAGCCAAAATTAAATGCCAGGTGAACTCCTGGGGTGTTCTGAGCATCCCTGTGCAGCTGAAAAGTGCCACCCATGCTTGCAGCCCCCCTAGGCATCTCTTCTCTGCCTAGAGTGGTTCTGGGCCACGCAGGTGGGGCAGACTCACTCACTTTCCCACAGGAGAAAGGAGCGATGCTGGCGCAGATAAGAAACCAAAAGGTTCAGGATATCCTGGCTTTCTACCTCAGCCGCTTGGAGATGGGTAACAGGGTTACAGACACCGATTTTGAGACTGGAAACTTCTGGATTGGTGAGAGACAGCAGTAGCCAGGGTACAACGTGCCCGGGGTGCTGGCAGACATGCCAACCCATCTCCTGCTCCCCCAGGTCTCACCTACAAGACATCCAAGGCTTCCTTCCGCTGGGATGTGGGTGAGCCATCCTCGTTCACCAGCTTTGCTTTTGGGCAGCCGGATAACCAGGGGTAAGTGGATCTAGAGGACACTGAACTCTGCATGGTGTCATTGCTGACTGGCTTCACCACCATCCTGGTGGGACACAGGTTTGGGAACTGTGTGGAGATGCAAGCATCAGCCGCCTTCAACTGGAATGACCAGCGCTGCAAGACCCGAAACCGCTACATCTGCCAGTTTGGTGAGTGAGCAGCTGGGAGCCCTCCTGTGCGCTCCTGAGTGTGCTGGGCCCTGGAGGTGCCAATCCCCGGCTCTGTTGTGTCTGTCCCTTGTTGCCAGCCCTGCCCAGACCTCTGTGTCTGTCCTGGGGTGGGAGGCACTGATTCTACACATGCCGTTGCAGCCCAGGAACACATTGCCCTGTGGCAGCGGGACCCCTGAGCTGGTAGCCCTGGGAACCAGCCAGTGCTGGCTGCTGTGCTGAACCTGTGGCTCAGGAGGACCCTGGTGCTGTGCCAAGCCTGGACCATGGCTCAGGAAGATCTCTGCACAGCTCACTTGTGCAGGGAATGAGGGGCTGGGGGGACCCATGGCACTGAGACCTGGCAATAAGGGGTATGCTGTACATCAGCATCCCTGAAACAGAATCTTCTTCTGCCCCTCACCTTCCTCTGTCACTATCACTCTGCAACACCCTGGGCAGGAGATGTCCCTTGCAACAGCCAGGTAGAAAAGCATCCTCCTCCAAAATTGGCAGCTGGGCTGTGTCTGGACTGTGGTCTCAGTGTAACGAGGAGCCACACGGCTCTTTGGGGGTGCAGACCTTGGCATAGATCAGGGTGAGGACCGGGCTCATCTCTGAGCCATCGTCCTGACCTGATGAAAATGTCCCAGCCTGGCGGGTCTCTCACCACCACCTGGTCCTTCATCTTCTGCTCGGTCATTAATAAAGACCCCCTCTCCCTTGGGAAGAGCAGCTTGTCTCTTTTTCCTCCCCTAAGCCCACCAGACTCTCTCTAGCCACAGCCCACATCCTGCCTGCACTGGGTGGAACCTCCAGCTTCATCTCTGGAGTGGGTTCTGGGGTTGCAGGAGCCAAGGCCAGCCTTGGCTGAACTCATCTTCAGCACGTGGGGTTGTCTTGGAGGGATGGTGTTAGCCAAGAGCTGCTTCTTCCAGCCCCAGGATGGCTCCAAGTCACAGCACCCCATGTGCTGGGTGCAAGCCCATGCCCCCAGCACTTGTGGGTATCAGTGGGTGCTTTTGGAGGTGATGTGCCACTGCCCTCCTCCTTTCATAACCGCCCACTCCAATGCTGGCCTGAGGTGGGAATTAAAATATTTTCATCCAGGGTGTGTCGTGGCCTGTGCACTGTGCACTGTCTCAACCAAGTAAGGCACCATCCACATTGCTGGGCTGGGCTTGGGGCCCCGGGTAAACTGGGCAAACCCAGGGTGAAACTGAGGCAGGGTCCTGCCCAGAAGGGCAGGGTCCAGCAGGTGGGAGGTGGCAGGAGGATGGAAAGGAACCCAGGGAGGATGAGGGTGAGACTGAAGATCCCGACGGCAGAATCCAGTGAGTGAAGCAGGAGGATGGAGCTGGAAGGATGAGGATGAGGGTGAGCATGGAGATCCCGAGGGCGGGGTCCGGCAGGTGGGAAGGGGCGGGAAGATGGAGCTAGAAGGAGCCTAGAGATGAGGGTGAGGCTGGCGATCCCCGGGGGAGGGTGAGCCGGGTGCCAGCGGTGCCGGCAGTGGTGCGGGCAGGGCCAGGCAGCGGGGCTGCCCCAGACCCCCGTGCGGGGCGCGGTGTTCCCTGCCGTGCCGCGGTGGTGCGGCCCGCCGCCCCCCCGCCCCGCGGTGGTAGCGCCCGGTGGCAGCGCGCTCGGTCGGGCTCGGGGTGCGGGGCTTGGGGTGCGGGGCTCAGAGAGCGGGGCTCGGGGTGCAGGGTGCGAGGTGCAGGGTGCGGGGCTCAGAACGCGGGGTGCGGGGCTCGGGGTGCGGAGCGCGGGGTGCGGGGCTCATAGCGCGGGGCGCGGGGTCGGAGCGGGGCCATTACACTCTTCGGCAGGGGGGAAGCGGGCTGGAGATGTGAGTACCGGCCGGATCCGGCCCTCCACCCTCCCCGAGTGCCCCTTTCCCCGCGGGATCGGCTTTCTTCTCGCACCCCTGCCCCGGGAGATGCTCCGGCACTGGGATGCTCGCCCGGCACCGGCAGCTCTAACCAAGGCGGGGGTGTCCCCCTGCAGCCTTCTGGTGCCTCTAAGGCTCCCCACCCCGGGCACGGCATCCTCCGGGGTGCCACCACAGCAGCACCTGTCCCTCCCTAGGGCTGGATGGCCTCCCAATACCCGGGATGCCTGGTCCTCCCCATGCCATCGCCCCTGGGACAAGGATGTCCTCCCAGTACAGGGATGTCCCCATGCCATCACCCTTCCACACCATTAGCCCCAGGACAGGAATATCCTCTTACTACTGGAATGCTTCCATGCCATTCTCTCCTAGGACAGGGATTCCTCACAGCAGGGATTTCTTCTAGTTCTGGGACGTCCCCATGCCAATTAACACCAGGTCAGTGATGTCCTCTCAATACTGGGATGCCCCCTTGCTAATATCCCTCCAGATAGGAATATCTTCCATGTATTGGGATGTCCCCCCATGCATTATTCCCCCATTCCATTACTCAACCAGGACGGGAATATTCTACCAGTATCCTTCTGTTACTGGGGAGGGGAGGAAGCCCAGACACAGGCAATCGACCTGGGGTGATGGTCCCCTGCCCGAGCAGGACAGTCCCCATGATGCCAGTGGCCTATGACAGGGTGTCTAGCTATGGCTGGGGTCCCTGGCTGGGGTGCTGAGGTCTCTGTCGTGCTGTCAGGGAGGAGAGCGGATGGGTGTGATGGGCTGGAGAGAGGGATGTCAACAGCGGGCTGTGGCCCTGAGCAGTGAGTGTGCCATCCCTAGGGATGCTGCTGCACTCACAGAAGATGGGTGCCAGCGTTCCCTGGTGCACAACAAGCATCTTCCCGGCTCACCCTGAGATCAGAACCAGACCACAGACTTCACCACACAAGGTGGCAGCCTGGAAAGCAAACAAGTGCCAGTTTGCTTCTGCTGGGATCTTGCTCAGGAACCCTCCTCTCCATTGGGGTAGCAGGACCTTGCTCCGACAGCTGTAGGGCTTGGGTGGCCGGTGGCCAGTGGTCAGGCTCCTGGGAGGTCTAGACTGCACTGATGGGCTGGTATGTTCCCTTATGGCTTGAGGAGTTTCAGCATGGGGTTCCCTGGTGCAATAACACCCACAATGTTACCCATGGAACAGCTGGTTACATTTATTGTGGCTGAGGGTGTGTGCAAGGGGGAGCCCTCAGCTGTCTCCTCACCCCAGTGGCCACAGAGGTTTTGGAGTGTCCCAAAATTACAAAATTAAATATATGGAGATAGTCACAAACCACAGCATCAGCGCTTCTCAAATATTTATGCAGAAAGTAGATTCAAGCTGGCCTTTGTATGGATGTTGGCTGTGAAATCCTAAAGAAGGAATGAAGGGCATGGCCAGGGAGGTGTGATGTGGCATCACCGAGCTGTGTGTCCGGAGGCATCCCCACCCTACATATCATCACACGTGTCTCAGCAGCCTTTGGGAGAGTGAAGCAGCTGGACACAGGGCTTACTCCATCCCTGGCACCCAGCTGCACTCACGGGCATCCCACTGGCCTGGATATCCTTGAAAAATAACCCAACCACCCAGCAGGAGTGATAGCAAAGTGGATTCATCACATCTCTTCAGGTTAATTATCTTCATCATCAGAGGTGCATCCTGCCACCCTAATTGTAGCCTGCCCAGCTTTGGGTCCTTGGGATGGGACACCCATGGGAAGGGATAGCTGGAGCTGTTACATTTCTGGAACAACCTTGTGCTGCTCCCATCCTTCCCAAAAACTTAAATCTAGAGAGACCTGCCAGCCCCCTGCTCGTCCTGCAGTGGGACATCTCCAGCCAGGAGAGAAGCGTGGCTGGGAAGCTGGTGCCAGAGACATGTGTGGGGTAGGATATTGGCATCCTCTTTTCTTTCCACTGCTCATTCCCCTCCTCTCCCCTCAGATCTGGACATGGCCAGGGAGTCCAAGCCGAGCCGGGCCAGGCTGGGCCAGAAGCGGCAGCACAGCAGCAGCCTGTGAGTGCCTGTGTGCAGGGTGGGGGCTGCGCTGGCGGCTGGGACTGCCCCACACCTGGGTCCTCTTCCTCCCCTGCTCTCTGTCACTCTCATCTCTGGCTGTTCCAGATGGGAGGCATAGGTAGGGACGTCCCTGTCTCATCTCTTGGAGCATTACCTGCTGCCAAATGGCACAGGTGCTGTTTGGAGTCCTGGCCAGGCTCCTCCTCTTGTGTGTCATTAATGGGGTGTGGGGATTCCCCTTCCCCATCTGAATGCAGTGGGAGAACAAGCAGAGCCCTGTGGTCTCCACACCTGCTACAGATGTTGCCCCACAATAATGGCTTCACATTGTCAGGGGGCAAGTTTAGGTTGGATATAAGGAATAAATTCTTCCTTGTGAGGGTGGTGAGGCACTGGCAGAGATT
Source organism: Acridotheres tristis (assembly GCA_037013685.1). NCBI lineage: Eukaryota > Metazoa > Chordata > Aves > Passeriformes > Sturnidae > Acridotheres > Acridotheres tristis. The sequence goes on from CM072898.1 coordinate 13,503,452, forward strand.
GCTCAGAGAAGCTGTGGATGTCCCATCCCAGGAGGTGTTCAAGATCTGGCTGGATGGAGCTTGGAACAGCCTGGTCTAGTGGAAGGTGCTGCTGCCAATGGCAGGGGGTTTGAAATGAGATGAGCTTTAAGAACTCTTCCAACTGAAACCATTCCAGGATTCTATGATTCTATGTCAATGTCAGTTGCAATTGTGGCCTTTAAATGTTGTTCCTTAAGGACAGACAGCTCTGCAGAGGCACACAGAGTTGGTGACAGCCCTGAGGAGGTCAGTAGGTGATGGTGATGATGGCACAAGTGGTAGATGAAGAGCCTGTCCCCATCCCTGTGCATTTTTGGCTTCACATCTCAGTGGATGGGTGGTGAGGAGGGGATTGGAGCTAGTCTCCTGTCTTGTTAAAGCTTTTTTGTGAAAGCCCTGACTGAACTAATTGCTCTGCCTGTTGCCATGGAGCTGAAGGGATGCAGCACTGGAGGGCCAGGACTGCCAGCCCCCTTGGGCACTGGAGCGTGGCAGCCACTGCTTTTGCTCTTCCCAGGGGATGCTCTGAGCAAAGATCTGAGCCAGGAAACCCCTTGCTGTGTCCCCAGCTGGGTCTAAACCCCAAGACTAGCTGTGCTGCAATGCCATCAGTTCTTTCACAGCACAGGATCGCATCCCCATCCCTTTTGGAATGGGCTCCATGCAGCATCAGCAGCCATTGCAGGGGGCACCACCCCTGTGCCCTGTGTGTGGGTTAGAACACCTTTCCCTCTGCCCATTCCCCTCTTCCCCAGGGCAAGTTGTGACCTTCCTCCCTGACTGGCAGGAGTTGGGGATGTCAAGGACTTATTGTCCCCATCACTGGGAAGGCAGTGAGTTTGGACCAAAAGCTCCCAAAATGCGTCCCAATAATTATACCCCAGGTGTGAAGCACAGGAGTAGGTGGGTCCTGATTCCTCAGAGCTGCCAGTTCGCCCTTACCAGAAGGTGTCCTGTGCAGATGATCCCTAAAGAAAGCAGAATGGCATTGGGACAGGGGATGCTTCTGCCTCATGATGGGTTCCAAGCTGCCCCCTGGACTGGCAGCCTGGTGCCCCAGGCAGGGCAGCCCAGCTTGCCTGCGAGCCCCACAGCAAACCTCCAGCTCTCCCTGAGCTCCTGCATTGTTCCTGTGGTGACAAGTTCATCTGCAGCAAAATCTGGAGCCCTGGGGAATCTTGTCCTGGTCCCCCCATTCCTGGCAGCATGAAGGCTCCCTGCTCCAAATGATGCTCAGATCAAGGCTTTGTCTCTCATCGGGTTAGGCTTAATCCTACTCTTCCTCACTCTGCAAGAGCTGAAGCAGCAAAATGAGCCTCAGCATCTTTCCTCTTCCTCCTCCTCTTCTTCCTTCTCCTTTCCCTACTCCCTGCTCCTGGTCCAGAGTGCATGATTTATTACTGGAATGTTGCTGCTTGCAGTGGAATGAATCTCTTCTTGATTTGGAGCCAAGTGAGCCGGCAGCCTGTGCATGGAGCCACGACCATGAAATTTAACATCAGGGCAGTCTAAATGCAGGTTTCTGAGGGCAGACCCTGCTGATGCTGCCCTGGGGACTCTCCATCCCCCTTAACACCCTTGTTTGCCTCTGTGGAAGATCACTTCCAGGGTAGAGCCACCTCCTGGATCATGCTGCAGCTCGTGTGGGATCCTCCAGGATGCCTTCCACTCCCCAGGGATGAAAGCTGGGTGGGTTTGTGCCCAGTGATGACTGCTCCACAGTGTCTGTGGGTGATATTGTCTGCTTTCTCCCCCTCCTGCAGCAGTAACTGTGACCTGGACTGTGATCTCTACAGGGATGACTTCCCGTACCGGTGAGTGCAGCATTCCAGGAGCAAGATGAGCTGAGCATGTGTGGGTTTGGCATGTCTCTGGTCATGGAAAAACGAGATGTCCATGGGCATCCATCCCCTTGCCTTTGACCAAAGCTCAGTGGTGTTTCTCCACTTGGAGGAGCTGCATCTTCCCCAGGCTGGGGACCTTGGGGAGGGGTACATGGGGCAGGGACAGCACGTGGGCAGGGCAGTGCCCAGGCTGGGAGTCCTTTACTGCGCAGGCACCTCAGGAGATGCTCTCTTGGCTGGTAGGGGCTGCTGCTGCACCTCTGAGGCTGTGCTCACACCACCGTGCTCTTGTATCCTTGCAGAGTATACGAGTACCAGCAGATCCCCTCGCTCATTAACCGCATCCCAGTCAAGACCAGACGGACTCACTTGGGAGCAAGAAGCAAGAGCAGCCTGAGCCCCCAGCCTGGGACAAGGAGCAGCACCAGCTTCACAACAGGACGGACAAAGTGTAAGTGCAACAGGGCTGGGAGGAAGAGAAAGCTGAGCTCTTGTGTCTCGGTGCATTAGAGCAGCACTGCAGCCCAGAGGTCCCACTTGATGCTGACCATGTTGCTGTGAGTCCCCAGCTCCAGCAGACACAGCCTGGGCTGCACTGGTGTGCTGACTGTTCCCTGGATCCATTCCTGTTCCCCAAAGATACCCAGAGGGGAGGATGTTTCATAGAGGGGAAGGGAGGAGAATGCTCCAGAGAAGGGGAATGCTCTGGAGGTGGCTGCCCACGATGGCATATCTTCCTGGCTTTGGGTGGGATCCTCATGGCTCCTCTTCCAACAGTGCAAGCTGAAGAGCTGCACTCCATCAAGGGGGAGCTGAGCCAGATCAAGGCACAGGTGGACAGTCTGCTGGAGAGCCTGGACTGCATGAGCCAGCGGAGAGAGCGTCTCACAGGTGAGGGCATCAGTCACAGACCCTCCAACACCTGTGTGTCTGTGCTGGGCAGCTCATGGGCACACACGAGCCTGAGCCCTGAGCTGGGTTTAAGGGGAACCTCCCTGTATGCCCAGGACATCCAGAGCTGGCTGGGCAGGTTCCCCACATCCTTTCCCTTCTCTGGGCTGGCAGGGAAGAGCCCAACCTTTTGGCACAAGGGAAATGGACAAGGACAGAACTGTTTTTTGCATAGGTACCCCAAATTTCTTATCTCTGCCTTGTCAGGGTCCAAGGAGAGCGAGAAGAAGAGGGCAGATCCGGGGACAGAGTCACCATCTCCAGTGGGAGAGGGGTCACGGGAGTCACAGGGGAAGGAGGGGACGGAGGCTGATGGGGACAGCGACCTGCACAACATCGACAGTGCAGAGGAGAACACAGACACAGAGGAGACAGTAAGAGGAGGACCAGATTCTATGCTATGCTCTTTGTTTCTCTAAAATCCACCGCTGCTTGTTGGTGAGGGATGCCTGGAGTAGATGAAATGCTCCATTGGGGTTTCCCAAACCATTCCCGCTGTGTGCCAGGGCTAAAACCTTTGGTACAACCAGAACATCCCCAGGTACCCTGCAGCAACCCCCTGGGTGTGCATCACTGCAGCACCAAGGCTACAAAAAAACCCTAGGATCAGAAACACATTTTACCAAAGGTACTGCTCCCACACCAGCATCCTCAGGTGGGTGTGGGATCCCAGGTACCTCCGTGCTGGGCAGGGTGCCAAGTTTGATCCTACTCTGGAGTGCATTGCAGGATGGCCATGCTGTGTGTTTCTCCTCACAGGTGAAAACCCACAGGTCGAACCCCAAGGGGAGCCAGCAACCAGGCTGGGAGGCTGTGGCCTTCCTGTGAGGCCAGCCCTTCCCAGCTTGCATTCATTATTTCTTTTGAGGCTTCCAGGTAGTGGCACACACGTCATGAGGTGCCCTTGGCATGGCCATCCCCTGCTGCTGGCAGCCTTGTGTTCCACCCCGGGAGTTGCCAGCCAGCTCTGGCGAGAGAAGTTTTTGTGTTCCAATGCACTTGTTTTCTCTTTCCTCCTGTTTTCAGACCTGTGGATAAGCAGAGGTGGCCTGGGGAAGGAAGGGAGCACTAAAAGAATAGAAAGGACCCTATCCCAAAGTAGCACCCCAAATCCCATCTGCCTTGCTGCCAGTATCACCTCACCCACAGGATGCTGTCGAGAGAGAATGCAGCCCAGGGCTCCCACCCCCATGGCACAAGTGGCATCCCAGACTTCAGACCCTGGGAATTGGTGCAGCAGGCACAGGTACAGCCCAGGATGGCTCGGCATCCCACGGTAGGAAGAAGAAACAATGCTAAACCAGCTTTTAGGTGGGTTTTGTGGGATTTTGGGATGGTGCCAAGCCTAGCTCTGATGTGACTTGCAGGACCAGCAGTGGGGCAATGCCAATGCAGTCACTCCCATTTGCCACAGCTTCCAAATGTGTTTTCCTTACTGGTTTTCCAGAGTCTATTCTCAGTCAGGCATTGCACCTGCAGCCAGCAGCACTCTAGTGCTTTGTGAAAACCCTGGCCTGCACCCAAAGAGTTCTGGTCCCCCTGTGCTCCCCAGTGTTGAGTTTCAGTTCCGTGTCCCTCATTTCTTGGTTGTCCTTCTCTCACTGGTAGGAACTTCTTCTGTATTTCTCATTTGCTCTGGTAAAAGAGTGTATTGTGTTGGAAAGAAAAATTATTTGTATTTCTTTTCTCTGCTTGTTCAACTCCAATGCAGTTTTTAACCGTCTGAAGTACACAATTTTGTACCCCATTTTATGTGCTGCCAGACACAGCTCCCAGCTCTGAGGGCCTTCTTGGATGCTGCCTTTCCTACAGCTCAACCCAGAGGCACGAGTGCAGCTCTGCCCTGTACCCCAGTGGAAAATACCCAGAGTATTCCCTACCAGCCCACCATGATGTAGCTTGGCAGACAGGACCACCTGCTCCACTCTATCTCTAGGAATAATCACATTCCAAGGAAGCACTCAGCTCCCTCTGAACTCCTCAAGGAATTGTAGAAGCATCCTTCCACCTCTCCTCATGGCTGGCAGAAGCCCCAGGAGGGCCACACAGGCAGAACACTCACCAAAAAAAATATTTATTATTACAAAAAAACTAACAAAATACAACTCTGCCACCCTGAAGCACTGCCTGGGCAAGAAGTCCAAGGGATGTGCAGTCCATGCCATGATGTAGTTCCTGCCTGGTACTGCCTAGGTGCTGCCTGCACAGATGGATATGATGGGGAGCTTGGAGTGAGGATTTCAGCCTGGTGCTATGACCATCCTGGGTTGATATGTGGGGTCCTAGAGTGCCAGCAATTGCTTGGAGGGAGGTCTCAAGCAGGATCTGGCTGAGAGGCAGTATGGAGGTTGTTCTTCAGGGGCTTCAGCAGAATGCAAGGCTGTTTGGGTCCCACAGAGCCAGTCAGGAACGGTGTCCTGCAACACAAGGGCTTCTCAGGTGCACTCTGGGGTGTTTGGGCAGTGTGTGGGGGGTGCAGATTCCTTGAGCACAGTTCTTGGGCCTCCAGCAGTGCAAAGGCTGGCTCATCCAGTCTCCAGCAGCATGAGGCATGGATCAGGTTGGGTCTAGGCGTTCATCAGCAGTTACAATTAAACTTCAACTTAATAAACTTCTAAGATTCTAAAAGTAAACTTATTTTAATCCCCAACAGCGATGTGTGGATCAGGCAGGCTCCAGGAGTCTCCGGCAGCATTGAAAGCAGCTTGGGCAGGCTCTGGGAGATGCCCCATCCCCAGACCGGCGAACGCAGCTCCCACGGGCACTCAGGCACTGGTGGCGGCCGCGGTGGCGGCGGCGGTGGCAGCGGCGGCGGCATCGCGGCGCTGGGCGGCCCGCAGCAGGCTCTGCCGCAGCACCGGGTACTGCCGGTGGCAGCCATCGAGGCCGAGCCGCAGGGCTTGCGCCCAGTCCTCGGGCGGGCCGCCCCGGCCGCCGCCCAGCACGGCCGACACTTGGTTGAGGGCGGGCAGCAGGGCCAGCGTGAGGCGGGCGGCGGCGCGGCGCTCCTCGGGCTCGGCGGGCTGCAGCATCCATGAGGCGCCGGGCGCGGGCGGCCGGCTCAGCGCGCAGCCCACGGCCAGGTCGTACATCTCCACTCCCGCGTCCGCCAGCGCCAAGGCGGCGGCGCTGACGGCGGCGGCCAGCGCCGAGCCCCCGTCCTGCAGCAGCAGCGCGCTGACGGCCAGGCGGGCCCGCGGGTAGCGGCCCAGCCGCACCGCCGGCTCCAGCGCCTCCCGCAGCGCCGCCGCCGCCTCCCGCTCCGCCTCCCGCTCCGCCGCCGCGCCCGGCCGGCCCCGCGCCCCACGGCCCGCGAACGGAGCCCGGCGGAACTCGCAGAGCAGCCGGCCCGGCCCGGGCTCGGCCGACTCCCGCGGGCCCCAGGCGGCGCACAGCACCTTAGTGCCGCTGCCCAGCTCCACGTAGGCCGAGCCCTGCGCCTGGCTCAGCAGCCCGGCCCGCGCGAACAGCGGCCGCAGGGCACAGGGGTCCCGCGGCGCCGCCCCCGCGCCCTCCTCGTCCTCCTCATCCTCGGCCGCGGTCGCTGCCCACAGCGCCGGCGGCTGCGACTCCTCCGGGCCGCGCAGGCGGCGGTGATCCAGCGGCATGGTCGGCGGGACGCCGTGAGCGGGCGGCGGAGGGGCGGGCCCGAGCAGGAGGAGGGCACAGCCTGTGACTGGCAGCGGGATCCCGCCCCATCCCATCCCGGCCCGCCCCATCCAATCCCATCCCGGCCCGCCCCGCCTCCGGAGCCGGGGAGCAGAACGCGGGGCAGGGAGCCTTTATTGACAGGAAAACCGGGCAGGGGACAGACAGGGAGACAATGGGGTCCGGGTTCCCCCCTCAGTCAGTTCTTCAGCTCCCCCAGGCGGAGCCTGGCAAAGTCCGTAGCCAGTTTCAGGGCTTCCTGCAGGCAGCCCACGTTCTTGCCTGTTGCCTGTGCAGAGATGTCCTTTCCACCACCTTTGCCGTCCATCAAGCCAGACACTTCCTGCACCCACTGGCTGGCCTTCAAGCCCTTATTTGCAGTCTCCTGGGCATGAGAAGAAAGCCAGCGGTCAGCACTGAACAGCAATGACCCTGCCCCGTGCCTACCACCCCATTAAGTCCTGACTCTTCTCCTCCCCTGTTTGCAGAGCATAACTCCTCTTTCCTCATTTCTGCAGCCTGACAATAAACCCAAGCACAAAGGCTGTGGATCTTGCCAAACCCCAATCAGTTCTGGCTGTGTAATGTTAGATAGTTCCTGCCTAGAGGCTGCAGCTCCTCCACAGAGGCTCAGACAAAGTCTTCACATTACCTGGGGTACTTGACATAGGCAGGTGATCCTGCCAGCTTCGTTATCCACAGCAAAGAGCATAGCAGCAGTCTGGGGGGAATTAGTCTTGAAGAGCTTCAGAGATTCATTCAGGGCCTGGAAGAGAACAAAACCATTGCATGACTGTCTCCCTGCACTTGCCCCTAGCCCAGCTCCAGCCCAAACAGCACCCACAGAGACCTCAGGGATTAGGAATTGCATTAAACCAGCCAGCAGCACTCTGCAACGCTCCTCCTCCCAAAAACGAGCCATCTTCACATTCCTGGCAGTGTAGAAGCCTTGGCAGGGGACATAAACCCTGTCTGTGTGTACCCCAAGGCAGGAAAGAGAAGATGCTTTTATTTCCCTGCCTTGGGGTATACAGGAATTGGCAAAATCAGCCCCAGAATAAACCTTTGCCTGAATGTACTGGCTGGAGGGGACAAAGCTCCTCCCAGCAGAAGGGAATAGCTGTTCCAAAGGGAGTCTGGAAGACTCAAATGCAGTATGAAGAGCCTGCAAGGGTTACCAGACACAGCAGGCAGGGAAGAACCAGGGAGACTGCCACACATTCCATTATTCCCAAGGAGACCACCATCCCTCACCTGCACAGACAGCATGATGCAGCACAGAGCCACAGGAGTGCTCCTGCAGTGCTGCTCTGGGCAGACTGAGAACATGCAACTCTCTGGGCTGCCAGCACAGCCATCTCATGGGATGCATCCTTCTACCAGGGAAAATGTTGCAACAGCACCCACTGGGAGAAGCATGGGAATCATGGTGATGCTGGTGGCCACAGAAAGTGAGCAGATCAGCTCCAAGACTCAGAGAGGAAATTTTAACAGGGTGTTAAACCCAGAGCAGTATAAGCCCAGGCACAACCAGCCCACACTGCCTGGCACTTACTGGGCTCAGCACTGTGACAATGCATACAACAGAGCATTCATTCCAACAGAAATCACTTGGGAAAAAACTTGTGTGTGGAGGAGGAAGGAGGAGATTCAGCCCTGGCCAGGGAAGAATTGAACCCAGCTGAGCAGACAGTGCTGGGGGCAGCCCTCTGCCTGGCCATGTCCACACTCAGCCCAGGACACCACTCCCTGAGCTGATCTGCAGGGGCCACAAGCATCACGACTTTTATGGCTCAGCAGAGCTGCTGTTCTCAGTCTCTTTAGTGCATTTCAGTGTCGTGACAGCTGCAGGGTGAGTCTTACTTGGGACACAATGGAATTTCTGCTAGGCTCCCCAAACACCACCATATCTGGAAGCTCAGCAAGTGGTCAAAACCCCACCAACCCTACAAGCCCATGTGTTAGTCCAGGGGGTGGGACACAAGAGAAAATCCCAGTGGTCACTCTCCCTTCTCAGGGACAGCAGGTGGCAAGAGGGACAGCTCTGTAGCAGTGAACTGCCTCCCCAAGTAATGAGAGACCACCCAGCTGCTCTTCAGGCAGAAGGAAGGTTTTTGAGGAGAGATCAGATTCTCCCATACCTTTGCTGAGGCTCCATTTTCCATTTCCATGATGACCCATGGCTGGTTAGGGTGGCTCTCAATAACTTGCCTGGTCTTCTCCAGTACCTGAGAACAACAGTAGTCACCCACTAGACCATCCACACTGTGTATGGACATAAGAACCACCTGGGCAGGGCAGGGACAAAAGCCCCCAAGCTGCCCAAATACACCCACAGCCGAGCCTGGAGCAGCCTCACGCTGTGAAGCCAGGAGGAATATATTCTGACAGGCAGGTATGTGGCCTGCAAGGCAGCATGTTGTGCATGATTCCTCCTCCAGAAAACTAGTGGGATCCAGGAGGAAGCCTGCACCCAGGGTCATTGTTAGGGAAGGAACAGCTACCGTGCTTCAACCCAGCAAACAGGCACAGAGGTCATTCAGCTTCAGGAGGCAGCAAGAGAAGTTGGAGGGCTGAACAGTGTGAGGGGCACTCCCACACATCAATTTTCTTCCATCCTGGACACTAACAGAGCTCTCAAAGGAGCAGCCACAGCCCTCCCACACTGTCCTTTATTCCCGCCCAGGGCTCACTCTTTTCTGGATGTCGGCTTTGCTTGCTCTGTCCAGGTCATCCATGACTTTCTTCAGTGCTTTAACAGCCTCTCTCAGTTCATCCTTCTGCCACTGTGGGATAACAGCAGTGGCCAGTGTCTGGAGAACAGGAGCAGGTAGAGAAGGTTAAAGGTGCCAGCAATCATGGCAAGAGATGCAGCACCTCATGAACTCTGCCTCAACTGGAAAAGCCCAATAAGCTCCACTCCTCTCCCAGTGCCAATGACCTGAGGCAACAGGTGCTGGCTGCAGCACCCATAGGGTGCAGGGCTGTTGGACAGGAGCAAGGTGAACTCAGGCCTCACTAATACCACCCAGTACTGGCAATCAAGGTCCCATTCACTTTGGGGAAGCATCCTCACCTCACTGAGATCCGTGATCTCCTTCTGCACATCCTTGTTGGGAGCTGTCTGGACCTTCACCTTGGCCTCCAGGGCTGACAGCAGTTTCCTGAGGCTGTCAACTTTCCTGAGGGCCTAGGAGAATACAATCTGAGTTAAATCAAGCTGGAAACACTGAGCAGGCTGGGTTTTTGGTCACCCCAGAGTGTGAAGAGGTGAGGAATGCTGAAATGCCCCAGGATGGAGCTTAGTAAGTCTTGGGAAGCCACAGGGCCAAAGCAGGCAGCACCTGACCAGAACCAGGATGTGATGCTGGCACCAGGGTGTGATGGGCGCCAGGTCTCTTTCTTGCCAGGATTGCCAAGATCCCCACAAAAGAGAAATCATCTCCCCCATGAAATCTCTTTCTCCCACTTTAGGGAACACCAGCCCACACCCAAAGTCATTGCCTCCTGTAGCAGAGCACTAGGTTCAGATTTCACCACTCTCCTGCCGGCCTTGCCAGCTGGTGAGAGCTCTACATCCACAGTCACTCTGAAAAGAAACCTGAGCTAACCCTGGAGCCATCCCACACACCCACCGAGGTTTCTCTGCCACAACCTACAGCTGAGACTTCCCCCTCTCTTCCCTTCTCCAACCGTAGTACAGCCAGGGTCTCCAGCACAGTCTTTGCCAAGAGCAGCACCCTTTTCCACGAATCCCTCAGAGGATATTGTGCAAATTTGAACAAAAGGCACTTTAGCACATGGTTAATAGGTAGAATTTCACAGAGGATCTCGCCTGCCTACCCTTACCTTCCGAGCTTCAGCCCCGGTGACTGCAACTATCCTCCGAATGCCTTTAGCAATTGCTTCTTCTGAAACAATCACAAAGGGGCCAGCATGGCTGGAGTTCTGCAAGTGCCTTTGGAAAGAACCCAAACAAGACCACAAGAGAGAATTAGAAGTCCACCTCTCATCTCAGCAAGAATCAGCACAGAAATAAGACAACCTCCTGCCAGGGAAATGCAGCAGTGTGGGAACAGGCAGAAAAAACAACCTGTGCTAAAAGCAAATGAGTGAGGAAAGACCTGTGCTCCCAGAACTGCCAGAGACCCTGAGCGAAGACGGGGCAATACAGGCAGTTTCCTGCCTGCAAAAGGTAATTTTAAAGACTGATTGACTCAGGACTGGAAACGCAAAGGCACATCATCACCACCACCTCCATCTCTGCCCTGGCTCTGCCCAATCTATGCTCGTGGCACTCCCAGCTCAAGATCCACAGGAACTGCTTTTCAGCCACCCTGCCACCTTCCCCGGCCTCTCCAGGTACTCACGTCCCTCCGCAGAACTCAATAGAGGTGATGGAGCCCCCAGGGCCAGAGGGGTCAGCCAGCAGCTCCTCCACAGGGATGCCAATGGAAACCACACGGACAGGATCGGGGTAGGTCTCATCAAAAACTGCCCGAAGTCCTTGGATAGCTTTGGCTGCTGCGAGAGGGCAGTCCTTGGCATACACAGTCTGCAGAGGACAGCAAAGGGATGAAGGTAAGAGCCAGTCCTGTCAGCTGTGACTGAGGGCCCACGTTCACAGGAAATTTCTTCCTCTGAAAGATCCTAAAAGTGAAGTCTTGTGCCTTACCTGAGCTGGGGTTTGTTGAGCTGCAAGAATCACAAAGTTATTAAAAGACATCTCATCTTCAGAAGTCCCAATACCACCTACTCAGACTCCCTGTGTGTTACTGCACATGCAAAAGGTTCCAAACAGATTCCAGGGTGCTCCAGGGTTGGCTCTGACACTTGGCACTAGACAGAGCAACACTCCTGCCACTGGGGACTCATCACTGGCTGTCTGGGTGTATGCTGTAAATCCAGCCAAGCCTGCAAAACTATTCTGCCAAACTTCCTGGCTCTCGTAGCTGATGTGACACTACTGCAGGCATGGGAACACTCCAACCCTAGAGAGGGCTTGAAACCAATGAATAGAACAACCCATATGTGGTTTTCCCACTCAAGACTGACAGCAATCTGTGCACAGTTTGGCACCAGCAGCTCAGAATCCTCCTGTGCATGCCAAACTCCCAGCATCCCAGACCATCCAAAACCTGAACTCAAGGTATACAACGTGTCAGCCACAGCCACCTACCCACCTTCGACTCTTCAATCATCTGGTTGGCAATCCCTTCAACTTTCTTGATTTCCTGGGTGGACAGGGCTCCCTTGGCTGTGAAGTCGAAGCGCAGCCTGTCTGGTGCCACCAGGGACCCCCTCTGGTCAGCCTCCCCCAGCACGGAGCGCAGGGCGAAGTTGAGGATGTGGGTGGCCGTGTGGTTGCTCATGACTGGCCTCCGCCTGGCCTGAGGGAGGAAGCCACTGTTAGATGGGGTCCCACACCCCAGAGCCATGACCACCTCAGCAGCTGAAGGGGAGGTTAATTCCCTGCTCCAACAGAATCCTAAATAAGCTCAGGACATCAGGAACAACTGATCACACTTGCTGCCTTGGAGCTTCAGCTACAGGAATAGGTGTTCCCCACCAAATATGTGCACGGCTTTTTTCCTAGAAGTTCCCTTGTTTGGCCTGTGTGGAGAGAGGCCAAGGACAGATCAGGATACAGATAACTAATCTCTGTTCCTCAGCAGGGAAAAGTACTCCAAGATGGAAGCCTTCCCTTTTCTTCTAAATGTGCTGCCTCTGTAGGGAAGGGAAACGCATCAGGCTGACTGTGCTCAATGCAGCACTCACTCAGCAAGCTGAGCCCACACAAGCAATGTCTGGAGTGGAGCAGACAGCCCAGGCTTTCTGCTATTGTCCCCACACAGTGGAGCCCCAGACATGTTCTCCCTGCAAGTCATGACCCAAAATGTGTTTCTGCCTGTGATCAGCACACCCTGCAAGAGGAGCTCTGAATTAGCTAGGTATTATCTGCCTCATGGTAGGAGAAAGCCAGGTGTGAAGCAGAGAAACTTGGAGCCAGCCACACACTGCTTGATTGTGTGCTGCAGAGAGCAGGACTCAAACATCAGGTCCCCAGAGTGGCCCTGATGAAAGGAAACAAGACGAAATCCAGAGAAAAGAGACAAGCCCATGTGTTACAACACGTTTTAACTCACCTCATCAATAGTCAGGTGGACCTGATCTCCTACTTTCAAGCTCCCATACAGAGTTCCTATGTGGAGCACGTAGCCTCCTCGGACCTGAACATTCTTCACTGTGAATTCTGTTTTCTGTACAAAGAGGGAAATGCCCCATGTGAACAGGGTGAGAGGCCAAGGGGAATCCAGCTAGAGGTCTGAGCTGCAACTGGAAAGGTCCCAGCTGAGAGCAAGAGTGGTGTGTGTGCTGAAGAAAGCTGAGTGTTCCCAGGCACAGCACACAGCAAAGCAGAGAAGTGAATGAAGGTGGAGCACAGGAAGAGCTCCCCACCTCAGCTCTCCATCTTGGCTTGAGAGCATTGCCCTTGGGCTTGGCAGTGCCAGCACCACGACCACAGGCACCCACATTCTGGTGACAGCAGAACAGAACTGAGCTCCTCATGGAGCAAGGGTAACAAAACTCCAACACATCCATGCCATAATGCAGCCCCCCACCAGCAAGAAATCCTGTGCAATGTGTGGCACCTAACATGGATGGGAAATTGCTGGAGCTTGCTTGGCCCTTCTCTCCTCTACCCAGGCCCCAAATCATACTGACACTAGCAAAAGGCTCTCAGGTCAACTCACATCCTCCCTGCTGTCGTCATCCTTGACCATGTAGCCCTGGTCATAGATCTGCCCACCCTGCTCGGCGTAGAAGCAGGTCCGGTCCAGCACTATCCCACATTCCTGGCCAGTGGACACCTCCTCCACAAACTTCTTCTCCCTGCGGATGGCCTTCACTGTGGCCACAAGGCTCCCAAAATCTGCCATCAGGATGACAGGCAGTGTCAGTAAAACAGGAAAACCTTGTAGAAATCACATGGGAGCAGAATGTCATAGCAACATGTCCCAGTTATTGCAGGAGCTCATGGCAGCTAACATATTTGCAGGAGATAAGGAGAGAGGAGTAATGCAACAGTTAGTTGGAAATTTTATTTAGTGCCCTCCAAGGTAGGGACTGTCACTGCCTTTCACACCTATGCAGCAAAAGTCAGCAGCACACATGGCTATGAGCCTGCAGCCTCTTGCATCTCTCTCAAATCAAATAATTAGCAGGAAGAGCCAGAGTTAGCAAGCCAAAGACCCTCCCACAGGCCAAGCAAAAACTGCAGTCTCCTGCAGCACTGGCAAAGGAGCAGCTGAGAAACAACAGCATAGGAGTGTGGAGACATAAAGCTGCAGGAACAGGAATTCTCTTAATTTGGCAACAGCAGTACAGTAGCCCCTGAACAGTCTGTCCTCTTTCCTTGCTCAAAAAGTAACAAGCAGGCTATTCACCTGCACAGCCTTCCACTTCCAACTCCATGTCCCAGAAAAGGGGAGCCCAGAGGTACATGCCAGGGGAAAGTTTAGTAGCAGAAAATGATTGTGAGAAGGTTTTTCCATACCATAGGTACCACTCAGATCTGAAGCATAGTTGTACTTTGGTGAGTCATCTGTCGCCTCCAGCCCTTGGGCTCTTAGCTCTTCAATGGCATAGATGTCCAGCATGAGGAGGTCCTCCCCTCCAGCACCCTTGCCCTGGGATTTGAGCTGCCAATGAACAAGGTTTGAGAAACTACCTGCCAAATACCAAGGTTTAAGAAATACCAATGCATGCCAGCCTAGTTGCACATCTCACTCACATCCCCCAGCACTCCCTAGTTTGGAGCTCTGCCCTGGGAAGCTATGCACCAGCACCTGGAGTGTGCCAATTTTTCTGGCTTCAGAGCAGCCAGTTCCAGTATGCAGACCTTGCAGGATAAGGCAAGTATCCAGCTGGTCAATGCCACTCCTTGCTGCTGCAGGAAACATACTGGGAAATGTATCCAAGGTGCAGGCCTGCCTGGATACTGATCCTTGGACAGGGAAACACTTCCCTAACCAAAACAGGAGAGCAGAGGTGCTCCCAGCACTCCACTATCTCTGTCTGAAGGCTGAGCTCAAGGTTCCACGCTTTGCTAGTGAGCAAAACCAACCCCAGCTGTACAGAAGAGACATGTCCCACAGCAACTGCAGTTGTCCTGGTTTTTCCCACGGGACAAACCATGGGGCATACAGGGTGTGAGCAGACTCAGTGAGAAAGCAACTCGTGACTGCAAACTGCAAGGAAGGGAATTCTATCTACCCACTCATGAACTATCTTCCCCTGGAACTCCTACCCACCTGAGCATTTTTCCGCTCTTCTTCAAAGCCCTCCATGTCTACAACAAGGCCCTTCTCCTCTGCAATCAGCCCCGTGAGATCCGCAGGGAATCCGTAGGTGTCATACAGCAGCCAGGCAGTGTCACCTGCAGAGAAAGGGCAAAGCAGTCACCTCTCACGTTCCATGAGACACTGCTCCCTTCCCTGCTCCCCCACTGGCTCTGAGCTATGGCGGGACAGTGAAAAGATCTGGAGAACGTGAAAATCCAAAAGGCTTCTCTCTGACAGCAGAGATGTGTGTCTGGGCAGCTTAAGAACCTGAGCAAGTAAACACAGGCCAGAGGACAGATGGGTGCTTCAGCTCTAAGAGATGATTTCTAACACCAACTTTGTTCCCCCACCACCTCGAATTGTCCCACTCTTTCCCTTTCCCCAGCTTCCCTTATGTGATCCTGGATAATAAATGCCTTTTGCTGCATCCACACAGAAGTCACAGCCTTACCAGGAATGACTTTACTGTCCCCAAGGCTCTGGATCTTCCTGTCCAGGATGCGACGGCCTCTGCTCAGTGTTTTCAGGAACTGATCCTCTTCTTCATTGATAATGTCCTTTACCATATCTGGGTCCTTCTTCAGCTCAGGAAAGGCATCTCCCTGCAGACCCAAGAGAAGGAAAAACCCTTCAACGTGGAGATCCGCACACCTCAGCACAAGAAGTCTTCAGCAGATACAGTGGAAGAGGAGAACTTACAAGTGACTGCACCACCACATCAACCAGAGTAGCAAAGAAACCCTTAGGGGCATTGAGCTTCTCATGGGAGTAGCGCACGGCCCGTCGGAGAATCCGCCTCAGCACATACCTAGGGAATAGCAGAGTCCCTCATGCAAATGTTACACATCTGAGTTGCTCTCAGGGGCTCCACCAGCATCCATCTACCAGCAACCCCTCCCAGGACCAAGAGCACAGGGTTTTCTCTTCTCATTTTCCCTCAAGCTGCTGCTCATAGCAGCAGCAAGGCACAGCTGAGGTGCTAGGCCCCACCTCCACGACTCACACTCACTGTGTGCATATGGAGTCCACCGGCACCTGCAGCACAGCCCTCCAGCCCAAAATTTCTTGCTTTTTCAACAGCAACACTGCACAAGCTGGGCTTTGTGCCCTTCTGCCCACAGTCATCTTATCCAGGGACTGGCACAGCAGCAATGGTGCTCACAAGAACCTTCAGACTCGTGCATTATGGCCTTTTGGGTGAACCTTACTATAGCAATTCAAGCATCAAATATGCCGAGGAAACGCTCTGCTACCCACTGCTAGAATGATGAATCCAAAGAGATCCCAGAGACATAGGAGATCCCAGAGCCTTGAGGGAAGCCATGTGAAACAGAATGGCAGTGGTGACAATGCAGCAGCTCTTTCTTACCCTCTGCCAGTGTTGTCAGGCCTGCCCCCATCCGAGAGGGCCAGGGTGATGGTGCGTGCGTGGTCAGCCAGCACACGGTAGGCCATGTCGATTCCATCAGTGTCCTCGGCCCCAACCTGCCCCAGGTATGGCCTGGCACCTGTGCCCTTTGCAGAGGAGAAGGCAGTGGGCAGAGAGTACAATTACTGACAGTGGCACAATGGCAGAATTACAGGGAAGGGTCCCAAAAACCAAGCCCACCCCACAGCCACAGAGGAGAATGTTCCTCTTGGAAAGAGGCAACTCAGTGAACCTAGGGAAAGCAGAGCTGTGGCCTCTGCATGGTGCCATGGCCCACATTTCAATGGCCAAAAGCTCTCTGGACCAGAAGGAAGAAAATCCAATTTATCCCATTATTAAGAGCCCAAGAGAGAGGAAGAGAGTATGGGGAAATCATCTGTTTTGCACACTGGCTCAAGGACTCCAACCTGGCATAACCTGCCCAGCCAAGAAACCTTTCAAACTCTGTCCCACAGGAGATGGTCCCAGCTTTCCTCTTTCAGGATGGTTTTATCCATACCCTAGGGAAGATACTGCTGTAACCATGCACTGCTTGCACATGGTGCAAACCTCCCACCACAGGCAGAGTCCCTCCAGCCAGGCTCCCAGCACATGGCAGGAAGGCAGACAAGGACACAGGGGCTGTGTCTAGCCAGTGGACTTAACACTGACAAAAGGCAGCTCTCCAGTTCCAACTCTGGAGCTTGGCACCTCACTCCTTAGAGGTAGCAGGAGCCTAGGTTCTTCTCTCTGCATTTTATTCAGCATGATCTACAGCCAGGAAGCTCTGCCTCCTCCATGGAGAAAAAAAAAGGCTTGGACCCGCACACAGAACTCTCAGCATGGGTAACATGGTCCCCACCCACGACAATGCAGCAACAACACACAGGTTCTGCAAGTGACTGTCATGGTTTATGGCAAAGCACTCCTGGCTAAGGGAATTTTCTACAGATCAGCATGTTCCAGGTGTGAGACTGAAGGACAGATTGATTCTGGGTTAGCAATACCACGTGCTGTCTAGCACGTGGCAGAAAGATGGTACTTGGCCATGATGGACTTCAGAGCATCTCCCGCTGGGAGAGGATCAATCAGGACAGTTCACAGAAACTGGGAAAGCTGCACCACTCACTGTCCAGTTTTCCCCGGAAACATGTCCTGGGGCAGCAACTCTGCCAGCCTGGGGTCCTACCCTTAGCAAAGTGCAAATGTGTGGGGCTCACAGCAGCTGGAAAAGCAGAGACCACCCTGTCCAACCAGTCCCACACATCTCCCCAAGAATTCAGGGAATGGATGCAGCTAGGCTTCAGTTCATACCTTTTGGATGGCTTCAAAGTAAGGAAGGAAAAGGTCAGTGTCATAGTTAGACATCTTGTTCTGCAGCACAGAGACCAGCCTCTCCAAGCCCATCCCAGTATCAATACTTTTCTTAGGAAGGGGTTTCAGTGTCCCATCAGCTTCCCTGCCAAAGAAAGGTGAGATGTTATGGATGGACACTCTACAGGGGAAATCTCATTTCTTTCTTCATCTCTGTAAGATTTAGTTCCATCAGATTTGTGACACAGGCCCATACACAAGCCACACAAAGGACAATTTTGATAAAATATAGTTAACAAGACCCTCAGCAACAACTTAGACCCAGAGCAGACAACAACTTATTCCCTACTGAACTCCTGTCAGACAAACAGAGAAAATATTCTCAGTTTGTCCCAAAAGCAGTGTGACCAGCCCCTTCTGTACCAGCAGGTAAGGGGACAGAGCATCACAAAGTGCTCAGCTGCTGGATAACTGGGAATGGCAAGCAAGCCATGGGCAGTTGAAAGAACACACAGCCCAAGCAGCCTCTCAAACTGAGCTGGAGCAACCTGGCTCACCTGGAAGCTGGAAGCAGGTCTGGCTCACCTATTGAACTGTATGAACACCAAGTTCCAGATCTCCAGGACATTGGGGTCATCCTGATTGACCAGGTGTGAAGCATCTCTGTCCCCAATCCGGTCATAGTGGATCTCGCTGCAAGGGCCACACGGCCCAGTGTCTCCCATTTCCCAGAAATTATCCTTCATACTGCCAGGCAGAATCCTGCCCTCAGCCAGCCTGTAAGAAGAAATTTATTGAACAACAGAGACTAACCAAAAGAATTCCCCAAACTAAAGGCTATGCCAAAGAAACCATAGCTCACAAATTCCTTAGGTGCTGATGAATTCCTAGCGTCTTTAGACAGATCAGTCCAAGAGCCTAACACTCAGAAGCCCTGCTGAGGGGATCAGGTGAACACTGGCACCTGGCAGTCATCCCAGGTGGAGACAGAGACTTACACAACACTTCAGTAAAGCCATCAGCAAGACACTGATGGGATGAAGAACCTCTCCTATGAGAAAAGGCTGTGAGAATTTGGATTATTCAGCGTTGAGAAGGTTCTGGGATTACCTTGTTGTGGCCTTTTAGTACCTAACGGGGACTACAAGAAATCTGGAGAGGAACTGTTTAGAAGGGCATGGAGTGGTAGGAAAAGGGCTTTAAACTAACAGAGGGCAGATGAATGTTATATATTATAAATAAATTCTTCCCTGTAAGCAGGGTGAGGCACTGGTACAGGCTGCCCATAGAAGCTGTATCTGCCCCATCCCTGTAAGAATTCAAGGCCAGGTTGGACAAGACTTGGAACAAGATGAGCTGTAAGGTCCGTTCCAACCCAAACCATTCTACAGTTCTATGATTCCATGATCTTCTCAAATGCTGTCAGTGGCAGCACACTGGGCAAGACATCCCATCCACCTGACCAAGCAGGACTCTTAAGCTTACACAAGAGATTTTGAAACCAGAGCTCCCAGTATCTTCTATCTAATATCAGTATTTCCCTTTGGTTTGGAAGCTCCACCACCCTGCAAATGTTATTAGTGACACTTCAGTTTTGTTAAAGCCTCCCGTTGTATGTGTTCTGCCACATAACACAGGCCATCATTGAGTCATAGAAACATTTAGGTTGGAAAAGACCTTTCAGATCATCAAGCCCAATCGTTACTCCAATACTGCCAAACTAAACCATGCCCCAAAGTGCCACAGTTACACAGCTTTAAAATCCCTTCAGGAATGGTGACTCCATCATTGCTCTGAGAGTCTGTTCTGTTTCTGAGAAGAATTTTTTCCTAATATCCAAGGCAAATAAATTACTATTGTTCATCAAAACATGCACCTGCCTCAGTGGAAGGCCTTACCCCAAATCCAACCAGATCTGCTTGCACTCCAGGTCTGGCTGCAGTCCTGCAGCCTCATTTCCACCGAAGTAAGTGACATAAAGTCTTTCAGCAGGGATGCCAAACTCCTTGGTGAGAAGTTCCAGTGCCAGTTTACAAGCAAGTTCCTGCAGAAGGAAACATGAAGTCAGCAAGTGAATGCAAAGACAGCTTCTCTTCAGCATCCAAAGTACTGGCTACTGTAGGTATCAGCAGCCGAAAACTTTCTGACTTTTTACATAAGAAAGAAAAATTAATATATACAGTGAAGAGGGCACGAGAAACATCTGACTGTCTTGATGAAGCCAAGTTAACTCCTAGCATGTTCACTGTCTTCAAAAAGCCTTTTAATTCTGACTTTGAATACTACACTAGCAAGAAACTTGGGAAAGGAAATCATAATTGTATGGATTACTCCTGTTTGAAGGTCAGTCACAGCAGCATAGCACATGTTAGTCCCTATATCTTCAGGACGGCCACTAAAATCACTACCTGAAGATTCCAAACTAGCAGAGCTAATTTAATCAGCTTTGTAAACCTTAAGTAATTAATCTCAAGTCATTCTGCAGGGTTGGGGCAGCTTCCAACCTCATTTATTCCAAAGGAGCCACATGCACCTCTGTGCCAATATATTCTCTTTCCTCTTGGCAACTGCTCTGCTGAGTTTACAGAGATGGATAAAGCTGCACGAGAGATTCAGAGCTGCACCCAGACTGTTTTACCTTGAAATAATCCCCAAAGGACCAGGACCCCAACATCTCAAAGAAGGTGTGGTGGTACACATCTTTCCCCACGTCATCCAGGTCATTGTGCTTGCCCCCTGCTCGGATGCACTTCTGAGTGTTGGTAGCTCTGCTCAGTTTAGCGAGGGGGTGTGAGGGGTCGATGGTATTGAGGAAGATGGGTTTGAACTGCGAGGAGGAAAAAAAAGGGCAAATGAACTGCTAGAAAAGCTGAGAAAGTGAGAAAAGCACTCAGAACCTGTTTTCAAATGTTGCAAGCAACAGCAAGACAATGTCATTTATGTCATGATATCACTCATTTGAACATACCCAAAGCACCTTTCAGAAACAAACCTGCTGCTCCTGTCCAGGGGGAGGCTGCCTAGAACTAAGCACTCGCACAGACACAGGTGTTCCTAGAGCCCACCAAACCCCAGGCCTTCCAAAAGGACTGAAAGCTGTCAGATTCCCAGCTGCCAAAAATTTAAAAACTGGGTGCTGATCTGCAGCAGAGCCCTTGCAGCATCCCAGTCTCAACAATTCTTTAAAGACACCATTAGTCATTTGTGCCAGTGCGGCTGTGGTACCAATGAAACAAGACTGGCAGAGCTCTCACCATAGGTGAGATCCTCTTCCAGTGCTCTTGCCAATTTTGTGAGAGTACAGAGGGCTCCACAGGACACACCAACCATCCCTGTGACCAGAAGCAAGGTGTAGAAAACAATAATTTTCCCAACAGCTCTGCAAACAGCTTCACAGGCTCCAACAGGGTATGTTAGCAAGACCACATCGCCAGGGTGGGAATCCTACCTGATTCATACCAGCATTGGCAAAGAGCAGTGTGGGGTCATCCAGGGGAATTGTAGAAGATGAGTGCACATAGGTGTGCTTGTTTTCCCTGAAGAAGTCAATGAACCGTTGCCGGATCTGGCTGGCAGTGAGAGGGGTCTCCATGTGGAAGCTGGAAGTTGCCACTGTCCAAAGCAAGTGGCAGAAAAGTGGCAAAACCTCGGAGCAGTCTGAACAAACAACAACAAACAAGGCTCTGATGTGTTGTCAGCTCAAGGTGAACATCAGGATAATTGTCTCCAACTCCTGAAAGGTTTTCCCCACACTGTTAAGTACTCACTGACACTTCAGTTCAACCATCAATCTGTCTCAAATAGTGGTGGCTCAACCTGAAATTTCCTCTCCCTCAAACTCTCTGATTTATGGGGCACTACCTCAAGTTACCTGTTCTTTGAAAATACATAGTTATAAAATATCAAATTCACATGGATACTAAACTTAGTAGGTTGTGTTTGCCTTGCTGGGGACAGAGGGATTGCCAAGTCACCAAAGTATTCAAGGTTATTAAATGCAGAGTGAGAAGACATCATTATGGCCTTCCAGTATTTAAGGGGGCTTATAAAAATGACAAATAGCAACTTTTTACATAGGCAGATAATGATATTACAAGGAGGAACAATTTTAAACTGGAAGAGGAGAGATTTAGGCTAGATATTAGGAAGAAATTCTTCCCTGCATGGGTGGTGAGGACTTGGCACAGGTTGCCAAGAGAAGATGTGGCATCCCCATCCTTGGAAGTGTTCAAGGCCAGGTTGCACGGGGCTTGGAGCACCATTGTGTAGTGGAAGGTGTCCCTGCCTATGACAGGGGTGCTAGAACCAGATGGGCTTTCAGGTACCTTCCAATCCAAACCATTCTGTGATTCAGTAACTAAATCACAGAACAGCCAAGTTTGAAAATGACCCCTTAACATAACCTGGACCACCCTCCCTTTGGCTCTGCTCAAAGCACAGCCAGCTCCAGGGATTCCTGGAAGCCTTCCTTGAGGGGACCCACATCCCCATACGCACACCAGAGGCAGTGACAGCCTGGAGGGCAGCACCGCCCGTGTCCTACGGGAACACATGGCTATCCCTGACAGCTCAGCGCAATGCGGATCCATGCAGGGAGGCGAGATCCCAGCAGCCTGCAGCGGCGCGGAGAGACGGGAATTCCCCATAGGAGCAAGGCCCGGGAGTATTCACAGCACAGAATCAATTAGCTTGCAAAAGTCCTGTGAGATCATCGAGTCCAACCTCGATGCTGCAGGAGGAAATGACCCGAGGTGGGGAGAACCAAGCGTAGCAGCGGACCTATGACAGCCTCTGCCCAGACACCCCCGCTCTGCAGTGCCCGAGGAGGCGTGAGGGCACAGCAGTGTCCGGCAGCGCCGCCGGCAGCCGGCATCCCTCAGCAGGCCCGCATGGGGCGCGACCAGCGCACCGCCACCGCCACCCTCCCGCCCTGCCTTCTCCTTGCCCCTCTTCTCTGTGCCCTCGGGTCCAGGCCGGGCCATAGAAACCAAACCCAGCAGCCGAACATCCGCAGGCCCCTCAGGCCGTACCTGCACCACCACCGCCGCCCCTCGCTGCGCTCCTCCGGCCGCGCCGCAGCGCCCGCTCCGCCCCGCCCCCCCCGCCGGACACCACCTCCCATTGGCTGTGGGGGCTGCCACTCTTCCGCCAGCCCCACCCACCCATCCGCGCCGCGCCCCGCCCCCGGCTGATGCAATGGCGGGACACGGCAGCCACGTGATGCGGGCGGGCTGAAGCCTCCCTGGGCGCCGCCATTTTAGGGGTGCAGAGGGTAGGCGTAGGGTTGTTGCCCTAAAAATTAAGTTCGTTCCCTGGTGTGCAACGAGCCGATAATAACGCACTCGAGTGAGACATTGTTTATTTCAGAGCTGCCCCAGCCTGGGTGCTCAGTGGTATCCTACAAATCCAGCACACCCAATGGGACTATCCATGCTGTTACTTACACACAAAAATTCGGGGTTAGTAACTTATCAAGCACAGCCCTTCTGTTAGGATTGACTACTACTTTCCATACAAATCATGTAACCTCAGCTAACTTCTACTCAGGGGAAGGGTCTACACGTGGGGAGGGACTTTTCGATCTGTAGATGTGATTTTTAGTGTTACAATGAAGATAGTTTAGCTCTAAGACACACGGACCAGTATTTTGCCAAGTTAGCAATCCCTAAATCTTAGTTCCAGAACGTCCTTGAGTGAGGGATGCTAGCTGCTGCCTCTTCCAGTGATTAGGTCTCCTTTCCTGCTGATTAGGCTTGAAAGTATTCAAAGGTCTTAGATCAAAGAACAGCCTGACTTAAGATAATACTGACTGACACATTCCGCATTTTGTAACAAAGTGATGCTGGCTGTTCCCATGGAGGCAGCGGGGAGCTGTGGGGCTCAGCCAGGAAGGGGCTGTGACAGAGCAGGAGCTGGCTGAGGGTGCTGAGCTGGGGGTGCTGCAGTGGTGAACAAAGCCCTGCTGGGGGATGTAATGGCTACAGGGTCTTTGCAGGGGTCTGCGGGGTCAAGGTCAAGGCTATGAGATGCAGGAGGGGTCACTGCAAGGGCCTTGTGGACCCAGGCCAAGGGGCACAGCACGTATACAGGGGAGGTGCCACGCTGACACAAAAAATCGCTCTGAGGACAGTCAGAGTGGAAGGGGGGTCTGGGAAGTCTGCGGGGTCCCTGGAGGGTTTTGAGGTCAGGTTCAAGCCCTGGGCAACCCGCTCTGAAGTCATTTCTGATCCTGCTGCTCCTGATGGGCCTTGGAGTAGAGTTCTCTCAGTTCTTCCCTAACCTGGATGGCTCCCAGGTGCCTCTGTAGCATTGGGATCTTGTAGCCTGGTTTCATCTCTTCCCTGGTGCGTACTTTCTGCCCCTGAGCTGTTATTCAGGCTGTGAGTTGGGTTGTGCTGCTGTCCTTGGCTACTATCAGCCCTTTCCAAATGCCACTCTCCTGCTTGGCACTGGCCCGTAGCCATTCCTGGTCCTGCAGCCCTCTTCACTTGTTTCTGTTGTTTCCTTCCTGAGGAACCTGGAAGGAAAAGAGGAAACTCTAGTCTAATTTTTTCCTAATGGGAGCTCTGCTCTGGATGCTGCAGGCCGAGCAGGCAAGTCTGAGCAGTGCAATTATTTGTGCAGGTGATTACACCTGCAAGAACGTTTGCTACAGCAGATCCGACTCCAACACCATCCAAATCCACACCCAGCATGCTTACTTCTCATGGGGGGCATAATCTGTCCACCACCACAGAAGGAAACATCACTGCTTCTTCCCTTTTATGATCTGTGTCACCTGAAAGCTCATCTTCCAAATATGAGGGCCCTTCACAATCTCCCAAGTGTTTCTTTGGTGATTGCAAAATGTGGAACCACTCAGCTACTCGGGGAATAGAGACTTCTGTCCCCACTGCCACACTGAGTAACAGGTACATGCGACAAGGCACATCCAGATGGGATGGACCTACCCCCACAACTTTCTTCTTTTTTCCTCCCTCACCTCATATTCATGTTGCTGCAATTCTTCTGTTTTAGCTAAGGCTTTTTACATGGCAGCTCTTTGCTTCTTTTAACACTCCTGCATCCTAAAAATCAATGCTCCCAGGCTGGCTTGGGTTGCAGAAGCCTTGCTTTTACAGGCACTTCTTGGGCTTATAAGCATCCAGCATTGTCCTCCAGCAAGGAGGAAGGTGATGACTGTGAACTTGAAGCCCCAGCAGTGGGTGGTCGAGGCTACAGGGAGTGGGAGTCTTTCTCTGCTGGCTCCTGGATGCTCTGGGGGGAAGTGTTGGCAGGAGGGGAATTTGCAGTATACAAACAGCACTCCCTGTGCCTTCCAGCCTGGCCTTTGGATTAGCATCTCAGAATTCAACCATTCCAAACTCACCTCCCAAACTAGGAGATTGCTGGCCACACCCGTTCTCCTTTTCCTGGTAGTGCTCTTCCAAACCTGTGGAAGAGATGGACCCTTCTGCTGTTACAGAGACTCTAGGAGCTCGGGCTTTAGAGGAGCATAGCGGTGGGAATCTGAGCAATGCAGGTGACACAGCCCCATGTGCCAAACGTCAAGGAGCCCTTGGTCCTCCTGAGATGCTGGATCCATTTGGGGCAGGTGAGGGGCCAGATGCTGGCACTATCCCAGTCCCATGGGTGCCTAGAGCCACACCCTGGGCTGTGCCGGGCTCCTTTTTACGCCAAGCAGGCGGCAACCCTGCCATGTGTCACCGCCCAGCGCAGAGTTGGGGACATGGCTGCGCTGGCTCAGAGCGTCCTGGTGACAGGGTCCAACCGGGGCATCGGACTGGAGCTTGTGCGGCAGCTGGCCGCCAGCCCCCGGCCCCCCCAGCACATCTTTGCCACCTGCCGCGACCCCAAGGGTCCAAGAGGGAAGGTCAGTGTGGGCACAGGGGATGGGATGCGGCTGAGCCAGGTGTGCAGCAGGGATCTGCAGTTCCCGCAGCCCTGGTGGCTTGCTGCCCTGGCTGGGTAGCCCAAGAGTAGGGGGAAAAGTGCTCCGGGTGGTCTCATAATCCCCCAGCTCCCTGGATGAGGCAGGGTCCAATGTGGCTGGGTGGGATGAGGCTGGAGAGGCAGACGTCTTCAGCACTCGTTCCTGGCTGTGCCAATGGCCAGCCAACCCCTTTTCTGTGCTGGGATCACTCAGGATGGGGACAGTTCCTAAGCCGGCCCAGCAGTACCATTCTCCTGCTGGCTGTGGGGCTGCTGCCCTACCCCATCCACTGGGAATGGCCCTATGCTCTTTCCCCAAAGAAAGCAAAGCCACCCTGGCCGAGTGACCTGGGAGCAGGGGTGGGACACTTGACCATGCAGCCGGTGGCTTCTAACCTCCTCCCTTGCTCCATCGTTTTATTTCCAGGCCCTGCAAGAATTAGCTGCCCAGCACTCCAGCATCAAACTGGTCCAGCTAGGTATGGAGCAACCTTTCTCCTTGCACCCAGCATTGCTTCCAGCTCTTTGCTGACTTCAGAGGTGGGACCAGGGCAGCCTTTGCAGGAAACTCTAGCCCTGTCACATGGGGAGGGATCCATGGGGAGGGATCCATGCACACCTGGGCAAGTTTCTCCCCCCGAATTAAGCTGTGCTCTGGCTGGAGCAGTCAAACTGGCTTCAGAGGAGGCAGAGGTGGGTCTGGACACCTCAGCTGAGCAAGTTTCATGAGAAAGGCATGACGCCTCTTCCCAAAGATGCTAAATACAGTGCCCAGGTTTTAGGCTGGGACATTTGGGTTCACAAAGTGAAGCAAGGCAGGGCACAGTAACCGCCTGCATGGTTCCTAAGTAGGAGGGTTGTTTTGGGATCTGCTTGGAGGTGGCCATGGTCAACATTTCTTTCAGGTAAAAAAGGGAGAAAAAAAGTAGTTAAAAATGACATGTGGGAAATCTGCCCAGCCTGATATCCCAGGCTGGTGCTTTGACCCAGAGGCATGGGATGTACAAAGCCTGGACTGGGGAAATGTCCTCTTGGCCATTCCCTCCTATGGATGTGGGCCAAACTCAGTGACCTTTTTCATGACATTTGGGAGAAGCACAGGGCAGCAAATGGACCTAGACAGCATAGGGAGAACAGCCAGGCTGGCTTTTGGAGTTGGCAAACTTGGGGTATTCACAGGAAATAATTTTCCAGGGTGCTAGACAGGGGAGGATGAAGAGTGGGGAGATAAGGAGAACCAGGCTGAGGATATGTCTTGAGGAGCAGAGATTTCCTGTGTTCCCCTGTGTCTGAGTGAATGGGGGCTGCTTTTTTTGATGAAGAATGAAAAGAACACTCAAATCCAAAAGAAATATTTTGGGAAACTGCCTAGGATTGCCATTGCTGTAATAAGTGAGGTGGGAAGTAGCCAGAGCTTCTAAATACTTGTATTTCATTTCATTGGAGTCAATAATAAGAAAATTGAATCAGGGTTATGCCATATCAGTACCTACCTACCCATCTACCTACCTATTTATTTGTTTAAAAGCATCTGAAAAGTTTAAGTAACTTCATTTCAAGTTCAGTTTTTTTAATATTTCTTAGAAAATAGGACATTTTTAAATTCAGGCTTTACTACAAAGAGGCAACAAATCTCTCTTTTGCTATTAAGTAAATTATTAAAGTAAAACACCTTCTCTGGAATAAAAAATAAATGAGCTATGAGCCCCAACTGGCAGTACCTGATGGGAAGAGCATGGCCAACATAAAAGGGACATCTCAAGGGAGTGGCTGCCACGTGAACAATCTTTACTAAATACATACACCCCAAGCCCCAGACTGTCAATAAAGTAAAAATAAGCTTAAAAGCTCTTAAATATTAACAGCAACAAGATATTTCTTAAAAAGAGAAGCTGTTTCAAGTTCTCTTGCTCCATAATAAGGAAGGGTTGTCTTCAAACCAGTAACAGGCATGGACTTTTCTGAAAGAAAAGTTTAAAAATGTGTAAGATCTGTCACTTCATTCTCTCTCTTTCCCACCCTTATTTCTTCCAGGGGGACAAGAGTTTGTTATTTCAGTAAATTTTGGGGTTAAAGACTAAAAAGGTCTTGGTCCCACGTGCCTTGGAGCAATGACTCAGCTAATCTGAACAGAGCAGTTAATCATTCACCAGGTGACCAAAAGATCCCTCACATGTGGTAGAGTGACAGAACCTTGAACTTCATCCCATCTTTATCCAAAGAAGTAACTCCAAAGAAGTAACTCTGTGATTTATCCTACAACTGGACATGCAATATCCTCTTGAATTCCAAGGCTCCTTCCCCTCACAGCAGCTGCACAGCTGATTATCCCATGGTATTCCCCTCAAATATTTTCAGGACACCTCCACAAAGGTCTGCACTGCACAGTGCAAGGTAGCAACAGGTCCCATTCCACTCACATACTTGCTTACCACCATAAAGACATTAAGCTAGTTAAAAATGCCAGGAAAAAGGGGTTTTTTTGCTGCCCATCAGTGTACAAAATATTCCAAGAAAGAAATCTTCAGCCTTGGAAACCTTTGTTAAGCCACTCTTTTCTAAGCATGAGAACAGAAACACAGCTCAGGGGCCAAAGTGTTGCAAAAAAAAAAAAGGAATCTAGCCCTGCAGTCCCCCACTCCCAGCAGGCTCATCACATTGGCATCTGGAAAAAACAGGCACAGAAATGTGCGTGGTAACAAGGGCACACTTCAACCTGCCCATACACGTGAATATTCATGGTTTTTAGGGCTCTGTGGTATACTTGAGGTATTAAAAGGCAATATGTAAAGTTTAATGTTGGCCTAACCAGCCAGTTTCACATTCTGAAGGTATTTAGATGACCCTTTTAAACAAACAAACTACAGCCACTTCAGCTGGTGAGTATCCAAGACAGGATGTAAATCCTAACAAGCAGCCCTGACAGCTGGACACAAACTTAAAGAAACACCACTTTCATTGCCTAAGTCAGAAAAATCCTGCAATTAAAACATGGCAAAACATTTCAAAAGCTATACCAATATTTAAGCAAAGAGGAAGGCACTGGGGATGCTTATCCCTGTTAGTCCAATTTCAGTTGTGCCTTGTTGCTTGAGAGGGGTTGTCCTCACAACTTGGTCAGTAGGGATAGGGAAGTTCAGACCCAGAACCTGCAGCCAAATACTGCAGGCTACATCCCAAATCTTTTATTACTTGTAGTCACCTCAGCCCTCAGCTCCAAAACCTTGTGGGTGACAGCATGAAGCAAAAAACGGCTCCTTGTGGAAATAAACCTGGGAGTATCAGTGTGCAAGGACCAAGCATCCCTTGTAAGGTCATAAATTCCTTAAATACAAAAAGCAAATACAGACAAGTTTTTCCTACCAGTAGCCCCCACATGACCCAAAATGAGTTGAATTGAGGTTTTATTCTGCTGACACTGCAAAACCAAGAGGTGAGGACAAACTGCTGCTCATTCTAACGTGCTTAATCTGCTAAACCTGCTGCATCCTTTCTGGATAAGAAGTGCTGGTTCCAGCCACAGCACAATTTTCAGTGGGTGTTGTGTGACCCATCAGAGCTATCCTTCACTTTGCTTTTTCCCTGGCAGACACAGTGAATTTGCCCAGCATCCAAGGGGCCATGCAGGCTGTGGGGTATCATCTGAAGGACCAGGGTTTGAACCTGCTCATCAACAATGCAGGCATCAGCTCCCATGCCACACTGCACTCCCTGGACTCGCAAGAGATGCTCGATGTGTTTGCCACCAACGTGGTTGGGCCACTCCAGGTTGTCAAGGTATATCTGGACCTTTCGGGTTTCTCCTGCTTGGGAAGATGTTCCCCAGTGGGAATAAGGTCACCTCCGTGGATCTCCCCTGCCTCCCCAGAGGAGCTGAGCATCTTAGCCCAGCCCAGCATCTCCTGTGCTTAGTTCTTCCCCGCCTGGAGCGCTTGCCTGCACCAGGCTCACTGTGCTGGCTCACTCCTTTCCTGGGGAGGGGAAAGGCTGGAGCCTGGCCCCTCCTTGGGGCATCTCCCATCCCCTGCACTTCTGCCAGGAGTGCCTGTCCAGCTACTTGTCCACAGTCTGTGACAGAGCCCTTCAGGATGGTTCCCAAATTGGTGTTCTGTTGCATATTAATGGAGTGTTGGTGTCTTTGCATCAGGAATTTCTGCCGCTCCTGGAGCAGGCGGCGAAGGGTGCGGTGAAGGAGGGTCTGAGCTGCAGAAGGGCCGCTGTCATTAACATCTCCAGCAAACTGGGCTCCCTTGGGCTGTGCCTCAGGGTGCCAGAGGCCCCCATGTACCCGTACCGGGCCAGCAAGGTGAGGTGCCAGGGGAGGTGCTGGAGATGCTGTCCTGGCACGGTGCCCGTGGAGGGGAGGGAGCCCATGGATCATCCCCTGTCCCAGCCACCCACCCCCTTCCTGATTCTGCCAGGCAGAAGCACAGAAACCAGGAGAGCAGCAGCCAGGACTGAGCCTTTCCAGCAGGTCATGGTGATGCCTTGTCCCAGGACCAAGTCCCATTTCCCACCTACACAGACATTTTGTGGATGGGGAATGTCTCCTCTCCTGCCCACCCATTCCCCTGCCTGTGCTGGCAGGGCTGTGCCTCTTCTAGGCTGCCCAGAACATGGTGACGAGGTGCTTGGCTGCAGAACTCCAGGACAAGGGGATCTTGTGTGTGGCCATCCATCCTGGCTGGGTGAAGACTGACATGGGCACAGAGCAGGTACTGGGCTGTGCAGGGAGGGTCAGCAGGACCCCCACTGAATCCCTGTATCTTGGGGAAAGCAGGGGCACTTGGGGGATCTTGTGTGATGCTGTGGGCTGCCAGGACCATCTTCTGGAGCAGAGCAGGCAGGGAGCAGGCAGCAAGCTGCTACATACTGAGTACATGGGATAGCCAGCCCTGTATCCCCAACCCAGCCTGAAGAACAGGTGTGGCAGTAAGGAAAAGTATCCCCATGAGCACCATGGATGCTGCTCCCAGGCATGCTCTCTCCCCAAGAGCTGCTCTCTGTTACAGCCCATTGTCCTTTTCTGCAGGCACTGCTGACAGTGGAGCACAGTGTGAGAGGCATCCTGACTGTGCTGGCCAGCCTCTCACAGGACAATTCTGGAGCCTTCCTCGACTGGGAAGGGAACAGCCTGCCATGGTGATGGACAAATGGATGACGTCTCTTGCCCATGCTGCAGCCTCTGCTCGCTGGCCCACCACTCTGCATGGTCACCCCTGCTCACCCTCAGTCCTCCCCACACTGCTGGGGAGAGAGAATCAGCTTGGGAAACAGCCTCTCTCTC
This sequence comes from Acridotheres tristis, assembly GCA_037013685.1. Lineage (NCBI taxonomy): Eukaryota > Metazoa > Chordata > Aves > Passeriformes > Sturnidae > Acridotheres > Acridotheres tristis. The sequence goes on from CM072898.1 coordinate 13,534,202, forward strand.
CTTTCCCCAACCCACATGTGTTCCCTGTGGTCCCTCTGTATCCCCGATCTCTGTAAACTCTGGCAGCTGATGCCTCTCTGCTCTGTCTCCACATCTAGTCTCAAACCCCCCGCCCGGTTCCAGTGCAGGATCCCTGTGCTCTGCCCGACCACTGTGTGTCCATCTGTCCCAGCTGTGACCAGGCATCCCCCAGCTGAGGGGAGAGGGCAGCTGGTCCCTGTGCCCCCCAGCCCCTCAGGCAGCTCAGTCTGGGCAAGGGAAAGCCAGTCGTGCAGGGGCTCAAAGATCTCTCTCCTCTGAGGAGAAGGACCCTGCTCCAGCTTCTCCAGTGCCTCCTGGAGAGGAGGTCTCCAGAGAGCAGTCACGGTGCCATGGGAAACTCATGGGGATGCCAGTGATAGCTGTGGATCAAGGACAGCTGTGGGCACTACTGCATCCTGGGATGACGGGTGGGATATCTGGAAGGGGCCATCCCATGAGCTGGAAATGCACAACAGAGCTGGAGGCTCTCAGAAGGAGTTTATTGAGGATGTGGGGGAAACGTGGGAGCAGTGGCACAGGGTCCCACTGCCTGGATCCTGCAGTGGTGTCTCACCAGGGTATGACCTGCCCTTCCCAATCCAGGAAGGTGCCGGTGTCCTTCTCAGAGAGGGAGGAGAGGACCTTCAGCATCCCTTGCACGCTGTCATCCACTGTCACAGGGGGCTGTGGGGCAGAGGGGGAGATGCAGTCCATGCCCAAGGCCTGGCTGAGGGCCCTGGAGAGGCTAGAGCCAGGGGAAAGAGGCACTCCCGGGCAAAAGGGAAAGCTGAAAACCCCAGGGGGAAAGACTGAGACGACAACTGAGGAGATGGAGATACCCAGCACCTAGCACCCACTACCAGGACAGGGGGAGCTGCCCCAGCAGCGATTGGGCAGGCAGAGAAGCCATGGGCTGGGGCTCAGGACAGCAACTCCCACCCATGGAAAATCAGCACAGGAGATCTGATGGACCCGCCCCCATGGAAATCTTACCACGTGTCCAGCAGAGCTGCCCATGTCAGTTTGCACCCAGCCGGGGTGGAGAGCGACGCAGAGGATGCCGTGCTCCTTGTACGCCAGGGACTGGCACTTGCTCAGCATGTTCAGAGCAGCCTGTGGGGAGACAGGGACGGGATGGTGGTGGGAGGGGAAGGCGAACCCGTGGCTGGGCAGGGAGGGGAAGCAAAGGTGTGATAGTACCTTGCTGCAGCGGTATGAGGTGACTTGCATGGTATCCCAACCAAAAGAAGCAGCAATGGAGCCGCCAATGCTGGACATGTTGACGATGGCAGCCTTGCTGCAGCTCAGCCCTGAGCCTAGGCTCCCCTGGGCAGCCTTCTTCAGCAAGGGCAGAAACGCCTGCACAGAGGCAGAGGGACAGAAGCACACAGAGACACAGCATAGGGCAGGGGAGAAGCTCCTTCCACAGTGGGGAACACTGACACCAGCACTGGGGCATCCTCTCTCCTCTTCCCTGCCAGGCTCCAGTTCCTGAGCTCCAGCCCATGGCTCTGCGAGCTTCTCATCAACTGAGGGCCCCTTGGTCACTAGAGTGGAGGCAGGACCCCCTCCCACCAGCCCTTCATGCTCCCCCAGGACAGCCCAACTTGGGTGAGGGTCTCACCTGGCCCATCAATAGGGGCCCAATGGTGTTGGTGGTGTAAACCTCGCTCATGTCCTCCAGTGTCTCAGTATCAATTGTGTTCAGTTTCAGAATGCCAGCGTTGTTGATGAGGAGGTTCAGCCCAGAGCCCCCCAGGTGCTCCCCAACCTTGGCTGCAGCTGCCTTGATGCTGGAGGGATCGGCGATTTCTGCAGAGGCAATACAGGGGAGGTCAGAGCCTGTGTCCCCATGGTGGAGGCCCCTCTGTTCCCCCAGAGGTGGCAGTGCCCAATGGCCCTGCAGGCACCAGTCCGTTGGCACAGCTCCCTCCCAGCACGGGGCTCCCAGGGTGTGCCCAGCCTGGGCACTCGCCAGAGGAACTGGGGCAAAGGATCCCCAGCTCGGGGCACCTACCGAGCGGGATGATGATGATGTTGGGGTGCTTGGAGGCCAAATTCTGTAACTCCTGAAAGAGAGGGCACTGTGTAGGCATGGGGAGGCTGGAGGGGCTGTGCAGAGGCTCAGCCTCTCCCAGGCAAAGCCTATGCCATTCCGTCTCTGTCCCTGCACCACTTTATGTCCAGCACCTGCTCCAGCTGACACATCATGTAGGGTTTTTCTAAACATGGGGTGCTTTCTACACATGCCGTGTGCCATTCTCCCCTCCACATATCCCATGCACAACTGGTCCTGTGGTGTCCCAAGCCAGCTGATCTGGGCTGCAGGTGACTGACTGCAGGTCCAGCCCCTTACAAGCACCACTCCTGATCCAGCCTCCCCCTGCCCAGTCTCACCTGCGCTCTCTGTCCCTTGGGGTCCCGACACCCTGCAAAGATCCACTGTGGTGGCTTTGGCATCCTCAGGAAATGTTGGACGAGCCCCAGGCCGATGCCTCGGTTGGCTCCAGTCACCAGAAGGGAGCGCACATGGAGCCCTGCCATGCTGCTCTGGCTGTGGCTGCACTGCTCTCGCTTAGGCTCTGCCGGTGCCCTTTGCTACTTGGTTATCTCGCATGTTCCCATGAGGACTTGCATCAGCTCGTGGCTCTCAGAAATTCTCTGCCTGCACCTCAATCTCTTGGCTCTGGTCCATACCCATGATCCACTTTTCCTGCTGGCTGTGGAATGACACAAAGGGAGCCAAGTGTCCTGCCCAGGCAGGGAATGCCCTGGGCTAGGTGTCTGGAGTGCTGCTTTATGTACCTTCCCTGCTCTACCAAACCTGAACCTTTTGGCTTTCAGGGCCAGCACTATCCCTGTCCTTGCACTGCGACACTGTCTCCCACCACCTCCCTCCCTCTTGGGATCCCAGGCCTGTCCCTCCCCTTGCCCAAGGTCAGGCCGGCGAGGCTGGACTCACTGACTCTGCAAGTGCAGTTTGCTGGCCTTAGTTTGTGTAATGCCAAAGCCAGGGTTGGGGATGGAGCTGTCAGGACAGGCGAATGTCCCTTGAGGGCTTGGGGATAGAGCAGCTGGGACAGACGAGTGTTCCTTGGCCACAAGAAACCTAGAAACCCTCCAGGACTGCTGGGGAAAACCCTCCAGGGCTGATCAGAGTGATCCCTTTCCTCAGAGGCTGCTCTAATATTTAATATTTAAGTGTGATAGAAGGATAATCCCTGCCTCATCCCGGGAAGTGTTAATGGACAAGCTGCATGGGTTTCTGAGCAACTTGGTCTAGTGTAAGGTGTCCCTACTTGTGCAGAGGGGTTGGAACTAGATGGTCTTTAATGTCCCTTCCAGCCCAAACTATGGCTCTGTGATCCTATGATAAAATACAGTTTTGCCCCTTGGTATGACTTTGGTATGGCTGGGAGCCAGGGCTGTGCCCAGGCACACACACTGCAGGTGAACATCCAGCCCCAGGGTGGTCCAGGTACTCCCCAGCTCTTTCCTGCAGTAAAGACTGAACCAATTGATGGACTGAACTCCCAAGGAAGCATCTGACTGGTGGATTCAGGAACTTCAGGACAGGCCTGAGGATCACTGGATCATAGAATCATCCCCCAGGTGCTCCTGTTGCACCTAAACTCAATGCAGAACCATGACCTGCATATTTCCGTGTGTCTCCACCATGCAGGAAGGGTCGAGGCATCCGATGGGTGATGGGTGGATTGAACTTGGTGTTCTTAGGGGTCTTTTTCAATCTAAATGATTCTCTGATTCTATGATCCCATGGCCTCCCCAGCTGGTTCCTGCTGCAGCATCACCCAAACTGCACAGACCATTTGCAACAGTACACATTTAACATAGTTCAGAGATGTTGTGTAGGTAGCTTAAAATAATTAGAAACCACTTATATGGGATGTGATTGGGCAGGACTAGGGGGGCATAAGCTTGTGGAACCTCTCCTGCTCCAGCTTGAGATGCTGCTGCAAGGACCTTTGCAACTGCACAATGATGAGCTGTCATGTTCAGGAGATCTGATCCTCCATCCAGATGCAACCTTTCCAAATAAATCATCTTCTGTCTGTAAGAGCAAACCCTGCCACCTGGTCTTCTGTGTGTGTGGTGAATTGACCCTGGCTGGATGCCCAGCATCTACCAAAGCCACTCTATCACTTCCCTCTGCAACTGGACAGAGCAGAGAAAAAATATAACAAAGGTTCATGAGTTGAGATAAGGTCCAGGAGAGATCACTCACCAAATACCATCCCAGGCAGAACATATTCAAACTGGGGATATTAACTGAATTTGTTACTAACAAAATCAGAGTGAGATAATAAGAAGTAAGATAAATCTTAAAAATACTTTCCCTCCACCACTCCCTTCTTCCCAGCTCTACCTCCTCCTGCTCAGCAGTGCAGAGAGGCAAGGAATGGGGGTTATGGTCAGTTCATCACATGTGTTCCCTGCTGCTACTCAGGGAGAAGAGTTGGAGACCTTCCCCTGCATGGGGTCTCTCCCACGGAAGACAGTTCTCCATTAACTTCTCCAACGTGAGTCCATTTCATGGGCAACAGTTCTCCACAAACTTCTGCAACACGGATCACTCTTCCATATGGAGAGCAGTCCTTCAGGCATAGCTTGCTCCAGCTTGAGTCCTCCACAGGGTCACAAGTCCTACTGGGAAACCTGCTTCCAGCATGGGCTCTTCTCTCCACAGGTCTGCAGGTTCCTGCCAGGAGCCTGCTCCAGCACAAATTTCCCATGGATTCACAGCCTCTTCTCAGGTATCCACCTGCTCCAGCATGGGCTCCTCCAGGGGCTGCAGGTGGATCTCCGCATTCCCATGCCCTCCATGGGCTTCAGGGGCACAGCTGCCTCACCATGGTTTGCACTATGGGCTGCAAGAGCACCTCCTCCCCCTCCTTCTGCACTGACCGTGGTGTCTGCAGAGCTCACATATTCCCCTCACATATTCTCACTCCACTCTGGCTGCAATTACATCTGCACAGTAACTTTTTGTTTTCTTCTTAAATATGTTATCACAGAAGTGTTACCACCATGGCTGAAGCGTTCAGCCTTGGTCAGCAACACGTCCGTCCTGGAGCTGTCTGCACTGGTTCTGCTGGACATGGAGGAAGCTCCTGGCAGCTTCCCACAGAAGCCACTCCTGAAGGCCCTTCCCACCCCCCCAAAAAAACCCCTGGCCATGCAAACCAAATACAGTGACAATTATATCCATCCTGTTGTGCCATTTCATTGCCCTCAGCATCAGTCCACTGATGGAACCACAGCCTCTGGTGCAGGGATGAAAAGCCACTGACTGCCCCAAGTCACAACTGAACTGGGTGAGGGGAGGAATTTGCCATCCCCTCAGCCAGAACATTTCCCAGGTTGCTCGACAGATTTGACCAAATGGATTTAAAACCTTAAGGTGAGACAAAGGATGGCCAAGGCTGTTGTGGCAGGGTGTTTCTTCCCGCGGGCAATCATCTGGGGAGACCCTGGGATTACCTGCAGATGGAGGCAAAACTAAAGGAAAGAATGCAAAAACAAGGTAGAGTTCCATGGATGGTTTGGCATCATGTGTGAACCACTGAATGGCAAACTGTACTAGAGAGTTGGCCAAAACGTGGAGAATCCTGGAATGACTGGCGTTGGAAGGGACCTATTGTTCCAACACCCTGCCATAGGCAGGGTCACCTCCCCTTAGGCTCAGAGTCCCATTCAAACCTGGCTTTGAACATTTCCAGGGATGGGGCAGCCTCAGCTGCTCTGGGCAACCTGTGCCAGTGACCCAACCCCACTATCAGGAAAGAATTTCCTCCTCACATCTAATCTAAACCTGCCTTTTTGTTCAGTTTGAAGCCATTCCCCCCTATTCTATCACTCCATGGCGTTGTCCAAAGTCCCTCTCCAGCTCTCCTGTAACCTCTTCGTGTACTAGAAACGGCTCCAAGATCTCCCCACATCCTTCTCTTCTACAAGGCGACGCGGTTGCCCAGTAAAAGCACCGGGATTGGGCACAGGGATAGGGCGGGGCATAAGGATTGGGACGGGGATTGGGGTGGGATGGAGGCCTGGGATGGGGAGGGTCGGAAACTGGGCCCGTCCCCCGCGCCGGCGGTTCCGGGCCCGGCCGGGCCCCCCCCCCCCGCCCTCCGCCAGTCCCGGAAGTGACGCTACCGAGCCCCGCTTCCTGTTCCGGGCCCCGCGGCCATGGCGGCGGCGGCAGCTCCGCCGGGCGGGGCGAGCCCGGGGCTGGCGGCGGGGGAGCGGTGAGGGGGCCCGGGAGGGGGATTAGCCCTGCCTGCCCTCAGCCCCCGCCTGGTCCCAACCCCGCCTGGCCCAACCCTTACCTGTCCCCAACCGCGTCTGCCCCAGCCCTTGCCTGTCCCCAGCCCCTGCCTGTCCTCTACCTTGCCTGTCCCCAGCCCCTGCTTGCCTTTTGCCCCTGCCTGTGCCCAACCCTTTCCTGTCCCTAATCGCGTCTGTCCCGGCCCCTGCCTGTCCCCAGCCCCTATCTGTCCCCGATTCTCCCTTTCACAGTTCAGGCAGCTATAGTTAAGACTTGGTCCCAGGAAAATAGTTACTGGGTGATAATGAACAACATGGAAAGAGGTAGAAATAAATGTCCTGTCCTGTGTGGGAGATTTGCAGAAGGCTGAACACATTCCAGAGCTTCGAGTGTCCCCCTCCACTGTCCGAGCAGGATGCAGCAGGACCTGTGTGCCCCAAGCAGCGTGGCTTCCTCAGAACAATGCCCTTAGGATGGGTCCTTGCAGAGAAGTGGGTGCATTTGGGTGGATTTGAGCAATCTCCTGGGTTTGTGGCTGTGCTTAGGGTGCAAAACCCTTCCCGGGGTGATAGAGCACTGCTTATGGTTGTGTTGTCTCTTCTCATGTAGTCTTGTGTGTGTGGACAAGAATGTGGCTGCTCCCAAACTCTATGTCCTGGAGCCATGGATTGCTGACCTCTTGGTGAATTACGAGCAACTGGATGTGCATGAAAATTTCCTGGCTGGGCAAGTGGTGCGGGTAGGTACCCACAGGGACTGTCCCAAAGTGGTCCAATGGTCTTTGAAATCTAATTTCTGGAAAATGTGCAGTGGTTCTCAGTTTGGTGGCTGTGGATGTGCAGCTCTTCCTCCTCAGTATTTCTGATTTTAATTTTTTTGTGGAGGAAAAGCTTGGTGTCATGACTGCCTTCCTGTGGAACTTGTTCCATGTCTACGAATAAGAGTTCTTTTTTCCCTTCTCCAATCTCTTGACAGGTCTTGAGTGACTCAACTGCTCCTGGCCAGCCTGGGGTCCTCCAAGATGCTGTGGTGCAGGTCTCTGATGGAGCCTGCTACATCCGTGTGGTCATTACACCTGAGGCTCTGCAGGCAGAGGAAAAGTGGGTTCCACTGTGACTTGGCATGGCTGGGACAGCAGTTCTCCACAGCTGCTGTGAGGAGCTGGGGCTCCTGCCTGGTCTTGTTTCAGCTTGTGTTAAGCTAAAGCAACCCCAGGATGGGAAGGTGGTATGAAAGAACTGCTAAGGGAAGAAAGCTGGAATGCCCTTGCTCTGGTGTCTGCTAGTTGGGATGGGCAGGGATCCATGGCAGAAGCTGTGATGCAATTAGAAGGGACTGTAGAGCCCTTAGGTTTTGTGGAAGGAGCCAGAGTATTAGCCATGGTAGCCTGGGCTGCTCCTTCAGTGCTTTCCTCCATTTCCCCATTTGGACACCCTTAAATTGTTGGGGTGCTGGTAGCAGAGCCAAGGATAAGCAGCAGGAACAATCTACTTTAGGCAGGAATTACTAAGGAATAAGGAGCTCTTTGTGCCTGCTGCTCATGCTGAGCCATGTTCCAGAATGCCCCAGTGTGGTTGGCAGAGCTCTTGTGGGAGCCCCACTGTGTTTTGGGGGGGATCCAGCTCCATTCTTCAAGGCATTCCTGCTGTGCTCCTTTTCCAGCGCCCACCTGCAGCTCAGGCTTTCCAGCCTTAATTGCAGAATTATCGTCCTGCAGAAGTACACGGTGTGTTTTCAGGACGAGGCCAGGCTGGTAAGTGCTCTGAGGAGTGGAAGCAGCCTGTTCCTTTACCTTGCTGTGCTTCCTGCACTCTTGCCTGCTTCCAGCTGCTCCCACGAGCTGAAGGCAGGTGATGGGTGGCCTTTCATTTTCATCTGCAGCTCCTGTGGGGTCTGTGGCAGCTGACCTGGGCAGGGATGAGCCCTCACTGGGGATGGGGTGCATCTTTCCCAGGGTCACCTGGCTGTCACCTCTGCCTGTTGGGCAGCTGCAATAGGCCTTGAAGGGCTGGTGGCAGAGCAGCCCACTGTCCTCTTGCAGGGACTCCCCTGGGCTGGCCCACCCTGGTGTGTGGCTCTTGCAGAGCCATCAGCTGACACGGGAAGGTACAAACTCCCCTTTGAAGGGGGGTTGTCCTTTTTGAGGGGACGTTTTCTTAGGCTAGAGGGTTGGTGACAGAGCTGGGCTGGGTGTGAGAGTGCTGGCTGGTCCTAGGGGAGGCAGGGGCAGAGGTGGGGCTCGGAGGTGCCTTACAGGCTCTGTCCTCCCCACAGGAGGACTGCGAGTTTTACCTCACGGCCCAGCAGTTCATCGTGCTGCCCATGCAGAGGCAGAGGATGGAATCATCTGATGGGTATGGCCCATGGGATGGGTGGGTGGGGGCTGTGCTCAGGGGGGCTTCTTCCCCACAGCAGCACTGACCCTGGGAGCCCTGATGTGACCTGCTTGTGGAAATCCCTTTTGAAAGAGGGATTGTCTCCAAGACAAGGGAGAAGGGGATTTGGAGGGAATCAGTAACTGGCTTCTCTCTTGCTGCAGGAACCAAGACCCCTCTGTGGTAAAGAAGATAAAGGAGCTCTGGCTGTAAGTATGAGGCTGAGGGATGTATCCATGCATCCTGAGAGTGTGCAACCTCAGACTGGGGTTAGAGCAGGCTGGCAAGGGCTGGCACAGATTATGGCAGCTTCTGTTAACCTGTGTGACTCCTTGCCCTGGAATGTGACAGAGTTGAGTAGACGATGAAAAATGAAGTTGTGGTGGCACATTGCCAACCTCTTCCTCTGAGCTAGGAGGAAACACCTGTGAGGAGCTTGTTCCTGCCAGTGGTGGGCAGCACAGCTGCGTGGGTGAGCCGTGCACAGCTCTTTCTTCATCCTTGGAGATCCAATACTGGAGATCCTCAGGGCCTTCCATCAGTCCATCTGCAGGGGTGAGGCTCCCTGACGGCTATTCCTGGCATAATGAGCATGTGACCAGTGGCCAGATCAGCACCCAGTGAGGGATCCACTACTTTCACGAGCTGCTTCTTCCAATCCAGGGTGCTTGATCTGTCACCAAAAGCAGTGTATGTCCCAGCTCTAACCTGGCTTTGTCTTCTCCTTGGTCATTACAGGAGGAATCTTGCTCTGAGGAACGCTCCCAACTCAGGTAAAGGTTTCTGGGGGACATGGAATGCTCTGACTGCCTGGGGGGGCCCTGGGTTTCCTCAGCTTAGTCCATGTTAGGCAGAGGTAGCACAAACCTGGTCAGATCTCACAAGCTTATGTTCCTAAGCCCAAAGTAGGAAGAGATAATGCTGACAGCTAAAGCAGAGTGGGACACTGAATGCTTGTGCTCATGCTGCTGGTCCAGGATGTGTGAAGAAAGGAAAGATAGTTTCTAGAAGCAAAGAAAATGCAGAATTTTGGGTGTTCCTACAGGTTTCAGTGTTGTGACAGTCACCAATGCAGCAGGGTAAAAGTGTTTGCAAATAAAGCTTTCCTGAGTTCAGCTGTCTCCTCCACTGATCAGTCTGTGTGTTCTTGCTCCAGAGCCCTCTGTCTCTCAGCTGATTGATGCCATAGGACAGAACCAGCTGGAAATTTTGAAGGAAAATGCCGAGGAATGCTTGGATTTACAGAAATCGAAGGAGAAGCCAGTGACAGTGGAGGACGAGGTTCCCATCACCCAGTGGGAGGCAGAGCGCAAGAAGGAGGTCAGTCTGTCTGCTGGGACCATCTGAGACAGGGCTGTGACAGCTTGGGGTGCTCTGGTGGGTGGGAGAAGGAAGGGGAAGGACAGTGGGCAGAGCTGGAAGTTTGCTGGGGAGGGAGATGGTGTTGGGTTGGCAGCTACAGCTGGGTTCCTGCATCTGGAGAGAGACTGCCCAGCAAAAACCCTGTCATGTGTCTCATTTCAGCAAGGTGAGGATGTTTTCATGGTCCCAGTCAGCGCCCTGGTGATCCCTCCTGAGGAGGGGGCAGTTGTTTGTGATTCTTCAGAGGCAACATCTGCAGGGTACACAGGTAGGCAGTGCAGCACTCAGGCATGTGAAATGAGAGGCTCCCTAGGGTGGGGAGAAGAGTTCCTTCGCTCTGGGTATGGCTCATGCTGAGGATATGGCCAACAGTGCCCCTTTCATTGCAGATACAAGCCAAGCAGCTCCTGGAAAGAGTAGCGATGACAGGACAGTGCCAGGAGACCCCAGCGTTATATCCCAAACCAGCTGTGAGTAGCAGGATCTCCAAATTCTAGAATGATTTGAATTGGGAGGATCCTTAAAGACTATCTAGCCCCAATCCCTGCCATAAGCAGGAACACATTCCACTAGACCAGGTTGCTCCAATGTCCAACTTAGCCTTGAACACTTCCAGGGCTGGGGCAGCCACAGCTTCACTGGGCTACTTGTGCCAGGGCCTCTCCATCCTCATAGGGAAGAATTTCTTACAAATATCTAATCTAACCGTGCCGTCTGTCAGTGTGAAGCCATTCCCCTTTGTCTTGGCACTCCATGGCCTTGTCTAAAGTCCTTCTCCAGCCCTCTTGGAGCCTCTTTAGGGAGGTTCTCTTAGGTCTTCTTGGAGCTTTCTATTCTCCAAGTTTAATAACCCCAACTCTCTCAGCCTGTCTCCATAGCAGAGGTGCTCCAGCCCTTGGATCGTCCTCATGGCCTCCTATGAACGCTCCAGATCCCATCCAGCCTTTAGTTTCCTCTACAGTTGACTCAGCCCATCTCCTTGGATTGAGTGGAGGAGGTACTGGTGTGGCCAGGTCTTTGGGAGACCTTGAACAGGCAGGGAGTGGTCCTAATCCTCCAGCTTCTTGAAGCTGCAGCTTTGGTTGATTGTGCTGGGAGCACAGGAAATCATTTTGATGGCATCACCGAGCATGAGGCCCTGCCCTCCTCCTCACTAACTCTGGCTCAGCACCAGGAAGGGTTTGTGTCACCTTACTAAGCTTGGTGTCACCAAGCTTTGCTGCAGAATTACCTGCAGAAGGTCCATGTAGAGGAGGAGCTGAAGGGAGGAGCTGTCCTGGATAGTGCAGGGTGTAGGAGAAGGCCTTCTTCATACCTGCCTGCTCTTTGGGTAGTGTCTGCCTCTCCACAGTGCCTGCTGTGTGGAATACACCACATTTTGGGCTGGAAAGGGCTGCAGAGCTCCCCTCAAGGGCTGTCTCCCTTTGAGACGTTGTGCACAGGGACCCACAGGGGATGGGCAGCTGCTTTCTTTGCCAAAATCAACCTTCCAGCTTCTTCATTGCAGGTGCTGCATCACCAACCTTGTCAGATAGCCTGGAGGGATCCCTGGACAACCCCTGGAACAGGATGCCCTCGTTGTCTTTGACCCCAAGCTCTTCAGATGGTGAGTTCCCATGTCCCAGGGCATCCAGCCTGCCTTCCTGGCAGGAGACAGCTCCTCTCTTCTCAGTGGGTGTAGTTCAGCTTGGCTGCTGGCTTGATTTCCCCTGGCCATAAAGCACTGCTGTGGTGTTCCCATAGCCCTGGACCTGCATCATTCCAGCCCTGACACTCTTCTTGTGTGCCAGGAGAGGTTCCATCACCAGCGCCCTGCTCAAACTGATGATACTTTTCCTTTTACTAGAGAAGACCTTTCAGCCTGACTCTCCCCTGAAGACCCACAAGGATGTGGCTGCTGACAGCAACACCACTGACCTGTTGGAAGTGTGTAGCCAGGGCTCTCCTGAGGGCTTGCCCCAGGGACGGCCACTACAGACCTCCTCTCCCTCCCTGCTCCTCTCCTACAACAATCCCAGTCTGGTGGAGATCAGCACCAGTGAGGCAGCATCAGCTGCAGAGGCAGCCTGGGATACTCTGTGCACTAATCAAGGCCCGCAGGGATCCAGGGGCTCTCAGGCCACCCTGCCCACTCTATCTCCAGTTTTTCCAGTCTTGCCCAGCGGCAGCCTGCAATCCTCGCCTGGCAGGATTCCTCGCAGGGAGCAGGCCTGTTCCAGTGCCACAGCTTCCTCTCCAGATGCGTTGAAGCCTGGACTGGCTCATGCTAGGACAAAGGATGGAAAGGCTCTGGGTGACAAGAGGAAGCTGATGGAGGAACATGAGCAGGACTCCAGTGGGCAGCAGCATCCCCCAGGCACCTCAAAGGGCAGGGGGAAAGGCACGGGCAAGAGATTGGAGCGCATGAGCCCACGGGGTGCAAAGAGCAGAAGGGAGACAAGGCTGCGGCGTAGAAGGGCGCTTGAGGAGGAGGAGGAGGAGGAAGAAGAGCAAGCATCCCCCACAAGAGCTGGGCCCAGCTCTGGGCCAGAGCAGTGCAGAGCTCCAGAGCCGGTAAATATGAAGCAGCTGGTGAGGTCCCCTGAGGGCTGGGGGTGCCTGGGGAGGCTCTCTGTGCTCACACCACTGGTGTCTATCCCCAGGATCTTTCCTCACCAGGCTGGTGGGGGTGCAATGCAGGTGTCAATGTAGATGGTGGAGGATCTGGGAGCACTGAGGGAATCATGAAGGGATCATGCAATGACTTAGGCTGGAAAAGAGCTCATGAGATGAAAGTTCAACCATTCCCCAGCACTGCCAAGCCCAGCACTGAACCATAGCCCCAACTGCCACATCCATAGGCCTTTAAATCCCTCTCCGGATGATGAAGATGTGGTTTAGCCTGAGCTAAACAATTGGGTGGGAGCAAACAATTGCTGGAGCATCTTCCAAGCTATGTGGATAAAAGAAAATCAGAAGAACAGAGGGAGAGACACCTCAATCCTAGCTGTTTTCCTGGGGTTATTGGGCTCTCAGCCTGCATGGGGCAGCACTCTGGGTGCTGTGGCTCACCCATGTCACCCTCCTTTTTGCTTTTATAGTTCGTGGAGAGACCACCCCAGTACCAATATGAGGCACCGAGCCCTGAACTCTGCCAGCAGGTACAATCTATCAGGTTAGTGCCATATCAGCCATGGACTTGTGGCTGTCCCTTGTTCCTACAGTGGGACTCACATCCCTATAGCGAGTCCCCAGCCTCTGCCTTACCCCTTGTCACCAGCTGCCCTAGTGTGTGTCCACAGCTGGGTTTCTTCTCACCCTGGCTCCACCTGTCTGGTTTTGCAGGATCTCAAAGGCAATGCTGAAGTGGGCATGCTGGATACTGACTGAGGAGGTGGATTCCTGAGCCCAGCCCATCTTTCATTCCTTTGTTTCTTCAATGGGTCTGTCAAAACACTGGGAAGAGTGGTTGGGGGAGGGATGTGGGGACACCAGAAGCTCTGTGCCCCAGAGCACTGCTGAGTAGGCTGGCCTGGCTGCAGAGACCCTGGTTCCAGTGGTGCTGGCACAAGAGCTGTTGAAAGCCAATATCCTCAGTGCCAGGAGGGGAGAAAAGCATTCATTCAGAAATGCCTGTATGTGAGCCATCATCCTTCTCCTACCTCTTCATCTTTCCAAATGCCTTGTCCCAGCAAGTGGGGACAAGAGGTAACCCAATGCCACCATAGCAGTGGTGGCAGAGGCCCCACGACCTGATCCTGCTCAGAAGGTCCCCCAGGAGCCTGGATGATTTATTGAATAAGTTTAGGTAGGGTTCTGCACTGTTTATTACAAAAAATATCCTGCAGGGTTATGCTGTAGAAATTAAAAATTGTATATTTTTTAAATACACAGCTCTTGTAATAAAAAAAAAAAGAAAAGAAAAAAACCAAAACAAGCATCTTGCTTTGTCGTAAACATCGGTGTAAGGAATGCATTTGGTCCGGAGCAGAGGGCAACACAGGAGAAAGCCACTGGGGTGTCAGGATCACGCTGGTGCCGTCAGGGAGCTGCGGGGATGGAGCTGCGTGCTGAAGGTCGTGGTCCCGCTGATGGAAGCCTGTGTCTGGCGGGGGCTGGAGAGAGCAGTACCCACCCCATGGGGTCAGGAGCTGGAGTGGTGAAAGTGCCTTGAGAACGCTTCCTACAATTAGCTGGCTGCCTAAAATCACCGGCTCCCACGCTGCAGTCCACAGCAACAGAGGGCACTGGGGACTGCAACACCACTGGATGCATCCTGCAGGCTCTGACAGTCCCTGGGCATCCTGGGCGATGCTGGTGGCCCGGCTGTCCCCATGGCGAAAATAGGGCGATGCCATCATTGTCACATCCACGCCAGCCTGGTGGCCCCTCTGTCCTCTCTGCACCCCGGCACGGTGCACTTGCTTGCAGGGTTTTATTGGGAACAGCATGGTGACATGCAGGGGCTTCACTGTCCCAGGGCTGGCTCCTCCCGGCCTGGCACTGGGCATCTTTGGTCTATGGCAGCTGAGTCTTGTGCATTCCCAACAGTTTGTGCCAGGGCCTGTGGCTGCTCACTCTCAGTGCTTGTGCCAGCCTGTGGCTCCTCCAGCCCGGCACGGGGCCAGTCCTGCAGCGTGGCACCTACAGAGGTCACAGGTGCTGGTGTAAGCATGGGGGGACCCTTGGTACCCCAACACCTGCTTTAGCAGGGAGGGGAACATCTCACCTTCATCCGAGGTTGGTCCAGGCTCACCCTCCATCTCTGAGAGGGACTCGTGCTTGGTCCTGTGCCTGAGCACAGGCGAACGCCGCAGGCGCAGGGGAACAGTGCCCACTGGGGGAAACACAACCCAGCCCCGTGTTAGGGTGGGGCACAGTGGCCTGGCTCCTGCTGAACTGATCCCAATGCCAAATTCCCCTTGGGAACTTCCAAGTGTGGCAGTGCCATTGTCTATCACCCACCAGCTGAGAGAGGCAGCAGCAGCACGCACGTGGAACACCACCACCCACTTCCTTTGCTGTTAGGTGCAAGGAGGGCTTGGGGTCCCACTTCAGACCCAACTTACTTCCCAGCTCTGCCGGGCACTCGGGCTCCCTGAGCTGCTCCTCATGGACGGACAGTGCTCGGCGGCTGGTCCCCCGTGGCGCTGCCAGCCGTGCCATCAACCGGTTGTCTGTGTAAGCAATGGGGAGATGCCACTGGAGGACAGCCCACAGCACCCCACTTGGCAGGCCCCATCAGCACCCAGCACCCACCATGTGCTTGTCTCCCTGCTGCCCTCCATTCCCAAGGGCTCCAAGAACAGGCCAGCAGCAGAACGAGGCACCCATGGGCACCTCGTGCATCCCTACCTTCAGTATTGGGTGGTGTGGGCAGGGTGCCAGCACCCACCTCCCCACCATGGCTGACCCTCCGTGGCAGCGCCACCGGCACGTTCCTGCCCAGCCGTGGCAGGCTGCTGCTCCAGCCCTCCCGGCCCCCGGGCTCCGGCAGCGCGCTGGGCTCTGCTATGGTGAAGGAGCGCCGGGGCTGGTCGGAGCTGCTGGCCGGTGGCTCAGTGGGCAGCTGCCTTCCCAGGGCTTTCCAGGCTGGCCGGGGCTCGGCGCTGGGCTCCGTCCTGGCCGCCGGGCTGCGGAAGGGTGCGTCTGTGGGGCAGGCAGGATGGAGCTGTGGGCGTCCAGAAGTGACAGCCCCAGGGATGGTTCTTGGTGCTAGGAACCAGGCTGCAGCCAACACAGGGACTGGGTAATGGGCTGGGTGTCCACGTGCCATCACTAGGGATGGGCACCCATGGGTGTAGGGCACCCTCCTGAGGGTGGAATTCTGCCCACGTGCCTGTGCCCACCAGTCCCTGTTGGCTACAGTCCCCATGCTTGGTACTAGGAGAGGGGATAAAGCCCTCTGCCCCAGGGGCTGGTGTGACCCCCCAGCATGCACTGCTGACCCACCTGTGGACACAGAGTGTGTGCGGGCCTTCAGGGATGGAGGGGAGTCTGCAGAGCTGTCCACGATGTCTCCTGAAAGCACAAGCCAGCATCAGTGAGCTGGGGTCTGCCTAGTGCCACCAGCACCCAACAAGGGGATGATGTAGTGGGACCCACAGCTGGGAGTCCAAGGGGGCCTGCCCGTGGCCACCCATGGGTGCCCAGCTGGGTTTAGGGTGGGGAGGGTGCAGCCCCTCACCATCTGAGCCGGCTTTCTTGATCTCGCTGTCTTTGCTCTGCAAGGGGGAAAAAACTGGTAAGGGAGTTGTCAGGGAGGCAGTGCCCACAGAGACAATGGGTGCAGAAGGCAGAATGCTGCTGCCAGGCTCTGATGTGGCTGTAGGGGATGGGTGCATGCCAGGAAAGGAGGGACAGACTAACAGACACCATGCAGTGTATAGGAATTCACCCCTTGCAGAGGGTAAGGTGACAGGGCAGAGGAGATGGGCAGTGGCAGCACTGAGCTGGGTGCTGCCAGCCCCCGTGGGGAGATGTCCCCCACTCTATGGACCACCATCTCCTTCTACCCTAGAGGAGCAGGGTCCATCCCAAAAATGGAACTAGTCCCCACCTGCAGCTTCTTGCTCTCAGCAGCTGGGCCCTTGGTGACACCGATGCGATGGAGCATGACCTGCACACGCTGCTCGAAGGAGCTGGACAACTCCCCCTCACTCTTCTCCAGGTGCCTCTTCTGCAGGAGAGACACAACCCTGCCAGGAACATGGACCCACCACAGCACCTATGGCACCCACACTCCTGCCTGTGGGGCACCCACATTCCCAACACCAGGTATGCTGCCAGGAGATGGTGACATGGACACGATCCAGTGGGGCTATCCCCAACCATCACTCCAGTGTCCCCGCATCTCCTGGTAAGCCCACTGGAATCCATGGATGGGAGCAGCATTCACCAGGTGAGCTGAACAGTGGTGATGACTTGGTGACTGTGATAGTGCTTACCTTGTCATGTCTGACCCCCAGTGCATCCTCGTCCTCCCCAGACAGCAAGATGAGTGACTGGGATTTGCCTTCCCGAGAGTACTTGGGCCGGATCCTCCGGGCAGAGTCAGGGGTCTGGCAGTGCTCAGGCTCTGCGTGGGGCTCAGCAGAGAGCCCCCCCTCCTCTGATTTACTCAAGGGCTTCCCTGACTCGCCCGCCTTGCTGGGGGCTCGTAAAATGTCACTGAGCATCGAGCGCCTGCTCCTGGGGGCTGTGGGACCACCCTCGGGCTCCTTCTCACACCTCGAGCCCCGGCTGGATTTGGGTTTCTTGAAGGCAAAAAAATTCCCAATTTTCTTCTTGAGGGTGCGGGAACCAGAGGGAGCCAGAGGGGCTGATCCTGGGCAGGTCTCCGGAGTTGTGGGGCTGGGGAGAGATGAAGCATTGGAAAAGGTGAGCTTCAGGCTGCAAGGAGGTAAGGGATCATTTTTTTCTTCCTGCCCGCCCTAAAGGGATGGATACAGGCTCTGGACACTCCACCTGAGATGGTAGTGTCCTGGCAAGGGCACCCATTCCCAGAGATTTCCAGCATGGCTCCCATGGGTGCTGCCTCATTGGCTCCCCAGTGTGGAACAGACTCCATGGCCACATCTGGCACACCATGGCTACCATCCCATCCCTCTTCCCCCAGCCTTGCCCTGGAGATATCCCTGGGTGTGCTGCTTTCCCCAGCAGCGTTTGCAGGGAGGCTGCTGAAACTAGAGATGGATGTGTGCTGGGCAGGTGAGGGGCCCTGAGCACCCCCCAGGCTTACGGCAGTGTTTCTGTGATGAGCCTCTTGGCAAAGAAGTCCTCCAGCCCCTCGTCCACGCGGGTGATGCTCCTGTCCTCACTGTTCTCACAGGCCACGGGCTGCACCTGTGAGTGACAGTCACTGTCAGCTCAGCACAGGGCAAAGGTGCCCCCAGGCCTGAAGGTGTGTCACCCACACTGGGCATCATCAAGTGAGTATTCCTGCAGGATGGGTCCTGCTCCATCTCCTACCCAGCATTAAAGCCAAACCATGGTGTTATCAGCTGCATCCAAGCTCTAATCCTGCTCCCTCCCTTGAGCACTGGGAACTCCAGGCAGTTCCAGGCTCCTTCCAACCCCTTACCCAGCACGGTGGCTGAGGTATGGCACTCGTTCTGTGGGAGAAGCCTTTGGCAGGGATGCTTCCTCCATCTGAGCTCCAAGAAAGGGACCCCTGTGCTGCTGGTGGGTGATGGAGCAGGTGACTTGCAAGGACCTATATCTGCATCCTTCAGATGTTTCAAGTCCAACCTTGGAGTGCCACCACAGCCTGCATGAGAGCCACCTGCCCCATCCCCATAACAAAGTGGTCCATGCTATGGCCAAGCCTTCCTCCATGGCACCTTCCTCTCCCTGGCATGTGGCACTGCATCAGTGGCTTCCTATTGATGAGAGGGAGGCGCTTCCCCATCGGTGGCATTTCAATCCATAATGACTTTTCATTACGGCTGGATTGATGCCGCTCAGGAGCCGTTCCAGCCATCTGAGATCTGCTCTCCCTGTCACATCATATCCATCAAAGCCCGTCCTTGCTCAAGCTTTGGCCCACCCTGGCTGCCAAGCATGCCATCCCACTGCAGGGTGACGGCCCCCTGGCCCTGCCAACCTCCAGCAACCACCCTGCCCGTGGGACACAGCTCCTGCCTCCCCTCCGGCCCCGTGCCAGCCCTGATCCCACTGTGATCCAAGGGCAAGCATCACCACAGCCCTGCAAGCCAGGGCTTTCCAGCAAGTGAAAGGATCCAGCTGCATCACGGTGGCATGGGGATGAGGTGATGCCAGCCGAGGGACAGTGATGGAGCTGGAGTCACCACCGACTGCACCCAAAAGTTACTTTTCCTTTGGGAAGGGGGGTGCAAAGGCAGGATCCCCACCCAGTCTCCTGTTGGATGGGGGGAGCACAACCCACCTCATCACGGCTGGCAGAGCCCCACCAGCATCACCGGGAGCCGTGGTGACTGGCCACCAGTGCTTCAGGGATGATGGATTTTGGATAAGGGGGAACAAATGGAGCTCAGGAGGGAGGCAGCTGGAGCCATTGCCGAACACATCGCTGGCCCTCTGCACCCAAACTCTGCAGGTTTTTTCATTCCTCTCCTGGCTCCCACGGCTCAGCAACTCCCAGTGAGGAGCAGGAAAGAGGATGGATGATTCCCCTCACCCCCCACAGCCCCCTTGCCCATCCTTTCAGGCTGCCCCCCTCCGAGGAGGAGGCTCCGGCAGCAGCTGAAATGCAGAATAATAAACCCACCGCGTCTTTGCGCATCTCATTTTCCTGCCTTGCAACAAATACTGACCGCAATAACTCACCCAAGCGGGAAAAAAAATGGGAAAACCACACCAAATACACCCCACCTCCCTTGCCAGCCGTGCCCCCCCTTACATTCGGCTTGCTGGGCGGCTGCTTGTGCCGGCGGTTGGGCCGGGGCCTGGCTTTGGTGCAATGCTCCAGCTTCTCGCCGGCGGTCGGCAGGTCCATAAGGAATCCGGTGGCGGTGGCAGGCTGCGTGGCGGGGAGCGAGCCGCTCGCAGGCTCAGCATCCTTTGTGGAGGCAGGGCGTGCCGGCGGCGCGGCGGGGCTGAGTGACGGCGGCGCCCGGTGAGCTCGGAGCCCGCTGGCGTCTCGACCCGCTGCCGGCTCCAGCTCCGAGACACCTACGACAGGCGAGAGGGTCCCTGTTGACACCCGCCCTCGCCAGGCCTCCCCATCATCATCATCGCCATCATCATCACCGACGCCGTCACCTTCGCCCACGCGTGGAGGGTCAGCGGGGCACTGGCTGCGCCGCGGGGAGGGGAGCGCGGCCGTGCCCGCCAGGAGCGTGCGTGGCTTTGCGGCGCAGCCCGGGATGGATCCTGCCGCCGCTGGAGGTTTGCATGGAAGGGATGATGCTGTGGGGGGATTGTGGGGGGATGCTCAGGCAGGGGCCGAGCTGTGCCCCGCAGCCAGCCTTGAGATCTGCAGCAGGCAGCAGTGGTACGGCACGAACTCTGCCCGGCTAGCAGCGCTCAAAAACACACCAGTTTTGCTCTGCAAGCAGCTTCTCACCACCCCCCCCCCCCCCCAATACCCTCTGGATGGGCTGCAGGGGGCTGCGGGTCTCAGGGATGCCCTGGGGACACAGAGGTGCTGAGTGCTGGAGTCTGCATGAGCTCTGCTTTGGCTAAAGCAGAGTCACCCATCAGTTGCTCATCGTCTGTGCCTCCCCTGAGATTCACTCCCCCCAAGACATGCAGGGCTCTGGGAGCAACACCAGCAGCATTGCTTGGGCAATGTCTTCTCCCCAAGGCTGCTGGGTGAGTGGGTGATGTCTATGCTCAGGGTGGACCGTGAGATGGCAGTGGGAGATACCACGGAACCCATAGTCACAGAGAAACCTCCTACCCCAGCTGGCTATGTGGGGAAGGAGTTCAGGGCATTTACTCCACCGCCCAAGGGCACTGAGCCAGCTGAAGCCCAAAACCAGCACAAGAGCAAGGTCAAGGTGGGCTTTCCCCACAGACCCCCACCACAGCACTGGGAGAGGCTCTCTGAAGGGTCCAGATCCTGATACCCTCAGCCCATCACTATGGGGGCTCTGACTGTGAGGCCCCAGGTTGCTGCTGGGAGCCCCCCACCCCTGCCATGCCCCGTGGAGGCAGCATGGCACCCACTGAGCCACAGGAGAGGGACAGCTCAGCAGTGACCTTACTTCTCACAGTTGGTGTGGGCCGAATGCTCCTGAAGTGCTTGTTTCTCCTCCGCAGGGCCATCTTGTACTGCAGGGAGAGAGGGATGGTGGCAGCTCTGGCATGGACAAGCTGGCTGTGCCAAGAGGCAGCCAGAGCCAGCCAGGCTTCATCCAGTGATGGGTGCAATCCCTCCATCACCCCCAGGCTCCCAGGGCTGCACCCCCCCAACTTGTACCCACAGTACTGGATTGGATACTTCCCCATCCAGAACCATGCACTACACTGGATCCCAGGTCCAAAGCGGCAACAGCAGGACAAGGTACAAGCAGCCAGGCAGCCACAAGGACACATTCCCAGTGGCAGCAGCATGGCCTGGCTGACTAATGGTCCCATTTCCCAGGGCTAATTGCCTTAGCTCTACCCTGGGGGGTGCCGGGGGTGCGTGCACCCAGAGAGGCTGTGGTGTTAAGCCCGGCATCATCCGGTAAGGCGGATAAAGGGCAGTTATAGAGCGGGCATCACGCGGCGGCAGCGGGTCTGGACCCTACCTCCTCTGCAGCGAGGTCCGGAGGATTCCTGCCCCTCGCCAGAGCCGTGGCATCGTCCTCAGCCGACTCCGGCGGCAGCACCAGGAGGTCGAGCCCCTGCTTGGAGAGGCTCTCTGCCTAAAACCATTAGGAAGCGCTTAAATTATCCCAGGGGCTGAAGTGTGCTCGGCTGCCCTGTGTGCTCCGTGCTGCTCTGCTCCCTACCCACGGCTGGGATTTGTGAGCGGATTTAGGCCTGATTAGCCGGTGTCCAGCCCAGCACAGCTGCCCTGTTGCAGGAGTGGCCGGTGCCTGGCGTCACCCCAGCACCCCCCACCTCACGGCAGCAACCCTGGGACTTTGCTCTGGGTGTTAATATTGCTGTGACCACACAGGGAGAGGATTACCTGGGAGGAAAACCAGCCTGGGTGGGAATTGTCCTGCTTCCCAGCCTGCAAATCCATGGTCACAGCACTGGCATCCGGATATCTGGACAATGCTGGGGTACCCAGATCCCCATCCTGTATCCCAGCCCCACATCCCCATCTCAAAGGCGCTGGCAGCCCCCAGCACTCACCAGTTTGCACTGGGCCGTGGTCAGGTCTCCCAGCACGGTGTCCACGATGCAGTCAGCTACAGCAGCTGTGACGGACAGCTTGATTTCACTGGGAGCAGAAAGAAGATTCTCAGGGCCAGCATCCACCAAACCTGCAAGCCATAGAGCCACCTCCCCAGGGAGGGCTTTGCTGAGGAGATGGATGCTTGGCTGTGGCACACAGAGGGACTCTCAGGACATGCCCGTGTGCTGTGGCTTACTGGGTCTGTGCTGGCAGGGCAGGAATGGGAATAGGCACTGGCTGGGATGGAGAATGCCAAATGCATCCCATTGTTGATGGTCAGGGCCAGCCAGCCAAGGGGATGTGCCTGCAGGAACATCACCCCATGGGTTTTCCCAGCACCCTATGGACTCATGCAAAGTGGATCCAAGCAGGAAGCAAAGCTACAGCTGGAAAAACACAGCAGCAGGTCCCAGCACACCTCTACCACAACGTGGGGAGGGGAGAAGTTGGTAGAGAGGCCCCAGAATGCTCCTCTGGCCCCATGGGTCAGTGCCAGTGACTGAGCAAGAAGGAAGAACAGCACATCACCCACTTCAGCTTGCTGAAGACATCGGTGACCATCTGGTCCAGGACAGCACTGAGGCTGAGGTGGTCCTGGAGGCAGATCCTCTCTGACATGGCATTGACCAGCTGATCCCTGACCCCGCTCTTCTGCACCACAGCTGGGCACAGGCCGTGTGCCGTGTCCAGCACCGCCTGCATGATTGCCTGAAGTTTGGGGAGGAAAGGAAGGTTTCAGTTTCTTTTCTGTTAGGATTCACACAGTTTTCAGTAGACACCATCCCCCCTTATCCTTGGGCCAAGGCTGGTGAACATCCCATGCTGCCCATGGGTGCCCACCTGGATTTCCCGGCTGCAGGTCTGCGATGCTTCCTCCGTGAGACACTCCAGCTTGTGCTGCAGCTTGCCATTCTGGTAGGGGGTGTTCCCTGCTTCATACAAGAGGGGCAGGATCTGACATGGGAAGAGAGATGGTGTGGATCATCCCATGTCACCTCATCTTCTCTTCCTGTATTTCCAGGGAAATATGCTTGCATTCCAGCCTGCATCCATGGCTGTCCCATGGGAGAGCATCACCTGCATCAGCTGGGGAGACTCAGTGGCTTTGCTGGGCCAGGTTTGGGCACTTTCATCCCTCACATTTCTCCCCACCACCCACTGACTCTCCTTCCCGTCTTGCACTCCACTACACTGCTACCTGCACCAGGGACACCCTTAAACAACCCTTTCATCACCTTTCCAACACAGTACTGTCTTCTTAAATCCTGTCTTTACCAGATTAAGTAACCAGGGAGGTGCCAGAGAGTTGGGGGAAAGGGGAAAGGAGGTGGTCTAAAAAGAAGTAGAGGAGAAAGAGGAAAAGGTGTAATGGGGAGAGAGAATCAAGATCAGGAGGATCAAACCAGGTCTGACAGAGCCAGGAGCTGTCAAGCCAACATGATGGATTTTGTCATGGGCTGATGGAGCATTTTCATTGCTGGGGTGGGATGAAGATGCCTCAGGGAGAGACCCTGCAGGGGTTCAGGGGGGCTTCTCACCAGTGTGAACATCTGTGGGCTGCAGGGTGCTCTCAAAGCTGGAGCACCTATCGCTCCAAGGAGGGACATGTGAGCATGGGATGCTAGACGAAGAGGGGTTGTAACGCTGTGGGGGGTGTGCACACAGCTGCGTGTCTCTGGGGTAAGGGGACTAGGAACATTTTGATTTTTGTTCTAAAAGAGAATTCATAAATTCTCAGCTGTTCTTTAATGTTTGCAAGTGCTCGGTGGTGTGCATCTGTTGCATCGACATTTTGGAATTCTCTGACTGCTGGTTAATGATGTCATTAACTAATCAATGCCCTGCTTCGATCCCGAATGGATGCTGGGGGAGCTGGGGGGGTTTCCCACACTGTGGACTCACACTGACAGAGAGGTTGGCATTCCTGATGGCCTCCTCAGCACAGAGGATGTCCGACTCCACCTCCCTGCCCGTGCAGGTGCTGAGGATGTCAACGTGCTTCTGCACACTCAGGCAGATCTCATTCACCATCTGGAGCACAGAGAGGCTGTGTCATGTGCCAGAGCTGGAGCAGCACTGCCAGTTCCCCTCCTTGCTGTGACTTTCCCAGAGAAGAGTGTGTTCAGAGGGGGCACAGGCAGGTTATATTCTCTGAGAACATCCCTGCCTAATAACCAGGGATTCCACACAGCAGGGATTTGCTGGCAAGAGTGCACGGGGGGCAGGAACACACTGTATAGTTAGCATAGCAGCAAGTTATCTCAGCAGTGCATATGCACGAAGTGCATGGATGCAACCAGCAGGATTCCAGGAGATCTGCTTTCCATCCGCCCCCACCCTCACCACAGAACCATGAAATGGTTTGGGTTGGAAGGGATCTGAAAGGTCCTCTCGTTCCAACTGCCCTGCCATGGTCAGGGACACCTTCCACTAGACCAGGCTGCTCCAAGCCCAACCTGGGCTTGAACACTTCCAGAGATTTGGCACCCACAATTTCTCTGAGCAACATATTCCATCCCTCCATTCTCCTCTGCCTTCCAGTCAGGAAAGGTTGAAAGGGTGTTTTGCTGCTTGCAAGACCTCACATGAGCAAGCCAGGGTCGTTTGGGGCAGGGGAGGAGCAGCCCCGTGCAGTAATTTGTCCATCAAACCTGTTCTGAGGAGGTGGTGAGGATGCCCTGCTGCAGCCGGAAGGTCTGTGCCGGCAGCGTTTGCCTCAGCTGGTTTCTCGTCAGGCAGGACTGGAGCTGCAAAGGCAAGAGGCCATGAGCAGTGATGGTGGCACCTGGCCCTGCATCCCCCAGCCCACATCGCCCACCTTGTGCACGGCCTCCTCTGTCCTCTCGGGGTTGCTGCGATAAGCCTGCGCCACGTCGCTCATGGGCAGCGGCATCGACTTGAGCGTGAAATTCCTGTGAGGCAGAGCGGGGTGAGCAGGTGCTGCTGCACCCAGGGCTCATCCCTGCCGCTCATGTCCCCACAGACACGGCACAGGCCCTGAGCCCACCCAACAGCAGCCTGGATGTTGTCCTGAGGTCCAGCCCTGGAGATAGGGATGGCCAGACTGGCCCTCAGCAGACCCTGCTGGGGTGGCAGTGACCGCCTGCCCAGGCTCTCCATGTACCCCCCTTCCTTCAGACTCCAGAGATCTGTACAGCCAAACATCAGACAGGGAGCTGGGTGTGCTCAGCAGGTGAATAGACTCTACCCATCCGTGATGGGCAGGGAGGAGAGGAGCATCACATCATCACCACCAGATCCCCTCGAGCTCACTGGGGGCTCCTTGGGGGACATGAGGCTGTGCTGGTTGGGATGCAGAGCCCAGGGGAGTCCCTGAGTTTGGTGATGGGGGTGTCATCACCAAATGGACGTCAGGTTGCTTTTCTGGCTGCAAGGCCAGAGCTGTGGACCAACTCCCTTGGGACATGGATGAAACTGTGTGATGGCCTTGCCATTCAAGGGGAAAAAAAGCCCTGGGAACAGTGGCATGCTGGTGACATGGTGATAACAAGCCAGAAGGACCAAGAAACTCCTTCCTTACTTCTCCAAAGCTTGAGCCACCTCTAGGAGTCCATGGGCAGTTGTGTTGTTCCTGTCCCAAACCACAGTCCTGCAAAAAAAAAGGACCTAGGTGAGCCCTGCCCACACCCACACTGCCCTGAGGTGGTGCCAGCAAGAGTCAGTCCAAGGCCGACCCCAGGCATCAGAGAGCCTAAAAGTGGGGTTAAAAATTACAATTTTCAGTATCCAAAACCTAAACTTGGACTTTGCAAGGAGTTATAAATTAGGTGGGCGCCTGGAGGGAGTGGAGGGCTGGGAGGACACATTCAGGCACCATCCTGTGGGCAGGGACAAACATCTCCCAGAGGAGCAGCCCTGGCTGAACACCATTCCCTGTCCTTTGCAGGCACCCCTGCTTTGGCTTTGTGTACACAATGTGGTCAAAAATGGTGTTTCAGGAACTGATGGCAAAGCATGAGGTGAGGGCAGTGACTACAAAGGTCTGTCTGCAGCATGCTGGGCTGTGCAGGAGCCTGGAAAAGAGGTGGCAAGCACCAGGGCAGGGATTGATCTGCTCTCTTGTCTTTCACATGTCCCCTGCCAGCACTGCCAGATCACTGCCATGGGTGCAAAATGCAGTCATAGCATTCAACCATGTACCAGGAGTGGTCCAGGACCACATCCATGGTCACAAAAAGCCATGACAAGCTCCTCTGATGGCATCAGCATCACAACCATCACGTCAGGGCCACTCAGCACAGGGTCACCCACAGGGTGTTACAGAGCTGCTACTACCTGAGCTTGGTGTTGATCTGCAGGGCCTTGGCGAGCATCTTGGCCCCTGTGTCCCCCATGGCGTTGCCACTGATGTCCAGAGAGACGAGGCTGGTGTTACTGCCCAGAGCACTCAGCAGGACATTGGTTCCCAGTTTGAGGCGTGACTCAGCCACAGACAATGACTGGAGAGGCTGGAAAAGGGACAGGGAGGGGGACAGGTGGCCAGGACATGTCAAGGTGCATGTCACCCTTCAGACACAGCCTCCATCCCTGTCCAGTACCCCCTGGCCTGGTGCTGGTTTTGGAGCGAACAAGTGATGCTGAACCCCAGGAAACAGGAGGGCAATGAGTGCTCAGGCAACAGGCTGGATTTAGCTCAGATGCCTGGCAGGCAGTGAGGAGAAAAGAGAAGTTTTTAAGGAAAGCTGTGCTGAATCCAGGTTACACCAAGTGTCTCCTCCATGCCTTTAGCCAGACACAGGCTCCCATTTTCTCAGATGAACAGGAACAGCTCCCACTCCTCTGTCTGAGCTTCTGCTTCAGACTGAGGAAAAATAAAAGCAGAAGGACTTGAATGGCAGTGGGGGAGAGGGAGAACTGTTCCCAGCCTGTACTGGAGGGATATGGATGGCATCCCAGCATGGAGACTGCACAGTGGTGGCTGAGGGTGAACAGGAGCATGGATGGGGTGGTTGTGGTGGCTGAGGGCAAACTGGACTTACACAATCCTCCTCCTGGGTGAGCTGGACAATGCGGTGCAGGACATCCAACAGACCTTCCCTGCAGGAGAGATGGTGTGTGTGTGGGGGGGGTTACTTGTGCATGCCCTGGGGCCACAGAGGCAGCTGGCAGAGCTCTGTCCTTCCTCCCATTCTCGCCTGGGCTATGACCCATCTCTGACACTGCACCAGCTGCTGGCAATGGTCACCCTCCCTGTTGTGTTGGGGCAGCCAGGATGGGCAGACAATTCCTACCAGCCCATGGGCTTTTGATGGGGAGAGAGAGTCAAGGTGGGTGCACCATTCCAGGATGGCTCCATACCTGGGTGCTGCTGCTTTGCACTCACTTGGATTTGATGTTGAAGTTTTTCCCCAGGGAGACGTGCCTAATGGATTTGCTTCTGCCAATGGAGAGCACCAGTGTCACCATGTCAGGGTCGAAGCCTGCAGGAGATGGGAGACACCCAAGATGCTCCAACAAATCCATGGAGGTGGCACCAAGGTGGTCCCTCCCAGGAGACCTGCAGAGCCACCAAGCTGCCACAGTGGGATGCTGGAGATGCCTGGGAAGTTCTTGGGCATCTTCCTCCCTTCCTGGCTTCCCCAAGGAGATTGAAGACCCTGAGAAATTATGTCAGGGAAGGAGCAGCCACTGTGGGCACTCCCGATATTTGGGGTGCCAAGGCTGTGCTGAGCCATGGGGGCGCTGAGGGAGCTGGAGATGGCACTTGCTTTCTGCCATCCCTCAGGGGTGTGCCCCCCATCACCCACCCACCACCCTGGACAGCATGGGGGGAGTTCAGCTTTCAGGCAGCTGCCTGCACTCCCATCCTCCTGGCTGCACCATCCTCAGGCAAATCGGGCAGAGACATGGGCAGGGATCTGCTCACCCAGCAGCTCAACCAACCAAGGGCACGAGGCACCAACACCCACCTATGCACTGTCCCTCCTGCACAGAGATGCTCTACTGGGCAAGCCAAAAATAGAAACATATTTTGGCAAAGGTTGACTGGAGAGAGTGGGTGAGAGCATAAGCTTTTGGAGCATTGGTGTCCTGAAGGACTCCAAACCACATCAGTTTTCCCAGAGCCATTTGGCTACTGAGGAATTGCACAGTCTGCTGTGAGATCTTAGCAAGGCTGTTTGAGAGTTTAGGGCCTTCTAGGTGTCATTAACAACTGGCAGAGTTGATGTTTGTGATGAGTAGGATCACTTGCCCATGGCTTTGGAGGCCACAGCAGGACAAGGCTGGCAGCAGAGGCTGCAAACACCTGCAGAGAGGTGGGAAGAGTTTCTGCCCAGGGAAACCCTTCCAGTGCTTCAAACCCTGAACCAGCAACACCAGACCACTTCAGATTCAGTGAACTGAAAAGGACTGTACCAAGAAAGATGTGAAATGAGAAATTTTGGCAAGTCTTGAGGTACGAGGGCATAAAGAAATCACCCCACTCTCTGTGCTGGGTGACTCGACATGAAGGTCCAGGAGATGGAGGAGAACTTCTCAAGGCTGGGATAAAGCAACCTACCATTGTCAGACAAGTTCAGGTGACTGATGGAGCTGGCATCAGGGATGAGATCCTGGATGACTTGGGCCCCCGCTGACCTCAGCTTGGAAGAAACAGCAAGACATCAGTACAGGGGAGGCAGCGAGCCCTGCAAATGAGACCCTTCTGTCGGGGAGGTCAGACAGGGCATGGACCTTCCACACTGCCACAGGGGGAGCCCCGGGCTGCAGAGGTGGTGCTCATGGCTGCTGGGCCCTCACCTCACAGCTGCTGAGATCCAGGTGCAGGTCACTGATGTGACTGTTGTCTGCCAGGCCTTGCAGCAACGCCCTGGGAAAGTCACCAAATCCCCCCATCAGTGCAAGAAATGGGGGCACCAGCACCTGCCATGGGGTACCCCCAGCAGTGGGAGTGGGATGCTGGAGAAGGCATCTTCCCAGAGCTCTGCCTCTCACAACCCCATCCATCCATCCATCCATCCATCCATCCATCCATCCATCCATCCATCCATCCATCCATCCATCCCATCTGACCAAGGTCTCCCAGGGCTATGATCACCCCAAATCCATTCCCCACAGCCCAACCGCACCTTATGACATCAGCAGGCAGCTTGGTACCTGCCAGGGAGACGTGTCTGAGGGAGCAGGCCTGGCTGAAAAACTCCTTGATGTCCGGGGAGATGGTTTTCACCCTCCTGAAAAGGATGGGCACAACATGGCAACAACTGCAAGCCAGCACTAGCCACCCCCCTGGGTACCACACCCCCATCACCCCGTCCAGGGCTTACTTGTGGGAATACACGTTTTTGGACAGATCCAGGTGGATGAGGCTGGTGTGGGATCCGTGGACCAGGGCTCCAAAGAGCTGCCAGGATGGGGATGTGAGCCATGTGGAGGAGGACCCAGAGGTGCTGCAGCCCCTCACACAGCCCGGGGGATGGAGGGGGACTGAGGGCAGGGCTCACTGCCAGGACCCCTGGCATGGTACTCACAGCATCCAAAGGACAGTCTGTGCCAGCCAGGCTGAGGTGGGAGAGCGAGTGGCAGTGGCGGAGGAGGCTCTGCAGGTTCTGTGAGCAGAGGAGGCTCAGCAACTTTGCCCCTGAATGCCACTCCCCACCCAGCACCCTGCAATCCCAGTTTCAGGCTGTCTCCTCCCTCCGGCTGAGCACAGGGGTGAATCCTGCATGCAGGAACCCACTCTCTCATGGGATATAGCCTTGCTCCAGATGGCATCTCCCACATTCCCACAAGGAGACGCAGGGGGATGTCCCCAGCGTGTCCCCAGCTGCTCCCAGGCAGGCACGGGGTGTTGCAGCCATGAGCTCCCCATCCCTGGGATGCTGCAGGGCAGGGCACAGACCAGAGGAGAACAAAGCCATCCAAACTACACTGGGGACAGCCTGAGTGATGTCACCCCACCCATCACAGCGTTCTACTCACACTGATGTCATCCCCAGCCAGGGTGCCAGGGTTTCCAGAGAGGTCCAAGTGCCGGAGGGAGAATCCAATGGCTTTGTTATCTGTGAGGGCCTTGCATAATGTGCTCATCCCTGCTCAAAGAGAATGGGAGACAAGGATGGCTACAGGATCCCTGCACTGGGGAGAGCCATGGAGCAGAGCAAGGGAACTTCCCTCCAGCTGGGACAGCAGGACATCACATCCACGAAGGTGCCCTTTCCAGGGAGTCTCTGCAGCCCCTCCTGTCACTCCTTTTGTGGAGTGGGGCAAGGGTATCTGTGCTCTACCTCTGGCTGTGAGCATTGTCCTGGCCAAGCTGAGGCTCTGCAGACCCTTGGAACTCTTCTCCATGTGCCGGCTGAAGGCAGTGACCCCTGATGAGAGCAGAGAGCTCTGAATGGCTGTGCCAGCACAGCTGGGTGTCCATCTCACCCTGAGCTGCAGCCTCCAGGACAAGAGGCAGCTGCTGGTAGGATTTGAACATTAGTTTTTGTGGGTGTAAACTCCTCCCAACCCAGAATTTGAGTACCTCTGTCTTCCAGCTGGTTGCCAGCGAGATTGATGGTGTGCAGGACAGAGTTGGGATGGCTGCTGAGTGCCTGGGCCATCCTCTGCACAAAGTCACTGCGGGGAGAAGGGTCACCCATCTGAGCAGTGCTTGGACACCTCCAGGAAACACAGCCACCAACCCTGTGGTCTTACAGGGACACGCCACCAGCTCCTGCCTGTGTGGCAGACCTGGCTGCATCTGCAGCCAGAAGGAAGCAGAGCATCTCCAGGGGTGGGTGCTATTCACTGGCCTTCCAGGCTATGGGAATCCCTGCTCCCAGTGAGCTTCCCAGTGTGGAGGGGATGGAGCCCAAGGGTCCATGCACTGAGGGAAGAACCACCAGGCTGCCGAGATGCTGCTCATCATTGCCTTGCAGCATCTTCACTTACGCTTTCAACCCACTGTTCTCCAGCACCAGCTCCTCCAGTGTCACTGATTTGCTGAGCATGTAGAGCAGCTGCTCTGAAATCTCCTGATTCTGGCAGGGAAGAAGAAAGCCCTTCTGGGAACCTGGCCACCTCTGGTGCACCCAGAGTCACAGCACTGGTACTCACCAGCCTGAAATCCTTGCAGGAGAGCTTGGTGAACCACAAGTTGAAGGACAAGGCAGCAACGCTCAGTGCCACATCCCTGCAGGATGACAGGGATGAGAGAGTCAAGGGCCAGGATGAGTCAAGGTTAGTCCCAAATGGGTGACCCAAGACACCAAACTGGGGCATGTCCCAAGACATCCAACCCCAGGGTGCCCCAAATATACCTGGAGTACCCCAAGACACCCAGGATGCCGGAACACACCCATCCCATGGTGCCCCAACACAACCAAACCCAAGGTGCTCCAACTGACCCAACCCTGGGATGCTCCAAGACACCCACCCTCAATGTACCCCAACACAAGGTTCAACAGAACAGGACTGGGGATTGTGGGTTTAAAGCAACCCACAGGTACAGATCATCTTCCCCAGATTATTCCCTTGGGGAAAATAAAATTAATAAAATTTTTGCATGCTCCTACCTAAACCTCGGGGTTTAAAATTCTTTTTAACTCTCAGCTCTCATGTGAGCAAGAGCACAAGTTTTGGTTGAGTGCAAGCAAGTTTCTTTTTTACTTCCTCATCCAAAGAAATCTCTAAAATTGTGTCCTTTTTCACCAGCTGAACACAGATCCTCTGTTCCCCAAAACACTCAACCCAGAACTTTGACTCGCTGCAGCCCAGCCTGGCAGTTGCCTCCCCTGAGAGCTGAGCCCTTGCTCCATCTTTCTTGGGATGGAGATGTGGCTAAGCCCCAGAGGGAGAACTCCAGGCACAGATGGAGCTCACAGTCTCACTCTCAGATTATAATCAGGTGATAACAAAGTTATAACAGATATCTGGGGGGTGGGGGGGGCTGGTAGGGAGCAGTGCAAATTTCAGGGTGGCAATCAGCACCAGCTGCTTTGCATAGGGAAACACCTGACAGCCACGAGCTGCAAGAAGCTGCCCTGACATTGGGTTTTCAGCCCCATAAACAGCTCCCAGGCTGATCTAAGAGTTAAAAATGAACAGAGAGGCTGCCTGGACTCTCAGCTGCTGCCCCATGGGACTGGGCTCAGAGCGTTTGGTGCGGGGGAGTGTCAGGCTGCAGATGTGGCATCCCTGGGGCGTGTAAGCTATAAAAGCTTCTAACATGGGTAGAAGAGCATGCTGGGCCCCTCAACAGGGACAGGGAGAATGAAGATGAGTGCTTGGGACACTGCAGGCAGCATGGCTGGGGGACTCACCTGCTCTCCAAGTGGCTGAAGTCCAGCAGGTTGAATTCCCGGCAGTCCTGGCTGTGGTAAATATTGTCCACATCCTTCCCAGAAGGATGGACACATGGGTCATGCTCAGTGTCCAGAGGAAGGGGAGACAGTGAATCCTGCCATGACTGGGTCCCAGCAGGATTCTCCTCTACTAGGACACCCAGCAAGGTCCCAGATTTCCAGGGGCTCCCCTTAGGTCACACTCTGGGAAACACCCTGGTCCAAGGCACGCTGCTCCCCCCTGCACTTCGATTGCAGGGGCCACTCAAGCCAGGCAAAGCTGCAGTTCCCAGATCTGGGCTGTCCCAGCCCCAGCAGCTCCAAGAGGCACCCACAAGCATCCTGCCCACCAAGTGACCCACTGCCACTGCTCCATGCATGGGACGGACCAGCTTACCCACTGGATCTCCTCGCGGAAGGCAAAGCCGTTGTAATCACACAGAGCAGCGTAGGTCTCTGAAAAACCCCCTGCAAAGAGAAGGCAATTTTGGGGGCAGACCTTCCCAAGGGAACATGGAAGAGAACTTTGGGGAGAGTGGGAAACAGAAGAGGGATGACAGGGACTCAGAAACGATGCTGAGGGCTTCCCCTTCCCTCCTGAAAGGGGAGAGAGATCTACTGCCAGTCCCTAAATGGGAGCTGTGGCTTGTTTTGCTTGATCCATGTGGATACCTGGCAAGGCACATTGTTATGGTGATAATGGAGGTATCCTGCTCCAGACCAGGCTACAGGAAAAGCTCCTGGCTCTGCAGTGGTGCCATATGAGGTAGGTAGAAGCATGCACAGCTACAGGTCCTTGCAGGTAGATTCTGAGCAATATTTCCTGCTGTCCTGCTTCCTACGGGGGAGCTACATCTCCTCAAACCTGCTCCTGCCCCATGGGATGGACTGGTGGACAGCAGACCCCAGTAGATGGGCTCCATGTGACCAAAGCCATCACAGGTACCCTGCTAGCAGAGGTGGGGCTGTCAGCAGAGCTGCTGTTGATGGATGCAGGGCAGGAATGGTCCCCAGGGTGCTCCAACCCTCCTGGTCCTGCCTGAGGGAGGTCATGGCAGGACTTACCACAAGGCCCAGGGTTGCTCTGCAGCATTTCCTCCAGTGAGTCTGTGATCTGCTGGATCCTCTTGTACAGATTGGGGGGGGAGTTCTTGAGCAGTGTCCTGGGGAGGGAACAGAGGGGTGTGTCAGGGTGGGCCAGGAGAAAAGCATCCCCACCACTTAATGTTCAGCTATAACCCTTGTGTATAGGGTGGCCAGAAATATTCAGTCAGGGAACAGGGTCTCGCCTCCATCCATGTGTTTTTCTCCAGCTAAAAGCACTGCTGTAGACCCATCCTATATTTGGGATTTTCTAGCTGCAGGTGTCCCAGTTCATGGCAGGTAGGTTGGAACAAAATGATCTTTAAGGTTCCTTCCTACCCAAACCATTCCAAGATTCTACAATCTGGGGGTTTTCTGGGCAAAGGGGTTGCTCTGGTTCCTACACAACCTCAGGAGCAGAAGACCCTTACCCAAGCGATGAGTCTGGAAAGACCTTCTTAAGTGACATGGTGACATGGATAACAACTTGCTCCAAATCATCCAAGGACATGAACCGGAAGGCATAAGACGCTGCATCTGTTTCTATGACAACCTGCAGGGCCCAAAGGACGAGAGATGCCTGAGCGAGCTGGCAGCACACAGCGTCCCCAAGCCCCCAGACACAGCGGTGACAGCCATAGCTCCTCACTGCCAACCCTGCCAGAGCACCATCAGCACAGGGAATGCTGCGAGCACCAAGAATTTAGAATAAAATACATCCTAAAATACATTAGTGTGCCAGAACAAGGCATAAATCTCCTGAAAATTCAACTTAAGCTGATGCAGAGGCAGCCTGATGCAGTGAGGTGAGAGCAGCCTTGTCTCTGCCTGCAGCAGCCGCAGCTGGAGGATGGAGGTTTCCTCCCTGAATTTATTTAATCGATGTTTAGGGCTTTTTTAGCTTATCATTCCTACCAGGAAAAAAAAATAATCCCATGGCAACATGCTCCCTGATTTAATTACACGCTGATTGAGGCGTGGGAGCAGGATGACAATTATCTGCTGGCATCGCGTGGGGACGGCGCTTCCGCCAGTGCCCGCGGCTGTGGAGGCAGGAGAGCGTGGGACTGCCTGCACATTAACAATCCCTGGGCTTTCCAGAGCCCAGTCAGATGTCTCTCCCCCCTGCACCCTGAGGTTTCAACTCCCTGCACCCCTCTGTCTCTGCCCAGCTCCTTCAGTTCTGTCCCAGAGCTCAGCCTGCTGAGCAGCAGAAACCCCATGTGGAGGCTGAGGTCGTGGTTGCTGATGATGCTTTAACAAGAAAAAGCCAGCCAGGATGTTAGAAAGGAGCAGACAGGAGGTTAACCAGGACCACAGCCCTATTTCAGCCACTACATCCAAGCCTTGATGTCCAATTCCTTTCTTCCATGGTTCCCACTGCCACATCTGCCCTATGTGCCCGCCCCTCTCTAAGAGGATTAACAGGGTTTAAAACACCCTCCTGCTAAATTTGTCTTCACCTTGGTAAGCCTGCAGCCATTTGTCACCTTGTCCCTGCTGAGCAGGAGGTGCCATGGCCAGGAGCTGTCCATGGATGCCAGAAGGGAAGAAGTGCAGGCACCCACCCAGCACCCCTGGGTGCCTCCTGCACTTCCAGCTCCAGGGCAATGCCCTTGATGAGGATCAACACTGATGACCCCCAATGTGCAATGGGGGACCAAAACACTCCCAGATCCTGTGGTGGGCTCTGGAACAGGGTTTGCCATGGGGGGTGGGCAGAATGGGGGGTAATGCCCAAGTTGGGTTTGTCACAGTTGCTGGTGCCACTCACCACACTGGGCTCTTGGACCATCATTTCCCTCACCTCCAGGAAGCTGAAGCTGCTGTGAACCTGTGGGTGAGAGGAGTAGGATAAACCCCAGTGCTGATGGAGAGAGAGAAAACTCAAGGGTTCTCCTCCAAAATCCTACACTTTCCCATGCCTCAAGTAGTGCTTGGCCTTGGTCCCACCCTTCACCAGCCCCCAAACAAGACCCCCTGCCCTTCCCCCCCATCTCTTTCCTCATCCTGCTCTTGAGGGCTTCCCAGACCCAGTGGCCCAGGTGACTCATGGGTCACTCCCCCACAGTGCCCCAAACCCCCCCAGGAGCCCTAGGGCTGTACCATGGCACAGGTCCCCACACTTACCCTCACTGGCAACATCACAGGCAGCACATAGGCTCGCCAGGGTGTCAGGACCTAGGCAAGGTGTGACAAGGGACCATGGTGACATGGGAGCCACCTGTGTCCCTCACTGCAGCCATAAAACACCTTCCTGGAGAAACCAGGAACCAGGCTGGACTCTGCACATACCAAGATAAAGTCCTCATACTTGGATTTCACCTGCAGCTGAATGCTCAGCACCAGGAGCACCTTCTTTGTGCCCAGGAAGGCGGTGATGCCCTCTGAAAAAAACAATGTTCACATGAAATTAAGTGGCTGAGGTCACCTTGGTCCTCTCCCATGCACTCTCCTGCTCTGGGGAATACTGTCCCCATCTCAATCATCTTCTCTCCCTCCACACCTGACAGTCAGACCCTGGTTGCTCTCAGACAAGCTTCACACTTGACCACCTGTGGGTGTCCTTTGCTGCTGGGCTGACGCACCCACCTCCCCATCTTCTGCAGCCTCAATGGAGCACAGGCCTTTGGGGTTGCTGGTTCACCCTGCCCCTGCTGCCTCACCCACTGGGAACTGGCACTGACTGATAAGAGGATCCTGATTTCTCTTCCTTCCTTTCCAAATTTACCACTAGGGAGCAACTGGACACCCAAGTCCTTCCTCTCCATAGAGCAGCCAGGGTTGTCACATATACCAGCCTCCCCAAGTTCACAGCCCAGTCACTCCCACAGTCAGTGAGCCAGCATGAGCATCACTCCTCGAGCAGCACCTCCTTGCCTTCCTGATTCACGCCTCTCACTGGGAGAAACAGGACCAAACCCAGAGCTGTCCATCACTGTGCAGAGAAAACCAGGCTTTCACAATGACACCAAGCCCCATGGGTCCAGTGGCTTGAGCCACACATCCTCAGGGACCCAGCCAGCTC
Source organism: Acridotheres tristis (assembly GCA_037013685.1). Classification (NCBI taxonomy): domain Eukaryota; kingdom Metazoa; phylum Chordata; class Aves; order Passeriformes; family Sturnidae; genus Acridotheres; species Acridotheres tristis. Next base: position 13,570,446 of record CM072898.1, read on the forward strand.
CTTCCCACCAGTGGGGCTGATGAGGCTGAGGGACCCCGAGATCTCTGTGGCTTTTTGCTTTTTCAATCAGCCAAGAGAAGGCTGTGATGGTACTTCATGCCCCACCTTGCTGAGCTGCAGTCTGTGCCTGCCTGGGGTGCTGCTGGGGATCTCCAACTGGCCCGAGGAACCCAAGCCCATGGGACCGAGCAGCACCACAAATCTGGCAGCTTGAGCTGCACACAATCCCATCCTTGAGGAGCCAGGTTATCTGGGGATGCTCTTGGTCCAAGACCAGGAAAATAAGTTTTGCAGACAAGAGGAACCCCCAGGCACTGCACAGGGTCCCCTGAACCTCAGCTGTCACAGCTGAGAGACCCAAAAGTGACTCTGCCAACCCCCAAGCAGGCCCCGTACTGGCAGCTTCCATGTGGCAGCGATGCCCCGGCAGCGCGGCGGGCGATGCTTACCTTGCAGCTCGGTGGGGATGCCCCCAGGGGATGCAGCCATGGCTGGGAGCGCGGGGTCACCTGCCCGGGGATGCGGTGTCAGTCAGGGCAGCATCCCTGGGCACCGCGGGAAGGGCGCCCTGCCGGGAGGAAGCGCTGAGGTTCCAACCGGCAGCGCCGCCGCCTCGGTGCCTCCTCCCCCTCCCGGTGCCTCTTCCTGCCCCGTCAGGCGAGATTTACCGCCTGAGTAAGAGAAGAGAAATGAAAGCGACGGTGCCCACGGCCCACTGGCCCTGCCGGGAGGAGAGGGCGTCACTGCCCAGCATCCTTCTTCTCCAGTGTGGTTTCCCTGGGTGAGCAGGACACCCCTCGGGCACGAAGCACCTCGCCATAGTTCCAGCCTTCCAGGGTTGAGGATACATGACCTCTCTCTATCTCTCGAGGTGCTTCATGGAGATATTTCTGCCTGAAGATGGCTGGTGAGTGGGGTAAGGGCAAGTCTACCGTTCCCAGCACTGGGCAGTGAGCCCAGCTCCATCACCTTGTGCTGGGAATCTGCAAGGAGAGCTAGTGGAGATGGATGTTAGTGCCCACTGGAAGCTGGTCTCTGGAGGATGGATGCTGGTGCCCATGGCAGGATGCTGAAGGAAGGGCTTTTCCAGAACAGAAATGCCCCAGGTGTTCTGCTAAAGTGACAAAACTGCTGTCCCAAAGCAAGGGTGAGAGGCGGAAGCCAGGTGACCTCCTTGGAGCAACAGGACAGCACATCAACCAGTCCACTCATCCAGGAAGGTTTTGGACCAGGAAGCACTCCTGTGTCCCATGACACGCTGCAGAGCTTCAGGATTTCTCACTGTTGGCTCAGCTTGGCCCCACTAGAGAGTCAGGAAAGGTGCTGGGGACAGGCAGAGCTGCTCTCAGCCAGCAGCGTGGGTCCATGTGACCAGCATCCACCAGCATGGACAGTGACAGCTTCCTTCTTCCCCTAAATTGCCCCTTCCTGACAAACTTCCAAGCTCCAGGCAGCAATCTGCCAACCAGGAGCTCACTGAGCTTTCCCAGAGGTCGAATGGCTTGGGAGAAGATGGTCCCCGGAAGGGATGGGTGACTTTGCTGTCCTGCCACACGCACTCAGGGCCACAGCGCTTCTGAAACCACCTTCTGTGTGCAGGCGAAGGCAGGAAGTGTCCCTGCAGGGACGGTGTCTTCACAGAGCCCAACCACAGCACAAAGCTCTTTTTGCAGAGGTGACTGGGGAGAACATGGCTCAGGGCAAGGACCAACCCCTGCCAAGGCACCTCCTTGAGCTTCCTGAGCTACATCAGCAGATGGATGAGCGCCAGGAGGATGAAGGGCACAGGGTGTTCACCACCCAGTGGAGTCAGCAGCCACCAGCAGCAGTCCTGGCTGGATCCATTTTTCCTTCTTGGATAAGAGAAGGCCAGGCTATGGGTATGTGAGCTGCTCAAAAAAACCCACAATCTCCCAGCTTTGTCATGTAAGGATATTCAGGACACAGAGGGAACAGCTGTCCCCTTTCACCCATCAGAATGGTTTCTGTGGAAGACTAGAAGCACAGAGGAGTTCCAGGCAAGCTGCATCCAAAGCTCATTACACAAAATACTAGTTCCCACATTCTGGAACATTCTGAGCACCAGTGCAGCAAGACATGTACTCCAGGAGTGGGCAAGACATCCATGTTCACCAGTGTTCCCTGCCTCTGTGCAAGCCCAGGCACATTAGGATGTCTGGAGCAGCCCACCTCCTCAGTGTCCAGCAGGGAACAACAGCCCATGCACCAGGGATGGCAGCCAGGCCAAGCCACTGGCAGAGGCAGTGATGCTTCTTGGATCCAGCTCAGCCATGGCTTTCCACTCAGAGCCCAAAGCCCAGCTTTTCCAGCACTGATAACAGCTCTTGGGTTGAGCAGAATTGTTCTGTCCATATTCAGGCTTTAGATGCTGCCCTGAATTCGTGTCCTTGGCTACAGGCTGGGATATTGCTCTGCATCTCTCCAGAATAGCTCTTCCAAGGGCAAACCAGAAGCCTGCCAGAGGCACAAGCAGGGATCCCTGCCCAAGCCAGGAGCCTGAGCTCAAATCAAATAAAACCCAGTCTGTGTAATAGAACTATTGCTTGAGCAAGCACAGAGAAACCAGGTCAACTGAGCAGATCACAAGGTAACACGCCAGGCTGGGGAAAAAAAGGAGGATGGCCACAGGGTGATAGCTTCTATCTTCACTAAACCTCTACTGGGAAGAAAGTTCTAGAATCAGATCACAAGCAAAAAGTTTAGGGTTAGGGTTGAGAGAGCCAGAGCCCAGAGCTCCAGGAACACTGGCACTGGAAAAGGCTGGCCAATGTGATCGTGGAAAGGCCCTAGCATTGCTGTTCCTACACCTTCTGATCTGGACCCCCCCATAGGAACGGGCACCTCAGCCCCAGAGACAAGCTGCCATGTGCCTTAGGCTAAGGCTTCAGAGAGCTGCTGAACTTACAGCTCCAGGGACACTGGTATTAGGAGAGGCAATTACAGGGACATCACAGCAGTGATGGTACCTGTGGCAGGGACCTGTCAGACTGGATGCCGCACGTTTCACAAGCTCTTGGATTTCCAGTGCCTGTGTCCTGGGAGGGGCCGGTCAGGCGTGGCTAAAGGTGAGGCTGTGCCTTTCTCCACCCCCAGGGCCACCCACCCCTGGCTGAGCTGTCATGGCCAAGCCACCAGCAGTGCCACCTCAGCGGTGGGCACATGAAGGGCTTAAAGGACAGAGCATGAGATCAGCACACGGTCACAGCCCATAACCCTTCATGGAATGGCATTTCCTCAGATGAACACTACAGAGGCCACTCGGGACCAACCACACCTGTGCTCTTTGGACAAATACACCTCTCAGGCTCTCTTCCTTTCACATTCCCATTAATCTGTTCACACACGGCCACCTCCCCCAGCTCTTCTGAATTCCAGGAGAGCTGCAGCACCTGGTTTGGTGTCACCCAGGCCTGGGTACAGTATCACAAGCTGCTGCACATGGAATACTTGCACAGACCAAGGGAGGTCTCTGCTGGAGCATGTGTGGCACCTCCTTGGGCCACCATCTCAAACAAAGCCACTGCACCACCCTTCACACCCCACTTACCAGCACCAGGTTGAGCCACAGGGTTTAAGATAGGATGGTTCTTACAGATCCCAAAGACACTTGATTTTTCCCCTCACCAAAAAGTGCAAAAAAAAAAAAAAAAAAAAAAGTAAAACCACCTCAGCACGGCCTCAGACTGAAACATCTTTGGCTTCTGAGTACACAAACTGCTTGCCCAGCTGGGAAAGCACTTGAGGATTTACCCATTTCTCAGCCAGACCTGACTTCTCACAGAAACACGACTTCTCACAGAAACACAACCTCTCCCACCTGCTGCAACAAAAGCCTCCAGCCTGCTCAGGGCTCCAAGCTTCCACCTCCAGACAGGCTTTCCTTGACAAGTCATAGAAGGTCCATCTCTCAAGACCAGGAATAAGGCATCACCAAACACCTAGTGAAAACCAGTACTAGCAACTCTTGTGCTCGGTTACAGTCTCCTAAGTAGTGTCATTTGGAGTGATTCCTGTACTAGCAGTAGGAGGTTCTATCCTTAACCTGCAGTGACTGCCCACAGCTGGCACCCTAAGCTGCTGTCATAGGTAACTAAAAAAACCACAGAAACTCCACACAAGTATAAGTCCCATTTTTCAGAATGAAATGGAAACAATATTCCTGTTAACTAAACCATCAGCTATAACCATTTAAAATCACAGTCAAAACAAACAGAAGTAACAACTACTCCCATGTTACTCCAAGCTCAAGGTGCGAATGCCAACATTTGCATTTTACATTCTCCCTCCTCTACAGAGAGGAAAGCACACCCTGATTTAAGGTCATGGACAGGTACCTTGCATTTGGCATGGGGCAGAAGGAACACCTGCAGCGAGAAAGGAGCTGGTCCCTGTTGACAGCATCCTTCTGGGAAGAGCAGCTTTTCCATCTGGAGATGGCTGCCAGGTCACACCGTTGATGTACACAAAGAAAGCAGTCAGTGAGCACACGTGTTAATCCGTTATTATTTATTAGCTGTACAGCAGTATATTCTCCTTCCCAGCTTTCAAACCCCATTACATATTTTATAACAGTATTTTTTCCCCATGTTGGCTTCCTAAAATAATGAAAAATATCACACAGTACAGCTAAGTACAAAAATGCATCAACCTAGAGTCTGATAGCTAAACTGATAGCTCTCTTAAAAGCGATACATAGAAGAAAAATTTGTTTGAAATCAGCAAGACTGAGGCTCTATAAAAAGCTTACATATTTTAACATGTGACATTTTCATATACAGGCATCATTTGTATTTCACATTATTCCTTTTTTTGTCTTTATCAGAGATTCAAAAATTGTAGAATTACTGACCTATTAATAAAATTTCCTGGCCCAGGTTGAGGGCTGCAGTGACCCACTTATAAATCACCACTTTTGTCTTAACATAGGATTCATAAACACAAAATACAACTACAAGATAGAGCAAAGAAAATGTATTCGTGAAATTATAACTCAAAAAGGTTAATTATATGTTTCAAATTGGTTGGATGGTCACATCCACAGGGCAGTGGTCAATGGCTCAGACTCCAGATGGACAGCACTGACTGGTGCCCCTCAGGGGTCCACACTGGGACCAGTGTTATTTAGTATCATCATTAACAGCATAGATGAAGGGATGCAGTACACCCTCAGCGGGTTTGGTAACACCAAGCTTAGGGTGCAGCGACACACCTGAAGGACAGGGCCATCCAGAGGGACCTGGACAAGCTCAGGAAGTGTCCCGTGAGAATCTCATGAGGCTTAACAAGACCCAGTGCAAGGTGGTGCACCTGGCTCAGGGCAACCCTTGGGATCAATTCAGGCTGCGAATGAACAGATCCAGAGCAGTCCTGGGGAAAAGGACTTCGGGGAGCTGGTGGGTGAGACTGGACATGCTCCAGCCAGCTGTGTGTGCTGGGCTGCATACAGAGCCCTGGGGCAGCAGGAAGGGGGAATTCTGCCCCTCTGCTCCACTCAGGTGAGAGCCCACCTGCAGTGCTGCATCCAGCTCTGGGATCCCTAGGACAAGGACATCGAACCGTCAGAGCGAGTCCAGAGGAGGCCACAAACACGACTTGAGGGATGGAGCACCATTCCTATGAGGAAAGACTGAGAGAGCTGGAGTTATTCAGCTTGGAGAAGAGGTTTTGGGATGACCTAATTGTGGCCTTACAGAACCTGACGGGAGCCTGCAAGAGAGCTGGAGAGGGACTTCTGGCAAGGGAATGGAGAGACAGGACAACAGGGAATGGCTTTAAACTGACAGAGGTCAGGGTTAGATGGGCTATTAGGAAGAAATTCTTCCTTATGAGGGTGGTGAGGCCCTGGCTCAGGTTGTCCAGAGAAATTGTTGCTGCTCCATCCCTGGAAGCGTTCAAGGCCAGGTTGGACAGGGCTTGGAGGAAGCTGGTCTAGTGACAGTTCACTACAGAACTAATGGCCTGTAAGTGCCTTCTAACCCAAGCCAGTCTAAGATTCTATCAAATACAATTTTTTTGTGCTTCAAAACCAGATTTCACATGTGGGTTTCTCTTGTTCTGCAAGCAATAGTCAGGGTACATCTTTTCTCTACCTTATCAACAGCTTTTCCAACATTTACACTCTATCAATTCTCTTGTCACTTAGTTTGAAAGGAATTAGAATACCGGGGTATCTTTAAACTGCATTTTTGCATACCTCTTAATTAATGGAAAAAGATTAAAATGTAAAAAAAAAAGTTATTTACAAGCTTGACCATTACAGAAATGCTTTGCAGAAAGCAAAGCATATTAAGGACAGAAACCAGTTGGAGCATGCCAAAACTACCATGTGCAGCCGACTTGGAGAACCGGAGCTACTCAGTGGGAGAAAGCAAAAACAAAAAACAAAAAACCAACCAAAAAAACATTTCAAAAGTCTAGAACCCTCCCAAGTCTGCATTTACAGTTAAAAACACTACTGAGAGAAGAGGCTCAAGGACTCTGGGAACTGGAAGGGCAAGTCCGGAGTGGTTTTCCACATACTCTAGTCAAGGCTTCCACTTTTGTATATTAAAACTTTGTGCATGTAAACACGGCCCTTGGACCAGCTTTACAATGCGGTTTAGAGCAAAACTAAATCAAGCATTTCAGAGGAAACCCTCAAGGACTCCAAAATATTTCCTAATGTTCCATGATCCTGTAATGCTAACATAAAACAGCAAGTTCTAGTTAAATCACATTCTAACATCGTTTTATCTCCCAGTATGTTTGGTAAAATGGTCTAAAATGATGCATTTCCCAAAGCCAAGAAAAAAGATTAAAGGAAAAAAATAGATTTGAGCCGCTTAAACACAGCCCAGGCCAGTTCAGTCAGCCAACGTGGTCTTCCTCCATCACCGGTCCATCATGCTGAGAATCATCTCAGGGGTGAGGTCTCCATTGGGAGCTTCCACTACAGCAGGCTGAGCTTCCTCCTCTTCCTCTGCTGTTTCTGCATCAGGTTCTTTCTTCACTTCAACTATAATATTTTCAATTTCACCAGTGTTCTGGTCTTCAACCTGAATGATTGCTGCAGCTGGAAGGGCAAAAACAAAGGAGGGGAGTAGAAACAGATTATTTTACTGTATCCAGAGCCAGCCTGCATGCCTCAAGAAGCTCTTTGGTAGATCCTTGACTATTCCATGGTAAGGGAAGGTGAGGCCCACAGCAAGCACTGCCACATCAGGAGAGCAATTAATCCCACCTCACTCATCTAAGCATCAAGCATCTACTTTCTTGCCCCTCTATGAAGATGGGCTCCCAGTACAGTTCCAGTGTGAATTTTCACACTAACACATTTTTTGAACAACGGATTTTGTAGTGAACGAAACCAAACCCTGTATCAATATATGGGCCTAAGGCAAAAATTAAACTTCAGGAGAATTTAGTGATGACAAATTCAGCAGTAAATGTTTCCACAGAATAACTCCAGAGAGAAAACAGGCCACACTTTGCAGCACTGAGCAGACAGCCAAGCCACTGAGGAAGCCACCACCTCCTTAGAGGAACTAATTTTCTGTCCTACTTGGACCCTAAAATTTATTTACTTGAATTTTGCAGAGTTACAATGTCTATTCTTAACCACATCCCTGTGGAGTTGACACAACACCTGCACCAGTCCTTGATCAGAACTAAGGGCCTGAAGCAAGTTCATTTGTAGCAATACCTGCAAAACCTAGCAGGGTAAGAACACCATGATGTTTTTACAGACAGCCGTTTTCCGAAGGATTCTATGTCAGCAGATACCATAACTGGTACAAAAAGAAGTGAGCAGTTTGTATAACCGTGAAATGAAACAATACTAAACAAAAAATAACAGCCTTTCTTTTCTAACATGGCCTGAAGTGGTCATGTTCCCTCACAACCAGGAAACCCTTGCAACAAATGTCAAAGTGAGCTCCTCGCAATATAGAGACAGTTACCTACTTTGAAAATAATCTCATTTGAAAGGGATCACATCTACAAGAACAGCCAAATCCAAAGAAAAAGGTGCTCAAGCAAGCAGGTTAAGGTAAGCTTCAATTAGTGACTTACGCTGGGATTGTTTTGTTTGAGTGGCAGCTTTGCCTGGTGGTCTTCCTCTTCTTTTCTTACTGGGAGGTGGTGCAGGAGCCTCTTGCTCAACTTCTGGTTCAGCCTCAATTTCTACTGCTGTCTCCTCCTCATCTTCATTATCATCCAAATCTGGTTCAGCATTTTCCTCTGCAAAAAAGGATGCCAGATAAATCTTCAGTTTAAACAAGAATAAAACACATCCATCTGCAGAGAAGCACCATCAAATCCCACCCAAAAGGGATGGATTTGAAGCAGTCAACTCTGCTGAGAAAGAAGGCAAGTAAGGCCTTTGCTCAGAAGCTGTTGCCACAGATTGTTAATCTGTTACCCTCACTTAGAGGGAACAAGCTGTTCTTCAGAAAGCAAAAAGCAATTTAATTATGTTGATTACGTTGTAAAAGCTACTCTGCACATGCACAAAGGAGCTCAGAGACAACACCACAAGAGAGACCAAATAACACATGGCTGGGCTACTCCCAAGCCCATCAGACAGTCCAACAGCCCATCCAAGTCCCACCTGCACAACACAGAGGAGCACAGCATTACACAATGGAAAGTGGGAACCCAAATTCACAACTTCTGAGGAACAAACTTCTTGTCCAGGACACTCCCAGAAGAGCCACCATGTGTGAAACCCATCCCAATGAGTCACAGGAAGCAGCTCTTGAGATCACCTTTGATACTATGGGGTACTGGGGAATTCCTGGCTGAGATACAATGGGATGCAGGAAGAAGGACATTTTGGATCACAAAGGGCTATTTACAGGATGTTTAGGGGAGGGGATCGGGTGATTTCAAAAGTGTGGGGAAAACAGAGGGACAAGAAGATAAAGGAGGTAACATCCCATGAAAATTACTGTAGCAGACACTGCAGGATCTCTGTAAAACACAAGAACCCAACAGGCATCCAAGAGCCAGTCTCCTACCCCTCAAACTCTATTCTTCAGAACACTCCTTAAAGTTAATAGGTGAGGACCATCAACACATTCAGAACGCTCTGGGCAAAACCAGAGCAGACAAAAAGCAGTGAGATATGTCAAAGAGGATAATATTGTTTGGACAGCAAAATGATTGCCCTTAAATTTGTAAGGCTGTTCACTAGAGAAGCTTTACTCAAGAATGCATGGGCCACAAGGACACTTCCTTTATCTGACTAATGGGAAAAACCCCAACCCACACTGAGCCATGCAGATGCTGCATGATTTAGCAGTCACTCAAGGGATATCCCCTATGAGGAATTAATTTACTGGATTTCTCAGGTCCCACCTTTTCAGAGGTTCTTTACATTCTCCCCTCAACTCAATGTCTATCAAGTAACATTCTGTCTAATGCTGGGCAGCCAGGAGACAAAACCATAAACCGATATTTGGTCTTCCCCCCATTAACACAAATAAGTCTATTTTATCCCAGTTTCGCTAGTAATTTTTAGGTATTTAGTAGTTGCCAAACCTCATGAAACTGCAGATCTCCAAATAGACACAACAGTGAATAATGCAATTCCTCAAGTAAGTGATTAGCACATCTTTCTTACAGTTACTCAGCTCTCACTGGTCAATTCTTCCTATCTATCAAATGACCCCTGAGGTCAACCCACACTTGTCACTTCCACTGAAGCTGAAGGGATTCCCTCAGCACAGAGCCCGGGCATCATTCGCTGCATATCATCAGCTCATTAACAAGCCTGACTTTTGACAAGCTTCCTCCTAAAAAACTGCTTTAAACCCAGACCAAACCAACTAAATAAAATGTGAGTTTTCAGAACAGGTTGAACTCCCAGGAAGATTTCAAATCAGATACTAAGAATGCAATACACCAGAATGTCACATTTTGAATTACCTTCCATCAATTATTTTACCCTGCCTTCATGATCTTTTAATGTTTCAAACACACAATTAGTTACATGTGCTTAATTCACCTAATATATTTTTCCAAATATCTATACAAACATGAGTTTTAAGCATCAATTTTTATAGTTTTTGAATCAAGGTTTGCAAATCAGTTGATCATACTCATCCTAAAATTTGTTTGCCATGCAAGATTTTCAGATATACGTTGTCTAGCCAGAAATATCCCTGTTCTCCCAACCTACACCCCTTGATTAATTACATAAAGCACTCCAGATAAAAGACTAATCAGCAACACTCCTTTTGCAAAGTCATTTTTGAACTGGTTGGTCTTGAGACTCTAGTTGGCTCTTCCTGTTGAAGACATGATGAAGTTTTTCCTCTACCATGATACAGGACTAGGACTGAATTTTTCTTTCACATATAGTTTAATCTCCACCATTCCCTTGCCGGCCTTCCTCCAGAGAAGTAGCCAAACTATTCAGTGGTGGAGTTGTCTGGACAGGCCACCCAGTAATGGTGAAGAAAGATCAAATAACATTTCATAGCAATGCACTGCAGAACCATGCAGCCTCTTTTGAGACTCTGAAAAAAATTACCAGAGTTTCCCACACAGGCAGGACAGGAATGTCACAGCTGACACACAGGGTGTCAGACTGTTTTTTAAACTACTGTCTTGGAACAGGCCTGGGACAGCAGGATCTACATTACCCCTCACAGGCAGTACATCCCTCTGTACTTGGCCATGTATCACCATATTCTGTGTTTGCCAACCAGACAAGACTCTTCCAAGTGCCAGAAGAAACCTGCAGAACTGGCAAACCAGCAGCTAACACAGAGTGAATCACAGACCTGTAATTCTCAGAAGGTACTCAGCTGTTCTTACCACTATCAGAAGAATCTTCTTTCTTAGAACGCATCTTTCTCTTTCGGCCACGTTTGCCTTTCTTTGTCTCTCCTCCATTCTCTCCTTCCCCACCGTCTAGGCCAGAGCAGTTATCAGCATGTCTGGCCATTGTGTTCTACTCAGTGAAAGATGAAAAACACAAGAAAAATTAAAACATGCTTTGCATTCAAGATCAGACATTCTGACTCTGTATTTTCAAATATATTTCTGGTAACCATGTCTTTTGCTTTTTTTTTTAAAGATTCTTTAGGGGGAATGCGTACATTGATTAATTTTATGAATAAAGTTGCATTTCCACGTTGCTCATGAGAACAACACTAATATATGTTTGTACCAATTCTGAGTTCTCTCCCCACTCTTTTCCTCTCAGAGAGAAGGGCTCTATTAAAAGATTCATACTTTACCCTGTACCTCACCCATCTTTCCTTCTGGGTAGATTTCCCTCCCCTTGGCTAACAAAGCCTCATTTCACCTCAACCCTCCCCAACTGAAAGCATTCTCACTCACCCTGCGAGTGAATGTTTTGCCACACTTGGAGCAGACAAAGGCAGCAGGGACAAAGTTGGGATCGTGGTATCTCTTGAAGTGCATGTCGAGGAGCTGCTTCTGGCGGAAGGTTTTATCACAATGGCTACAGGCATAAGGCTTTTCTCCAGTATGGGTCCGTTTGTGCATGACCATGTGCCGCTCCTGGCACGGACAGGAAAAATGCAAACTCACGTAAATGGATACAGAAAAGTGAATTTTCAGCTAAAACGAGGCCAATATTTTATGGTTAATATCAGGAAAAGAATGATTCTAAAGCAATGCAAGAACATCTTGACTGATGGCATACTCAGTCCTAGTTACTTCTATCCTGTATGGACTCTTATCCCTTGGTCAATGGGTACCACCAAGGTTGTGAATTAGAAGGTTATTCTCTACAGGACAGAATCACACCAAGAAAAGGCCACTTGTACTCTCCTTTATACCCTTCAAAAATTTAGACAGTAAATTTGATCTTGACAGCTGGTCAAGATCAACAGCTAAGATTTCCATCCTGTACTTTCATCTCCTGTCCTAACACTCCTAAGGGGTGCCAGTGCCCCCAGCTTACCTGTCTGCAGGCATAATCACACTGGTCACACTTGAAGCGCTTCTCATTCTTGTGAGACTTTTGATGCTGGATGAGGGCATACCTCTCATGGAACACAGCGTCACAGTAGCGACACTTCTTGCCCTGCTCAATGTAGGAATGCTGCTTCCGCAAGTGGACACCTACAGGAAAAAGAATCAGAAGCTTTCACCATCATGCCCTTCCAAGTATAAAAGAGGACCCCACAATCCTTCAGTGATCCTTCCTCCCAAGCTCAGCCAAAACAGTGGAATAGTTAATTTAGGATTCAACTAAAAACCTGAAGGACTCGCAAGTAAAACCAACTAGAACCATTTCTAAACAGAAAGATCTTGCAGAAAAACTCCATTAATATTTTCCACAGGATTCCAGATTTGGTTATTAGTTGAAATCTGTGCTGATTCAGGATACTTAAATTTGATGACACATGACTGTCTAACTAAAGTGGACTGTTATGTCTAAGACTGACTTGAATTGCCTGGATACAGGCAGAAGCCAGGTAATTCAGTGGGGGAAACAGGATTTTCTGCAGGATTAGAAGTCAGAGTGACAGGACTAGAAGGCAACAGGGATACCAGCAGATAATCCCCAACAGAGGTTTTAGTCACTTCTTTAAAATCCTCCAACTAAGAGCATACCACAGCTGCACGGGGCAGCTTAGTGTAGATTAAAGCATTATTAGAAGAAAAATTCTTCATAGCTAACATCAGTTTTCCTCTGTTGTAAATCAGCTTGTTTGCTCCTGACATCAACTGACTGCCTTCCTCTCAAACTGCCTCTCACTGTAACACTTGTCTTTACTGGAAGAAAGCCTGTGTTCCCATTACTTTAGTGATAATTCTGTTCAAAGACAGAAAGTTCTGCCAAATCGTGGCTCCTTCCTTCCCCTCAGCTGCTCTGGGCACAATATTGTTTGTCACCTTCAAAAACATAAGAGCTTGCCTGCTGGAATCACACTGGGTACTGCTCACTAGATCAGGAATGTCCTACTGCAAAGATTCGGGGCTTTTTTGAGCATACAGCTCCAAATCCTGGAAAGTTAAATATTTGGTCTAATTCAAACCTTTTAATTTGATGAAAATATCTCTGCATGAAACTTAATGGCCTCCAATGTGCAGGAGGGTAAGTTAAGTGATCTTCTTGCTTTTCAGATCCCAATCCTTATGCTATTGAAATCTCAGTCCAAGTTCAATAAATGCCTTGCATCTATGGGCAAACAGTAATTTACCTTGTATGCTTGGAAATAAAAGAAATCAAATAATGAGAAGAAACTGAAAAATTTTCTACATTTGCAGCAGCTATGGTAAGCTAAAGGTGTGTGTTATCAGCTCCAGATGTGAAGCTGTGCTTCATGCTGTGCAGTTAGCAGACTGGGTATTGGGTTAAGAGACAGCAGCTGGGTTATGTGAACTCTGATTCTGGGGAGTTTTGTACCATCTTCAGCAAATGGCCACGTTTGGGAGACACATACCCAGGTCACTCTTTCTCGCTATAACAGTATCACAGTGAGGGCAGTGGAATTTGGCCACATTCTCCGTGTGCTTCTGCAAAATGTGCATCTTCATGGTACCGCTCTGAGTGAAGCGAGCGTGGCAGATGTAACATTCATATGGCTTCTCTCCTTCAGGAGTAAAAAGAAAAAAAATAGTACAAGTACTTTTATTAGAAGAAATCTCATCAAGAAGCCCCAAACCACCTCCCAGAAACTTGCAATACACAGCTAGACAATAGATATTGTAATCCTACAAAGCGCTCAATAACATCTTTTTCTGCAAGTTATAGCTCCAGTAAACATCTTTCTACAAAGAAACTAAAGTTCAATCCTTAAGGAAGTTACATTATTCTTACTCTGAGAAATGCAGGCAAGACCTACATGCAGGCTGCCAGAAGAGAGCAAGTGACATCAGATTTTTTTGGGGTGGAGGTTCTGAATGTTCATGTATACAAAAAAGGGCATCTTTCCCCCCTTCAATTTTAGCAATATGATTAATTTGGCACTGCAGTAACACTCTGTGCTAAAATCATCCTATTTATATTGAAGAAAAAAATAGCATCTTTATGAACTAAGATGCATGAGACGCTTTTAAAAATGCACCGGAGCATGAAACTGCAAATGGCTCTACTCTTCAACTGGAACACTGCAAACAGAAGAAGTTTCTTCTGTTCATACTAGAGGTGCCTACATTTTATCACCTCACAGTCAAGCTAGAAACCAGAATCCTCCAAGCTCATTTCTCAGTGCAGTAATTTAATCAGGCGATAAATTTACAAGTGCTTACAAAATATGCTGCACTGTCTTCAGCTACATGCTTTATAAAGGCTTGATATAAAACTACACCACAGTATTTGTTTGCTGTACAGCAGATACTGCAGCCTCAGCACTCTGACACTAAGAGAATATGGCATCAGTACCAGAGTGGGTCCTCATGTGCCTCTTCAGTTTGTAGGTGTCTCTGCTGGCATAGCTGCACAGGCTGCACTGGAACGGGCGCTCTCCGGTGTGTGAACGGATGTGGCGTTTCAATTTGCTAACCTGGAAGCCAAGAGCAAGACTCAAGTCAGCAAGATGAGCAGGCCAGACTGCCAAAACTACAAGAGTTTAAGGCAGTTTATATTTACTTAGGCATAAAACCAAACAAGCACATTTCAGTGCCATTTTCCCATTGCACACAAGCCTTGCTCCTGCCCACTCTACCTCACTTCCCACCTTCACTCCCAGTCTTGCTTGATGCTTGTTCCCACACTCAGTGACTTAGACTCTGTGTTCACCTTACTGTTATTGACCATCTCAGCATCTAGAGACACCCTAAAATTTTAAAATATCCTGGAGAGACACAGGGAAGTAGTGCAGGGAAACAGCATGGGGAAGCTTAATTCTTTTCTTCTCCTGCATTTATTTAGAAGGTACAAACCCAGCTCAAAGCAAGAACACCAACAGTATGGCATTTTCTATTCCAGCCTGATCACGCTGCTTAATCACCAACTTATGCCTACAAAACGCAGCATGACCTCATAGGGACTAACTTGGTTATTCTTTCCTAATTTATACTATAAAACCTCTGCAACATAACTTATTCAGAACTCAAACCACAGGACCTGAAGTGACAGCACTGCAGGCATAGCGTGGGCAGGAAAAAAAACCCTGAAGCCCCTATTCAAGCTCTCCCACTGTAGCCTTCTTCCACTGCAGACATTCCACTTTTTAAAAATTATGTTGCTCATCATCTGGCTCAAATTTCCTTTCACAATATAAAAGCTGTCCTATAAAATATCTAACAATACTGCATGGAGGGAAGGCATTCAAGAATGTCTTATCTGCTCAGGCAAATTAAGCTATCATCTAACATTAGCAAAGCTGCTTTTCATCAATACTGAGACAAAGGCTCATTAGTTTTAGCTACAGACATCTTCGTGGCATAAACAGATAACGTGCAGAATGCACATTTCTAAAATGGGAGGACACTGTAGACTGAAAGGACATCCCACTGCAGCAGGAAATGTCTGTCTCCTTCAACACGAAGCACACTACAATTTCTGCAATCAGCTTAAAGGACAAGCCATTTAAGAAACTGTGACAACTACTGTCCCCAGAGAGGAAATAGGTATCACCTAGAAGTTCTGTAAGTGATCTCAAACTGCTTTCTGATTCACTGAGGAAGCTCCACCATTTGCTTCCAAGAGCAGCCCTGAGTTATAACTTATTTTGCCCAGAGTCTTTCAACCAAATGGCCAAAGAGGAAATGCCTAAGAACAGAGTTTGTAACAGATGGTGAACAAGCTTTGAGGCGCACAAGGAAGCATTCAGCACTGTAACAAGTCCCATACCTCCACACTGGCATAGTCACACATGGAACATTTGAATGGTTTCTCGTGGGTGTGTTTGTAGCGGCGATGCCGAACCAACTCTCCACTGGTCACAAAGGCCATGTCGCAGTCTGGGCACTTGTGAGGGCGAGTACCTAAAGGTGTGCAGCAACACAGGAAGACAGTGACACACAGATTTAGTGACAAGAAAATATGGGACAGCGCCGGTTGTGGATTTTTTGCTTTTTGCTTTTAAAGTGAATTAGCAACACTGCTTTCATGTTTTGAAAGATTAAATTAGAGCAACAAAATGCACATAAGTCAGAGGTTTTGTATAAATAACTAATAGATTTAAGATCTCAGAAATTAATATCTTCTCAGTGAGGAAACAGACCCCTTTATTTTTGTACCACTTGGTTGTTTACACATTAGAAACCAGCTAGTTAGACATAACTTCAGTAAGCAGAAAAAATGAGGTATTATGAACTACACTCTTTTTTTGGCAGTAAGGCACAACAAGCTGAAAACACGAGTGTTTATGCCTAAGGCAAAGAGAACATTTCTTTAACTTCAGGTAACTTGAGATCAAGCCCAGGATCAATTTTGTACTTTTGAACAGGATAAGCTCTGCACCTGACCTGGCCAGGCAAAAAACAACTACATCATTTCCTCTTTTCTAGCTTGCTCCATAAGAGGAAGTAGAAATACAAGAAGGGTCTATCTTCAATCTATTTGCTCTGATGGCAGAGCAGATTCTACAAAAACAATGCATGCAAAACCAGAGCACCTGTGTGAGTGTTGAGGTGGTTCCTCAGCAATGTGACTGTCCGGAAAGCCCTGCCACAGAGATGGCACTTGTGTGGTCTTTCATCGGTGTGGCTTTTCATGTGGCGGTCCAAGTTGGAACGACGCGGACAAGTGTAACTGCACAGTTCGCACTGGAATGTCTTCTTTACACCTGGCCATGAAGGAAAGCACCTTTAGCCTTTGACAGTACTGCTGTCTACTGTGTATAAGGGGAAAGAGTCTTGGAACTACTACTGAACTACTGCAAGGCATGCACCACTAAATCCAACTGTGTTGCCTGTGGCTGGTTTGGATTCGATTTTCACTGGTATGCCAGCACTTAATGTTCCTTCTGCACTCTAAAAAGGGTTCCTTAACTCACACTTTTAACAAAAATCAAACAGACTTATTACTGTATTTTGCACCATCTACCTTATCCAGCAACTGGTTAGGAAAAGCCTACAGAATTCATTATACCATTGGCTCCTGATATAAAACATGCACACAAACTGTTACATGCGTAGTATAGCAGACAGAACAATCTTTTCAATCATAATTGTATGAGAATATTAATGCCACAGAATAATTATGGAAAATGATCTCCCTATCAGCCTATAGAGAAGAGAAGGGAGGTGTGACCAAGAAACACTGCAGTCAAGCACTATTACATTGTGATCAAGCAGCACTGGGCATGTCTGCTCTCTTCTCACTTGCACATATTTGTTCACCTCAATCACCACAACAAAAGCATTTTCAAAATCCATTTGCAGATGGAGAACTTACCTTTCTTTTTAATTTTTGTTGGTTTTGGTGGCTTCATATTGCCCACCACTTTTTCTGCATTAACCTCGGACAACAAACCCTCCTGCTGCTCCTCTTCAAAATCATATACAGAGACATCCACATCTTTGCCTTCCTCAGTGTAGCGAAGCTTACTCTTTTTGTTTTTCTTCGTTTTTTTGGCTGGTGGCTGATAATCTGGATCTTTTTGCCAATTGGGATCTTCCTGTGGCTGAAGTTCACCTTGTTCCAGTGTCTCCACCTCACCATTTGCACCCACTTTCACGACTTGGAAGCCTTCTGGTAAAGGGAGGGTGTGACAGATCATGGGCTCCCCCTCCTGCAGGCCTCCTTTGGAAACCTCATTTTCATAAGCTCCCTGCAGTTCTTCCACAGATGTGGTGGCAACAGGTACAGTCACTGGTACAGGTACTTGGACCAGCTGAAGCTCACCAAGGTTTATAGGTTGCTCTTCCATATTAACAACCTGAAGTGTTATGATCTGTGTGTCATCCACAGTAGCCTCAGTTTCTTGAGGCACTGCACCTTCCATTACTTCGGTCTTCATTTGAAGAAGAGTTGGATCCAGCTGATCCATCATCACCATCTGCACCCCACTGCTGACATCCTGCACCACTTCACTTCCATCTGCTTGGTTTGGTGGTATATGACAAGCATCATCCTCTTGCCCACCTTCACGGCGTCTTTGATAGGTTTTCCTCTCTTTTCCCTTAATGAAAGTTTCTGATTCCTCCACAATAGCGTCGACTGCCTCACCTTCCATTTCACCTTCCTGCTGTAAAAACAAGAAAGTGAATGCTGCACACCATCCAACGTATTTAAAAACTGCACAAAGCCCACAGAAGAACAAGTTGCCCAACTGGAAACACCCAACTCATCCCGATCATACTGACAGAACAGGAGCTGAGTGCTGTAGGTCTCCACAAGCCCATGACCACTGCAAACCAAGGCAATCACAGCACGCTGCCTGCAGTGAGACAACTGTATCAGCTTCTTGGAAAGGAAGGAAAGCAAGGATGAGAGATTAAGTGATACACATTGCTCAAATACCACAAATCCCACCAGCAAGATGCACAGCAATATTATTCCTTACTGAGCTTGTTTAATCGTTTCACATAGCTTAGCAATACCAGAGGCAGTCTGTGGCTATGTATTTTAAAGGTACAAAATTACCATACTGTTAAAATGAAAAAGCCAACCTCAAAGAAAGTATTACATTTGAGAACTGCAGAACTTTTCTAGCAAGAAAAGGCACTAAGAATTAAGCACAGAAATATAAGTTGCACTTATTTTATATCAAGCTACTATTACTTCAAGTCTAAACTCCTCTGAACAAAAGGACATAAAGGAGTTAGGCAAGTATGCCTCTTGTAAGCAGCCTGGAGTTCAACTCCTGCTCCCCCCTCTGGCACTGCTGGACCCTGAAGATGCACTATGCACTCTCTCCTCAGCTGAATGAGCCATAGCAGGAGGCACAGCTCAGGCAAAATCTTAATTCAATGTAAGTGATGTGGACTCTGAGGATCTCATGACACCTGTGTTAAATCCATCCATACAGTCACAAACAAACAACAGTACAGAAGCTCAGCATTTTGGTGGGCCTTAACTGGAGCTCTGACAATAGCTGCATGCAAATATAACACTAAGGTTTTGTGCCTCCTCAGATCACCCAGTGTTCTTCACTGCAGTTGGGGAAAAATACTAAACTCTTGTATTCTCATTATGCAGGAAGGTTGTTCCAAGAGTATTAAGAGCTAAAGGAAATTATCATTTTGCAGCTGTCTTTTCCCCAAATGAAAGGAGAAAGATTATAGTAAAGGAAAATTTTATAAGTCCATCCCTGTTCCAGGTGGTTTACTTTGTAGAAATAAAAGGAGGTCCCAAACCACATCAAACACTTTCCCTGCATCAGGACACAATTTCTTATATTCCTCATTAAGCATTAAAAAGATACCAAAGTCAATTTTGGCTAAGAAGAAAGTAACAAAAAAGCCAGCTTCTTTACTAAGCCTGTGAAAAATTCCTGAATGCAGTTCCAGATTTGCTATGAGACTTCTGTGTTTTCCCATTAGACTGACTGGCCTCTCAGACCAGCTAAGTGAATTAATATAAATGTTTAATCTCCCTTGCTAACTCAACACTTTAAAATGCCCATACTATTTGCAAATATCTATGCTTAATCTTGTGTACTCAATTTTGATTTTACACATAAACATGAAGTACAGCTATCAAGTCTCCATCAGCTTTAAAAATTACAAGACATGCAATTGCTATTATTTTTAGAGAGTTCTTGCTGTTACTCTACTATCTTTTCTAGTATCCTCCACTTCTGCTGTAAAAACAATAAAGCTCATCTTGTTCTTCAGTCTGCCCAGACTAGGGACATAAATTAGCGTGGTGTCTTGACACTCATGATGTCGTGGGCAGCCACAGTCTCCAGAGGGCACCAGATACCCAGGAATACCGACATATGGCTTCCTGCGCACTCCCTGCAGGGATCCCGCCTCTCCCTTCCTTTACCACCCGTCAGCTCTTCAAGTCGGAGCAAATCCATATGGACAGACAGCTGAAGTACACGAGATGATGTAAGTACTTAACACCAGACAGCAGGCAATCAGAATAGAGAAGGTCTTTGGCCTACAGCAACTGCAAAAGTGTTTCACAATTATCTTAAGTATCTGCAGAGAGAAGACTTTCCAGGTGAGCAAAAATGTCTGAACAAAAAAGAGGAAGGACATAGATAAACAAAACATCAAAATGTGGTGAATGGGCAAGGAGGTAACAATAAACTATGTAAGATGGAGGGGGTAAAATGGCAAAAGTCCATCTGCAAAGCTAATGCAACTTTGGTGCCGAGCAGAGGTGGAGCACTCACAAAGACCTTCACATTCACTGTCAATATCAGCTGCTAACAACGCTGCTAAGTCACCTGAAAGCAAGCCAACAGGCCAAAATTTGCCGGTGTCCTCTATGATTCTATGGTGGAGTAGTAGGAAGGCACCACTTCTGACTTGTAAAGCAGAAAATCCTATGTCCACCAAGGAACAGGACACTGGGATATACATGAAGACTCTGGCATATGGCTCAGCAAGTTTGCCAGCCTAGGAATGCAGGTGTACAGGGAGACCAAGGAAATGCCTGCAGCGAGATTCAGGTTAAAGACACTCACAGTGAAGGGTGTACCTGTGTGAAAGGAATGGATGGATTCTTACAGCCTTCCGGTAAAGGAACTCAGACCCCGCTATTGCTCCCTGTCCCTCTGTCACCTCTCACCCCGTTTCCGATCGCGCGGCTATTGGGGTTACACTGCGGGGCACGGCTGCCCCCGAGCGGCGAGAGGCTGAACTGCAGCGGGGCTGGGGCCTCCACCCTGCCTGCCACTGCACCCCAGCCCTGCCATCTCCATCCCTGTCTGCCCCTGCCCTCCGAGCCTGCCACCTGTGTCACCTCCATCCCTGCCTGCCACTGCACCCCAGCCCTGCCATCTCCATCCCTGTCTGCCCCTGCCCTCCGAGCCTGCCACCTGTGTCACCTCCATCCCTGCCTGCCACTGCACCCCAACCCTGCCATCTCCATCCCTGTCTGCCCCTGCCCTCCGAGCCTGCCACCTGTGTCACCTCCATCCCCGCCTGCCACTGCACCCCAACCCTGCCACCTCTGTTACCTCCATTGCTGCCCAGCATTGAACCCCAACCCTGCCACCTCCATGTCACCTCCATCCCTGCCCAGCACTTCCACTGTCCCCTGCTCACCACTGCACCCTGATCCTGTCACCTCCGTCACCTCTCTGCCTCTGCCACTGTCCCAGTACACGCTACATCCTGCCCCTGCCACTTCCACTGTCCCCTGCTCGCTGCTGCACCCTGACCCAGATTCCCTGGCCTCCAACCCTCAGCATATGCATCAGCATTTACACTTGCCTATTCCAAAGTATTCACTATAGTCTGTTCCGTTCCATCAAAGTTAGTTCATCTGAAAATGTGTTTTTAAACCAGACTCTTGCCACAGGGGAAATGTCACAATATACTAAATGTCATATTAACTACATATAAAAATCATAGAAATATACAGGAGTCATCTCACTTGATACTTTGGACAGCTCAAAAATCCCATGAAATTGCTGAGACTGCCTCTGAAGAAGTGTGGATTTACAAACTAAAAAATTCTTCAACTGCAAGGATGTACCCTAATTTTGAGAGGAAAATGTATGGGTGCTTTCCTATTAAATGAGCTCTCTGTAAAGACTCCATGTCTGCTCTGCTCCATCTCTGCAAAGTGAAGCTTTGCACTAGCTATCCATGCCACTTCTCAATCACTCTGTCTCGAACAATTTGCTACTTTTTTTACTTATTCTTTTTTCTTTACCTGAATTCTCCTTTTTCATTAAGTGAGTCTCACATAAATACAAGTTTTGTATTTACTGGAGGACATTGTCATTTGCTACAGCTAAGACCATTATAGCAGAATACCAGGAATAAAAACTGCAGAGTTTCTCTCAACTTTTTATTTCTGGCTTTTGTCTCCAGCTCTCTTCCTACCAGTTACTGCTACCTTACACCAACAGCTCGGTTCCACAATGACTGAATCTAAAAAGGAAAACAGAGCAGCAGGTTAAAAGATACAGAAAATCAAGACTGAAAAAAAAAGCAAAAGAGAAAATATTCCACAATAAGGAGAATGACCAAAAAAAGACCAAAGATATGAAAACACAATTCCCACTAATAGCTCAAGCCAGCCTTTCCCCATGGGCTCACTCAGCAGGCTCTACCAAGAGATACTGTGACACTGAACAGCTCAGTGCACTGTCACAATCCAATTAGCCAGGTAAGGAGCTGTGACATCCAAACAACAGACCTAAGCTTGCTCAGACAACTGATGGACAGCCCATCTCAAAAGCCACAACAAGCAGATATAAGTGCTGTGCATTTCATACAACTGACACCTCATTCCAATAAAAAGAATCAAAAGGTTACTTGAGAGAAAGTAATTTAGTGCCAACTGTCCTAGTGATGACAGCAGAGGAGAGTCTCAGCCCAGATACACTCACTTTTTTCCCAATATCCAATCTAACCATGCCGTGTCAGTGGGCAGCCATTCCCCCTTGTCTGGTCACTCCATGCCTTTGTCCAAAGTCCCTCTCCAGCTCTCTTGAACCCCTTTAGGTACTTGAAGGGCATTGCAGGAGCATTAAAAACAACTTGCTGAGGTAGTCAATACACAAAGTACAAACCCAGAGGCATGGATGGTTAGTGCCAGTGCCTACTGTTTTTAGTGGTGTTATTTATAATAATTTATAATATTTATAATATTTATAATAAAGGCATTAGTCTGCCTCTCAGCCATGTTAAAATCAAGGAACCCTGAATTGCATCAAGTTTCATGTACCAAATCATACAAAAATATTTATTTTTCCCAAACAAGGCACAGTCTCTATAAAAACTGCTGGGACACTAATGCAATTGAAAAGTAGATTTAGTGCTGTAATATGCACTTAACTTGTGAAAAAAAATTTACAACTCCAATGGAAACAATGAAGCCAAATGCTGTCAGTAAATTTTTGACATTCGTAAAATAATGAAAATTATCAGCAGCTACATTAGTGCAAACAACGTAGTGCAAACAATTAGTGCAAAACCCGATCACCTTGCACCATATTCAGGCCTTGAATTCAAGTCAATCCACATACAGATCCCACTCAAAAACTGACATGGCTTTGACACTTACAGATTAGCCACTTACTAAAGATTACATGGGGGTGGAAATAAAGCCTAATGTTAAAACATGGGAAACTTATGTTTCTCCTCCATTCCCTGAGAACCTCTGAAAGCTGAATAGAGGAATAAACAAAAATTTCAACTAAGAGTCTGGAGTTATGCACTGTATTTGCCACTTAAAGCAAGACAAAGATTGAAAAAAAAAAAAATCCAACAGGGTTTATAGACAGACTTTTTTCTCCCCTGCTTGCACAAATACTGTGCAAGTATTTAAGGGCATGAGTAAATGCAGATTAACTGCAGGAGCGCTTGGGCATTCTCCTTTCCACCAGGAAACAGCCCTATCTTTTCCCCGAAAAGTCTCCCAGCTAAGCACAGACAAAGATAAGACAGTTTAACAGGTAGGCAACCTTTCCATTTCCTCCAGCAGAGCTACCCTGACAAGAGATGAACATGCCATGAGTGTAATTTACCCTAAACCAGAGAGACATAAATCCAAACAGGACAGCTGTGCCTTTCACGTGCAAAACACCAAAGAGTTACTACTAACAGGAGAAACTAAAACATTGGGTAAGTTTCTTTCACTAAGTAATTTTCTCACAGTAAAAACTAAAGGCTTTCATTCGGCTTCTGCAATCAATTTCATATCCACTGGTTCTGGCTGCTACACCTATCTCCAGCTGTTTTCTCATTTCCTCCTTGCCACTTACAGCACTGGTACCGAAAGCAAACAAGAGGAGTAAAATGGACAAACATTCATTGCAGCTTTAAATGAAAAAAAGGGCAGTCTCATTAACCTACCATTAAGCAATTATTCTGAGAAGTATTTCAGCATCTTGGAGGGCATAAGGAAAAGCAAGAAACTTAGAAGAAAAAAAGCAAACTTCACCACAAGTTAATAAATGGTTTTGATTTCTCTCTGCATGAGAAAGACCCTGTCAAGATTAAGTCCCAAGAAATACATAAAGCAGCTATGGGAATGAGAGCTGCAATGGAAAAATGCAGAGTTGTAGAAGGATGGTTTCCTTGAGTGCTGACCCTGTGAAGGGATCAGAGAAGATAAGTCAGTGTTGGTGGTGATGACCTAACCAAGGTGTCTGTGCTGGGAGGTTGGTCTAAATAGGCCAACAAGAGCACATTGTTCTAGGGAGTGATTCAAAGCTCTTAAGTGGATCCCTACACTAAACTGACATCTAGAAGAATCCACTTTTTTGTCACTAAGATAGGAGACCAGATTTTTAATTTGTGCAGTAGTTTCATGGTCCGTGTAAGACAGGTAAACACAGCACTCACTGTCCAAAGAGCTGCTCTCAGCTTCTTCCTTCTCACTGACAGAGTAAGTCACCACAATGAACTCGATCGAGAACTAAGTCCAGCTGAAAACTAATGCAGAGAAAAACAATTCTGTTAGAACATGTTCAGTTCCTGACCCAATTCCTCACACAAATGCTTGGGTAGAGGAAAGGGATCACCGGGACCACCTTAAGCTGCAGTATCAGCATAAAGCTGTCAGCAAATCACAGCACCAGGAACCTTGTATTCAGTGAGCAAGGTGGCTACACTGAGCTGTGACCCCCCACTCTGCGTCATCCACCCAGGACACACTACATTGAAACTGCTTTTTCTCAAGCATACTGCAACCCTCTGGGTTACAACGAATCTGTGGGCAAGCAAACAGTCTGAATTCCATAGTATTTATCTGTGATCAGACTCTCCTCTGTATTTTATTCACTGAGTTGTTACCTGTGAACCAAAGTTACCTTTACTTACGCTCCTGTGAAGGCAGCACACTTTGGCCCAGATGTTATCAAGGGTGATCTTTACCTTCGACCCCTACAAACTCCCAAGGGCACAGCCAAGCCTGTCCCTGTCTTCAGGACATCCCCCACCCACATCAGCTTGGGCAGGGTTAGAATCAAAATGCATCTTGTGCTATTTCTCTACTTCCCCTCTTTTCTTTTTTCCCTGCTGCTCCTGTAACCAGGAGCAATCTTCCTGGTTGCTACTCCTGCCCAGGGATCCCAGCTCTCTCCAATTTCATTGTGTCTCATGAAATGATGCAAAGCAATGAGAAGCTTCATTCAGCACTGACTCATATTTTTCAGTCAGCAAGTAGCACACACCTGTGATCTCCTGCAATTGCTCAGAATAGAGCTGGCCGTTCACTTTGGATCAGAAACTCAGGGAGTTCATGCAAGACATGGAAACAGAGTATATACTCAGGGCCCCCAGCCAGGCAGAAGGAAACTCAATTCCACATCTTTCCTCAGCTGTTTGCTGAACAAGCTCCCTCTTAATCCTTGCACCTGACAGTGGCAGAAAGCCCCAGATCATGGCTCTTCCAGAACTAATACTGCTAATTCTGCTGTAATAAGCTGCAGCCTACAACGGAGAGAAAAGCAGATACAATAATGTCAACTGCTTGAAACTTGTGGAACAAAAGATAAAAAAATCACTGCAGTTACTGACAACAAATCCCACACGTATTCAAGTCACTTGGGATATCCTGTAACCTGACAAGGAAAGCCTTGATGAAGAAAGACTGATGAAAGCATTTCAGCTTTGTTTCTGGAAGAATAGTTTTTCCTTTGCTTTTCTTTTAGATTTGGAGAATTAAAGGTCTATTCAGAAGGTAATATGGACAAAATTAGTTAATGTTCTTAAAATCTGTTCCATTCTTCCTTAATTTCTCCTTCCGTTTCTACCTCACATTCTTTCAAATCTTAGTTTTAATTTTTCACTATTTCTTTCAATAACTGCTAGTGCATCTCACTAGATGACACTAGGTCTCTACTCATTCAGAGAATTCTCTACTGAAAGCTGGGAAATGCAAGTGAAATATACTTCTATCAATATTTTTTTAAAGTTTCCCTTTTTAATTTAGTAAGGAAGTGATCATATTTTGCTAATCTGATAGTCCATTTCAGAAGGATAAACACGCAATCTAATCTGGTGTAGAATACAGGAAGACTTGCACTTTAAAAAAAGCAGTCACAAAGGAATTTCTTTTTAGCTGATCAGTCCCTCCCTTTTACAAGTCTTCATAATGCAAAAGTGATGAAGGAGTTAATGAAAGACCATCAGAATGCTTGAAGGTATTGAGAATCAAAAATTATTTCAGGTTAAACAGCCTGTAAAATCCATTGCCACAAAAAGTGAAGCCTTATACTGCAGGTAGATACTGGAAAAGATTCTCAGTTTTATCAACAAGTATTTGTGGTCATTTCTCCCATCACACATTAATTTAAGCTTTTGTTTAGGCTACTGACAAACTGCTAACAGCAAAAGAAGAGGTTTCTTCAAAATAAGTCTGAGCAGAACAGGATTCTTTGGCCATCTGATGTAGTGCTGCGTGATACCAAGATGGCAACACCAACCACTCCCACACCTGAAAAAAGACCTGTGCAACAAGTTTCATGGCATTCTAGAGACTTCATAATAAGTATCTGGATTTTGTTTTCCTCCAAGGCTTCATCTAGATGAACAAGTGTCCAAGAATAAACTTTTGGGGAACAGCTATTTCTTTTATCTTTGCACAAGTACTCATTAAGTAGTGATACTCTACCAGGATACAGGAATTCAGGCTCCAAATTGGAGGAGCAGAAAGTGCTTATCCCTGGGATGGTAACTTTGGTCCTACCCCATGAACAACAGCTGCTCATGCACTAACTATTAGTCACCTCACAAATCACACCCTGATGCACATAAGGAAACTAGTCAGTGCTAGTTAACTTAATGTCAGGCTGTCAAACACAAAGGTGCAGTTTACTGCTGTTGCAGCAGGGACAGGAAATTCCAGGAGTTTTGAAAGCACCTATGGCAGAAGGGTGGTGGACAAGACAAACTTCCAGACTCTAAATTAAGACGTCCTTGCTTTTGAATCACAGAAAAGTTAGTCTGAATTAATGAGTGTTGGAGCAGACATAAACAGAATCAAACCCAGGTGAGTCCACCTTTAATTCATCTGGACTTGTATTCCAAATATTCTCATACACCAAGCCCTAAGAGAGCTACAATCAACCTTCAAAGCAGATGAAGCAAAAAACCCCCAAAATCCCACAAAGGCACTCAACCTTGGAAGAAAAACCCCCTCTCTCCCAGGAAGCAGTAAAGTCTCATTTCCAAACATACCCACTCTGCAAAGAAACCATCCCTGCCTTGAAACTTCCCACTCGTTCCCTCCATCAGCCCAACTATTCTTCATGTTAGCACAAGCACTTTCAAGACTGCAGCTATTGGTCAGGAAACTAATACAAGGCAGAACTCCCCCAGTCAAGGACACTTATTTCCATCCAGACTAGGTCTCTGGTGTGCCCCAACACTAAGGGCAGCCAAAAGAGAAGCAGGGCAAAAGGGTTTCTACTAGCACAAGGTTAAGCTTTATATTGAGGAAACTACTGCCTCAGCATGGAACACATACCACACTTTAAACCCCTCAATTTACATTTATGTTCTTGGCGCTTCTGCACTTCTGCCTGGACTGATTTGTTCTCTTCATGCTGGCTATTCTTCATGCAGCTCCTGAGGTCAGAACTCACTCTGGAACAGAACAGATGAACTAGTGAAACTACATAAAAGAGAAGAGTAAGGGGTGGGGGGAGGGAGGGGGAAATAAAAGCAGTGTTCAATATTTAATGCTTGTTTAACAAAAGGTGTAGTCCCACACCTCTAACAGAGCAGCACTGAGAACTGCTTGAGGACCCCTTCACTTACCAAAAGGACCATAAGCAAAACCAAAGGAATATTTTAATCAGTTTTAATACTTTCTCTAGGATGACTGAACTTATTTTACAAGCTTCTCTACCTACCTGTTCGCAAACTCCTTAGCATTTATAGTTCTGACAACCTAAAGCTCCAGATGCCTCATGTCAGATTACAAGTGCAATATGACATTGTAGAGCCAGCTCTGCCTACTTCAGATGGCCTTTTTCTCCTGTGCTGTGGAATAGCACATCACACACTGAAGGAGTTTTTACCACTGAGGAGGTGTAAATGAGAGCAAATATCACTCCTTACAAAAATGCAGCAGTGGATATACTGCTAATATCAAATAACAGTATCAGCTCTAACACAGTTCTAACCTTGCCACCCTGAGGAAGAGCAGCCTCTGCTCACTGAAGTAAGCTTCAATACTGTTATCAATTAAGGACTTAAAAACCTCAAGTTTGCAGAAATACAGTATTTACAAGACAGCACATTATTTCTTTCTGCAATTGCTGTCAGCCTGCAGTGTGCACACATGCTAAAACTCTGGGAATGGTAAGGAAGTCCAGAGCAGCAATTCTCAAGAGAGGCACGTATTCTTGCTGAACTCAGTGATGAGGGTCAAACAGTGCTGGATTTCACACCCTTTGAATTTAAGTGATTTCCCTCCAGGTTCTTCTGTCATTTATTTAGTACAAGGCACTCGAGTCTGGATCCTGGCTGCATTTTTTACTTGGTAAGTCTATTTTTAATTGTTTATCAGCTTCAGAAAGTATTACTATGATCAGTGATAGTGACCTTCTAAAAAAATTTGGAAATTATAGCTTTTTATTTAACACTAACTGCAAAAATCACAAATGCTACATACAAGCCCTGATCAGGAAAGAGGATGCTCAGAGGATACACAGGGTGTGCTCCAATGCTAAAGGCATTGACTACAGATGCAAGCTGCATCCTTGCCATACTCTGTGCCGTGCAACCCTGGAAAAGATTTCCTGAACTTTACATACTTGTCAATTAACACAGAAAAGCCTCAAGAGTGAAGGACTTCTCCCTTCAGAAGAACACTTGATAAAAAAGGAGCACCTCCCACCTGGAATATTATAACCTCAGAAGTTTTGTCATACACACAAGAGGATAACAGAACACATTGAATTGAACTGAAGCATCTTTTTACCCACTTCAGGTTTCCTGAAATTTTGAATCAAGGAATAGTTTTCTTCCATTTTTCAAACCTAATCTTCTGCTTGGCAAATGATTTAACAGTAAAGAAAGCTGTTTTAAATAAAGATTGCACCCAAACTCTTACGAGGGAGAAGAGAAAACCAGTAATTGCAGCTCTTTTCTACACTGACGACAAGATAGAGAACATTTCACAGGGATTTCTGCAGATTAGCACTGATGATGACTTAATGCAAGGCACAGCCATTGCCCCCTCTCTGTTTACAAGGTATTGGCTCTGATTAAGGAAATAAGTTATTGGAGTTTTTTAAGAGATGTTTTTAAGCTGCTTGGACACCCCTCAAGAAGTATTAACCTACTAATGTACAACCCAGGGAGCTCCAAAAATACAAGGCATTCTTGTCCTGATCAGTGGATCAGAATATCCCAAGATATTCTCAGATCCAAGAGAATACCCCAAAGTGAGAGTGAGTCACTTCCACTCTCTCTTACTGCAAAGATGATACCGAACTTTTGTTAAATACCTAGTGTATTTTCTGGCATAAAATGCCTTGCATTAATTTACATTTCATCGCATCTTTGACATATGGGCAATGTTTGATGGGCTTGAAGGAAAACAGGCATAAACTGAAAGTTTAAAGTGCTTCACATGTCCATTCCTGAGCCTAGAACACATGGGAAAACACATCAGAAGGCTGCCAGAACAATGAGGTGGCTGGAATACAAGACCTACACAGCAGAATGACAGAGTTAGCTGTGAAAAGACCCAGGGGAGATCCTTGTGAAAACATCATGGGGAGATCCTACTGCAACCCTCAAAGAGAAGGAAAAAGAAGATGGAGCCACGCTCTTGGAAGCAGAGAGTCAAAACACAAGTGCAACAGACCAGCTGCAACAACGAGTGGTCAAACACTGGAGTAGGTTGCTCTGAGATGCCATGGAAACAAAAGTATTTCCTAAATACTAATTGACCTCATCTAGCATCAATGCTGGCCTTGCACTGAGTTAGGGGCCAAACCAGCTTACCACAAAAAGTCCCTTCCAACCAAAATTATTTTACTATTCTCTGGCACTACATAAAATGAAGGATATAATTAAACTTCAAAAACAAAACATTGAGACTTTTTTCCATCTATGTAGTTATAACTATGATGCTCCTAGGACTGAGATTTAGTGGTCTCAGCACTCACTTCCACACAAGATCTAGAGGTCCTGGAACATTTCTACAAGCTCTCATATACTGATTAGTTCTTCAGCAGAGGTATAGTAACTCTCAGCAATCTACTGGGGACCTACACTTTCAAAGTGGTGGATATTCTAACCCACCCAGTATTGAAGAGAACAGCATTAGAAAGGCAAAACCACTGTGTTTCACTGTTTAAGAGACAGAGAATTACATGTGCTATGAAGTACAAAGATCCACATCAGACACGGCTCCTACAGGAACTTCAGTAAGAAAAGGAGAAAGCAGTACTAACAAGAGACCTCGCTACATTTTTTTTTAATTTGCAGGAGAAAACTCAGGATCACAGTGAGTAAATCTAAACTAATAAAAAAGGAAAAACTCATCTTTGAAGCAGTAAGGGCTACTGCATGCTCTCTTCTCCAGGATGTAATTGTATCTTGTCCCATAGGCAATAGGAAAGGTGCCAAAAGGCAGATGAAAATTCTCCCTTGGCTGCCAGCACTGAACAGCCTGTTTCAAGAGACAGCACATCATACTGACCAACAACTGCACCAGATCAAGCACTTCTAACCAGGAGGAGCAGACTGATAACACAGCAGGACAAATATTCAATGCTATCTCCTTCCTCTGAGTCTGGTGGAGATGGAGAACTCATCCCTAAGAATTTGTCTGCTCAAGCTACTCAAAGCAGATGTCTCCAAAAACATTACAGATGTCACGTCAGGCAAGTGAGACATCTAAATATTTGATACTCAGCTCCATCATACTGTCATGGCAGCTTACAAATTCTTCTTCATGTAGGTCAAAATATTGGTAGGACAAGGAGAGGATGCAGCTGCTTTAACAGGACAAAACTATTTCCACACACACTACAGGAGCAAAGCATAAAGTAGTCTGGGATCGTATAATGCTCCAGGTAGCTCAGAGCAGGCAGGAGTCAACAGCAGTCACTCTTTGGCAGGAAGGAGAGAAGAGTATTAATAACTATGGAAGGGAGGCAAGGATCAAATAATCAATGAGTACCTTTTGAGTATTCAGTATTGCCACAGGAAGCGATAAATCTCTCTTCAAAGATCAGAAGTGGCAGTAAGTTATATACTCAGCAGGAATGCTGGATTACACTAACTTCTTCCATCCTCCAAAAAGAAAAGAAAAGAAGAAAGGTTTTAATAATCTGATAAGCTTTGACTGAAACTACTAGCCTTCAAAAACGTCTTTTTTTTTTCCAACTTGTAATCTGGAAACTCCTAAAGTGCCTCTAAGGGGTTTTCTTGCAGCACATACTGGGGAAGCAAAACTGAAGTTTAGATTGCACTTCCACTGCAAACAGTTTAGCACACAGAAGCTACTGGTTAAAATGTAAAACTGTTAACTTATGTCATAGAATTATACAACTAAAACCAGGGGGTATTTTTAATTCAGCAGCATTTCCTGCTTTCATTTTAAATCTCTGGATGTTAGAAGTGGTTTCAAGGGAAGAGCTTTGCAAATCAAGTACAAGGAGACAGAAAAACTATACAAGAAGCTGAACTAATTGGCCGAAAATCACTACTGGTCCTACTGCAGTGAAAGGCTCTTCCAGGAGCCGGTCCAGAGAAACCATGTCTCTTTCAACATTAAACAATGGGAGAATTCAATTGCCTGGACAACAATTTTAAACATACAGGGAAGTTTACAGCTCCATTTCAAAAGAGTAAAAAATGTTTACAAATAGCCAAATGCTGCTATTACTACTTGTACTCTTGACTTCCTTTGCAGAAAGCCTCTACTTACCCCAAAATATTTTGGGGCATGGTTCCATGAAGGATCAAATCAAACTTGAGGCTGCATTTTTTCCACATGCACCTACATGTTATTGCCCTTATGAAACAAATTCTGCTGACCAGTTCATCACCTGGGGATGCAATTGCCAGTACACAAGTGGACATGGGGTCACAACAATCCTGATGCAAGCCAACCTAATTTCCAAGGGAAGTCTTGACTTTTATCTCCCTAAATGCTTTGGTGTTTATTTCCAAAATAGCAAGAATTGCAAATTTCCTGGTATAGCTTTTATAGATAGGTTGGGAAAAAAGGAAAAAATTTCCTTTATCCAACATGAGCATGAAAAAAGCCCTACAAGGATAGATCACTGTCCATTTAGTCCAGTGGTCTGTCTCCAAAAACTCTAGCAGAAAACACTGTGTAGGGAGAGCAATCAGTCATGTCTGTGGTTCACCACCTTTATCCCAACATCCAGTCAAGGGATTAGGGATCTTTGCCTCTGGACCTGTGAATCCCCTTCTGAACCTGCAGTATCTCCAGAGACTCTGACCAAAACAGGTTTCCCACCAACTGTGGTGTATTTGCCTCATTTTTTGCTCCTACAAGCTATAGGCTCACCACAAAACTCGCTGCATTTACCCAAGAAGCTGGCCTTGTGTGAGCACAGGGAAGCAGAGCAGCCAGACTGGGCACACACTGAGTTCTCTGAAGAACTCCAGGGGCAGCAGCAGAGTGACACCATTCACCTTCTCACAAACAGCCAGGAGAAACCAGAATTGCCAAACTCAAGCATCATGTGCTTCTGTTGAAATTACTACACAGAGGAGCATGTGGAGCAAGTTTGCTCTGTAGCTCTGAGTTCTCAAGATTACATATCCCTTTTCCTACCTTTGTAACATAAGACATGAAAAAGAAATCTTAGCTTCCAGCAATCTCCACCTAGAGATGCTTAGGCTACCATCAAGCTATTCACTGTAACATCCTGGAGAGCTCAGAAAGTGTCAAACACTTGTGTCAAGTCTCCACACATGAGGCACTAATACAGCTTAAAATTATTGTGTTGTTTACTCCTTCCACAGCTTTATGTTTCATAGCTTAATTCCTGATTAAGTCAGTATTTTACTCAGCATCCAGTTTAAAACTAGGATCATTGCAGATAATATAATTCCACACAACATACACAAATGCAATATATAAAATGAGTCAATAAATAATTTTATGTAACACAAAATTTTATGGAGCTAGGTTTTCTTTAGTGGATTCCATAAAAATCACCTTGCTTCATCCTCTGAGCGTTTGCCATGCTTAGAACCAGGAAGGAAGAACTTCTTTGCTGATACAAGGACTGTCTGGGCAGCAGTGCTTGTGCCAAGGCCCTTGGGCTGCTTGGTAGGCAGTGAGCTGGACACAAGCCAGAACTTGTCCTGGCAGCAGAGAAGTAACATTTATCTTTCCAACAGCTCCCCAGTGCCACAGCCTCAGATCAGGATGTATTAGTCACAAGTCTGGACCAAATATACAGGACACTATTTGACACATCTCCAATATGTATCAATACCTGCTTATTTTTCCCCCATTCAGAAGATTTTACTGCTTTGATCATATTCTTGATTGAAAAGGAAAAAATCCTAAACCTCTCTGTTCAAAAAGAGAGAAAGTGGTTCAAGAGAAGAGGTGCTATCCATCCTTTTTCTTTAGCACCCTGGTTTATCACCAAGCCTGACCTCCCATGAATGACATTTCTCTAAATATATATGAAAAAATAAAAGGTCAGCACCTTGCAGCTGGCTGAAGCAATTTTCAGATTTTTTTTTCCACCATCTGGCTTCAAAGATGTTAAGAAATTACGAGATACATGACTGCTCCTCATATCAATCCAATAGTTAATCACCATCCCCGTGAAAAACTTGAGCCTTTTAATTTTAAATTGGGCTACAAATTAGTATTGTGTTTGTCAGCAAGATTAGAGCAAGCTCACTAATATCCAGTATTATTTTGTCAGGGACATATCTGAGGACTCTCATCAAGTCACCTCAGTTTTGATGAGAAGCTGCACAGCACATGATTAACATTTTACTGCATGGCGATACAGCTTAGTTTTCCAGCAAATTGGAGATGAATCTCTTTTCAAACAGTAATTTTTTTGGAGGGTTTTGAGTGCTGAGGCCAAAACCATACGTAGGATTTCGGGAATGACTTCATCCCATCCCACAGGATGGGCAAGAAAATAACCCTGCTTATTCCACTAATGCATTTAAGAACTACATTAGGTTCTTTGTCACAGTATCACCTTGGAAACATGTGTTTATGCTGTTTATTCACTGACTCCAAAAAACACTTCAATCATTGCTTTCTAGGATACCATGTGCCTCGATTTAAATTCAGCTGGAATACCTTGTTCCCAGGTGCACAGCTTTACATGTAGCAGCCTTAGCACACATAGTGGACTGGATCTACTCCACCTGACAATCACAATGACTGCCTTAGTGCCCAGTGATTTTTCAAAAACCAGAAGTTTATCATGAACAAGTTTTTAAAGACATTTTTCACCAACAAAATCATTAATGAAAAAGTGTGACAAGCAATTACTAGTTTTTGCTAAATATCCATGGAAACTATTCACTCTTGAACACCCCCAGACTAATCCTGAACTAAATGGCATTTACTGATACTCAGTACTAATATTAATATGGTAAGATCATCAAGATC
The DNA here is from genome assembly GCA_037013685.1 of Acridotheres tristis. Classification (NCBI taxonomy): domain Eukaryota; kingdom Metazoa; phylum Chordata; class Aves; order Passeriformes; family Sturnidae; genus Acridotheres; species Acridotheres tristis. Next base: position 13,605,052 of record CM072898.1, read on the forward strand.
AAGTCCTTTAACAAAGTTAAGTAACAAATTGAACAAGCTCTTGTTATCTTAAAGCCTTCGTTATTGGGACTAATATTTTTTTCTAACTAAATTCTGTACTAAGAATAAATAGGAGAGCTGGTAATAATGTGAACTACATGTGTGTTAACACCATGCAGAGCTAGTCAAACACCCAAGGTGTTCTGGGTGCCTGCTACCCTCCCTGCACAGCCAGGTTCATCCACTCCACCTCCTTTTAGTACTGATACATCAGCACTTCTCTGAACTCCTGGAATTTTATTACCGTTCCAAAGTGCATTGACTATAAAATAGCCCTAAATACTCCACTTAAAAATATTCCAGTGCTGAAAAATATATCAATATGCCAAGGTAAATGTCTCTCTCACCTCCCAATGTACTCTGATGGGGGGTGGTTTTAAATAGTTTTCATGGTAAGTTTTAGCTTGTGTTTGGTTTTTTGCATACTTTACCTGCAGATGTTTGAGACATACACAGGCTTCTAATGATGATGCATTATTAATACAGGGGTGCAATTCCATGCCAAACAATCTGTGATTTGCCTTCTGTTTTGCCAGAATTCGTGACAAATTCAATGATGTCAACAGGAATTTTTTTACAGTATGGGAAAAAACATGCAAAACAAGATTTTCAGTATAAGATGAACTTACTTAACCCTGTGTTTACATTTGAGCAAAGATTTCCGGTGAAGCCCATGAAGCTTTAGAAATTTCATGAGTTTGCAGCTACAGCAGAAAAATAAGATGCTGCTGCTAACTGGCTGACATAACAATATGTATTTGGGCAGACTATTTGCACTACAGGGAGAAAAAAGAAATATCCTGCAGTTTAGCTTGCTGTACTGCTATCATTACAGAAGCCCTTGCTGGTGTCAATGGTCAGCATATCCCACCTGATCACTGCCCTTGTGCATTTAAACACTTTCAAACATTCCTGGCCTCATCTCTTAATATGGGCCCCACACAGCACACTGAAATGCTCAGGTAGCAGACAGTAAACTCTGGGAGGGCTTGAACTGAGGGGAGGGGTCTCTAAAAACAAACCTTTACATAAGAAATGCAACTCTATCTATGGTTCAAAACTTCACCTGTAGGGATAGTTAGAGAATAATGCTTCGGGTGTCCATTCTATCACAGATGTCCCCTAAGTCAATGCACGTTAACTGCGCCATTCTTGACAGCTGTCTCTGCACTACTTCTCTTTTCACCTGTTAAGAACCACATTGGAAGGATATTAAGATTTTATAGCTTCCAAGTTTTTATAATACTGAGGAAAACTTCACTTTAGCTTTAATTTACATTTGACACCTAAACCAAGTTGTTATGTGTACAGTTACTTGAATGTTAACATGACCTGAAACTTAAAACTCCCTACTCACCTTCTGTTTATTCTGCTCTTCTTTTTGAGGTTATTTTTGTTTATCAGAGAAAAATAGATCACTCAGCTGAACAGCAACTCTTTAGTTTTATATTAAATATGTCTGGGATAAGCATACCTCATTTAATTCCTAAAGATTGATGAATTATTGGAGAGAAGTGGGAGGTGCAGTAGAACAGGGTGTTGTAAGTGAAATTCAAACGTCCTTCAGCACAAAAAAAAAAAAACCAACAGTATTTTCAGCTACAGTCATGACAGGACAGATTCTTTCTAAGTTTCAGTAAAAAACCTGAAAGAACAAGGGCCATGTAGGATCTGAACCATTGTTACCAACACTAAATACAACCAATAAAAAGGGAATTTCCTGGATCTGTGTGTGACTCTAAGACTACGTAGGTTACAGAGTAGCAGAGCTTGATACTGTATTGACATTTCAAGGTTTAGTACAACAGAGTGAACTGGGCATCTGAACTAAAGCCAAATGGATGAACAGGGGTTTAAGTAAAACAAATAAATCAGTACAGTTCAGTAAGTTAACACAAACAAAACAAGCAGTCAAAGCTTTGGTTTCTTTCAACTCTTGTCAATGTGTGTCCTCATGTGTTCAGGTAAAGCAGTGGCTGCTCCTTATTACACATTTCTAGAGCACATACAAACACATTTGGGATCCTAATGCTTATTACTCCCTTGAGCCTTCCCTCTCTGGTAAAGAGGTAAGAGAAGCTAAAGTCGTCAGGATGAGGAATTTGGGAATTTTTATGCAAATATGATCAATAATATAGCTGGAAGAGCTAATGTACAAAAAACTGTTCAGACAGAGCAGGGAGAGCTATCCAGAGGTCAGTGGAACCTGTTTAAGTATGTGGAATAAGTGCGAGGAATAGGCTGGCTTTGCTCCAAGAACAGACAGACCTAATAATACTCAACGCCTAATTTCCAAAAATCTAGAAAAGCAGAAGTTCTTGGACATTAAGTCCTAAGGGGAGGAGAAGAAATTAAATTCTGGAGTAGGCTGCGCACAGAAATTCTTTAACAAGGTAATAATGCCATATAATTAGATTTTTCAGGTAAATGCTGAAAAAAGTCAAAAATAACACAGGTCAGCTTCTAGCATTTCAAGACCGAGCACTGGGAGCACAGCAGGCGGGTATCAACCTGCAGCCCCAAGAGCTGGTGAGGATGCACACAAATTAGCTACAGATCATAGTCAAGATCCAGCCTGCTCACATGAAAACAGCTCTTGAAATAGCTCCTTCCCTCAGTAACGCTGCAGGCACGAGTCACCAGCAAACTTAACACTGTAGTGACAGTTTCTCCAAGCTCTGTCTGAAATGGACGAATCTTGCTCTATTATTTCAGTTGCAGGGCCACTGGAGGCTACAGGAACTCGAGTTTTGTACCTTTTGCTCAGATATTTCTCGTCAAAAATACCCCACAAAGTTTCTTGAGCCTTTCTGTGCATCCTAATAACCATTCATGCACAGCAGATGACATTAAAACTGAGCTAGCCCTACACATCCAGAAGAAAAACAAAATGGAAGTAAAAATCCATCAACAAAGCAGCAAGAATTGCTTTGCCCTTATACTAAAATTGCTTCCTCCTTCAGTTCTGCTGATGTCTTCTACACTGAAGGAAAGTGTTAGGGAGATCGTTTAAGTAAGAACAGTCTGGATACAGCACGGAATTATTTCTAATACTCAACGGGCTCCTACAAATTCAACAGGCTCCGCAGAAGATGAATAAACTGGAGAATTCGAGATTATATTTACACACTTCCTGCACTGAAACAAAAACATGTACACTGGAAGAGGTAAACAGTGTTTTAGATGCTTCTAATGACACCTCTGGAGTTTATTACCAGAATTCAGTAACTGGCCAGAGATGAGGAACAGCCATGCACGTATTTAAGGGGAGAAAGGCTCGGCAAAAAAATAGGAAGTCACAAACAGGAAAGCGAGCTCATTCTCACCAACAGGCAAGTCCTAAGGATTACACTGACCGGAGAAGGAACCATACAACACTAAAAAACCCTTCTATCGAAGTCATTTCACAAGGTTAACACAAGGCCAAATCCGACACCGTATGAATATATATTGTAAAGAAATCTAAAGCTAATGAAGAGAACAAACAGCAAAGCGTTTGGACACAGAGCATGTGCGGTTTCCTCCTCTGCATCACAAAAAGAATCGGGTTTTGTGCTTTCCCCCCCCAAGCAGCACAGACCCATGGAAGGGAGGGAATAACGCCGCCCTTCGCCATGAGATTTCGGGCCCCATCCCTGGGCAAGCACCCGGCTGCGGAGGCCCGGGAGGTTCCCGGAGAGTCGCCTCACGAGTCGGGCAGCCGGGCCAGGTCCCAGCAAGTGACACAGCTGGTCGGTGGCTCGGTGGCAGCCCAGGTGCTCCCGATCGGAGCCTAAAACCCCGTGGGGACCCTGGGCCCGAAGTAGGGTGGCGGGGACGGGACGGAGGAGGGGGGGGGCGGACACAGAACGGCGAGGCCGCCGCTCCCCGGGAGCGGCGCGGGGGGTGCGGGGGGGCTGCCGGCCGGTCACCGCGGCGAGAGCGGGCGCCCCCCAGCCGTGCCCGCCCCGGTGCTGCTGCATGGCGCTGCTCAGCCTGCCTTGCAGAGGGAGCTCGAGTCCCGCTCTGCGCCTCGCAGCGCCTCTCACTCCGCCGCACACGCCAGCGCAGCGAGGCGGCGGCCGGCGGGAGCGGGACACGCAGCCGTCCCCACGGGCACCGCCCGGCCGGACACCGCGACAGGACACGGGCGGCGGGCGGAGGGCACCGGGCGAGCCCCGCGGAGGTGCGAGAAAGGAGGGGGGAGCGGTGGCGGAGCGGGAGGGGAGCGGGCCCGGTGGGGCGGGGGAGGGGGGGGAAGGAAGGGACGTGCGGGACGGGAAGGGAAGGGGGGGGCGGCAGGCGCGGCGGGGAGGGGGCGGTAATGGGGCGGTTAATCAGCGCCGGTGGCGCGGTGGAGGAGACAAAGGAAAGAAAATGGAGTCGGGGCCGGCGGGTGGCGGCGGCCGGGGAGGGAAGGAGGGCGGGCGGCCCGGGCGGTGCCGCAGCCCAGCGCCGCGCTGTGGGGAATGGCGGCGGTGGCGGCGGCGGCGGCGCGGGGACGGTAGAGGGAGACAAAGCCCCCCTTGCTGCCCCGGCGGCGGCCGCTGCGGGGCCCCAGCCGCGCCGGAGCCCCATCGTGACACCTAGAGGCCGGAGAACGCGACTGCAAACCCCCCGCCACCGCCGCTTACCTGCGCCCCGCGCCCCGCCGAGCTCCCTCCGGCCGCCGGGCCCCGCCGCCGCCCCGCGCCGCCCGCGGGCCCCGCGGAGGAGCCGCCGCGCCCCGCACGCCCCGCCGCGGCCGCCGCCGCTTTAAGCGCCCCGGCACCAGCCCCGCGGTTTAATCGCTCCACAGTCGCTTTCGGACACAAAATGGCGGCGGGCGGGGCACAGTGCGCACGCGCCACCCAGCGCGGCTCTGCCGCGGCCGCCGGCCCGAGCGGGGGGAAAGGGGGGCGGGGGGGGCCGGCGCGCGCGGGGAAGCGACCGCGCGGGGCAGGCTGGGAGCGACGGGCGGGGCGGGGCGGGGCGAGAGCGGGGAGGGGAGCGAGGGCGCGAGTCGCGCGCCAACTTCAAACGCGCGGGGCCCGAGGCGTCACCCTGCGCGCGCCTGTGCGTGCGTGCGTCAGCGCGTCACGTGCCGCCGAGGGGCGGGCGGCGGGGGGGGGGCCAGAGGCAGCGCCCCTCCCTCCCCTCATGGCAGCGCGCGCCCGGCGGGGCGGCGTGAGGGGAGCCCTGGGGAGCTGCTGTGTTAGTGCTGCCCCGAGATCCGGACAGCGGCAGGCAGTCAGTCCCAGCTCTGCACGTCGCTGCTCAGCTGGAACTTCCCCCTTCTTCTCAGCCAAACTGCTCCCTGTACCTTATCAAAAACTGACCCCTTCACCTCAGCCAAAACTTTCAAAGCAGGAGGCTATGCCTCAGCTCCGTGGGAAGGAGCTCCTCAAGAGAATAAGGCCACAGAGAAAGTCCGTGCTCCATGCTGAGAAGGGATTTGGCCTGGCTGAAAGAGACAAACTTCACTTAAGGTGGAAGAGGAGTCAGTACAATAGTGAATTAATCAGGAAAGTCATAGGACAGTTCTGTAAACACCAAGAAGTGACTGGAATTAGGGTCTAGAGGGCAAGCCATGGCAGGAGTGGCTGAGGATACTTTGACTATTCAGTGTGGAAAAGAGAATGCTGAGGGCAGAGCTCATTGTGGGCTGCAGCTTCCTCAGGAGAGGCAGCAGAGGGGCAGCACCGATGGCTGCTCTCTGTGACCAGTGACAGAGCCTGAGGGAGCAGCATGGAACTGTGTCCGGGGGAGTTAGGCTGGGAATTAGGAAGAGGTTCTTCACCCAGAGGGTGGCCAGGTACTGTAACGAGCTCCGCAGGGATATGGTCACAGCACCAGGCCTGACGGAGTTCAAGAAGCATTTAGACAACATCAGGCATGTGGTGTGATTCTTGGGGATATGCTGTGCAGGACCAAGATTTGGATTTGATAGTCCTTGTGGATCCCTTCCAATTCAGGAGATCCTAGGATTCTACAATTCTGTGATTAAAGATAGTGTTTGCCTGGTGTTTTTAAGGACCGTAGGCTTGCCAAGCTCATAATCAAGTAGGACAAACCAGCTCCAGTGAGCTTCAGCACAGCAGGAATGGTGGATGCGCTGCCAGGTATTTAGTAGGGAGCTTCTGGGAAAGTCAGCAAGGTTGATGTCCATCAGAAATTGGACACCATAGTGTTTTCTGTCCACAACTTATCCCCAAAAGGTGAAAAGAGCTACAGCACCCTCGGTGAGATGCATGAATTTATGTGAAAATACACAGGGGCTTGCTTGTCTTTCATTTTCTGCGGTTCCCTGAGTTGCTGAGTCTTCTGGGTTTAACATATTTTCTCATCTCTGTCAGTGTTGTAGCAGACCCAGAGCTGATTGACAGGCAAGCTGAAGAGAGGAGAATTCTATGAGCTCATGCTGCATCCTCTTGGTATTTTCTTACCATAAATCCATGAGAAATGCAGCAAGAGTAATGGGTTAAAATATTAATAGTTCAAAAATCAGACACATTGGAAGGAAGCTGCATATTTTTGTTCCTTTTACTTCCCTATCAGTCGCTGGAGGACAGTAAGGCCAGGAATTCAAAGAGAAATCTAAATGTAAAGAAACCTCAACGCAAACCTGTGATGGTAGAATAAAAGAGTTTTAAGGCTGTTAGAGTTGAAATCCGTGTTAAAAATCTTTCCTCCAATTTGCACCTCTTTGCAGGTTGGGGTAAAAGCTGTTCAACAGCCTAGGCTTTACCACAACCTGCTTAACAAGTGACAAACCCATCAGAAAAACATTAGCATACATTAGCATGTGTAAGATGTGCCCTTAAATCCTGGGATGAATAATGTTGATGACTTGCTGAGCTGTGCTGTGGAGAGAAGGGTCTTTTTGCCAGGGGAGTTGGGCTGAGTGAGATCAGACCCTGACCCGGCTTTACGGGTTTCTCCTGCCTAAGCCTAAGCTCTCTCAAGTCCTTGCAAAGCAGCAGAGTGCCGTGGGCTGTGTTCTGAGTACCGATACTCCTCTCGGGGGGTTGTTGACAACCCAGAACAAGTTTCCTTCTCAGGATCAGGACAGCAAGATAAGTCCATTAGCCCGTTTCATTGGGGCATGGGCAGCTTACCGAGGGGGTAGAGGGGATGAGCTGTGTGGATGCAGCCTTGGCTGAAGGAGAAATAAATTATCGACAAAGCAATGGTAAAAAGTGGCCATTAATTATGAGAGGTGATAGTGTATCTCAGAGCCGTGAGCTCCGGGGTCTTTACTGCACAAGAAATTTGAATCATCGAAACAGAATATCCTGAATTTGAAGGAACCTCACAAGGATCTTTGAGTCCAATGTTGGGCAATCAAAAGCTTTTCTAAAATTAAAATAAAAATCCCCACATCCATGGCCTTCCATTTAGCCACTAGATGAGTTGGTGTAGAAGGAAATTAAGTCAGCACAGCACGAAGACTCTGCTCAGAACATTTATGTAGTGTGAGTTTTTAAAAAATCACGTACATTCTAAGCTGTCAAGCCATCAATTCTCATACTGTGATTTTTGGGAGACTGGCATATCTTTCGTCTGTAGCCATGAATCCTGCTTTAAGCTCAAAATTTAGCTCAGGCACGAATCAAAATGGAGAGGAGCAATGGCTGTGTGTAAAACTGCCTCTTACCTGCTTTAAATACTCACCCAGGGCAGGGTGTAAATGGTTGCTAATGATCCCTCTGCCTTTTGTTTGAGCCTTCCTATGGCAAAAGGTTGCAGCTTTCTAGTAGGAATGTCGCTGCTTAGAAGCAGAAGTTTTTCTCCTGACAAGCACCTTTTCGTGGACTGCTGCCAGAAGTGTCCCTGACCATCCATCCACCAGCGAGTGCTGGGGGTCTGTCCTAGTGATCCTGGGTTTCCTCACTTGGAGGCGCTTTTGAGCTGATTTGCGGGGAATTCGAGTCCTCAGCTTCAGTCCTGTGAGTGCTCCTGAATATCAACCTCTGAGCCTGTCCAAATTAGACACTCTGAGGCAGATGCTCCTTCTAGAAAAGTTGCCTGAGTGAGGCCTTTACCAGAGACAACTTGGAAATGGAAAGAATGGAAAGAACTGAAGCCAAGGAGCTCCCGACCACCTTGCCTGAGGCCCTGGGTGGGCTCATCCGCCTCGTTCCAACTCTGCACTTCCATGACCTTCACAATCTCTCAGGAGTCACCACTCTAAGTCAGCTCTAAGGAAGAAGTAGTCGAGCTTGAGAGCATTAAATTAAATTTCGAAGGCTGCCTGGAGCACCATTTGGTCTCTCTGTGAACCAAGGCTCCAGCTGTTGCCCCAGGAGTGGTCCTTGGAGAACAAGCCCATACAGATGTGCCTGACGGCCCTGCAAGGAACACGTCAGTGCTCACGAGGAGGCTGTTGCTTTGCTGTGGTTCAGTTCAGGCTGCTTAGCTGTTCCAATCATCTCTAAGTGCCCCAGTGAATGCCTTGGAAACATGATTTCCCATAAGCCTGGGAAAAGGTGGGAGGTCCAGCTTTAAGATTACTCAGACTAGAGAGTCATAAACTACAACCCCCTAAAATTACTTTGCATCCAGATTTAAGTGATTTCTAACACAAGGCCTAATTGGAGCTTGTGGTACCACAAAGTGGCAGTGTCTCCTTGGAGTCATTCTGGCTGGTGGCTGCTCTTGGTGTCAAACCTGGGCAGCTGCACCAGCCTGGATGCTGTGCAAGAGGAGGGAACATTGTGCTGATGGTATTCAGGGGCTCCTCAGGACACTTTTTCGAGACTGGCAGGTAAAAAGCAATACTGCAGAGTGCTTCAGAATCCATATGCACCCTTCCAATTAAAAGGAAAAAAAAAAAAAGCAGCAAAACCAGCAGTAAGCGGGGGAAAGGAACATCTTCCCCAAGCCAGAGCACATGGATAATGTAACTGTGACACAGACACCCTCCCACGGGCTGCAGCTCCTGCAAGAAAAGCAAGTAGCTGCTGAGCACAAGCACGTCCGTACGGGAGGGGGATGTTTCAAGTGCTGACACAGATTTGGCTGACAAACACGGTGCTGGCACACTGTCTCCTTTGAAATAACAAATGCTGCCGCAAAATGTGCTCTGCACTGCTCTGTCTGTCCCTGTGTGCTGTGAAAGTGGCTCCCAGAGAGTTCACCCATGAAACTGAGAGGTCCAAAAATCAAGACCTTTTGTCTGAAGTTCGGTTCTGTGAAAATGGCAGTCCTGCAATTCCAGGTGACCTGGTGGTGTCCATAGGGCAGAGGTCTTTGGCAATGTCAGCATAGACCTATTCACAGCAAGGGGCTGGGTAATAGATTCCTAAGTTAATCTGTTTGAGGTTTTTTTCCACATATTCTAACAGCCACATAAATAATGGGATTATTCCTTGCAATTCCAGGAACAGAATCATTTTGTCCTGGCCTGCAGCTCCCTGCCTATCCTGACAGAAATCTGCTTTCCTACTCTGATCTCTACAGTCAAGGTGTAGCTTATCTTGGAAAATGGAATTGTGCTGCAGGGAGGTTTTGGCAGGGCAAGGAGAACACCCAGGTAGGTGAGTGAATTAAATCCATGGCTTTGGCCACTGGGGCACTGGGCTGGTTTGTTTTCCATCAGTTATTGAAAGGGAAAAGAAACCAAGCCAAACCAAATAGGTGAGAGGGCTGGGCCACTTTCCATCTCTCAGGTACTCTTGTCTGCGGTTACATGTGCCAGCTGGGACCTACATCCCTCATCTCTTGCTGCATAAAGCTGACAGTGTGATGCAGTGCTTTGGGAAAAGCACTGTGCTTTCCTCCTGGAGCTCGTCCAGCCCCCAAAGCAGGTGGAAGAAGAGATGAGTGATGCAGCAGTGTCCCCTGGTTACCCCTCTCTGCAATCCCATCTGCAGATAAAACTGCATCCAGAAGTGGTTATGCTGAGGAGGTGTCCCAGATGGGACCACATGCACCACGACATGCTACATTCTGCCTGAGCCAGCCCCAAAAAGCTCTGCTACAGTGAGGAAGAAGGAAATGAAGGCTGTAACCTCCTGGGATGTGCTTAGAAACCCTGGAAAGCACTGATGGATGGGCCTTGCTTGGCTTGGAAACTGTAAATCCCCAGCTCCACTGGTGATGGCAGTACCCCTGCTCTGGCACAGGTGCCTGGCAGGACTGGGGGAATGTCCCTGCCTCTGCTGCCTTTGGGGGCATCTTTGCTGCTCTAAACTACTCCACTCCCAGGACCATATGGGCCACTAAGATGATTAAGGGATTGGAGCAGCTGTCATGAGAGATGGAAAAATGAAGGCTTGGGAGGGGAGTTTTTGTCCATGCCTGGTTGGGGATAAAGAATCACAGAATAGTAAGGTTGGAAGGAACCACTACGGGTCATCTGGTCCAACCTCTCTGCTCAAGTAGAGTCATCCTAGAGGGCATTGGACAGGATTGTGTCCAGATGATTTTTTAATACCTCCAATAAGGGAGACTCCACACCCTCTCTGGGCAACCTGTTCCTTTGTGTGATCACCCACACGAAGTTCGTCCTCATTTTCGTGTGGAACTTCCTGTGCATTAGTTTCTGCCCATTGCCTCTCGCCCTGTTGCTGGGCACCACTGAACAGAGCCTGATCCATTTTCTGGCACCCTTCCTGCAGATACTGACAGACACTGATGAGATCCCCTCTCAGTCGTAACTTCTTGAGGCTGAGCAGCTCCATCTCCCTCAGTCTTTCCTTGTAAGAAGGATGCTCTGATTCCTTAATTATCTGTGTATCCCTCTGTTAGATCTGCTTCAAGAACTCCATGTCTCTTGTACTGAGGAGCACAGAACTGGACACAGCACTCCAGATATGGCCTCACTAGGGCTGAAGGGGCAGGATCAGCTCCCCTGCCCTGTTGCCAGTGCTCTTCCTATTGTATCCCAGGATACCAGTGGCCTTCTTGGTCGAAGGCCAAGGGACAGTTCTTGTCCATGAAGACTCCCTGGTCCTTCACTGCAGAGCTGCTTCCCAGCAGGTTGGTCCCCATCAGGTACTGGTACGTGGAATTATTCTTCCCCAGGTGCACCATCATGGTGGATGTTCAGGGATTTAAACCAGCAGAAGGTAATGGGCAGGGTTTGAGAAGAGGAAAGCAAATGATACAAGCTTAAAAAAAAATCACCAGAAAGCACAGAGACACATCACAGGGAGAGGGGCAGCAGTTCTGGGGGGCCCCAGCCTCACAGTGACACCATGCAGGGTGTAGGAGCAAGGGCCCCAGCAGCCCTACTCCATGATGCAGGCAGAAATATCCAGGATCCCCCCCCTTTCAACCCAGCACAATCAGGAGGTGGCACAAGACCCAACACTGCCACGCACTTTGTAGCCTGATGCCACCTCCTCCTGGGTGGGGCAGAAGGCTCCATGTCACCAGCCTCACGCTGCCAAGGCCACTGAACTCAGGAAATTTAATCAAAGAAATGAGACCCAATTGTGTTGTGAGTGTCAGGGAGGTGGCCTCCACCCTGCTGCTGCACTGTGCTGTTACAGTCACCAAGTGGGCAAAGTTCCTGGGAGAGCCAGAGGAAACAGTGCTTCCTTCCCAGCAAGCTTCCAACAATCCAGCAGCTCGTTGGTGCAGAGGAGCTGCACAGGAGGTGCAAAAGAAATCCAAAAAACCTCCAGCTTAAGGGAAGGTAGTGAAGGACGAGAAGCAAGAGGGGTCACAGAGAACAGCCTCCCTCCTATCCTCCCTCCCATGCCGAGTAATGTGTCCCTCACACAGTAAGGTGGGGACAGCGGATATCCTGGGAAAAGGCACAGCCAGTAAGGCAGAGCAGCTCACGGGGTGGTTTAGCATTCCCTGTCACACCCATCTGGCGTGGGGACATTTGGGAACATGGCCTGGCCACCACAGCTGCTGCAATCTGCTTCCAGTCCTAGACATGGGTCCTTACTGGTCCAAACTGGAAGTTAGGGCCTCGATAACCAACAGCAGCTGGACATGGGGAATGTGTGGATTTACACACACACACACAGGGCTGCTTCCATTCCCAGGGCAGCCCTGGCTTCGGTGGCCCCCATCCTGTGTGGCCACCTCGTACTACCTTGGGTGATGCATCCCATGCCCAGCTGCCAAATTCTGGCAACATTTGACTGAGTTGCAGGGCCAAAAATCACAATTATTTCCCATGATACCCTCTGTCACCCTCCAGGTAGCTGTGCTGACACCCAACTTGCCCTGTCCCAGGGCACTGGGGCCAAAGAAACACCCTTACAACAGCAACACCGACACTCTTTAAAGGTTTTTATTTCTGCTTTAAAATCAAAATTAGTCATTCTCTGTAATTACATTATATATAGATTTATAGAGACATTATAGAAAAGAATTTTTTGCTTTTGTTTTTCTGCAAAAATCTGTAAATAAAAAATAAAATAAAATAAAATAAAACAAAAAAAGGTGGCAGCTTCTGTCCATCGGTCTGTCCGTCCCTCTATCGCTCCTCCTGCCCCTGCCCTCCACAGCACTTCCCAACAGGCCAGGAAAGGCTCTGGGCTGAGGCCACATCTCACTACTCTCCCTACAGCCACAAGCCAGGGAGGGACAGGAGCACGTGGAGCTGGAAAGAAGAAACGCCAGCAGAATATATTAATATCTCATATTTCATTTTATTTAAGTCCTGGGGACTCCAGGTGGCAGAGGGCAGCAGTCCCCATGTCCCTGGCAGCTCCTGGAAAGAAACAGCGAGGTTTCCAAAGTGCAGGTCCTTCCGGGACAGGACGCATGCCCTCGAGCAAGAGGAAGGCAAGAGGAGGCAGAGAAATTCGGTACCTCTCCCCGCCACCCCAGGGGGCAGGAAGGGTGGGCTCCCTGGGTACTTTAAATAGCGATCAGAGGGTGGGGTGTGCAGTGAGCCCCTGCCCAGCGGTGCGGAAGTGGCACCCGTGGGACGGGTGGCCGGGGACAGGGAAGCGGTGCTCCGTAAGGCAGTGTGCGGCCGTGGCGAGCTGCCGGCAGGCGGGGTAATACTGTGGTGTGCTGCCGAGAGCGGGAGCTGCTGGGGCTGCCGGGTCCCCAGTCCGTGCAAGCCCGGGCGGCCCAGCAGTGCCTTTGCTCTCAGGGATGGCAGGTGGGTGTGCGTGGGTCTCAGAAAGCTGTACTGGCCATGCTGGCTGGTGCAAAGATCCGCGGGAGGCTATCCAGGGTCTCCTCCAGTCGCCGGTGAGCTGATTTACCATCTTCTCCTGCAAGTACACACCACGGTCAGCGATACAAACTGCAGAAGTTCTGTCCCCTGCCCATCCCTGACCATATACCCTGGCCTTTCCAGGGAAACATGCCTAACACCTGGTAGAGCTGAGCATGCGTGCTATGGCAACAGCATGGAAACCTCTCTTGTTCTCTATTAGCACACCCCTGGGCAGGTCTCAGCTGGGATCTGGATCAAAAAGTCCCCAGAGTTCCTGATTCAAAGGTTGCAAATCCTGTTCTCAACTGCCCACGCGGGGTAGGGACAACCCGTGTTTGGGATGCAGGAGTGTTGGTTTGTAGAGAGCCTCACTTGGGGCCAAGGTACCAGAGCTCAGGGCTGTGCCAGCTCCAGTGGCTCCAACAGCTGTGCACATCTGCATGCACTGGCACGGGGGTCACAAGGGCTCGCCCAGGATCCCCAGGCATACACAGGGATGCACACATCCATGCTACAGTCTCACTCTGAGCTCTTTGCCCACAAATCTGCCCACAGCAGCCATCCCCAGCAAGAGATGGTGACATGGACAATCTGCTGGGACACAGGACACAAGGCATCTACATGTGTCAGGGTGCCAGTGGGATGTGCACTATCAACAACCAAGACATACAGACTCCAAAACGTGACACGGCTGACAGGCTCTAAGACAGAGACATTCGTGAGCAAAGCGGCCGGAGCAAGGACAAGGGGTACAAGGACAGCTCACGTGTCCCAACCTGTGCAGCAGCTACCGCGATCTGGAGGCCTAGAAACACACTCAGATGGTTCTCTCAGGGCCATCTAGCAAATAATAAATAACAGCCAGGCTTAGTGCTGTGGCTACAGGATGCCTGGCCCTCTCTGCCAGCTTGCTCTTGCCTGGCAGAGCTCGAGGCATGATGAACCAGAGTGCGTGGGGTAGCCTTAGAGCCCCATCTCCCATGGGCACTGCTGGCACCAGGAGATGCCACTTGGGATGCTGTGGGTGGGGAGCAAGCAGAGAAGCAACAGGACACTCACCACACAACATCAGGCTCTGCTTGGCTGCCTCCCGCACAGGCTCTTTGTCGGTTTGGCACAGGTAAACCAGCTGCTCAATGCTCTCTTTGGCCTGCAGAAGGGACAAGGAGATCAGTTTTGACTGTCAGGGCTGGAGCAGGAATGCAGCCAGATGGGGAAGGTAGCACAGGGTGCTGCAGCCCCACGGTGCAGAAAAGCCCCTTATTCTCTTTCTTTTCCTCCTAATTTTCTTTCTTTCTCTGCCCCTGCCTGTTGTTATATGTGCCTGCAGCACATTTGGGGCATCCCAAATGCTCTTCTCTCCCAAGAGCAGGAGGCTGTGCAGGTGTGTCCAGAATCACCATCTACACGTGTTTCCTCTTCCTCTGGAATATGCAGCCCTGCTGCCTCCTCCTCACATCCCTTACCTTCAAGCAGCCCAGCGCCGCACACCCTGCCACACGTGTCTGCACCTCCTCATCCTCCAGCTGCTCCAGGAAGCACACAAGGGCCTGGGGGAGATGTGGAAGTCAGTGCCACCATCTGTAGCAGAGCAGGGCCACCAGCCCAGATCATCCCTGGCTTGCCCAGCACGTACCCGTTGGCGGAAGCGGGGGTTTTCCGCCAGGCTGCGGAGCTGGGCTGACACAGCGCTCACCACCTTGCTGTTGCCCTCCACGAGGAGCAGGCTCAGCGCCTTCAGCCCCTCCTTCTTCAGGCGGCCCTCGGGCATGCGCTTCAGGGCACGCAGCACCACGTCCTGGTCGTCTGAGTTGAGGTTCTGTGCCAGCAGCGCTGCAGGAAGCCATCAGCTCAGCCAAGGTGTGGGCAGTCACATGGCACTGCCCCTACACCCCTGCCACCCTTCCCCGAGCACCCTGGATCCACACTGGGTAGAGGGGGCTCCACGCAAGGTGCCAATGCATGGAATTGCTCCCCAAGACACTGGGGACCCACAGCAAGGATATGGGAAGGCAGCATGGCACTGGGCTGCACTCTGGATCAGACTGACTTGCCCACTCGAAGGATGGCTGAGCCTCTGGGTGATGCCCCACAATGCTCATGGCAGTGCTGCAGGGTGATCAATCACTACGGTGATACTCCAGCACCCCATCCCAGGACTTAAGGACGGCGGGAGGACACCCACCTTCCTCTGCCAGCTCCATCATGTAGGTGTCAAGCACCAGGGCACCGAGTGACTCAAAATGGCTCCAGTACTGGAAGATGGTGACCTGCTCGCTCTGGGCGCTGCCAGGCCGCCGGGGCAGCCGCCGATTCAGCACCTCCTCCACCAGTTTCACACACACTGTGGGAAAGAATCAGGATCATGGTCTGCAGCAGCCATGGTCACCCCTCTGTGGAGCTCCTGGAACTCGTATCTTCCCACTCATGGTCACTGAGTGAGGCTGGCAACTCCCCGACCACCCCTGGGCACTCACTCACCAGCATCAGCCAAACCAGGGTGCTGCTCGCTGATGGGAGCTGCATACTGGGCACTGAGCACCTGCAGGAACCGCTCCACAGGACAGGTGTAGACGTTGGGCACTTCCACACAGAGGTCCCAAAGGGGCAGCACGCCCTCCTTCCGTGTCGAGAACTGCACCACTGTGGAGACAGGCACCGTCAGATCTCTCCAAGGCCATGGCAGCAGGCAGGTGACTCCTGCCCTCTGTCTGGCATGGTCCCTCGCTGCCCAGCAATGCCCAGGAGGGGACACAGGCTTCACACAGCCTCCGAGGTGGCACAGAGGGTCCCCTCAGCTGCGTTTCTTTACCATCAGCGGCCGAGCTGGCTGCTCCTGCACGCTCCTCTGTCAGCTGGCACACGATCTCCAGCACCTGTGACTCCCTCAGCAGCCTGTCCAGGGCATACATCTCCTGGCACCGCAGGGGACCAAAGGTGCCCAGTTTCTGCAAGGCATAGCCAAACCAGGGACTTCAGGGACAGAGCTCACTGCCCACATCACAGCCTGCAGGCAGCAGCAAGACCCCCTTCAAGGGGATCCATACAGCCCACCCCAGGGTGTCCCCTGCTGCCATATCCCACCCTGGTCCTCACCAGCAGCAGGCGGTTGCAGTTGTTGAGGTGAAGCACCAGAGCCTTATCCAGGAACTCATTGCCGGTGCTCATGGGGTCAGTGCTGGCCTCAGAACCACTGCACATTCCGGTGTCATCTGCCCCCATCTCGCCAGCACTGGGGGCCCTGATGCTGCGCAGAGGTCTGCCAGCCCTCCTGCAAGCCAGGGAGAGATCAAGGCAGTGAATCAGCACAGGACACTTGGACCTGGCCCTTCCCCACCTACAAGGGCACAGGGGCTGCCTCCAGCCCACCCCTCATGGTGAGCTGAAGGGTGACATTGTGCCACCAGACAGACCACGTACTGCTTATTCTTGACCTAGACCTTCCCTAAGCTGTGATGAACAGGTCTAAATATGCTTGGGCACCCTTGAACATCCCCCATTCCAACTGCTCAGGGCCATCTCCTGCCCTGTGCCCCATGCCATGAGCCCCACTGTGCACCTCTCATCTTGGAGAGGCTCCTCCTCAGAGCCCTCTGAGTCCTCCATGTCAGAGGTGTTGAGGAAGCTGAAGCTCTCCAGCGCGTGCTCCACTGTCAGGCTGATGCTGGAGGCCCGGCTGAGGAAGACGCCTTGCTTCTGCTATGGAGGAAGGCACAGTGGAGTTGAATCCTGGTTCACCAGCCAAGACAGCCCTGCCACCCACATTACCAGTCTACGCCAGCAGAGATGGCCCCATCCCCATCATCCCTGGGCACTGCCAGCAGGGATGGCCCCGTCCCCATCATCCCTGGGCACTGCCAGCCAGGCTGACCCTGCCACCCTCACCCCATGACATCGCTGGGAGCCCCTCACCAGCAGCATCTCCTCCAGACGTTTGAGCTCCCGTTCGAGGGGCTGCAGCTCTGGGAACTGTCCCCGATAGTCATCCAGAGCTGAGCCCAGGAGGCCAATTGCCTCCTCCAGACCTGAATCCACCATCTTCCCCCGCGGCACCTCAGGGGTACTGGTGGGCAGTGGTGGGGTTGGGGTGGGCCTCTCTTCTGCAGAGGCTTGTGCCAGTGCTGTGGGGATACCAGTGCCAAAGTCACTTTGTGCTGTTGCCTGGCTCTGCACTGGCTCGGCCCTGCCAGCCTCATCCTCGCAGGAGGTGGCCCATGCCACGGAGGCGCGAGGCTTGGCCTCAGTGGCCCTGTCCTGCCCTGCCACAGCAGCTGCCACTGCAGCACCAGGGACAGGGTGTGAGTCTTGCTCGCCCATCCCTGTGTCCTCCGTGCTGGGCGCAGGCTCCCAAGGGCTCTCCACAGTCTTGACCTCCATTGTGGCATCCACACTGGCCTCGCTGATGTGGCTCAGAGTCCGGGAGTAGGGCACATGCCCGTTGGCCACTGTCTCCTTCTTATGGCTGCTTGGCTCCTCTGGCTGGCTCCCAGCAGGGGAGACACTGCTGCCACTGGCCCCAAGTACAGCGTCAGCCTCCTCTGGTTGCTGGGAGAAGGAGATCTCGATGGCAGGGGCGGAGGCCTGCACCTCAGGCTGCACGATGGGCTTGTGTGTGGCATGGCGGGCACTGCTGGACAGTTGGGGGCTGGAGGAGTCGTCCGAGGACTCAGAGGAGATGGACCAGGCTGTGCCGTTCTCCAGCTCCTCTTGGCGCCGCAGCATGTTCTGGAGAGGGGGAGAATGGTGTCAGCTGAGAGCCTGCTCCGGCTTCCCCATCTCCTCCAGCTGTCTGCGTGTCAAGCAGGGGCAGGATCGATCTGAGCTGGAGGGTACTGAGGCTGCCATGGCTCTGCTGACACAGCAGGATGGTCAGCAAACACCTGGCAGGTTCCAGCTCTGGATCCCACCCAATGCCAGCAGGAAATCCAGCTCCCCATGAACAGCCCCATATGTCCTGGAGCCTTGGGGTGCCAGCAGTCCCCTAGCACAGTGGGATGCAACACATGGAGCCAAGAACACCAATCACCATGGCTGCAAGGACAGCAACAGCTCCAGCACTGGCTGGTGGGGACAGCACCGGCCAGCACACCAACTTCTTGGTTCACCATCACGACAACTCCACATTAGTCACACCAGCACCGTGAGCAGTGCCACACCAGCACTGTCACACCAGCACCATCTCACCAGCACCATCACCAGTACCACACCAATGCCACCAGCACAGAGACACAGAGAAGCTGCCTACTCACTAGTGCCCAGCTCTTGCACGGGGGTGAACCCAGGCTCCCCTAGCTTGGGGACTAACTCTGCAGGACCAGCCAGACCCAGCTTGGCAGAATCAGGCCTTTGGGCATCAGCGAGGGATGGTGAGTAGGAGACAAGGAGTGGCTACAGCTACTGCAGGATGGCCACAGTGCTGGGCTAAGCTACTGGCCTGCTGCAGCCCCGCACTTACGCGGCCCTGCTGCGGCCATCTCCCGAGCTCGGCCGAGGAGACATCGCCGCAGGAGCAGCTCTGAGACAGCTTCTCGAAGAGTGTCTCTCGAAAGATGTCCAGCAAGGACCAACCACGCTTGTCAGCCACCCGCTCCGGGCTCTTGGGCAGAAAGAAGAGGAGCTGTGAACGTGGGAGGGAGGAGCAGGTGCCAGTACTGGGGAGTTCTGGTAGGATGGCTGGAGAGGAAGGAGCTGCCTACCCTTCCCTGAGCTGTGCCACCCTCTGAGACGTTGCTTAGGCACATCCCTGTGTGGGTCCCTCCACTGGCCATGTCTCCTGAGCAGCCCTGCCTGGTGCACACTTACATAGAATGCCTGTTCCCGCAGGGACGGCGTGTCAGGCGGACTCTGGTTGTAGGTGGAGAACCTCTTGTTCACTGTGGAAGCCTTGTTGACACTGCTGGCTGCTGAGGGCTGGTCGTCCTTGTCGAAGGGGCTGGGGAGGACAGCAGGGAGATGAGAGGTATGCACCAGCCTAGGGGGTCTCAAGACACCAGGACCCCCTCCAGACCAGCTCTGGTTTTCTACAATTACAGCCCAGATTTGGGATAGGAGAAGCCTGGGGCGGGTCATCTCTTGCTGGGCATCCCCTGCACTGCCATCTGCCTCCAGCAATGCATGCTGAGGTACTCACTTCCAGGTCACCTCCAGGCTGAGTTTGAGGGTGCCCAGGTCGTTGATATCCACAGCCACTACCTGGGGCAGAGCCGCAAAGAGGTCCTTGGTCTCGCAGGACACATTGCCCACCACAACATGGTTGGCCAGGCTCTTTAGCTCCGTCACCTAAAGAAGGAGGAGAGGAAGGAGAAGAGGAAATGAAACCATGGACCAGTGAGGGTGATGTTTAGGTGAGGTGCTGGAAGGAAACCCTAGGAAGTGGTGGAATCACCATCTCTGAAAATGTTAAAAAAACATAGATGTGGCACTTGGGGACACAGTTTAATGGTGGGATTGGCAGTTCTAGTTTAACACTTGGACTTGATGATCACAGAGATATTTTCCAGCATAAATGACTCTATGATACAGGGGGACAGCTGGCCCACCCCATCCCTTTCCTTTTATGCACTGTACCTTGATGGAGAGGAACTCAGTGACGAGGGGCAGGAAAACCATTTCCTCACTGTCCCACACCTGCTTGCTGTTCACCTCGATGCGCCCTCGCAGCTTCCACCGCTGCCGTCCATACTTCATGAAGATCTGGGGATGGAAATGTATGGGTATGGGGGAGACACGACCCCAGGGTGATGGGTGCCCTCTGTATGTCCCCAGGCATGGCCATGGACCCATGCCACTCACCACCACCCTGCAAAACGCCCTCCACACCAGCACCCACCTACACCCCTGAGACACCCCAAGGACAACAGGGCAGAGGAAGAGCAGAACCCAACCCGTATGGTCCCACCAACCTCATACTGGTCACCAGCACAAAGCCGGGCAAAGCCTGCCAGTCCTGCAAGAGAAGGCAGAAGGGCATCAGCAGGCAGCAGGCAGGCAGGCAGGCAGCAGGACAGGGATGGAGCAGGACATGGTACCTTTCATCCGGATGTGGAACTCGCCCAGCTGGCTCTCCAGCTCATTCTCCAACAGACACATGTTCTGGGAACAGACAGACGGATGGACAGGAGTCATGAGCATCCATGGACTCAGCACCCTGCTAGCCCACCCAGCCAGCTGCCTCAAGTCTTGGGTTGCAATGTAGGATGTAACCAAAAGTATGTATTCTATCACCATCTGTTAAAACCAGGTGAGGCAGTGATCTTTATCTCCAGGGGAGATACCTTCTGTTAAAGGGCCATCTGTTAAAACCAAGTGGGGCAGTGTTCTTTATCTTTTCCACAACCCATCCTTCCTCCAGGAAGGTATCTTCTGTTAATGGGCCATTGAGTACCACTGCAAGACTGATAAAATTACATCATCCCATTGTGACATGCAAGCATTTCCAACCTAGATAAAATCTGAGATTTGGAACATCAGAGCAGCTTTTTTCCACTGGATTACCAGAGGATAACCAGACCCTTCTACATCATCACTGTACCTTCCACAGGATCACTGCTTCAACAGAACCACATCTGTCACTTCAGCAGGACTGCAGCCCCATTTAATGGAACTGCTACCAACACCCTGACTGACGGGGTGTCAAGTTGTATTCTGACTCTGTCAGTGTTTTGGTTTTTTTTGTATTACTGTATTTTTATTTCAATTTTCCTAGTAAAGAACTGTTATTCCTATTCCCGTATTTTTGCTTGAGAGCTCCTTAATTTCATAATTAAAATAATTTGGAGGGAGGAGGTTCACATTTTCCATTTCAAGAGAGGCTCCTGCCTTTCTTAGCAGACACCTGTCCTTTCAAACCAAGACACTCACCTCTGTGTACTCCTTGTAGCCCTTGCTGGCCTCGGCCAGGCTCTCTCGTGCCTCCCGGCTGCCTGGCGAGCCCGTGCTGTAAGCCTTGACCATGTTGTGGGCTCCATCACGGAGCCGCCGCTGGATGCAGTAAGCCTCATACAGCTCATCTATCTGCAAGGACAGGCCCAAACTGCCGTGAGGAGCAGGGCTGGGGACAGCACGGCCACCCCAGCACTGCCCCAGCTCTCACCTTGCTGGCATGGAACTCCAGGCGACGCAGGAAGCGCTCGATGGACTTCACTTGCTGGAAAAGCAGAGGAGATGGTGTGAGCGGCAGTGCAGCCCCTCCCGGAGGAGCCACAGGTCAGGATGTGGCCTCTGTGTCCCCTGCACAGAGGCTGGGGCAGGTCCTGCCTGGGAGCTGCAGGGTGGCAGCCAGTGGAAAGTGCCCATGTGCTGCAGCCTTCTCCAGACTCCTGTACATCAGGTCCTCCAGGAGCCAAGCCAGGCTCCAGGGTGCTTTTTTTCCCAGCCTGTGAGCTAACCCATGCCTTGCATTCACTAACAACAGTTTCTGTTTGCCTGAAAGGGGTTACAAGATCATCTCTGCTTCATCCCCTGCCCACCTGGGCCACTCTGCCTGCAGAGTCCCAGACCCCCTCCTTCCCAGGGGACAAGGGCAGTGCTAACAGAGCGAGGCTGGCAGTAGCACATCCCAGGCACAAGGAAGGGGAATACAAGGGGGATGAGACACTGATCCCACTTACCTTATCCAGATCGTAGAGAAAGCCCTGGAGGAAAGATGAGAGGGATAAGAAGTAGCACAAAGCCAGCTCTGCCCACCCAAAGAAGACCCAGCACATGGCACCCACCACCCATAGCACGGCAGTGGGACATGCAGCACCCAGCCAGGGCTGGAGAGTGCATGACAGAGGGATGGGAGCCCCAACACCAGAGCCCCTGGGCTGGCCCCTACAATGCCACAGAAACAGGCTCTGCCCCAGGCACAATAGGACCACGAGTTGCCCCAGCTGTGCCCACAAGCTCGGCTGTCTACCCAAAGCACCCCTCCCCATAAGGCTCTTCCCAAGTGACACTCACCAAGCGTGAATTCCTCTTGGACTCACGGATCTGTGTGCTGAGCTTCTCCAGTTCCAGCTGGTGCACCTCCAGGTAGGCTCTGGGGGCAACCACACCATGGGGGTCAGGTTGGGATGCTGTGTCCAGGGCTCCTGCTCCCCACAGCCCACACAAACCCAGCACACATGGCAACACATGTTCCAACATGCAGGTGTGGGAACCCATATATGCCTCTACATGGGATATGTGGGATATGTGGGATATGGGACCCCACACAACCTGGGACACCAAGGCAATGTGCCCAGGAGACCTGGCATGTCCCTGCCCTGGTGGGAGCAGAGAGCTGCCAACCCCAAGCCATGTCACAAGCTGTCCCCATGCCCCTCAGAAGCTCTCTGCCTCCGCCCACCCAGCACTTACGTCAGGCCCTTCTTGAGAGCTTCGTACACCTCGTCCAGGCGGTTGGGCTGAGGCACCTTGGGTGGTGGGGATTTGTGGGACATTGAGAACATCCTACTGACCCTGGAGCCAGTCTTGCGGGAGACAGTGGGGGTGAAAGGTGAGAGATTCCTGGGGAGAGAGCCTGGGATCAGCACACAGCACCAGAGTCCTTCTGGGTGCCCCAGCTAGCCAGGCACTCTTCTCTAGAAAAGGGCAATCTCTGGCAGGGAGGCCAGGTCCAATGGGCCAGGTCCACCTGCTTGCCCCTCCCAGGACTCCCTGGCAGCCATTCTAAGTGTCCAGCAGGGCTGGAAGACACAGAGCCACGAGACTGGGCAGTGCTGCCTGTACCACATGCCTGCAGCCCCCTGGAAATGCATTTGGCTGGCCCAAAGCCATGGGAAAGACAAGGAGAAACCCACAAAAGTGAAGATGGAGAAGAGCAGGAAGGCAACACCATTCCAGCAGGGTCTAAGAGTTTGGCCTTGGTGTAGACTCTGAGGAGGTGGGGGGGTCCCTGGTGCCAGCTGGGGGGAGAAAAGACAAAGGAAGATGGCACCACCTGGAATCAAACTGAATTCCTGGAGAGTCCATGGGGACATCTCCAGCCCTGATCGCCCTCTAAAGGGGCCATGCTCAGCTCCATCCCAGCACCCAGGTTGCCAGGGGCATAGAGGTGTTCCCTGGGCACTGTGGCAGGGTGAAATACGCCACCTTGTGCTTCCAGGGCCAGGCAAGGATCCCAATCCAGCACAGGAGGGGACCAGCAGCCCTGTCACCTCATCACCCAGCACAGAGAGATGGGGCAGGGACATGCTCACTGCTGCTGTGCCTCTCCAGATGTCACCAAACCCGCTGGATAGAGCTGCCTCCCCCAGCTGACCCGCGGGATGCTGAGCCAGTGCTGGGACCCAAACACCACCCTTCCACCTTTCCACCCTTCCTGCCTTGTGCAATGGAGTCACTCCCCAGCCCAGCCTCGCTCAGACTGGCTCTTCCCTTCCTCCTTCCATGAAATCATCGTGCCACCAGTGCCCAGGAGACACCATGGGCTCCTCATTTCCCAGCCTCAGGCTGTACCTCCCATCCTGTGCTGCTCTTCACAGAAGTGACCAAAAGACTTCCCCAAATCACCGGTGGGGAAATGAGTGTCTCAGCCTCCTCCCAAGCAATGGGTAATCCCCTAATTTCCACCATTCCTTTTCCTTCCCATCCTCCAAGGTCCCTGGAGGCATCTCCCACAAGCATCTCCCCAGCAACCACTTGGCTGCAGGAATCTAAAAGTCCTCCCTCTTCTCTGTCTCTAAGGGCTCCCCTCTGGTATCCTAAAACCCAGCAATGTGCTGGTGACCTGTAAAGTGTCACTTGGCCCAGAGGCTGGACAGGACTTGGGGATAAAGTTGAGCATGGTGGGAGGTCAGAGCACAGGGAGGCTCTGCCTGCTACCGAAGAAGTACCTGCAAGGCAGTGGCCAGGAGCTAGGGATGGTGCAGAGAGGGCTGCTGCTGGGGAAGTGCAGCATGTGGGGATGCTCAGCAGAGAGGAGGAGGAAGGGTATGAAGGGACCATAACATCACCAGTGGATGGAGAGGACGAAGCAGGGAAGAGCTGCTCCTCACACTGCAGCTGGCAGGCATCTGGCAAAACCTTTCAAACGATAGGTTTGAGGTGACCCTGAGGAAACTCTGATTCACACCAGCACTCAACCCCAAAACTGACTGCTGCAGGATGTCAAGGCCATCAAGACACTTCAAAGCTACCCCAGCTCTACCGCACCCATTAAACATTGAGATGGTTACAGGGAAGGTCTTAAGAGCTGGTTGAAGAATGAGGTGAGCTCCACCTGCCCCCTCTGTCCTCCCGTGGCAGCAGCCAGCAGGGTCCTCACCCCACCTGGGGCATGGCATGGCAGAAGGCTGGGATGATGGGCTCTGTCTCCTACATGGCCTCAGAGTTCCCTGCAGCCCCCTGTGCAACAGCCCCTGGCTACCACAAGGATCCCTGAGGGAGATGCTGGGACAGCTGGATGAGAAGGAGCCTCAGGATGCACAGCAGGTCCCACCACAAAGCCCAAGCCTGTCCCCATTGCTCGTGGCAGGCAGCATGAGCACCCATGTGGTACCTGAAGGGCCGGTCGGCCGATGAGTTCACTCCGGCGAAGGACTGGCTCCTATTGATCTTGGTGACGAGGACTCGGCGCTGCGGGCGCACAGACAGTGACATCGTTGAGTGTGACCTGGAGGGCCGCCCTGGGGACAATGACACATCAGGGTCACCAGCAGCACGGTGAGGACACACATGCAGGCAGGACTGCCACCAGGACTGAGAATGGCACCCACGGACCATGGGTTGGGAGACTTTCCACTCTCTCAGTCCAAGAACACTCCTGGTGGCACTGGGACACAGATCCCGTGCTGCCCCCAGAGACACTGCCCCTGGTGAAGTGGGGCTCTGGGCACTGTGAGCTCTCAGTGGGCACACCAGACAGACGTGTCCCAGGTTGGCCCTATGGGAATCACAGAAAGAATCACTGCCCAGTGCCTACCATGGCCTTTCCCAGACATGTCCATGGCAAACTTTACACGGTGCCCAAGTCTAGACACCTCCTCCTGAACCCCACCTTGTCCCATATCTGTTGTCACCCGTGCCACCCTGCAGCAGGGGCAGGAAAGGCACCCTACTGCCCAGCCCTTTGCTGTCTTCTCACTTGCTTCCGCTCACTCCAGCAATCGGGAAGGAAACCCAAGGACAACAAAGCACTTTGCCAGGAGCTCTGCGTGGGGGAAGAAAAGGACGAGCCATTCCCTGCCAGGGAAAGTCCGTGCAGACTACATGCGTCCAGCCCCATGGCTGCTGCACCCCATCCTCTGCTCCTGGCAGTGGCAGTGCCAGGAGCCCTGAAACCACTGCTGTGACCTGCCTGTCCCCACCACAGCCAGTGCAGTTGATGTCAGCCAGCGATGGAACAGACTTCTGAAACTCAGGGCCTGAACCTGGCTTCCACTCTGTGTCACAGCAACCATCCTTGTAGCCCTGGCCAGCGCTGGGGCTTAGGAAGGGCAGCCCAAAGGACAAGGCAAGAGCAGGGGAGAACAGGGCTCCTGGCCCTGCCACCCCCAGCAGTGCCAGCTGTGCACAGGGAGGAGCAGGATGCAGGATGCTCCATTTCATTCTGGCCACCGCTGATGGCAGGTCAATCCCTCTGTCCCAGCCAGCCCTGAGCACAGCTGCAATAGTGCTGGGAATGAGCCCACACAGTGCCTGGCAGTCACACACCCCACCCAGGCAAGACTCGAGGAATGCACAGCTTCCCTGGCTGACAGACTGAGCCAGAGCCACCTCTCTCCATCCTAAGGAGCTCACTTTGCCTTTCCTCCTGTCTCCAGCATGGCTGACAGTGAACAGCACGGGGACACAGGCACTGCTGGGGCTTCCACCACCATTCCCCCTCCTTCCCCATGCTCAGGAGTCCAGCTCGGCCTGGTCCCACATGGCTCACACCCACTCAGGGTGGGCATCCCCCCAGCACTGTGCCCCTCACCACCCCGCACGCCAGGCTGGGGACAGGGATTTGCAGCACCCAGGATGTGCCAGAGCCATTTGCAGTCAAAGCTAACCACCACTACCACTCACCTCTATCCCAGTGGAGCCAGGAGGCAGCAGGTCCATCTGGTTCCCCCTTGGGACTCGTGTCCCACTCACACCACAGAGCCACTCAGCGGGTCCCACAGCCACAGCGCTATCTGGGTGCCGGTTCCTCCATTTTCCAGGACAACACTGTCCCAATTAAGCTCATTAGGAAGAGCTGTAATCCCTGGCAGCCCGGCTGACCTGCAGGCCTGGCAGATTACCCTCTGCAGGGCTCTTTAATCTGCTCCCCACTGAGCAAGGAGGGCCTGTGGCACCCGTGCTTGCTCTCTACTGGGTGCTACAGTGGCTCAGCCATAGGGAGAGCACCCAGCACCCACAGGACAAGGCTCGCATGTGTGGGGTAGGTCACAGTTCAGGGTGAGGACAGTCCTGCCAACCCATCCTTCTCCAGCCCACTTTGCCATTTTGGAGCACAGAGGGACCTCTAAGGAGGGTTTCCCAGGCAGGAGCCTGCACTGGGGAAGGATCTTAGGCTGTCAGAGAGAAGGATGCTGAGAGCATTATGGGGAGGAGGATGCTGGAGGGGGAGAAGGATGCTGGGTGTGCTGGAGGGGACTGATGCCCCAGCACAATTTCCCAGCAGTCAGAGCAATCTGCAGCCACTTGCCCAGGCACCTCAGAGGCTCCAGCAGACACTTGTGCCATGCTGGATCCTGCTCCAAAGCACAGGAGGCTCCCTCACTGGCACAGGGAGCAGTGGCTGCTGATAGGACCACATTCCTGTGTTCCAGCCCTGGACCCAGCTCTCCCCCCAAACATCCACCACAATGCACCATGGCACCCTGCAACCAAGATCCTGTGCCAGGACCCCAAGCCCCCTTGGAGGAGGGGAACACCATACCCCTGCTCTGCAGGAGTGATGCTCCAGGAGCCACAAGGATGCTCTAGCCCAGCACCGGCGGGCAGCCAGCCCCACAGCGCTGCCTGCATGAGGCAGGGCAGGCAGGATGTGGGGTCTCTGTTCCTGGCACTCTTGGGCTTGGCTTACACAGAAGGAAAAATCCCCAGCATAGTGCATTCCTGACATTACCGAGATAAGAGGTACCTGGTACCAGCAGCACAGCCAGCCCCCGCAGGGAGCAGAGCCTGGGGCACGCTTGGAAGGGACCACTGGGCACCGTATCTTGCCCAGGCTGGTGAGCCCCGTGCCAGGCTTACCATGAGGCTGGCACCAGCAGAGCACCGGCACACTCATGTCCCTGCCATGGGCTAAAGCCCCCAACACATCCTTTCTCCTGAGCAGAAGAGATCGTGCCCCGAAGGTTCAGTCCCAGCAAGCCCCACCGCCCCCTGCCCTTAGCTCGGGCTCAGTGCTAACAAACCTGCCTCCCGACCAAGCTTTTCACCTTTTCCGTGCTACAGACTGCCTCCAGATCTCCCAGCGTAGGAAATGCAATCCTGGGAGTGTGTCCCTCTGTCCGTCCCCGGCCGGCACTGCCCGTGGGCAGCGGCCAAAAGGGCAGCGAGCAGCTGAACAGGCAGCACAGCGCGGGGTGCTGGAGCCCACCCTGGGGCTCTCCAGCCCGGCCGCCGGCTCCTCTGGCTCCTCTCTCGGTGCTCTGGAGATGATTGGGATCCCAAGAATGCTGGTCTGAGCAGCGGAGGGGGCAGTCCGACCGGCTGGGTTGGTCCCAGCTGGTTTCTGTTTCCGACACTCAGACACCAGCCTCAGGTCGCTCTGGCGAGTTTATCAACACTGCCCTGGTCGGAGACGCCCCAAACTGGCTCCCCCTGAGTCCCCAGCCCTGCAGCCCTGTGAGCTGGGGGTGCTCTGACCAGCACCTCCAGGGATGTCACTCATTGAACGCCACCAATGCCCAGGGTCGCCAACCCAGCTGACTCCAGCACCCCTCACCTCGGGGAAGACACCCAGGACTAACCAGCAGCACCCAAGGGGGGTGGGCTGTAGTCCCTGCACTGATGGCACTGCGGCCATCCCTGGGGCACAGCAGGGCACCAGTGTCCCTCAGTGGGGGAGCCACTGCCCGTGGTGTTTAGGACAAGTGGGGGGTCCTGCCACGCCCCGCCCCAGCACCTTTGGGTGAAACTTTGGCGCAGGGCAGGGATGACCTCGGGAGCCTGCGAACTCAGCGCGCTGGCTCGGCTCCCCCCGGAGCAGCCGTGTTTGCACAGCTGTGGCCCCGCTGCCCCAACCCAGGCACGTACCCCGGGCCCCGCCGGCCCCTTCCGGCCCCGGGACAGCCCTTGGCCGGCTCCCAGCGTGGGCTGGAGCAGTTCTTCCCTCCCATCACTCCTCATCCCCCCTCAGCACAGAGGATGGGAGCATCCGGTGACCAAAGCCATGCTGCCTTGGTCACGAGGAGCCCGAGAGCCGCCTCTTCCCTGACCTCTCCACGCTCTGCCTCTCCGCCAGGAAGGCAGGACACCCCCGGCTCCTCTCGTGCTGGGCAAGGAAAGGGATTGGGGGCTTTTGGGAGTCAGATGAGTCAGTGAATGGCATCCTGGCTCCCGTGACTCAGCCGGAGAGAAAGTCTCAGCCATAAGGTCACAGCCCCACAGCCCCCACCGGAACAGGGAATGGCAGTTTGGTTGTTTGCGTGCTGGCTGCTCTCAGCAGTTTGGGTTGGATAGGTGCTGGGTGCTCTCAGCCCCATGGCAGTAGGGACATGGTGCTGATATCCGCCCCTGTGGTCATGGGAGGCTGCTGGCTCCTTGGGCCAAGTGGGAGGGCGACAGGAAAGGGAAGGAGCTGCGAATGGGAAGAATTGGAGGAAGTGCTTATTTACCCCGCGGAGTATCCCTGCGGAAGGGCAGGGCACGGCACAGGCAGACACTCACAGCCAACTCCTCGGAGGGGCTCACAGCCCCCGACCCTGCCACTCATCCCATGGGCTCCCTGTCTCCAGCCAGGAGGAGCAAACCCAAACTGAAAGGCAAGGAAGCAGCCACCACCGGGGCAAGGGGTTTCCCAGCAGCTGGCAGAGCTCAAGCCCCGTGTATTCTCTAGGATGGCTCCTGGGAACCAGCTCAGGACTACTGTGGTCCTGGTGAAGTGAGTCTCCCACCACCAAAGGCACAAACTGAGCACCTAGTCAGGATCCCCACAGACACTGCTCATCTCCATACCCTGTGAGACAGGGATGCATCCTGGCCATGGGCACCAGACTCCACTCCTGAGTGGGCTGTGATCCCTCTCAGAAGTGCTGGGATTCTCTAGAAGAATCCTCCTGGGATTGGCATAACCTTTTGGAGGTCCCACATGCCACCTTCCCCTGACCTCCTCATCTCTAGGGTGCTCTGTTGGGTACCAGTAGCTGTCCCCACAAATCCTGCCCATACAACTTGGTCCAAGTGCACAAAAGCAATCCCAAGGCCCTCCGTTCTGCCCAGGTCCCCTGGGGCCACCACACCAGGGATGCTCAACATGGAGATGGGCTCTGTTTGTCCTCATCAGATATGGGGCATGAGAGGGGAAAAAACAGTTTGATGAGGAAAATTGGGCTGCCATGGCATCGAGGTCTGCTGTGGCATCAGGGGTGCATCACCCCGGAGCACCTGAAGCTGTGGCCCCTCTCCTACCTTGAGACACAGACCCTGGTATAGGCAACAACAAGATCAGGCAGCCAGGGGGTTCCATCCTGCACAGACACCCTGTCCTGACATCCTGTCACAGCAACCCGCGGTGACAACTGTGTCCCTTGCAGGTGGAGGCTGCATATGTCCTTGGTGTCCCTGTCAGGGAGAGCTTTCCTCTCAAGAAAACTCCTCACCCCAAAAATACCCTCCTGAGCCCAGCCACGTCACCCCGGGAGCCTCAATCAACTGGGGGTCCCCAAATTATCGCCGTTTGCTGGGAAGCCCTGATGCTGCCGGTGCTCAGTACCTTTCGGTTTGCCACTCATGGCGTGCTGCGGCAGCACATCCCTCTCGGGCTGGGCTCAGCGTCCCGGCTGGTTGTTGCTCTCTCATGCCGTCCGTCCGTCGGTCTGTCCGCCCGAGTGCGGGGGCCGTGGCCGGAGGGCTCCCCCGGGCAGCACAGTCTCCTCCCCCGCTTCCCCTGCCCGCGGGCTGACATCACTGCCCAGCGCCGCAGCCCCGGCGTGACTCAAGGGGGACGGAGGATGGGAGGACACGGGAGGATGCCTTGGAGGGAAGGGGCCCCACCAGCACCGGCTGCTCCCGGAGCACAGAACACTTCGGTCCCTATCCTTCCCTCCCCACTGTCCCCTAGGGAAACTGAGGCACGGGTGGGAGGGAGGGGAACACAATGCAAACCCCCTCTTCAGCGCCTCTCTGGATCGCTCCCCTTGGAGACCCCCGGTCCCGCGGGCACCCAGGGCTGAGCACACGCCAGGGAGTACACACTGCCCTGCGAACGCACCGCTGGCCCGGAGCTGCACTCCAGGCTGGGGGGGAATCACAGCCCCTCGCCCCCATCCCTGCCGGCTCCACTGCGGCAGGCACAAAACCGTGGGCAGCTGACGCTCACACCACTGCCGCTTGATTCTCCATTGCTTTGGTTTAAATATAAGTATATACAAATACAATAAATATATATCGTTATATTTATGTATATATAAAACTATCGTGGCTTTGCTGTAGGCTTCCCACAGCATGCAATCCCGTGGTATGCCTGTGGGCACCCTCCAAAACTCAGGAGCCACTGGGAAAAGGGTATTCTTGCTCAAAAGTCCCTACTTTGTACCCTGAGTATCCAAAGCCTTGGAGGAGCTCGCTTCAGCCACAGGGCTCTCCAAAGATGTTGGGGTGCAATTCCCATGGGAGAATGTCTCTCCTGCTTTCCATGGGGCTCCAGCTCCCATAGGGCAGCGTGGCAGACCCACCTGCCCTCCATGCCAGTCCCAGCAGCCAGCAGCACCTCTCAGGCCCATAACTCCCTGTTTAGTGCCCTAAACAACCAGGAGACTCTATGGCACAGATGTCACCATGCTTCAGCACCGGTCCTGAGAATACCCAAGACTGGCACCCCCCTCCAGGTTGGACAAAGGCTGGAGCAGTCAGCTCTGTCCTGGCTGGAATCAGCTGCCCTCACCACGTCACTGAGCAGGAAAAAACACCTCCCTCCCAGGCTCTTTTCCTGTTTGCTGCTGATTTTAGAGCAAGGTCAGGACAGGTTCAGGAGGGAAAGCACTGGGACAGAGTCTTGGGGGTCCTTGCAGATATGAGGTCCTCCCGCAAAGTTAATCCCTCGCCCAGAGAGTCAGCCTGTTGTGGGATTGCTTCCCCAGCCCAGAGCAGGCCCCCTCCCTGCAGGTCCTGTAGGGGACAAGAAGCATCAGGGTTTCCCACGTATGGTGGCATGGCTGTGGGCACTCACATGTGGCTCTGGAGCCAGCCACAGTCAGGCCTGCAGAGCTGGGGTTGCAGCGGTGTCACCAGAGAGTGCTGTGACCCAGGGTATCCTCAGGTCCCAGTGCCCAGGTGGGTGCACAGCATCAGCCACATTGAGAGAGCAGCTGGAGCTGGTGAGGCTGGGCTGGCTCTGAGAAGCATCCAAAGAAAAACCATCCCAGGTGTCCGCCAGCCTGCAGCCTCCATGCCAGTGCCATGGGCTCTGGGGAGCCAGCAGCCCAGCACACTGCAAAGTCCATCTCCACCCCAGCCTTCCAGAACCCGCATGAACACCATGTCTCCTACCTGGCCTGGACACGATGCATCCCCCCAGCTCTCCCAGCCGATGGGCAGAGTCCCATCCTGGCGGCTGCCGTGGGCAGCGGCCACCACCCGGCTTTTCACCCCGTGCTGCTTCTCCCCAGGGAACGGCATCACTGCCGGCACCGCCCCGGCTCTGACCATCCCTGTGCAAAGCCTGGCCGCGCTGGCAGCCGTGCGGAGCCAGCGCCCGGCACACGGCCAGGCAGCGCGCCCGCAGCGCCGGCCCATGCCAGCTTGTTTGTTCTCATTAAAGGTTAATGAGAAAGCCACGCTAAAGCTGCCCCAGCCACGGGAACGGCGGGAGGGGCATTCCCCGGTGCCATGCTGAGTGAGGGGACTTCCAGGCTTCTCTCGCAGAGGTGTGACAGCCAGGCTGTGCTGCTTGCAGGGACTCTGCCTCTCCGTAGCCTGCAGTCCCAGGGGGATTTGTGTGGCAGCTGACACATGGGTGAGGTGTCTGGCATGGCACCATCCCGGGTATCACTCTTGGGGAGACCACCAGGAGCAGGCAGGAGACAGGGTCAGGCATTCCAAAAGTGGCAGAGGGCACTAGAGAAGGACGCATCACATCAGCCATGCCCTCTGAGCACCTCACAAAACCCAAGGGCACTTGGGTGGGGCTTGACAGCTCAGGACACCTTGCCAAGGGAGGGCAGAGGAAGGGCACAAGTCATTCCATCAGTGCCAGCGTGGTAATTGAGTTAAATGAGTCCCTGTTCCTGGCTTGGCCAGGGATAGAGAGTGGGTGCAAGGAAAGGGACATCTCCATGTGACTCTTCAACTCAGGGGACTTCCCTGCATATTCATCACTCTGGTCAGCTCAACCTGCCAGGGTGGCTGCCTCAATCCCTCTGCAGAGCAGATGTGGGTGTAATGCCCCAGGTGCTCCCTTTTTGGCAGTATCTCTTTATGCCTTCCTCTTAGCAGGCCTGGGGAGCCCCTGGGCATCCCAACCACAACAGCTGAATATGCAAACAAAACACTCCATAGGCAGCCATGTACACACATGTACAGCCATGGCCAATTTGTGACAGAAGAGCAGCTTCCCATAGTTCCCACATCCTGCCAGCAGAGTCCTAGGGAAATTCTCCAGCTTCTTCCTGCTGGCCCAGGGACCATCAGCATTTAGGCTGAGCCCACCCAGCCCCTGGAGAAGCCACCAGCCCCAACTCTACGGTGCCTTGGTGGCACCAGCACCAAAGGCAAGGTGATGAAGAAGCTATTTCAGGCTGTTTTGGACAAGTACTCCCCAGCCACAGACATCCTTGAGTAGCTGGGAATGTCATCATAGCTGGAAACCTGACAGGAAAGGGCATAGGCCAGCCTCAGTCAGTATCAAAAGTCACGGCTGGCCAAAACGGTTTGTGGAGATGGAATCAGCACCAGCCTGGTAAGGGGCCAAAAAACTCCTGGCCATAGGGGAGTCTTGGGAGAAGGCAGGAGATGACAATTTTGGCAAGAAGACACACAGTCATGGCTTGAAGGAGAATCACAGTAAATGACCAAGTGACTTGTCCTGGGCTAGGACAGCTGGTCCTAGAGCTGCAGGAGGTCACCCCCACCACAGTGCTACAGTTGCTTCTTGGACTTTATTTTCTTCTAAAACAGGCAAAGCCAACTCCAAAAAATCCTGAGAGCTCAACGCAGATTTTTCTGCAAGTGGATGCGCTGAGGGCTGGAGAAGGACCAGCCCTTGTGCCAAGCCAGGCTCTACCCCCATCCAGGCTGGCCCCGATGCTGTCGGCAGCATCCCTTCCCGGAGGGGCTGGGCATGGGGCGGTGGCAGATTCGAGCCCTCCCCCCTCGCTTCCTCACATCGTCCCCACACGGCTGCAGAAATAGAAGCATTATAAATGGCAGCCCTATAAATAACCCCAAAGCACGCGGCGGGGAGCTCGTCCCAGCCCAGCACTGGCCTCAGCCCACGCAAAGCCAGGGCTTGGGCTGCCTTCATTGTGCCCTGGGGATCTCAAATACCAGCTGCTCCCTGCCTGCCATGAGTTTCCCAGGGTCCTGTCCTTTAGGTCAGTGTCATGGGCAGGAACTCCAGTGCATCCGCTGAGCCTCAGCCACGGGCAAGATCTGGAGCCCAGCCTGATGGCATTCCTGGGGGACACCCGACGCCCATCCAGCTCCTCCCGTCCAGCCAGCACTGGACAATGCCCATCGCAGGCACCCTGCTACAACTCTGCCAGCAGATTCCTGAGCAAAACGGCAGCTCTGACCAGGAGCTTCAGCAAGGCTTGGGAAGAGATATCCCTGTCCTCACTGCAGATCAAGTTATCCCCTGGTTGCACCTCAACACCTCTCAGCTGTTTCCCCCTGACATCCCCCATCACTGCCATGTCCATTGCTGTCCTCATTTCCATGCTCAACCCTAACATGCCGTGTCCTCCCTGGGGACTCAGCCACCACCACGCCAGGAGTACCACCACGCCACCACAGTTCTTTTCCACCCAGGAGACTGTGGCAATGGGGACCCGCGCAAGCCGAGAGGAGGCAACGCCGCTGGTGACAAGCAGGTGACAAGCCCTGCACTGCCGGATTTTGCGCGGCGTCACAGCCTCACGTCCCAGCCCTGCTCAGGGAACGCAGTGAGGCCAACAGCCAGGAGATGGGAAACATGGGGTTTATAGGATGGCCAGGACTTCCCAGTGCCCTCGGGAGTCTCCTCTGGGAATGTGGCAAGGGTAAAACCCGCTGAGGCTGTTTGCACGCTCTGGGATGGCCGGAGGTGCGGCAGAGGAAGGGTTAATGGTACGAGGCCTTCCCGAGCACTTCTTGGCAGCCTGGGAAGGGCTGGGAGACAGGAGAATCGGGCCAGCAACAAAGCGAGATCTGTCTCATTAATTCCTCCAAGCATTCCTCCCTCCGTCACCCCGAAAGGGAGGAGGAGGCAGCACCCAGCTGACATGGTGCACCAAGTCCCTCGGGAACCCGCCGGGTCCCGCCTGGGCGCCGGGCAGGGATGGGGGCGATGGCTGCGGGATCCGGGGCTCTGCCGTCCCGCAGGAGCTCGGGCACGGCCCTATATGGGCACGGGCAGCTTGTCCCTCGCCCGCTGTACCCCTGCTCGCACCCCTGCCCGGAGTCCTGAGGGATTCGGGGCAAGACACGGTTCATGCCATCAGCGTCATTCCAAACCCGGGAGCGAAAGAGTGGCTGGAGAAACTGATATATCCTAGACAGGGTCTGGGGGACAGCGGGTGACATTGGGGGTGCTCGCCCTGATATCCCACTGTCAGGCGGCTCCTTCTCCGAGTGTCTCCGGCCACGGTCCGGCCGGGCCGCGGGGTGCGGAGGATTTCCCCGAACGGCAGCGGGGCGGAGGAGCGGAGCCCCGTGTCCGTGTCCCCGTGTCCGTGTCCGTGTCCCCGTGTCCCCGTCCCCTTCGCCGCCCTCCCGCCGTGCCCGGACACCCCAGCGCGGCGTGGGGCGCCCACCGGGGTGGCGGCAGAGGGGACGCGGGCGGGCGGTGGCTTGCGGCGACGTGGCCCCCCCAAGGGTGTAGCCCTGCTAAGGCCACCAAACCCGCTCCCCCCGACCCCCCCGTGGCCGCGGGGTGCGGAGGTGCGGGTGGCACTCACATGTCCCAGGAGAGGCGGGGGACGAGGCGCGGGGCGAAATCGGGCCTGGCTCGGTGCATCCCCTTTGTTCCACTCCCATGGACGGGAGCAAGCGGGGAGTTCGTGCAGGCTCTTGGCAGCGCCCACCCCGGCTCTCTCCATGGAAACGCGGGAGCCATGTGATTTCGGCAGGAAACCACGGCCCAGCCAGCGCCAATAGCAGCTGCATGGACGGGAGCACCTCCCTCCCCGAGGCGACCGACACCGCTGCCGACACCGCCGACACCGCCATCGCCACCGCCGCCACCGCCACCGCCACCAACACTGCCACCGCCACCACGGCCCTGCGGGGGTCCCAGACCCGCCGGCCCAACAACATTCCCCAGGAGTCCACAAACCCCACCATGAGCCGGAGCAGGATCCCACCTCCCCCGAGGCGAGGGGAGTGGGGGCAGCCCGGCTTGCATGGCCCCGGGCTGTTCGCCTTCCTGCCGCACACAGCCTCCCATTGCCAGGGAAGCAATGGCTGGAGCAACATCTTCTCCCTCACCACTCCCGTGTCCCCCGCACAGCCTCCCAGGCTTCAGTGCTCTCTGACAGACCCCGGGCATGTTTCACATTCCAGCAGTGAAGTGACATGACCAAGGCTGTGCAGTCAGTCAGTCAGTGGTAGAGGGAACACCTAAACATCCTCGCTCTCAGCTCTGTGACACCCAGCACCCCACGCTGCCTTTCCTCCCCCCAGCTCCTGCATCTGAGCCATGCTCGGACCTCTGCCAATCAGAAAGTCCACTCTGGGGGAGCAGAGCATTGGCACTAATCCACATTCACCATCCCACCAGCTCCCAGCATCCTAGGAAAGCAGCAGGAGAGTGCTCCCAGCTTCCCCAACTAAGGGACAGGCACCCCCAGTGTAAATGTAGGCTGTCACCCAAGGGATGCCACGGTCACACGGTGCTGCTTCCACAACTGCCAGTCCACTGCCTAAACCTTGACACCTGTGAGCATCCCTGAAGGTGGAGGGGTGAGGAAGCCACATGCCTGTTGGGCGGATGCACCCTGCTCCTCTCCTTTCTCCCAAGACCCTCTTTCTCCTACCTGTCCTAGATCCTACTGAGTCAACCCAGTTTTAAATGGAACTGAAACCTTTGCAGCCCTGGAGAGACATCCTTCACGCAAGGAGAAGGCTATGCAGAGCTCCTGCCAGCCCTGTGAGGCAGAAACACTAATTAGACCACCATCAGGTCTTGTAGCCCAGTGGAGCAGGGCAATATCAGTGACAAGGAAATCATTGCACCACTCTCACTCTCCTGGGGCCACACCAAGGAGCACAGCATTTGCTGCCAAGGTTGCTCAGTGAGAACCAGGGCGTCCCAGCTCCCAGCCCAGTTCTCCAGGCTGGCCTGGTTACACGGAAAGAGAAATGATGCAAAGATGGGTGAGGGGACAAGCAGGTCCTAAGGCCACCAGGGAAAAGCCAAGCCAAAAGGCCAACAAGGAGAGGCTGCCAGGGTGGATCTGCCAAGCCATGTGGTTGATGAATCCCAAAATGGTCCATATTGGAGGAGACCTTAAAGACCACCTGGTTTCAACCTCTGCCATGAGCAGAAACTCCTTTCACTAGACCAGATTACTCCAAACCTCATCCAACCTGGCCTTGAACACTTCCAGGGATGGGGCAGCCACAGCTTCTCCAGGCAACCTGTGTCAGGGCCTCACCTTCCTCACAGGGAATAATTTTTTCCAAATACCCAATCTAACCCTATCCTCTGTCAGTTTGAAGCCATTCCCCCTTGTTCCGTGACTCTGTGCTCTTGTCTAAAGTCCCTCTTAAGGTCTTTAGGAGCCCTTTTAGGGATTGGAAGGGACTCCAAGGTCTCCCTGGAGCCTTCTCGATCTCCAGGCTGAACAGCCCCTACTCCCTCAGCCTGTCTCCACAGCAGAGATGCTCCAGACCTCTGAGCATCTGTTCCATGGTTTGACCACCTTCTCAGTAAAAACTTGGGGTGCCTGGAGGTAGACTGACCCACAGCACCACATTCCACTTACCTATGCATCATCATCCCAAGGTAAAACCCCATTCCTGGTTGCTGCTGGGGAGCAGCTGTATCCCTGCAGCCAGCAGGAGAGGGGAGTGCACCCTCCTCTCGGCCACACGCCTGCCTGCCCTGCCAGGCTGGGTTGTGGAGCCAAGCACTCCCTGTGCCAAGGCCAGGGCTGGCACACTGCACTGGCTGCTCTGGGAGCTTGCTCAGCACGGACCAGCTTGGCAAACAAAAACAAGGGTAGGCTTCTGCCCGAGTTCTGGCAGCACTTGCCCTTCAAAACTCCCTCCTGGATTTATGGAGGTATGGTGTCTGCTGGCAGGAAGGAGTTAAACCTCCCAGCATGGATTTGGATACTCCTGGGTTAACCTTCCCAGCATGGATGCAGATAATCTTGGTTTAACCCTTTCATTATGGATATGGATACTCTTGGGCTAGTCTTGCCAGCATGGATATGGATGGATACTCATGATTTAATCCTTTCATTATGGATACAGATACTCCTGGGCTAACCCTTCCAGCATGGATATGGATACTCCTGGATTCCTGTCACTGAAGGAGCCTTCCCAGCAGTCTGGTTGGGAAGCTGGGCATTGGTGCAGGAAAGAGTCCCTGAGCCCAAGGGCACTTTGTCTGAGAACCTGCTAGTATTAGTGAGTTCCTCCCAGCACAGGATTGCACCTTTCCAGAGCCTGGTGACCCGAGACCACTCCAAGCACATTCCTCTTCTGGCAGCTTCAGCAACAGCCGCGC
Source organism: Acridotheres tristis (assembly GCA_037013685.1). NCBI lineage: Eukaryota > Metazoa > Chordata > Aves > Passeriformes > Sturnidae > Acridotheres > Acridotheres tristis. The sequence continues at coordinate 13,643,202 of CM072898.1, forward strand.
CAGCTGCCTGCAGCCGCCTGCCGCGGTGCAGAGAAAGGTCTGAGCCGTCTGCTCCACGGGTCTCTGCCCAAATTGCTCTTCTCACTGCAGGCTGGGCCTGGAGCCACGTCTTCCTCTCCCCTCTCTCTGGAGGGCTGGAGGCCAGCCCTTGGCTCCAGGCTGGAGCTGCTGCGTGCTCAGCATTCCTGCTCTGCGCTGGAGCAAGGCAACACACAGAGGCCAGGGCGCCAGGCCTTGCACCGGGACAGCCACGCGTGTTGAGAGCCTGGCCACCACCCTCCGTGAGCAGCTGAGGTCCCTCCACAGAGCCTGCCACCATCCCTGCCACCATCCCTGCCACTGCCTCAGAGATGAGCATCCAGCATCCCTTCAGCTGTGTGTTTTTGGGGAACACAACCTGGTAAAAAGCTAAGGGAGCCAGGGCAGTGCTGATGCAGCATAAGCAATGTGAGCTGCTGTTCTAGCTGACTCACCGGAGCTCTGGCCACACTCGAGAACTGGCCAGCAGCACTTCTAGAAAGGCTGTGCCAGCAGGTCCCCTGAGCTCTGCTGGAAAACCTTCCCCAACACACTCGGGGCCAGCTCATAGCAGCAGGAGGCAGGGCACAGCCCTGACCCAACTCGTCCTTTTCCATGGGGCAGAACTGCATGTCCCGGCACTTTGCCTGCCCACTGGGTCAGGAAAAGGGAAGGCAGGATACCCCCAGAGTGGCCACAAACCTACTCGGTGTTGGCCAGCACTGGGTGCTGCTCAGCTCTCCCAGACTCTGGCCAGCAATCCGGAATCTGGGTCAGGGCTTTGCAGCAGAGCCAGGACATCCAGACTGTGACTTCATCAGGTCCAGCTCCAGCATGGGCCAGGAGGGTAAGGAGCTGCAGAACAGCACTGGTCCAGACTCTCCACCACCAGCCACCTGCCCCCACTCCCTTCTCCACCCCAGGAAAGTTGTTGGTAGCATCTCCAGCCACTATCCCAGCTCAGTCTGGGGGACTGAACATCCCCTGGGACCACTCCACCTCCTGCAAGCAGGCAGCCATCACCACCTCAGCACAGCAGGAACCAGCTCATGCACACACCCGCAGGATCACTCCGAAAGTATCCATGATTCACAACATTCCTACAGTCCTTTGCTGTTGTCTAACACTGAGCAGGAAGGCTGAGGTTGTGGGCAAGCCCAGAAACCAGCCTAGCCCAGCAGACATAGCCAGTGGCAGGGCAACTGGCACAGCTGGATCACAGCTGAGGTGCCAGCAGCCTTGAGGATTCAACACTGCACCAGGTGAAGCAAAGCTTGGCCGATCAAGTTAGCTGAGGTAGAAATGCATTGCCCCAAAGCTGGTGCTGCAAGGATTTGAGAGCAAAAGGCCATTTGGAGCACAAGGCGTTTTGGCAGGGCTGAGTCTGCAAATTTGGCAGAGCTGTATGCAAATGCATGTAAAAATAGTCCTTCCAAGCAGGGCAGGGGATCCCACACACACCCTGATCCGCTCCACTGCTGAGGTCCTCCCATGAGCAGTGCCTGCTACACCCAAGAGCAGAGTGAGTCCACCTGGGAACAGCCAGTGTGCACCCATGTGCCTCCCAGAGCATGAAAGTGCTTCCTTCACTGCAGTGAGCACCAGCCTCCAGCAAAGCTCCATCCCCTCCAAAGAAAACAACAAAGAAAATGCTGGGATGGGGATTAAGGAAATGAAACCAGCTCTGCAGGGTAAGCAAGGATAGGAAGTGGCTGTGATATCTCCTCTCCCCACTGGCCTACAGCTCTCTCAGCCCAGAGCCCACAGCATGGCACATCTAAACCCAAGAGAAATCATATGCTGGAGTGTGTTGAATAACTGAGAGGTTTCTGAGTGATCTCTGCTCCTGAGATGTAACAGGCACTTGGGGAGCCTTGATGGTCCCAGAATGGCACTTCCATGCTCTCTCCATCCCAGCACAACATGCAGGGAGACCTCCTGACACCACAGCCTGCACTTTACTTCTGAAGCTGGCACTGTGGGGTGGCATCTCAGGAGTTTTGCTCTTATAGAATAATTAAGGTTGGAAAAAACCTCTAAGATCATCAGGTCTATTAACCCCGCACTGTCAAGCCCACCACGTCCCCCAGATGCTACATCCATGTGGCTTTTTTAATACTTCCAGAGGTGGTGAGGCTACTATTGCCTTGGTCATCCTGTAGCTATTCTACCTCTCCTGAGCTGTTGGCCCAAATGGGTTTGTGCTGGGAAGGGTGTCCCTGGAGGAAAGCAGTGGCAGTCAAACAGAAAGACCAGGACTAAAACAGCTGCTAAAAGCTGCCAGTGAGGTAGGGGTAGCAGAGGGGGGACATGCTGATAGCAGGGATCCTGCCACATCCTCTCCATGCAAGTGATGCTCCTGAGCAGGGCCCATTCCAGCTCTAGTTCATGTCTCTAGCACATGTGTGAATGCCACCAGCCCCAGGCTGTGGCTCCAGCCGGTCTCTCCTATATCTGTCACATGTCCTGGCGTGCGAGGGCCAGCTCTGTTTACACGTGCAAGTCTCAGATTCTCCTGCTGGGGATGAGTCAGGCTTCCCTCGACACCCTGCTGAGGTGGCGGTGTCAGGGCCCCAGCTGGCGTTTGCCTCCTGAACGGCACAGAGCTGGTGGATGCCAGGCTGGGGAATGGCTGGGAAGGGCTCACAGAGCCCTCTGCCTGCTTTCCATCCCACTCGGAGCCATCTGCAGCAGCACGGAAGGCACTGGAGGCTGCAGCTCACTGCCAGGAAGCTCTCCCTGGCTCGGCTCCACTGGGTCAGCTTCCTTCCCCTCCACCCCACAGGCACGTCATGGCTCAGTGTGGGGCAGTCAAACCCGAGCAAGACCCCTGCCACCTCCAGAGGGTCTAGTGTGGGCAGGATGGCCAGGCTGCTGCTAAGAAAACCCCATCTCTTGCAAAGCCTTGGGGTGCTGGGGTGTCTCCTGGGGTGCCTCCTGGGGTGCCTCCTGGGATGCCAGCTCTCAGGAGAGAGGGGTCCCCTGGATTTGGGACCCTCAGGGACAGAGGCTGGAGCTCAAAGGAGAAGCCAGCCTTCTTCCCATGTGCACATTGCCTGGAGGTGCCAAGCTGCTGCTGGACTGGTGGGGTGGTGATGGTTGCCACTGCCCAACCTGCACACAGTGGCAACCTGCAGGCTGCCCCATCCAGAGGGTGCCCAGTGAGCCAGAGGGAGCATCCCAGGAGATAAGAGAAACCCCAAAACACCCCAACCACATCCAGTTCCCCCTTCGCTTTCACTGCTCCCAGCCCTTGCTTTCTGGTCCTCTTTTCCACATAGCCCAGAGTCAGAAAAGCTCTCCTCTCCAGAGAGATGCCTTTTCCCTATGCTCCTAAATTTCCCAGAGTGGGAAAAGAGCCTGGAGGCTCCTTTTTGGATCACCCCCACCTGTGTCCCCCTTGCTGTGACCGGGGCTGGGCTGGCTCCGTGCAAGCACAATAACCAGAAGTGTGTGGTGCCGCTGGAAGGAGCGATGTTCCCGGATGGTATGCAGCCCTGACAGCACTGGCTCTGCTTTAAAGGGTAACTTTATCCTGTAATAACAAACAAGAGGAGCCAAGTTCCTCCCCAGCGTCACTTCCCTGGCTCCAAGGAGAGAGACATGGGGGAGAGAACTCATGAGAATGAGCTTGGATCCTTGTTCCTGCCATCACAGGGTTTTAACTCCAGTCCCTTTAGACAAGGGGGGGAAGATGCTCCAGGGCAGCAGGTCGGGGTCGAGAGTTGGAACAGATATATTTGTGTGCTGACATTCTGGGGACCGAGGAGATGACCCCTCTAGCAACTCCTGTCCTGCAGACAGCAGCAGGAAGCCTGCCACAGCCCATGGCATGCCTGGCTGAACCCCACTGCCATCCCCACAGCCCCTCCCCACATGCTCACAGCACTGGACAGGCACACTGGCATCTCGGCACAGTGCCAGCTCTAAGTGCAGCCACCCGGGAACTTGTTCTGCAAAAGCTGGAAATTCAGGCCCAGCTGGTGCTGTGGGATGGGCAGGGAGAGGCTGACCTGCTCCAAACCCCTGGCAGGACCCTGCAGAGCAGGACTGGGTGCTATGGCCAAGGCATAGGCAGATCCTAGATGTGGGAGGAAGAGCGAGCACCTCTCGGTGACCCATGGGTGCAACATCCTGTGCTCCCAAACAGGTTTTTTTTTTAAGATCCATAGGTGTGGCAGTGTCAGTGCCCCAGGGAACAGAGCAGGCAAATTTCTGGTTTATTTTTGGGGGGCACAGGGGGCACCAGGGCATGTGATGGGCTCATCAACATTTGTGGTGTATTCACAGGGGACATGGAGCATCTCTGTGTCACCCCATCAGGCTCGGCAGTGGCTGACCTACCTCTGCTCCTGCGGGACACTGACGCTCAGCAAAGGTGTCCCTCGGTGGTCATCACCAGGGAGGGCACAGCCCAGCTTGTGCTGATGGGACACTGATGTCCCCTCCCTGCCAGTCAAGAAGTGGGGATAATTTGGCAGAGCTCAGCTGTGTGAGAAGATGACAATCTGGAGAAGGCTGCTGAGATGTTCTGTCTGATTTCCACTTCCCCAAGGAGCACTTCTGGAGATCCCAGGGTTTGATTAAATCCCAGCCTGTCAAACGAATCTGGTGAAGTGCTGCAGTTTTCTTCCCCAAGATGGATTTCCTCCAAACCCCTTATTAGGGGTTTGGGTTAAGTCTGTGTGAAGCTGGTGAAGCTTCTGCCTCCATGGTGCCCCCCCAGCAGACCACAGGGCTTCCAGAGGAAGCACGAGAGAGAATCCGACCAGCTAAAAAGGGGAAGAGAGAGGAAGGAGGGAATCATTGCCATCTAAAGCTTTCAGGGCCTTAGAGGTGACAATGTCAGTATCTCTGCAAAAGGGGTTGTGGGAGACCCATGGGAGACAACGTGGTTTAGGGGAGATGAGTCAAGGGGTGCTGCTGGTTGCTAGGGAAGTAAAGCCTGAAGCAAGCTCCCAGTACCAAACCATCCTCCCAGGGCAGATGTGGAGCCTGCCTGGCTCTGGCTGATGGGAGGGGAGAGCATCAGGGCAGGCACCAGTGGGTTAAAAGCTTGAGGTGGGACTTGGTGAGCTGCTTCCTCCCAGCAAACAATAATAAGGGAGGGAGAAGGGCAAACAATAATATGGGAGGGAGAAGGGCAAACAATAATATGGGAGGGAGAAGGGATGCACGGGGCTCTGCAGGGGCTGATAGTGATGGAGCAAGCCCAGCCCTGCAGCTGCAGCTGTGCCAGAGGAAGCCTCAGCACATTATCTGCTGGTCCCACTCGGCTTCCTCAGCAGCCCTCCTCCAGAGCCTCATTTCTCACGGACCCAAGTTTGGCTCCTGTGCTCTGATGGCAGCCCTAGACCCCGCACCCCCCAAACCATGCACTTCCAGACAGTCCAGCCTTCCCAGCATCCATGTTTCCCACCACTGCAGGGGGCTCTGGGAAGGGTCACCCAGGCCTCACAGCCCCAGGACCGCGGTGCCACCCAGCAGTGGTCCCCACAGTGACCATCCTGCTGCCCCATCCCCCCACATCACAGACAGTGCCCACACCTTGGCAGAAGGAAGATTTGGCGACTCCTGCAAAGGGGATCTCCAGGTCCTGGCTGAGGTCCCTGCAGTTCTGGTTGCCTCCTGGTCCTTCTCAGCAAAGATCTGCTGCACCTGGAGCTGCTGCAGCCTGGCCACGATGGCTGGTGTCCCAGCACTTCCTCGTGCGCGGCTGTTTGTGACCTGCCCGCTGCTCCACCTCCGCAGCTGCATCGCTGTCACAGGAGCAGCCCTTTTCCGTTCCGTTTCCTTTTTTTGACCCTCTCCTCCTGTAGCAGCCTTTGCTTTTCACGGAGGCTCTGCCTGCTGTTGTTTGCCCCACTTGGGTGTGGGAGGGTTTCTCTCAAAATGGGTCTTGCCCCGATCCTGGCAAGTCAGGTCAGGAATCCCGATGTCCTCATTGCTCCTACCTCAACCACAGTTCCTGACTCCAGCTCCTGGTGCAACAAGTCTTTGCCAGTGGCTATGGGTCTGGAATAAGGCAGCTGCTGGAAAACCCTGGGAAATGCAGGTCTTTCCCATAATTGAGGTCAATCCCCATAGCCTGGAGAGCTCCTGGGCTCCCTGAAGCAGAGAGATGTTTGCCCCCAGATGTTACTATGGCTCCAAAGAGGCTGGGGGAGGCTGTCTGAGCTGCTCTGGGTGACAACTTCCCCACCCATGGTCTCTGGAAGTCCCCAGACATGTTTCTATGACCCTGTGCAGTCTAAGTAAGAGTAGAGTCCTCAGGGGGTTGTCCGGCTTTCCCCACTGCTGGAACCAACACTGGCTTTTGTGTCCCAGCTTCAGAAGAGAAATGGATCAGCTGCCAAAAGCAGACAGATCCTAAATCACACTTACTCTGTCCAAACCTGCCTGTGCTCCCAGGGAGCAGCTAGCTGGTCAAGTGGAGCTGGGATGTCAAGTGTCTCCTGGGGCACTGTAGTGCACCCAGTGAAAGGACACAGGGCTATGTGCTGCCATCCCAGCGGGCAGGGGGGAAACTGAGGTCTGACACTTCCCAGAGCCAGGAAATAAGCCTGACACAAAGGGCAAAATCAGCAAAAGGGAGGGAGGGAGGCAGGAAACATCAGGCAGGAGAGGAAACTGGGAGATAATCAGCTCCATGAGCACAAACACCCGGAACTTGTGCAAAGGAAAAGCCGACAGCCACTTGGCAAGCATTTGAGCAGGGAGACCTGCCCATCTGGCCTTTTACTGAGGTTTCCTGAAGAACACGTGCCCTGGAGCACCTTAAGGTTTTCAGCGGTCCCTGGCCTCCAAGTTACCATGGGTGGCACAGTCTCTGGTGGCTTAGCTCCAGCATGTGCTCCCTGGGATGAGCCTTGTCTCAGAGGGTGGAAGGATGGGCTCCAGGAGAGCACCTGGCTGCACTTGTAAAGGCAAAGCACTCAGCAGGGGTGAATCCCAGTTACAGAGAGGTCCAAGCTGGGTCATCCTGCCCCAGTCTCCTGTTGGCTTGAAAAATGGGATCAACTGACCTATTTTCACTTGGCTCTGCTATCCCAGCACCCAAATGGAATACCACTGCACTGGGGGTCCCACAAACTGATGCTCCAGGTGCTTCAATGCCCAGCACTGCCCTGGGGTTAGTTCTTCTCCCCAGGAGCTGTGTCCAGCACTGCCAGACTGGATACCTGCAGAGCTTCCCACTCCTCCTCCTCCTGCCTTCAGAACACAGGGCTACCCACGCCCTGGGTGACCTGACCACATCCCAGGTGATGTCCCAGGCTGACAGAGCTTGTCCCAGCTGTCAGCAGTCCTGTCTCCTGCCTGTTCCCAAGGGAGCAGTGACGCATTCATGGGGTTGGCAATGACCACAAGGGGGACGACGACTGTAAGCTGTCAGGAATCCGTGGTGGGATTTCTGGCATTGCTCATCTCTCAGGATCCAGCACATGGCGTGGGACAGAAGGGAGAAACATGGTGAGAGATGGGCATGGAACCAGCCTGTGGTGACTGGCCAGGCTCCAGCTGGCTTGTGTGGAATAACTGGGGCAGGAGAACCTCTGCCAAGGGGCAGGGAGGGCACTAGGGGGAGGCCTGTCTGTGTCTCTGAGCCAGCACTGGGCTGAGCACAGCAATGCACTGGCCCCTCACCCACGCTCCTGTCCCTCAGCCATTCCTTCCCAGGGATTCCCCTCTTCCTGCTGCCATTGCAGCACTGATAGGGAGGTGCCCAAGTGGGAACTGACTGCTCTGGCCACAGCCAAGTAGCTGTATCAGGTGGAAGAGCCCAGATGGTTCAGAGCTCCCGAGGACGACGCTGAGGTCAGTGTCTCCCTGGCAGGGGGCACCTGTGCAGCAGTGGGTGCCTCATGTGGGTGTGCCTCATGTGGGTATGGCTCTCTGCAGCTCTTCTGGCAGTGCTGGCTCCTGAGGGCCTTGGAAATCACAGCACAGGCTTGGAAAAGAGCATGTCAGCCTGGGCATGGGGAACACAGCTCCTCTGGCAGAGTCAGGCAGGGCATGGCCTCAAGATTCCCAGGAAAGCTCGTGGTGGCAGGCAAGTTCCCACTCCAGGAAGAGGTAGAACTCCAGCAAAGCCCAGACCCAGAGGGACGTGGATGCTTCAGCTGGTCCTCCAGATGAGAAAGAAAAGGTGGTGGTCTCTGAGAGAAGGAGCAGGGGGTTGCCTTTCCTGCAGGCTAGGTTGCTCTGCCCATCTAAGACCAGGCTTGGCCATGCTCCTTTAAGAGAACCTCTTAACCCAGAAGGGGCAAAACCCTCCTGAGAAATCCCAACACCACCCCAAAATACATTTATTTGGGGCTGTTACCACTTCAGGTCAAATTCATGCAGTCCAGGGCTGCCCAGGCCACCTTATTAAGATTCTCAGCATCTCCACCCCACAGAAGCACCATTCTCATGCTGTGATCCTCCATAGGACCAGATTTCCCCCACCCAGGAGTACCATGCCCAGTTGGGGCCCCACTGTGAGAAGACCTGTCCCAGTTGCCTGGGATTGCAGAACTGGACTGTAGTGCCTGGTCTTCCCATTCCAGCCATGAGCCTGATCCCAAAGACACCATGTCCAGCACAAAGCCATCCCAAGAAATTGATGGCAAATACACCATGCTTTGGTGGAAGTGTGGCAGAGACCAGGCAGACCTGGGCACACCCTGCAGCCAGGAAGGACAGCAGGAGGACAGCAGAGCTTTGGGTGAGTTACATGTCTCATGGGACATCCCTTCAGCTCAGAGAAGCTGAAGACAAGGCAGGCAGACCACTCAGTTCAGAGGACCATTTAGGTTGGAAAAACACCTCCAAGATCATCCAGTTCAACCATTAATGCCAGGCTATTTTTGCCAGAAGCAAGACAGTCTGGGTGGAGACATTGCAGCTGGGAGAAGGCACAGGTACTAATTGACTTTATTTATTAGCAAGGTGAAGGCAGGGACCACACCCTGCCCACCCACTGGAGTCCCAAGTAGGTCCCTTGCAGACCACAGAGGGCTGAACGCCCTGGTGCACCCATGCCACCAGAAGTCCCGTGCCACCGTGGAGTCCCTTGCAGGGACCGAGAGCAGTCACCAGGGGATAGCTTTACCTTCCCAGTTGAGCAGAGTCCCACTGTGTTTCTCAGAAAGGATTGGCAGCACAGACAACAGCCCCCGCACACTTGTGTCTACTGTCAGGTCAGCCTACAAAGGGCAAAATGAGACAGCAGTGTCATTCCAGGCCATCCAGCAGCACCCACTTGGCTCATCTGCAGTAATAGCAAGGCTTCTTCCACCCAAAGTGAGCAGAGAGCCAGGAGAGCTGGGACAAGTCCACTATGTGGGAGGATGGTTGGGTATCTGCACTGCTAGTTTGCATGAAGGTGGCTTGGGCTGGGAAGAGAGCCACAGGTTTAATCACACAGGAAGAGATCCCTGCTGTAAATGAGATGCTTTGTGCAGCCTTCTCAAAACTCCAGTGCTGCAGAGACCACCCCACTGCAAAACATGGATCCTGCAGGATGAGAGGAAACTTCATGGAGCTGCAGTTCTTCAGGGAATGGGGCATAGGATGGGATGGTGTTGCTCCTCTCCTCCCTGCTCTGTTGGATTCAGGTTCCCTGCATATCTTCCAGGCTGCCCAAAGCCCCTTTTTTCTCCCTGAACAAGCAGCCTGATACGTGCTGATGCTACTTCCCAGACAGTATCCACATGCTCTGCAGGGGCCCAAAACAGACATGGGCAACTTGGAGCTTGAGAGGCAGCTCATTTTCACGTGGATTCTCCCTCCAGAGAGCCATCTTGGCCACTTGGGCCACCTCCTGTGCAGGTTTGTAGCCTTGGGTGCCACCTATGGGTTCCCTGCTGACCTGCTTGGCCAGAACTCACCTCCTGGGTGCCCATGTCTGTTTTCACCCAGCCGGGGTGTAGTGCCACACACAGGATCCCAGCTTCCTTGTAGGTCAGAGCCTGGCACATGGTCAGCATGTTGAGGGCAGCCTGCGTGAGGAAGGAAGCATCATCCATGGTCAGCAAAAAGCTACATGAACCAGGTTCCCTTCCCATCACTGCCTCTTGGTGTGGAAGAAAAAGCAACGCCAGGTCTTCAAGAGGCAGCGTGTGTTTCCCCTGGGTGGGTATGGAGATGTCCTGGGAGCTTGGGAACTCCCTCCATCTCTCGATGCCAGGTGTTTCACTGAGATCTGGCCTGGCAAAGGTAGCGCTGCCCCTCATGGAGCTCAGGAGCCTAGGCAGTCCCCATACCTTGCTGCAGCGGTAGGAGATGACAGGGTGGAAGAAAGAATCAGGTGTTTTCTTGATGGACCCCAAGATGGTGGAGATGTTGATGATGGCTGCCTTGCTGCAACTCAGGCCCTTTTCTTTGCTGTCCTGGGCAGCCTTCTTCAGCAGAGGCAGGAAGGCCTGGGGAGAAGAAACCTAGTGGGACACCTGTGCTTCAGGCTAGTCCCACTTACAGCAACTGCAACCCAGGGAGGGTGAGGAAGAACAGCAGGATGTCAGGAGAGCCCAGGTGTTGCTGCAGTGGCCCTGCCTACTCCCAATTAGACTTGCACAATTCAGAGATGCTGCAGAAGGCTTAGGCTTGAAGAGCAGTCCTAGCCCTCCACCGCACAGCTACAAGAAATTTGGCAAAGCCCTCCAAGATTTCTGTTGTGACCATGGACAGCCTGGGATACCCTCAAGCTGGGCCAAATTTCATCCCTAGAGCTTCATCCGTACCTGGGCCATCAGCATTGGACCCACTGCATTGGTCTTGTACGTCCTGACCATGTCCTCAGCATCGACCGTCTCCAGCGAGGCCGTGGGGGTGTAGATGCCAGCGTTGTTTATCAGCAGGTTCAGCCCCATTCCGTCCAGCTTCCCCTCCACCACCTTGGCCGCATCGGTGATAGCCGAGGGGTTTTCGACATCTGCAGTGGGAGAGAACAGTCTGAGAGCCACGGGCGCACTGGGGAGAAGAGGGAGGGGAGGACGCCGAGGAAATCTGTGCATTCTGATCCGCGCGGCCCTTCCATCCATGGGCAGCAGATGGCGCTGTGAAACCAGCTCCAACTCATCCCAGCTCATCCCAACACCGCCTCCTCCGCTGGCAGCTGACGGCTCCCACCAGGAAAAGCCCCCCGTGGGGCAAACCGCTGCTGTGACTCCCATGCTGTGGCAGTTCCCAGCAGACACTGCCTCCAAAGTCTACATCCGAGCCATTTCTGGAGAACCCAGAGCAGTCTCTGAGGGGAAACTCCCCAAGGGAAATGTGCTGGGACCCACTCTGGGATGGCTCTGCAAGGTCCTTCTGCTCCTACTCAAGCTCTGGGCTGATCTTACAGCATTTCCACAGGAGCTGCCTTCCTCCAGAGCCCTCCTGGTCTTGCCTAGGACTTGGGTTCAAGGCAGAGCAACGATGTGGTCACTCAGCTGGGGGAGCCAGGGGCTGCCCAGAATGGGTCTCAAGAACATTCTGATCCTGTGGCCATGGAGTAAGGAGGCTCCAGGGAATGGGGGACTGAGGCTGAGACAGGTGTGGAGAAGCTGGGGTTTTGGCAGCAGGACTTGAAGCAGCTCTCAAGAACTGGAACCCCATGTACAGCCTGAAGGGAGGGAGGAAGGGAAGGAGAAGGGGCAAGTATGGCTGGCAGTCACAAATTTACCAGCTCAGAGGCAGAGCACACGTACCCAGCTTTACAAGAACCAGGTTTGGGTGTTTGGATGCCAGATCTCTCAGCTCCTACAAAAAGAGACACGGAAACAATCAGCATGAGGCAAAGGCGATGCCAAGCATCATGCTGAGGTGCCAGCAATAGCCCACCCTGAGGGAAACATCTTCCAGGTGTTACTCAGCACTTGAGAACGGCTGGACTGGGGACCTGCCTTGGCTCTCAGGCTTCTCCCAGGCTCCACAAAACAATGTGCACATGCTCAGGGCATGGCATGGCCATGACTGCAAGATCCTGTGGTCACTTTCCCAAAGGGTCATCTGCAGCCAGAGCCACAGCAAAGGATGGGCGCAAACTGTGACGGACCAGTTTACTGGGGAAATTAGGTGAACTGGCTGGGAATACAGCCAGAAGTGTCTCTCAGAGGCTGCTGGAAATGAAGTGAAAGAGGAAATCACATAGAGATAGGCCAGTCCCAGTTCCACTTGCTCTGGACTTTATTAATGATTAGTGAATTAAACCACTTTGCACATTTTTATTGGTTGTTTTAATCTCATGTGGATATTAAGAGGAGTGGGTTAAAAGCTGAAGACTGGGTAGAAGGACTGTAAATCATTTAAGTGACCTTACAGCTGGGAATAACACTTGATAAACCATGTAAACAGTAGCCAGTAATCCACTAGGATGGATCTTAACAGTAACTATGTCTCCTGTATCTCTGTACCTCCCTGTACCTTTGCCTGGTGTTGCTTCAGGGATCTCCTGGTTATCAAGATAACAGAAATAAATTTATTCTTTGTGTTTTAGTCATCGATTTTCCTGCCTGCCTGCCTGTGCCAACTCACACAGTGGAGGATTCAGAAGCTCTTTTCAGAAAGGAAACTTTCTACTTCATAGTTCCTAGCAGCTCTTTGCTCTGAGTCTCCAACTATGGCAGGTTTCAGACACCAGAAACTGAACGACCCTGTTCAATGTGCCCAGAAGGACTGCTTTTAGAACTAAAGACTTCTTCCAAACATGCCCCCAGGAGAAACACAAATTGGTGATTTCTTTTGAGAGGAACATGGAGCAGGAGACCTGCTGGCACTGGCTGTGGTTCACTGGCAGTTATCTCTGGGCTTCCCCACCAGACCCCATCGTCCCACATTAGCCCCGGGCACAGGAAATTATGTAAAATCCATTAATTGGTTTGTGGTGGCCAGCAGATGTTCTCCTCTCCTCTTTTTCCCAACTGCCTCCCTCAATACCATCCCAGAAGCAGCTTCCCCCACCCCAACGCCTGGCCCAGGCACGAAAGGTCAGGAGAAGTGATGTGGCACCAGCCTGGTGGAACAATACTCTGCTCTTTATGCCCTGTGGTCATGGACTTCAGCAGCACCCTGACACTGCCCTCACCCTACGAGAGCTGGACAAGGCTTAGGGAAGTACCCCCTGGCTAGGAGAGCTGCATGAGGACCACCTTGTAGGAAAACTGGCTCCAGCCCTGAAAAAAGTCCCTGATCTCTTTGCTGCCCAAGTCATTTGAGTTGTGGGGAGGAAGAATGGGGCAAAAATAAAACACCTGGCCTATCTTTGACCCAGCCAACGTGGGCACCTGCCACAGCAGGAGCTGGGCACCCCTGGGTTGGCAGTAGGATGGGTTCTCACTGTGCCAGGACCACTCCTGAGATGGAATAATGCACACTTGCAAGAAGATGCCACAAACAAATCAGCTGGAACCAGGATGTATCAGAGAGCAAGTTTCTCACTATTAGTATTTCAGTGGGACACAGCAAGCAGGGGAAGACGAGCTGGATGTAAAGAAGAACAGGGTAGCTTTGTGATTCCCTGCAGAAGCAACGTGTGTGAGTCTCTCCCGTTTTAGCACAGTGGAAAGCTGGGACAGGGGGATCACAGCTCCACTGGCCACCACTTTTGGAAACCCCACGTTCTGAACCTCTGGATTTTGCAGAGAGCAGCGTGACTCAGCAGAAGCAGCCCGAGCGGCAGCACCGCCTCAGCCCAGCTCAGCCCGTGCCCGCAGCGCAGGGCGAAGCCTTGGCACGAGTTCGGGCACACCCAGCGGCGCGGCCTTGAAGGGTGGCACGGCCGATTCTTTGCCGGCTTCAGACACCAGAGCCCCGCGCCGGCAGCGAGTTGTTCAGGCCAGTGACAGAGGCCGAGCGGGTGCCCGCTGCCCCCCGCCCCGGCCCGCACTGACCTGTGCCCGCGGCCCCTCGGGGTCCCGGCAGGTAGCGAAGATCCAGGCGGGGGGTCGCGGCGAGCCCAGCAGCTGCTTCACCAGCTCCAGGCCGATGCCGCGGTTGGAGCCGGTCAGCAGCACCGTGCGCGCCGCCGCCATCGCCGCCCGCGGCCCGGCCCGCCTGGCGCCGCCTCCCGACCCCGCGGGCCGCACCGGGCTGCCCCAACCCCGCGGGGGAATGAGAGAGAGAGAGAGTGTGTGTACATTTGTGTGTGTATTTGTGCGTGTGTTTGCCTGCCTGTCCACCTCATGTCCAGTGCAAACACAAGAACCGCGTCCCAGCCCTGGCGTGCCTGAAGGGAGGAGCGAGGGGTGTCGGAGCGAACCGAGGGGGCTGAGGGGACTCTTAACCAAGGGTGCTGGGAGAGGGAGAAAGCTCGCAGCGGGTCTGGCGTGATGCCTTCAGCACTTTTAGCACACTAATCTTTACCATAGATAAAAGTAAAAAAAAAAAAAATCCCAACCCAACTAAACTGGTTTGCATGAGGGAGTACCAGCCCTTGTACAATCTGTTTTTATTGCCAGCACATGATTTGGCACTTTCCCTGACCATCAGATGTAATAAATCTGGTAAACAAAGAGATCCACGAAGATACTGAGGCTGTAGCACCCTTCCTATAGAGATGGGCTGAAAGAGTTGGCGTTTTTCAGCCTGGAGATGAGAAGGTTCTGTGGAGCCTTTCAAGCCTTTCTAGTGCCTCAAGGGACTCAAAGAGAGCTGGAGACAGACTTTGCACAAGGGCCTGCAGGGACAGGACAAGGGGGAACAGCTTCATACTGACAGAGGGCAGGGTTAGACTGGGTATTTTGAAGAAATTGTTCCCTATAATTATTGGAATTTGGTTATTTGGAAGAATTGTGAGAGTGGTGAGGCCCTGGCACAGGTTGCCCAGAGAAGCTGTGGCTGCCCCATCTCTGGAGGTGTCCAAGGCCAGGTTGGACAGGGCTTGGAGCAGCCTGAAGGTGTCCCTGAAGGTGTCCCTGCTGATGGCAGAGGGGTTCAGATGGTCTTTATGGTTCCTTACAACCCAAATGATTCTGTGATTTAGGCAGCAGTTTGGGCTTGCAGGTTTTTTGAGGGACGTTTTCTCCTTATTTTTGTTGCTGAGTATCAGGTCCCTGGTTAAACAGCTGCACCAAAAGGGTGGTATAGAGTAAAGCAAGGAAAAGGTTTGTTGGCATCTAGGGCTGGAGGGAAAAGGGAAGACACAAAAGACATGATCAGCATGAGCTGGAGGATGGTGTCTGGAGGGGGTCTGCATTTACCAGCCCTGCTGTCAGCCTGGAAGTGTGTGATATTGTTTTATTTTTAGCTGTTACATGGACAGCCAGATACCCATTAAAATCCCATTATGGTGAGCACACAACTGGGATCTCAATGGTGAAGTAATAGCTGATGCATATAAGGGTTGTTATTTATGTTGCTTATTTTCATCCTTGTTTGACAAACACTACACAAAACATCTCTGATACTAATAAATACATCAGAAACTAAATAGCTCTGTCAATCTGGAGATAGCATTGGGTGATTTTTGCTAACTCTATCCTACTTCATGGTGGTTCAAGTATACAGGAGCCCCGGTTTACTTCAGGATATTAAAATGCTTTTAGACCTTTATTTTCTTTTACAGAAGTTGGAATTTAATGAAAATAAATCTTCGATTATACTACTAAGTACTAAGAAAAAAACTCCTTCCTTTTAGCAGGTATTTGGATAAGGATCCCATTCTCCTTTTCCTGCCGCCTTCTGTGCTCAGGCCGTTAATTTGTGACTTCTCACCAGAAATGCTGCTCTGTCTGTGCAAAGTTTAGCAAATAATGACTGAGGGGTACAAACACTCAGGGTGAACCACAGGGTTTGGCCACTTGTGCCACACAGATCCTGCATACTGAAGGCAAATTACATTGATGAACTCTTCCCGAAAAGTGCTTGTTTGAAAAAGCCTTGGAGACAGGACACAGCGATCTGCTGTGCAGAAACAGTTAAAGTGCAGCCACAGGGCTGTTCTGAATGTGAATGTGAACCGTGAAAGAAAGGCAGCTCCAAGTATCAGTAACTGAGCACTTTCCAGCAGGTGTGGGCATTTCTTGACTTGCTTTTTTGCCTCTGTTCCCCATGAATGAAATAGAAGATTATTCATTCTTTGAAAACCTTGTTAGTTAAGTATTGTGAGCAGGTAAAAATGAGAAATGCAAACAAAAAGAAAAAGAACACCAACAAATAATAATAAAACAAAAAAGCCCCAAGGCTTATCCAAGTGCTCCAGTCACTACAACAGACACTGGGCAACTCATTCTGCTTGGTAAAGCACAAGTCTGATATTAGTGAATTTTGGAATATTTGAGGGTATAAATCATAGAATCCTAAAATGTTTTGGGTTGAATGAAACTTTAAAGATCATCTAATTCCATCCCCTCTGCCACGGTCAGAGATGTTTTCCACTAGATCTCCCTAAGAATCCAAAGTATTTGAGTTCACTTATCTCAAAATCAAAACTAGTAATTCCTGTTATCAGCTCATTGATGCTGTAATTGGGTTAAAGTTTGGGCACTGTAAAGAACAAAATACATGTGGGCACATGTCCTTTGCACAGAGCTGATGAATCCATCATAAGTGCTGCTTTAAATCATTGGATTTAGAAAAAAAATGCAGTTAGAGGAAGAGGGATTTTAATTTTTTTAATTAAAAAAAAAAGGTAAGTGGTTTTTTTCCCCCTTTCTCTTTACAAATATGGTTTGAAACTAGAATGAACAACTATGGTAAGTTTTTATTTCTGCTGATAAAATACCAATGCAGCCCATTTTACTCAAGCAGTGCCCACAGCTACTTACAGACCAATATGAGTTTTTGCTGTTCACAGACTGCATTTTTTCTGCTCAGCTGTGTGGGCAATGGGTCACATCATCTAGGCCGGCATGGCAGTTTTGGAGTAGCATGGTGCTACTTTACAGGGAGTAAATTTTCAATAGTCCCTTGTATGCTTTTTCATTTAAAGATTATACTCACTCTTTCCTGATTAAATGTCTTTCCTTAATAAGACTTAATGATTCTTTTCAACTGGATTCCTAAATTAACATCTGCATTATCATGTATTTATTCCTAAACTTACATGTGTTTCCTTTTCTCACTTCAACATCATTTGATGGATGTCAAACCAAGGCAATCACAAGCTGATCATTTAGCCTGTGCCTTAGTGTTCCTGAGATGGAGCATATCTGCCACATATGGCAGCCCATTCTCAGCCATCCCTGTTAGCAAATCTAATAGTGGGAAAGCAAATTCGTCTTGCTTGGAGGTTCTGAGGTCCCTCTTCATGGCTGAAGCATGAAAGATAACCTAGCCACTTATCCTTAGAGGATGGGAGAAAAGAAAGTCAGTGAGGATCTGTGCTGTCCCCATGGCTCCTGGCAAAGCAGTTCTGTCCCTGTGCTGCCAGCCCTGCTGCACCCAGGCAGCTGAGGTGTCTTGGCTGTTGTAATGAGAGAAATATCCCCAAAAAGTGTTTCTGAACCTAGTGTGAGGCTCCAGGCTGGCACAAGGTCCAAACACTGTGGCCCAAAGGAGGTTGCATGGACAGGGTGAGTATTTTAAATCCCCAGAGTCATAGAAGCACAGAATGGTTTGGGTTACATGGAACCTTAAAGACCATCTTGTTCCAACCCCTGCCATGGGCAGGGCCACCTTCCACTAGACCAGGTTGCTCAGACCCCAGCCAACCTGGCCTTGAACACTTCCAGAATTGGGGCAGTCACATTGTGTAATCTCTGCCAGGGCCTTCCCACCCTCACAGGGAAGAATTTCTTCCAAATACCCAAGCTCACCCAGCCCTGTCAGCGTGAAGTCATTCCCCCTTTTTCTATTGCTCTGTGCCCTTGTCCAAAATCCGTCTCCAGCTCTGATAAAATGCAAGTGTAACTTGGATGACTCTGCTTGGAAAACAGCAAAACTATGACAAAGGTGCCATGGGAACTTCACTTGGAAGCTGCAGGTAAGCTCAGGCTCTCGCCCATAGTCCCTGCCTCCTTTCACAATGGGGTGTCACTACTCATAGAATCATATCATGGAATCACAGAACGGTTTCTGTTGGAAAAGACTTTACACATTATGTAGTTCCAACCCTCCTGCCATGGATTTCCAACCCCCACTAGATCACTAATCCTCTTCAGCCCAAAAGAAAATGAATCAGGGAGGGTGAGTTCTGCCCAGCTTCAGTTGCAATGCTGGGTTGGTCTCACCCCACCTCTGGCTCAGTTACCACTATCTACGGATTCTTTAGCAAATGACTGATAGGTGATGACAGACCTGAATGCATTGTGGAGCAATTCAGCCTGATAAAAAGAGCAGTGAGTTTCTTATTTACAGTAGATTAAATGTACTAAAACGAATTGTGCCACATCCCTGTTCCCCTGGCAGGCAAAGAAAAGCATGTTCCTCCATGTTTCTGTGAGCAGCACTGTCAGTGTGCAATCACCTCGGTGTCAGAACACTCTTGAGCCTCCAGAAGCTGAGGGTGGAAAAGGTCTGACTGCCTCTTGGAAAACAGACTCTAAATCTTCCCAGTGTGGTGATGTGTCAACAATCCATGGGTGAAATGTGCAGCATCCCTGGGAGATTGTGGGAGAGGAGCTACAGTGCCCCTGAGCTTGGTGTTTGAGGCTGCACCTTGAATCCTGTGGTCAGTTTTGGGCCACTCACAGCAAGAAATACATTGAGTTGCTGGAGTGTGTCCAGGGAAGAGCAATGGAGCTGGGGGAGGTCTGAAGCATAAGTCTGATAAAGAGCTGATGAGGGAGCTGATGAGAGCTTAACCTGGAGAAAAGGAGACTCAGGGGACCATTATCACTCTCTACAACTCCCTGACAAGGGGGGTGTAGTCAGGTGAGGTCGGGCTCTGTTCCCAAGTAGTTATAGGACGAGAGGAAACAGCCTCAGGTTCTGGCAAGGGACGCTTCAATTGGGAAAAAATTCTTCACAGAAAAGACTCTCGAGCACTGGTACACAGGCTAGCCAGGAAAGTGGTGGTGTCACTATCCCAGAAGTGTTTAAAAAATGCGTGGTTGTGGCACTTGGGGACATGGTTTAGTGGTGGAATTGGCATTGGTATCTTAATTGTTGAAAATGATTATTTTAGAGGCCTTTCCCAACCTAAATGATTCTATGATTCTGAGGACTTTAATGCTCAGCTTAAGATTTAGACCATGCAAGAACATTTCAGAGCAAAGGAAGCATCTGAATCCCCTCTTAGGAGGAGATCTTTCCAAGATCTTTTCCAGAGGCTTGGGGCCAGCAGCTTAGGGAACAGCAGCTTTGGGACAGCCATTGTGATGAGGCTGGGCTGCAAGGCAGTGAGACTGGTTTCTTCTACTCTGCCTCTTTGTGCCAGGGTGGACTTAAACTCCCGGTGAAGCAGTGCTTGTTTAAAATCTAATAATCAATAATGCAATGTGGGGCCCCAGAGCAAAGTCAACATTTTAAAGTTACAGCTTCAAAACAGTGGAAGGCTACACAAATGTGGTGACACAGCAAAAATAGGAGACTTAAAATGTTAATTATTTGTTTTCTGATGCTATCTGCTTCTGAGGCACTGTGGAGTTTTCAAACAGGCTGCAGGTGATTGCATTATCCTCCAGAGGAAGAAAACCATGGAAGTCTATTTGGAGGATTTGAGCTCTGGTACATCTGTTGGCAAGTATAGTTCAGGTCTGTGGTCATTGAAAAGGAAATATTGAAATGATCTATGGAGCCTGAATGCCAGTCCAGCCATTTGGGAGATCTTCAGTGAGAGATCAGTCTGAGACAGAAGCTAATAGGCCCAAAGCTTTTACTGCTGGTAAGTGGTAGGAATTCACAAGGGGAAAGAAATGTCTCAACCCAATGTGGAAAATTCAAAAAGTAGACAGAGGTCCATTTAATGTCAGGAAACAAAGTGGGAAAAAATTAATTGCATGGAACTTAAGGAGAGGCTCAGACTTGACAGAGAGAAGATATGGGACTGGCTCACCATAGAAGCTGCCAGTGTGCATCTTCCCAAATGGGTTTGGGGAGAGTACTCTGTTCAGGTGGTCCCAGGTCAGAGCAGGGAAGGACCTGCTTATCTCAGTGTCTGCCAGCTGACCCCCAGAAAACAGGCTGGAGTGGGCAGGAGGGAATCAGCTGCTGCTGGAGCATGGAGACACACCTGGCATTGCCGCTGGGAGGAAGCTGTTCTGGTTAATGCTGCTGCCAAAATATCCTGGGACAGAAGGCAATATGAGAGCAGTATTGTCTCCATTGCTGCCCAGCAGCCTGTGCAATGGCTCTGGGACTCAATGTAGGAAAACAAGGGGTTGGCAAGAGGTTTCTGGGGATGTGTCTTCACTTACAATGGGGCAGGAACACATGATGTACATGGCTGATCCAGCCTTGCAAACCTGTTATGCATCACCTGAGGTACCAAACAGCACCGGGCTCCTCTTGCAGTAGCACAGAACAGTCAGTGCCTCATGGCAACAGGCAAGGTGGAAAATAGGCCTTGAGCAGGGCATTTCCTTTTCAGGTTAATGTCCCAGGTGTCTGAATCCTCTGTGGCTCTGAACAAAGAGACAGCTCAACTTCAGACTGCATCCCAAGGGATGGGATGCATGACCTGCAGCGTGGTGCTGTGCCAGCCATGCAGGTCCCCACCCTTCTGCCAGGAGACCACGCTGGGTTTGCTCTCCCACTCCACAGGTCTTTTGCTCCACAATGAAGGAGAAGAGGCAGGACCAAGGTAGAGAACATTTGCTCAGGGCCACCTGAGGCACAGCCTGGTACAGTGTGCAAAGACCATCAAGCCCACAGGATGCTTGTAAAGGTGTCAAGCCCACCTGAGCCGTGGAGCTTCCCACATCAACCCACATCCTGCTCCCTCCCTTTTCACCCACAACAGCCTCACCTGCCTTATGGCATCAGGTTACCCAAGGAATGCATAATTTTCCTAGAAAAGCCAAGTGATTTTTGCCTGTAGGTAACGAGGATTGGTCCTCAGCCAGCATCTATGTCCTGGAGCTCAAAGAGGTGGAGCAGTTGCTCCTCCTGGAGAGAAGCCAGCATTGGTGCAAGCCATGAGTGAGTGAGGTGGGACTCACTCTAAGGAAATATTAGAGAACTGGGTAAACAGTGAGAGCTAGAGTTGAGAGAGAAGAAGTAGCATGGCAGAGCTCTGTGTCTGCTCCGTTCTGGTGACTGGGGCCAACCGGGGCCTTGGCCTGGGGTTTGTCCAGCATTTCCTGAGGATGCCAAAACCACCACAGTGGATCTTTGCAACCTGTCGGGACCCCAAGGGACAGCGAGCGCAGGTGAGACTGGGCTGGGAGGCAGTGGATGTGCTGGGGGTTTGGAGGACTCAGTGCCAGGGGGAGATTGGAACAGGGATGGTGTTTGCAAGGGGCTGGAGCTTCAGCTGAGCACCCGTGGCCCAGGTCAGCTGGGCTGATACACTGTGGGAGCAGCTGTGCATGGGATGTGAGGGGGGGACAGGGATACGTGGTGTGTGCAGGAGCTGTGGACTGTTCCCCCTACATCAGGATCAGGGCAGCTGGAGCAGGGTGCCAGGCATTTGGTGGTGCAGGGATGGAGCTGGAGGAACACGGGCTAAGGCTGGCTTTGCTGGGTGAGCCTTGGCACAGCTGTTCCAGCCTCTTGGTGCCAATGTCGTGACCCCTCTTGCAGGAGCTACAGAATTTGGCTGCCAAACATCCCAACCTGGTCATCATCGCTCTCGGTAGGTTCCCTCTCACCCTAGTTCCTCTGGTGAATGCTTGGGTGCTCATCACAGCCCGGGAAGCTCCACACTGGAAGCAGCCGTGGGGAGCACTTCCTTGGGGGGGACACAGGGGACTTCAAACCACAACAGGGTCACTGAGCTCCAGTGTGTTGGCCCTGCAGAAGTTGCCAACCCTGCCAGCATCAAGGCAGCTGCAGCCAAGGTTGGGGAGCACCTGGGGGACTCTGGGCTGAACCTTCTCATCAACAACGCTGGAATGGTCAAGTCTAAGATGCTTGATGCTGAAACATTGGAGGACATGACTGACACTTACACCACCAACACTACTGGACCCTTACTGATGGGCCAGGTGAGACCCCAGCACTACAGAATAGCTCCAGAAGAATCCCTTCCCATGTCCTCAAGCTGGATGTGGTAGACGGTGTGGAGGGGCAGTGAGAGGGGCTCCTGTCACAGCTCAGGTTCCCTGATGGGCTCTCAGTAGATAAGAAGCTCAAGGCCAAGGGCTGGAGCTCAGGAGCTGGAGCCTGGCAGGATGGGGCACAGGGAAGAGGAGGGAGGATGTCCCAGTGCTGGTGTCAGCGTACCCCACTGTGGAAGGAGCTGTGCCATGTCCGTGTGTGCTGCTGTTCATCTGCCTCCTCATAGGCATTCCTGCCCTTACTGAAGAAGGCTGCGCAGGGGAGCCCAGGCTCAGGGCTGAGCTGCAGCAAGGCTGCCATCATCAACATATCCAGCATTGGTGGCTCCATCACTTCCATTTTCGGTTGGGAAATGATGCAAGTCACCTCATACCGCTGCAGCAAGGTACTATCACACCTTTGCTTCCCCTGCCTAGCCGTAATTCCCCTTGCAGCCCCCCTTCCCCTCCCACCACCATCCCGTCCCTGTCTCCCCACAGGCTGCTCTGAACATGCTGAGCAAGTGCCAGTCCCTGGCGTACAAGGAGCACGGCATCCTCTGCGTCGCTCTCCACCCCGGCTGGGTGCAAACTGATTTGGGCGCCGCTGCCGGACACCCGGTAGGAATTCCATGGGGGCGGGTCCATCAGATCTCCTGTGCTGATCTTCCATGGGTGGGAGGTGCTGTCCTGAGCCCCAGCCCACGGTTTCTCTGCCTGCCCAATTGCTGCTCCCCTGTATTACGTCCTGGCTGCTGGCTGCTGGCTGCCGGGCATCTCCATCTCCTCAGTTCCCTGCTTGGCCCCTCTATCCTGGGTGTCCAACGTTTTCAGATTTCCCCATTGCCCTGGAGTGCCTCCTGCCCCTAGCCTTGACTAGACCAGGGACTAAGGCATGGCATGTCTCCCTCCATCTGCCCCACAGCCCCCTGTGACAGTGGATGACAGCGTGCAAGGGATGCTGAAGGTCCTCTCCTCCCTCTCTGAGAAGGACACCGGCGCCTTCCTGGACTGGGAAGGGAAGGTCATACCCTGGTGAACCACCACTTCAAGATCGTGGCAGCCAAAAAGTACCTTTAGCATGGCTCCCATGTCCCCCCCATCCTCAATAAACTCCAGCTGAGACCCCCAGCTCTTTTGTGTATTGGGAGCTCATGGGATAGCCCTTCCCATATATCGCATTCCTCCACTGGGAATTGGTGGAGCCTCTCCCTGGCAGAACCAGGCAGGGAGTGGGTGGCTGGGACAGGGGATGAGCCATGGGCTCCCACCCCTCCACGGGCACCGTGCCTGGGACAGCATCTCCAGCACCTCCCCTGGCACCTCACCTTGCTGGCCCGGTACGGGTACATGGGGGCCTCTGGCACCCTGAGGCACAGCCCAAGGGAGCCCAGTTTGCTGGAGATGTTGATGACAGTGGCCCTGCTGCAGCTCAGACCCTCCTCCCCTTGGCTCCATGAGTGGCAGAAATTCCTGCTGCAAGGACACAGATGCTGCATGAAGATGTGGCAAGCCTGCAGTTTGTGTCTTGCTGGAGTGCAAGGTCAGCAGCTGGTGATGTGCTGGCCATGTAGGTGCCCCTGCTTCTGCCAGGAGACTGCATCCACTGGGATGGCTTCCGTCCACAGGAGCTTTGTTGCACTTGACAATCAGGGAATGGGCATTGGCTTGGAGGAGGCAAGATCAAGGCATAAAGTGTCGGCTGGTGGCCATGCGAGGAATGTCCTGGCTCAGGGGAATGGGGCACAGGCATGAGGTCAGCCTGTTCCCAGTGTTGTGTGTGTCTGATGCTGAAAGCCCTTCTAGTGAAGGTGTCAAGCCCATGCGAGCCATGGAGCTTCCAATATCCCTCCCACGTGCTCCTTCCCTCCTCACCCACATCATCTTCTTCTGGCTTATGGCAGCACGTTTCCCAAGGACAGCAGAATTTGCCTGGAACCACCAAGGGGTTTTGCCCTCTGGAACCAAGAACTGGCTCCCAGCGAGGATCTTTGTCTGGAGTTTGAAGGGCAATAGCAATTGCTCTTCCTGAATCAATGGGTTGGTTTAAGCCCTGAGTGGGTGGGGTGTTTTGTGAAAAATGCTATAAGGAAATATTAGGGAGCAGAGCAAACAGTGAGAGCTGGAGCAGAGGAGGACCAGCAGCATGGCAGAGCTCTGTGTCCGCTCCGTTCTGGTGACTGGGGCCAACCGAGGCATTGGCCTGGGACTTGTCCAGCATTTCCTGAGGATGCCAAAACCACCACAGTGGATCTTTGCAGGCTGCCGGGACCCCAAGGGACAGAGAGCGCAGGTGAGTCTGGGGTGGGAGGCAGTGGCTGTGCTGGGGGGATTGGAGGACTCAGTGCCAGGGGGAGATTGGAACAGGGAGGGCTCTGGCAAGTGTCTGGAGATTCAGTCAGGCACATGAGGCACAGGGCAGGTGGGCTGAGACAACATGGGAGCAGCTGTGCATGGGATGTGTGGAGGGAACTGTGGTACTTGGTCATAGAGTCCTCCCCATCCATTGGGTTCAAGGCAGCTGGAGCATAGTGCGGGGTCCATGGTAGTGCAGGGATGGAGCCAGAGCAATGCAGGCCTTACCTGGGAAAGGCTGAGCCTCTGCACAGCCCCTCCAGCCTCCCCATGCCTACACAGTGCCCTCTCTTTCAGGAGTTACAGAATTTGGCCTCCAAGCACCCCAACATCATCATCATCCCGCTCGGTAGGTGCCCCGAGCTGGGGATCCTTTGCCCCAGTTCCTCTGGCGAGTGCCCAGGCTGGGCACACCCTGGGAGCCCCGTGCTGGGAGGGAGCTGTGCCAACGGACTGGTGCCTGCAGGGCCATCGGGCACTGCCACCTCTGGGGGAACAGAGGGGCCTCCACCATGGGGACACAGGCTCTGACCTCCCTTGTATTGCCTCTGCAGAAGTCGCTGATCCCTCCAGCATCAAGGCAGCTGCAGCCAAGGTTGGGGAGCACCTGGGGGGCTCTGGGCTGAACCTCCTCATCAACAATGCTGGAATTGGAAGGCCAAAATCCCTTGATAATGAGACAGTAGAGGTCATGAGCGAGACTTACATCACCAACACCATTGGACCCATGTTGATGGGCCAGGTGAGTCCTGAGCACTACAACATATAGCTCCAGAAAGATTCCTTCATTACATTCTCAAGCTGGACATTGTCGAGTGTGTGGAGGGCCAGTGGGAGGGGCTCCTGTCCCTGTTCTGGTGCTCCGATGGGGTCTCAGTTGATGAGAAGATCACAGAACCAGGGGCTGGAGCTCAAGAACTGGAGCCTGGCAGGGAAGAAGAGAGAGGATGCCCCACGGCTGGTGTCACTGTTGCCCAGATTGGAAGGAGCTTTTCCCCTGCCCTGTGCCATGTCCGTGTATGCTCCTGTCCCCTCTGTCTTCTCACAGGCATTCCTGCCCCTGCTGAAGAAGGCTGCCCAGGAGAGCCCAGGCTCAGGGCTGAGCTGCAGCAAGGCTGCCATTGTGAACATGTCCAGCATTGCTGGCTCCATCGAGGTTATGTATGTATGGGATTTTGGACAAGTTGTCTCATACCGCTGCAGCAAGGTAATGCCAGAGTTTGCTGGTGGTGAGCCCAAGCATTTTCCCCTATGAATGATCACACTGCTTTCCAACCTCCCCCTCAGTCTGTGCCCCTCTCTACGTTGTGACTGAGCTCCTCTCAGTCCCTGGGTATCCATCTCAGCACGGTTATGTGCCTGCCGGTGGGTCCTACCTCAGAGGGACATGATCTGATGGGGCTTCCACTACGCTGAGCATCCACACAGGGGTAGTGAGGGAGCATCATGTACCCCAAGAAGTGGCCCCCCTCTGCCCTATCCCTGCCCCAGCTGTGGGGTCTGTGCATGTCCCCTGGCAGCCTGCCTTCTCATCCCACCACCATCCCGTCCCTGTCTCCCCACAGGCTGCTCTGAACATGCTGAGCAAGTGCCAGTCCCTGGCGTACAAGGAGCACGGCATCCTCTGCATCGCTCTCCACCCCGGCTGGGTGCAAACTGACATGGGCAGCTCTGCTGGACACGTGGTAAGATTTCCATGGGGGCGGGTCCATCAGATCTCCTGTGCTGATTTTCCATGGGTGGGAGTTGCTGTCCTGAGCCCCAGCCCATGGCTTGTCTGCCAGCCAAATCACTGCTGGGGCACCTCCCCCTGTATTAGGTGCTGGCTGCTGGCTGCCGGGCATCTCCATCTCCTCGGTTGCCTGCCTGGCTCCTCTGTCCTGGGTGTCCAGGTTTTCCGATTTCCCCTTTGCCCTGGAGTGCCTCCTGCCCCCAGCCACGGCTGAACCAGAGTCTCAGGCATGGGCTGCATCTCTCCCTCTACCCCACAGCCTCCCCTGACAGTGGATGACAGCGTGCAAGGGATGCTGAAGGTTCTCTCCTCCCTCTCTGAGAAGGACACCGGCACCTTCCTGGACTGGGAAGGGAAGGTCATACCCTGGTGAGACACCACTGCAGGATCTTGACAGCCAACGAGTACCTCTGACACTGCTCCCACATTTCCCATATCTTCAATAAAGTTCTGCTGAGAAACCAGCTCTATTGTTAATTGCCAGCTCATGGGATGGCCCTTCCCAGATATCCCACTCCTTCACTAGGGAGGTGGTGCCCATTCTCATTGCCAGCTGTCACTGGCATTACTATGAATGTCCCATGGCACTGTGACTGTTCTCTGGAGATCTCCCCTCCAGGAGGCACTGGAGAAGCTGGAGCAGAGCCCTTCTCCTCAGAGGAGAGAGATCTTTGAGCCCCTGTACGACTGGTTTTCCCTTGCCCAGACTGAGGTGCCTGAGGGGCTGGGGGGCACAGGGACCAGCTGCCCTCTCCCCTCAGCTGGGGGATGCCTGGTCACAGCTGGGACAGATGGACACACAGTGGTCGGGCAGAGCACAGTGATCCTGCCCCTGGCCTTGGCGGGTGGTTTGAGATTGAGTGTGGAGACAGAGCAGAGAGGCATCAGCTGCCAGAGTTTACAGAGATGGGGCTACAGAATACAGGGGGACCACATGGAACACATGTGGGTTGGGGAAGGGGAGAGAAGTTGCTTCCTAAGCCCTTCTCTTCTTGAAGCTCTGCAGCAAAGCACCTCATATACATGCCCTGGGCAGCCTGGAAGAGGCACAGCCCTGCCAGCACAATGCAGGGTATAAGTGGGAAGGAGAGGAGGCATTTCCCAGGCAGAAAATATCAATGGAGGTGGAAAATAAGACTCAATCCTGGGACAAAGCATCAGCATGACCTGCTGGAAAGGCTCAGTCCTGGCTGCTGCTCTCCTGGTCTGTGTGCTTCTGCCTGGCAGAACCAGGGAGGGAGTGGGTGGCTGGGACAGGAGATGATCCATGGGCTCCCTCCCCTCCACGGGCACCGTGCCTGGGACAGCATCTCCAGCACCTCCCCTGGCACCTCACCTTGCTGGCCCGGTACGGGTACATGGGGGCCTCTGGCACCCTGAGGCACAGCCCAAGGGAGCCCAGTTTGCTGGAGATGTTGATGACAGTGGCCCTGCTGCAGCTCAGACCCTCCTCCCCTTGGCTCCATGAGTGGCAGAAATTCCTGCTGCAAGGACACAGATGCTGCATGAAGACATGGCAAGCCTGCAGTTTGTGTCTTGCTGGAGTGCAAGGTCAGCAGCTGGTGATGTGCTGGCCATGCAGGTGCCCCTGCTTCTGCCAGGAGACTGCATCCACTGGGATGGCTTCCGTTCACAGGAGCTTTGTTGCACTTGACAATCAGGGAATGGGCATTGGCTTGGAGGAGGCAAGATCAAGGCACAAAGTGTCTGCTGGTGGCCATGCGAGGAATGTCCTGGCTCAGGGGAATGGGGCACGGGCATGAGGTCAGCCTGTTCCCAGTGTTGTGTGTGTCTGATGCTGAAAACCCTTCTAGTGAAGGTGTCAAGCCCACGTGAGGCAGGGAGCTTCTCACATCCCTCCCACGTGCTCCTTCTTCCCTCCTCACCCACATCATCTTCTTCTGGCTTATGGCAGCACGTTTCCCAAGGACAGCAGAATTTGCCTGGAACCACCAAGGGGTTTTGCCCTTTGGAAACAAGGACTGGCTCCCAGCCAGGATCTTTGTCCTGGAGTTTGAAGGGCAATAGCAATTGCTCTTCCTGAATCAACGGGTTGGTTTAAGCCCTGAGTGGGTGGGGTGTTTTGTGAAAAATGCTATAAGGAAATATTAGGGAGCAGAGCAAACAGTGAGAGCTGGAGCAGAGGAGGACCAGCAGCATGGCAGAGCTCTGTGTCCGCTCCGTTCTGGTGACTGGGGCCAACCGAGGCATTGGCCTGGGACTTGTCCAGCATTTCCTGAGGATGCCAAAACCACCACAGTGGATCTTTGCAGGCTGCCGGGACCCCAAGGGACAGAGAGCGCAGGTGAGTCTGGGGTGGGAGGCAGTGGCTGTGCTGGGGGGATTGGAGGACTCAGTGCCAGGGGGAGATTGGAACAGGGAGGGCTCTGGCAAGTGTCTGGAGATTCAGTCAGGCACATGAGGCACAGGGCAGGTGGGCTGAGACAACATGGGAGCAGCTGTGCATGGGATGTGTGGAGGGAACTGTGGTACTTGGTCATAGAGTCCTCCCCATCCATTGGGTTCAAGGCAGCTGGAGCATAGTGCGGGGTCCATGGTAGTGCAGGGATGGAGCCAGAGCAATGCAGGCCTTACCTGGGAAAGGCTGAGCCTCTGCACAGCCCCTCCAGCCTCCCCATGCCTACACAGTGCCCTCTCTTTCAGGAGTTACAGAATTTGGCCTCCAAGCACCCCAACATCATCATCATCCCGCTCGGTAGGTGCCCCGAGCTGGGGATCCTTTGCCCCAGTTCCTCTAGCGAGTGCCCAGGCTGGGCACACCCTGGGAGCCCCGTGCTGGGAGGGAGCTGTGCCAACGGACTGGTGCCTGCAGGGCCATCGGGCACTGCCACCTCTGGGGGAACAGAGGGGCCTCCACCATGGGGACACAGGCTCTGACCTCCCTTGTATTGCCTCTGCAGAAGTCGCTGATCCCTCCAGCATCAAGGCAGCTGCAGCCAAGGTTGGGGAGCACCTGGGGGGCTCTGGGCTGAACCTCCTCATCAACAACGCCGGAATTGCAAGGCCAAAATCTCTTGATAATGAGACACTGGAGAGTATGAGCGAGGTTTACACCACCAACACGATTGGGCCCCTGCTTATGGGCCAGGTGAGTCCCGAGTACTACAACATATAGCTCCAGAAAGATTCCTTCATTACATTCTCAAGCTGGACATTGTCGAGTGTGTGGAGGGCCAGTGGGAGGGGCTCCTGTCCCTGTTCTGGTGCTCCGATGGGGTCTCAGTTGATGAGAAGATCACAGAACCAGGGGCTGGAGCTCAAGAACTGGAGCCTGGCAGGGAAGAAGAGAGAGGATGCCCCACGGCTGGTGTCACTGTTGCCCAGATTGGAAGGAGCTTTTCCCCTGCCCTGTGCCATGTCCGTGTATGCTCCTGTCCCCTCTGTCTTCTCACAGGCATTCCTGCCCTTGCTGAAGAAAGCTGCCCAGGAGAGCCCAGGCTCAGGGATGAGCTGCAGCAAGGCTGCAGTCATCAACATGTCCAGCTATGCGGGCTCCATCGAGGATATGTATGTATGGGATTTTGGACAAGTTGTCTCATACCGCTGCAGCAAGGTAATGCCAGAGTTTGCTGGTGGTGAGCCCAAGCATTTTCCCCTATGAATGATCACACTGCTTTCCAACCTCCCCCTCAGTCTGTGCCCCTCTCTACGTTGTGACTGAGCTCCTCTCAGTCCCTGGGTATCCATCTCAGCACGGTTATGTGCCTGCCGGTGGGTCCTACCTCAGAGGGACATGATCTGATGGGGCTTCCACTACGCTGAGCATCCACACAGGGGTAGTGAGGGAGCATCATGTACCCCAAGAAGTGGCCCCCCTCTGCCCTATCCCTGCCCCAGCTGTGGGGTCTGTGCATGTCCCCTGGCAGCCTGCCTTCTCATCCCACCACCATCCCGTCCCTGTCTCCCCACAGGCTGCTCTGAACATGCTGAGCAAGTGCCAGTCCCTGGCGTACAAGGAGCACGGCATCCTCTGCATCGCTCTCCACCCCGGCTGGGTGCAAACCGACATGGGGGGTGCAGGATCATTGAAGGTAAGAGAACTGCTCTCCATGGTCTAGAACATCGTTTAGGAATTCAGAATTTGCTGGGGTCTCATCCTGGTCTTTGTGAGAGCTCCTGGGCAGATACCGTGGAGGCACATGAGGGAGGGAGATGAGCGACTTGGAATGCTTCTTACCCAGAACGATGTTCTATTTCAAGGCAGACCCTTGAGCACAGAACTTTTTCTCCCTCTGCCCCACAGCCTCCCCTGACAGTGGATGACAGCGTACAAGGGATGCTGAAGGTGCTGTCCTCCATCTCTGAGAAGGAGACTGGCTCCTTCCTGGACTGGGAAGGGAAGGTCATACCCTGGTGAGATGCTGATTCAGGATTCTGACTGTGAGGATCTTTGCTAGTGCACCATGTTGTGCCTGTCCCGTAGTAAATGATTGTTCACAAACAATAAGTAGCACTGTGTGAGCCCCCTTCCTTTGATCTTCTATTAACTATCACTGTGAGAGACTTCACAGATGCTTTGAGAGTTCTTCTCAGTTATTTCCGCATATCATTGAGCTAGGTTGGTCTGAACATTTGTTCTTGTCTAACTGGGGACCTGGACACCATCCTGATAGGAATTTGTCCCTGGGCTTGTTCCAGAGCTCTCCCTCAGAATGGCAGCACCACCTTACAATGACTCAGGCACTCCTCCCAGTGAGTCCTTCCTCGTTTGTTAGTTCCAAATCCAAGCAGAGCATTGCTCATCATTAGCTCCTTTACCACATAGGTCAGCAAGACAAAACCTGACCTGATCTTCCTGGCTTGCTTATGCCCTGCTATGCTCCTCCAGCAGAATCAAAGTAGTTAAAAACATCCATGAAGACCTGGGCCTCAAGTGGGAAATCCGTAAGTGTAGTCTTGAGCCCTCTCAGGGATGGGAACCTATTCTGCGTTCCTGTTAAATCCTGTCTATAACTCTTCTTGGTTGCTGTGCTCCCTGTTCTGGGCTGGTGTGTGAAGGATAGGCTCTTGGTGTTGTGTACATTTTCATGGGGCACACGTGGCACTGGAGGCTCCGTGATGAACAGAGATGCTGTGGTGGTTCGTAAAGGTTTCCTGAAATTTTTACCTGCCGAGACCTGAGCAGTATCCCTTGTACCTGACAAAAACCAACCAGTGTCAGATTTTTAAGATTAACACATTGTTACACCAATGAGAAAGTTTATGCATCTTTGTGAAACACATATGTGAAAACAAAAAACTCCCGGAAAGCTCTCTTTCCCTTCTGGCCTATCAGAAGGTAACACCGGCCGAGCCCTCTCCACACGGGCCGGGCTGGGGCAGGCAGGCTCTGAGGCTCGGGAAGCTGCCAGGCCCCATTTTCAACTAAGGCCTTGATAGCCAGAGGGAGGTGTCAGGAAAATTAATCTACGAACACCAGAGGTTTATGTCCAAAAAGGAGACAGAGGACTCCTTTTTGCTTTATTCGAATAAAGGGAGAGGCCGTGGGACATTCTCCTGGGATCTCAAATTTTTGGAGGACGCAGCGTCCTTTTTATCCTGTTTTCCCTGCCGCTTTTCCCTCTCTCTTTCCCCATTAGCTGAGGTACTTGAGAGGCACAGATTTTCCGGAGCAGCTGATACCTGAAATTCCCCTCTAATGTATAACCCTCTCTTTTAATTTTTAATTCTTATAGATTTCACAGTTTTCCCCCGTTGCTTCTTTCATCTTTCGATATGCAATTTCATTTATCAGCAGCTCTATAGTTTGTTTGTAAAGGCAAATAACTTTTTCCATTCATCAACCAGTGGAATCCATCCTATTGTTTCTTTTCTCTCTCAGCGGTGGTCTTATCTACAAGCAGATCCACAGCTCGTTTGTAAAGACAAATGCGACATTCTTCTCAGAGGGGAGGGCTGTTGGTAAAATCCTAACCCCCAGGGATTAATCCTAACCCCCAGCACGGCCAGGGAGCCCATGGCTCGGCAGAGCCCTGCCCTGGCACCAGGCCGGGGCAGCTCCAGGGCGGCCGGGCCTGCCCCATTGCCCACACGGCCTGAGGGAGACACAGCCGGGCCCGGTTCCGGCAAGGCCTCCCCTCACCCTTCCCTGCTAGGCAGCGTGGAGAGAAGACCCCCAGCCCGCATCTAGAATTAAATGCAGCAAATGCCAAAAAACAGCCATGGAGCCAGAAAACCCATCACAATCTAGCCCTACAATCCTAGCCAGCCCCAGCGTGGCCTTAAAAGACTTTATAAATAACTCCGACTGCCCCACGTGAAAAAAAATCACAAAACCCTCTGCTGCCCCGGCAAGGTATTAACTCTTTCAATGCCCAAAATAAAACTTTATAAATACTTTGTTCTCTCTCCTGAATAAAAAAAAAAAAAGAACCAAGATAGTGATACACGCAAAAACAACGTGAAAACACCGAAGTAACAGAAGGAAGAGTCAAATCCCAAATGAGAGAAAGAGAAGAGTCATGGACTGAAATTTCTCTTTTTTAAGATATGGAGAAGAAACTCTTATTTCCCTATAACACATAAAAATATTATGGGGTGGATGTGACTGTTCTAACCGTAGGTATAAGCAGAGGCATTAGAGTAAGTAAATGTTGAAATGGTTGTAATCCCCTGAGTTTAAATAGTGAGAAGATGAAAAGCCCTACTGCTCCCCAGGGAAGAAGAAGAAGCTCTGTTTTTTCAAAAATGAAAGGAGTTTTTGTTTAAACTGTTATAATCCTTAAAGTGTGCCCCATAGTTAATATAGTCCTCAATAATGGTTCTGAGAAAACTGTCAATTGAGGAAGAAATGTTTACATGGTAATCAGAATTCCATTCTCCCGGGCAGCTGATCACTGTATCATCAAGGCCATGAGAAAACTGTTTCTTGTGGAGAAATCTCCATAGACTGATGAGGGAAATCTCCTCTCCCAAGTGAATTGGTAAAAGACTATTTTAGTGATGGTAAACTGACCAAGCTGCTTTCTGTACGTTTTCAGTGTGAAAGAAAAGAAGGGGCGGAGGGAAGTGGTCTAAAGTTTTATTCTAAGTTTGTTTTTCTTCTTACAGTTTCTAGTAATAAAGTTTCTCTTTGTACCATTTAAAGTTAAGCCTATTTTGCCTTCCTCCTAATCCTATCTCACAACAAAAAAAATTCAAATTAGTGAACCAAAACTGCTACATTAAATTAGTGTTTCTGCCTAGTTTCAAACTAAAACCAAAACAGATGCCTAAAGGTCCTCTGGGACTCACTGTGGGGCTGATGGAGTGGGGTGTGGGACCCAATGGGCACATGGGGCCTTGGGGTCCACGGGGACACCAGGGATCCCCCACTATATATCCTGTATACATGGAGGGATGGGGAGGAGGCAGCAGTGGGTTGGTACCCAGGGGGCTGTGGGCTGCCTTGGATGTGGAGCAGGGAGCTCTTACCTTCACTGAGTCCTTTCTTCACCACCAGCACTGAGCCCAACCTACACCAGGGCCAGCAAATATACAACTCTGGAGTCACCAAAGTACAATTCTGAAGGCATGAAATTGGGGAGGAAACATGGAGGAGGATCATGATCAGGCAGGGAGGTGGCAGTAGGACCCTGGGGGTGATGGATGACAGGGGCCAGGGACATTCTGGATTACCCAGACCTCCCTGACTGGATCCTTCCCACAGCACCACTCAGCTCCCCATGGAGATCACTTGTATTTTTAACTGAATTCCCTCGAATTTTTTGTATCGCACATGATGCTAAAAAGTTAATTAATTTCTCACCTCTTGTATCACTTAGATTTAGCTGAATTATTATAACCCTGACTTTGCTGTGTTATAGGATGATGGCCCCACTGCATAAGGCCCCTCAACATCACTGTCCTTTGCAGCAGTCTTATTTCCAGGGTGCCATCCCAGCACCGCCAGTGTTTTGCACAATTTAGGGCCCCATTTCAGATTGCCAAGGCTCTGAGCAGCAGCATCCAAGTCCATTTGTAGCCTCCTTAATAAACCAGGATTTGTTGGCCAGGCTGTGCTGGGTGTCCATGCCAGGGGAGGGGACAGTGCAGGGACTCTCCTCCCCGTGGTCCTGGCGTGTGGCAGGACCCAGTAGGTGGCGGGATTTGTGTGCTGTGATCGTATAGTGGTCAGTACTCTGCGTTGTGGCCGCAGCAACCTCGGTTCGAATCCGAGTCACAGCAACTTTTGTCAAGAGCCAGGAGGGAGGAAGCTGTGAGAGGGTTGGTTTGAAAAGATGCCATGCCCTGGGAGGGGGCCACAAGCTGGGATGCTCCAAGAATGATCAGATTCATACCAACAATGATTTCCCGACCTGTAGTCACTGTGCAAGGTCTTTCCAGCAAGGCTGCAGTGACTCTCCAGCTTCTCCATTTTCCAGGCAACTTGAGAATTTAGAAGAGTTCACCCAGCCTTCCACGTTTCACTTCCTCACAGTTTTGCAGAAGGAGGACCAGAAGATGCTGTAATTGCCCTGCAGAGTGAGAGGAGGTGGGAGGCACAGCTAACTCAGCTCCCCAGGGCATGAAGGATCTGCCACAGCAGAAGGAAGATAACCAGATTAAAGTCCCGCTGCTGGCACTCCCTGCTCCAGAGAAGCAGGACTTTGGTTGCAAGACCTCCAGGGATGCTTTCACAGCGGAGGCAAAACCCACCCAGAGCTGAGGGGTGACCCTGACAAACCGTAGGTCTGGGAACTCGAGGTCTCATGGGCACCAAGAGGCAGGTGTAGATCTCTGGGTGCACCAGGAGATGCTTCAGCCTGGGGAAGCCTCTTAAACTGTTACCTTTACCCTTCTGGAGCCTTAATGGAGTCACCCTGTTTACTTGGACTTGGTGCCCTCTCCTGACAGCTGCGCAGAACTCACCCTGGTCGGCAACTTTCAAAAGAGAAGTTACGTAAGATGTGGCACAGGCTGGTGGTGGAGAAGGCACCACCCAAGCAGTGGGTCTCAGCTCACCGCTGTGGGGACATCTGAAAGCAGAAGGCTGCAGCACTCAGGCAGATGGGTTTAGGCATCTGCAAGGCTGGTGCTTGGGAAAAGGAGAAGGTGGATTTCTTTTCTAGCACAAAATAGATTTATTTTCTTTTGTATCTTATCCAGAGCAAGAAATGAAGAAAAAAATCATTGCACATTTACTTTTAGGATTTGGAGTTTCTAGGGCACTTACTTGCATGACTTCACACTCCTCCAACATTCCTTTACTGAAAATACATATCTCTTTACTTAGGGAAAACTAAAAAAGCATCTTCCCTTCTAAAGATAATACAGGAGGAAGAGAAGGCAAACATCTGGAGAAGTTGCCCATTAGCAGCAGCAGTGCCTGCCCCACTTTTACCCAGCTGAGCAGCAGACACACAAGGAGATACATAACTTCTCATTCCTCTATTTTTTTTTCTACAGAAAGTCAGTGTGATGTGTATGGCCACTAAACTTACCTGAAAAATAATTTACTATGCTTGAGCAACTGATGTATGTTCAGGTTGAAAAATAGAAAAAAAAATTGCATGGGACAGGGGATATTTTTAATCCAAAATTGCTTAATTTTCTGTTAAGAGTTTCTATTTTGCAAAAATATCCTGAAGTGTCTACACACCTACGGGGCAGTCCGGGGGCAGTGTGGTGAACCCACGAGTCACTGCAGCCTCTGTTCTCACATGTACTGTATTCCCTTAAAGTGATGCAGGATTCTGCTGGGAAACTTCCACTCATCCCCCTCCCAGAGAAAAAGGGTCTCCCGATGTTCAGCTGGAGCCTCCTGTGTGTGCCCATGGCCTTAGGCACTGGGCACCACTGAACAGAGCCTGGTTTCCCTCCCGAGAGAGGAGAGAGATGCTTCAGTCCTTTCAGTATTTTCACGCAGAAAAAACAGTTGCCAGCAGGAACCCAAACTTTAAGAACACTGCCTGAAGTGAGTTGGGGCACGCGAGGGAGCACTGAGGGAGGGAGCAGTGGAAACACAATCCCCGAATTCTTCCCTGCATCAGTTGCCCCAGGCGTGACCGTCCTGGCAGGAGAAGGTGCCAGTTCTGCCCATGGGTTCCTAAAGGATAAAGCACCGCCTGAACAGGGGCTTGAACCCTGGACCCTCAGATTAAAAGTCTGATGCTCTCCCAACTGAGCTATCCAGGCTCACATTTGGGCTCAGGGGTGCATGTCTATGACAGGCAAGGGGGGACCCCGCTTTCCTAAAGCATTGCAGGGACAATGTGGGGACCCACTTTGATATTTCACACTCCCACGCCACCCCAACGAGGCTGCCAGCATAGGCCAGACAGAACACCCGGGTTCTGGGAATCTCACTGGGCACTGATCAGGCACAGGGATGCGCCCTGGGAAGCCGCCGGTGCCGCAGGGATGCGCAGGCGGGGAGGGGAGCAGGATGCTGCGGGAGAGGCTGTAAAACCCCCGCCGCTCGCAGAGAGAGGCAGGAGGGTCCCGCCGGGGGACAGGAGCAGCAGCGGGGGCTGTGGCCGCTCAGGGCTCCGGGCTCTGCTCTGTGCCTGCAGCAGCCTCGGCTCGAATCCGAGTCCCAGCGGCGCTTCCGCAGGAGCCGCGTTACGGCAGGAGGGAGGCGGCTGCGGGGAGTTGGGTTGCATAGACCGAGCTTGGGTGGGCACCTACAGGTGCCACCTCCCGTATTCTCTTGCCCTTCCTCCCCATTCTTCAGGAAGGGGCCCCTCTGTCCCATGGGGAGCCCAACCTGTCATCCCTACAGCATCCCTATCCCACCTCACACTTTCCGGGAGGAAGAAGACATCTTCCGTTCTGCAGGGAAATATGATTTTGCCCCATCCTTTGAAGTATTCAAGGCCACGTTGGATGGGGCTTGGAGCATCCTGCCCTAGTGGGAGGTGTCCCTGACCATGGCAGGGCTTTGAAATGAGATGAGCTTTAAGGTCTCTTCCAGCCTGAGCATCCCTTGTCCCTGAGGGTCCCCAGTACCCAGTGCAGACTGAAGCTGCAGGGGCTTCCCCCAGCTGGGATAGTCACAGAGGATGTGTGGATCTTTCCAGTGGATACTGGGAGGATGCTGCACAGAGCAGGGGCAGTGCCCAGAATGGCACTGGGGAATGTGGCACTGCCATGCGGCACAAGATGTATCTTTTCCTATCCCAACCCCTCAATCTTCTCCCAGATATCGGGGGTCCACCTGTCCACGCTGGCAGCACAGCATCCCCTGCCAGGGACAGGAGGAGTGGAGAGGGGCTGCATTCACCGAGGCAGGGAGTGATCAGCCCTGGGCAGCTCTGGAGCGTTACCCCTAGAGAACCATGCATGGGCAAGAACGTGGCAGCCACCTCCCCAGAACATGGCAAAGGGACACCGAGGCACCGGGAGCTGCTCAATATGCAGCACAGCACCCCTGGGCAGGGCTCTCGGGGCACTAAGAACCCCATGGCACCGCTGCACTGCATTTGACAGGCCATGGCTAGTCCATAAGGCCAGTCCTTCGTCCCTCCCCGTCCCTCCTCCTCCTCATGGCCAGCCCCTTGCAGCTCTCCCCTCCCCTGCAGCCCGGGTGCCTCTTGGCTGGACCTGCGTAAAAATTATAAAAGACTGTTTGGCTTGGAGCCGTCCGGAGGATCCCGGCCGTGCCTGCCATGGGGAGCAGCGGCGCCGGGGTTGCTTTGCTGACGTTGTCGCTGCTCCTGCAGCCCACGTCCCAGTTCTGGCTCTTCAACGTCCTCTTCCCACCCACCACCACCCCAGAAGCTCCCCCGACAAACAGCACACCGCCCGTGGTGCTCGGTAAGG
The DNA here is from genome assembly GCA_037013685.1 of Acridotheres tristis. NCBI lineage: Eukaryota > Metazoa > Chordata > Aves > Passeriformes > Sturnidae > Acridotheres > Acridotheres tristis. The sequence continues at coordinate 13,681,113 of CM072898.1, forward strand.
TCGCACCAGCGCGGGCACCATGCGGGGTACGGGTGGGCACTCTGCCATGCAGCTCCCCAAAGCTGACAGTGAGGTTGGGGTCCTGCGCTGCTGGTGACTCGGTGGGTTTTGGCTGCGATAGTTATGGCTGTCTGGATTGGAGCCACAAAGTGAGGGTGTCACACAGCTCCTCAGTCCCCTCCCATTCACTGGGATAGGGACACAGGGCTGGCCATGCCCAGGTAGAGTTTTTGGAGCTGAGGGGATAGAATGGGCACCCCAGAAAGCAAATGTGTCTCTGATATCTCACACCTGGCCCACTGAGTGTTTTAGGGCTTGTTTGGGTCTGGGCAACTCTGCTGGCAGAGGGACAGGGGCTGCAGTACAACCTCTTCGGCCACTTCCCAAACAGGTTGCCATTGGTGTGGTGGGTGGATCCACCACCTCTCACTTTCCTGACTCCCACCCCATCCTGTGTCTTCTCCCACTCCCTGGAGATGGCTAAGTCATCCTCTACTTCTGCAAAAAAGGATCCATCTCACATCCCACCCAATGCCAAGTCTGACTGGGGGCAAGCCAGCAGGAAAAGGGGCACAGGGAGTTTAAAGGAGATGTGGGGACATCATCTCAGGGAGGTGGAAGCAGCCAGCACCAGCTGGTGCCTCTGTGCTGCATGGCTCTGCCTTCCTTTGCCCCTGTGCCATCACCAGGCACTTGAGCTCAGGTTTTACCATGAAAACTCTGCTGAGCAGAGTTGGGGTTTTCCTCCTTTTTCTTGAATCATTATGAGTTTCCCCTTTAAAAAAGAGAAGAGAAAAAGCAGAAGATCCCTCCCTGCTATAGTGCCAAGGGCTGACCCTGTAAACTCCCTTCCCAGGGGCATCAGGGGGCACAGGCCTCCATGTCCTGGGGTGGTCAGAAGACCCGGGTCACTGTCACTAGGTGCCTTTTTCAGGATTACCTGTGACAGTCAGAGCATCTCCTTTTGTCCCTGGTGCCAGCCATGTCCCACGCCCAGGCAGACTCAGATGCCACTTGGCTGCCTCTTGTGCCACTCGGCATCCGCAAGTAACCCATCCCCCTGGGCCAGGCGTCCCGGAAACCCCCAGTGCCCTTGGGACCACTGATAACCCTTCTGCCCTCACAGAACTCCCTTAATAATTACCTAATGTCCTCTGGAAGGGGAGGCAGAGCTCAGGACTATGTGCCAGGGGCCGGGGGTTGCTGGCTGTGCACCTTCAGGAGTTGTCAGAGCAGCTCATGATCCTGCTCCTCTTGCTGACCAGCAAAGTCCCTTCTGCCCACTCCCTACCAGGGCTCTCCTACACCTGTCTGATCCCCATCCAGGAGCTTTGAAGACAGGATTAGATCGTCCCTGTACCCCTAGGGACGTGCTACAGGCATGAAGGAGCTGTGAGGCAGGTTGAGGAAGGTAACTGCTACATTCTCCTTCCCCTCTTGCACGGCACGAGGCGATCCACACCAGCCCCAGCCGTGTATTGCAGGCAAGTCCTTGGACCTGCTGGGGCCTTGTGATTTGTCACCTGGTGCTCCCATTCCACCAGGTTCACTGTCCCCTGCAGTCATTCACCTCTTGTCCTCACTCTCGCAGTCAGTTCTGGCACCAGGACCACAGCTGGGAAAGCTCTCCATGGTGTCTGATCCCAGCACAGGCACATCTCTCAGGGTAGCAGCAGGATGGGTGTCCCATCCTAGCTGAGAGCCACACTGACGCTTCCAGAGGCAGACCAAACACCCTGGTGACTGTGGCCCTCCATTGAGAAAGGCCAGGGCACACAGATGAACTTGCTTAAAGCTTGCTGTGTTTCCCACATACACCAATCCCACTGAATTTCCACAGAGTTCAGTTCCACACAGCACTGAACCACTTCAGAGACCTTGTTCAGCTTGTATGAAGGGTTTAAAGTTCAGGAAGCTCTCTCTGGTAGCTTTGCATCCCTGAACTGACTACTACCCCAGGACAAGTTGTCAGGACTGCATTAGGAGGGGGCAGCCCCAAGCAGCACCAGTTTCTTCCCCCAGGCTGCAGCAAGGAGAGGAGGGTGGAAACCCATGGAGGGAGGAGGAGTAATCTGAGATACTTTGTGCTGCTGGGGACTCACATATTTGAGCCCAAGGTGACAGCTCTGGGGGTCACCCCACCGAAATGCAGCTCTAGGGGTTCCCAAGGATGCATTTTAGCACTGTTTTCATGCTCACCCAGCATCTCAGCTCCAAGCACCCTCTCTCCCGTGCAGAGTGGGTTGTTCTCTAAGGTTGCTGCTCCAGCAGCCCCCAGGAAACCCCAGGGGAGGCCTGCCTGGGGATGGGGTAAGCACCAGGTTGGGTAGCCCTACAGGGTCAGTGGGATGAGGTTTGTAACTGGCTCTGCTCTCCCTCTGTGGTGCCTCCAGTGCCCGGCTGTCTTGGGAACCAGCTGGAAGCAAAGCTGGACAAGCCAGATGTGGTGAACTGGATGTGCTACCGCAAAACAGAGGATTATTTCACCATCTGGCTCAACCTCAACACCTTCCTGCCAGTGGGAGTTGATTGCTGGATTGATAACACCAGGTACCATCCAACCCTACCCTGGGAGCTCCCTGGGGAAATGACCTACCAAGGATCTCCCTTCCCTCTCCTTCCCCTGGCCATGAGCTAGCACACATGGAAAAAAAATAGGAGTACCATGGGATTGTTTAGGAACTCAAGTGACTGGCTACTGCTCTGAGAATCTGTCCCTGTCCCAAGTCCCTGCCATGTGCTAAAGCTCAGCTGGACCTCCCCGAGTACCCACTGGAGAGGGGAGTGCAGGGTGAGGGGGCTGTGGCAGCTGGTTCCATCAGAGCCTCCTGTCCCAGGATGCTAGGAGAGCAGAATGGACACTGGTTGGGCTCCAGTGCACCTCACATCCATACAAGGCTTGGAAACAGCCAGGTCCAAGCTGCTATGCAGTGATCTCCACCCCAGCCCCGTGTTCCCCAAGGGGACATGGCTCTTCTGCCACCTCGTGTCCTGTCCCCACAGGGTGGTGTACAACCGAACCTCTCGGAAAATGTCCAACGCCCCAGGGGTGCACATCCGTGTTCCTGGCTTTGGCAAGACCTATTCTGTGGAGTATCTGGATCAGAGCAAGCTGGCAGGTGAGAGGGGGAGAGGCCAGAGTGTGTGGGGATCCCATGTGCTCCCTGCAAATGGGGATGTGTACCCATGTCTCCAGCAGGGACTGGTTCTACAGAGAGCCCAGGGCACTGGGACTGAGGGACATTAGCCTGAGGGACACACTCCAGTTGAGTGCCGGCAGGGAGCACCCCATCCTTGACCCCAGTGCTCAGTGGGATGCACAGAGTCACTACTGGCTGGAGCTACAGGGCTTACCAGGGAACATTTTCACCATGACCACTACCAGAATGGAAAAAGCTTGACAAGAGAAGACCATAGAGCTAATTCCCTCTTGTTCCCTCTGCCCACAGGCTACCTGCACACCATGGTGCAGAACCTGGTGAACAACGGCTACGTGAGGGACCAGACAGTTCGGGCAGCCCCCTACGACTGGAGGGTTGGACCCCGTAAGTCTGGAGGTTGTGGCCAGGCCCCCCATGTACAGAGGGAAGCAGGATGACCCTCACGCTATCATGCTCCCCTCTTGTCCACAGAGGAGCAGCCCGAATACTTCCAGAACCTGAAGGCACTGATTGAGGAGATGCACGATGAGTACCAGAGACCTGTCTTCCTCATTGCACACAGCATGGGCAACCTGCACGTCCTCTACTTCCTGCTGCAGCAGACCCAAGCCTGGAAAGATCAGTACATTGGGGGGTTCATTTCCCTGGGTGCCCCCTGGGGAGGCTCTGTCAAGCCCCTGCGTATCCTGGCATCTGGTGGGTGACTCCTTGTGTGCGGCCACCTATTTGTTTTCTTTCCCTCCTGCAGAAATGGAAGGGTGGTCGTGGGCAGGGAAAGGGCACAGTGGTGAAAGATGTGGGGGACTCAGTTCCTGTTTAGCCTCTTTGCAGCCCAGAAAGCCACAGTCACTTGCCTAATGCTGACAGCCCAGAATATCTGCAAGTCACAAGTCCAAAAATGCATGAGATTAAAAATCATGTGCTTGAAGGTTTTAACATCTGGCCCCTTGCATCACCCTTAAGTCACCTGCTAATATTTTTCTCTGTTGCCACAAGAGCCAGAGATATTTTTAAGGTCATCTGAGGTCATTCCAATGTCTTAGGACTCCAGACATACCAAAAATGCCAAGGCTTGAAGGAAACATGCAAGTTGTTTCCTACTACTGCTCACTCCTGTCCCTGCAGGCAGGATGGCAGGGAATGTCCAGGGCTGTGTTGGTCTGTGCCACCAGACATCCAGGTTTGTCTCCACTCAGGCCCTCTGAGTAGCTAAATATCGGGAGATCAAAAACACGAGAAACAGGGCAACTAACAGACTTTTTAAAACATGGTTTATTGCCTCATGGTGTCAGTCTCATAGAAAGGTGAGACATTAAAGGTGTTACATTTAACGCCATAATATCAGAAGCTGTCTAATTCTTAGTTACAGTGCCTTATGTTAGTTTTTTAGCCAATCACATGCTTTTATGAAACTCGGTAGCATCTTTTTACACCAATCATTAATTGCTTTGGTTTCATGGCTTTGGCACAATGTGCCATTTTTTAACCAATCACGTAACACTTCACAAACCTACACTGATACATATCAGGCTTCTAACTAACTTCATAACAAGTTCTATTGCTAAACTTTAAAATCCTTTACTCACTTACTAACATACTGCTTTGCTTACATACTACATATCTCTGTTTGTTTAAAACATATTTCTACTTAAACTACAAACTTATATTCTTGTTTTATGTCTATTTTACTTTTAATGTTCTAATTCTCCAGGCTTTCTCCAAGGCCTTAGGTCAAACATTGTATCCATCTCTATCTCTGAGCCTGAGAGCTCTCTGTACATGCAATTCCCACAGCTAGAGATGTGGAGAGGAGTTTGGAAGGCTGTCCTTGATATCTGCAGGCAGGGGGGGTAAGGAGAGGGCATAAGGGTATGGGCAGGGTAGAGCTGAGCTGGAGAAAGCCAGGGGACAGTGGTGAGTCACTGCAGGGAGGGCTGATCCCAGCTGCCCAAAGGCTCCTGAAGTCTGTGAGGGGACATTGTGGGGACATTTGTGCTGAGCCCTTGTGTGTCCTGCAGGTGATGAACAGGGCATCCCACTCATGTCCAACATCAAGCTCCGTGAAGAGCAGCGCATGACCACCACCAGCCCCTGGATGTTCCCCACGACGCTGGCCTGGCCCGAGAGCCACGTTTTCATCTCCACACCCTCCTACAACTACACCTACCGCGACTACCAGCGCTTCTTCACCGACGTCAACCTGGAGGATGGCTGGTACATGTGGGAGGACATGAAAGACTTGTTGAAGGATTTGCCCCCTCCCGGGGTGGACACGTATTGCCTCTATGGCACAGGCTTCCCCACTGCAGAGACGTACATTTATGATGAGCGTTTCCCTTATGAGGACCCTGTGGACATAATTTATGGTGACGGGGATGACAGTGTCAACACACGCAGCTTGGAGCTGTGCAAGCGATGGCGTGACCAACAAAAGCAGAAGGTCTACGTCCAGGAGCTGCGAGGTGCCCACCACTTCAACATGGTCTTCAGCAACCTGACACTCAGTTATATCAATGAAATCCTGCTGGGGAGCAAAGAGGAGCAGGGGGAGCCAGGGCAGGCGAGATCCAGCCCAGAGGCTGGGAAGTTGAGGAAGTTCCTACGTGAATACAAGGTCCTAAAGGAGCCTAAAAAAAACTGAAGGAGGGAGGGCCAGCTTCCCTTCATGATGGTAGGTGCCACAAACTACCATGCAGGGGAGCAAAGGACTTGGAGCTGAGTTTGGAAGGAAAGTGAGCAAGACCAACAACTCAGGTGGATGGGCTGGCACCCACTTCCACACTGGTTGGTTCTTCTTTCGGGAATGGTGATTAATTTTACTTCAGAGGCTTGTCACTTCCCACCAGCGGGTGGATAATTAACCATGCTGCCAGCTCATTAACATCACACTTGTGAATTCCAGCATACGCACAAGCCCTCCTCACTAGCAAGCCATTTTTAGACACTTTAGAGGCTGTGGACCTGTGGTGCCATAGCTTCTGCTCACTTGGGACAGAGCAACTCACATAACAAGAGCAGGCTCTGACTTACCAGGTGGTCACAGAGGTAGTAGCATGGGGGTAGCACAGTAGTCATGGCTTACAGAGCAGCGAGCTAGGCTCCTTGGGAAAGGCCAACTCAAAATCAGCAGACTTACAAAATAATAAACACACTTTGCTTCTATATGCTGAGCCTGCTTTGTCCTTCAGAGCTGGATGGTGAAGCCAGCCATAATCAGAAAGTGAGGTGCTTGCTGCCTGCAGGCACTCCAGGAGACAGGGCTTTGGGAAAAACCACAAGGCCAATGATGTGGCTGGGATTGGTGATGCGACCAAGGCCGGCAACATGTTGTGGGTGACAATGCGGTTGGGGTTGGTGACATAACCAAGGTTGGTGGTTCTACTGGAGCATGATGCAACTGGTGCTGGCAGAGCAACTGGGATGGAACTATAACTGGCCTTGGAAATGCAGCTGGGACCGGTGACGCAACTGGGGGATGGTGATGCAGCTGGGGTTCGTGACACAACTAGGGGTGGCAATGCAACCAAGGCTGGAGATGCAAACAGAGTGGCGAGCCAGCTTGAGACTGGCGATGCAGCCAGGGATGGCAATAAAAATGCGTTGACACAGCTGGGGTTGGCCATGCAACTGAGGCAGCAAGGCAGCCGGCACAAGCTGTGCAACCGGCTGTGCCTCCGGGCCTGGCGATATTGCCGGGGCTGCTGCTGCTCCCGAGGTTGGTGGTGCTGCCGGGGCTGGCGGTGCTGCCGGGGCTGGCGGTGCTGCCGCGCTCGCCCAAACCCCGTTGCGGAGCGCAGCGCGCGGGGCCGGGCGCGGCTCTACCGCCGCGGGGCGGGGCGGAGCGGAGGGGGCGGGGCTCTCCCTCAGCGCTCTCCTCTCATTGGCCGCAGCGCGCCGAGCGCGGCGCTGATTGGCGGGCGGCGGCGCGTGCTCGGGGCCGCGGGGCGGGGCGGGGCGCGGAGCCGGCGCAGCCCCGGTGCCGCCGCGCTGGAGGCCGCGGCCGCGGGCTCGGGGGCGATGGGATCGGGGGCCGCGGGCTCGGGGGCGGCCGGCGGGCCGGGCCATGGCGCTCCGCTCTGTCCATGCCCGTCCCCGCCACCGCCGCCCTCCGCGCCGCGCTGCCCGCGGGGGGACCCGCCGCCTCTCCGAAACCGGGGCCGGGACGCGGCGGAGCGAGGGCGCGGCGGGGCGCGGGGGGCTGCGGGCCGCCGCCTCGCTGCCGCACATCGCGCGGGGCCGCGGGGAGGAGGGCGGCGGGCGGCGCAGCCCCTGCCTGCTCGTGGCGCTGCGGCCGCGGAACGTGGAGGCGGAGCGGGAGCGGTTCTTCCGCGCCAGCTTCGCCTACGACCCGCAGTTCGAGTACGCGGAGCCGGTGCCCGCCGCCGTCCTGGACAAGTACGGGGCCGCCTCCGACCGCTTCGTGGCTCAGGTGAGGCGGGGCCGGGGAGGGATGCTCGGCCTGGAAGGAGGAGGAGGAGGGACCCCAGCTCGCCCGTGGGCTGGTGCGAGGGTGTGGGATGTGTCCTGGTGGGGCTGGCCAGGAGATGGTCCATGGTCATAGGATTCTGGAGTGATTTGGGCTAGAAGGGATTTTAAAGACCGTCTAATTACCCCACACACCCTACCATGGACAGTGACATCTTCCACTGGATCGGTTGCTTCAAGTCCTATACAGCATGGCTTTGAACATTTCCAGGGATGGGCCAGCCACAGCTTCTCTGGGCAACCTGTGCCAGTGCCTTGTTACCTTCACAGGGAAGAATTTATTCCTAATAAATAGCTTAAACCCACCCTCAGTCAACTCATTCTCCGTTGTCCACGTGAAACCTTGCCTTCTTTCCTTCCCAGCTGCTGCCTGATCCCCCTCCTCTTAACACCTTTTGTATCTTGTCTTCAGAACACTCACCCTGTGATTTCTTAAACCTCAGGTTTTAGTAACCTCACCTACCTGCAGGAATGGTCCATGCTCCATGGTGACACGGGTCATGCTGGTGCTGGGTGATGCCAGGTTGGATGGGGTTTTGAGCATCCTGGTCTACTGGAAAGTGTCCCAGCCCATGGAGGAGGATTGGAACAAAATTATCTTAAATCATTTAGTCCCTTTCCACCCAAACCAGTCTGTGTTTCTATGGTCAAACTGGTTCCTGCTTATGCTGGGAGCTGTGCTCCATCAGGGACACCTTGCTGGTATGTTTTTGCACTTGTTGCTGTAGAAATAACAGCAAACGAGTTGAAGCACATGGGTGACAGCATGGGAAGTGGTCCTTAGCCTGAATTAGCCTGTTGGTTAAGTCTGGCTTGTTTTCTGGAAGACCTAAAGGTTGGCCAGTGCAGCAGCATCCTTAAGGCATCAGCAAACGTGGTCAGCAATGATATTAATTGGTGTAGAATCCACTTAAGGAGTCTGTATTATTTTGCTTAACTGTTTCCGTGGCTTATACACACTGAAACACTTCTGAGTAGTTGCTCTCTGCCATGGGGATGGCACTGAGAGAACAGCTCCCGATCATTCAACAGGAGAAAAGAGGCAGGAGTGTACTTTCAGGGTTCTCTGCCCACAAACAAGCCTTTTGTGGATACAGGAGTAGAGCTGCTCTGTCCCTTCACCCTGTACTTGGAGCTGGGAGCCTGGCCATGTCCCAAAACCAGTTTGCACCTGGGAATGAGCATCCTACCTCTAGGAAGAGCATCCTTTCTGCCATGCAAACAAGTGAGCAGATAAAACCCCCCTCTAATCCCAGATTCACACTGGCGCACAAGAGATGTTTTTTTACACCTCTCAGTCAGGAGTTACTTGTTCCAATAACAACTTCTTCACTGATTTATGTATTGTTTTTTGGATGTTTACTTATTCCTACATCACTGCCCATGTCTCTGCCTGGATTATTATCCAGATGATTCAGGTCCTTTCTGTAAACAGCTTTTTAAGCAGTTTGTCATTCCCAGTGTATGTCCTACCTCTGCCCCAGATAAACTGGTGCCAGCAAGGTTCTTGCAGGGGAGACACTCTGACGCCTGCAAAGACCTCACCAGCTTTTGGCATTTCCCTCCTGTATTTTATTCCCCGAGTCGTGCACTAAAATGAGTTGCTCAGAATTGCACTAAAATGAGTTGCTCTTTCATCCCTTGCTTTTTCCTTTGGTGCAGTTGGCTTGCAGCAGAGTAAAAGATGAATAATTGAGATTATTTTTCTCTAGGCAGTGCTTAGAATGAATGGAATTAAAGTTTGTAACCACTATGGATCCTGGAAGCTTTTACAAGGGATATTAAGTGTTGAGTGTTTTTGCCAGTGTTTCTCCAGGTTTTCTGGTGACGCTCCAGTGGGACAGTATTCATGACACTGTTTCTCTGCTCTTACCCTGCAGTAACCTCCTTCCAGTCTCTTTTATTTTGGGAAGCATTTTTTTGTTGTCAGCTAACTCTTAGCTATAAACTGCTTTTTTTTTCAAAGACCTTCATTAATCATGGAGATTAAATAAATAAGACATTTTGCTAAGTCAGCATCCTTGGATGTGAGCAGATAAATCAACACCACCTTCCTGCTTCCAGCTGCTCTGCATGTGCTTGGGGGGTTATTTTATTTTCTTAATAGGAAACTTAAGTAAGCCCAAGAGGATTCTTCCAACCCTGTGGAGGCTCATCACCTAGTTTGCCACATGGCAATTTGAGTGGCACCAGCACAGAGCTGGAGGATTTGTTATCCCACTGCATATGGTGGGTGCATGATCTGGGGATGCTCAGAACATTAAACTTGGAATCTCAGGAATTTTGCTCACCAGGATGTGCTCTGAAGGTCGGGGAGGAGCTCCCTGGTTGTCTTCCTCCTGGGCACCAGCTGTGCTGGATTTCTCTTGGCTCAGGGATTTGGGTCCCCTGGGAGGAGAGAGAGCAAGTGGCTGAGCAGAGGTGGGAGGATGAAAGGTCCTTTTTCTGCTGTGCATAGCTGAAGATACCTTGCAGTGCTGTAAAAATGAGCCTGATTGTTCAGCAAACCAAGCAAAAAACCCCCAAAACCCCCACCCCAACTCCCCAGAAAACAAAACTGACAACAGAAAAACTGTGCACAGCTTCTCCTGGAAAGACACAGTGACTTGACAATAAAAACCAGCTGTAAAAACCGCCCAGGAAAGGAAAATCAGGACCTTCTGCAGGGATAGAGGAGGTTGTTCACCAGATGCAGACCTAAAGCCCCTCTTAGGATCACAGAATTATTTGGGTGGGATAAGATCCTTAAGATCAAGTCCAGCTATTACTTAAGCACTGCCAATCCCACCACTAAACTACATCCTCAAGTGCCACATCTACATCTTTTAAATAACCTTTTAAATAAAAAAGGGATGGTGATACCACCACTGCCCTGGGCTGCCTGTTTCATTGCTTGACAACCTTTTCTATGAAGACATTTTTTATAATGTCTAACCTAAACCTCCCCTGGCACAGCTTGGGCCATTTCCTCTGTCTAATGGGGTGTTGGATGATTTGAGCACCAGTACTGGTGGTGAGCACCTGATCCTGGGTAACCCTAGGGACTAGAGAAAGGCAGCAATTGGTCCTGGGCTGGGAAGCTGGGCAGAAGCCCAGTCAGGTTTGCAGATGCAATAAAATTGCTGGAAAAACAGAACTGGTTGAAAGTCGTCTGCTTTGGAATATGTACTAATGTAATATTAATATAATATTAATATATTAATATATATTTCAATGACTGGAGAAAGTAATTACTTGAAAATGTCTGCAAAGGAAGCACAGTTTTTGGGGGAGGAAATGTGCTAATAAATGTTCATATTTTATAGATGCTCCATAAATGTTAATGTGAATAATGGAGCATGTGATTTATTTGTTAGAAGGCTGCTGGGTGTACAGCAGGCTAGTGCTGCTGAGCCCCTGTTTGAAGCAGCATCATTGCAGAGTGTGATGCACAGCTTGGAATTCAGCCCTGGAATATGAAACTCTGAGAGTAAAAAGCAAGCTCAGAAGCTGGAAATCTTTGTACAAGCGCTGGAGTTTGCAAGGAAAACTGAAAGCAGAAAAGATTTAAAATAACAATGGATTTAACCACACTGCAACAAAGCAGTTTCATTTCTGCTTTGCCCCATTTCTGCAAGGGTGACAGAAAGCAGAAATAATATGCTGTGGGTCATGCTGAATGTGTGAAATGTCTGTCTGTCCTGGTGGCCACCTCCAGCTGGCTCAGCCTCCTTCGTTTTTCAGATTGTGCAAAACCACACTGTATTTTGGAGGCATTAATCAGGGGTTACCTTTACTGAGTTTGTTGCATGTGAGATTTTATTTGTAAGCAGGGAGGTGTTTGTGCTTATGTTTGTCCTTTCTGTTGCCACAGGCCATCAGAATCATTCGTGCTGTCCTGGAGAAGTACGGGACCTACGAGAGCTTCGAGGTGGCCACAGGCGGGAGGCTGCTGAGCAAGTGCCAGATCTGGTCCGTGATCCGAAAGTACATGCAGAAGGAAGGCTGTGCAGGAGAGGTAATCCGTGTCCCTCACCCGTAAAACACAGCAAAATATTGATTTTCTGATAAAAAAGACTCAGATTGAGAAATGTTTTGGTTACAAAGAGGAAACTTTTCTGCTCTGAGCAGTGGTGTCCTTTCACCTCCAGCTTCACCATACCCCGGCTTTAGGACATGGGTGCTGGTTCCCCACAAACCTCCTGTGATGTTTTCCATTTGTATCTCTCTTTTGTGCTTGAAAGAGAGGGAGCAGCTGCCGCTTGTTTGCACGGCCATGCCAGGAGCCTTTTGCTGCGTGCATGAGGCATCAATTATGTTGGGAAGTTGTCTCTTGCTGTTGGCTGTGGGAGGGTGGACTTCTGTGGCAGCTAGCTGCCTTAACCCACATGTCCAAAAACAAAGCCAGGGGAAGACTTTTCCTGCCATCCTGCAGGACATGCAGGTTATGGTGCTTTGAAACCCCAGGCCTGGGTTTCAAGGCTGGGAAATACCTGGTTAAGATACAGCAGTAGCCGAGAGGGATGGAGCTAGGGGAGAAGTTCAACATCTCCTCAGCTAGTTTCTCTGCACCCTCTGCAGCATCCAGCATGGGGCATCCTACAGCTGCCATTGAGCTTTTTTTTCTCCTTCTGCCAGCAGGGTGTGGGTAAAACACTTCCACCCTGCTGGATATGAGGTCTGTGAAGGATTTCTGGACCTGGGTGGGTTGGCTTGCAGGGCTCCCTGGAGCTGTTGGCTGCAGGGCAGGAACTGTGCTGTACTAACTGGTGTGGGGGCTTCCTCACCACTGCTTCTTGGCCAGACTCTATTTCCTACTTCTGATTTTTCACCTCTGTCTCCAAAGAGGGTTATGGATGAGCATTTCTCCAAAGCTCCACCTCACCCAGTGGTACCCAGTGCATTCCATGCAGGCAAAAGCAGGAATGAGTGGTCCCCTGAGGCCCCTCCTGCCCAAGGACATTCCTTTCTCCTCAGACACCCTTGGTTTGCCCTGATGCCTCCTGAGGGTTTTCTTGGGATGTGGATTTGGCACCCGGGTCCTCCTAAGCCTTTGCTTGGGACAGAACAGATTTCTGCAGATGTTTCCCTGTAATTCATCTGCCTTTGAGTGCCCAAAACCCACACTACCCAGCCAAGCAGCTGCCAGTCTTACAGACCTGCACTTATAACTTGCTAGTTGAGCTCTGTCTCTCGGGTTTATTAATTGTTTAAATTTAGCTACTCTCTTCTCCATTAATTGAGCCCTGGCTGGGCAGAAAGCCATTGATTTTCTTACATACTGGTGTACAACTGGCTTCCTTCCAACCCTGTGTAATCGTCCCTGTGCTAAGAGCTATTAGGTGTTGGACTCGGTGAACCTTGTGGGTCCCTTCCAGCTCAGGACATTCTGTGATTCAAGGCAATGCAGGGTTCAATCACTGTTTGCACATGTGTGGCTGTTTTATCTGGTACTTTTGCTAAGTGCTTTTATCAAAACAATGAAAGCATTGGTTTGTTCCTTTCTATCCGGTGGAAATTTTGATGGATGTGTTTGGGGTAGGGAAGAGAGAAGGGTTGCACCTGCTCTCAATACAGTGATCTTGGCAGAGCTTGCTCCCTGTACAAGACCAAAACTTGTGGAAACTTCTGCATCACTGATAATCTCACACCCTGTCGAGGAGCTGGGCAGTTTCAGGCTGTATCTCCCTCCCTGCACCTGTATCTCTGATTCCTGACTTTCGCCATCTGTGCCCTGTCTGTTCTGCCGTGCCCTTCGCTTCCCTGATACGTACTAATCGTGGTGGCTTGCTAAAAGAGAAGAAACTTGTGTGGGGGTAGTGTTAGCCCAGAGCACGAGCAGCTGGTGTGTCCCTGCCCAGGGGTGCTGGCAGGCAGCGTGGCCAGGCTGGTGGCACCTCTGCAGCTGCCCTTTGTCCCCAGCACTGATCAGCAAAAGCAGGATCCTGCATTCCAGCACCGCAGGCAGCGCACTCCTGGGTAAGTGTTCATGCTGTCATTACATTTGTGCCCTCAAAAGCTGCTTTGTTGGTGTCTGAGCTGCAGATCCTGAAGCTCTTCTGCTTTTCTTCTGATGTAGGACAGACATGATGCTGCCAGAGGTTTCCATATGGATTTCAGTGAGCTCCCAGCTTGCAGCAGAGAAACACCTGGCCCCACTGGTAAGTGCTGCATGGCAATCCTTGGGGTTGTGGAGTGTTGTCAGCCTAAACAGTGCTGGCTCGTGTCTCTTGGGATACTATCAATGGTGTCCCTCTACCTCTGAGCTGCTTGCTCAGTGTCAAGAGGTCCTGAGCAGTGCCAGCTTGTTGGGGAGAGACAGGAAATCTTACCCCAGTGCCGTGGGGACCAGCAGAAGCCTTCCCTTGGTTCCTTGGGATGAGCTCTTTATCCATCAATGCATTCACAAAAGCTGAGCAAAACCATGAACCACAAGGATGCACTGGGGATGCTGCTCAGGATGAGAGATGTCACAGACCTGGAGAGCTGATGCTGCTGCTCTTTGGCTGGAGTTGCAGCCCTGGTTGTATCTGCAAAGCTGGAGGGTTCCAAAACGAGGCAAGTGGTGCTGCTTAGCAGGATGGGTTTTTGTAGCGGGAGAAGGGCTGCAGTGGGCAGCATAAGAAGCTGTGGTCTCTGGCACTGCCCAGAGTCCCTTTCCATTGCTCCTGGATGGTTGGTTCTGCACGAGGAGTCAGAGGTGAGCTGACAAGTCTCAGCGTTGGAGGGATTCCTTTTCACACTGGTGTATTTTAACCCAGGTAAGCAGTTGCACTGTATTTTATGCTGTTTGTTTGCCCAGTGGTGGACTCTGTTAAGCTGCACTTTTGGCTTTCATCATCATCATAATAATAATAAATCTGACTTAAAGCAAACCAATTCAGTCTCCTCTGTTTTTTTTAATAAGAAGAATTGTCATGGCACAGGCATCCTGAAAATGTCAGTTATGAAATAACAGATGATTTACAGAGTTAATAGGTATGTTTTGATTGCTATTCTGAGGCTTGCCACTGCCAAACCTTGGATGCAAGAGCTCCCATCTTCCTCTGGTGATGCTGAAGCCTTGAGTTGCTGCAGATCTGAAGTCAGGTGGTCAGAAATGCTGCTGGCTTGCACTTTAACTTCTGGTGAGCAGCTCTCTTGGCTCCAGCACCTGTGTTAGCCAGGTTTCTCAAAATACCGTTTTTTTCTGTTTAAAGATACTGAATAGTCCTACACATGCAATACCCATCCTTGCTGTGAATTGTGGCCAGCACACACAGTTCCTCCCGTGAGGGTCGGCTAGCATGGAGCCATCCTCACTGCTCATGTCTTGAAGCCTCAAATGGGAGAATCCGTGGAGGAGTCCATGAAAATGGAGCCAGAGCCTTGGATCCCTCAGGAGATGTTTATTGGGGGGTGCAGAGCCATTACAAAGCTGGTGCTGTTGGGTGTTCTGAGTGGGGTTGTTTCGATGACCAAAGGTACTGCCCCATCCCATTGCCAGTGGGGATGCAGAAGGGGGCCCAGGCAA
This sequence comes from Acridotheres tristis, assembly GCA_037013685.1. Lineage (NCBI taxonomy): Eukaryota > Metazoa > Chordata > Aves > Passeriformes > Sturnidae > Acridotheres > Acridotheres tristis. Next base: position 13,696,251 of record CM072898.1, read on the forward strand.
GTCTCCAGGGGATGTCTGTCCTGTGTGGCCACAAAAGTGTGGGGAGCCCATGGGAATAAGCCAGGGAGGGTGATGCTGGAGCCAGAGAGGTGCTGGAGGAGGCTGCCCAGGAGCTGCCTGCTCCCCTCAGCTTTGTTGGCTGTAAAGAGATTAAAGGAGCTACTTCATCCCTGCATGAGATCATCTCTCTCCTTTCATTATCCCCCCACCTCCAATGGCTCTTGTTGTCTGTAATTCCTTTGAGGAGCTGCAGCACAACCCAGCGATGGTGCAGCAGTGCCAAACGGTGCCATCCATGGTGTCAGTGGATTTTTCTGACCATCTGCCACCATCTCAGCCTCTGCTGAGAGCCAAGCCCCTGCTCATGGCCATTGCCTCCTCCTTCTTCTGCAGGTGGTGGTGCAGCTCACCGATGACCTCCTGTCGCAAGCAGTGATGATGGTGGAGGACAGCCGGCCCACGCTGGCCATCAACCTGGCCGGAGCCCGGCAGCACTGGCTGGAGGGGATGCTGCGCCACGAGATCGGTCAGCTGGGGAGGCTGTGGGCGGGGGCAGAGCTGGGGGATGCTGTGACATTCACCCCTGTCCCCTCTCCCCAGGCACCCACTACATCCGGGGGGTCAACAACACCCGCCAGCCCTGGCACAGCTCCGAGGGCCGCAAGCAGTACAGCCTGAAGCCTGCCAACCCCACGGAGGAGGGCTTGGCCAGCCTGCACAGCGTCCTGTTCCGCAAGCAGCCCTTCCTGTGGCGGGCAGCCCTGCTCTACTACACCATCGAGAGGGCCAGCCGCCTCTCCTTCTCTGCCCTCTTCCAGGACCTGGAGCAGTATGTGCAGGATGCTGGTGTCCGGTGGGAGTACTGTGTGAGGGCCAAGCGGGGCCAGACAGACACTTCACAGCCAGGTACCAGTTGGGGGTGTGAATTGAGTTTTGGGAAGAATTCTATTTACTTTTTTTTTTTCTTTTTTTAAAGAAAAACAGCTTGGTATTTTCTGCTGCTATGTAGGTTGAGCATCACCAGTCCTGTAGAATATGAGCTGGCATAGGCAGCTGGAATAGGCACAAACTCATGGCTAGAACACAAAAAGTAAATTTATTTGCATTACCTCGCTACCTGGGGGATTCCCAGAGCAACACCCAACACCTAGACAGAGGAACACAAGACCAGAGGATCACTGGCCTGCTGTTCACTAGCTTATCAAGAGTTACACCCAGGTGCAAGGTCACTTGAGCAATTTACAATCCTCCAGATCAGTGTTTTGCTTTTAACCCTTTCCTCCCAACACAGCCACAGAACCCAGTCCCCACATCCCTCCTCATCCCCAGCACCACTCTCCCTGTCCCATAGGAGCAACTTGCACAAGCTCTTGGGGAAGCAGCAGGCAAAGGAGAGGAAAAATGAGTATTCCTGTGGATACATTTGGATGCTTGCAGTGGTTTACCCTTTAAAAAAATTATTTGGGAAGAAACGTGAAAGTATCCCAGTGGGGAAGGTATCCCAGGCAGCTGCACCCGGCTGCCCCCCCAGTGCTCATCCCTTGGGATCAGCGGTCCTGAGCTCGTGGGCAGTGCCCTCATTCTGGTTATTGTGGTCAGCAAACATTCAGGCAAGTGGGGGGTGGTGGGAAGCCAGGAGCCTTCTCTCAGGCCTTTTCTGCTGTTCCAGGCTGTTTCAGTAAGGACCAGGTGTACCTGGACGGGATTCTCCGCATCCTGCGCCATCGGCAGACCATCGACTTCCCATTGCTGGCTGCACTTGGAAAGGTAATAGCCAGGGTGAGAGTGGGGCACAACCTCATCCCAAAGCTCACACGGGTTCCTTTGATCTCACATTGCCTCCCTCAATCTCATGGCTTCCCATAAACCAGCCCTTTCGTGGCAGCTCTTTGTCTTTCCCTGCACTTTTGGGTCTCTGTGTACCAGGGAAAGGCTGTGCCGAGTAGAATGTAAGGAAGGACGGGACAATCTATAATCCTCTGTGGGAGGCCTTAGGGAAGAGGCTTAACCCAGCAGGTTAAGCCTTTCTGGCTCTTGGCCACAGCAGTCCTGCTGTCACCTGTCCTTGCAGTGACCGAAAATTACCAAACCCACAAATCCTTGCAAATCCCAAAGCCTCAGCAGCTCTCCTACTGCCTCCCAACAGCCGCAGGGATGTTTTGACTGACCCAAGGGGACCAGATGCCCCCCATGGCACCTGCCACGGTTTGGGGTGGAGGGGACTGACCCCATCTCCATGCTTCCTGCCAGGTCTCCTATGAAGATGTGAATCGGCTGAAGAAATTTGGGGTCCTGGAGAAGACCCGCATCCCCCATTTCATGCAGGATCTGGAGCGGTACATGAAGCAGCTGGATCACATTGTCACCACCAATGGCCTGAACGAGGAGGAGCTGGAGCAGCTGCTGCCTGACTGAGGGGCACCCCCTGAAGCAGCACCCCAAGGGTGTAACTGGTGCTGTTTATTGGGTATTTATTGGGGCTGGAGCAGAGGGCAGAGCCCGAGGCGGGCGCTGTGCATGTACTGCTGTGTAGGGTAGCGCGGCCAAGGGCCCGTGTGGTTGTGTTGATGTGTCCCCTACATGGTCCCTGTGTATTTTGGGGATGGCTCTGCTGCTCCACGTGGCTCTGGGGAGCCAAGGAGGGTTCAGGGAGAGCAGGGGCAGAGTTGGGGTGATGTGCTGGTCCCTGAGTGCAGAAGGCTGTGCTGGGGGAGTTGCAATGGGGGGATTGCTGTAGGGTACCAGGAGTGCTCCCAGCACTGCGGGGGCACCTACCTGGGGCCAGCAGACAGGGCTGGGGGCTCTGTGCTGTGCCTGGCAGGGAATAAGGGCTGGACTGCGCCCACAGATTGCCCCGTGGATGCCTTTTCCACTCCCTACCCCTTCCCTCATGCCCCCCACCAGCAGCAGGAAGGACTTTAATCCCCCATTACCAACCTCTGCCCAACTCTGAACCCCAACTACAGCCACCCTGCCTGGCTTTGAGGTCTCAGGGTGGGGATTTGGCTTGATGTTAGGAAAATGCGTGTAATAAAGGTGATGCAATGGAAAAGACTTGTGGGCAAAAGGTTGTGGATAGCATCAAAAACCAGGTTGGCACCACTGTGAACACCCACCGTGCCTCTTGCTGATACAGGCAAAGCTGCATGGTTAGGGGTGTTAGGGGTCATGGACTGTGACAAACAACATACTGGACAGGGACATCAGTAAATCAAAGCAGGCAAAAATAAAAACTGCCCCGAGCTGTTCCTGGTCTCTAACACATGAGCTCTGGAGCAGACATGACAGCCTTGGGAGTACCCTCTTAAGAAAAAAACCAAACAAAAAAAAAGCCCAAACCAAACAAACCCCACAGCTTCTTGGCATACATCCCACTGAGCTCCTCCAAAGGTAGCACAGGCCAATCTGTGGCTCCAAGAACTCAGGCTCAATCCCAAAAGCTCCAAGTTTGGCTGTAAGCCCTGCTCACAGCATCCCCAGCTGCCCCTTCACTCCTGATCCTGCAGGGCAGCTGCAGTTTCTCCACAGGGTGCAGAGGCTGTAGCAGGCAGGGCAGCACAAACCAAGCTTGGGAAGGGAGGGGAGCACTTAGCTCTGGGGCTTCTGCTCCCTTTTGGTCCAGCTCTCCAAGAACATGCTGGCACTTTTCACAGCTCCCCTGCACAAATTCACTGCCAGCACGGTCAATTAAGACTCTGCTCTTTAATGTACTATTTCCTCCAGCATTGCACTCCCCAACGCTGAACGCGATACAGCGCTGCTTTAAAAAGATATTTACACACATGCCAGCATCACCCCCTTGTCAGCCCAAGGAGCAAGGCCTCAGCCCGTACTAAGACCCAACCAGGAGAAGTCTCTTGCGGCCTTTCTGGCGGAATGGCAGCAGTGACAGAGGGCAACAGAGCTGCTGTGGTGGTTCTGGATTGGTTTTGGTCGCATCCCTGATGAAATAACAGCATGGAGATGGGAGAGGGTGTTGATCTATCCTCAGCCAGGGCTAGAAGCGCTTCATCTGTCGGCGTTCCTGTCGGCGCTGCTTCTTCTCGTTGGGCTCCTGAGCAGCAGGTGAGGACTCAGCTGTAAACCAGGGCCCCAGGATGTTCACCCACAGGAGGTAGAGAGCACGCCCTGGAGCCTGCAAAACACACGTGGCACAAACTCAGTCACTCTGGGGACAGCACTGGCAGGGGGGGGTGCCATGGGCGGGAGGGCTGGTCCTCCTGAGGGAGACAAAGCAGCTGGATCAGGCATCTCAGGGTGCACAGAAATCAAAGGCAGTGGCAGGCATCCAAAATAAACGGTCTGATTTCATTTCATGGTTGAGGAACGTATACAGTGCTCAAACTTCATACACGGAAATCCCAGCATCAGGTCTGAATTACCCAGAGGGATCCAACAGTCCAGACATTCCGCCTCTCCTTCCTTCAGAAAACACACCCACATTTCTTTGAATTTATGAAAAAATCAATCCAGATGGTCTCCAGGGGACAGCCGAGTCTAGGCTGCCCTCTGCCAGGCCAACAAGAGAGGAATTTGTGGGTGAGGACTGAAATGAGATCAAGGACTGAACTGAGATAACTTTCCATGCTCCCACAGTTGCCTTCTGTACCTTTGTGGGATATCTTCAAAGCAAATGTGGGATTTTTAAATTAAATGGAGATTTTTTTCTCCTTCTGCACAGGCAGTTTTCGCTTGTGAGACATATGACAAATGTTTCAGGAGCAGAAAGAGTTTGGTGTGTTAAGGGGAATGAAAGCCTGTAGCATTTTATCTACCCAGAGGCACAGAGTCCAGCAGATCCCAGTCTTGGTCCATGCTGAATGGCTGAAAAAGCCAAACAAAAAGAAACTCTGTTACAGACATAGAAAGACTCTGTGCACCAAGATAGCTTTGATCTGCCTCATGTTGCTTGTTGCCCTTTCATGGGACCAGAGAGTCCCATGAAAGGGCAAAGGCCAGCCTAATTTTTGTGTGGTTGACCCAGAGGGATCAGGACTTCTTTGCCTTGTGCAGCCTCTTTTTTAAACAATATTCGACAAGGAGATTAAAAAACATATCAGAAAATAGTTCAGGCCTGAAGCAGGACACTGAAATGGATAAATAATGTCCTCCATGCTGACGACAGAAAAAGACAGCAACAATACAGAGCAAGATGGAAAACAGCAGGGGCTGGGGCATACCAAGAGCCAGAAGTACCAGACGTAGAGCGAGAAGCAGCTCAGCACTTGGACTATAGCTGTCAGCAGAATCACATCCTTGAGGTGCCTGAGGGAAGAAAAGCAAAGCATTAAGCTTTCATTCCAACCCCGGCCAAACAGGCAGCTCCTCTGCCAGCACAGTCTGCACTGCCTCAGGGGAGCGACCCTGCCCAACCCAGGACTGTCCCTGCAGCCCTGCTTTGCTACACAGTTATCTAGAAGAATCAAAGCAGTAAACAAACAACAACAGCAAAACACTCTGATGAATTAAAGAGATGATCTCCCTCTAAAAAACAACATTGAGAAAGCTGAGGAATTGCTGGGGGCTGGAAATCAGCAATAAAACCACTCCCCACCTCCACAGCTGAAACAGCAGCCAGCAAGGCTGATTTGACACCTATAATGACATGAAGTGTAACTCCTCACGACTGGCTGTGCTGAAGGGAGCCATGAATCTTCCCCATGCCATTTCACAGGCTGACAGACACACTTGGGGTCACTGAAGGACAAGCACACCACGAGCTGAGCTACAGCAACAGACTGCTCCTCCTCCCCTCCTGCTTATCTGAGTCCAGCTCTTCCATGCCAGCCTGAGGCAGAGCTGAGAGCAGCTACAGAGAGGAATAAGCTGCCCACGCCTCAACCACCACCCTCAGGGGATCTGACAACCAGGAGAGGTAAACAGGTATCAGGTTTTCAACACAAGCCTCAGGGAGTGCCATGAAGGTTTAGAAAAAAGGCCAACTCTCTGGTTAAATCATCTGCTGGAGTAAAAAAACCCTTGAGTCACATCCAAGAATGGAGACAAGAAAAAAAAGGCTATGGCATAAACAACATCGACTCGACACTGCAGAATCCAACATCAACACAAGACAATGAGGGTTCAGTGACCTCTGGGATTAGCAGAGGCCACAGAGGGGTGAAGGCAGAGCTCCCACCAAACCCAACTCTCCCAAGATCTGAGCCTTCCTCAATCCCAGAGCAACACAAAGCATCCATTTCAGTGACAGGCACCACGAGAGAAATGCCATGAAATCCACAGTGTTCCAGAAGCAGCTCCAAAGGAGCAGCGTTCATCAGCTGCAGCACACTCAGCTAAGAGGCTGGAAACATCCACTGCTTTCTCAAGTACCTGCTGGCCTAGGGTGGTCCCCTGATCCCCACAGAGGTAATTTAGAGGTACAGGGTAAGGATGGGAACTTCAGCTCTGAAGATTTTGTTTTCAGAGCTCTTCCTCCTCTGTGTTTTGTACAGCCTGTGACTCAGATAAGCATTAATTCATTTTAATGTGTCATAAACCTCACCCCAAATGCTCAGGAAGAAAAATCTCTGTGCCTCAAGGGAAGGACATCTGTGTCCATGGCTGTGCCTGTCACCTTTTCACAGCAGGTGCTGGGATCCCTGTGCTACCTCCTGTCAGTCACTTCCCCTGACAGCCCCATCACACACACAGAGTACAGTTATCAGGCACTCTGTCTCAGTGCCTTGTACAACTCCAAGAGGCATCTCCTACAATCAGGACCATACCTCAAACATCACAGTTCTGTATTTTCCCTCTTTGATTGTCCCACATGGTTGCACTAAAAAGGTATTAAAAATATTTTACAATTCCACTCTAGAGAGCCAAACCAGTGTAAAATGGGAGCAAAATACTTGGTTGACCAGCAGGGAAATGAAGAGGGGGTAAAGCACCCATATCATAGGTCACACCCCCTCTCCTCCTGGCCACCTTGTCCCTTGACTGAGGCTCTTATACCAGACATCTGAGTCACTCCTGCTGCAGGCAGAAAAGGTACCACTCCACCAAACTGTATCATTCCAGAAAATGGTACCATTCCACCAACCCAAACACAAGATGAGAGCTCATCCTGTACAGAGACAGCGGGTTCTGTTCCCCACTGCCTGCAGATAAAATCCTCAGGCAAAAATCAAAACTTACATTAATAAAACTATATAGATCAATATATGACCTGAGAACATATATGAGAATATATGGCCTGAGAACACCTGACACAACACAGAAGGCTCAGCTGGAAGCAAGGCCCCACTGTGCTTCTTCAAAAGCCTGGCAGCAAGGGAAGGACAGAGGTAAACCTGGAACTGCAGGCCAAAGACATGGGACGAAGGAGCCAAGGACCCTCGCTGAGCATACACTGAAAATCCCCAGCACAGGCTGGGCCAATGGGGAGAGGCTGAGGGCAGGGAAGACAAAGAGCAAAGCCTGATGTGTCCACTACTACCTGGCAGTTTTCTGTAACTAGTTTGAGGCTCACTGTTGGAAGACATGTAAATCTAGAAGGTATTTCTGCTGTACCAGCACTGGTGTCTCCTTATTTTATTTAGCAGCGCTTTGCAGGAATTACTGCTGTGTTTCCTGTAACACCAAGGAAAAGACAGTTACAGTGGCACTAAGAACACTGGACAGGCAGAAACTCAGTGCTGTCTGCAGAGGAACATGAAGAATGCACAAGCATGGGGGACAGAAATGGCTGAGGAGGTGACAGGAACTGGCTGAGACAGAGGCATGAATTTTTAGTGTGTAGAGCATTTCAAGACACGGCCAGTTTGCAGCTAGGATGGTGTAACTAGCTGCATGTGCCCTTTTGCTCTGCTGTGCTGGTTTAAAAAGAAAATACCTATCACTGTGTGCTGCAGCAGTGTTTGTTAACTGAAAGATGATTGTAAACTACTCCTGATGAACTCTGTGATCTCTTGCCCCTACAGCTCAGCCCTATGAACAGAGATCATGTCAGGCTGACACACCCATGTGGTGGCTCCCGACTGGGGCACACCAAGCCAAGTGTTCAGGTAATAAGGACAGTTAAGGACACTCTGAGAAAAAATGGCTACAAACTTCCAGCTCCCCTCATGCCCATGCCAGTGGGCAAGCTGAGGAGGGAGCTGAGCCCCAGCCTTCTCCTCAGGAGCCTCTCCTAGCTCTGCGTGCACGCTCAGGCAGCAGGTCCTGCTCACCTGGACTCGTGCGGGTGTGGACACTCACTCTGCCATCCCCTGCTCCATATTCAGGTCAATTCCCCCGTCGGCAAGGCTGCCATCGTCTGTGAAAGACGGCTTTGCCATGGAGTTCATGGACCGGTAGCTGGTGCCGTAGACCACCAAACTGAAGAGGAACGCGACCTGCAACAGGGAAGCCGCTGTCAGCTGCGATGGCCACGACCCCGGGGCCATGAACAAGCCCCGGCCCAGGTGCCCCCGCCGGGGCAGAGGTGCTCGGCGCTCACCCACGTCCAGGCGGAGGCAGCGGAGTAGAAGATGACCAGGTTCACCACGGCGTAGATGGCCTGCGGAGAGAGCACGGCACGGCTTTCCTTGCCCGCCCGCTCCCGCCCCGCCCGGCCCCGCGCCCCACCGGGCCCTCCCGGCCGCACTCACGGAGGCTCCCAGGATGATGCGGAGGTAAAAGCGCAGCGTCTCCCGGTTCTCCTCGAAGATCTGCTTCTTGCCCTTGGTGCCCGCCTTCCCCTTAGGCTGCGGAGCCAAGAGAGGCGGTCAGCGTCTCCCCGGAGTCCCGGGCCCCGCAACCCCGGCCCCGCACTCACCGCCATGGCCGCGCCGGCTCCGCTTCCCGCGGACGTGACGCGACGGAAGCGGCGGGACGGAGCCCGGGGCGGGACGGGATAGAGCCCGGGGCGGGACGGGATAGAGCCCGGGGCGGGACGGGATAGAGCCCGGGGTGGGGCGGGATAGAGCCCGGGGCGGGGCGGGACGGGATAGAGCCCGGAGTGGGACGGGATAGAGCCCGGGGTGGGGCGGGACAGAGCCCGGGGCGGGGCGGGACAGAGCCCGGGGCGGGATAGAGCCCGGGGCGGGGCGGGACAGAGCCCGGGGCGGGACGGGACAGAGCCCGGGGCGGGATAGAGCCCGGGGCAGGACGGGACAGAGCCCGGGGCGGGACGGGACAGAGCCCGGGGCGGGACGGGATAGAGCCCGGGATGGGGCGGGACAGAGCCCAGGATGGGGCGAGACGGAGTCCGGGGCGCGCGAGCCTAGCCCGCCTTGGGCCGGGAGGGGACGCCCCTGCCCCGGGGTCCTCCCATAGAATGGCAGAATAGCGAGGTTGGAAAGGGTCAGTTGGTCCAACCTCCCTGCTCAAGCAGGGTCCTCCCAGAAGAGTTTTTTTAATATCTCCAGTGAGGGAGACTCCGCACCCTTTCTGGGCAAGCGAACTGGGAAGAGTAACCGTGCGAGTTACTTCACTGTGCGAGGAACAACGCAAAGGAACAGAAAGGTTGCCCACCATGTGACTGGGACCATTCACAGTGCTCCCAGTCTTCCTAGGCTGGAAATGGCCTTAGCTGTAGTCTTAGCTGTAGGGAACTTGGCTCTGAGCCTGCACCTCAACACCAAGAACAAGATCTTGCCAGCCATCCTCACAGCTTCTTCATGTAGTGCTGCCATCCCAGCCTTACCCACTCTGGCCCCTTCTGACCCTCAGTCAGTCTGAGCCCTTCCCCAAACCTTTGAAAAGGACACAGCTCCGAGTTCTCCACAAGTGTTTATTGTCCCAGTACACAGGAGACAGAGGCACGGTTGGATCCCTACTGACCTGTGGCTGTTAGCACAGCAACCCTGGGAGAAGCTGCAGGCACAAGGAGGTGCAGGGCACTGGGCTGGGGGCTCTGGGGCCGGGGAGGAGGTAGCTTGTCATGGTACAGTAGTGCAGCAGCACAGCTGAAGTGTGCAAGTATCCACCCCAGGTGGGGAAGGCACTGGAATTGGCACGATGGGCAGACCAGAGTCTCCTCCTTACACCAGGCCCAGCTGAATGGTGCTGGGAAAAGGTGGCTTGTATCCTAAACACTCCCAGGATAGTGCAGAGAGCTGAGCAAAAACACCTTTCAGCCCAGGAGGCACCTGGCAAGGTAGGCACACAGTGCCCTGGAGATGCCATCTGTTTGGAATGGAAAGGTGTGTTCCATCCTTTTCCTAACCACTTTACTGTCCAGAAAGGGTCCCCTACACTGATGGTAAAAGTGAAGCAGTGCAGATTTGTACCTTTGTAGTGTTACTCCCCCTCCAGCTATCCCAGGGCTGCCTGTACCTTTATTCCAGTCCATATCCTTGCCCTCTCTGCCCAAAGCCTGGCTGCAGTGTTGGGGAATCAGTGCCACCACAGAGGGGTTTGACTGTCTCTATTTCATCTAACCTCCCCATGGCAGGGGGGCAGAGCAGCCAGGTCACCCCCCCTTGAACAGGAGGCTAATGCTTGGTGGCTCATTCCCATGCTCTTGCAGGAGGGCAGGGAAGGATGGGACACCCAAGCCCCCAACCAGCACCTAGCCTGTCCCTTTGGGCCAGAGATGAAGGACCGAGCCTGGAGGGAAGGGCTTGATTTTGAGGAGAATAGAGGGTGGGAACAGGGCACAGGGAGGAACTCACTGCTCTGCATGGCTAAAGTCATAGCAGAAGTTTAAGTTGCTGGGGGGCTTTGGGACAGGTGGAGGTTCGTCAGGAATGCTGATGTTCTCCAGGTCCAGGAGCCGCAGCTTGAGCTCCATGGACAGCAGGACATCGAGGTCTGTTTGTGTTCGCTCACTTGTCATCTCCTTGCCCAGAAGCACATTCAGCCCATCTGTCCAGAGGCAGAACTGGGGAAGCAGAGCATAGGCATCTCTGGCACCAGCCCTGGACAGCCAGAGAGCCCACCTCTCCCCTGCTGTGGCTTCCACCCCGCGGGGACACACACAGCTCACTCCCCTGACTGCTGTCCCCTGGCAGAGGCATCTTGGGCACTGTGTGCCACCCCCAGCAGGCCCCTGGAGCTCACCTCATACCGGGTGGGGGCAATGAAGTTGAGGCAGTATTCCTCCACATCATGCACAATGGAGAAAGCCAGCTCCAGAACATCCTGCAGGGACAGCACAGCGGGTAGCTGGCTTCTCAGCTGGACTTCTCCCAGCCCTGGTGGGGTTCAGAGCAGGAGCTGCACCCAGCCTCCTCCTCTGCACTCCAGGAGACTCAAGAGGATCTGTCCATGAAACTATGCAACCTACCACCATCCACTCACTCCCAAAACCTATCCCCAGCTGAACAGGATAGGGTGAGAGGTGCTGACCTTGTTCTGCTTCCCAGAGCTCTTCTCCTTTGTGTGTGGACACTCCTTCCCCACCAGCAGCATCTTCATGTCTGCCACAGGAACTGGGGCAAGTGGAAGAGCTATGAACTCCCTCTCCCTCTTCCCATCCCTCTTCCCCTCCTTCAGGTCCTCTGTGTGCAGAGCCCAGTACAACCCAAATGTGAGGACTCACAGCCATCCACAACTTGAGGTTGGGGGAGTCAAGCCACTCTGCAGCACCCTTTGGGAAGCCAGTCTGCCCCAGCCTGAATTCCCACAGTTCCCAGTCCCACAGCACCAGCAGACTCTGGGACAGCCATGCAGCAGCCAAGCAGAGGCACTTTAAGGCAGTCTTAACCTGGAGGTTATCAGAGGGCTCCCCTCCCTCCTTCCCACCCTCTCTTTCTCTTCATCACCTACTTTTCTCTGGCAGGCTCTCGATGGGGGGAGACTGCACCCCCTCCTCCACATCCCCATAGTGCAGCACCTTATGGTTGGGGGACAGGCGGCAGTACCACAGCTTGTCTGCAGCAGAAGAGCCATGAGAAATTCTCAGCCTCCCCTTGCAGAGATGCCCTTCCCAAGGGGGATGGAGGTGCCCCCTTATCAGCACTTTCCATTTCTCCCAGCCCATGGGTTTTAGCCTATACCAGCTGTCCAGGGAGTTGAGCATTCTACTCCCACAGATTAACTGGGACTTCCTCAGTGGTAGAGAACATGGGAATCAGCCACTGCCCCGCTGCCAGGCCCCCCACCCTGGAGCAGGGTTCTGGCACCCACCCTGCCTGCGGCGGCTGCTGATCTTGCGGAAGAGGGTTCCCTCACAGAGGTGCAGCAGCCGCTGCTGTCGGATCAGCTCCAGGAGCTCCGGCTTCAGCTTCTCCCGCAGTTCCCTGGGGTGAAAGCCAGCAGAAGAGGAGCACAGCCATTTCAGCAGGCCCTCGCTGACCTCCCAGCCCCATAGCATTGCCCATGCCTCAGGCCCCCATCACAGCCCCACTCCCTGCCCACAGCCCACTCACAGCACAGGCACAGCCAGCGTCTCCTCCTGGTGCAGCCGCTCCGTCTGCCGCAGCTTCAAGATCTCACTGTAGTTCAGTGCATTCACTCTGGTCTTGAATAGCTCCAGGGACGTGGGCTTGAGGGACAGGGTCCTGGTGATCTGCTCCCGCACCACTTGCATCACCTGCCAGGCCCAGCACCTCAACTCCAGTTTGGCAACATTGCCCAAATCCCTGAATTTGTACTCCCATCCAGGGAAGAAGCAACTCCCCTCACCTTGTCAAAGTCCTCCTGGGTTGCTCTCATCTCCTTCCAGGTCTTGTTCACCAGCTGGATACAGATGCAGAATAACTCTTCAAAGAAATGATCCTGCCCGAAGAACATAGGGTAAAAGGCCTGAGCCGTCTCCGAGCCTGTGGTGAGAAGGACAGATGAAGCCAGACTCCTCAGTTTTTCCAGGGGATTTCAGTGTCCAGGGAAACCTGGGTATTTCCCAGCCCTACATCCCCTTCCCATGCTGTCAGCCATGCCACAGCCTAGTGGCCACATGGATGCAGTCCCCTGCCCTGGCAGCTTGTCCCCCAAGCAGCAGGGCAGGGAGAAGGACAAGCTTGGGCACACGTACACGGTTCTCCAATGTGCAGGATCTCGCAGAGGATCAGGGTGAGCTGGATGCTGCTTCGAGCAAAGGGACATTCGTGTTTGTCTTCCCGGCTACTGTTCTCGAGGACAAACTGGAGAAGAGGGCCATGACCTCATGTTACATGGACTTGGAGAGCTGCTCCAACAGAAAGTGTCAGACATGCCATGCTCCTCCTGCATTCCTCGTCAAGCTGACTCCCCAACAGGTGAAGCCATCCCTAATACAACAGACCAACTCTTCCCAAAATCCAGCCCCAGCTTCCTCCTTCCCTTGTGACAGTGTGGGAGCTGGTCACAGGCACTGTAGGTTGGAGCACCGCTCATGCCCTGCTAGTTTTGCCCGAACTGCCCCAGTTTGCTCAAGGCCTGGAAACCAAGCTGTGAGCAAACCCCTAAAAATTATGGGGACCCTTCAGAGGCACTGGCCTCAAATGGCTTCTCCTACCCACAGGAAGGACTCATCTCCATCTGAAACAGCAACAGTAGGACACTTGCCTGGGTATGGCCAAGGACAGATCATAAGGAAAGGAAACGAAGGTGGAGATACACCAGCACTTCTCCACCAGGGAGTTCCATAGAAGAGCACAGCACTTACCCTACTGTAGGCATTAGGGGTATTCCTGGAGAAATACACCATGTTGTCCAGGGCAAGGAGTCCTGGTGGGGCACGGCGGAGATCCTCTGCTGGGTTACTGTTGTTCTAGGAGGACACAAAGGATGCAATTTAGCAGCTGCTGCTTTGTTCTTCAAGCAGCTGTGTCTTCCCAACATACCCATGGGGTTTGCCTTTGAGTCCTAAAAGCTCAACAGCACTCACTATCCAGGAGTGCCTTGGGAGCAGAAGGGAGGTACTGCATGATGGTCCATCAGCATCAACAGGGACACCAGGCTTAGGGGAGCCATCAGAAGGTGCCACCAAGGCCATGTGGGGCTTGGGAGGGGATGCAGGGGGAACACACCATGAAGCCCAGCTTGCGGAATTCCTTGGCACACAGAGACTGCCGGCGCTCGGTGCCGAAGGTGCCAGCAGGCACCTCGCTCTCCGACTCAAAAGCAGTTTGGCGCAGGGACTGGAGGAGATCCCGCTGTTCCTGGAGGGAGAGCAGAGAGGAGGGGATGTCAGTGAGTCCCACGGAAGCAGGTTCTCCCAGGGCAAACCCAAATGTGTTGGGTTCACCCAAATGTGAACTACTTCCACAGGTGGAAGAGACCAGGTCTAGATTTGGAAGGAGAGTACTCCCAGACCTGTGAGTAGGGATCCATGGACATTTTCATGCGATGCTCGCACAGGTTGAGGCTGACAGACTGCAGCACGTATAGATAATGGGCCATCTCATCCCCCAGTGGCTCGGAGCTGTGGATAATGTTCTACAGGAGATCATGAGACAGAAAGTTCCCCCATGCTGCTGCTTCCAGTCCAAGCACAGGACCCAACAGCCAAATCTCAGCAGTCCTGCTGCTCAAAGGGGTGCTGGGAAGTGGAAAACTCCCCCTGGGGTTGGGCAAGATCCGTGTGCACTGAACTGCAGGCAGATGGGGGTGCAGCCCTGGGCATGTAGGTGCAAGCAGAGCAGCACCCATAGGCGTTCTCAAGGAAGGGGTGTGGGGCACACAGGCAACCCAGCCATGCATGGTTACCAAGGGTTGGGGCTCAGGGGACAGGGCCTGGGGAGAAGGACAGAGACTGAAGCACAGAGCAGACCCTTGCACAACCCCAGCTCCTTACCTTGTGGATAAACTGCCGGATGTTCTTCTCTCTCAGGTAGTCCATCATCTCCTAGGAAAAAAAAGACTGTGAGACATTCCCCAGCTCAGTACATCACCATTTCTCCCCAGAAAAGGAGGAGGCAGAGTGAGGACATAGACTTTAAACATCTCTGGGCACTTTTTGCAGCCCTGCCATCCCAAAGAGCACAAACCCCACAGCAGAGGACCCAGCTGCCCAAGGTTCCATCACAGGGGGGGCCCACCCTGAGAGCTCAGATATGCCAGGGGCTGGGTCATCACAATCACTGTGCCACCACCAACTGTGATACTTCTGTCATTTGAGACAAAAAGGGCTCTCCTCAGAGTACTCAAGTGACAGAGGCACTGTGATGCCTAACTCTGCAATGCCACCACCCTGCCATGGTGGCCCTCACCCGCCGCTCGGCGTCGGTCGCGCTCAGCAGCAGCGCAATGAGCAGAGCCATCGCCTTCAGCTGCAGCTGGGCATTTGTCCTGTGGGAGGAAGAGCAGGAGGATGTGAGAGTCACCAGCTCTGAGGCTGGGGGTGAATGGTGCTCTGGCCTCTCCACTTACGCCTGCAGGTAGGTGAGAAGACGGTCCAATGGCACTTCTTTTCTGACCACCTCAAAGAGGAGGTGACTGGTAGGCACCATATTCTCCAAGATAGACAAGGAGAGCTGCTGGATAGATGCGTCCACTGCATTCATGTTGACATAACTCACTATCTATGAGACACATCACCGTCTGTCAATAGCAGGCTGAGCCTGAGGCACAAGGATAAGAAGGAATCCCACAGGCACAAACTGTGGACATTGTAGAAAACTCTTACCTTCTTGATGAAGACTGTACTAAGATTTTCCCAGGAAACAAAATCATGCTCCATCAGCTCTGTGAAGGCTTTGAGGGTGTGAGCCAGCATCTCCCCTGTACTGGAGGGACAGATGAACAAATACAGTGAGGATTGCTCCAGATACCCCAGTCCCATCCTACGGTGGTGTCTCTGCAGTTAAACATTGGTGGGCATGTTAGAAACACCTAGAGAAGAGAGCAGTGAGCAGGAGAAATGAAAGAGACTGTTGGGTAAGAAGACAGACTCTCACTTAGTCATCCCAGGAAGTCAGGGCAAGTGAAGTTCAGTAGTTGGAAAGCTGCATCACCATGGTACAAAGATCACTGCAGACAAGCCCTCAGGAAAGTTGAACCATCCCATATCCCCCCTCCCAAGAAACATATGCTGCATTGCCTGGTTTCACATTCCCTGTGTGACAGGAGCTCAGAGGAGCTGCACCATCACATCCTGAAAGAGTCACACAGGCAGTGGTATTTGGCAAAACCAGAGTATTCTCAAGCTCCCTGCAGATCTCTTGCAGCTAAAACCTCAGGGCAGAGGGATCATTCAGGGTGGCAAGAATGAGGAGAAGCACTGGAGGCCAAGATGATCACAGGAAGTTTCCTCGTAGCAAATCCCATGAGTCTACAGATAACCCAGCCAGAGAAGGAATAGAAGGTTCAAGTCTGGGCACATTCACAAGGAGTCAGGACTGCATATCTGTGGGGACTTTTCCCTGGCTACCAGCATGCAGGGACACAGCCACAGTACAGGCACCAACAAGTCAGGAACAAAAAGAGTCCACTCCAACGCCCAGCTTGGAGCTCATGCAGCATTAGCAAGGGAGAAGAAAAGTCAAGGACTACAAGGAGAATCCTGTCCTGATACTCACTCATTCCCTTCTTCCACAATAGAGTAGATTTGCTTCAAGCCATTCCTGCTGATGAACTCTTGAGCAAAGGTAATGTCCTGGGAGAGGCTTGCAAGCTTCTTCAGTGAGTCAGTCTTCACATCCACATTCTTGCTCTGGATCCCGATATACAACCGCTCTGCTTCTTGGTCCTACCAGGAAGGAAAGAATCAAACCAAAGGGGCTCACTGAAAGACAGTCAGAAGCTTGAAGGTGGCTGTAAGAGCTGAAGTGCAAGGTTTGGAAGGAGTCTCAGGCTAGAGCAGCCCCAAAAAGGAGCTGGATTAAGAAACAGAGCCACCAGAGCAGAGACCAGGTGGAGCTGAGGATGGAGGTCAAACTGGCATGACACCAAGAACACTTGATGAGTTGGCCTCCGCGTTCAAGGTATTTCAAGATGATTTAGTTTCTCTTCAAATTCCCCCAAGCTCTGCTGAGGGAAAATGAAGGCTGAGACATATCTCCTAGTGTTATTTCTGCTGGGTCTGAGGCACAGCGAAAAGCCATCAAGTCACAGAGCCAGTCAGAGGCAGAGGGCTCGGAGCACCCCACTGCAGGGGCACGGAGCACCAGGGCACGCAGCGGAGGAGACACGGGGGCAGAGGGATGTACCGGGGAGGTGGTCAGCCGTAAAATGCTCCCGTTCTTAATGTCCCTGCGGTTCTGTAAGGGGGAAAAGAGCCGATGGTGAGGCGGTGGGCGCTGCAGCGGCGGGGTCGGGGGCCGGAGAGTGTCTCACCGACTCGGTGATGTAGGTCTGCCGCCCGTCCGCGTACTGCAGGGCGTAGCGCTCGGCGTTGGGCAGGCTCCACCTGCGGCCACGGGCGGCCGGTCACAGCCCTGTTCGGCTGGTGCCGGCAGCCACCGGGTCACAGCAGCCCGGTCACGGGCTGTCACGACCTGTCACGCCGCGGCGGCAGGCAGCGAGTGCGGTACTCACGCATCACAGACGTCCTTGAGCACTGAGGCGAGCGGCTTGGTCTGCGAGAGGGAGGCCGGCCGTGAGCTGGGCTGGGGGGCGCGGGGAGGGGTGCGGGGGTGCCGGGCAGTACCTGCTGGAGCTCGATGAGCTGCGGGATGGCTCCCACCATCTGGATGGCGATCTTCACCACGTCCTTGGGCGGCGGCATGGCTCCCGCGGCGGCCCCGCACCGCCGGCAGTTCCGGGTTGTGCCGCCGCCGCCTCCCCTCACGAAGGGCCCGGCCGCCGCTCTGAGGCCTGGTGCCACCACCCCAGCCCCGGGCAGGCCCGGCCCCCTCACCTGAGCTGACGCGGGTGTGGCAGGACCCACCTCCGGCCTCCTGCCGGGAAACAGCCCGGCCCCGCTTTCCAGGGAACCCCATCCCCTGGGTGAGGGCAGAGAGGAGGGACAGGCTGGGGCAAGGTGAGAAACTCTGGAAAGTTTTTGTTTATTCACGTCAGAGAACACTCTGTACAAATATGACAGGCAAATTTTCTTTCCTTGCAAAAAAAAAGAAAAAAGTATAAAAATAATCTTTATATATGAATCAAAAGTTCATTTGCAACTGTAAATTTTTCTCTAGGTATCCTTTTCGGGAGGTCGTCTAACTGGCGGCGGACATGAACACTGGGAAGGAGGGCAAGGGCCAGGCAGTACATGAAGAGCTCGAGCTACGCCAAAGCCACGGAGCCTTGTTAACACGCAGGACCGAGGGATTCCGGTCAGCTTCCATGTGGAGGGGGGAAGATTCAGGGACTGGCTGCATGCAGGCTGGCAGTTCACCCCCTAGAGGGGTCTCACACCTCAGCTGTCTTGCCAGCAGCAGCTGCCTGCTGCCAAATGAGAGTCCCATTGCTCCTCCCGAGTTCTTCATGCTTTTCCCAAAGAGGCTGCTAGTGCTTTGTTACTGCAGAAACGAACAGTCCTTGTGGAGGAGTCCCATGCAGAGTGAGAGGGCCTGAGGAGCTACTCCAGGGACATAGGTCCCAAGAGCACACTCTTCTCACCTTTAAAGGCTCTTCATACTTTACATCCCTTAGTGCTGGTGCTGCTGCAGGTTGTGTGGGTCACAGGCAGTGAGCAGCTATGCGGAGAAATTAAACATCAGCTGTTTAAGTGGATGGCTGGAAGCTCCCTCTCTGCAGCAGCCAGCCAGGGCTTGGCCTGGCTCTCTGTTCAGCAGTTTGCAGAGCAGGAAAGGCAGCACAGCTGCTTCCACTGTGGTGGCAGGAAGATGTGCAAAACTAAAGACACTCACAGGATCTGACCAAAACCCAAAGCTGGAGCTTGCAAAATACAACACAAATCCATCAGGACATTTACTCCAACTAAACTGCACAAAGTCCCAGCCTGGTACCAGCTGATGATCCTAAAGAACCCACCATCAGACTTTCTGTTACAAAGCAATGAAGAAAATCTTGTGGAAAAATGATGCAGAGAAAGCATCACAGTAGGTAAAGACCTGCCACAGGATCAGGAACTGGGAGTGTGGGTATGGGCACTAAGGGACCAAATTCAAATATACAGAAAACCTGATCCTGAGAGAAAAAGGGGTAAAAAAAGCTCACTATTTTGACAACACCTACTTAACCTGTCACAGGAAAATACTACTGAATTGTAACTGCTTGGTCACCTTTCAGACAGTTGCAGGGTCAAGTGCAATGGTTGGAAAAACCCAGCTATTTGCAAATATGAGCAGGCTCTGATGTTCCTGGAGTACCTTACAGGCACCAGATGGAGCAGTCTTATCTGCTTATCAAACACTTCTTCAGTCAGGCAGAATCAAAAATTAAAAATAAAACCATATTGGCACCTCTGCTTTAGCCCTGTAGAAACAGCACAGCTGCTGAACGAGGAGCTGGAGCCCCTGGGCTTGTGCATCAGCAGACTGGTGAAAGCAGATCCAACATTCCTGCTGATGCACCAACAGGGAAAGGCTCAGTGCTCCTGGGTCCTACAAGGAGCGCTCAGCTCCTGAATCCCACTAGGAGGCACAGCTGGCTAAAAAAAAGTGCTTTTTGTAAAATATACTAGCTTGGTCTGAAGTCACTGAAAGAAATAGACACTTTGGTGCCTTTCTCTTTCCCTCTTGATGCCTTTCAGAAATAAAACTACCTCACTCCGAACCACTTACACAAAGAAATCTAACAAACAACCTCTGGGCTTGTGAACTGACCATGGTATTGGGGCTCCTTGTAGCAGCTGGTACCTAAGAGGTGCAAAGTGCCTCTGGGAGTGCAGGAAAAACCAAGGCATGCAGATTGGAGGAAGCTCAGAGAGGCACGTGGGCAAACTCTGCAGGTGAACTGGGAACACTCAAAACACAGACCCTTTGAAGTGAGGCCCAGGATCCAGTGGAGAGACGCAAGGGGAAAGCTGCACGTGCATCTTGCACGTGCACCAGAGGAAGAAGCAAACTACAGGGAGGCTCCCAGCCTGCAAGTCCACGTCTCTTGGTTCTGAGTCCATTTGAGAGCATCTCTGAATTACTCGGCCATCGAGCTCTAGCACAAGAGGAATCCAAAAATAGACACTTTCCAAAGAGTTACAAAACGGTCCGTGTTTGCAGGGCTCACAGTCACACTGAGAAGTCAGAGGTTGAGGACAGGCACATCAAAGAGGTCACAGACACCTTCACTCTCATCCAGGTTATAGATGTAGTCGTGATCTCCAGGTGGAGGGGAGAGGCGGAGCAAGGGAGCAAACACTGGGGAAAGAGAAGGCCAGGGTGGGTTACAAAACTCAGCACTCTCACCCCAGCTGAGAGCTGCCAGTGACACTGAGCAGCCACACCACAGGAACAGTCTTTCAGGTTGCTTCAGTCAGCCTCACAGAACTGAATACTCCTGGCTCTCACACCTCTCAGGGACTGACAGAACAGCAAGAACTGAGTCTGTGTCCAGAGGCCAGAAAAGGTGAGAGCTAGTCTGCAGTCACAAGGCTGCCAGCTGGGTAAAGTCACACAGGACGGCCTTCCTTCTGGGAAGGCCACACCATGACAGGAGACTGAGACTCACCTTCAGATGACATCAGCTCTTCCAGCAGCTCAGAGTTCACACATTCTGGGGAAGAGACAAGCATGGTAGCAAAACAGTCTGCTCTCCTGGTCTGCTCCTGAGTAGTTTCCCACTTTCCCCACCCTTGTTATCCCTTCTCTGGCTAAGGCACAGCATGTGCAGCAGGCAGTGAAAGGAAGCTTGTGCTTAAAAGAGATAAAACCATGTAGTAAAAGTAATTCCAGCACAAAACACTATGGGAGAATTCCAGCCCCTGTGGCTTAGACTGCACAGCCTTAAAGCAGCTGCCAGTGTCAGGGCAACATTACTGGGATCACACAGGGATGAGAGGCTGCATGGAGTGTGCTGCAAGGACCGCTCCTCTGAGTTCTGCAGTGCTGCTCTCTTCCAGGCTTGAGTTTTGCCTTTGTAGCTGTTGACTCTGTTTTGTCCTTTGCTCCTCGATTTTTTTATCTTTCCCCTCCAAACCAGGAAGAATACTCCATAAAACTACATACTTTACCGTAGACAGCAAACATCTCCTTTACAATAGTGTTCACACAATGACACAGTAGAGTTACTTTGGGTAAGTTATTTCTTCTACACAGCTGGGGCTTTGCAGCAGTTTTTATCTCACATTGTGAATTCAAACTTACTCTTCAGATATATTTAGACATCATCAGGACTTCATCCACTATCTGCAGCAGAGGAGCTGGGCAAGGAGGAAGGATGTTCTCCAGGCTGACTGTGGAGCCCAGGGCTAAGAGCACACAGATTGGAGACTCACACATATCTGTGTTTGGGTCTGTGGGAATTTCTACCCAAAGGCAGCACCTTCACAAAGCATCTGCTAGAGCACAGAACTAGGGGCAGCTGTTGTACATCTCCTGTGACCACCACTGAAGTGCTTAGATGTACTTGGCCCTGCCCGACTGTGAGGCTACAAAGTATTCTGCCAGCAGTGAAGAGAAATAAAAGTACTGATAAAAAGTTTCCCAGTTTAGGTTCATGTCAGACCAAATTCCTTCACCTCTTCTGCCATTAACCCAGAGTCTGTCCCACCATTAGGCAGCAACCCACAGACACTCCTTGGGCAGTCAGAACTCCAAACACAAGTAACAGCATCTCCCTCTCCTAAGCTCCAAAATGATCAGCTCCTCCACCACCACCACTGAGAAGTACTTTGAAGAGAGAACACTGTCTCCCAGATTATTTGCTTGGATTAGCTTTGGGCAGCTAAAGCTGAAATAAGACTTAGCAGGGATTTTTCTTTTTCATATGGCTGACAAGCTGAAGGAGGAGCATGGGAAGGCTGAACATGGATTAGAATCGGCCTGGGGACAGGAAAGCCCTTGCTGGTGCACTGCAGGCAAGATCTAGCAGAGGTTGCTGGAAACATGGAGAGAGAAAAATACATACAGAAACCAGTAATTTTAAGAGCCTAACTACTCTTTAGTAGAGGGCCAGCAGCCACCAATGACCACAAGCACCTTACAAAACCACATCCACAAAATAATCCAAAAGGGAGCGAATCAAACAAATTGTCCCTTTTCTGTGGATAGATGGGCACAGAAAAAAGCTGTGGTCAGGGAATGAACGTACCTCTCATTGGATCAAACATCTCTGACAGCTCTTTGGGAAGTTCCAGTACTGCAAATACAACAAACCAGATGGTTTGGATCATTACGTGAAGAGTCTGAAATGCTTTACAGCAGAATCACCCACAAACCTACTGTGCTCCTTACACACCCAAATCATCTGGAAATTCTGTTCCCACACTCCGTGTCAGATATTTCTGCTGCAATGACAAGCAACAAAACACTTGAGCTCCACTGCTGTAAAATATATTTGTAGGAGTCCAGGGACATGAACATGTTATCAGTCAGCAGCTGTGACTGTAAACCTCACCCAGTACACTGCCTTGATTACCCTGTGAAGGATGAGGACATGCCTTTGAAGAGGAACAGTGACAAGATATATGCACATCCAAGGCCTAATTCCACAACCAAGATGACTCCAGAGAGCTCATGCTTCTCTGAGACACACCAGCAGCAGAAGTGAAAAAAGCACTGTGTGAGCTGCATGTGAGTAAGATTTCTTCTTCTAACCATAACCTAACCTCGAGTGTTTTCTGCAGGGAAGTTGGGCTTCAAAACATTCCAGCAGTGTGGCTTACCTAGAGGATGCTTTTCTCTCCTTGGGCCAGCCTGCCATTTCCTGGCATAAAGCTCCAGCACTCCTTTTTTAAAGCACATCAAGGAGCTCCCCAAATATCTACTGCAAGGTCACTAAGAACACAAGATCACTAAAGACAGATGAAGTGCTCCTGAGCAAAGGAAGAAAAGGGAGACAAGAGCTCTCCTAATACAGAAAACTCCTGAGTTACAAAGGTGCTTTCAGTGGTGGCTGAAAATTCTATAGCTTTATGCAGTCTCTTACTCTACAGAAAGGATTAAAAGGGAATAACCCTACATGTAACAGCAGAGATGTATGTCATGTGCCTGTCCCTTGCAGATTTTCTAGTATTGATGTCACAGAAAGCAGCAGGACACTAGACAAGACACCGTCACCTTGTCACCATGTTTCTTGGCAGCCTCACAGGGAAATGCCTACCCATCCTTTTCAGACCCTGGCTGACAGCAAAGGCAGCATGGAGTTCAGCTCCTTCCTCCAGGCCCAGCAGCCTTTCCCTCACTCCCAGCAGCCGGATTTTGGAGCAACACATGAAATAAGCAGCATACTCACCTCCTGTGGGGTCGGGCTTGATGGGCTCAAAGGAGGTAGAGGTGCTGGGCAGGACAGAGCTGCTGTCCAGCGAGGCCGAGGACTGCAGCAGCTGCGTGTCCAACGCCGCCGGCTGGCCCTCAAAGTCACCACTGCCCTTGGACTCTGCTGCCGGGACATCACACTCTGGAACAGCCACAGACACACCCAGGAATGTCATCTCCCACCAGCCCCAAGGCAGCTGCCACACAGACTCAGGCCTCGCTGGCAGTGCTGGCCAGGCAGCTGCGCAGGGAGAAGCTTTCCTCCAGGTCCACACGTGGACGTATTTCCTGCTGATCAATGAAGCTGCATGACCAGCTTCTCCCCTACAGGTGCTCCTATAGGCTGGCACCAGTGAAGCCAAGTGCCTGATCTCCCTGAGCACAGCCAGTCCCACTAACCAAAGCAAAGGAAGGGCAGCAGCAAAGGCAGTGATGCCCCTTTGCCAGGAGCTCTCAGCACTGCACACCCGGCAGTGCCAGCCCCAAAGGGGCCAAGGAATGCACCCTCCTCTACCAGCCATCAATCAGCCTGTTTATGCCTTCTGTAGCTCCCTCTCACCTGTGCCTGCATTCTTCTGTGTGGGAGGGCCATGGTCCTGAGTGCTGGTGGGTGTTGGTGTGGAGGGCTGGGTGCTGCTGGGGACAGAGGCCTCCTGGAAGTGGGTGAGTGGTGGGACTTGCGATTTTGAGGGTGCAGCTGCCTGGCACTGAATGAGGTCTTCAGGGGGAGGGACAGGGAGTACAACAGGAGGAGAGCTCCAAGTATCTTTGTTTACTAGGAGAACATCAATGGGACCACTTGTGCTCTTCAGGTGGATCTGGTATTTCTTCTGTCCATTTAGGCCCTGAAAAAAATCAAAAGCAAAACACAGACATATATTAAAAACTATTTTCAAATAGCAGATCAATGTTCCACAGGCAAAACATACACGTACACACACACACAAACAGAGCCCTTGCACTCTGCTCAAGAATTTATCACTCACCTCGGGGACAGGAACCTCCAAACGTGTGCCGGATGGGGCTCGAATCACGAGGAGAGTGTCTCCTGTGAAAACAGAACCAGTCAAGGCTCCTGGGCACAAGCTGTTATGATGTTCATTAAGAAGTGATGAAGAGCCCCTCTTCAACCTCCCCCTCTGCTGGCAATCCTCCATGGAAGAAAGACTTCTACACCCCAAGCACATCATTACAGTTCTTTATGTGCCAACGGACCAGGGCATAAAGAACCTGCAAAGCTTCTCCCAGTGCAACCCTGAAGTTTTTCAGCAGTGTCCTTATCAAGACTAATATCTCTTTTCCTCATAAGAACTGGCTTAAATTCATTCTTAAGAACATCTGAATCCTAAGGGAATTATCCTTCATTCTGCTGTCACAAGCTTTTAGATGTGAATTAGAAACAAAAGAGCTGCACTGCCAGCAGAGAGATGGGGTTGAACCACGCTCAGAGCCAGGCTGCCAACCTCAGGCTGGTGTCCCAACACCTGAAACCAACATTCCCCAGTCTCTGCTGGCCAGAGCTGCTTTAGTTGTACTGGACCCTCCACAGAGCCCCAGCACATGTGAAGCTGGAAGCCAGGCTGACAGAATTCTTCTTTTCCAAATTCTGTAGCTCCTTAAGACCTGCACCCTAATAACTCAACAGTCACAAGGAAGCAGCTCCCAGCCCATACCTGGGTTTAGAGAAACATGAACAGAGAAATACCAGAGCTATGAATATCTGACATATTTAGATCAAGCAGCTTCCAGCTTTCACTTTGAATGTTTAAGCTTTAGTGTGGTTAATATTCACAACTCCCCAGTATTCTGACTAAGTTTCACTTGGTAATTAACAGAGAAGATCCCCAGAGTGATGAGAGAGAGTGGACAGAAGAAGAGTACATCCCTTAATTTTAGGCAGGCAGTCAAAAGTCAGATCAGTAAAAGGTAAAGGGATTAAAAAAAACCCATGGGATTTGTCAATTGGATGGGACTTGTTTAACAAATCTACACTTAAGAAAAAATGTAAAAGACATTAAAAATGCATAATAAAGCTCAAAGACACCAGCTCAAGCTGTAAGACCTGTTAGTTTCAAAGACAGGTGCTGGGTTTGTATCTCCTTTGATAAATATGTCCCAAATACTTCTACAAAAAGCACTCAGTAGGTTTCCACTTCCTTTTTGAATCTGCAAGTGCAAAATGCATTACAGCAACAGGTGGGGAAATTATGTTTCCCAGTCACTAAAAACTGACATATTCTTACTGCTCTTTCTTTCTGTTTTTAATTAATCCCAATTTGACAGGAGTCCAGGAGTGGAAATCTTGGAGCAAGCAAGTTCAATAGCAGTCAATTAGAAAAACCAGAAGCTGAAATTCAGCCTGCACCACAGTTCAAGAACACAAGAAGTCCACCAAAGAACCTCTGTAAGGCTCAGGTGTTCAGGAGAGAAAAAAGTCATGTAAGGCATATTCATCCAGGAAAACTGGACAGGCAATAGAAAACCATGGATGAAGCCTCCATTCTAGAGGGAACTGACACCTACCCTCAGTAAGATCTAATCTCTGCATGTTTTGGTGAGGTCTGACCTCAGACACAAACCGATTTACAAAAACCAGGTGCAATGAAATGCAAAACACTCAACCAGCCAAGCAATGAGCTGTCTGCTGGTCTCCAGTAAACTCTTCCAGACTGTTACAAATGATCTGGCCCCAAGCACTGTCAAACTGAAAACACAATCCCTGCCCCCAAAAGTGCAGCTTTAACCAGAAGAAAGAGTAAAGCCAAGGGGGTGGTGATGCAGCCGTTACACCAGCAGGAACTTGGTGAACAAGGAAAGCACAAAGGCAGCGATACCAAACAGAGGAGCTGGTGAAGTGCAGGCTGAGAAAAGTGCTTGGAGGAGATGAGAAAAGTCAGACACAGGTGAGATTATGCATGGCTGGAGGCAACCATGATAAACAGCTTCAATCTCTGCAGCAACCAAGCAGATGCAGGTTGGCAGGTCAGGTACCCACTGAAGCAGAAAGGAGCTGTAAATCCACACCACTACCACTGGGAAGAGCAGTTCACATACTGAGGCTGCCCCACTGCATGCTGGCCACCAGGCATTAATCTGGTCTTACACCTATCATTAGAATTGGCAACAGAAGAAACAAAGACTCCTGTGGGTCTTCTTCCCTTTTGCCCAGAAAAAGAAAAAGGACTTTTGATACAGCCTCCTCCCACAACTTTAGGAATGAAGGGCAGAGCAAGTGCTGCCTTCCCTTCTGTCCTCCACTGTCTCCTTCCTGCATTCTTGTTGGCAGGGGAAATGATGTAGTTGAGGGACCACCTTTAATACTATTTCCCTGCTTACACCATGGTTTCTACTGTGCAATAAAATTAGCTTCCTGCCATTAGAACATTGCCCACCCAAGCCCTTAAGTGCTTCTAACATAACACACATACACCCACACAGTGAAACCCAGCAAGATTTCCTTAGGAGCAGCACCTCTATTCCTTTAAGCACAAGTAAAAGATATAGCCTGTCCCCTCTAATGGAGACAAGAAAGTTACAGCTCAGTGGTACACCAACCCAGGACAGCATCAGAATTGACATTACATTTCACTTAATGCTGTTGGGCAGCCTATGGTCTGCTGCCCATTCTTTCTTGGAGAAAGAAGAGCAGCTGGGACAGACTGAAAGGCCTGCAGCATCACATCCTTACAATAGAGCACCATTTCCTCACCTGTGAAGCACTTGCAGATATCTTCATGTGTCACATATGCTAATGTTCCCAAAGTTAAGGAGAAAGGCTGCAGCTTCCTGCACAGACAGAGAGCTCAAAGGGCACCTGGTGTTTCCTTCCTGAGCACAAGGAACACCATTCCCAGAAGGATCTCCATGCCACACTCTGAAGTGGTCTGCAGGTGAGGTCTGCAAGCTCCATGCCCGTCAGAGCTAACATCCTGAGATAGTTAAACCACAAGAGCTGCTCTGCACTCAAGAAAATGGCACCTGTGACTAGGAAAAAAGCACTTTTCTCAGTGTGGTAAACATTACTCTGTTTTTCACTTCCAAAAGCCAGAGGAGAAGCTGGATGCAGAGAAAAGCAGGTCTCCAGGCTGGACAGTTACCCTAATTTCAAACCAAGGTGCTGCCTTTTGACCCTTTCAGTGCAGCTCCTCCATCAGTAACAAGTCAGCACCCACCAAGGCCTCAGGTCTCTGCTTCCCGGCCCAGCAAGTGAACACGGAGACAGAGCCATCAGTTCACACAAAGGATATCGACTGTTCTGCATATCTTCTGTAACATTTTTGATGCTCTGCTGAACCCACATCTTCTGCTGCTCCAGCTCCTGTTCCCGCTGCTCCAGGTCCTCAATGTCTGCCTTCAGCTCGATCAGCTTGTGAGCTATTTCACGTGTGTTGCAGCCAGGACCCACCCCCCTGGGTAAAGCAAAAATGGGTGAGATCAGCCTCTGGAGACACCCAGCCCAACCCCAACCTCTCTGCCAGCCTTTTATTCCCACTTGTGTCAAACATCAATGCCAGATTGCCTGGAAAGCCATGTCTGTATCTGCTCTAGATCCCCACCTCCCAGCACAGCAATGTCTGGTACACCTTTCTACTTCCCACAATCTAGCAGGACTCTTCCTCACCTGCAGTGCCATGAGAGGCAACTTTTCTAGCCCAAGGCAGTGCAAATACTTAGTTTGTACCAAAATAACACTTTTGCTGTGGAGAGACACCATACGTACTTCAGCTTTCCTCGCTGTGCCATCAGCACAGCCCAGCTGGGGGAGGCAAGAGCATGGACCACTGAGGAACCATCCTCTGCACAGGGCATTTTAATCCCACTGTCACTTAAATCTGCACTAGAAGGGACCTGTGAAGGATTTAGACCATTTCTGCCACTCACTTCCACTGGATACTGTTCTTGGACTTCTTCTCAATCAACCCAATGCCTTCCAGGACATTTGTGATATCGTAGATCCGTCGCTTCTGTCGCACAGCCAAGGTATCTGCAGCCTGAAAAAGGTTAAGACACTTAATTCCAAACTCTCAGTCATGTTTAGCTCCTTCCTGCCTGTCAGATTAACTCCTGGCCAAGTACTTTGCTCCCCATTTCATACCTCTCCTGTTCCAGCGCTTCAAGTTACACAGCCATGTTCTTGATCTCATATGACCATGAGAAAAAGTCACTCATTCTTTTTTTCTCAGCCTCTCCACTAAACATAAATCAAATTAAAGCAATCCTGCTTGCAGTGGATCCAAAAATCACCATTTTCCGGTAGCAAAGCAGTGCTAGTAAACAGTAGTTCAGCAGCCTGGGGATTCCCTGCCTGGCTCACATGACCCTTTTCCCCTGAGGTTTCGGGACTCGAGGAATGGCACTGCTTCCACTACCACGCAGCAACCTGGCACCAGCAAGAGTTAATGTGTGCACAGCCAGGACCAACAATGTCAGTGGAAGTGCAGACAGAGCAGATCAGCACAGGAATCATGTCCCTGTCACCCATCAGTGACGGGCCAGGACCCTGGAGACCCTACACCACACAGCTACACAAACCACACTGACCAACATGAATCCACTTAATGGACATTTGAAGCAGAAAGACATTGTCAAATCCAAAGAGAAAACAATTTGGCACAGGCATGGAGCCAAGAAACTCCTCCAGCCCTGCATTATTGGGGCTTTCTGGCACTTGTCTGTCTCACACACGTGCCCACATAAGAGGTGCTTATATAAACCACAGCAAAGGAACTTCCCCTACAGGAAAGGCCAGAGATTAAGTACTGTACATGGCACAGTGTTACTTCCTCTAGGTGAAGATCTTAAAAATACAGAAGCAAGATGCATTCACAGAGCACTTCTCTGCTGCCTAAAGGCACCGGGGACAACCTCCGGCAGGTGCCTCTGACCACACTCCCCCTCCTGGTGTGTGCCGGGAGAGTTAAGTGCCGTATGGACAGTTTCCGTAGGTCTGTGTTTCTGTAGATGTCTGAGGCTTTGCAGGGCTGGATCATTATGGTGCCAGTGATCAAGTGAAGGGCAAGAACACAGAAGAGAACAAGGTGGTCAAATGAGTCGGCAGTTGAAGCACACAAACACCTGCAATGTCTGGCAAGGTCCTGGGGAAAGACGAGTGCCTGGGACAACCCGATGGGGTGGGGAGAAGGGCTGGGAAGGAGGAGCAGGAGGGGCGAAAGCAGAGCCCTCTGTGCACGGCCGGCAGCTCTGCCGCACCCCCAGGGACCCCGCTTGCCGTGCACCTAGAAAGAGAATATCAGTACGGCTGGAAAAGCCCTTCAAGATCATCGATCCCAACCACTAAACCATGTCCCTAAGCACCTAAGCCTTTTGACCAGGGACAGTGACTCCACCGCTGCCCTGGGCAGCCCATTCCACCAGTGCCTGACCACTCTTGCCGTGAAGAATTTTTTCCTGGAATCCAATCTAAACCACCTGCTGCACAAGGCGCTGCCATGTCCCCGTTCTCCCCGTCCAAACCTGCTCCAGCCGCCGGAGGACCGGTCCCGCCGGAGCCCCGCTCTCCCAGAGGCCGCTCCCTCCGAGCCCACCCCCGGGGCGGCGGAGCCCTCGCCCCCCGCCGGCTGCCCCCGCACCAGCTTGAGGTCGAGCACGCCGTCCTTGGCCTCCTGCAGCAGCGACACGAACTTGGTGGTCAGCAGCCCCAGGCTCTTCTCGTGCCGGCTGGGCGCTCCCGCAGCCCCGCTGCCACCCCCGGGGGGCTGCGCCCCGCACTCCGCCATCTGCCCGCCGCCGCCGCCGGCTCCGGGGCCGCGCATCCGCTTCCGGGCCGCGGGGCTCCCCGGGAACCTCCGGGGCGGGGACGGCGACGGGGCGGGGACGGGGGACTCCCCCCCGCCGCCTCCCCGGGTTAGGGAGGTGTTGCGCTTTGCTCCCGGTGTTCGGTCAGCGCTGTCGGTTTGGGGGTCCCCCGGGTAAAGCCAGGGGTGCATTCATCCCCTCGCCGTTCTGCGGTGCCAAAGTCAAACTCCCGCCCTGTGGTACCGAAGCCAAAGCTCAGCCATGTACCCAGCTCTCACCGCCCGGGTGACAGGGGCAGTTTTCTGCTCCAACACACCCGGTGCCGGGGGAATCCTCCAGCCTGTTCCCGGGGAAGGCAGTTTGTGGCAGGGACACATCTCCAGGTCCATCCGCAGCCATGGAGGGTCCATCCCCACGTTCTCGCCTGCTGGTCAGGCTGGCACAGCTCACCCCTTCATGGTGGATCCAGCCTCGAGTAGGCTCGCATTGTGGGTGGGCTGGGGTCTGATACCGCGCTGACACCCCGAGCCAGGGTGGGTGCGAGGGGACAGCGCTGCGGGCACGGACACCGCTGAGTGTCCGGAGAACAGGGGGTGCCAGTGAGGGTAGACAGGGTGTAATCTCCAGGACGAGAGGAAATGGCCTCAAGTTGAGTCAGGAGAGGGTTAGATTGGCTATTAGGGGAAATTTCTTAATTAAGAAGATGGTCAGGCACTGGAAAAATGTTGCCCGGGGCAGTGGTGAAGTCACCATCCCTGAGTATGTTAAAAAGGCGTATGGATGTTTCACTTAGGAACATGGTTTAGTGGTGGGTTTGGCAGTTAACGGCTGGTATTCCACGATTTTAGAGGGCTTTTCCTTTAAACGATCCTTTGATTCCGTGATTTCCACTCCCCAGAACTCCGGCTGTCGCCGTGCCTTCCCGTGTCCCCCCTCCCCTCCGCCCCCCGTTCCTGACGTCCTGAGCGCGGCTGCGGGAACACAATGAGGCCCTGAGGAGCGCGGCTGCTCCGGCTGAGGAAACGGCAGCCGGCTTCCTCCGCAGCCCTGCCCTGGCCCCGCAGCTCCGCACAGCCTGGACACCATGGGCATGTCTGCGGAGGACGAGCGCGCCGCCAGCCCCAGAGGTAACGGGGATGATGCGCCCCGGGGAGCCGGCGAGCTGGGCAGGGAAGGGATGCTGCTGCTGCTGCTTGCAGCGCATTTTGGGGATTCCCTTGCTCTTTGCCTCCACCCTCCTGGACCTTTTCTCTGTGCCGGGGCTGGTGTCTTGTGTCCTTGCGGGGTGACAGCCTGTTGTGCTTCCTGATGGTGATACCTGCGCCGCGGCAGTACTGCTCACCGCACATCTTAACCTCAAAGCTGCTGTCTTGCTCCCTAATCTCTTGGTCCCCAAGGCTGCCAGTGGCTCCCCAGCAGAGCAGGAGCCTGGCTTGGCACTGGGTGACAGCCCCGCGCGGCTGCAGGGAGTGGCTGGGGATGGGATGGGGTGGGGGAATGATGAAACCAGGCACTGGGGACTGGGAAATGGTGTGTGATAACTGTGCTGGTTCTCAACCCTTCTCTCTGGCCGGGAGCTTTTGGCATGGCTTTGGACCCTGTGTCAAGGGAGGCACAGCTGCGTGGGTGCTTTGAGGAGACCAGGAGTCTCCAATCCTCACCTCAGCCTGGTTCTCCTTCCTGCGAGAGCTGCCATCTCCCCATCCCTCCTGCTGACTCACTGCTGGAGTCTCGACCCCGCTGACAGCTTCCCAAGTGGCATCAGACCCTCCTCATTGTGTTTGGGGGAGCAGCCGGGATGTGCCCTCGGCCTGGCGACAATCTGGGCTGGCAGGCTGAGTCACAGCACCCCAGGGCAGCCTTCTTGCTGCCACAGCCGCTGTGACAACCCCGGGCCGTGGTGGTGGCATCTTGGGGGGCCCTTGCAGAAGGACCCCCTTGGTGCCACGCTGCTCAGCTTCCCACGTCCGTGTGTGCTTGGAAGTCCACTGGCGGCGAGCTTCCTGCCTCTGGCCTCAGGGGCCCTTCCTGCCCCACTCGGTTATGCTCACTGACCCCTGGCTTCATCCCCAGACGAGGAGTGGCCGGAAGCAGAGAAGGCTGAGAATCTGGCGAGAGGAGCTGCTCTGAAATGGGCTTCAGGAGTGTTTTACCGCCCCGAGAAACTGGAGGGGCTCGGGCATTACCGGAGACGAGAGACGCAGAGGAACAGCTCCATCCAGTCCCGGCTGAAGGTGTGTGTTTGCCCATCCCATGGACATTTGCAGCCACACCCCCTCCTCAGGCAGGGATCTCAGCCAGGGTCCGTTCTTGCGCGGTGAATGTTCTGTATGTCCTCTTTTGACAAAATCTTTTCCTTTGGCTGGTGCTTGGTGGGTGAAGTGCAATTACTGGGGGGAGAAGACCCCCTTCACCCTCTGCCTTACCCCCAGGCAGTGTCTGAAGTGTTCAAAGGAGTCCTCTATGTCTCTGACCATCCTTCAAAATAAAACACCAAGGGGGTTCAGCACATTCCATGTGCAGGACTCAACGCACCCCATCACTGGCCCATCACAGCCCCAAAGACTGCCCTGCCCCTCGGCTGGGAGGAGGCACAGAGCACTAACCTGCCTCTGCCTGTGGGTCTTCACAGGGAAAACTTCCATCTCTACATATTTGTAAGGGCTGTTCCAGTCCTCCTGGAAACCTCCCTCCTCACCCGCCTCCCCTTTTGCATGACCCAAGGAATTATTAAGCTCAGGACTGAATCAGTCTGAGCACCACAACTTTCTCCTGATTATTTTAGAGATGGTCTCTCCTGCCCTGACTCTGGATGAATTGTCTGGGAGGCCTCAGTGAAAGCAACTTGCTGCTGGTGATTCTTGGCACCAGGAGCAGGGAGTTAAATGAGTAGATAGGGGATGGAGATGTGCCATTGCAGGGCTGGAAATGATGGCACTCCGTTTGGGAGGATGGTTTATATGGCCACTGAGGTCCTTCATGCCTTTGGGGCACATGGGGGCCCTGTTACCCACTGCTCTTTTGCAGAAACAAAGTAATCTTTTAAAACTGAAAGAGATATTTGATTACTGTTTACCCTGGACCTTGGGCTGGGAGAGTGCCTGCAACACAGATCATGCAGGGTTGGGGCAAACGGTGTGGAGTCCTCCTGCCTTCTGGAGCTGCTCCACTGCCCCTCCACCCTTTTCTGCTCCCCAGTCAACTGTCCAGTCCTACCTGGAGGGGGTAAGTGCAGGGCTGGAGCAGCTGCGGTCGGCGGCCCAGGAGGTGCAGAGCGTGTGCCAGGACCTGGGGGCTGCACGGTGGGCCCTGCTTGACAGCGCAGACCACTTCCAGGGCCTCCAGCAGATGAGGGAGCTGATGGAGGAGCATGTGCAGCTGGCTTCCGTGGTCCAGGTGCTGCCCCAGATCTTCTCGGGTAAGGCACTGGCCCAGTCCTGGTCAGTTTGGGCTGGAAAGCTCTGGGGGAAACCTCAGTCCAACCATGGGCTCTGTGCAGGGCTGGTGGTAAAGTCTGAGCAGGTCATTCAGGCTTTGCCAGCTGGGTGACTGGAGATATCCCTGCTTCCCCAGAGCCTGATCCAGTGGTGTTCCCAGAGCCCCAGACCTTTCCTCTCACCATCTCCTTGATAACTTGTATCTGTGTCCCTGGTACAAACCCCTTCACTCAGTGCTGGCATCTCTCCTCCCTCTCCCACAGTCCACGAGGTTTTTTCCCATATCCTGCAGCTGCTCCACGGGCAGCATCTCTTGGAGGCTCATGTGGAGCTCATGATGGTGGAGCAACTCCGGGATGACATCCTCTCCCAGCTGCACCTCCGCGGGCTCTCCAGTGCCCAGGCAACTGTGCTGTCCTACTTCAGTGGCCTGCAGGACCTCAACGAGAGCCTGGCCAAGCAGCTGTGGGACATTGTGGGCAGCAGCCTGCGGCTGGTGCGCGAGGACCCCGTTCTCTTTGTTACTGCTGTGAGGATCATCGAGCGGGAGGAGAAAATAGATGACACTCTGCTCTTGGAAGCCACCTTCCTGCCTCCTGGCCGCCCAAAGGGCTGGAGGCAGAAGTTCTACCAGGTCCTCCAGGACACCATCACAGGAGCCCGTTTCCACACTCCCCGCATGGATGCTGAGGGGCCGGGGCTGGCCAAGCACCTGGCAGCGCTGCAGAAGGACATCGTGTCTGAGCTGCGTGTGGTGAAGGACCTGATGGTCCAGTGTGTCCCAGCTCACTACAACATCCTCAGTGTCTGCACTGCCACCTACCACCAGGCCCTCACCAGCCACCTCCAGGAGATCCTACGGGAGGACCTGGACAAACAGGGACTCTTCCTCCTCCTTGAGTGGGCACTCCGTGTGTACCACAGGTCAGCACCAACCAAGCAGGGGATGCTGTGTTGAGCTAGGTTGTTGCTCATGGATGGGTTGGGAGAGTGTCTCTGGCTGCCAGGGGATGATGACCAGGAGGGCGGGCAGAGGGGCAGGTAGGAACTCCTGGAAAACAGGACCTTCCCAGCCCTGCCCCACCTCTCCCCTCCAGCCCAGAGATGATG
The DNA here is from genome assembly GCA_037013685.1 of Acridotheres tristis. Lineage (NCBI taxonomy): Eukaryota > Metazoa > Chordata > Aves > Passeriformes > Sturnidae > Acridotheres > Acridotheres tristis. Next base: position 13,730,665 of record CM072898.1, read on the forward strand.
GGTCACCCTGACCTCCTCCCAGAAGTGGACGTTTCTGCTCTGGATCCCTTGATGTCCTCTGAGCTTGTGGATCAGACAGAGAGGAGATATGTGATGAAAGTCAAGGTGAGTGAGTGAGACAGGGACCTAGTGACTCCCACTGAGCCAAGCATCTGTTCTGACAGCAGCTGCAGACCATGAGCCTGGGATGAGGCCCAGGACTTGCTGCTGTGCTATGTTGGGTCTCAAGGGAGTCTGTACTTGGCTTCTTGGGCTGCCTGTGGTGGGTGTCCCTCCTGCAGGCATGTGTGTTCGAGTGGATGCAGAGGACCCTGGACGTGGAGTTCAAAGAATGGTTCAAGGAAGAGGAACCTGAGACAGACCATCAGGGCTTCTTCCATTCAGCCTTGCCTGCCATTGTCATGCAGGTGGGACCCCAAGAACATGGGTGCAGATGGGGCATGGCCATGCTGAGTCCGTGGCCTGCAGGCTCTCCCTGAATCACCTCGACTTTCCCCTTCTGCTGCAGATGCTGAATGAGAACATCCAGGTGGCTTCCTTGATCACTGACTCTCTGCAGCAGAAGATCTACAACATGGCCTTGGAGGAGCTGGAGGCATTCCTGGGCCGGTCAGTGGAGCCACTCACACCCCTGTCCACCCTCACAGACCCTGGGGCCATGACCAAGCATCACACGCTGGTGGTGGAGATCTGCTGTGGGGCACCCAATGTTCATCCAGGCCACAGAAGGCTCAGCAGCCTGTCTACCCATGGGGCTGCTGTCTCAGCCTTTGGGGGCATCAGCTCTTGGGCCCTGCTGCCCCAAATTCTTGTCTGCTGAGCCCTCCCAGAGGGGATCCAGAATGGCCCCACTGTCCCACCCTGCCCAATGACCTGTCACTCTCCAACCTGGTGGCAGGATCTGAAAGGAGCCGAGTGAGCTGGGAGGGTTGTGGGAGGTCCATGTGTCCCCAGGAGCATCCCAGGGCCAGGTGCCTGTGGTGGGACACCTGGGGCTCTGCCTGCCCATCACGGCTGCCTCGCTGTGTTGCAGCCTGCGGGAAGCTCTGGTGCAGTGTGGGAAGGAGCACCAGCAGGACCGGGCCATTCCCAAGTACTACATCTCCCACCTGCTGGCCGTGCTCAACAACAACCTGGCTCTCAGGTAACCTGCACCAGCACCTGGTAGCTCTTATAGCAACACCCACCCCCATCCTCCCCAGCCTCAGTGTCCCCACTATGCTTCCCAGGCTACCTGTACCCTCTCTTCTCTCTCCTAGCAATTCTGTCTCCTCCCTGCATCCTGACTCTGCCTGCAGAGAAGTCCCTGCATCCCTCCAGGCTGCTCTGGACAGGATGCAGAAGAAAGCCACCCAGCTGCTGCTGGAGGAGCTGCTCCTGGACCTGCAGGTATGTTGGTCCAGCACCTGAGGCTGACAGGGCTGCAATAAAAGCTGAACCCAGCCAGAACAGCCCTATTGCAACACCCCAGGCTCGAGTTTATTCCTGCACGGGTCCCTGCCATGTATTCTGTGCCCTGCTATCATCCTGCAGACATCTCTGCCAGCCTGTCCCCCAGACCCTGATAAACCACCCGATGTCTGTTGCCAGCAGCACCACCCCATATCGCTGGGGCAGATGGCTCATGGCCCCCAAATCACTAACGGACAGAGACCAGGAGCCACAGCCCCCTGAGCTGCCTCATGCTCCTTCTTCTGGCTGTTCCATGGCAGAAAACCAGCTGGAGAGCAGCAAAGTCTGTGTGGAGGATACGAACCTATGTGTGACTGCCCAAGTCGTTTCCTGCTAGTGTAGTCAAATTTAGCTTTCCTGGAGTCTGAACCAAAAATCTGGAATAATTAACGACATTACTATTTAAGGTTTGAATGCCATGAAAACAAAGGAAAAGCCAAAGGGTGAAGAGCTTGCAGGCAGCAGTGGCCCCAGCACAGACAGAAGGAGTGTGTGCCTGCAAGCAGGAAGACAGGCAAGGACAGCAAGGCAGGAGTAGGAAATCAAAAAACGTGTTATGTCTACACAAGGGAAGTGGGGAGGAGTGAAAATTAAAAATAAAACCCCAGCAGGACAGGCCAAAAGCAAGTGTGTGAGGAGCAGTTCACTGCCCACACCTGAGGTGCACATCACGACCCAGATAAAGCCCCAAAATGAGGCTCTCAGGGTATCAGGGAGGGACAGCCACAGTGTTTCCATAATATTTTAAGCTGAACCACTCTGCTGTTTTTACACTGAGTTTTGCCTGGCAGCAGGGGCTTGGAGGCTTTGCAAGGCAAAGTGGCTGTGGTGCCAGGCAGCAGCCGTGGGTGTTGTGCTGCCCTGAGCTGGCAGCTCTGCGATGCTGCAGGGCACAGACACTGCTCCTCTGCTCCCCCCAGCCCCTCTGCCTGCAGATGCCTTCCCGCAAGTGGCTCTCCGGGTCCCAGCTGGTCGGCAGCATGTGTGAAGTGATTGACAAGTATGCAAAGGACTTCTCCCGCGTCAGGAAACCTGTGTTCACGGTACCTCCTTCGAACGGCTGCTTGTCTGTGGGATAGGGAGGCTGGGCAGAGGGGGCCGTGCTGGGGTGCAGGGTGCTGGGAATGCTGGAGAGTTTGTTCCTCCGGAGCAGCCCAGAGAGCACCGCCACACGGAGATGTTCAGGGTTTCCCCCAAATCCAGCTGTTTTCTCTGACCGTTCAGTCAGAGAACATCCCAGGAGATTGTTCCCATGGCTTGGTGTTGTATCAGCCCTTTCTGCCTCTGCCTTTCCCTGGGGGATGGGGTCTGGACACCCAGGCAATGCCAGCGCTAACAGCTGTCCCCTGCCCAGCTCCTGCTGGCGGAGACCGAGCTCCTGGTGGCCAACCAGTACCTGCGGGCACTCCTGCAGAGGAAAATGGTGTGCAAGAGCCGGGAGGAGCGGGGCCAGCTGTGCCACCGCCTGCTGCAGGACGCCACGCAGCTCCGGGAGCTCTTCTGTAGCCTGGTGAGAGGGGCGGGGTGCGGTGGGGAGCCGGGGCTGTGCCACGGAAAGGGAGCATCACCCTCCTGCTCCCCTCCTGCCCAGAGCCCACGAACAAATGGGGCTGTTACACTTGGGTGGTTGTGAGGCTAATATGGGAGGAACCAGCTGGATTAGGGACTCTGGGGACCATCACCCTGCCCAGCAGCCCCTGGTGGGTGGGACATGCTGAGTGGGAAGACACCAGCTGCAGGGGCTCAGGTCGCCAGGTGGGCACTGAGGACGCAGCTGTCTCCCCGTGAGATCTCCTCGGGGTCTCACACCTGGCTGCTTTCCCTCCCAGGGCCTGGACGGGAGCCAGCAGAGCCTGGAGGCTGTGTTTGCCTTGCGGGAGCTGATCTGCCTCAAAGACCCAGCACTACTCAGCCTGGAGGTGCTGGGCTTCATCACCAAGTACCCCGATGTCAGGTAAGGTACTCCCTGCAGGAGAGGATAGGTGTGAGCCTGCCCAGGAGAGCCAGTCTTGGGCTGCACCCTGTGATGTGACACAGCAGAGCAGAAACCTGAGTCTTTACCCCCTTCTCCCTGAGGTTTCCTTTTCCCATGCTCCAGATTTGAGGGTTTTTGAAAAGTCCCAAAGGCAAAGGGGTAAAGAGAACAGCACTTCTGCTGTGGCACATGCACATCTGTATTTGGTAGGCAAACAAACTGTGAAAAGTGAGAAAACACCAAATTGGAAATGTCCAAAACAAATTCAAAAGATTTGGGGGGGATTGTTTTCAAGAAAATGCTACTTTGCCTGGTGCAAAGTACCTGTTTTCTCCTGGCCTTGGCTTGGCTTCTCTGGCTCGGGGGAGGTTTGCAGGACACGAGCAATGCCCGGGCTCACCCCTGGCTCTCTGCCCAGTGATGAGCACATCTCCACCTTGCTGGACATCCGCGGGGACGTCTCCAAGGAAGTGCGGCACGTGGTGCTGGAAATGATGGCTCAGCACCCCCAGGTCCTGCCCGAGGGCTACCGGCCCATCTTCAGCACCATCCTGGTCCCTGTGCAGGAGCTGCCCTTCTGCCTTCGCAAGGGCAAGTGTGCCTGACCCTGCCTGGCACTGGTGCCCTGCTGGTCCCAGGTAGGGCTGCGTGTGGTGGGAATGGAGGTGACATATGGCATCCCCTACACACAGCACCTTGCCCTGTGTTGGGGACAGTCTGGATAAAGGCCATCCTCTTCTGGTCTTGCCCCATGAGAAGACTGTCCCCTGCAAGCACCAGTCCTGGGATACCTGGACTGGGGGAAATCCAACCCGTACCTATTTTGCTGGCCTGCTGGGACAGTGACTGAGAGCTGCTCAGGCTCAGGCCCATTGCCTGCAGGAGAAAGAAGAGTTGCCGAATGGACAGGAATCTGCAGCTGGGACAACTTCACATCTCCACGGGGCTGCAGGGATGTTTGGGTTTGCGCAAGTCTCCAGACAGCCCCCTGAGCCAGTGTGTCCCAGCAATGGAGGCTGTAATTTCAACTCTGAGGCAGACTGGGGCCTTGCTGGGACCAGGCTGGCAGGAGGGTTTCAGCCATGGGAGGTCCTCTGGGCTCAGCCCTGGGGTTGGGTGTTGCTGCTTCACCAGGCTGGGCCCTGCATGGCTGGTGGGGAGCAGTTGAACTGGCTCATCATGGCTCATGAATGCTGAGAAGAGCACAAGGTGGTCTCCACACTGGACAGTGCCATCAGCCCCTATCCCTGCTGGCACAAAAGGACAGCTCTGAGTTCCTGCTCACCTGCCAGACTCCTGGTTCTGGCTCATGTACCAGCATCCAAGGCAGGATTGGAGTTGAAGGCTCTCAATCTGCATGGAGAGCATAGTTGTGCTTGGTGTGTTGTCCTGCTCCAAGGTTCCTCTGTGATGGGCAGCACCACCCTGAGCACTGGCTCTCCCTCCATCCTCTGCTGCTGCCCAGCCCTTGGCATGTCCTCCCAGATGCCATATGAAGATCAGGAGCAGTCTGTGTCTCTGCCTACACCCTTGTGCCCAGCCCCTGCAGTGCCCCGGGAGACCTCCATGCTCTGCCATGCTTCCCACCCTAGGATGGGTCACATCCCACTGTCCTTGCATGGTACCACTGCTGGAAATAAAGGCCTAAGCTCTGCACTTGCTCTCTAGTGTCCAGGCTCTGCTCCCTGGAGGGTCTGTGGGTGGCACAGAGAGGGAGGGTTCCATCCCCATGCTCAGCATCACCCCAGACCTGGCTGTCTGCACCCTGTGCCAGCCCAGGAGATCACCAGGACACAGGGGATGATGCAGACACTACATACCCTGTTGTCCAGGACAGAGGGGACCAAGTGCTCCCCAGCCCTGGGTCAAGTGGCTGCAGTGCTAGGGAGATGCTCAGTGAAGGGTTCAACCTCAGTTTGGGGAGGTGCCCACTGTCCTCCCTGGGGCTCATGGTGAGCTTGCCCAACTGGCCACAGCTCCCACCTGCCTGGGAAGGTGTCTGCCCTCCCCACCTGCCCTTGCTGGCTCTGGGACTTGTTTATCTGCACTATGGACATGAATGGCCCTGAGCTCTGGGAACATCCAGCTGGGACCAGCTTTGGCCCAGGCCAGGAGTTCACGGCCTTGTGGAAAAACACCTCTAGTCCCAGCGGATATGAAACAAGTCTAAGCATGGGATGACTCCCACCCCAGGCACTGGTGCTCATCCCAGCATGTCTAGCCTCACTGTTACCCCAGCTGTGTGCCCACAACCAGCCCCCTGTGCCCTCCATCACAGCCCTGTGGTGCTCTCCTGCTCCAGCTCCACAGGCTGCAGTCAGAACTAACACAACTCATGACAGCAAAAGCCCAAGCCCCCCAGGTGTCTTTTGACAGTACCTTCCCACGTCCTTATTTACCTGTGGTACGGTATGTACCCGTCACTGCTGCCCCCAGCTGACACAAGGCCACAGGGACCCTTAGCCTGACCAGCCACGTGGCTCCCTGGCTGCTATAAAGCTCGTGGTCCCCAGGGGTTCAGCCTATCTCCTTTCAGGATGGCGTTCCTGTGGGTAGTTGCCTGTCTGGCCCTCGCCAGCGCTGTCTCAGGTAAGTGCTGCCCATGGGTATGGGAAGGTCCTCGGGGAGCAGCAGGATGCCAGGGAGGGTGACACAGAGCCACCCACACCAGCACAGGTAGCCCTCAGATATGAGTCCAGAGCTTTTGGGTGATCCTTGTGCCCCTGTGCCTCTCCTGCAGGCTGTGGGGTGCCTGCCATCAGTCCCTCAGTGACCTACAACGAGAGGATTGTCAACGGGCAGAACGCTGTGCCCGGTTCATGGCCCTGGCAGGTGTCCCTGCAGGTACAGCACTGTCCCATTCCCTGAGCACTGTCATGGCCAGCTGGGTGCCACAGTTGGGCACCAAGGGGACCTCTGCCTGTCCCCAGCTTGGGGGTGTTCAGCTCGCCCAGCCCCAGCTCCTCTTCCCTCTTCCCTCCTCAGACCCGCACAGGATCCCACTTCTGCGGCGGCTCCTTGATCAACCAGTACTGGGTCGTCACAGCTGCCCACTGCAACTTCAAGTAAGGAGCGATGCCTGGCCAGCCACGCCGGTGCCACTGGCAGGGCCAGGGGCTCGGAGCGTGCTGGGCATCTCTGAGTGGCACTCGGGTCAGCCCCTAAGGCCTGAGCAGCCCAGGGCTTCCTCCCCAGTTGTCCCCTGTTGGGTGGCTGCCCCCAGTGCTGCTCCCACCCGGGGTGCTGGCTGGACACTGCCTCTGACTCCCTCTTACCTCTCACAGCCCGCTCTCCCACGTTGTTGTCCTTGGGGAATACAGCCTTGCTTCCAATGCTGAGGCCGTTCAAGTGAAGACCGTGTCCAGGGTGAGCCAGGCGGGCGCAGTTCTGGGACGGGGCTGCAGCTCCGTGCTGGAGCTGCTCCCCCAGGGCAGGCAGGAACTGCTGTGGTGTGTCCCTCTCTGCAGGCCATCACCAACCCCGGCTGGAACCCCAACACCATGAACAACGACATCACCCTGCTGAGGCTGTCCAGTCCTGCCCAGCTGGGATCCCGGGTGTCCACCATCTGTCTGGCCCCTGCCAACCTGGTTCTGCCCAACAATGCCTGGGCTGTCACCACCGGCTGGGGACGCACCAACCCCAACTGTACGTAGGCTGCAGCTTCAGGGAGGGCTGTGTGGAGCTGCTGTTCTTCCTCAGGGCTCTGAGGGTCCAGGGGTGCCTGTTGGGGTGACATTTCCTGAACGTGTGGGAAGGGGGGAGCTGGGCAGTGGAGTAACCCTGTCTGAGCGTGTACCAGTGAGCAGATGTGTGCAGGTGTGTGTGTAACCCAGCGATAACTTGTGCACAGGCACAAGCCTGCCCTTTCTCAGGGCTGCCTGCACCAGGTGATCCTGGGGAAGAAAGGGTTTGTTGGGACAGAGAAGGAAGGCCCTTTGTATGGCAGCACCCATGCACCAGTGGAAGCTTGCCCAAAGCAGCTGTGTGCTCTCCAGGAGACCCACAATGAGGTGATCTAATGGTGCTTCTTTCCCCTAGCCCAAGCCTTGGCAACAGTCCTGCAGCAGGTGACCGTGCCCCTGATCTCCCAGAGCCAGTGCAGGCAGTACTGGGGCAATTCCATCACCAGTGCCATGATCTGTGCTGGTGGGAATGGTGCCACCTCCTGCCAGGTAAGGAGCCAAGCTGCTGCTGCACAGCATGGGTGGAGGAGAAGGAGGATATGTGGGGTCTTGTTGAGCTCCCATTGCATCACAGGAAGGGTGGAGGGGCAGGGTACATGAGGTCTTGCACTTACGGAGTCAGATATTTAAGCTACAGCACCCGGCTGTGCGCAGGGGATCGGGTGGATGGGGTGGCAGGGACCCGTTTGGAGCACTGAGCAGGAATCTTCTCTGCAGGGTGACTCTGGTGGACCTCTGGTGTACCAGACTGGGAATGGCTGGACTCTTATTGGCATTGTGTCCTGGGGAACCTCCAACTGCAACATCAACACTCCGGCCATGTACACTCGTGTCAGCCAGTTCCGTAACTGGATCGATACCATCGTTGCTCAGGGATAAATCTGTGGACAGTGTGATCCCTTCACTGGGATTAATAAAGTACTAGCATTTGCTTGTGCCAAGCACTGCCTCTGGCTCCTTTCTTATGATGCAGAGTGGGGTGGAAGACACATGGAGGAGTCTGGGGAACCCCGTGCTTCTCTCCTGAACCCCAGCATTTCCCAGAGCTGGAGCTTGGTGCCCACCTGGGACCCAGAGGGAACTGCCAAACTCGGACAGGATGGTCAGGCAGAGGGGGAGCAGGGCTGGCTGTAGCTCAAAGGCTGCTCAGGGGGTCTTCAAGCATACCTTGGCACAAACCCAGGCAGTGCTGAAGGTTGGGAGAATGGTCCTCCTGCTGGCCCAGGTGTGAGGTGCCACCAGAGAAGGGACTGTGGAGCTGCAGTTCAGCACCTGCTCAGCTTGCAGGAAGGAGGGTATGGGTGGGTGCACAGGATCCTAAAGGACCCCTGCCTGAAGTTTAGAGCCATGATTTGAGTAGCAGCTGGGAAAACAGAGCTGAAAGGGAGAAGTACCATGGGCAGCTCCAGCTCTTGGGGAAGGTGGAAGGGGATGGTTGGAGAACAGCATGCTGCTTCACACCTGCAGATCTGACAGCTAACAGTGGGAAACTGAAGGCCATTGCAAAGGAAAATTTAAAGCTGAAAACAAATTTCAAGGCCAGGTGACAGGTCTTCACTCAAATGGGTTCTTGAGACAATGGCTGGTGGAAAAAAAAAGTCTTGTGTGACATGGGAGTAGCAAGATACATGCTCAGTGAATTACAATCTGGTTCCCAGCAGCTCAAAACAGAGCTGGTGATAAGACACTGTGGAGAGAAGCAGGATCAGACTGTCCCAAAATGAAGTGTGGGGTTTAGTTTTCCTTACCAGTGATGTGAAGGTAATACAACACCTTTGCTGTGTGAATCACAGCCCTCAAATTGTAATCACTCTATTAAGCAGAGTGTGACACTACACAGAGACACACTGATGGGAAGGGGTATGAAACATCAGTGGAGGGCAAACATAAATAGTCTGGCCCATATGATTGAGTTAAAATAAATAACAATTGGCTCAAGTAAAGCCTAGGTTGGGTAAGAGTTAGTTTTATTTAGTGGTCTGCTCTGCAGGGAGCATCTAACTGACCTTAAAGGCAAGTGAACAACAGAGATGTGGGGCTGGACCATTCAGGCAGAGAGAACTGGTGGCTATAGGGAATTTCAAACAGCAGTGACCAACTGCAGCACTATGGGTCATCTGGTCTGTGTGCTGAGCTCTCTGTCAGCTCTGTCACGACTGGGATGGGGTCCCCTGCCCCTGGAAAATTCTGGAGAGGAGGTGGCTCAAGAGAGGTGTGCATTACTCACTTGATACTACAAGTTCTCCTGTTGGTCCATAAAAGCTCCTCTGAGTGAAACTGGAGAGGTGATGAGCAGCTGTAGACAAACCAGAGCATTCCTCTGGCCCAGTCTACCACCTCACAGCTAAAGAAAAATAAACAGAATGTCCCAAAGTGCCTCTTCAGCCTCCCAACTGCACCTTCCAGCAACAGGCTGAGTGCCTGCCTCATCCAGGGCAACCCATGGACATCCTAGCCCCACACAAAGTCTCCCTTGGGCAGCTCCTGGCCTGGCAGCTGTGTTAAAGAAACCAGCAAACCCTTTGATGGGCACTTTAGTACCTCTTGCTATGATTTAAGAACTTAACAGAGGGGTGAGCACATTCTGGCTCTCCACATACTTACTGACCATCATTCCCAGCCTGGAAGTCGTTGCCTTCCAGCAGCCAGCCCACAGGCGACCCACAGGCAGAAGTAAGGACAGCAGAGCCATGGGGTACACAGAATACATGGACATGTTTTAGAAGACCAAGTACACCAAATAAATAATTCTGTACACTCTAACTTGAACATTACAGACTAATTACAATGGGTCCTACCTCATCTGACAGGACAGTCCTTAGAGTAAAGCCAGGACTCAAAAGGCAAGGCACAGAATGGGACACTTCTCAAGACAGTCCCATGAGGAGACTGACCGATGAGACCGGAGTCGCTTCCAAACCGTTCCAACCCAGCACCGGAAACTGGGCAACCAAAAATAACATCGAGTGCCGGAAGATCCCCGATCCCAAGGGCTTCCCGGGAGGTTCTTTCCGCAGTGAAGGGCAACAGGAAAGCTCACGGCATCTGGGCGTCCACGCAGGAGCTGCTGGTTTGTGACACACCTCGCTGGGGCCGTGGATCTGCTCCACGCAGCCATTCCACCTTCAGCAGACAAACAGGGCAATGACCTCTGCAACAGCAGCCACAGCTCGCCCGTCACACATGAGGGATTTACAGCGTCATCAGGCAGGGGGGACAGTAAGGGACAATTGTCACCAGGCAGAGCTCCTGCTGCCCTCAGCATACCGAGGCACTGAGCTCTGTGATGCCGCTTGCCACCGCACATCCCTGGTGTTCACATTTATTTCTTTGGGAAGTTTTCTGCACAGTAAGGCACACCTGACATGCAGGCACTTGCCTTGGAGTGCTGCACGCTTAATCCAGCGTGAAAGAGGACACTGAGTGGTCAAGAAAAGCACCAAAACCCTCCCAAGAGCGGTGAAGACAACTTGGGGCTGGGTACAGGCACTGAGTGGTACAGGCACTTCGTGACACTTTCCAGGAGAAAGCTGAGTGGGTGAGAGGTCTGGACACGACCACCCTCCCTGCAAATTCTAGGGCTCACACTGGTGCCAAAGAAGCCAGTATCTGTGTGCTTCGCATCGTTTAGAAAACTAAATTTAGTCAAACAACTGAGATTTTAATTTATCCCACCTCAAACCCCCCAAATCTTTAGTATCATTACTTAAAATAATATGGCCCCACACAGCCTAATTAGAAGCCTGTAACAGCCACGCAGCAGCTGCCCTATGTGGTACAAGACTGAGCTGAGCCTGCACTGCAGGTCCTCAAAGGCACCATACAGGAGCTTTTACCTTGCCCCAGGACTCACCACAGCTCCTGCAGAGCCAAAGCCAGAGCTGCTGCCCAGCAGCCAAGTGAACCATCATTCCTATTACAGTTTGTGCATCAGATAAAACTTGACTCTCTCAGTACTGCAGCCAAACATCCGGTAGAAAACAGGACCGAGAGATGGAGCAGGGCCTCAGAAACAGTGTAAATTACCAGAACAGAGAATATCTGGCCTAAAAGAGGAAAGTACTCAGATTCCTACACTGCAGCTGGTTTCCACATCACTAGCAAAGCCAGCAAGTCTGAGCCCAAGCTTCTCACAAGGCTCTCAAGCTTTCCCTCACGTACAGCTGTGTGCTTCCAAGAACAACACAGAGCAGGAGCATCTGGATGCTATCACAACTGCAGTGTTAAATAGCACAAACTTCTTCAGGATTGAAGGAAGGGAGGTTTCTATCCCCACTGGGTTGATGTGTTAAGATTTTTAGAAGCCTGAGTGAGAAGTAAATTGAACATGGATTGGTAAGTGCTGTTTTAGGAAAATACACTACACTCAAAACCTGTATGTAAAGTTTTAGATCCTCTAATGCAATTTCTGGAAGACTTTTTCACATTCTTTTCTAAAAACCCTCAAGAAAAATAATAAAAATCAAGGAACCAACAGGCCACATTCTTTGAAGCTGTAATTCTCTCTCCCAAGAGAGCCGAACTCCCAGGACAAAAGGATGGGATTGTTTTACACAGTACTGCTAAGTTCCAAAAGACAAACCACCCTCAAAGAGCATCTCACCCAGAAACGGAGGAGAGGGCTGTGCTTGGACAAGGACACACCACGATTTGCCACTAGGTGTCATTCCGACTCCACTTCCCCTGCGCGAACCACAGCAGGCAGAACAGAAGCACTCAGATCTGCACCCCAGCTAACGCAGGGACTGCATTCGGTGAGTCTGGAACAGGCAGGTGTCACCTCTGTCCTCCCTGCACATTCAGGACCAGAAGAAGGTTTCCAAAAAACACTCTGCGAGCCAAAGAAGAACCACCATTAAGAGTCAAAGAAGGGCATTAAAAAACTACATGAAAGAGCAGAAAACACCTTTTCAGAGAGATTTTAGTTTCTAAAATCCCCAAAAAAAGGCACTCCTGAAAAGTGTAAACTCCTGAGACTTAAGACCAACTGAGCACTGAGGTGCTCCTGTGGAATGAAGACAGATGATCAAGGTAATTCACAGTGAAGAGCTTCCTAGAGGACAGATTGAAGGCACCTGGACTATGGCTCAGAATTACAGCACTTTGCCTGTCCTCCTCTGCACCAGACCCAACTGAAAACATGTCCCACTTGCAAGAATAAAAGCACCTGAAGAATTTTCTTAAGCTGGACCTTCCAACATGGCATTTGGACCATCACAGTTTTCCAGACTGAGTGAAAGATCACTGAGGAATCCAGGGTGACTTGGACAGCTCTGCTCATCTCCCCTCATTGTTATTGTCTGGCTGCAAAATTCCTACAAATACTGGGTTTAGGAAAAAAAAAAGAGGGAGTGAGCCAAGAGTGTTAAATTGAATGATGGAAGGAAAGCCGGTAGAGATTTTCCCAAGTTTACATTGATTTTTCCATGCAAACAAGAAAACATTGCATTTGTGAAAGAATTAAGAGTTCTTTTTTTGGAAAAGCCAAAGCTCTTTATGGGATAGCCTTGGTCTTCCTCCCACAATTCCCAAGCAGTGGAGTGCCTGAGGACCTGAACTTTTCCTGGTGAAAAAACAGTTGCGGAAAAGATCAATGAAGCAAAAATTGTCACAGATGAGAAAATTCTTTTTCTGCTTTGGAAGGCAGAGAAACAAGCCTGGTTAGCCCAGAGGTTTATGTATTCCTAATCCCATAAGAGAAGGATAAAGGAACAGCATGGGCAGACATCTGCATGATGCCTCTGCATTTTGACGGTTTAGTGGTTAAGGGGAAGGGTCTCAGTTCTAGAGGTCTTGGCTCAGTTCATCAGTCTGACCCTTTCACACAGGCAAAATCCCTGTTTTATGGATAGACATGCAGGATAATGTGGGGAGGGCCATGGGAGCAGCCAGGAGGTAAAAGCATTCATAGTGCCTGCAGTGATGCTCCCAACACACCAAAGCATCTTCAAGTAATGGCTCAGAAGCAGAAGTGCTCCGAGGGACTGCCACCACCTGACCTGCAGGGCCCCCACAGCCCACTGGATACTGGCCTTAGAGGGGGCTCCTGCCTCCGGAGAGCTGTATGCAGTACCATGAGGGACACTGAACTGTTCATGAAACAAAATGTGGAAAGCTGCCTGCTTTGTCAGAAACCACATCTAGTTTATAGCTCATGGTAACAAACTAGGGAAAAACAACGTGAGGAGGTAAAAGATGCCAAAAACATTTTTGTTTGCAGTCCAGAGTTGAAAAAAAAAAAGTAGGGAATTCTGCAGTATCTGTTAATGCTGATGGAAGAAAGACTGCATGTGACATGGTAGGATGGGTTGCTCAGAGAAAGGGCAGCCTGCAAAGGATGTGAAATTTTCAAAATAACATGCAAAACCACACAAAGGATTTCAAATTCTCTCCAAGTTTCTTCTGCTGTATTCCCCACCACATGCTTGGGCACACTAGGCTGGTCACATGTATTTACAGCCCATCTCGCCTTTGGGGTGTGAAGCACACCCCCAGAAATCCCCTTTTTCTTTGCTTTAGCACAGAAAACTCAAATCTTTTCTCACGAAAGCTGCTTTGCTGTTTGCTGACTAGGAGTGACAGTGAGAGCTCCCTGGAGATGTGACTGACCACTTCAGCCCTGCTGAACTGAAGCACAGGCATCAATCCTAGGAAAAAGGCAAGCTCACCAGCCTCTTGAGCTTGGACTGCCTGCACCTCCAGCCCAGAGCCCAGCAAGCCCTTCCCAAGTGCACAGCACAAAGCAAATCGTGTGGCTTCGTGAAAGAAGTTTCAAACCCCAGCATCTTCCTTCACTGCTGATCTTGTCTCTGCTACCACGACAAGCCAAATCCATCCTGCCCCTGTGCCATCAGCCCCACTTTGCTGCTCTAACTAGTTGGGAAGATATCTCAGCAGGCTTGCACAAAACTCAGCTCTGCAGCCCCCACGCCCCCTGAGTCGTTCGTAAGAGGCCACCTCATCACCTACACAGCACAAGGACACCTGAAAGGCAGCTTTTTCCTGGTGAACTTAAGTCATTCCTCACAGCTCTAGGGCTTTTGTACAATGTCTCCAGGGCACTGTCATTGCTGACACTCCCAGACTGGGCTTCCACTACTCAGGCCCTTACCCTGATGCTATGGGAGCCATTTGTGGCCACCCCAACAGCTCCCACCACCACTGTCCCAAAGCAGGGATGGCAGTGCTGTGGCAGCACAGGCACACAAAGCTGGGGAGCCCTGTCAAATGTGCAGGCAGGGAGCAGCCTGGAACCACCAAAGTTCTGGTGCAGTGACATGGTCAGTAACTCTGTGCTTACAGTGGTTATAGCCCATCCCAGCTCTGGGGTGGGAAGCACACCCTCAAAACTTCCCCTCTCTTTTTTCCCCTTAGCACAAAAAACCTCAACCTTCTCAGTCTTCTTCTGAAAGGTGCAAGGTGTGTAACACATCAGAGACACAACAGAGCCACAAGAACAACAAACCCTGCATGACAGGCACTGGTTCTTGCTGCAAACAGGGAAAGGACAATTCCAGGGGTAAACCCTTGATGTCATCAAGCAAGTAGATCCTTGATGTCATCAGGAGGATGGCAGCCCTTGGGGAAAACCTCACAGCTTCCCAGCCCTCGTGGAAAACTGCTGTCTGGCATCTCTTTGGCGAGGAGCTGGTGGGCAGCACAGCAGTGAGTCAGAGCTATCCCACTTCTAACTGCACATGACTCATTCCAGCTTTGCTGCAAAGGCACCACGGAGTCTGACTAAACCAGCTCAAAAATCTGTGTATACATAATTTTAAATAGATATACACCCCCACACGTGTACGTGCACACACGGACGTGCATGCACAGACACACCAAGTGATTCCTTCTTTTTTCCATACGCAAGTGAGAGAAACTAAACGCTCTGGAATTAATAAATAACTATGAACAACCAAGCTCCTGGGCTACAGAAAGAGCTCTTCTCCCCACGTGGCTCCTTAATTCGCGCATTCCTTGAGGCTCTGAGCCCACAGGGACTCCCCCATTTGTGGCACAGCTCGCAGGGTGTGACGGCCACAAGGTTCCGTTTCCTCCGCCCGGGGTGAGGATGGATGGGGGGAACACCTGGAGGGAGGGAGGGAGGAACCTGGCTGTTCCTCACTGAGTGTGTGCACACCTGCAGCACACAGCAGACCTGTGGCAGGGCAGGAGCTCAGCCCGTGTACTGCTGCTGGTAGCGCAGGTTGAGCTCCCGCAGCTCCCGCTCCCGCACGCGCCGTGACTTGTTGGATTTGGTGGAGCGGCTGGAGCGGGTGGACTGAGCTGACTTGGTGCTCTGGCAGCGGGAGGACGCCCTCTTGAGAAGGTTCTGTGAGATGGAACGGTGCAGGTTCTTCATGGAGGAGGAGGCTGCCATGCTGACCACCCACGGGTGCTTGAGGGCCTGAAGGGCCGTCATCCTGTCACTGGGGTCCACCGTGAGCAGGCGGTCGATGAAATCCTTGGCCAGGTTGGACACGCTGGGCCAGGGCTGAAACACAAAAGAGGTGTGGAATGAAACATCCTGGCACAGCTTTGCTGATGAATTAATTCCTCCCATGTCTGCAAGGCATTTTGGGGCATTCTGCTGGCTTCCCTTCTCTCTTTTGTCCTCAAATTTTCCAAGCTGTAACTGGCAGTATCTGCCCAAGGAGAATGAGACACAGCTACTTCACATTAGGGGAAGAGGTGAATTAGTGGAAAATATCTGCAGGTACACAGGTGCAGAGTAAATCCCTCCAGCAGCTGGGCTCAGGCACTTGGTAGCTGACCCTAAGCCAGCAGACACTTACACACCCTTGTGTACACACTCCAGGGTCTCAGTTAACCCCCAGATCCAACCACCTCTCCAGCAGTGGCTGGGACTTCCCTGGTTCATCTGGTCCCCAGATCCTCTTGGAGTTTTGTCCTTGTCCTTAGAGACACATACACATGGACACCCCCAGCTTCCAGGCCCTTTCCCCCTTGTCCAGCTCCATGTTCTCCAGCAGTCACACACCCACCCACATGCCTGGGCTTGCTCCAGTTGCTGCACCATGACACACACAGCTCCCAGAACTGTCCTGCTCCTGCTCCTTCCTACCTCATCTTCTCACCTTCCAAAATGCTACAACTATTACCAGAAGCACAGTAACTGCATCTCACTGAAGACCCTCCCCTGTCCAAGTGCTTTCTATCCAACAAAGCCTTTCCTGCAGGAACAGGAGCCCTATGGCTCACAGAGGATGGATTCTGACACCAGACCCACAGGGCTCTTCTGACTCTTCATCTTAAGGCACACATCTAGGGAGGAAGCACCGACCTCTGCTCTGATCCTGGAACCAAAACTAGGCAGAATTTTCTGCTGTGGAACTTGGTCTCAATCCTACGTGGAAATCTAGATGTTGCTACTGATTAGCCCTGGAACAGCAGCTCAGCCCAGCTGGAAACAACCCCACGAAGTGTTCTAAATATATATAGAAATGTTAGATATAAGAAATTTTCCATAATGTTTACCATAGAAAGAGGAAGGAGTTTGTTTTACAATATGCTCTTTTTAAAGACAGAAGCCCAAAATAATTAATTAGTCCTATAATAAATATCCTCCCAACACATCCAAGAATGGCCATAACAACTTATGAGTCAAACACCTACAGCCACAAATGTTGAATTGTTTCATTTCTGACAAAATACTGTACTTGCACTAAGGTGGAAAGTGAGAACATTTCCTTCAGCATGAGGTGAAGGCTGGGCTGTGGACAAGGCTGGGAAGAAAAATGTGACAAGATCTACTGTAAGGGTAGAGAGGAGGAGGCAGCATGGCCAGCAGAAAACTCCAGGTGGTGAATGGAGCCAGGCAAGAGCAGGTTTCTGCAACCACTGGGTATTTTGGGGGTCTCACCTGTCCTGAAACCACCAATACTGAATTTTTCAAGTCTATGGAGATCACATACCAAGCTGATTAAGAAAAAGCCTGAGCAGGTTCCTGCAATTGGAAGATTTCCATATAATAATGGTGACATACACGTAACTGAGTGGACCCACCCATGTCTAGTTAAAAAACTGAAAGTCTGCTATTCTGTGTCTCTCATTCTTCTCTTCATTGGGTGAAGAAGAAAGGCACCCAGCTATTTTAAATTTCAGGGTTCACTGACTGTACAAGCAGAAATAATGCCCTTTTCTTGCTCAAAAGGTCTAAAAAAGGTATGGCCTGATTTTTTGGAGGTTTAATTCATTGCTACAGAAAGCAATTTTCTTTTCAAAAGACTCAAGGCACCAGCAAGAGAACAGATCCCTGGGAGGATTTTTTAATGAAAAGGAGGATGGTGTAAGAGCTACAGCACTGCTCCCAGCCCACAGCCTGTCAGTGCATGGCCAGGAAAGGTGAACTTGAGCTTTAGCTGAGGAACTGGCTGTGAGGGGAATCAGGGTACCACAGTCTTATTTTACAAGGACTAAAACAGTCTGGCTTACTCAGCTGAAGTGGGATACATGATCACTGCCAGTAACTATGCAAGAGAAGAGTCTGAAAATGATATTAACTACTTGATGTAAAGAAAGTACTGCTACGTGAATAAAAACCTATAAAAGTTCCTGAACATATTCAGAATAGAAATGGAAATACTCAGTGCTCAAGGAGGAAGCACAGACTTCTCCTGCAGATCAGATACCACTTCAGTGCTTGAAACAAAGTCAAAATCCACTTCTCTCAACATTTCAATAATTAAATCCATTAACAAAAAAAATATTTCTAATCATTAAAGCTTTTCTGTCATAGAATCATTAAGGTTGGAAAACACCTTGAAGATTATCAAGGCCAACCATTAACCCAGCACTGCTGTGTTCACCACTAAACCATTTCCCCAAGTGTCACATCCACAGGCCTTTTGAACACTTCCAGGGATGGTAATTCCACCACTGCCCTGGACAGCCTGTTCCAGAGCCTGACCACGCCTTCAGTGAAGAACATTTTCCTAATACTCAGTCTAAACCTCCTCTGGCAAAACTTGATGCCATTTCCTCTTCTCCTGTCTACTGCTTTATAGAGAATATAATGTAACATATAAATGAAATTAATTTGTCACAACCTGCCTTAAATGACTTTTTCTTAGGTGATGAAATGTACCTTGGCAATGAATGGCAAGAAAAAAACAGGTGCTTGTTAGAACAGAACACGGACGAATTTTGATCACAGACTCATGAAAGTGTTTGTTTATAAAAAAGGTGAACAAAATAGCAAAAATCCTTTTCAAATTAATCAGGCAAACCACAATAAAGGTTCAATTGTAACTGAACACACTGGTCTGTGTTGCAGATGGACCACCGAGGAGCTCAGCCTTCATGGTATTGACAAGAACAGAACCAAAAAGCTGAATCTGCCCTGCCATGGGGGAATATAATCACATTGTAAGCCTACAGATTCCCAACAGACTTTGGATAAGGTACGTCATTTGTTAAATAACAGCAAGGGGAATCAACTGGCAGGATTTAATCTTCATTGGCATAATCTCAGTTGATCCCAGGTGGTACCAGAAGTCAACTGGCAACACACACATCACCTTCCCTTCACACTCGGCATCTCCAGCTGCAGACCTCTGGGCTCTCTCTTCACTCATGGACAGATCCAAATGAAACCCAGGCAACAACAGGTTTTGCCTCTACTCTTCCAAGATTGCTTTGAAAAGCTTTTAAATGACTCCCTTTTAAAGTTTTTTAATGACTCCGTTTCAGCTATTCATTCAGCTATAATCACAAACTCATCATTACCTGTCCACACTCCATCAATCCCCAATTCCTTCTTTCCTCCTCCCAGGAGCCACAGCTCACCCCATTCTGTTTCCTTCACAGAGGACTCATTTTCCACTTCCAAACAATCCTAATGGGACATCCAAGCTAATGATACATCTATTAAATTCACCAACTTTAACTCCAAGTGAAGTTAAATGCAGGTGACAATATGCTCTCTGTGCAGTAACTTTTTAAGAACTCTTCACTACCATCTTCATTTCTGTTACTGGCAATTGAAATTACTTAAGATACCAAACCTGAAAGAGCTTTTGTCCCCCTCAGATGGAGAAAACACATCCACACAACTCCAATCTCATGGCTTTTCCTGGGTATTTCTTCCCCTCTTACCCTGAAACTTTTTAACTTTCTGAATATGGTCCCTCACAGAAATACAATCAAGCCAGCACCTCCATCCTCTTTTTTACCTAAGTCCAAAGAAATGCAAGAGATACTCGAATGAAAAGTATTTGAGAACTGGCACAACAGTACTTGGAAATACATCTTCAGGGCATGCAGGAGAGCATAATTTTCTCTTCCAGGTGTAAGTAATTGCAGAAACCTGGAATTTGAGGCAACCCAGGAACTATTTTGCTGTCCAGATGCATTCAAACTTCAGACAAATGAGATTCTAGTAAGTGAAATGAGCCTCTAAACACCAAGAACAACATTACTTAAATCTTTTTAAGTCTTATTAAAATATGGCAAACACGATGATTTGGAATTTGAAGAAATCTATGAAGTCTGAGGGCCTAGGAACTGTGATACATAACCAGCCTAAACCTTGGGAGGCCCATCCAGTTTAACGAATCCCAAAGAAGAATAAACTCCAAACAAAAGCACATTGGATTTCTCATTATTTCAATTACTCTAGTTTCACCACAAATGTTGAATGTGGAGTACCTGCAATTAGATTTTTCTTCTGGTCAGCAAACACAAATCAGTTTATTGATCTGTTTACACAGCTGGAGGTTTGATTTGCTGCACCACACACATCTTTCCCATTTCACTGAAGCTTTTTTTCAGTAATACATAAGGCTACATTCTACCAATGCAATTTGCAACCCCAGTCCCTGGAGAAATGCATCCACTCTCCAGAAAACTTGCATCAGTTGACAAAACAGCAGGTTTAACTTAGCAAAATCCTATTAACCCTCCAAATTAATACTGCAAGGCAGCAGCAGAGGGTTGTGTAGGAGCTGAGGAAGATGGACACTGGTGCGTTTGGAGGGGACATGAGTGCAGGACATGAAGTGTGCTCACATGACAGGACTGAAGCAATCCAGAGGAGATTCTGCCCATCTGCTTCCTTGAGGATAGACAGAGAATGGATTGGCAAGAAAATGTTCCCATCCAGTGGCCATGAAATATTGGATCAACTAAACTCTATCAGACAGCGTTGCCTTTAAATCTCAGTGCTGCAATGACAAATCCTGCTCTTTTGTGGCACAAAAATGAACAGAAGCCACCAATACTTGCATTTTTGTTTCTCTAGAAAGTAATTTCAAATGTGATGCAGATTGAGCACAACTTCTGCTCCCTTTGTTAGACCATGTTCCTTCAGAAAGATAAAGTTCTGGTGTATTTCTGCAGAGAAGCACAGAATGGTTTGTGTTGACAGGGACCTTAAAACTCATCTAGTCCAAATCCCCTGCCATGGACTGGGTCACCTTTCACTAGCCCAGGTTGCTCCAACCTGGCCTGAACACTTCCAGGGATGGGGCAGCCACAACTTCTCTGAGCAATCTGTGCCAAGGCCTCAGTACCCACACATACCTTAAAAAAAAAAAGTGGAATAGCCATATTTTGAGCTGAACCTCAGCAGCATCAGTTCAATGGTACAACAGAGACCTCCTACACGTGACCAGTTTTACTAACAGCTGCAATCATGTCCTCTGGGATATCTGGTACAGTGTCTGCTTCAAAAACCTCATTTCACATGAGATAAACCCTGGATTTATTACTGGAGACTATTGGCCTCATGTTGGATGTTGGAGGGAGGACTAAACATCCTCTGGAAAGTAATGTCTGTAACTCTAGAATTTAACACAGTGACTAAAAACATGATCCACCACAATTTAAACGGAAAAACAAAAAAATGAGGGGAGCAGAAGAGCTTCACAGGGATCTTCTGGTTAAATGTGTGCAAATAAAAGAAGGAACAATAACCGGACTTCAAGCTCTGCTTTTAGTCTCAACAGTACCCACTGAAGGAAGGATACATACTAATTTCCTGATTCCTACCTAAGTTACATGTTGTTTGCAGGAGAAGAAAGACAATGTTTATGAGGAAGGTGAGGGAAACGCCTGGATCTCCCTTGCCATTCACTCTTTACAAAAACATGAAACACAAAGCATGTTATCACAGCTGCAAAAAATCACTCTTAGGCCAAAAACACTGTGTCCCAGTCCCACTGATTCCTAGGATGAGTCTGAGTGCTGCAGAAGCCTCAAAGCACCAAAGAGACTGAGGAGCCCTACAGCAGCACATGGCTTCCTGCACGGTTCTCCTACAGAAAACCTTCAGACATCTACGTGGAAGCTCCACAAGATAAAACAGATTTATTGGGAATAAGCCTGCCCCAACAAATAGACCGGGTTTAATGTACCCACTTGGTCAGAGGGAACTGCCTTCACATCGTGCCCTTATCACCATTAGCAGCAACGCTCCACGTCACAGGAGATGAACACATTTCAGTTGTCATTCCCATGTGATGCTGCATTCCCCATCGTGCTGGCACAGATAGCTTGGTTTGTGCAAACAAAGTGAGCCAAATCGAAGAGTTTCTGTAAATTTTTCAGCTGGGGTTTTCAGCCCAGCCATTCCTTGGCATGACTCATCAGATGGCTGCAGAAGTAGCTACATCAACCCAAGAGAGCGACTGGAAGGAGTCCAGAATTAGCAGCACTTTAACCAAATATGAAACCCATCCCACAGCCTGTCTTCCAGCCCCAATGACAATGGGAGAGACTCCCATGGTGGAGACACTTTGCTCTGGTCCCTCAGGAATGCCAGCTGCTGCTTCTGAGTGTACACTAGCATTCCCTACAAAAGCATCTCCTGGACTTCTAAGCTGCATAAAACAAAAGAGCTTCACTCATCTGCAACTCCAGCCCTGCTAGATAACAAACTCGGGGGAAAGCAGCTTCCTTTACAATGCCTTGAAGAGCTCTCAAGTGTGTGTTGTTTTATTCAGACTCAGGCTCCGAGGCTGGAGGAGTAGAAGAAAGAGATCCTCCTCTGAGTGTCACTTAGGCTGGGCGATTGTGTGATTAAATCCCTTCACCACCTCTGCTTATTATTCACATCAGCATAAAAGCTATTGAGGCTCTGGCCACGCTGGCATGTGGGGAACAAACAACGGGCTGTTCTCTGGTTTAAACAACCAACCCACCTCTCTCCCCTGCAGCTGATGCAGAGAGCTCCCAACACGTGTTGGAAACAAAGCCCTGACCTTCTGCACATCTCCTCGCTCCACCGATGGACCTGAGCAGGGGTGGGAGCCAATGCTCCGGAGGCAGAGCAGCTTTCTTTTGATCTGCTGATCAAAATGAGCAGATTTTGGATACCAGAGCTGAGTCCCTGAATTTTACTCTGCCTGCCATGGGAGCTGCTGTGAAGTGGTCACCAAAGCCTGCACTGCAAAGAAGTTAATGACTTAAATTTATTTTCTTTTCACAAAAATGACCCAATCTAACATATATGCACGATGTTGAAGGCAGGGCATATCTGTCCAGCTTCTGTCATTTTTCAGAATAGCTGCACCTTAAAATTCTGGTGTTTCTGGTGGCAGACAAGTGACATGCTGTTAGTTTAGAGAAGGAAATGAACTGGACTTGATGCCCTAAGAGGTCTGTTCCAGCCTGATTATTCTAAGCGGTCCCCAAGAACTCTCTTCATTGCATTACCCATTTATGAATGATGCAGCCGTTTTGTCTAATTTAGGAGATTCCCACATGACATCAGAAAGCAGAAAGTGTCAACTCCAAAGCAGCAGGCTGGGGACAGCAACTGTGACACATGGCATAGCAAACCAGCCTAGGACTGTGCTGGGGCTCCAATAGCTACAGGTTTGCACCATCCCAGGCATCGTTCAGCCCCCAGACAACTGCGACGAGGTGATCAAAACCAACTGGTTCAAAAGAACTGGAACAAAAAGCTTCCAGTGAAAAGATGAAATGTGCTAAAGACTGCACAGGGCAGATTCCCAGGCATTCAGCATTAATTTGTTGATGTGGGGAGGAGGAATAAAGGAAGGATGAAAGAGGAAAATACAACAGCCCTTTAATAATCCAGAGCATTATAAGTATGCGCAGCCATCTGGTGCTGTGAACTTCTATAACCCAGCTTTTCGAATGGAAATAGCCAGCCCATTTTCCCTGGACAGGCAGTGAGTATTCAGCTGGAATCATGCACTAAAATTACAGCAGCTACAAAAACAATAAACACAAGGCTTTTCTCTCCAGCCAGGGGCAGCTCTTCTAAGTGCAATGCTTAGGGAATAGCTGTTAAAATGGGGTAATACCACATTTCAGCTTGGATCACTTTACGTCTCTTAAAAATGTGTCAGCAAGTTACAGCTGCACACAGGGGACTTTAATCACTACCTTGACTGAAAAATTGTCTATTAAGGAAGCTCAGGGTTAAGAGACCTGGACTTGGAAGGATGCAGGTGAAAAGATGAGATTACCAAGTATATAGTGCTGGAGATTGCCATGAAGATGGAAAGAGAAATTTCCAAAGGTATTGCTATAGCACCAGCTCACAGCAGTATTTGCAGTAACTAAACTGGAAAATACCTTCCCTAGACTGTTTCTAACATCTGGGTATCCTCACATCTTTAGTGCTTTTATTCTCAAAAAACTCAAATCTGAGCTCAATGATGTTCTCTCACTCTGAACTATTACTTTAAGAGCGTATTGAACTGGAGCTGAAGTCAATACATGTTTCTACATACAAATTCAGAGTAAGAGTTTAATTAAGAAATGGTGGCTCCTGACAGGGAGGAAAGATCTTCCCCAGGGAGGAAGAATATCTTTCATCATGCTGATTAGTGCAGTGGTGGGGGGATGAACAGATAAGCTTATAACTTCCCACATACACACAACCCCCCTCCTGCAAGCTCCAAGCTGTCAGTGCACAAGCCCTGGGCTCTTACGAGGGAATGAACAAGGGGGAGTAAATCCTAAGACAGTCTTAGCTGCCAGTCCAACCCTGCCCTGCTCCCCAGCTGGCACCAGCTCTCCTCTGCTGCTCTGGACAGCTCCTCTAACCTCCTGAGCACACAGATGAACCACAGAAATAAAAAATATCCTGAGCTGGAAGGGACCCACAAGGATCAAGATTAGGACTTGTGCTGCAAACACCTGTAATGTCCAAGCCCCAGCTGTCCCACTGTCTGGCTTGACTCTTCTTTCTTCCTTATAGTCACTCTTCCAGCTTTAACCAGAATTCAACCCTGTCATAGTTTCAGAGGAGGTGAAATGATTCCTCTTTCACCTGAGCATTTCCTGAAAGCCCAGGTTTAGTGCTTCCCATGTCAGGCCAGTGTGGTCCAATGCCATTCCTGGTGTTCTCTCAGAAAGCACTGTTCTGTGTAGGCAAGGCAGATATAACCCATTTCAAAGTAAAAAAAAAAAAAAAAAACATCAGAGGACACTCTGAGCAGGCTTGCTAGGTTTACCACAGTTCAGTCCCGGATCACTGGTTTATAATTGTCTTTCCTGGCATTAGTTGGGACATTTTTGTTAGAATTCAGAGCAGGATAACTATTCTAGATCTCATTCCAACACATTTCTCTGTATTTTCTTCACAGATTTCTTTCAGCATCCCAGCTATTCAGTGATGGAGACAGAGATCCTGCTGAAAAACAAAGTATGTCATTGACACTGCACCAAACTGCACGTACACAAGAAGGAAAAAGGACAAACTAAAAATCCCTAATGTAACACATTCCTAATTCTGCAGCTATAATCTTACACCAACGTGATCTTTTTCCCTGTTAAATTCCTACCCTGCTCTTACCTACATTGTTGGGGTATCTCTCTTTCCAAAAGAGGATTAAAATATTTCAGTTTGCTATGAGGAATCATACTACCTACTGTTGAGCCTGGCCATTCCCAGGTTCAAAAAGACTGGAGAAGATCCAGGTAAGAGCTGCCAAGATAGCCAGGGGTCCTTGACACATGGCCTTCAAGAAGGGGTGAAAGGAGCTGGGCTTGCTCAGCCTGACAAAGAGAAGTCTAAGGGCAATCTAATAGCACACATACTACATTTATTTACAAGTAGTTACAAGGACTACAGAGCCACACAACAGGTCTAAACAAGGGGCAACAGGGAGAAGAAGCTGTGCCTTGGAAGGTCTGTATCAGGAAATACCAGGGGAAGGGTGGTGCAGCCCTGGAAAAGGTCACTGAGGAGGTGGAGGATCTTCACCCCTGAAGCCCTTCAAGACTCAGGAAGACAAAGTCACAGCCAACATACCTAATGCTACCAACACTTCTGACTCAAGATGAATGGGATTAGAGCTCTTCAAAGATCTCTTGTAACCAAGGTTTCTATTACTCAAGTGCTTCTCTCCTCCCTGCCCCCAGCCTGCACTGTCATATCCCCTCCAGAGCAGCAGCACATCCCTCCTCCCAACACATATCCCTGCCCAGGCTCCATCCCACATGATTAACAGGGTCAAGTGTGGCATGAATGCTTCAGAAATAAACGTGTGCTGATCAGCTTTAGGTAAATTTGGACTGATATTCAATTACCTTTCCTGTGGGAAGGATGTGCTTTAGTTCTCTCTCCTGCTGAGCCACTGACTTTATAAAATTCATAGCAACTTTGAGTCCTTCACGTTGCTCAAACTGGGTTGACACTGAATTTAGAATTTAAATAGTTAATTCCAGAAGACTGAAAGACAGCACAGCTCCATAAACTTTGCTTCCTTGGGAAATCAGGGCAAAGGCAGGGCTGCAACAGACACCCAAGGATCATCCAATCCATCCCATGGTCCCCCAAGGATCCACCACAGATGCATCACTCCTGACAGATGACTGCCTCACTTGTTCTGCAAGACAGCTTCAGAAATCCTCTGGGTAAACATTTTTTGGAGTGGGAGACACCAGTGTTGTAAAAAGTTCAGTGTGACTCTAAGTGCCATTTGAGGCTCTTGTTTGACATAATCTGGAAAAGAGATTATTCTTCCTCCTCTTTGAAGCAGCCCTTTACATATTTGCAAACTGCTATGACAACACACTCCCTAGGCCAAACAGCCAAAAATGCTTTAGTCTTCCGGAGACAGTGGTTTTTTGACTCACAATTGTTTTTGTTGATCTTCTGTCAAGTCTCTCTGCTTGGCCTGCAGTGTTTTTGAAGTCTGCTGCCCAGAAGTGTCAGAGCTTCAGCTTGGCATCTGCAGCAGCCACTACACACAGCAGGATCACACCACATGCTGCCTTTTTGCTCATACACCTCAGTACATTCACCTTTTCCCACAAGTATGATACTGCTCTCAAATAATAGTTTATGATTCATAGACAGATCCCTTGCTGAGAAGCCAACACTTTCTAATTTTCTGTTCTTCACCTATTTTTGTGCACTAACTTACTCTTACTTAAAAAACCAAACTACACCTGCTACTGAATTGCTCAAATTTGATAGGGCTATGTGGAACTCAATGCCCTTTGCAGCCCTTCCAATTCAACGTCATCTGCAAATATAATGAACATAATACTTGCACTTCCCTCACCTGGGTTGGTTAAAAAACCCTCAAATGCCTCTCACAGACCCCAAATGGACCTTCAGCCATTTCTAGAGTACCACCATCACTACCATGTTCCACTTTGTTGATGAGCCACCAAAATGCAAATGTCACTTTTAACTCAACAAGTTTGGGGAAATACAAGATTTGGTCCCCAGGCTCTCCCTGCTTCACAGTTCATTTCCAAAAAGGAAGTTTTCAGAGACCATGGAACACTTCCATGAAATAGCTGAAGATCTCTCCAATGTCAGATCCATCCTTGCCAAGCTCTAGTGCCAAACACCAGAGGTATGGGAACTCTACAACTTTGGAAGAGGACTTTGCCATGAAATTATTTTACATTCTCAGCCAAGTGTCAAGTTTCCCTTAGTTTTGCAATATCAGCCTCTCAAACAAAACAGTAGCTGAAGAATGCCACCAAGAATTCCTGAAGCTTATAAAGCTAAAAGCAAATGAAAAAAAATATGAAGGACTAAGTGTAGAGAGGTAAGAAACTGTAACCCAAGTACTCCTATCAGCACTGATAAAACAGTATATAAAGTCTTCTGAGTCATCCCAGCTGTAATGAGAAACCTTTCTCACATGTGAGCCACATTTCTCAAAATGATCAGACTATTAAAAAGTTTCTTAGAAATTACTCTTCAGACACAGACAAAGGTAGCAAACACACAAATACTTTTATCAGAAAGCTCAATTCTACCTTTTGTGAGATATAAAACCAGACTCTTTGGTTAATCACTTGAAGCACCTGAAGCACTGCAGCATTGGATGTGTAAGGAGTACCATGATTATGGAAGTCCATGACCTATAGACACACAGCCAGGCACGGGTCCACACCAGCACTTTGGGGAACCCTGCAGGAACAGCAGGGATCTCTTTTCAGCCACCTCCAGAACGTTCTGCTTCTCCTTGACTTGTGTGAACGGCTCTCACGTCACCAA
This sequence comes from Acridotheres tristis, assembly GCA_037013685.1. Taxonomy (NCBI): domain Eukaryota; kingdom Metazoa; phylum Chordata; class Aves; order Passeriformes; family Sturnidae; genus Acridotheres; species Acridotheres tristis. Next base: position 13,758,236 of record CM072898.1, read on the forward strand.
TCAACACTAATCTGGTGCATTAGCAAAAGCTCAGTTTTCAGGAAAATCTATAAAAACATCCATTTGAAATAACAAAGGTATTGGAAAACATGCCTGGTTTTCCTACCTTGTCACTCACTTGGGGCAGCAGGAGGGCAAAGAGGGGGGTGGTGAGACCAGAGAGAGGAGGAGCAGCTCATGCCCCAAACCAGGGAACTCAGATGCACCACTGTCAGTTTGAGCCACCCCTCCCAGCTCCAAACAACTAATCCAGTTCCCTCTGTCTACAGCCTCAACTCTGCAATTGCAATCTTGTCAGATTTAGGAATTTCAGGGATTAGTTAAAGACACTGCCAAGAAAACCTCTGGACTTAGGAAGCACCTTTTCAGCCCTCTGGCTCAACATGAACATAAATTCCCCAAAACAGTTTTCGCAGTTGAAAAGAGATTTCAACTATGTGATATTAAAACCTTGACTTTCTATCTATGCCAAGCATGCTGTTTAACTCCCCCTTCATCACATCCTAGGGCAGGAACACACTGCAAATGCTAAGAAAGTCCCAAATTCCTGTCAGAGGAAATCGGAAACACCTTTCAATAGATTGTACCAAATATATCAGGTTGAATTGCTTCTCTCTAAGGTAGGGTCAATTACAGGCCATAAAGTGATTTGCAGCAAGGTACATGTTCACAGCCCTTCCCCATAGAGATCAGTTTTGATTAAACAAAAGAGGTTTTTAATCTGCAGCAGGGGCAGCAGCTGGAACCACAGCCAGGTGCCAGCCCTGTAAAACCTCAAAGCCTCAGCCTGAGGCTCAGAACAGAGTTAGGAAGATGGAAGTTAGGAACTTTCTCCAAAGTGCAACACTTTTACAGCTCCACCCTGAAAGTTCATTTTAAAACTGTTTTATAGGTGCCAGCCAGTCCTCCCTGCGCCCCCTGTTGCAATGCTGTCCTAGTGTTGTACTTCCATACAATCATCTGGGGCCTCAGGCCCTCAGCAGAGCAGGTGCAGGAAATCCAGCTGAAGCAGTGCAAGATGTTATCCCAATCCACTCACCCCACAGGCTGTGATAAACTCCCACGTGTGCCACAGCAGTGAGAGAACCAGACAAGTGCTCACACCCTGCTCAAGGGCTGCACCTGGCTCAAGCCCACCAGGAGCAGCTGGACTTCCAACACAGACTCCAACCCCAGGGTAACCATTTCCAAGGGAGGGGAGGAGGGGACAGCTGCCGTGTTTAGGCACAGGTTTCCTGCAGGTCACAGCTCTTCCCACTGCAGAATTAACACATATTCTCACTCTCTGAACCTTGGTCCTAGGTCAATGAGTGTGCAATAGCATGTCTTGCCTCAAAACACACCTCCACTAAGGTATCAGAAAAAAACAACACATCTGAGACACAGCTGGAAAACCAAGGACTCAATCAGCCAGAGGTAAAAGAGGAAATGGCCTAGGCTATTACTCCTGTGTAACGGAGTCAAAGACATCAATGGTAGTTGATAGTTCAAATCCTTTCTGTTAATTATGTGTATTCTGTACACAGGGAGCTTAATATTCTTTTTCTACCCTACCAATGTCCCTTTATCCCTACATCTCTAATTCTGCAGAAATACTATTCCACCATTAACAGGATTTTATAGGGCCCCTAGATGAAGGAATGAAAATATATGTCAAACCACAGGACTGTGGCAAATCCCTTCCCCCCCAGATGTGGCTCTTGCCTTCCTCCATCCTTATATTACGTGCCATATATTGTGCACCACTTCCCCAAACCCAGTCTTTCACCCCAAAAATCTTAACCAAAATGCTCAGCTGCTGTCCCTCACTCTGTCTTGAGCCTGCAGGTACTACAGGTATGGACAGCAGCCCTAAGGATAAAGGGCTGAGAATGAAACCATTGGGAAAAAACCCACATTCCTCTTCCCCATGGAGAGTCCTTCTCTGCTTTCTTTATTTCTAGAAGCTTCAAGGCTTAGACAGAGTTTCCACCCTGTCCTGATGACATGCACAATTCTGTGAGATATAAACTGTTAACACTGGGTGTTGTAGACTGCAGCAGTATGGAAATGGCAGATGTAGGCAGAGAAAGATCACCCCTCTCCTCACTTACCCTGCCCGAGCTTTGGGGGTTCTCTTCACTGTTGTGCTGCAACACAAGCTGAAGTACATAGTAAAAAGGCAAAAGGAGTGATTTTGAAAAAGGTCCTTGTGAGATCAATTCTGTTGGAAGAAACAACCTTCAAAAAGAATCTTAAGATGCAGCCAGAGCAAGGGGGACTTGATTTTCAAATGCGTGCATTGGTTTCAAAGCCTTTTCACTGGAAAAGGTGTTTCTTTACCTGTAAACAAAGTGTTTACCAATGCAGCATGCTGAGTTTTTTCAGGAGCACGGTCACTGCTACATGCAGGAGGATGGAGGATTTTCCAGGTTTTAACTGAGGATATCACACTTCCAAAGATGCCCTGTCCTGCAGAGGGAGAGATCTGGACAAACACTTCAGCTCTTGGAGATGGAGCCACACAAACACACCTATCCTCACACCCACTGATCTGGTGCATTAAAAGAAAAGAAAGAGCAGAAGCCAAGAGAAGTCCATTTATTGGGCTGGCCTCAGTGTTCTGTGCCTGGCTTGGAGAGGAGCTTTCATCCTGTTCAAGTGCTCCAGCTCTTCAAAGGAGAGCAGAGTGCCCTTTTCAGCAGAGCCCTGTGACTGCAGCTCGCCAACACTCTCGTTGTTCTACTTCAAAATCACCGCTTTCACACAGCCATGTGAAATGCAAAAGCACATTCCTCTGTGAATTGATGGGTTTTTATTTTTTCCAGGCAAAGGGCTCAACAATTTATATAAAAAACAATTCTTGCCTACACGGGAAAAAAAGCCAGCTCTAGTTTTTAGGAAAAAAATATGCCTGCATTACTCTAAGAACAGGACTATTGTAAAACACTTCTACCATCTAATGTGGCTCACAGGAAAAAATAGCAGCTGCTCTAAGCAAAAAGCTCTTTCTTCCCCCAAGAAGGCTAAAACATGGTCCCAGAGACCTGTATGCTTATGCCAATAAGTACTGCAAATGTGTTTTAAAATCTTGCCTTCAGCTGCCCCGTCCCTGTTTGCTTTGTTACACTATATTCAACAGCTTGGGCCATTCAAACTCCAGGGAAAAGAACGGAAAATTGGCCACCCTGCTGCTTTGAAATCTCTCCTCTCTTCTGGCACAGACATCAGAGGCCAAGGTGATGACTGCCCTGCAAAAGTATCTAATGAGCCTAAAGACCATCTTGGCACAGCCATGGAGGGCAACACCACGTGTCAGTGTGGCCTTCTGGGGACCCCACAAGGGAAGGATCCTGCTGCATCCAGACCCTCCCAGGCACTGAGCCAAGGGAGAACTTCCAGAACGGTCAGGTGGCTTTGCACTGAGCTCCTCTGAGAGCAGAGAACAGCCCTACACTTTGCAAAGGTAAATCTTCAATAAAGGGGGCACCTATCAGCTTTTCTGGCCTCTTGTACATATGGGACTTTATCTCCTGTGTTAAAAAAACAAATAGGATCAAGGGAGCATTAGAGCAGTGGTGCCTCTCTGCTCTTGGTTATATTTTAAACTAGCTTTGAATGTTTTCCCAAACTCCAGTCCAAATTCAGGGAAGCCAGTCTGCCTTATTGCCCAACTTAAACAGGAGATGTACTACAAGAAGATCACCAGAGTTTTCTTTCCTTCAGGGCAGTTGCTACCCTTTAACCAATTTAATTAGCACAGAACATATTACACAAAAATAAATGATATGTAACATTAAAAGTATGAACTGCAGGAAAAAACCTGGACAGTTTTCTGGGGCAAACTAAGCATAAAAAAAAAAAAAAAGTGATTGTACTTCTATCATCAAAACACGGATTTAAAAAAAAAAAAAATTACATAGGCATATGTAATTCATTTTAAGTGACCAAAAGCACAAACATGCAGGACTCACTCTAGGACTGGCAGCCAGCCAGACCTGCCACAGCATCAATGCAAAACTTACTGCACTGCAAAACTTATGTACAAAGCCTCATCCAAAGTTTCAGAATGCTTGTCCTATACTGACTAAATTCTCCTGAAAGTTATAAGGATTATGGAGACATTTTCTCTGATATGCAAGTATAATTTTTTTTCCCACTTACAGGAGACCAGTTTCTACAGTAAAATACAAGCACGCAGAACACAAAGTTGAGTTGCCACTATACATTTCCATCTGCAACTTTTAGAGGAAGCAGGTTACTGAGAATAATTACAGTTTCTTTTTGTTGCTTGTGCCTGTTCTAGATTAAGTTTGTCATTTGATAGGAAATCCAACCACAGTCATCATAATTCACAATACAATGACTGATCAGTCCCTCTGGGGCGGGATGGGCGATTCAGCAACCAGCTCCCAAGTGAGTCAGAAGCAGTCTGGGTTCAAGCTCTACCACGTTCTCTCTCAAAACATTGAATAAATGCAGGAAATTAATACTGAAATTTGACAAGCCTGTCACCTGTCTCCTCCACTATGTGTCACAAGGGATTTGAGGGATTACAAATCCTCCACAGTCTTTTAACCAGCCCCCACAATGAGGATAATGACAAGGATACTTTGGAAACGCTCTGCAGACGTGCTTGGGTAAGGATGCATCAGCTGCCTTGGAATGGCTTTATTTTTATCTTGCTTTTTGCCAGGTAGCACAGGTAGTTTGTTTGCTAATGCACTGCCTCCACTCTTCATGCTTCCTGCTTCTGCTATCAGCTGCAGACAGGAAAAACTGCTCAGGAAGAAAGTGGTTTATCTTTTTACTCATACAGACTGAGTTCGTTGTTATGGGAACACCATTCATGCTACTCATCCAGAGTAACTTGGTTTTCCTGTAACTAAGGGCATTCTTCCAGCCTGAATCTATCCATACAGGATCTGCAGAGTTTACTCAACATCTGCATTTAACTTGGTGCTTTAAACTCCAAGTTAGGGCAGAAGATCATTAAGATTTTGAATATTCAAGGAGAGAAGTGTCAAGTGCAATGCACATACAATTTGCAAGTCAGGCTTCTCCTCTGACCTTTGGTCATTTTCTCCATCAATGTGCCTTCCATGAATTCATCCAGTTGCTCTTCAGGTAAACTTCCAAGGTCCCCAGCTCTCCTTTTCACCCTCTGAATAATCTGTGTATCATCAGAGACTGTGCAGGTTTGTTAGGGAACTTTCTCCTGCTGGCTTTTAGGCAGAAGGGCACAGATTCTTCAATCTTCACTGTTTTGGTGCTTCCCTATGGAACTGACCATGTATTTCACATCTGTGCTTATCAGCAAACTGCTGATGCATGCTAAGGCCATTATCACAATACAGCTGCAAAGTTCCTTCAAGAGATTTTGCTGAGGATTTTGCTGAAAAACATTGGAAAATCTAAGCCACACAAAACCAGATCATCTCTCCACAGGCTGCTAAGTCCCTTGCAGAGCTCCTATAGACTTGCAATGCCCAACTTCCTTCATATATCAAGCATGTCTCTCCTATGAATGCATCCACTAGCATCATTCTTTAGAACAAGGTTTTGTGGTTATTTGATTAAGACATGTTCCCACAGCAGCACACACCAACCTCATCCACTGTGAGCATACCACAAAAAGCTGATTCTGTTCTATGAATAGGAGAACAGCCCATGAGAGAAATGGTTTGCCCACATCAGATATCAAAATCAGAACAATTCATACACCTTAGCTAAGTTTCCCAATTTAACCACAGCATACATTATCTTCCACTTATTCCATCAAGTTTCCCAGGTGTGTAAAGCAACATAAAAGTACTGGTATTCAACAGAAGGAGAAGCTTTGAAACAGAACCAGAGTAAGCCTGTCCTAGCAGGATAATGATGGTCCAATCTTCAATTCTGCACTTTCAAATTCAAAGGAAACTAAAAATGGAATTCCAGCTTTATTCCTCAGTCAACTTTCTACGCTATAAAGAGATCCCAAAAATCAGTTTTAATTCCAAGATTTCAATTAAAAATTAAATTAAATAATTATGTCCAAACATTCTTTTTAGTAAGTTCGAATAAAACAAGTGAAAAAGAATGATTCTGCAGCAGGCTACATTCAATGCAGTGTCAATAGCTCACCTAACCCTTACTCAGGATACTCAAGAAAAAAAGCACACCCAATTACAAAACCAGCTGTCCTTCCTCATCCTAGCCATTACTCGAAGCATTTCAAAAAGGTATAGAACGAGATACAAGAGATAATCAGAGCAGTGATGTCAGCAGTACCTGAATAACCTATTGTGGGAGACCTCTCCTACTGATCTGCTAATGGCTTCTTCAAAAAGACCTCACACTCCAGGAACAGGAGCCGGGGTAAGAGGGTCCCAGTCAGAAAGCAATTACAGGAGCTGGACTTGAGATCACTTGTTTTTCCAAGAAAATGGAGCTGCTTCTCAGGTCAACGTGCATCTTGGCTTTTGTTCCTCTTTCAATACAGCTTTGTCCTCTGTGACCAGGTTTTGGGGTCAGACTTTCCAAAAAGCAGGACTCTGCACCGAGACTCAGGGCACTGCTGCTGCCATGGTGCAGCTTGAAGACAGCTCCCTCCTTCCCCATGGAATTTGTCTGAGCCACACAGCTCAAGCTGTCAGCTCTGGGCACTGCAGTTCACAGGCTTTTTTCAACATTTCCTCTTCTGTTTCAGATCCTCAGCTTTCAGATTACAGAGAAGAAAAGCAGTTGTTCCCATGAAACCTCTGCTCCCGCATCCATCCAAGACAGATGCTTTCAGCAATGCACTCGAGTATTCTGCCCACTCCTACTCCAAAGAAACCAGGACTCAGAGCTCCTGCCATTCCCATTAGTCTGACAAACTTATCAATACCCTCATTTCTGACATCTTCCCACTTCTTCCAGAGTAACACAAAAAAAGAAGAGCCATTGTCTATGAACATCAAAATCTCGGTAGCATTTAAAAACCCAGAAGATGGCTTTAAGAGTGCTGATAAGGTTGTGGGAAACACAGCAGACACCTTTAAACCTCTGGCTCACTTTGTTTTCTCTTAGAATTTATTCACAAAACGAGCAACCTCTTTACTGCATCTCCTGCCAATACCTGCCTACGGTCAAGCACTGTGCAATTTAGGGGCATAGGCTTAATTACACTGGTAAATTAAAGCATCCATTTTCCCTGGCTCTAGAGGAACAAATCACCCAGGCAACAGATACAGGCTGCTAGCTGACACATATTTGCTTCCCAAGCAGTAAAGGATCGACAGCTTTCCAAAACAACCACTCATGTCACACACAGTATCCATAACAGCTTCCTAAAGTGTGTAATTTGTGGTGGCATAACAAGTAAAATGCCTCAGGCTTGTGCATTGACACTTTCGAAATGAGAGTTTAATGCTTTCTCTGTGGCACATGTGCTACCTCTGCACCTACAACCAACAAGTCTCCAGTGGCCTAATTGCAATTCACAAAATTTCTCAAAACCAGTCCATTCCAGCACAAGGACCAGTGGACATCAGAGTAAATTACCCCAGGGAACCTTCAAAACACTCAATTCACTCTCTCCAGATTGCCTGTGGCTGCACTGAGTTTGATCAGACCCCCTTCAAATGTTAATTTTTTTGGAGGAAGGGCGCTAGTCTGTTCACTCATTCTTTGAACAGAAGCCAGGCCATACCTTTGGTTATTCACACTGTCTTTCTACACATGCTTTTCAGCTCTGCACTTTTATCCAGAAAACACAGACCTGTACACAATAATCAAGGGCATAGCATGGCAAGAACATGACAATAGCAACACTCATTCCTAATATCAACAGGGTTTTGAAGTGTGAAGTTGTTATTTAGAGTGTTTAACTTCAAATTGTTTCTTCTGAAGAGCAAGAAACACCTTCAGGCCCCACTAAGGCCTAAAAATTTTTACAATTTTTAAATGCCTAAAAAGATTACCATCACCAGGTAGATCTCCAGTCACACACCCAAGACTCCTCTTTCCATATTCATCTATGAAAACTATCTTTCAATCTTTCATTTTCTCACATACCAAGCTCAGGAAGAAATGCAGATCAATTTTTTAAATAATCCCATCTCCAGATGGAAGAAGCAAGTGCCCCTAGCCTGCCATAACCTCATCTTTCAGCAAAGCTATTTTCCATATTACACTTGGATTTGTGTCAGAATCAGACTAGTGATACATGTGCCACATTTCAAACATCCAGCACAAGTTTCACCTGCAAAGCCTGTAACAGCAGCTTACCACAGTCAAGATCCCCCCAGTTAGAAACCCACAATCATCCCAGCTCTGTTCTACAGCAAGTTTCCTCTTTCTATGCACATATTTTTTAAAAACAGCTTGCGATAGTGCACTGGGAGAATAAAGAAAATGGGAAAGGATTTTAAAAGCGAGAATCAAGAGATTTTTTTACCCCAAGTAATGTAACCACCCACATGACAGTCAACTTTTGGTCATCACAAAGTCACAGCTAGGGAGAGCTTCTTGTTTGACTTCCCCTCATCACACTCACCTCTCCTGAGTAGCTGTACTTTCCCTTCAGGATCTGCCGGTACAGGCGGGTGCGGTTGTCGTCCTCAAAGGGCATCGTGCCGCTGAGGAGAATGTAGGAGATCACCCCCAGCGCCCACATGTCCACAGAGTTCGTGTAGGGCTTCCTGACCAGGATCTCAGGAGCAATGTACTCCGGGGTCCCACACGTGGTTTTCATCAGGCAGTCGTCCCCTTTCTTCCGCGCGCTCGCCAGCCCGAAGTCCGTGATCATGATCTTGGAGTCTGTTCCTGGGTGGTAATACAGCAGGTTCTCCGGCTTCAAGTCCCGGTGGGTGATGCCCAGCGTGTGCAGGTACCTCACCCCATCCAGCACCATCTGCAGCACCCGCGTGGCGTCCCTCTCGGTGAAGGAGCCCTTGGCGATGATGCGGTCGAAGAGCTCCCCGCCGGTGGCCAGCTCCATGACCATGTACACGCGGTCCTGGGTCTCGAACACCTCGATGAGCTGGATGATGTTGGTGTGGCGCACGCGCCGCAGGACGCTCAGCTCCGACTCGCACACCTCCCGCCCCTCCCGGTACTTGGTCTCGATCATCTTGATGGCGTAGGGCTGCTTGGTGGCCCTGTGCTCCACCCGCACCACGCGGCTGAAGCTGCCCCTCCCGATCAGCGCTTTGATGTCGTACTTGGCCGTCACTCGCGGGTCGAACTTGGCGCGGTACTTGGCCACTTTGTTCTTGCGGGGCTCGGGCTGGTGGGCGGGCAGGGGATTCCCGGGATAGGGGTTGGAGTGATGGGGAGGGGAGGGAGAGCCGGCTTTGATGACAGCCCCGCAGTCATCTTTGATGAAATGCTTGTATATGTCACTGTGGCCTGTGTAAGGTTCGACTTTTTTAACCAGGTCTAGCTGCACATCTTTGGGGGGCTCGGGAAGCACTTTGCTTGTCCCACAGCCCATCACTGACTGGTGTTAATTCCCTATCAAGGCATGTTCCCAGGGGAGCATCAGCAGCAACCACATCTGGGGTGATTCCCACATTTGAATCTTAAAAAAAAACAATGAGAAGAAACAAATAAAGAGGAATCAAGGTAGTAAAGATTCATACGGAGGGAAAACTCAAAACAATAGGGTCATGCTATCACGACCTGAGGATATGGGATTTTCGCTTCTCTCTACTACAGAACATGCACAATACTCTGCTGCTTTCATCACAAGTGAGTGAAGGCAGTACCTACAAACAGCCAGTCATGGTCAGAACAGGAGTGTCCGTGGAAATCACACAGTGTCTCTCTTTATTAGGGATCATTTGTTTTCTGCTCCCTGCTGAGTACTGAATCAGCCACAAAGCAGTTGAGGCTGCATAAGACTTCTGGAGGTCTCTTTGTCCATACACAATTGCTTAGTAAAAATCAAATAAAGGAAAAAGTGAAGCATTTTCTTCAGTTTTGTTAGATCTGCTCAACTTTCTCAGTCAGCAGCCAATCCAAACCCTACAGTTCTGAGTTTGCTCACCAGAAGGTCCACAGAGTACCTCAGCAACTTGTTCATTTAACATATTTTCCCAAGATTTTCTTTATACTGAATTTGTACACTGTCTTAAACCTCTCACTACTTTGCTGCAGGGGATCAGTGGAATAGAAGAGGCAGGGAATATGGAGCCAGAGGCACGCTGGTTTTAAGGTGCATTTTAGCAATGAACGTGCTGCAGCCCCTGCTAAAAGGGAGATGTTGACTTCCCTAGAGCAGCTTTTAGTCAGCAAGTCCCTCATCCTCCAGCCCTGAGAAATCAAGGTGGGCTTTCACATCTTTCAACAATCTCAGTGTTGCTTTATTTTACATCTTTAGGCACCAAGTGGCACTTCTGGCTTTCCACACAGAGCTCCCTATAAGAAGTGGAATTCCTACTAGCTGTTCCACACTAGGAGCTCTTGCTCATCACACTGTATCCCAACAAGCCCAAACCAGCTGCACTTGGCCAAGTCTTTATGTGCTGATTAAAACAATATGACTGGTCAGGAGATGGGGAAGCCACCTGTGGCTCTGGCAGTCACTGGGCAGTTTCACATTTGCCCTTTTTGACTCAGAGTCCATCAACACGTGCCTGAGCCTTCACAGGAGGAGACAGAAAACCACTAGCCTTGAGAATGTGATTTTAGGTCTTACCATCACCAGGTGTATCTCCACTCACACACCACCTCTCCAAGCAACTGCTCAGCATGAATGGCAGAAAATGAATCTCAGCTGATTCTCCATTGGGAGAAGCAAGTGGAGAAATAAGAAATGTTTTAAAGGGACACCTGGAAGAAGTTCAGACTCTTCATCCAACCTGGAAAGGAAACCAGGCTTTAGTAAAGATTCAGTTTTATAATTGAACATCACCAAAGTAACTTTTCAAGGGAGAAGTTCCCTCCTGGCAACACCCTGAAGTCAAACAATCCAGCCATGCCTGCAGTAGGGTGCAGGCAGTAGAAATAAAAAACTTCAGAGAAAACTTAGCTGACTTTCACCAAGCACTGCCCTGGAGGTGGGGCTTCATTCAGACTAAAGCACCATGATAAAAAATTCAGAGCTCTGGCTAGTCCTGAATAATGCCTCCCATGGACAGCTTTCCCAGCATAATTGAACCTTAAAGCATATTAAGTCAACAGAGAAATGGAATGAGAGCATCCATAAACAAGATTATTACAATTCAACACGGAGAGAAGGTTTACATGTTGTGTAAAATATCCCATCTATAAATAAAACCAAACAAAAGGATCAAACACTTGAAAATATTATCTATATTTGGCATATTTCACTAATAGCATTAACTGAGATCTGGCAACAACTCCAGAACGTCAGTGGTTCCTCCTTGTACACTTCAGTGTTCCAGTGAACGCTACAGAATCCCAGAGCTGCACACCAGAGTCAGCAACAAAATGTTTAACTCCACATTAGTGCAGGACATGCTCCTGTGCAGTAATCACCAAGAACGTGGGGAAAGGAATTAAGATAAATTACGAGCATTACAAGCTCTCCCAGCGGGAAATCACATACTTGACAGGTAACAAATTATCTGCGTGGCAAACTAGCTGAGCTACAGCTAGAAGTGATGGGAAGGAACATGAGATTTATGCTTCTCCCCTCGGAGATTCAGTTCCTCGCCTGCCGCCTCAATAACACATCTCAAATGTGCTTCTCACTGCCTGACATAAACCTGACATAACCTGGCATTTCCATAGCGAGCTTCTGGTGGATTTCGGAGGGGAAACCCGGGGCTGGGGCTGCAGCAGCACCGCAGGCAACTGTGCCGGAGCCAGGGGCTGGCCAGAATCAGCCAAACCAACCGGGATTCCCAAGACTGTTTGTTTTCAGAACTCATCCCAACCCAGGCCATTTGTCGCTATACTGGAAAGGGGACCCAGGGCCGGGCCGGTGCCGGGAGCTCGTCCCGCAGTATGTTCGGCTCCAGGCCTGAGAAGCACCGGGCCCACCCCATGAGGGGACACTCCGGGAGCGGGCAGGGCTCCCTCCCCGGCCCGCCCGTCCCCGCGGCCCAGCGCCCCGGGCAGCTGCAGGGCTGAGGCGCCGGAGCACCGCCGCGCCCGCGCCTCCCGGGCCGCACCATCGCCGCCCCCGGGAGGAGGGAAGGAGGGGAAGGGAGGGGAGCCGGTGCCGGTGCCGGGCCAGGCGGTCCCGGGGGTGCCGATCCCGGACTCACCTCGGCCCGCTCCGGCCGCGGCGCGGCACCGCCTCCTGACGTCATCACCGCGCGCCGGGGACGCCCGAGGGGCGGGGACACAACGCGCTGCGATTGGCGGAGAGGGCGGGGGGCGGGGCCGAGGCGCCGGGAGGGCGCGGGCGCTTTACCGCCCCCTGCCGGAGCCCACGGGAGCGCCCGCCCGGGACCGGCCCAGAGCACGGAACCGGCCCGGAGCACGGAACCGGCCCGGAGCACGGAACCGGCCCGGAAGACGGAACCGACCCAGAGCACGGAACCGGCCCGGAGCACGGAACCGGCCCAGAGCCCGGGACCGGCCCAGAGCACGGAACCGGCCCGGAGCACGGAACCGGCCCAGAGCACGGAACCGGCCCGGGACTGCCCGCGGCTCCGGGAGCGTGAGGGGCTCCGGGGGCCTCAGAGCATCCCCCGGGGCCCTCAGCCCCGCCTGGGACCCCTCAGAGCTCTGGGTGTGAAAAACGAGATTTGGGATTTGGAATTTTAAAAAGTTTAATGAGGGATAAAGCAAGCACAAAAAATTAACCAGCGCTCGGGTGCCCTTGGCATTTGGCCAAAAAGCACCCGGGTAAATTCGGACAGTGTGATCTATATATTGTTACATTAGTGAGGTGCGTGCATGTTCATGTGCTTCATACGTTATTCAGACATTCTTGTGAGTTTTTGATGTTTCAGGAACTCTTTGGTTTGTTTTCTTTACACTTAACTTTCATGCATGACTTTCTAGTGTCTCCATCCTGTGGTTCCACTTCCTCCAATAAGGTGTTAACAAATTCTTCTATGGTTCTTCTCTGGTGCTCTGTGTTACCTGTTGAAGACATCAGTCAGCCAATGTGGGAACCAACAAAATTGTCTCCCACCATTCTTTCAGTTCACATTGCGTGTTTTGCTAAGGCCTACGATATGATACATTTATCACACCACTATTTCTATAAACTATATAGTACATACTTAAACTAATAGATGATGTTATACTAACGAACAGCTAAATAGAGTTATGAATTGTACTATATCTGAATATTTATGGTCATACAAAAGCTAATACATAAGTGTGAAAGCCAATATTACGTTGTAGTTTTTAACATGGGGCCCCTCAGCCCCATCCCAAACCCCTCAGCCCCACGGGCCCCTGGAACTCCTCACCCCATGGACTCCCTGTTGTTACCCACAAAATCAGGTTTGTTCCTTGGTGTGCACCGAGCTGATAATGACACACTTCAGAGAGACAGTGATTGTTTATTTCAGAGCTGCTCCAGCCTGGGTGCTCAATGTTATTCCACAAATCCAGCACACCCCACTGGACTTTCTGTGCTATTATTTATGCAGAGAAGTTCAGGGTTAGTCATTTCCCAAGCACAGCTCCACTATTAAGATTGGTTAATAATTTCCATAGAAATCACAGAACTCCAGCTAACTTCTCATGCTCACGGGAAGGGTCTTCACCTTGACAGGTTTTTGACCCATAGCCTGATTTTTAGTGCTACAATGAAGATAGCTCAGCTCTAGGATACACGGACATGGAGTATTTTGCCAAGCTAGCAATGTTTACATAGGCAAACATCAACATCTTACATTATTACATCCCTAAATCTTGTTAATTCCAAGATATGCTTGAATGAGGGAGCTGGCTGCTGCCTGTTCCACTGATTAAGTATCCTTTTTTGCTGATTAGGCTTGAAAGTGTACAGAGGTCTGACATCAAAGAACATCCTGCCTTGAGATAATGTGGACAAATTCTACATTTTGCAACTCAGCCCCGTGGGCTGAGCCGGTGGCCAGGCCGGTGGTCCCTGGCAGGGGCAATGTTCTTGCTCCCCCTGCTCCTGCCTCGGAAGAGTGGCCACAGTGCCTCCTCCTCTTTGGAGCCAAATCCAGCTCTGACAGCTCTCCAGCAGCGCCTTGGAGCCCACAGCCTGTGGATCAGCTCCGAGGGCTCCCCACTGGGCTGCGGGACTCTGGAAAAACATTCCCTTTGCAAGAGAATTGCCCGGAAGCATTGGTCCTTTTCCTTGGCAGGGAAAACCCTGTCCCTGTGGGATAGCTCTTGCTATTCTGCACAGCAGAATAACGAGGCACATTCCTTTCTCCTTTCTTTGCCCCAGCTACTAAGTGCCACAAAACCCGCAAAGTTTGCTTGGTAACTGCCTGTGGACTTTCTTCCTCATATCCTTTCCTCATCCTCAAACAAAACACTCTACATCCTGGCCCTGGATGACCTGAAAGCAGGGAGAGGAGGGATGACACCTTGCAGGGATGCTGACGGCACTCCTTTCCCTTGGGGACATGTAAGTGCAATGCTGTTGGGCTTGTTTTCCAGCCTGGCTCTCACGTCATTCCCGAGGCGGTTCAGGTGGAGCAGGGCTGTTTTCACACTCCTACCATGCTTTTAAAAATAGCCGTGTTTATTTGAATGCTCCTGGGATCTTTGGGTGTTTTAAAATGATTATTAAGTTATAATGTAGTAAAAGTTGTACCTGCTGATGCACATTATTGTCATTCTTCTCTGTGTAATTCCCAACAAAGAGTGGAAATGTGTGAGGGTTGAGAAGGGGCTGCCTGGGCTGGAATCTACAGATCAGGTGAGTTGTGCAGTTCTCTGCAAAGGAAACTTCCCAGTTGCTGTTTTCCCACACAGTAATGGTGATGCAGGTAGGTTTTTAGCCCTCTAATCTCCCATCTTTCTGGAGATGTTTCCACAGCCACACATCCCCTGCACTGTACCTGAGAGGTGGCTTAACATGTGTCTGATATGTGAAACCTTGCAAGTGTCTCTGTTTAAGTTGAGCCTATTATTTTAGGCTGTTTCTCAAGGTCATTCCAGCTTGGTTCCACCAGCATGTTCATAGCTGTCATCCTGGCTGATGGGTGTAGAACTGCCTCACCTTGGCCAGGGATGCTCACACAGGGTAAGTGCTCTGCAAGGATGCGTTTCCCTCAAGGGATGCATCTTCCATTAGTCATTTCCTCACAGCTTTGTTTCCTGACCAGCCTCATGGGAACACTAAATGAGGCAATTCTAAGTCTATCATCACTTGAAAATGTCAAAGAGCCAACAGGTATCGAACCCTTGGGTCAGAACCGTGGACTTTTTCTGAGAACTTCAGTCAGAGCAGCTCTTGTATTATTTATGCTGTGGTGGTGCTCTGAGACCCACTGGAGCCAAGAGAACTTCACACCAGACATCCACACAAAGCCAACATCCGCCTGGCAAAACACCCAGGGATGAGGCAGGGAGCTGTCTGCTCATCCATGTGATCCACTCCCTGCCAGGTCAGGCACCCGGTCTGACTTTGGGGTCATTCTCTGTAGATTCCTGATGCCTGTTATTCCATCTAGAGCCTTTCCTGCAGCAGGAAGTTTTCTGACTGGGATAAGCGCCTTGCTGCTGGGGCCACCAGCCGTGAAGCTCTGATCACTGAGAAGCTCTGCAGCCACTCATCCTGCCAGGCTCTGGGTACCTGGGCTCCCACCAGCACTGCTCCAGCCAAAAACTATTGGGGTTTTTTCTCCCTCCTCCAAGAGGGGACTGGTAACAGGTTTCTGACACACTCACAAAGCAGTGTTGTTCTTGGGCAGGGTCTATCAGTGGGTTTTCCTGCCAAACGAGCTGTTGTCTCCTTGTTGTTTCTTTTTTTGCCTCCTCCCTTCCAAGATGCTGCTCTTCCTGGAGAGGAGCCTCCCCCTGCTTTTCCATGCTGACCCGTTCAGAAATCCCATGCCAGCTGATGCCCAAGATCTACAGCCTGCCTCCAGCCTCATGGGAAAGATTCAGCACTTGAGGCTGTGAAGAATCACAGAATCCTGGAATGGTTTGTGTTGGAAGGGACCTTTAAAGGTCATCCAGTTCCAAATCGCTTACCATGGGCAGGGACACCTTCCACCAGACCACGTTGCTCAGACCCTCCATCCTTGAACACTTCCAGGGATGGGACAGGCACCACTCCCCTGGTCCTGCAGCCTGGCTGCTCCCTCCTGACAGCCTTCACCCGTCTGCAAGGATGGGTTCCCTTAGAGTTTTGTATCTCCTGTCAGCGGCTTCTTCAAGGCTTCTCCTGTGGAAGCTGCTAAAGGCAGGCTGGGACCAGCAGGGCAATGCTGGGTACCCACAGGTGGACGATCCTCTCTGCCTGGAGATGCAGAGATGCTCTGGAGCTGGCTCCAGCACCAGCATAAACCCTGCTTGGAGCAGGAACTTCAGAGCTCCCTTTGCATCCCACACCTGCCTGTGGTGCTGCCAGCTGACTCCAGAGTCTCACTGGGGTGCAACAAGCTGTAATTCCCTGTGGAATGATGGGAATGGCTGGAAGCACCTTCAGCATCCCCCAGCACCACAAAGCTGCCTGGGACATTGCTGCATATCCTGAGTGTGGGGCAATTTGGGGATCCCAGGGTTTTCTGCTGTGCTAGGCCACAGAAAGCCAGGAGAATGGGACCCCTCATCTGCCATCAAATGGATGGAGTGAAGCAGGAAATCTGGATTTCCTCGGAGCTGCATCCCTGCCCTGTGTGGCAGCGAGCCCGAGCCTCAGTGGCCATTCCAGGCCAGAGCTCAAGGTTGTCCCAGCAAGGCTGAGCAGAGGTCGTAACGGGAGGATGTTCAATTAAAGCTGCTTAAAAAAGAAATCCAACTTTCCATATGCCTCTCTGGAGAATAAAACAGCCCCAAAGCTGAGCACAGATGGGGTGCCAGGCTGAACACAGCCCCCATGGCAGAGGTGACTCCAGCTCAGCTGTTCCCACTGCCTCTGATCAGCGGGGACTGAGGTTGTCTTTTGGTGTTTCCTTACGGAAAGTTGGACATTTGGTTCAGCAGAAATCCCCATGCAAACTCGGATAGTGGCCAGCCCCGTGACACAGTGTCCTCCAGGCCATGCTTGTCTTCCAATGCTCCCACTCCCCCTGGGGTGACAGCAAAGCTGGAGGTGGCGAAACTGGTGCCTGGTTGGGGATGCCAGACTGGGACAGTGGCACTGGGGCTATGGAAGGGCAAGGAGACATCCCCCCTCTGCTAGTGGCCTCCACACCAGTCTATCCAGTTAGAGAAACCCAAGTACGTCCCCACAGATGAGGAGTGATTCCCCAGCTGGCACCTTCATCAGGAGGGATTTCTCTGGGTGAAGGAATGGAGGATTCAGCCATGGTGTGGCAGAGGTGTTGGGCAGCATGGTGGGAGGTCAGCCCTCATGTCGCTGTGCCACGTGTGCTGTCTCACTCACACAGCCACCTAGAATAGTGGCACCATCTGGTTCCAGCTGCCCGAGGACACGAGGACCTCCCTGGCCCCCTTCTGCGATTACAAAAAGTGAATTCAAACATCAACTCAGCTGGACTCAGCTGGCCTTGATCCCTTTTTTTCTTTTTTTAATAATTTAGGTTTGTCTCTTAGAGAAGAGAGGGGGAGATAATGTCTGCAGAGCATTTAATCTTCTGCCCAAAGAATAGCAGAGAGCAAATTAGGATCTACTCCAATTAATTTGCCTTGATGGGCAAAATCTGGAGAGCGGCCATATCTGGGAATTAAGAACAAAAGCAGGGAGTGTAAAGTAGGTCACCGGAGTTTCGTAACCACAACGAGGGGTTTTCACAGCAGGGCAGGCGCTCCAAAGGCTCCCGGTGCCGGGGTCCACCAGTCCCATTCCCCACCATCCTGTCCTTTCATCCTGGACAGGTGCTTTAGGATGCTGTCAGTGTGCAGGGAGCCGGCTGTTTGTTGTCGGGATAGGAATGAGGATGTCGTCCCTTCTCATGGCAGGACATGGCTGTAGGACTGTCCCAAACCCTTAGACCCAATGGCAAGACAGACCCTGGCTCAGTGTCCCAATTTTGGAGCACCAGAGAGCTTTCCTAGTGTCAGCCTGCCCACCCTTGCTGTCACCCTGCTGCCCTCGGCCCTGCAGGCACCTCCTTGAAGGAGGATTGCGGTGACAGGTGACACTGGGGTTTGGGCAGAGCTTTGCCGTGGACTCTTGCACGTGTGGTGTCATCAAGCAGTGGTGACTCACGGATCCACCCTTTTCAGCACCCCCAAACCTCAGCCCTGGCTTCCCAGAGCCAGCAGTGCCTGCAGGCTGTGTAGTGATATAGTGACGCCTTTCCGCTACAGGACACGCGGCGGAAGCACAGCCAAAGGTGTGACCCACTTTGTGCGGTTTGGGTTCCCGTGGTGACAGAGCCAAAGGTGTGACCTGGACCCTGACATTTCCCAGACCTTCTGTGGTGCGTCTTTCACACTGGGTGAGATACGCGGACAGATCACAGTTTTGTGGGTAGGGTGGATCGTTGATTCCGGGTTGATTGAAGCAGCACAATTCGTTGTCTGCAGGTGTCACCGTGCTGGTGGCAGCCTGTCACAGCACGTTGGTGGCGCTCCATCCCCCCCGGTCCCCTCCCGTGCCCCGCCGCTCCCACCCCCGCGGAGGTGCCGGCGGGCTCTGCGCGGTGCGCGCCCGGCGCCCGGCTGGCGTTTATCCTCTTAGCCACCCTGCCGGGATCCGGCACTAATTCACCCTTAAACACAGGATTGTCAGCAACTGGGAAGGAAAGAACCGGCGGATTATCCCCCCGGCGCTGGCGTTAAACACGGGGAGTGGCAGCTGCTGGATGAGGAGAGCTGAGGTGGTGTCTTGCTCCGTGTCCCACGGGGCACCGGCCCCGGGATCAGCATCTTCTCCCAGCGAGGGCTGCCGGCAGCCCAGATATTTTGTGTCCCCCCCAGCCAGCTCCAGGCGGGTTCGTGGAAAAAATAATGGGAAATAAACACAGTGCGCCACACAGAGCTGAGAGATCAGCAGCAACCACTCAGCCATGGGATGAACCAGCAATCCTGTTACTGTTTCTTGGACCTGGCAGAGGACTGGGACAGCCAGGGTGGCATCCCAGAGGTTATCAGTCACATGTTTAAGTTACCTTCAACTACATGTTTAAGTGACCTTGCAGGAAGAGGTTTTATGATGAAACATGCAATATTTTATCCTGGCTCAATGAAGACCATGATTACTAAGCTCCTTGCTCACACAGGACAGTGTGCAATGGCTTTCTTGGGCCAAAACCATGTGCCCAGCTGCTGGAATGTTTTTGGGACAGCCTTGAAGTCACAGAAATCACAGAAACAGCAGCAACTCGCTACCCATGGCACATAGGAGCTCATGGCTCCTGCTCTCTGCTGAGCCTGGAACAATCCTCAGAGCAGTGGCACTTGTGTTGTTGGCCAGAGGATCTTGTTGCCGTTCCCAAGTGGGATGTTTTCCCACATGCCAGCCAGATTTACCCACCACTGCTGCTGGGGCCTGGAAGCCACACCAGCAAGGAGCCCCTGGTCTGTGCCACAGCTGGGGTGTCCCATTTGCAATTTCAGTGGCTCTTTAGGCTGTGGGTGGGGACTGGGGAGGATGCCTCACCAGCCCAGGCCTAGGGGAGATGGTTTGCACACTGGGCTTTAAGAGCTGGGAAAAATATCCTAAGTTTTCAGCATAACAGTGACAAGGATGGGAATTAGATCATCTTCCACTGATAGATACAAGTTTAGCCAAGTTAAACGCTCACAAATCATCTTGATTTAACTTTGGCAAGTTCCATGTGAACCTGGATTCCAGTTCCCTAGCTTTTTACCCTCCATCATCTTGGTTTAAAAAAAACCAAAAAACCTCTCTTCTCTGCAAACCATGGTTTTCTTCGTGACCATGAATACAGCAAGGCCAGAATAAAAGGGGTGGAAAACAGAAAATGTCACTGGAGTTGCCCATCAGAGAACAAGCTATTGGCTGCCAAAAAGACAAAGAAATCTGCCTCCATCTTTTACTAAGGTGCCCTTCAAAACGAATAAAACATTTGACCCACCTCTAAAGGGAATATCTGCTATGCCCAGCCCTGAAAAGCAGTGGCCAGGAGCACCAGGACAGTGGGAATTGCCCCCTCTTGGGGCTGTCCATGGACCCATGGACTACCTGGCATGGCCATGGGCAATATACTGGGGGAATGGAGTCACAGACCCTCCCACTGACCCTTTTTGGGGACTGGTGCAGGAAGCCTCTCCTCTCCAGTCCCCAGAGCAAACACGGAGCTTGGGAGGGGCTCAAGGGGCATCCCATGGCAGAGAGACAGGAGAAATGTAAAAGTGTCTTTTAATATAAATATAAATCCATCTGAAGTGCTGCAGGAGAAGACCGTGCCCCGCGAGGGATGCCCGGGAGGGAGGTGGGCGTGGCGGAGACCGGTCAGCAGCCGAAGGAACCGACCCGGCATCACCTGGGCACCCTGCGGGCGAGCAGGGCTAGAGCCAGAGCAACAGCAGCGGCAGCGGCAGGGCCACCAGGGCCAGAAGACGGGGGTGCAGGGAGGTGGCCGAGCCCCGCAGCGTGGCCTGGTTGGTCTCAGAGGCCGACGAGCCGGGGGGCTGGGGGCTGGCCAGGCGGCTCCGGGCGCTGCACAGCTCCTGCAGGTTCCCCTGGAACTGCATCTTGCGGGACTCCTGGCGCAGCGACTCCCAAACGCTGCTCGCTTCCACCGGGCATCTGGACAGCACGTCACTGGCACAGGTGTGGAAATCATCCCAGGACCTGGGGAGGAGGCCGGGAGTCGGGGAGATGCTGGTGGCAGTGACCCCGCCGTCCCAGCCGCTCCCGCAGGGACACTCACTTGCAGATGGTTTCCAGCTCCTGCGCCTCGTCGCCGGCCGCCTCCTCCTGCTGCTGCTGCTGCTGCTGCCGCCGGATGTTCAGGGTCATGCTCTCGCCCAGGCTGATGAGGCAGCTGGCGAAGCCCCTGAAGATGCTGTCGCACTGTCCCGCCATGCTGACGGGCTCCTGGCTCGCGGCTGCGGGGCACAGACAGGAGAGGCCGAGCTGAGCCCCCTCCGACCCCCGACAGCTGCTCAGCTCAGGGCAGGGTGGCTCTGAAACGTGGCGAGGGACTCCCACATCCCCCCGGACCGCCAGCATCCCCTCCCTGGGCACTGGCGGTGACCTTCGCTCCTGGCCCGGCAGCCCGAGGCGATGGGACGGCCCCGCAGCGATGCTGCCGTTCGCCGCAGGGCTCCCGCCTCACCTCGGGCCTCCCGGGTTCTCCCCGGAGCCATCTGTCCCGGCCTTGATCCCCTGACAGCAAAGATTAATTTGTGACTACAACAGATAAAAACAAAGCAAAGGCTCAGCAAGCTGGAGTCCCTGCTCTGACTGCAGTGGGAAAGAGAGGGAAAAGGGAAGGTGAAAAGAGAAGGGGAAAGTGGGAAAGAGAAATAAAAGGGGAAAGGGGAAGGGGAAAGGAAAAAGGAAAGTTGAAAAGGAGAAGAGGAAAGGTAGGAAGAGGAAGGGGGAGGAGAAAGAGGGAATGGAAAAGGTGAACAGGAAAGGGGAAAGGATAAAGAGAAAAGGGAAAGGGAAAACAGGAAGGGGAAGCAGGGGAGGGAAAGGGAAGAAAAAGTACATAAGGAAAAGGCACAAGTGCAAGTCTGGCTGCTTCATTCTGAGAAGCCCCAATTCCCTGCTCTGCTCCCAATTCCCAAAAGCGATTTACCACATGCACTGGCAAACCCTGGTGCTGAACAAGGGACAGTGGGTGACAGGGTGTGTTCATGAGGACTGCGAGTGCATCCATGACTGGTAGGAAGCCCAAAAGGAGCTGGTGTGTGACTGGGTCACAGAGAAAACCTGCATGGTCCTCAGCTCTGCTCCAGAGGTCCTGCAGGTCAGAAGATGTGGGCTCTCTGTGCCAATTCACAGGAGTTACAAGAGTTTTGGAAGTGACATGGGTGTGCACCAGGGAGGTTTCTGATTGAGGGGGAGGTTTCTGCGAGGGACCCCTGTGGAAAGGTGACCCCAGAAACAGCTGAAAGTTTCCTGGTGACTGCTGAGGCAGCCAGGATGTATCCAGGGAGCCTTGCTGCCGGCATCCCACGCCTGCACTCCTGGAACAGGGTCCTAAGCAAAGGGGCTGTGGTCGAGACGATCACAGGGCACTTTAGGTGTCTGCAGTGAAAACCCCCTGAGCACAGCACCGAGGAAAGTCTCGGACTGATGCCAGACACGCGGGTCACAAACACCGCAGGTGTCAGTAAAGTGGGATCCATTGCTCCTTTTTTGACCCAGCCGGGCAACAAGCGTGCCTCCCACCAGCCCAAGGGCTCAGCAGCTAGCAGGGTCAGATGATGCCTCCCCTCTGCCGGTTCCCTGCTGCGGCTGAGGTTTCACCTCCTGGGCTGCTCTAATGATCGGCACAAACTCTCCCCACGCCTCAGCAACCTCGGCATGAGGCTGGGCAGGGCGAGCAAAGAAGGAGAAAACGGAAATCACTTCTGCTGCTCTGATGCATAAGCATGGGGAAAAACCTGCCCCCGGCTCCGTCAAGGATAAAGCCCAAGGGAAAAGCAAGCCAAGGGAAGTTTCCCAGGGCACTGCAGAGCATCCCCGGCTCCCCAGGGAGTGCCGATGCAGCCATCCTGCTCCGGGAGAAGGCTCGGACTCACCCACCCTCTGAGCTAAAATCCACCAGAGGTTTGGTGGTCCCTGTCCTCCATCGTCCGTGCAGCCGGACCCGGTTAATCCCGGGCTCCCCATCTCTTTTCAGAGCAGAGATGTCACTGGGTACCGCTGTGCTCCGCGTCCTCCCTCGGCTCTCGGAGGAGCGGGAGCGTGGAGGGGACACGCCGGTGCCAGTGAGGTGCAGGACCTGTCGTCAGTCCCGCAGCGGTCAGGATGCCCTCCGGCCCCGGTGAACTTCCCAGCAGGGAAAGCCAGCAGGTGCGTGGGGCGGGCACACACAGCTGGAGAGCCAGAGCTTGGGAACTGTCCCTGCCAGAGCAGAGACCCCGGACAGCGCTGTGAAGCCGCGTTCCTTCTTGCTCGGCGTCTCAGGACACGGGACAAGAGTGGATGGATCGCTGAGCCGTGGGGCAGCTCCCCGCAGCTACAGAGGGTGCGAGACGCGGCCGGGGGGTCCCGCTCCCACCCTCCAGCTCCCCAGCCCCGGCGGGGAGAGCCGGCGGGTACCGGCCCTGCAGCCCGACCCGCGGCACTCACCGAGGTGCAGGAGCAGCGGGCACACGAAGCCCAGCAGCCGCCAGCAGCCGCCGCCCATGGTGCGGACCCCGCGCCGCCGCCGCCGCCGTGTGTGTCGCGTCCGCCGCCGCCACCAGCGCCGGCACCGGGACCAGCCCCCGGCACCGCCCCGGGACCAGCCCCCGGCACCGCCCTGCCGAGGAGCACCCGGAGCTTGCAGTTCACACATCCGTTTGAGTGGGGCGGGACCGCAAAAATCACCTGGTTTCAAACCAGCAGGCACACCTTCCAGCCCTGTGCAAATTGGTCTTGTGAACGCTTCCAGGGATGGAGCATCCACAGCTTCTCTGGGCAACCTGTGACTCACTGTCCTCACAAGGAAGAAATGTTTTCTAACATCCAATCTGATCCTGCCCTCTGTCAGTGCGAAGCCATTTACCCTTGTCCTGCCCTCTGTCTACTGGAGCTCCTTTATGTATTGGGAAGGTGCTGTAAGGTCTTCCCAGAGTCTTCTCTTCTCCAAGAGGGAGGAGCAGCCAGAGACATTTTTGCTGTGAAAAGGGGAATTAATGTCCCCTTCCCACAGCCAGCAGCCCAGCATCACCTCCTGCCTCTCCCAGGAAACAGAGACCACCATGCCCTGCTGGACTCAAACAAGCAAGCTTGAGCAGAGAATCAGGAAAGAAATCGGGGAAGAGAGAGAAAGCCACTCCCCTCAGGCTCCAGCCTGGAGATGGTTTGATATCCTCAAAGACTCCTCAGTCTTCCCCCTCCATCACAACAACAGAAGGTCTCAACTTTTTTTTTTCTCAAAAAGTTTTTTATTGAATTGTTCTTAATGTTATTTCCAAAAAAACCCCCCCCCCAAAAAAAAAACCAAACCCAAAAACGAACAACAAAACCCCCCAAAACTTCAAAATTTAGATAAAAAGAAAAACCTCGGTGTAAAATCAAAACTAATGTCTGAAACATAGACATGCTCTGAAGCACAACAGAACCAGTGGACCCCCTGGGCTCTTGCAGTTTGCTGCTGCCTCAGCACCCTGACCCAGAGCCTCTCCCCGGGGCACTCCAGAGGTATCACCCCTGCCCAAACCTGCCTCGCTGCGTCAGGTGGGCTGGGCACTCCACTGTGGATCTGGACTTAACGAACCTCAGAGTAACTAACTAATTAATGAATTTTAACTAACCCCTCTCGCTCAGCTGACCTCCCCCCTGTGCCTACATCCTGCGAGGGAGGAGGAGCTGGCGCCCTTCACTAAGGTGTGGGTACAGGTTTCTGGTCAGCAGGGAGCACCAGCAGCCCCTGTGCTCGGGCTCAGATCACACCTCGCTGCTCCCTTGCCGACGGCAGCAGATCCAAACTTTTAAAGGGCTAAGAAATCCATCGGCTTCTGCTGCATGAGACATGGACTGCCAGCCAGCCTTGGGGACGGATGGGCAGGTGAAGAAGAGATTTAACTCTCAAAAAAGAGGCTATTTAGGAAAAATAAGCCAAGTGAATGTTCAGTGACTATTTGGAACTATACACAGATGGCGTTCGCCTTAGAGACATCACACACGTGCTGATAGATTTTCTTGCAAGAGCTCTTAACACCAGCCAGACGTTGTTAGTAAGTGTGGATCTGCTGGGTGGGCTTTGGTGGAGCAGCCCACCAGGCAGCCAGGTGCTCCTAGGTCATGCCAGGGGTGACCAGGCCCTGCAGCATGATCATGAGGCGACGTGCAGGTTTGCTCAGAGGGTTGTGGGGTTCCACCTGGAGGAACTGGAAGAGCTTTTGCCGCACCTGGTTCATGACTGACCCCATGTGGTCTCTGGTGATGGGGTCACTTTGGTCCAGGTGCATCACTGCATCCTCCAAGTAGCTGAAGGAGAGAGAGCAAGGTTAGGACCAAACCCAGAATACAATCCTAATCTGAATCAGCTCATGTTAGCAGTGAAGATGCACAGTTTTGTTCCCCACTCCACCCAAACTCAGCAGTATATTCAGTTGTCACGAAATAAATGTTCCTGACTCACAGCAGAGTCCACCTATCCCTTCCTAAACATGTGAGGTCAGCCTACAGCTCCCAGCCTGCCCATCTGCCCCACAACCTGGCTGCTGGAACCAAGGCAGAGGCAACAGCCAGTGAGAACTCCCGACAGTGCTGGAGGTCAACTCTCAGTAGATTTTTTCTTAAATGCCTTTAAAGCAGAATTAATCACTCATTAGGCAGCAAAACCTCTCAGCAGTGAGGCTCAGTTTGTGTAGGGTTACAATAGTTACTGTAATTATTGTAACAGGAAGTAAGTGGTGGGAGATCAACATTTTTACCAACAGGAAACTCTGAAGATCCAATTCTACAGTGAGGAAATGTGACAACTGCAGTAACAATGCAGTTTAAACTTTACAGCAGCAGCTTTAACCCCCATTACCAGCCTGAAACTTGACTGTAACTTGAAACTCTTCAGTTTTTCTAGTTTGTAGCATCCTTATTGAGTTAAAAACTTAATTTAAGTAATTTTTCCATGCAAGCCATAATCAAAACCTGTAGGTACCTTAACAATTTCACTTTTAAGGGCAGATAGCAGGGTTTTGACTCAGACACTAAAAATGTTCATGGCAAGTATCAGTACAGTCACTATTTTGTCACACAAGCTTTGCTTGGAACATCCACCAGAAATTATACCAGAAGCTCCTGCTGCAGCCTCCCACTGAGCCTTTCTGACAGTCACGACAAGAAACTGCCAACACAAAGTCCAGTGATGGGTTAAGAGCTGGGGACAGAGCAAACTGGCCCAGGATATGACGCTATCCAGGGAACATGGCACTGTCCCTCCTTTTGCCTCCCCAAGGAAATCGTTCCTTGGGGAATGGGGATCTCTGCACAGGCTGCAAATATTTACAGGTTACAATTCCAGAGGTACCAGCACCTACTGCTGGGTATTCCTTCCACTATACCTCAGGGCAGCACATCCTTCTGTGGCAATGCTGACATATTTTTCTGAGTTACCACTGGCTGTAAACATGCCAGTAACAGGCTACTGAAATTCCAACTTTTGTTGAAGTTCCACCTTCCAGTTCCAGGCAGTGAATTTAAAGCCAGAGCTAAGAACAGGACCCAGTTCTCTGGTCATACTCACTTCAACTTCAATTCTGTACGAGTGCCCAGATCTGAGGAGAGCTGCTGAATGAGGGAGAGCAGCACAGGCTGGGACAATGGGCATGGATGCTGTCCAAAGACTTGCTGAGTATCCACAGTCTCACAGACATATAGAACCAGGTTGAGATCAGCTGCTGTTAGAGCCTGCAAGGAAGACACAGCTAAAAATGCACAGGAATCTACAGGCAGGTGAGGGACACAGGACAGAGTGACAACTCCGGGATGCTCAATGGCTTAACAGCCTCCTCTGGGAGCAAAAATCTTTGCAACTCTGCTGTACAGGCCAGCAGGGCCATCTTTAGACTCTTGCTCTATGCTCTGAGGACACCTGTGTCTGAAGAGAGCTGAAGAGAGGGGAGCAGGTAACTGTCAGCAGCATGGAACACGGCCAGCAGCGCTATCATTCCCAGAAGAGTCTGTCTGCAGCGGCTCACATGGATCTGCCTGCATGTTCAAAGTCAGAGGCAAGGTCAGGCCCCAGCTGGTAGATCTGCCTGGAGAGGCTTATGAAGCTGTTGCTCTTCAGAGGGGTGCCACGTGTCAGCACCGATGGTAGAACACGCTGGTTTTACTGGAGCACTGACATTGTCCTGACAGGACATGGACAGGGATGAAGGAACTTTACTGCTACCAAATTACAGAACCTGCATGGCTCTGGCTCCACCTGCATGAGAGCAACTGCACCCCTCAAGCACTCCACTGCCACAGGTCTTTTCAGTCAACTCCTGTGTAAGCTGTTGTGAGATTACACGCCCACCCCAAGGAGCCTTTTTTTCCTTCTCAGTCCCCAACAAACAGTGGACGACTACCAGGAAAAGGAGGTACCTGCTGGAAAGCTTGGTTGAGGTGTCCCTGCTGGAGCAGCTGAAGGATGTGAGTCTGCTGGGACTGGAAATCCATGTGAGTAGAGGGGATGGGTGTCCCGGCTGCCGAGCGCATTGCCTGGACGATGCTCGAGGTGACAGCTGCTTGCTGCTCCTTCATAGCCAGGCTCACTTCTCCTTTAATGACTCTCTGCACCTGGGCCAAAATAGACTCCTGCATGCTGAAAAAAACAAATCAGAACCCATGGGTACCTCTGAGAATGAAGAGCCAAGGGATAACACTGTACAAAGCTTATACCGGTGAGAAAGCACAGGCTGGTTTGCTTATTGTAGTGTGGCTCCCTAAGGGTTCACACAAACAGATCTGAGGCACAGGCAACTCTGTGGCCAGCACCACCATGTCCCAAGGTGCACTTGGAAGATGCTGGGACTCTGTGCCAGAAAGTGACATTTCAGGGAACTAAGCCTCTCATTAAACAAAGTTTTAAATCTTTAATGTCTCTGTCTTACAAGCAAGGTAACTAAGCTGTGGGTTTATTCCCAAATGGGGCCAGCTTCCTACAGGAGATCTGTCAGATACAGCTCCTACTGTGCAGGAATCATCTTTAGAATGAGAACACACTTATACTGTGCCTGTGACTTCTCCACAGAAAAAGATTTCACAGTGCAGACTCTGCTGCTCTGTGTGACTCCTTTTCCCTCAAGGGCTGGATTCTCCCCACTCACAAAGGGCACAAAGCATCAAATCTGCTCTACCACAGGTAGAAAAGCAGGACTTCCCTGGGAACAAGCACAGCCCATGCAACAGACCAGGATTTAGTCTGGTGGCCTTCCTGGCAACTCTGGCCAGGACTGAAGACCCTGGTGTGCTCTGACACGTTCTAGTGGCTTAAAATAGACAGGGCTGTTCTGCCCTGCAGGTGACCACCAGCCAATCCTGATGCCAGGCAATCTGCCACTGCCTCATGGTGTGCATGTGCTGGAGGCACTGCTGGGATCCCATCCTGAAACCAAGAGGGCAAAACACAAACTGCTGCAGAGCAGGTGTGGGGAGAGAGAGTAGCCTGTAGAAACTGTATGCCTGAGGACACTGAGTAAGGAAAAGCCTTCAAAAGACTCCTCTGAAATGATCTTCAGGAAGTATTCAGATTTGAGTGTGCTTAGAGGTGCCTTAAATCCTTCTGTTCTCCATTGTGTACACGGGACCTGGGGAAAAGCTGAGCTTCCCAATAGTGGGCAACAGTCAGCAGCCCACGTGGTTTGCTATATGTGCAGGGTCAACAAGCAGCCCTACACCACTCCTGGCTTGCTTCCACAACTAAGCAGGGAGAAGTGCTTGTGACACATGCATGTAATGTCTCAGTGACATCTACTTCCACAAGCCCAGCTGCCAACTTACTTGCCCACGATGATGTGCAGCTGGTGCTGCACCTCAGCATGGACACTGGCTGCGATGGTGGATGCCAGCTGCTCCGTGGTGCTCTGGAAGGTGCTGATGAGCTGCCGGAGCTGGTTCAGCAGAGGGTCCCGCACCTCCTGCTCTCGTACCTTCTTGTTCTTCAAGTGAGCCTCCAGCTGCTGGATATCTGCAACAAGCAGAGAAGGAAATGTTTGTGTCATCTGTAGCTGTGGAGGTGACCAGAGCAGAAATCCAGGTGCCAGGCTCTATGTGTTCTCCAGCAGAAGCAATTGCTGAGCCCGTGTATGAGCACAGGACAGAGGAGGAGAAGCACAGGTCTTGTTTTGGGCTGCATTATATTAAATTAGAAACCCATCTTCCAGTCTCCCCATCACACAGGATCACACAACACAGCAACAAACCACCAGTTCTCCTACAACAGACTTCTACAGGCACTCCTTGTTCAGGGGAGATAAAGGCAGGAGTAAGGATGTTTTATTTCGTATGTATTCATACAGTTCATAGGTGTGAATTGTGATCTGCATTAGTTCAATGCTCATGAAGAAAGAGGGGGAACTTCTCTGACAAAAAAGAAATCATGTCTCCAGAGATTTAAAACCTGTATTTTAAAATATCTTATGAACTGGCCTGATCAAAAGGGAGAAGAATGTAAGCTCTCATATTTGTGGGACACTTGTGCAGAAGAGGAAGGATGCAAAATAAACAGCAGCTGCAGACACCCTGCAGATCTATGGCCAACAGAAGTTACTGTCCTAGCACTGGCCACATTCAGGCCCTCTGCAGAGTAATACCTGTCCAGCCTCCCCAAAGGCCAAGGACCTGCGTCCCAAACCTGAGAACAGGAATGAACTTCCTCAGTGCATCAGTGTATAGTTTTCCTTACTTAAGGGAATAAATACTCCACTTCAGCCTATGTCCACACTGTTCAGCCACTACTTAACCTCTGGTCATCCTGGTACCCATCTCTAAAACTTCTCCTCTGAGACAAGGGCCTAGCTGCAGGACTGCTACCCTGTCCATTCATTATGTTCCTGACACCAGGATGGGATAATCCTGCAGTTGGGCATTCCTACTCAATAGCAGTCGTCACAGATTCCCAGAATAGAGCTGAGTGTTTTACTATGTGGGCTACAAAGACCAGAAGTGCATCTGTACTCTTGTAGCACCACTCACAAAAACCTCCCCACTTCTGCTTCCCAAGAATGAAACAGAACACATGGATGAGCTATGAGGTTAAACTCTCAGCAGTGAAACTCTGAAAGGCAAAACCAAAATCAGTGTGTTGTCAGCCACCAATGCAAATAAAGGAGACTTCGAAGGAAAACCTACTCACATTCCTGTGTGCCCTGCTTGAAGGTGTCATTGATTTGCTGGAACATGGACTGGCAGCTCTTCTCAAAGGCTGGCAGCACGACGCTCTGGAAGGCCTCCCTGTAGGCTGACTGGATGGGTCCCTGCAGAGTGTCAGCTGTGGCCCTCACAACACTGTCTGTAAGGTTCTTACAAGCAAACACAGAAATTTCCATAAAATTAGTTACAGTCTGCTCCAGAACGAAGGGTGTGAGCAAACACCAGGTCCCTGCAACACACCCACAAGAGGTAAGGACAGCCCAGTGTCCAAGGGTGCTCCCTTGGCTCTTCCCACTGGCCAGGCTGCACCATGACTCCAGCAAGCAGAACCTCTGCTTGCTCAGGGGCTGCCCAAAAACAGCACCACTTCTCTGTACTTCTGCTGTAGAGAAAGGGAAGGTAGCACAATCAGGCACAGCTCCTTTTCCCTTCTCCTTCCTCCCCAAAAAACCATAATTTCCTGCCAAGGTAAGGAAGCAGCTTGTGCCACCTAAATAATGTAGATATGGAGAACAGAATGGAGCCAGTCAAACGTTTGCCACTTGACTGAGCTGGCCCTAAAAGTCACTGCTGTGGTAAGAATTTCCACACTAGCAGAAAATTAACAACTTGTTAAATTAAAAAAAGTGTTTATACGGCAAAGTGGGCAGGGGAGCATACAAAGAGCTTGTCCTCCTAATGAGACCATGAAAAAGCTTTGACTACTGGCAGCTAAACTGGCATTGCCTAGAGACAGAGGTAAGGGGAAAAGGTGTAAGAAGTTGCTACCCAGGCAGGTGACAACTCATTGTGCCCTGGGAAAGCTACTCTGGTACTCCTTACCTTTGATTTCACTAGCTTGGTAATATTCTCTTTCAGTGTCCCCTCAACAGCAGTGAGCTTGGCAGCAATAGTATTACTGAGCTGGCTGACAGTGGGGTCCATGCTCTTGGAAATGCCTAGAAATAAAAACAGGACAAAATTGCAGCTTTAAGCCTAAAGTCACACTTCAAAGCCCAGAAAAGAAAATAGAATCAAATGATTCTTGGGTACGACACAGCAAGGGACAATGATCACAAACTTTGCTTGGGGAACCAAGGTTGGACATTCGAAGAAAGTTTTTGCTAGGAAGGTGGTACAGCTCTGGAAGTCACCAGAAGTTGTGGAGCCTCTAGCCTTGAAGGCTTTTAAGAGTTGCTGTGACAAAGTCACAGCTGACCTGATCCAGAATAGCAGGTAGCCCTGCCTTAGGCAGCTACTGGCTGCAGGCTTTCCCACCAGCAGTTTTTGGAACACTTCCTTACATACATGGCGCCAGTGCATCGAGAAAGGGCAAAGAACTTCAAGCTTGCTCTAGCCAAGTCTCAGCATTTCCAAACTCATCAGTCACTTTCACCTTCCTCCACAGAACAGACTCCAAAGGCTTTAGAGATTATAATGGAAGGTCAGACCACACTCTCTGGAAAGGCATTCCCTCTGGGAGTTTCATACTGCTTCTAAACCACAGCCCCTCTTCTCAGATTACAGTGGGGCTCACAGCAGTCTGTTGTGCAGACAGACTGGTGTCCACACAACCTAAAATCTGCTCCATACAGTGCCAGCACTTTCCCAGTGTGCTTTCAATCCCAACGGAGCCTGTAGGGATCCACCTGCCAGGCTTAGGCAGCCACACTCACACTGGGGCACTGTCTTCTTCATCTCCTCCCGAATGGTCCTCTCCAGTCGGTTACACACAGCTGTGGACAGGGACTGGGACAGCTGCTGGGACAGGTGCTCCTGGAGCTGCCCATTGCGCTGCTGCCCTTCCATCAGCGCCCGGTCCAGCCTTCTCTCTAAGGAGAATTTGTGTTAAGGAGCACAACAGCAGATTTCCTGTCTACCCACAACACTCCTGTCCACAAAGATGGACAGTAGCTTCACCTCCAGAGGCTCAGTGAGAGCAAATGTGCTGCTCTAGTGAAAGAGTGGTCTCATAACATTACTGCTGTGTTCCTGAAATAGGGTGCTCTTGAACAATTGGTCAGGGTGAGAACAGAGCTTTGGAAGGCAAGATAGAAATGTCAAACAGCTAAAATAAGTTGGACAGTACTGGTTCCTACATACTGTGGTTAACTTGGCTGCCCCATTAGCAGCTCAGCCCCAGCCAGCCACTCACTCACTCCTCTGCAGCAGGATGGGGGAGAGAACTGGCAGGGTAAAAGTGAGAAAGCTCACAGGCTGAGGTAAAGACAAGAGGTAAAACAAAAGCTGCACATGCCAACCAAACAAAATAAGGAATTCATTTACTACTTCCCATCGGTGAGTAGGTGTTCAGCCATTCCCAGGAAAGCAGAGCTCCCTCACAGTAACACTGCCTGGGGAAGAACACCACCACCAATCCGAGTGTCCCCTCTTCCTCCTCCTTTCCCCCAGCCTTTACTGCTGAGCACAGCATCATAGTGTGGGGCATCCCTTTAGTCATTGGGGTCAGCTGTCCTGGCTCTGTCTCCTCCCAACTTTTGACCACCCCCAGCCTCTGCCTGGTGGAGAAGCATGAGAAACAGAGAAGGCCTTGATAGGGCTTAGAAAAAGCAAAACCAGCAAAAACATCAGTGTATTATCAGCATTGTTTTGGTCACAAATTCAAAACATAACACACATGAGCTGCTGTGAAGAAAATTAACTCCATCTGAGCCAAAAGCAGGACACCAGAAACCATTGAGTCCAATATCCATAAACAGCAAGTTGGTAAAAATGTTTCTATAGAATGGAATTAGTGGTCCTAAGTGATACAGTGTATGGGAGCAAACCCAGGCTTTAGGCTACCCACATCTCATGAAGCAAACAACCTCTCTGAAGGAGCCAACACACAAACACATCTTAAACAAACAATGAAATGACAATTCAGCTGCTGACAAAATTTAGTCCATGCATAAGCTTGTGGAGAAAGTAAAAATTATTCTAGTATTACAATATAGCTCTAGACACTGAAATTCAGTAGAAAGATATCTAAATTATCTGTGAATATCAGACTGATGGTCAAAAAAGGAAAATCCAAGACTAAATAATAGAGAAAAAAGGGAAAATCCAAGACTAAATAATAGAGAAAACTACTGTCATAGAAGTTAAGAGTGGTTTCAGACATAAGATAGGCTGCTCAATTTGGGGAACATAACCACATTCAGTGCAGCAAATGTACACAGGAACCAATGACTCATAATACAATACAAATATTTGGATATCAGGTTTGAAAGCACCAAAAGAAAATACTTCTAACACAACACATAAGGGACCTGTAGACCACCATATGAATAAATGTGGACAAACAAGATAATTCTATATCCAGCTATGCAGTAGGGCAGCCAGATGCTATTTCTGATGTAAGTACTGACTTGCCTTAACGAGGAAAGGAAGTAAAGGATCAGCCCATAATTACTCTTGTGCAACTGGCCACTGCCTGAGGTGGGATAATGTACCAAGTGCACCCCTGGTCCACACCAGCACTGCAGCACTTATGGCTTAATGGGTAACTAAGATTTAGTGGCACAGAGGAAGCGTCAGCTCTTCTCTGTTCTGAGTTTCTTGCCCTGAGAAAGGGCCTGAGAGGAACTGAACTCGTTATAGTGCAACCATGCAATTGTAGTGCACCTACGGCCCCATGCTCCCAAGACCCTTGGCCTTTCTGAGCCCTCCTCACACCTCTAGTCTGCCCTGCGGCCTTCCACCCAACACCTGCACACAAGGATACGCTCCTGTTCCTGCTGGGAGTCCATCACCCTCTCCATGTGGCCCATGAGGGAGCTCTGGATGGCATCGAGGTGATCCGTGAGTCTCTGCAGCAGCTCCATCTGGTTCTGCCGCAGCTCGGACAGTTCCCTCTGTTGGCTCCTCAGGATGCACATCAGCTCATCCTGGAACTCTGGTGTCACCTACATTGGAGAGGACAAACATTCATTCCTAACAGGACTGAGGTCAGCTGAGCTTTCTGCTCAGTATTGAGTCAACCCCCGTGCCTGGAAGTGACGTGTAACACACAATGCAGCAAACAGGACCAGTTTAATGCTGTTCCCAAGAACTTTTGTGCCAAGGAATGAACTGATAAAGCAAGGTTCCTGCATGGAATTAATAAATGGTTGCTTAGAATATTAACTGTTTAGATTCAGGATGCCCTTCAAACCAGATTTTATTAACTTTTGGGCAGGTACTGGGAGTGTTCATGCCTACAAATGTAAACAAGGACCACAAACACTCACAAAAGAGCTGTGCAATCAGTACAGTAAGAAGGCTTCTTTAGAGCATTTTTTTCAGATCTTTATTTATGAAATCCAAACAACTGGACAAGTATTAATTTACATAGGTGTCTCTTCACCTAGTCAAAATAGTTCAAGTAGTGTGAGGACCCACCCTTAAGGGGAAGGAACAAGGGGACACACACAGGGGCAATCCCCCTGTGACCCTTTCTTTGCTGGGAACAGCTTATCTTGCTGCAGGCAGGGGTAAATATGAGAAGGAAATCATCACTGTGGAGAGCACAGAGCTCCTTCTCTGCTGCATGTCTGCACAGAGCAATTCCAAGCCCAAATGCAGCCCCATCTCAACCTGCTAGGGCATGACCCATGACACTTCAAGGAACTGTGATGAACTTTCTCTTAGGTCTCTCCT
Source organism: Acridotheres tristis (assembly GCA_037013685.1). NCBI lineage: Eukaryota > Metazoa > Chordata > Aves > Passeriformes > Sturnidae > Acridotheres > Acridotheres tristis. Next base: position 13,792,785 of record CM072898.1, read on the forward strand.
AGTAAGATATGAAGCATCATGAGGAGCAGCTCTGACTCACCTGGTTGTTAGATGATCTTGGTGACTGGTTCATATCCCTGGAAATAAAAGGAGAAAGAGTAGTAACCCAATTATGTCAATTAACTTCTCTTATTATCCAAGTCTTCTGCCAAAACAGATCACACATTTTGTGTTGCTTTAGATTTTACACTCCAGCTCATAACTCCATTCTGCCTTGTGTAACATGGAGAATGATGGGAAGGTGATGAAATCCCAGTCCTTACAGCACTGTGACATTATCATGTGCACTGTTCACAGAGCCTGAAATTCCTTACAGACTGGTCCCTTTGCAGGGAAGAGACCTGAAGCAAGTGTTAATGAGGACTGTTACAAAGTGCACTGCACACTGATTTTTCAGTTTTGTCCAAATTCAAAGGCAGGGAAGACTTTGCCAAACACCTTTTGAAGGTCTCCCAATATTTTACCAAAGAAAAAGCAAGTATTAATTTGTTAAAATTTAGAATGAATGAACACAAATCTTCTAGTGTGATTCCAGCTCTCAAGGTGAAGAAACCAGTGACACACTCCAGCTCATACAGCAGAATAAAGAAAAACACTGAACTGATCCACTAATATTGCACGTCTCCATTAAAGTCACAGATCTATGAAGAAAAGTAAACATTTTTCATTCTCAGACAACACCCACTCAGCACCTTTAAAAGGAGTGAGGCAGAAAAAGTCAAAGTCATTTCAGAGGCCAAGAGCTTCTGGGTGCCACTGTGCAGGACCACAGCCAAAATTAAATGCCATAGCTCATCTTTGTTGTGATCCGCACAGCCAGAGATCCAAACCATGGAGCTATGGGAAGAGGAGGGAGCCCCATGCACAAGCTGTGCTGCTGTCCTCACACTGATGCAGATAGATTGGTCTAACATGCCATGGGCAGACCTTTCCAGTCACCAATTTTCACTTGCAGGATATTGATATAGGCACTTTAGAAACACATAGGAGCAGCAAGCAGGTAACAAATGACAGATATTGCTGAACAAGGGCACTGTGCCACTGTTCAGAAGCCAATTAAATATGGAGGCCATTGTGACACTCACAGCATCATAGTTCCAATAAAGCCTTCATTGAAACCAGTGAAATGGCCTAGTGCTCCCTTACAACATGCAATTTACCTCCCACACATTCTTCTCAAGCCCAGACTCTATTTGGATTTTGAGTCCCAGCTGGAGATAGTGCAGAACTATTCCCACACCTGAGTGCCAGTCAGTGTCTGAGTAAGCAGCAATGCTTTCTGTGGGGCAAGGGTAGGGAGCACTTGGCTGCTGCCTCAAACCCCAATGTGGCTCCAGGACCAGCTTCCTGTGCCCTGGCAAGCCCAGCATACCCATCATCTTTCTTGCCCTTCCGCTTCAGCTTTGGGGAAGCCCGGGGGGATGCCTTGACTTTCCAGTCCTTCACAGGCAGCCTCTGTGCAGATGCTTTGGCACCGAATCCACCTGACGTAGAAGCCAAGCTCGCAACTTCATCATCATGGTCACTGTGAAGGAACAGCAGGGGAGAGGACATCACTCACAGCACTGGACTGTGTCAGCCTTCAGTGTGGGGACGGATTCACACAGCATTTCATCCACACGTGGCCAGAGTCAGCTACAGACAGCCCCACCTTAACCTTTCACAGTCACCTCTGCAGAGCTCAGAACAGGCTGCTCTGCTTTGATCCCAGTCTGCTCAGGCTGAGCTCGAGGGCTGTGCAGCAAGGCTTGGAGGGTCCCTGCTGTCCCTAATGCAGGGACCCAGGCAGCAGGGCTGAACAATGCCTGCTTAGCTGCAAATACTGGCACTTGAGCCCCAGGATGGCCTAGCAGGGAACCCAAGCACAGCACATCCTTACAGCTTCACAGACAGCAAGCACTGGGCACAGAACTTTGCATCAACAGAGGAGGATCAGGTGAGCCTAAAACATCTCTGTGATCCTCAGTACCTTGGAGACTTTCATCTGCTGACCAGCTTCCAATACAGGCTGCACATTTCAGTCTGAATTTACGTGTGGATTGTGGACAACCCTCAGCTGTCAAACAGGGCCGAGCTTGTCAGGCACACAGAATGTGCCCACTGAATTTCAGGGGGACTCAGAAGAGAGGAAAGCTGTCAGAAGCAAGAAATTTACTCCTGAGGTACCCTTGCTACCTTATATAAGGCCCAATATTTGGAAATTGATCCCTTAATAGGTTTTTACTGATAATTAAACCAAGCTTGGTCCATGTTTTTAGAAGCAGCACAATCAAACCTTTCCCTACAGGGAATAAACTGGAGAGCACCCAGAGGCCAATCCTGAGATGAGGGGAAGCTGGGCTGGGGACAGAGGCACGAATGCAGCCTGAGCTGAGTCCATGCAGGGTGAGAGGGGGCTGAGCACTCTGGTACCTTTGTTCTGCACTGGCATCCTGGCTGTCGTGCTGCAGAAGGTGGTAGCTGTGTCGATGGTAGGAAGAGCTCTTGTGCTTTTCTTCAACCTCATCCCTTGGGCTAAAAAGAGGAAAAAAGAAAATAACATCATGAAAGTTTCTTTCTACTTGGATATTCACTCTCTCCATGTCTCATGAGAAATCCTGATAGAAAATCTGTAACAAAAATCAATCCCACACTGATCCCACAGATCCAGGAAGACCATGGTGTTGTGTTGACACTAAACACTTGAGGCTTTTCTGGGGCCTCAAAAAGGAAGAAGCAGCTCAGCTATGCTTGAAGTACTAACGAAGAACTATCTCCCAACAGACATTCATACAAGAGAGGCAAGTCACTACTCAAACCTGGCAGCACACCATACTTCAATGAACAGCATAATCTTGGGTTTGTTTTTCCTCATTTAACACTGATCACTGAAGCAAAAATCATCAGTGCTTCTTAGTGTCTGAGGAAGTGTGTGAATTTGGTGGGTCAGCTCTAACAGGTAGAATTGTAACAGTGGATCTGGTCTGAGTATCACAATGATCTTGAAAGCAAACTGCACGTGCTTCTAGGCTGTCAATTAGGTCTGCCTGAATGCAGCTTGCAGGAAGGACTTTAAAGGTAAGTGAGCACTTGTGAAATCTCTCACAGTCAGAGATAGCTGGCCTGGTGCTCTGATATAAGACATCCTGAAGAATTCAAAGACAGAGTGGGATTGAGGGGAGTTGCAAACTCCTACGGAAGTATTTTCTCAAGTTCGTATTATGAGTAAAAGAAAAAATATTGTGTAGAAACACAGTCTTAATGTGCTCCCCAGAGCCATCAGATGGGACTGTTTCCTGGAACAACACCCTCAGCTGTGGAGGCACGAGGTGAGGCCTTTCTTTGCAATTCTGATGAGGAAACAGTCCAAGATTACTTGAGGGACAACACTGACCCTCTCAGCCTTCTAGTCCCGCTGAAAAGGAGGTTCACATAGCGCATGTAGCCCTAGTCTAAGTGGTCTCTGGAGATGCCAGATGCATCTTGCTCTTCTCATCTCACTACAAGACAGGGGCACAAATTTTGTGATGAAACTCAACACTGGTCCAGCATAACAGATTGCTCCTTCTAAGCAGCCTAGGTGATGTTGCACCATCCTTCCTTCCTGCTCCGCTGCCATTAATTTTCTGACTGCTAAAGTACTTTATTTATTTATAACACTAGCTGCATGGAGCTAATCCTAGAAGAGAGACGTATAATTAACCTATAAGCAAACCTGTCAGTTATGTTGTCAATTGATTCAACAAAAGCCTGCAGGAATGCATCACCTGGTCAGAATATAGCTTGTAGTGGTTTGATTTACAAAGCACACAAAAAAAAAAAATCTCAAGTCTCCATGTGAACATGAAGGCCAACAAAGTAGATTTTTCACCTTCTTAACAGAGATCATTTATGCTGCAAAGAGTATCAGAGAGCAAAAATGGTTAGAGGTGGACTAGGAAGTTCAGGACAAAAGCATACAGACCAAGCACACAGGAAGGCTGACTCATCAGATCCTATAAGGGAAAGAGGGATGGAGAACTGCTCTGGATTAACTACAACATAAAAGCTTTTCACCAAGCTGCCAATTTGGCAAGTGCAAACAAACCGCCTTGTGCCAGACAAACCCAAGTGATTACCTGTCTGCCATGCTGTTCCTGGTTTCCCGGGTTATGTCAGGAGCCGCTGGCCACGGCTGACTCACAACACTGTCAGAAGATGCATTTTCCTGAGTTAAAGCAGTCTCCAGTAATGATGGAGCATTCAGTCTGTCCACCTCCACTGGAGGCATGTCCAAAGAGTGGTGGCTGTGCTCAGAGTTGTGGCGGTTCCTGGGAGACAGCAAGTGCAGGGCTGAGGCAGCTGAGGCCATGCTGTCTGCGTGGTGCCCGGCCTCCAGCACCTCCCCAGGGAGCCCGGCCGGAGCCGCAAAGCTGCGCTGCAGGGTCTCGGAAGCGATCTCTGGGATGTCCTGGGACATGGCTGTGGAAGCAGAGGAAATGACGTCTGGGGAGCGCTCGCGCGTGGGGGAAGCCTGGGGCACCACCAAGGGCTCCACTTCCTGCAGTTCCAGTGCTAGAGAGGAGTTTCCTGGTGCAACCTGAAAACAAAAATCAAACAAGAGCCTTATGGATAATGTGGAGACACTCCAAGAACCCCTGCTGCCTTGGAAACAGCCCACTGTATCCTTTCCTCATGTAATCCCCAGCTCCCACTCCTTCACCAGACAGAAAACAGACTTGCAGTGGACTCTCAGCTCGGCTAACAGCACACTTAAGCCAATGTTAGTTTGAACTCGCTTTCAAAAGAAAACATAACACTAATTCTACCTCCCTGCTCTGCTCCAGATTCTCCCTTCTTTGAGAGAGAACATTAGTTTTAACACTGAACATCTTCTGGACCGAAAACTTGTTTCAATTTCAAGCTTTGGCCATGATCTGTTTTACAGAACACCTAGAAATTAAAATTTAGGAATAGGAAATCGCAATTCCAGAGTCATCAGACCAACAATAAGGAATAAACCTTTCCAGGTAGCACTATCTCTTAACATAAACGCTGATCACATCCAGCCACTGGGATAGTGACAGCACAAGGTAGAGCTGTCTCTGGTTTTCAGAGACACGCTGTTCTATACATGGACAAGGTCCATCAATGTGGCTGAGTAAACTGGGCTGCACATCTGTGCCACCAGCTGTGTTTTCCAAAGAGCACACACTGTCCCTGTTAACATCCAAGTAAGTCTAATTTCATAGAATCCTAGAAAGGTTTGGGTTGGAAAGGACCTTAAAGCTCATCTTGCTCCAACTCCACTGCCACAGGCACTTTCCATGAGACCAGGTTGCTCAAAGCTCCATCCAATCTTGCCTCAGGATGGGGCAGCCACAACTTTCCAGGGAGTCTCTACCAGTGCTTACCACCCCCCAAAAAAAGAACTTCCTTCTAATATCTAACCTAAACCTCCCCTCTTCCAGTTTAAAATCATTCTCCCATGCCCTACACCCTTGTCTGCCCATGCAAAAAGTCACTTTTATATCTTTCAAACATGAAAGGTTACTCCACTCCTCAGAGCCTTTTGCTCTCCAGGCTGAACAATTGCAGCATGTACAGGCTCATAGAGAGTTCCTTGGCCCATGAGAAGGAAGGGAGCAGCATTTGGAGCCTTACTGGAACAGGTGCCTTTGGTGTCAGCTTGTCAGGGAGGCCTGGGATAAGAACAGAGTGACTCCTAGGACTGGTCTGGAGACTGCTGCTGCTGCTGCTCAGCGTCAGGCTGGTGTCCAGCTGCATCTTGGGGCTCACAGTCAAGTCTTCTGATGCTCTGCAGAAACAGACACCAGCAAATCAAGCATCCCAAAGAAATGACTGATGTGCATCAAACACTCAAGGTGAGGAGATGGGGTACAAAGGTCAGTGGAGGAGCCCTTGCTCTTTCCCCCATGGTCAACTACTCCCTGTCAATGAGCACCTGCATCTTCAAGTCCCCATACAGCATAGAGAGATATCAGGTGGAAACGACAAAAAAGAAAAAAAACAAGGAGGCATTGTAATCTTTTAGAATACAAGGGGTCAGTGAGAGAAGAGATCAATATTATCTCCAGTGCACACTGTACAGAGTACAGGGAGAAACAAGACATTATAAATAGGTCTCCCTTCTTTTCCCAACCCCCAGAAGTAAAACTCTCACCTGTTATGCAGCCCAACCCACTGTCACACTGTAAGATTTTCCTACCAGTCCTAATTCTCTCCCTGTCCTTGGTGGCTACAGCGTTCTCTTACCTGTAAACAACAACGGCCCTTTGGGAAAAGCATGCAGAGCAACAAAACTGAGCTGCAGTAACAGGATCCCTATGAGGCACACATAAAACACTCTTGCTGGCCCCTAGACGACAACAGGCATGTTCCAAGCTGCATTAGGGATGCAAACAGCTGCCTATACAGGGATGTTGGGACTCAGGCCAGTTTCTAACTCTAGTTACAATCTCCTCTCCTACAAGACATGCTACAACGCTGCTATCTCAAAGGCCTGTGTCAGTTCAGCTGCAGATGTATTATTTAACTCATGTGCTATTTACCTGGGCAGAGAGGCATCTGTGACAGAAGTGCTGCTCATGGCTGTGACTGCAGTCAGGGAACTGACACTGCTGCCTGGAGAGACAGCGATCTGTAAGGAAACACACAGCACTCAGGGTGGGACAGAGGGCAAGAGCACAACTCAATCTGAGAAAGAAAGACTCCTGGAGACTCTTTGGTGAAGAGGAAATAGAAAGCACCCCAACAGGTTGGGTTGTTCCACTAAGGTGCTCAGGTGTTGGTCAAAAGGCAAATCCCAAAACATCCTCATCATATGGCTGCTTTTACTGAGGAACTGATGTCCCCAAAGTGACCTCACTAGTGCAGAGACAGAGGGCTTATGGCAGAGAGTAGAGTCTCACAAGTCTGAACAGTCCCATCTACCTACCTGATCATTTCAGATCTGCATTCCCACAAGACCCCATCAGACAGGATGTGCAGAGGTGGCATATTTTCTTCCATTACAGTTATAGCATAACCCCAAACATGTGTAAACCAGTAAGAGCAGTCTCCCAGCTTAGATACAGTTATTTAGCAAACCTGTGTTTCTACAAAGCACACCTACATCAGTGGTTTTGCAGTTAAACACAGCACTTAAAACACCAGCTTAGGCCAGTTTAGCATTTTAGACATGCCAACAGGTCTCTGCTCAGTCTGGTTACATGCAGAGTTTCCCGTGTGCTCTGTATTCAGCTAGCAGAGCTTATCACAGTCATTACAGCTGGAAAGCATGTCCAAAAGTGCCAAAATCCATCCCCATCACCATAACAGTGCTGATCTCGGATTACCTGTTGAAGAGAAGTACTTGGTGTCATGAATGCATCTGGAGTCATCAGCTTGGGTTTGGCTTCATTGGAGAGGGAAAGGAAGTCTGCTGGCACAGGCAGGTCTGCGATACGCCGCAGGTCTGGCTGGGAGCCGTGCACAGACTCCTTTTCAGATCCCAGCCCTTCCGTGCTCATATCAGCCATGTGGTCTGGAAAAGCTTCAAGGGAGAGATACAAATCAGTTTGGAACTTCCCTCCAAAACTAAAGCTCTAATTCAACGAAGCATGAACTTATGCCATTGCATGCCATGCTTGAGTCCAAAAAGAACAAGCGAAAACCCTGCAACATTCCAGTCAAAGCTTAAAGCAAAGCAAATCCTGTGTTATGCTTTCTCTTTGTATGCCAGACTGGATTTTATCAGGCTTTGATAATAAAATGTCCAAGCTTCTTTTCTTCCCTAAAAGCAAGGCCAGTTGAACTGCCACATCCCAGAATGATGAATGAGCTGAAAGAGCTCATCACAGACAGCACAGCCCCCTCTACTCCCACAGCTTGCTGTCACTCTGATCTCTTCCACCTGACAAGGGGCAAACTTCAAGTTTCTTTCACAAGTGCAAAATCACCCAGGAAGGTGAACTCAAGCATGCACAAAGCATTAGCACTCCTGGTTTAAGACATCCCAAACTCCATACTCACAACCAGGGTCTAACCAGCTTCCTGCTCCACTGCTACTCCACAGTCAGAACCCTTTATGCAATGATACCACTGCAGTACAAAGAGATACCCCAAACCACCCTCCTGCTCTCCCCACCAACAAGCTCTAAAGGCTCAACAACACTGAAGACCAGCATAACACACATGCTCACCAAACTCCTCATGAGAGCTATGGGAAGGCATGGAAGCACTTGTGTCAGGGCTATGAAGAGGCTGGAATCTAATCTGCACATCCTGTAGGGCTCTAGAAAGAAACAAGCATCTCTGATCAGCTTAAGAACCACCAAGAGAAGACTTAAGGCATCATTAATGCTCAGAAGATATCTCTTCACTGAACTAATTCCCTTGGAAAATGCTTCAGTGTTTTCTGCCTGTTACAGAAATGTCACCCAGTTCTGCCACCCAGGGTATTCAAGATGTGTCCCAGCACTTGTGTGTGAGCACAATTCTTAAATTACTCATGGCCATGGAAATACAAGCCTGTCACACCATTCAGGGCTACCTCCTAGTAATGCCATACACACCACAGCCAGGAATTTCTATGGAGCCAAGTAGCTTTTGTTATGAGCAAAAGAATTCAACCGAAATTTCTACAGGTCATTGCAGGGTTAGGACAACCACAGACACACACATACTGCACACACATACTCACTTGGTGTGAACACAGAAGAGTTTTATCAGCACACCTGCTGCTGATTCAACAGCTCCAGAGCCCTGTGCACCTTCTGGAAGGGAGACAAAGGTAAAATATGAAGTTGCATGGAAGCCACACACAAAGTACTACAAAAACATGACAGCAGGATGAACTGACAGCAAAAGACATGATACAGATTCTCTTTATCAATGATCCGGATGAGCGGATCAAGAGCACTCTCAGTAAGTTTGCAGACAACTCCACAAAATATCCTGAGCTGGAAGTGACCCATGAGGATCACTGAGTCCAACCCCTGGCCCTGCACAGAACACCTCAAGAATCACAGCATGTGCCTGGAAGAATTATCCAAATGCTACTTGAACTCAGACAGGCTCAGTGCTATGACCACTGCCCCAGGGCACCTGTTCCTGTACCTAACCACCCTCTAGATGAAAAACCTTTTCCTGATATCCAACATAAACCTTCACTGACTCAGCTTCACGCCATTTCCTTGAATCCTGTCACTGGCTGTGAGATTGAAAAGATCAGTGCCTGCCCCTCATGAGGATGCTGGAAGACTACAATGAGGTCTTTCCTCAATCTTCTCTTCTCCAGGCTGAACCAAGTGACCTCAACCACTCTCCATACATCTTTCCTCTCACCATCCTCATGGCCTTCCTTTGCACACTCTTTCAGCTTAGTGTCTTTTTTTATACTGTGGTGCCCAAAACTGCACATGGGATTCAAGTTAAGGCCCCACCACTGTAGAGAAGAGCAAGACAATCCCCTCCCTAGACTGGCTGAGTATGCTGTGCACCATGTTAGGCAGGAGTGTTAATCTGCTGGAAGGGAGGAAGGGCCTATAGAGGGGTCTGGACACGCAGGATTGATGGGTTGAGGCCAGCTGTGTGAGGTTCAACAAGGCCAAGTGCCAAGTCCTGTGCTTGGGTCACAACAACCCCCTGCAGCACCACGGGCTGAGCAAAGTGGCTGCAAAGCTGCCCAGTGGGAAAGGGCCTGCAGGTGCTGGTTGAGAGTAGTTTAAAACGAGCCAGAATGTGCCCAGGCCATTGGCATCCTGGCCTGTTTCAGCAACAGTGTGACCAGCAGGACCAGGGCAGTGACGAGGCCACACCTTGAATCCTGTGTTCCAATGCTTGACAGCCCAGTTTAAGCCTCGTGAAGAAATTTTTCCTAACACCCAATCTAAACCTCATTGGGTGCAACCTGAAGCTGTTTCCTTTTGTCTTGTTATTTGGGAGAAGAGACCAGTCTTTCACTAGAAAGGCAGAACCAGCCAGGAAAGAAATCGTGATCACACAGCCAAATTTTGTCACCTACCTACACTCAAGCTGTCATTTTCCTCTTCTGCTGGGAGCACCTCGGTGTGCCTCAGCCGGCAGCGGCTCACGGCCTGGATGCCAAAGCTCAGCACCGGGTGGGTAAGGAGGAACTCTGAGATGGAGCTGAAGTAAGCCTTGCCCTCCTCTTGGTTCTGCATCAACTCCATCACATACAAGACCTGGAAGAATCAGAAATGGTAAATCAGAGCTTTCAGAGCAGACCATGCACATATCTGTGAGGACTACAGAGCTGAGCATCCAAAACAGATTTGGGACAAGGGAAATAACGTGAGGAATAAAGCCTGGATCTTGAAATTTGAAATGGAACATTCAAGGGAAGCACAAGCATCACATTCTTAGGCAAGTCACTGTTGATCAAGAACTCAATCCTACTGTGCCAGGTAGTATGTCCAAATGAGAGTTTTACAAAGTGAGAAATAATCCTTAAGGCTCCTCAGGATTACTCAGCTGAATTGTTACCTTTTTCTCATCCAGCAGTGAAACTGCTGAGTCAACGTCTGCATTTTTATCTACTAACATGCAAATGCCAGTCCTAGGCAGCAGAACCAGTCACACACAGGGCTAATTCTGCTTCAGCCACCATTTCCCACAGGCAGCAATAAAATTAACTACTTACTTTTCTCTGCACATCACTCAGTATCAGATATTCAGCGGAGAGGTCCAGGCAGACTTTCAGGCTGGGAAGAATACTCATGGAGCTGAAGATGTCAGGAGAAAAGCTACACATACAAATAAGAGGAAGACAGCAGGTAGATTAGCCCAACCAGCATGATTGTTATGAAACTGCACTAATTACCAAAACTCCCACAGAACCTTAAGGAATTTACAGCCCTATTACAGTGTAACCACCCACTAGAACACAAACACCTTTGCTGAAATCAGTGCTGACATCAGCTAAGAAAGCAGCTGGGAGATGGCACAATAGGATCAAGTTATGGATTCTGAACACTGAAATGAAAGGTGACACTTAGTCATTACTCAACATGTTCCACATTCATAGGAATACAAGAGTCAATGCCAGATTTAAAACCAAAAATCCACCAAATCAAATAACCCTTCCACAAGTTTTGGACCTTCTGTAGTGTGAGGTGGAAAAAGCAGCACTTGGCTCTATGTCATATTCTTCTCACTTAAAGAGGGAAAATCCAAAGTGACCTTAAGCAAGTGTGTGGTGAGAGAGGCCATGATTCACCATCAGAAAAACAAAATCAGGGAACCTAAGCTGAGTCAAGGGATGGACTAAAGCACATTTTGAATTTGTGGACCTACATGGCTCCACATTTAAGCCTTGGATAATTTCTTAAGTTCTATGAACATAGCAGCTTCTCATAATTTAAACAGAAAAAGGAATAGGAAAACTACTAGGAAAAGATCCTAGATTGGTTATTGAATATCTAAAATTTCTAGAGAAGAAAACATTCAAGGTATGCAGTTTTGTTGTGCAGCCCCCCTTCATGCCACAGCTATGTCTATGCTTTACAGAACAAGGCAAAGACAACAGATCTCGGCAACACAAATAATAAAAGTGTAAATTTCCCTGGCCTTGCCAAAGCTTGACCTGACAGTCTGGAACAGCTGAGAGATTCCAATGACAGGTCGGAATGGCAAAGGAGTAGGCTTAAATTTGGGCTGGAGTAAAATTCATTGGACATCAGAGATCACCTTTGCAAATTCGGTACCCCTAAATCCCACCCTTCAGGGGCACCCACCAACACATACCGAACAGTCTGCAAACAGGTCCAAGACACTGTGCACCACATCTTCAGCTCTCTGTTCTGATCGGCTCCTGTGATGAGAAACCTCCAGAAGGGAACTCTGTAGGCACAACAGATCCAAATTCTGTTAAAGAAGATCAGGTCCTTCCCCGAAAAGCTCCTCACAAGCTGCCCATGGCTGATTTTGCCCAACCATCGCTTAAAGCTCCCAGAAAATTCCTGCTCTGAGGCAGATTAGAAACCACTACACCTCTCAGAAATCCTAAGAACACAAGTGACTGAAGAAACAATAACAATAAAAGCTGCATTTTCATCAATGGCAGTTGAAATTTGGAGGACTAACAGGCCATTTAAGACTGACCACACTACAAACCTGAGAGGACTCCTCAATTTAGAATTCTCATTACTTTCACAGAATTGGCACTATAATTAAGGTCACTTTAGGTTGTGCTTCAGAGTCTTATTTATTTCTCCATTACCAGAAAACTGACTACAAAGATGATAGGACTTGCTCCTGCTACAAAGTTAAAATTTTAAAGTATGATTCAGTTACAAGGAACTTTCACAGCAAGGCAGTTAGAAAACAATGCTAAACTTTAATACTTCAAGCACAAGACTGGGGACTTACTCTGGGTCTTGTTTTTTATGGTTGTCACAAAAGAGCAGGCAGGAAAGAGGTCTACCATCATGGGGTTTCCACTCGTGAAGACACCTGGGAATAAATCAGAGAAAACATCTAAGTGTGAAGGGAGTGGTAAATGAGGAGGATGCTGACATTGAGCACACAACTCCTTGGCCAGAAGCCACAAAGCATTACTGACTTATACAAGTCTTGTATAAAATAAGGAGATCACGCAGACAAATATTGTTACTAATAAATGAATAAAATCCCATGTTGCCATTTGGTCTGGTGCCTTAACAAAAAAACAATGCAAAAAGAAGTCAACATTGAGAAGAACAGCTCAGAGTAGCTTCTTGCATTTACATGGACAGTGCAAAAGAGTTTGACTAGAGCTTGTGCCAAGCACAGAACTCCTGTTTCCAGACACAGCTCTCTGCTTTTTCCATAAGCCTATAATATTCAGTGATGCAATTTCTCAGCAACACATTACAAACACTTTTGAGATATCGTTATAATATCCTGAAAATGACCATCACAGATGCTTCAGTGTTTCAAGGAAATTCTCAAACAGAAAATGCTGCTCTCTATTCCAAGATCCTTCATTTTCCAATTCTCCAGTTACCTTGGCTCATCCTGTCCCTCGATATAGATCTGCCAGAATTTTACAAAACCGTCATGGCTTGCTGTGGCCAACACAGTTCCATCTGGAGAAAGGGCTCCCTCGCTCAGGCACTAAACAGAGGGGGGAAAAGAGACACAGAAAAGTAATTTTACAGCTTTTCTTATTCTACAAGAAGAAAAAGCTCTCTCTTCAAGCAAGAATTTGACTAACAATCTGATAGTACAGAAGGCCAGAGTGATTTCTAACAGAAACTGGTAGCTTCTAACATTAAGCCTTTTAACCCTTCACAGAACAATTGACAAGCATCCTCTTTCTTGGTAATAATAAACCATCACCTTTTCCAGACAGCAAATTCAAGTACAACGGATTGTGCTACCACTGCTCTTACTGTTATTCATATTATGAATAGAGCTCATTTTGGTTTGGGATCTTCTGGCTTTTCACAATCATAATTGCCTCACAACTGTTTTTTTTACAGCCAACCGTCCTAAGAACTGCAGCTCCTGAGACACTATAACCCAAAGAAAACCAAAAAAAGCCAGGTTTTTACCGTGCTGTGGCCTTTCACCACAATGAAACCTTCTTTGATATCAGGCACTTCCACTGGCCAGGAGCTGTTGTTCGTTCGGATGATGTCCAAATCCCACACCTCTGCCTGGAAAACAAACATGCTTACAGGCACACAGGTTTACTTTTATAACCACTGCTTTGATTCACAGAACTTCCTAGATCCTTATCTTATGGCCTGACACACCAGCCCAATGGCCAGTGTGTGACATAAACCTTCCCATTTCCGCCCAATCTGGCCATTAGATGCTTTCCTGGCACTGTACATAACTCAGGGAATTACTCTTGGCATTTGTAGCTGCTGCCCACCAAACCCCTCCCTTGGGTACTGGCTCAGCCTCAACAGACAAGTGATGTCTCTGTTTCAAGTGGTCCTTGGTATTTGATGGTGAGCAGAAGTTCCCTTTCCATCCTCCTGACGCCCGGAGAATGATCTCTCCTGGGAAGAGAGGAATCCAACATCTTACAGGAGGATCCCCAACATGGATTAGACAGGAGCCTTTACAACTCCATTGTAAACTCAGCTCTTTCCTCCATTAAATTCTCTCCTTCCAATGTTAAATTAGGGCAACAATTCCAGAGCAGAGTTTCCTTACCCTGTCCTCATGCAGCAATGCCAATGTCTGACTGCCCTCCTCCCCGCTCTCCTCGTTATCGTCCGGGATGAAAGGGCACCAGATGATTCTTCGGAAGGTGTTCAGTGGGGTATTGTCAGGTCGCTTGATGTTAACCAGGATCTCCTCTCTGATCACCAGGGTTAAGAAATGTAACATTCTGGCTCTGTTACTAATGCCCAGCAATAATCTGTTCAGGCTTTGTCTGCTGTTACAATACTGTTAAACCTCAGGGGTTTTTGGGCCATCGATTCAAAAAGCAAGCAGGTAAAGGGATTCTGCTGAGAAAGCAGCCAAGCCAGAGCTTCTTCCCTGACAGAAGAGCTTCAGCTTACAAAAGTCATAGGTTCTCACAGTTCACTCTTGCAGGCTGCAGTGACAGGATAAGTACAACAGGGGCACACAGCCACATCTGAATGTGCAACCCATGTGACAGCTAATGATTAAATGACTTGTTAGCATTGCAACACTACCAGAGAAAGACAGAAGAGCTACCACATTGCCCCCAGCTGAGTGCTCAAGAGCACCACTACAAATCAGGGCTTCAACAACTACCACCACCTTTGCTCCAGTTGCTTTTGAAATGATGGTACACAACTAAAATTAAAAAGCTATACTCTGAGGTGACATACCTCACACGTTTCCCAAAAGCACTGAGCAATCACTCCTAGCAATTAAAAGGAAAATATTTAGGGTAATGAACACTGAAAATAAATTTCAGGGCCACCAAAAGGATGACAGGTTTGGAAGGAAGATAGTGAGTGGACTGGAAGTATTACATCCTCTTCCCCAGAGAAGCAACTGAGGAAAAGAGCAGAACCAGACAAGACAAACCTCTGTCACACACTTGAGGTGACACTGTCCATGCCCAAGGCCAGCTGGTACAGACTGACACTTCTCACTGTCTACTTTGCCTGGACCAGGAGCACAGAAGTGCTCCTAGAATTTCAAGCAACGCAATATCAAGTAATGATTGTGCTGAATGCAGGTAAAAGTTGACTGATTTGATACTCTGGAAGGGGCATAACTATCGATCTTCCCCCTGCAAGCTGCTATTCTGCAAAGGCTACAAAATGAAATGGCAATGTTGAGGTAGCATTCACATCTAATCATTACAAAGAGACTGACAGGATGTGTATTTGGACAAGATACTGGATTTTTTCTTTATCCATGGCCAGGCGCCAGACAAAAAGGTTGCCAGCCTCGTCCAGGCAGGCCAGCTGGTTGGAGTTGAGGTGAGCAAAGGCCAGGTCTGCCACTCCTCCTGTGAATCCCTTCAGCAAGGTCCGCTCAGCAGTGCTCACACTCAACACCCGCACCATAGCAGAGCCATTGCTGGCAGCTGTGGGACAGACAGAGGGAGAAGTCACCAGTTATGTCTGTGGTTTCTCTGCATAATTCTGATAAACTTTCCCTAACTCCCATAAGCTTCTCATAATTCCCAGGATGATCCTCATTAAAGATGCTGCAATTGCATGCCAGGCCTAAACCTTCATCCCAAGGCTGATGTCCAGTGACAGTGAATTAATTTTATCTGCAACTTAATTTTCAGTTACTGGAGAAAAGGAGTCACTGAGAGGCAGATAGCTTGGATTCACATTCTGTAAGGGGAAGCAAAAGGCATGAACATTCACCCTGCAAAAAGCACTGCTTTTTGGCTTGCATGACTGAAAAGAAGATGCTTCAGAACATGTGCACACTAAGCAAAGTTTCCAGGTTCCCCTTTTCAGACAGACACCAATCACTACAAAGCAGGCAGTCTTACAGAGATCATGGTGCTTCCACTTTCTGCTGCCCATGCCAGTCCTAGCAAACCACTCAGCTTCCCAGTGTTACTGCACCCGAGCTTGTAAAATATTTTTAAAAGGGTGAGACATCCTTATCCTACTCTAAAATAACCTCATCTAGAAAAACCACATGAGCAGAGTAGTAGATTTCACAGAAGACCAGATAAGCTGGTGCAAGAACTAAGAACAAAGACACACACACACTGTGCTTCTATGAGAGCAGAAAGAGACACTGTAGATAACTAAGTGTTCATTTCATAGAGCTTTTAAGGTTGGAAAATATCTTTAAGATCATCAAGTCAAACCAGCACAACCCTCAAGATCACCACAAAACCATGCCCTCAAATGCATATCTACGTGTTTTTTGAACACTTTCAGGAATGGTTGAAATAATTTTGAACACTTCACCACTTCCTTGGGCAGGGCAGTTCCAATGTTTTAGAACCCATTACATGAAAAAAATCTTTCCTAACATCTAATTTAAACCTTCCCTGGTACAACTTGAGACCGTTTCCTTCCATCCTGTCACTTTCTTTTCCATTTGCTGTGAAACAATCTTTCCCTGTGTTGTTCTGCTTTTCTCTCTCTATTACACAAGACACTGCATCTGCACTGCTCTTTGGATCCTCAAAATTTAGTCTTAAACTCAACTCTAAATTTATGCAAGCAAATCCATCACAAACACTTATCTGCTCAAATTTCCATGGGGCTCTTTCTGTGCTTAGCTAAAGAGCAGCTTGTTTGCTGCAGAAATATTTAATTAGAGGAGGAATCTGAACATCAGCTCTCCAGTAAAACCAATATAGTTCTCAACTTTTCCTACATCCCCACTGAGTCCTTCTCTTTTATTTCTAACTCTCCCACATAACAAAACTCTTCTCTCCACTGTTGCTTATATTCCCTCTACAACAGCACTCTGATCTGGGTATTGTGAGGAATGCTTCAATTAGTGCCAGTTACATTGTTCTGATGTAAACTCTGCCTTTCTTAATGATACACAGAGCAAAAGAAAACAAATCACATCCAAGACAAGAAGGTATCTCACCTTTAATGGCATAAGCCAGGTAAGAGTTTGAAACAGCTATCAGATTGCCATAATAGTATTTCTGCTCCCAGTCATATCTAGCAACGGGCTGTATTTTCACCTGTTCAAGGAGAAAGAAAACAAAACATGAGAAATGTCTGGACTTATCTTTTGCATCTTTGTGGTCTCTTAGTTCACTGCACACTAAGGAACAAACTGGAATGGAAAATGGAAAAACACAAAATGGAAAATTAAGGAACAAAGCGGAAAAGGGCTAAGCGGATCATCACCAGAGATCTCTCTCCTAATCACCAGCATTTGTTCTGAGCTTGGCTTAGTTCTCTGCTCAGCACCAGCTCTGATTTCAGCATAGTGATTCTTGCAGCTCTGACCTGCTGGCCAGAGCCCTCAGCAGGACTGATGTCAGCAAAACAGCCAGGGAAACCCTTCCTTCAGGGTCCAGGGAGAAAACAATGAGCAGGAAAATTTTGTTTGTGGAGGAAAGACACTTTCCCAGGAACCTACAGCTTAGATCACGGATTTCTGAAAATTAGAGGATAACTTGGCCAGACTCTGGAATAACAGAAACAATCTGTTAAAAGATACTGCTCCAACTTTTTTCTCCTTGTTAAACTCTTTGACCAACTTCTACTTAATAGCAAACTCCAATGACACAAGAAAGAAGATATTTATTTCTGTTTAAAAATGTTCAAGCATGAGCTGATGTGACTAAAACAGAGACAGACCATGCTTTCTCTTGCTCCGTACCTTATTACTCCCTCTGGCCTTACTGGTGATGCTGGAATCACTGCTGGCCACTATCTCCACATCTTTTGCTGATATCACTAAGCATGTGGAGCTGTCGTCACCAGAGAGGCAGCTTTAAAAACAAAAAAACAAAGAGAGGGAAAAAATCAAGACAGGACTCATTGGAACAGAATACCTAACACTTTATGTTAAATTTATAACTTTAACAGCAACACAGCAGGATTTGTGCATCTGAGGTTGAGCTGAACAACTGAAGACAGAAACTCCTCTCAGCTGAGTCTCCCCTTCTCTGTGTCACAGGTTTGAGAGAGTCAAACACCTGTTTTGCTCATCCCAAAAACCTTCAGTTCATTTCACTTGAGGACAGACCTACCTTTGATTCAAGTCCCCAACACTGGAAGGTGTGAAGAAACCAAAACCAACCAGCTGAACCTCATCAACAAAACAGTGCACACTGCTCGTGGTTCTCATGGCATCCTCTTTCAAAACCATGATCAGAGAACCCAGGCAAAAGTGACTTCCATGAGCTCTGTAACACCTCAGGTGACTTGGGTCCCTGAAGGAGTCCTGCTAGACATCTACAGGGGAACCACAAGTTTCAGCCAGAGCCCTCATGATTTACATTCAAGCTGACCTGCAATTTTCACCATGTACAGTCCTGTTCCATTATCACACTCCCAGCATGCATGTCCACACTCAAGAGAACTGAATTTGAGCTGTTTTCTATTCACTCTCAGCACTTCTTTGACAAAACTTACATGACTTGTTTCTCCTGCAGGGCTCCTAGAGAGATGCTGCGATGCACTGGCTTGGCCAAAGCAGGTCCATCTCCACTCCCAAGGGGATCAGGCACCAGCAGCCCATTCAGGTCCCCGTTATAAGAATTCGACGGTCTCTGGTTCTCATTCACTGAACCTGAGGAAAAGCACGACCAACTGTGCTCAACATGCATTAAAAAGAAATGGCACTGTGTGAAATACACCAACTCTAGATGATTTTTGTCAGCCTCTATTGGTCTGTCAGGTAGAATGTGCTGAACTGGTTGGGAAAAGTGATGAGAAACTCACCTCCACACATCTGAGTGAAACAGCTCTTTTTCTTACACAAGCCATTCCAACAAATCACAGAAACTCCAAAGAACATGTTTCAAGGAACTTACCAGGCTCAAGGAGCAAATAGCCTTAGATCAGAAAGACTAAGCTGGTAATTCAGGTTTACTGAATCAAGTGCCAGACCAAAATATTCTTGACAGGTCACTTCTAACCCTCAGGCCTGCAGAGAGATCTCTGCAGTCCAGCAGTGCAGGGATCAGCTGCAACATTTGGGGCTGGCTGGAAACAATACATTTGTTACTTTCCAAAACAGGCTTCCCACCATGAGACCTGACCTCAAAGTCCAGGTGTTTAAGTAATTTCGCTAGGAAACTCTGCAGCTGTGCCTATGGGATTCCCATATTTTCCCTTGGTTGAACAATCACATAGAAGTTTATAGCACTCAAATTTTGTGTAAAGCAGCCATTTGTTCAGAGCCTCAGCTGTGCTTTGAAGAACGTGTGTGCCCTGACTTTGCACATCTGGCCTAGCACAAGCTGCTTGGTGGCTTCCATGCCTTCGGAAGGCTTGAGGAGGGGACAGACCTAATGGGGGATAAAGGAGACTCTTCTTCTTCACTAGCAAGGCAAATATTTGACATCCCCCACTAGAGAGCAAGGTCTCTCCATCTGCACCCCTACATCAGCACACCCATGGCAAAGCCGCCTGCCTCAGCAAATCTTCGCTTGGAATTTTGACTGGTTTTGAAACCCGAAATTTCGTATACTGTTGCCAGGTAACAACTGCTGCTGAGCTCTTGTAAAATGGCTGCTCCCAGGACCAGAAGCATCCCCGTCACTGGCACGTGTAACAAACCTAAACATAACTGTGGGCAAGAGGCAGATCCTTCCAAAGTAAGACAACCTTTCCACTACCAAATAGGCTTCAACAGATCAGGGTGAGTGCTGCTGCCTAAAACACAACTGCAACTAATCATTTGCCAGAAGAATATTTTAAACCTGCCTGTTTATGAAGAGTCATTATGGACACAGAAATGTGCAATGACAGGGTACCCCGATGCAGGGACAATTTGGGCACTCACATCATTGCACCTGCACTGCATGAAGAAAAAACAGCAGCACTCACACAGCACAAGGAAATTCAGGCCAGGGAATGTGACCCTGTTACCACCTCACATTGGTGCTGTGCTTACTATCACAACATTAAGATGTGCCTCTTATTCTTACAGCATTGGTGCTTGTCCAGTTGCAGCACTGACACTGACAGCACTTTATCCTTTGTGACCAAAGGAAGGAAAATATTCCCTACAGAAAAAGCATCCAGTCTCCTAGAGAAAGATGATACGTGCTTTGCCCTTTTTGCAGCCACAGCAGAGTCTCATATAAGTACTGCTGCCCTTTTACAGACAGCAGGATAGTGATGTTTGCTCCATGAGAAAAAGGAAACATTCCCCAGAGGCTGATGGGCTCAACAACAGTGCACACAAGCTCAGGAATGGGCGTAGCTCATTCTGTGTTAGTGGAAGCCAGACAAGCCCAGGTCCTGCCTGTGCACAATCCTGGAGGCACGAAAGAAGGGAAGAAGCTCTGTTTAGTAAGAACATGAACTAAACCAAAAGGTTAAGCCAGACTAGTAGATCCAGGCCTCAAAGGAAAAGAAGAGTGTTTGTATTCATTACCTTTCCAAAGAGCAGGAGCTCAGAGTCAGAGCTGAGACACTGAACTCTTCCTGCTCCCACCATCAGCTGCACCAGGAGATGCCAGCCTGTACTGAACAGAACACTGCCCTGATACACCATGAGCAGAGTGAGCCTGGTTATCAGCAGAAATGTCTGCATGGATTGAAGGATCCTGCCCACCACCAGCAGGGTTGCTCCTCCACAGCACAGTGGCACTGACAGCCTTTCTCCATGTCCCAGCAGGCAGGTCCATGCTTTGGCAACAGCTACTGAAGCACTGGATGAAATCTGCCAAAACTGGGAGAAATTGTGTCACGAGAGACAGACTGGGTATTGGATTACATTTTCACAATCACCAAACTAGCAGAATTTAAAGTACTAGTACTATTTTGACAGTAAACTCTTTAGAGCAGAGAGTACTTCTTGTAACTTGCCAGGACAGGATCTAGAAGAATACAACACTCACAGCTACCTGCACCTGGTACTGCAAAATTTGAAGGCTTCACTATTCCTCTTCCCTAACATCCTAACAGGAATTTCAGAGACTTTCGGCTAACATGTGCACTCTTCTTCTTCCCCTTAGGTCAGTCTTTTCAAGTTTATTTGCTGTTACCCAGGCAGTGATTCCTGCTGAAAACCACCACAGATTCCTTCTGTGAACTTCCTGCTCACTTGCTCCTTTTCCTCTCAAATGCCTTCTTATGCAGTGGAGTCGACAGAGAAGGTAAAAAGAGAATGAACAGGAAAGAAGAATTAAAAGAAATAAACCATACTCTGTCAATAACTCCTTGACTTCAACCGGCAGGAGAAGCTGCTTCAGGAGAAAGTCAAGTCACCTTGAGCAACAGCTCCAACCATTTCTCAACCACAACATATAATTTCAATTCAGAAACTACTTGTGAAATGAGTGTTCCCCATCCCTAAGCACTGAGCTCTCCTTTCAGTCTCCCTTCAGGATAGTGCTGCACTACGAACAAAAAAAAAGTATTTTTCTATAAGAATTAGAATTCAGGAATGCATTAGCACTCCAGAAAACAGAGAAATTATTCCAATTAATGAGAAATTTCTCTATGGGTAGTAGAGCTAACGAAGCTGCCTTCCTGCAGGTTTGGTCCATCACCTCATGTGCCTCTTCAGCCTTCCACAACAATCCCACACCCAATCTCTCTTCCTTTTGGCCAAGCAAAAGGCAGCACTCATGGCAGTTGCTTTGGAGGTAGCACATTCCTGCTGAGCCTCAGGACATTGAGAAGTTGTATTATTCCAGTCCTGCCTTTCCCTTGAAGGGAGCACAAGAGGGGCATAAGTCTGTTCTCTACCCACAGGCTAAGATATTTTTGCAAAGCATTAATGTCTCGGCCTCCCTCAAAGTGTTACCTCACCACGTTTGACTGAAACACCGCGGCAGGTTCAGCCTCGGAGATGAGCGAAAGCCTAAGCTCCAGGAGAATGGGAACACTATCCTGAGCTCGCCGCTGATACTCTCACAGGCAGAAGGGAGCCACGGGAGCCTGCTGAACTCTGAGCAGAGAAATGTAATCGCTCAAAGCACAGGGAGAAGACTGATATTGGTGATCCCATTTCACATACAAATAAGGAGTGAAAAGTTTGTGTAAAGGGTGAACCCGGTACTGATCTCAGAGCGGCCTGACAGCCCCCTTCCACTCAGCCCAGAGAGACGCCTGGGAAACATTCCAAGTACTCCTGGTAAGGGGGACACTCGTGTCACGGAGGTCGGGGCTGTTCTGCTCCCAGCAGCAACACCTCCCAGCCGAATGGAGCCCCGAGACCGCCGCAGCAGCGAGCTCTAGGGCCGACCTGCTCTCACTCTGCCCAGCGCCAACAACGCTTTCCCTCAAGCGAGGGTCCCCAGGCCGGGGGCTCCTCTCCTCACCGGCCGGTCCGCACCGCGCCGCTGGCTCCGGGTTCTGCGGGGAGCGAGGCAGAGCGGAGCGGGACCCCCGGGCCCAGCGCGGGTCGGAAGGCGCTGCCGGGCGCCCCGAAGCGAAGCGGTCCCGGCCGCGCTCCGAGCGCTGACAACCGGCGGGGCGGCGGCGCAACGGCCGAGGGGCTCCCAGGGCCCGGCCCGAGACAAGGCCCCGCCCGGCCTGGCCCGGCGGCCTCTCGCGGCCCCCCGGGCCCCGCTCCTCACCTCCCGGCCGGTCCAGCTTGAGGATGTCCCGCAGGTGCTGGGTGGCGCCCTCGATGTCGATGCTGGAGCAGGAGGCCATGGGGCCCGGCGCGCCGCCCGCCCGCGCCGCCGCCACCGCGCTGCCCGGCCCGGCCCCGCCGCCCGCGCTTCCGCCTCCGGCCCGGCCCCGCGAGCGCCGGGCGGAAACCGCCGCCCGAACGGAGCGTTCCCGGCGCGGCGGGGGCGGGGCCGGGCCCGGGCGGAGCCGGGAGTGGCGGGGCCGGGCCGGGCAGCGCGGCCCGAGGCTCCCCGGCCGCGCTCCATGCACCGCCGGCAGCGGCAGGCTGGGGACAGGCGCCCTGGGCGCAGCCCTGCACACGCCGGATCACGCCATGTGAGAGCAGGCTGCACACACAGCACAGCTTCAGGCACAAACTCCCGGAGAGCGGCACGGCACCCACCCTCGGTGTTTGCCTGCGAAGAAACAGGTGTCGTGTTCGGCTTTGAGAGGGCACGGAGACTGACTACAACTACCATCACTGTTGTCATCCTCCTGTATTATTTGGGGAATTTGCATTGGTAAAATACAGCAGGTGAGAACTCAGCTGTCAATGTTAATAACAGAGCCAGAAGGCTCTGTTAGGAAAGCTGCTGAGAAGGAGAGGGAAAGGTGTATGGAGGAGGGCAGACCTGCCCTGCACTCACTGCTAAAACTTGTCGGGAATCGTTCAGTTCGAGGTCCAGCTCTCCAGGCATTTCCCCACCAGACAGACACAGTCTACCCCCAGCAAGCACTATCACACACTCCACAGCCAACTCATAAAAATAATTTAAACTTTTAAGAAAATCTCTGTTTTATTGTGTCATGTAGCATTGAAACATCTGAACAAATCAATAACTGGGCTGTACAGGCTGCTGTTCTTTCATTTCTTTGGGTTATAGAGCAATTTGTCAGTACATAAACAACAACCTTTTGCATTATAAATTCTTTCCGAGGCATGCTGGTACAACACAAATTTCTCTTATCAAATGCAGCTAAGTCTAACTTCCAAACATCATGCACAAGAAACTCATCTAGTGACAATGTAAACTCAGCAGAAGGGCAGGTCACAAGTCTTGCTTGCTCACGCTCTGCAGTGCTGCAGGTTTGTGTATGATATTTGGAATGTTCCGTGAGTGTGGATAATACCAGTTAAGAGGAGAGGAGAAAAACGGAAAAAAAAAAAAAAAAGAAAGAAAAAAAAAGAAAAGAAAAAAAAAAGCCCGGGTGCCTCGGGATGGGCAGCTCAGCCGAAGTTGTGCAGTGCTAGCCTGAACATGTCATTGGTGCAAACCCAGGCATCGTTGATGTTCTTTAATAGAAATATCTGGTGGAATCCCATGATAGGATCTTCATCAGCCTGTGGGGAAAGAGAGGGGGGGAAAAGGTTCAAAACATTCATTTTTTGAGAAACTTATTCCAAAACTCATGATGAGACAACTTCAAGCTAGCATTAACAGTGACATTACATGCTGTAAGATGTGTAGTACCCCAGGAGACACCAATACCACCAGAGGGTCTGTTCTGAGGGGCTTTGCAGACAAACATCCTGGGCCCAGAGACATGGAAATCCTGCAATGGCATCTGAAGTTGGGTTTTGTGGAAGACTTGCTGACATGTCACTCACCACACTGATGGAACATGCCTGCCTCAGTGTTGAATCACAAATCTCTTGCCCGGGAATCAAGCTTAAAAGGAAGTGGTTCAATTTTTAGCTGCTGAACTTTGGGTTGATGGCAGAAGGGAGTTTCTGTAGAGATTGGTATCAACACGTTGCCTGGATGATGCAGGTGATCTGGGTTTTGAAAGCCTTGCCAGAGCAGATGCAGCTGGCTGGAAACACAGTACTTCCCACTTCCACTGTCCAGCAACAGCTGGAAGGGAGCAGAACATTCCCTACAGCTGTGACAATGTGTTCTAAGCACAGGGAATGACTGCAGCAGTGCCTCCACTCCTGCCTCTGACAGCGTGTCTGGGTATTTACAATATTACTACTAAAGTAGAAAATAGACTGGTACTCCCACCTAATGTTTATTTACCCATCTTCTCAGAGACATCGTGCAAGAATTATATCTTCAAAATAGCATAAATGATTCCCAAAACAGCTGGAAATCACACAACAGGATTTAATCTGGGCAGCACAAAGGACCAACTACAAAACAATCTTCTGATGGTGGCTGTAGTGTGTTTAATTCAGCATTTTTGGAGGATTTTAAGCTTTATTTTTTCAACACGTGACTATTCAGCTTCAGAAAAGGGAGAAATTTATAAAAAAGAGCCAGAGCAGTTCATGAAAAAAGCTGTGAAAGCACTGAATGTTCATTGGCAATGCTCTACTGCTGTTCACTGAAAGAAAGTGGAAAGTCTGAAGAGCAAAGCAGACTACAGAATAAACAAAAAAGAAACTTTACTTTGAAAAACAAAAAATAAACTTTACTTTGAAAAAGTAATATTCATGGACTGTGAAACAAGTCAGCTTTGAGGACCAACTTGCAAAAGACATCAGTTGTATCACAGAACAGCAAGTCTGCCAGAACACTGGTGGCATCAGGTGCATGGAAAGGAAGCATCCAGATCCAAAAACCACTGCAGGGATTTCACAGTGATGACTGCCTAGGAAGTTAAGTGGTGTACATGAAGTGCAGTTTCAGTAAGTGTATGCTAATTCACAGGTAAACCAAAGTGAGCCCTAGGTTGGCCCCTCATGAAAGTGATACTGAAATAATGATAGATATTTATTTATTAAACCAGCTGAGAGCTCTAAAGCTATCAAGGCAAGCACAGGGTTAGCAGTTGTTAGGGAAGAACAAAGAACCAAAACCCAGAAGTAAGCAAATGCATAAATAGGAAAAGAACACCCACATATCAAATCCTGCATGCATTTCTTAAAAGTTAAAAAATAAAATGCTGTAATAGTCATAAAAGGACAAGAAGAATGATCCAACTACAGGACAGTTTCCTACTGAAGAAAGTAAATTGAATACAACTCTTCAGCTTGCAAAAACATGAGAATGGGGAGAACAAAGGCAAGACAAATTACTATAAAACCATGAAGAACAAAGTGAATGAGGAAACTACTACAGCCAGAAATTAAGAAGGCAACAAGTAAGGCCAGGAATACAAGCAAGTCAGTGTTTAATACATGACTGAATGAGAGAAAAATCCTCAAAGCAAGACAAGTGCCAGCAGTCACTGTCCAGCAGACAAACAGGGCAGCTTGTCCCTCGAGACACACCTGCTTTGCATGAGGCAGAGGCTCCCTAGGAACGAGCCCAGTGGGAACACAAGCGATTCTGCTGGGTTAGACCAACTGCCCATCTAGTGCATTAGCACATATGACAGCAGTCATGGCAATTATTTCAAAGAAGTATTATCCCTACTACACTTGCTCACATATCTGTGCTGTAGAGGTGGCCTGTGCACTGAAGCTGTGGGTCTGTGCCTTTTCCAGCTTCTCCTGGGTGTCCAGTGTAACCCATCCCAGGAGAGCCTCACCACCGCTTGGGAGTTGGCAGGTTCTCAACTCTCAGTTGCCCTCCTTGTTGCAGATCACTGAGGCATCTATTACAAATTGTATAAATACTTTTCACACCAAGTTTGAGCTTGTCATTAGTGACATGAGCACGCTTTAAAATATACCTCTGGAAAAAAAATACCATCACCAGACAAGCTTTAGTGTAGGTCTTCTTGATTTCTGATAAGCCTACGTAGGCTCTGATAAGAGCACTGCAGCTCTTGATGCTTTGGCTTAAGGAGAATTTCCTCCTTCTTTAAGAAATGCAGGGCTGGACACATGAAGAAAGACTAAAAAGGAGTAATTCTCCCCAAAACATTTGGTGTGGTACAGACAGCAAATTCCCACAATGAAATCACACATTATTATTGCCTTTATTCCTTTCATGTTATCCCTTCATAGCATAGAGGAACAGTATACCTTAAGAACAAGGAAAATCCTCGACTATATTCAAGGTGAAGCATATACTGTATAGTCCATTCCCAAATTTTGACTATGTAATATCAGCACATAGCAAAGGCTCATAGTTCAGTGACTCAAGATGCCCCAAAAAACAGAGACTAATCCTATCCCATTTTAGTTTAGATCTTCATCATAGCTCAGATAACACCACTGAAACTCTCTATCCTTACTTTTCACTCCAAATTCAGGCATGTCCAACTCAGGATTTGCATTCCAGATGTGAGCCCAGGCTTGAAGGGGCTTTAGTCTTCCTATAAAACTTCCCTTTGTGACATCACTGAATTAAAACAAAAATTAAAGAAGTTCCAGAATCAGACTGGAAGAATCTTCTGATTTCCAGGCTAGCCTTTTTCTCAGCATGAGCACAGACTACAGCAGCTCTGCATCACAGAGCCACAGAACAGGCTGGGTTGGGCCACAGAAGGGACCTTTAGAGATCATCTAATCCAATCCTCCTGTCCTGGGTAGGAACATCTTTCACTGCATCAGCCACAGCTTTGTCTATTAGTCTTAAAATTCTCACAGAACAGATATTTCACAAGGTGTCCAGGCACCACTTCCCAGGGTTTCAATCTTCTCATGAAAATCCTCCCTTGTGTCCCATCTGTACCTTCCAAGTTATGGTTTCTAGCCACTGTCCCTTGTTACACTGTCTGGCACCACTGAGAAGAGTTTGCTTTCAGGTTGTTGGAAGTACTCAGTTACTTTTCACTGACATTTCAATCAGATTGCCCTTAGCCACCTTCTCTCCCAGTTCCACAGGCTCTTCATCGCCCACAGTCTTGGCAGCTTTTTGACCTTTCAGCTTTTCTACATCCTTTCTCACCTGGAGGCTCAAAAGGAAGCCCTCAGCATACAGAGCAGTGAGTCATGTCAGAGTTTGAGATGCAACACTGCTTTGCATTTCAGGTTTAGCTACACAGCTTTCCTCCTCTTGCCTGGGCAGAGAGGGTTTTACTTCTTCACCAGCACCCCCAGCAATTATTGATTGAATTGCAGGGTTGCAACAAACCTCAAAGGAAACGCTAATTACTTGAGACTGCAGGTTCTTTCACATGTTAAGCCTTATTTAGCAGGCTTTAAGCAATGCTTTAAGTGTTCAGCATGCATTACAAAAATATCCAGTGATTTTAATTGCAAATTTCCTTTTCCTTTTAAGACTACGAAACACCGCATAACAATTAGTTATTCACAATTAATTCTGCATCAGTCACTTCAAAAATCACACTCTGGGGAGAGACACAGATCTGCCACATGGCTCTGAGAACACACAAGCCACAGCCATGCTTCTCAGCGAGCTAAGGGACAGAAGGGCAAGAAGAGAGCACTCCTTACTCAACCAGGACAGCGAGGACTGGAAGACAGGTAAGGCAGAGGGTTAAACGTTGTGGAGGGCTAGCCTGAAGACTTCATTGGTGCATACCCAGGCACCTTGAAAATTTTTCAACAAAAAGGTTTGGTGGAAGCCTAGAACTTGGTCATCATCTGCCTGAGCATGACAGGAGAAATACATTAGTAGGTGAAGCACACTGAGGATACTGGGTGACATTCTGGATGAACATTGGCAAAGCAGGGTCACACCAAAAAATAATTCACTCCTAAAGCCTTAAACTGATGCTTACTCTTCCTAGTTGAAGCAAGCAAGCAGCACTCAGACAATGAACAGCAATAAAAACAAATATGCTTAGAATAAGGGGATGTATATTTATTATACCTCTACAAAAGGATAACCCCACCCAAACATTAATACTTATCAGCATCCATTAAAGAGGACCTTTGAAAGCAATTACTGCACTGCTTTAACCATCAAGTTAGGTCCCTGCTAGTGACATTCACCTACTTAGATGCTCTGTTACTCTGCAGCATCTTCTCAAGGAAGCTGTTGTGCCCAGGCCCCTCAGTGCAGATGATTATTCTGCTGCAAAACTTGGGGTTTTTTTAAAATTTACTTATAATTCATACTGGCATATTAACATGCTACTGGTGGTCTTGGAAGTGCCCTTCCTTGTGCAAAATTCTCTTACAGCTCTCCTCAAGAACAACATATGCAGGCTAGGCAGCCACACCACTAAGAAGGCAGCTTTAAATAACAGTGAGTATGCAGCTCCACATTTGCCTGTTGCAGTGTTCCCTGCTCAAGTGGAGCTACATGTGAGCCACTTGTTAAAATGCACCACCTGCACCCAGTTGTTCTCAGTTCCGGTATTGTACACAGAGCAGCACTGAGACACAGTAAAATGGCTGTCAACGTGTGAATTGGCATGAGAAAAAGCATTCTCTACATGTGACAGCCAGGTTCATTCATGCCACAGACTGTTCCTGATATTTCACTTGTCCACTTCTATGAATATCACACAGGGCAGAAGAGTGATGTTAAAGTTTTAAGTTGACTTTCTGGCCACTTGTTCTGTGAGAAGCATCATTCCTAGGGATTAAAATGTGATTTTTAAAACTAAGGTTTGAGACACATACATGTGAAGAGTGAAAAAACATTTCCTCTCCTACTAAAAATTCACAAGCAAGTTGGATTTGACCATGACAGTAGGCATACTTTAACCCAGTATGTTCTCTCCAAATACATGAATGCTCAAACACATGTTCCACAAATTATAATGAGTAATTTCTAGCTGAAATTAGAGGTCAAAAAAAATACATCAGAAAGTGCTACTCTAAGTCATGGTATTTATGGAAAGCTCCCAGACTGCACTTACAATCCCTCCATATTAATGAATTATGGTTTGAGAAAACCCAATAGCTTTACAGAATCATTTAGAATTTGGTATCTTGCCACAGGATCCAAGACAATCACTGTTGCAAGCTGCAATCTGCTTGATAATTATGCAGTAACCTTAAAAAAGACTCTGCAAAACCAGGTGCAGATGTGACTGGCCTGAAACATTGAGTCAAAAGGTTTTGATCACATCACAGAATTTTGTGCACACCCAAGAGCAAGGCTGAGGAGATCAGCATGTCTGTCCTGTACTTCAGTTCTTTCTGTGGCCACATGTGGCTGCTTTTCCAGAGTGTGTGCAGCTGGGACTGAGCAACAAAAAAGCTGGAATCCAACTTGCAGCTAGGAAGCAGGAGCAACTTTATGAGAGCCAAAGCTGCCTACGTTAGGTTTAGCAGTGGATGCATTACACTGGGTACTGCTCTTCTCAGCTGCCCAGCCCAAAACAAAGAGAACAGCTTAGCAAGCAGGCTCCAACATTCAGTCCTATGTCTGCTTAGTAAAGAGTACAGAGTCAGTGGAAGTTTGAATGCTTTGATACTAGAGGTGCCATTGAGTTAGCAGGAAAAGGAAATCTAAACAGCTGTTTTAAAACAAACTGGGTGCAGGTAACTCTAAAGACTGGATGGCATTACAAGCCTGACTTCACAGCATGGCTGGACCAAACAAACTCTGATAACTTTACAACTACTGCTACATAATTTCACATTTTTTAAACTAACACCACTGTGAGCAAGTTCTGCCTGCAGGTGACTTTACATACAGAGTATTTTTTGCAAATTCCAGGATAATGTCTTTCATTTATAAGCAGCTTCATTAATTTACAAGTATGTGGCCCTGGTATATTGGCAGACTGGGTAAGTTTACACAGTTCACTAGTATCACTCACACAGTAATATGATACTAAGTCTGAAAAATAATCTGATTCTTCACAAGAAGCAGCTGTTTCAACAATAAGTATTTGATCTCAGAGGCAACATCCCCATTGCTGAATCAGTTTTGATTACAGAGTTACTGGACTGTACTAACATCAGGATTGCATTCCTGTGTCCTGTGACAGTAAAGAAAAAGTATGGACTCACTGAAGGGTGATCAGTTAACAAAATGAAGTCTGCTAAATCAGAGCTCAATGCAAACATTACATCAAGGATGATGTTAAACTAGACGTGTTTAAATTGTCCAAGAACACTGTGACAATGCTTTTAAATGCAACAGAGGACACCCAAACCTTACTGCATCAGGGTAAGGGAAATACTGATGCCTCTAGAACCGACATGATATTTGTCTGCACAGTAAAATCCACATGACTCAAATTACAGGTGGTTTACCTAGCACTAGTTATCTGAAGGAAGGAGCATTTCTTGACAGTCTTGAACAGCAGAGGAACAATATCCCAATGCAAGCTTACCCCTGTTCCTTCCCCACCCATGAGAGCATTTAAATGTATTCAGAAATCAGATGATTTAGAATCCTGCAAAAGGATTCTAAAGACATAAGCACTCATTAACCTGTAATGGAAAGAGTTTACCTTAAGCTGTCCCACTACCATACTGAGTATACAGCTATCAGGTGTAGGTTGGTGGTCTTGTGCTGTGATGCTGTGTTGTATTTTTTGGAAAGGGAGGCTCTGCAATGAAAAGAAATCAAAGTAAGGAAATGTACAGTAATTGAATTATTTAACTTACAAAAAAAGATTGAGCAAATCCAACATTATGAAGTGTTAGACTATTGTGGCAGTACTG
Source organism: Acridotheres tristis (assembly GCA_037013685.1). Taxonomy (NCBI): domain Eukaryota; kingdom Metazoa; phylum Chordata; class Aves; order Passeriformes; family Sturnidae; genus Acridotheres; species Acridotheres tristis. Next base: position 13,823,862 of record CM072898.1, read on the forward strand.
CACAGAGAACTGTTGCAAATGAGGGCACTACTCATGCGGGGTAAATTTTAACAGGTGTGTTTTTCAAGCACCAAAAGAGGAAATGTCACCATATATAATAAATTGTACCTTTTCCTACTCTAATTGCACTGCCTGAAGGGCTTCAGATCATCTGTAAGCTCAAAGTTCTTATGATGAAGGAACAAACCTCTGCTCTGAACTGTGTTAAAAGATTCCATCATCTAATACTTGAGGTTCACCAGACAACTCTGAATTTGCTTCTTTGTTAAAGTGGCTATGAATGGAAAGGAAAAGTAGAAGAAATCTTCAAGACTTGAAATCCACATTTCCACCCTTCCCCTTTTTAATTTCCTTGATACTCAGCCAATGTCAGTATGTCTGGAGAAACACCAAGGACTGGACAGTAATTCCTGTCTTTAAACTTAGACCACATTCACATTCCAACATGGACAATTCCAAGCAGTGAATGTGAAATATCTGTAAAAATGCAATTTTGGGACTGTTCTCCCAAAAGTTGCATTGCTGCTAGGTGCTTTAGTGGCAGTTCAGCATGGCTGGAGCTCTGGGTGACCATGTGGCAGATACTCAAAGTCCAGGAACTGCACAGGATGGCAGCACGTGGCTATTCAAACCTCAGGTGGCACCTGGATGCCTTTGCTGCATTTCCCTGGTTTGGAAACAGATTGAAATAGATCCAAATGCATACTTCAACAAGTTCTGCACTTCCCTCTAGTGGAAGGAGCCTCAAAGACTTCCTAGAAGGCCTAGATAGAGACACGAGTCCTGCAGTAACGGATATGAAGTACAATCTTGGCTCTACAAGCCTGATGCTCAAGGAAGAATTCCAGGAAGCTAAATCCTTAGATAATAGAGAACACAGAAACTGTGGAAGGATCAGGACCTGAGGAAGCAAATGAAGTGTAGTGAGCAGCCCTCTAATTAGAAGGACACTATTCAAGAACACAGCCTGCAGTGTTTCCTCTTGGCTGGAAGTGCAATCCCAACCAAGTCAGAAGTGCAAAGTGAACTGACTGCTTTGTACTATGGAATAGACATTTAGTAACAACACAAATCCAGAGCCTTCTTTTCTGAATGACCAGCAGACTGTTTTCCAGGGTCACCATCCAGAACTTGAATGTGCAAAATGCCCACACAGCCTGCACAAGAATAGGCTGGGCAGTTCCTTTGACAAAAGGGTACTCCAAAGCCTAGTCCCATCTCAGCACAAGAGCTTCTTGTTGAACAAGCCCTGCAAAAAGATTCTCTGGAAAAGGCAGAGGGATGAAGGGGAATTAATGCAATTGTGTCCAGGGAGGACGAAAGGCTTGGAATCAAGAGCTCAGCAAAACGGTGACAAGGAACCAAGGACAAGGCTGAGTATGACAGTGGCTGTTTCAAGTACCTGATTCCACAGGACAAGAGGAAATGGCCTCAAGCTGCATCAGAGGAGGTTCAGGTTGGACATCAGGAAGAATTTCTTGACTGAAAAGGTTAAGCATTGGAATGAACTGCCCAGGGAAGTGGTGGAGTCAGCATCCATGGAAGTGTTCAAGAAACAACTGGACATGGCACTTAGTGCTATGGTTTAGTTAACAAGGTGGTGTTCAGTCAAAGGTTGAACTCTATCTTGGATATCTTTTCCAACCTTAAAGATTTTATGATAGTCCTCTTCAGAGGAAAGGACCCCAAATAGCTGCCCAGCCTAGTGAGCTACTCATGTGATGCATTGGGAGAAAACCCACTGGAAAGAGTAGGAGTGTAGGTGACAGAAAAGATCAGATTTTTAGGATAGGCAGAAGCTACCTCAAAAGGATAGCTGCTTACAGACAACCATCTGTACTGCAGTAAAGGATTTTGTCATATGAAAAGTACAATAAAAGTGTCCAAAAAGCATGGAGCCACATAACAAGCAAGGTTTTTACCATCCTCTGACATTAGAAATGATCTTTCACTATGAAATGGTCTTTCACTATGACAACTATGGAATCTCCTTGAAGTCAGGTAAGAGAAATTAGGCAAGAATAAAGCTGAGTAGCATAAACTCACTGCTGGAAACAAGAATACCTGTCTCAGCTTCCTTCTTGGTCCAGTATACTCACAGAACTACTTAATTTTTTATCTCAAATGTTCAGTGTAAATCAGGCTGCCCCTAATTAGCACAGGCACTCTATGTGAAACAAGTTCAGCACCAATTAGGACAGAAGGAACAAGTGTCAAATCCCACTTTGTAACAAGGTACAGATGTGCCAGGCCTGCAGAGCAATGCCCATACAACCTTTCCCTACTATATTAGCAGACTGAAAAGGTGCCATACTATTGCTGTCACACAGCAAAGAAATTGATCTAAAAGAAAATGCCACCTCTTTGTTCTTACATCAGTTCACCAGCCAGGCACTGAAGGACGCAAGACCACAGAAGTGTGAAAAGAATTTCAGTGTCAAACTTTCAGGGATGTGCTGAACTGACTAAGCAGCTCCAGAAGCAGAGTAGGTGAGCACATGAAGCTGACACAGCAAAGGGAGCCCGGGCAGCTCAGTGCTGACAGAGGAATGCTGAACAACATTAGAGTCACTGTAAGCTGATACAGCCCATAATGAGCCACGGCAGTGGAAGGGCACAGAGTAACTTCAGTGCATTTCCTCCTTACTTTAAGCAGATGGATACAAGCCAGAAAAAAATCCCCTAAAGCAGAGTAGTGTGTCTTCACTCACCAATTATGACTGCAGCAGGCACATAAATCCAGAAAGTCCACCTTGCACCAGAGACAGGGAAGGCAAAGATGAGCTGTGTCACAGTGGGAAGGGGGCTGGATCTGCACTGGGCTGAATCCAAGGCAGCAATCAGACACTGTGGCCAAGCAAATGCTTGGCTGGTTGGGTATCTAAGTGGCTACAAGCCCAAAACTCTAAAGAACACTGAGTACACAAACAAGCAACCCTGAAGCTTGGGAATCTCCTCACCTACAAGCAAGCAGTCGCTGCTGTTTCTGAGATGTGCAGCCTTCTCAAAGGAACACAGGTACCTGAAGTACAGACCTGAGGGCAAACCTCAGTCTTTACAGTTAAAGATGCCTTCAGTGAAAGAAGCAATTCTAAAACACAGGAGCAGTAGTGGTGCAATAAGCCAAGTGCCAAGTTACAATTATTTTTCTTCTCAAGGTGTAATAAAAATGTCTGAAATACCATACTCAAAGCAGACTGTCTGGTGACCTAAAAAGCATGTCCTCTGCATATCTTGCAAGAGAAACAAACTTTCTAGTCTCATGACAGCTTGCAAGTATCCCGTGTTTTATAACAGAAGCATGGATTTGCTCAAAAAGATAAAAATTCTTTTAGTTTAACTAAACGACCATGGAATTCCAGTGTCCTCTCACTTGCTGAAGAGGAAATACATGTTTCAAAGTCCTGAACCATACCTGCTCATATCTGAACTGCTGACAAATCTGCATTGAGGATAAGTCAGCTTCTCCACTATAGAACTTATTTGCAGTTTACGTATCAGAAAACAAGTTGTTCCTTGCTGTAATGTGTCTAGCCTTTATCACAGACAGATCCAAGTAACAGGTTTGCTATTGCTTCTTCCTTGGCATGCCCTTAAAAGAGCAAAGGCACCTTTCACTCCTCTAGATCAGAGGCAGCTTATGCATTAGACCTTTTAAAAAAAATAAATCAATAATGTCAAATACAATTGCAGTCACCAAATAACCTTCCAAACTATGGAGTCAATTAACATTCCACCATTAGAGCTCTCAGTGGAATAACCCACTACACAGCAGTAATTCATAACATTTCTTGCAGAGCTAAGCTGGAAGCACAAGTTCAAGATTTTTTAACTGCTTAAGTGTAACTCAAATTTTCAGAGCCGATTATCTGCTAGTCTTCATAACTGTTTCCCAAAACATTCAGTAAGGATTACAGACTTACAGTGAGTTTTTCAACAATGGCCGCTTTGCCCTGGAACTGCTGTCCTTCCCACGTAAGGCATGATGCATCAATCTGAGGGAAAAAGAAAAATGTCATCAACTTAGGTAACCCTTGAGCAATCCTGATGAGACTTTGTTTATTTAGCATAAAATCCTCAGAATCCAGCTTTGAAAAGGGGCATAGAAAGAAACCAGCAAAATCAATTGAAGAAGTTTGGAATAATCAACTAAAAATTAAGTAGACTACATTTCATTATCGTAAGTCTACCAGCAAAAAGAGCTCCTGTCTTTGGATAAAAGTTAGATTTCAGAAGAAAATCTAAAGGATAAAAAAAATAAAAATTATACAGACACAAAGTCAAGCAAGTAGAAAAATATATGAAGAAAACTGACAACATGGGTTACACCACCAGGGTAGTGCTCCAACTCACCTAACTCAAGCAATTCAAAAGTGACAAGCCAGATCCCTACCTGGAATAGGTGACAAAAGTCTTAACTAACTTGAATTACACCACTAAAGATAAACTGAATCTTGTGGTGGAAGTAGTGATACAGGGATACAAACCAAATCTAAGAGCTCTCTGCTGCATTCCTGCATGCCATAAAATTTGTTTGCTCCCCTAGGGTCTTTGAAAGGAAAAAGCTCATCATTAAAAGCCCAATTCTACAGAATCTCCCTAAATTTAGACAAATTGTGACCTTGGTACACTTCAGCCACACAAAACAAGGTAGTCCCATTCTCCACAGTTCAGGAACTCCACAAAACAGCACACATCAGTGACCTGCATAATAGTTTTCCCAATTACATGTGCACAGGACTCTACATTGAATGATGGAAAGCAGAAAGACCCTAAGGGTGAAAAAAAGCCAGGAGGTCATTGTGTGGAAGGTCCTATCTCCAGGAATTTAAATTAGTTTGTGCTTACCACCATTTTGAGGACTGAATGTATTTTGGTAGTAAGATACAAACTACCAAGAGTCTCCATATTTAAAGTTGTAGTTAGAACACAAACTGCTTGGTTTCCTTTCTCTCTACGCTCTGTAAACAGTTTCCTGGGCAAAGTAAACCAACAATCTGGGACACAGCAAGTACACAACAATCCCAAGAGCAAATGGTATCAGTGCTGCTGGATATTGCTAAGGTATAAGGAGGGGTGTCAGAGGGTGTTGAACCATTCAAATCCTCAAGAGCTTGCTGAAACTTCACACAGCTCATCTAGCAGATGGAAAACCAGCCAGAAAAACAGGATATGTTGCTAGAAGACTTGTCAGCCTTGAATGTCTTGCTGCAACTCCTCAGCCACCCAGCAGCATTCTTCACCATCAGCAATCAACTCCACACACAGCACTTTGCATGCTCTGGAGGAATCTTCCCTCAAAACTAAAAGCTAATGTTCCTTTGGTTTGTTAGTTACAGTTTTTTAATTCTGGCATCCAAGTCTACTTAACTCCAAATAAGAAGCAAAATTTAAAAACTAATGTTTGAGGAAATTTTAACTAAATTTACATTCATTAAACATGTTATTCCACATGTTTAAACTGGATTTAAATCTATTTTGGTGTTCAGCAGATTAATATAGCATGAGGTCCAAGAAACACCTGCAAGAACTGCTAAACACAGGGTAGAACTTAAATTACATCCCACTTCAAGAGGGATCCAAGCAAATCCAAGCCTATAAATTAATGGCAAACTAAGACTAGAATGTTTGCTTTTACAGAGCAATTCATCACAGGATTATCATCAAACCCCTCCAAAAAAAAAAAATCACTGTCTATAGCTAAACAGGGCTTTTGTGAGTCTGACTGCCTGTAAGGCAAACAAAGCTCAAAGCAGAACTGAAACAGAAAACAAAAGCAATAAATAAAAGTGAGTGTGATTGCACTGACTGGCATTCTGGAGCCAGGATAAAGCCCACAATCCCACCCTGTGTATTCACACACATCAAAACAGGAAATCCCAGACACATAATGGGACAGAACCCCAGCCCTCTTTCTGTAGATACTTACATATATTGCTCCTAACTGAGTCCTGTCTGCATCAAAAAGCTGGTAGTAATGTTGTACAAAGCTGGATCCAATCTGCTCCCAGATAGGCTTGTCTCCCATTCTGAATCCTCAACCAGAGCCAGTGACTATAAACAAACAAACAAAATCATCAGAAAGATCACAGGAATAAGTCTAATACTTGGGTTTGAGTATTAACATCGAGAAACACAGATCCTCTCAACTGGCCTGAATTTTTCTTTGGGATAAGTAGGACAAACTACCTCTGTATCCTAGACTTGTAAATAAAAGTCTTGGATACTGAATGGTTTAATTTCTAATTATAGATTCGGTTTGTAGTGCTATTTCAGTGTGAGGTCACATCTCATGTACAAAAGTGGAGAATAAGAACAAATCCAAGTGTTACCACCCTGTCTTCAGATATTTCAGAAGTTACACCACCTGAACAAGCTGGCAAGTGCTCGCTGTTTCAACTTGATCTCATTTACTGTAAACAACTGACCTGTTAACATGGATTGTCTGCAAGTGGCTTACACCAACTGATTCATGTATTTAGCTCCTCAGGTATTTCACCATCCACAGGCCATTCTAAGAGTGTCCTGTCAATGGCACATAACAAGAATTAATTCACTAGCTCATTGTTTAACACAAGCTTACTGCCTGTCCTCTTCAATGAGGCTGAAGTAGACTTGACGTTTATCTTTGAACCAGTAATAACTTCAAGATACAAACCATGATTTTTCATAGTGGTGAGAATCTGCAGTTCCTAGTGAAGGTGCTGAAGGCATCCCACACTTCTGAACACAAGTCCCTCTATTCCAGAGGGATTAAGCACAGAGCATGTACAGCAGTCTAGACAGGCCCAAACTGATGGCTTTATCATGACATATTTTTCAAGAAAGAAAATTCATTTTTATTTATCCTGATCTCTCTCTGAAAGTCTGAAGAATTGTGCTAAAATTCAAAACACAAAAATGCTGCACTCAAACTCCCCTACATTATATTTTAAGAGCTGAGTTCACTTCAAACAAACTATACTTGCTTAACATCTAGATCTGTCAGCCAGTAGTCCCTCTTTGCAATCCCTGCTCAGGAATCTTGGAGTTACAGGTTTAAATTGCACTGCAAGTCTGGAAAGGTATGAAATTCTGTTTCAGGACACAGTACGTAATAGTTACTTTGGCTTCCTTTAGCTGTCAATTACTCACACACCTGTCTAAGACTTGACAAATTCCTAAGAGAAGCAAAACACACATTCCCAAGATCTCCACAGAGGGTACTCCCAGGCCCAGCTTTCTGTGCACAGCTGGGCAAGAAAGCTCTTTTCATATTTTGGGCCTCCAGCTGTCTGAGCTTTACTCAAACAAATGGGAACTGAAATGGGTTCAGACTCCAGGTTGGAAGTTTTAAGTCACACAAATTTGGCCAGACTTACAGAAGAGCAAATCTCTTTCATCAGATCAATGGCCTAACAGCAAGTAGCATCTGTGTTTTCAGAGTGGTAAATTCGACTACCAAGAACAGCTTTAAACATCCTTATTTCACAATCAGACACCTAGACAGTATAGTCAACATCAAACTCACCAAGCCTGCACACTAACAAAAATTCAGTCTTGTTGCCACACCACTATTGTTTCAACTCTCCAAAGATATCTGCAATCTGGTGTTAGTCACCATCATGAGCTCTCCACTGATACTTGAGTACATACCTCAGTCTGGAGGAGTTCACCCAGTGTGGTCACTCCTTTGGGAGAACATATTGCAAATTAAAAAAACACCCAAGTACAACAGATACAAAAAAATAAACCAAAACCAACCCCACACTCACCTTCCAAACAACTTAAACCTAGTTCTTTACAAATAGAAAGGTTGTACTGATGGCACATCCATAATTGCTGCATATCAGCCTAACCCGGAGTTGATTCAGAAATCAAATAACTTCAGCCTGTATTAGGGGATTTTAAGCTGAAGGAAAAACCACCCTAAAACCACGACACCAACTCCCTGGAAACTCTCCTGCCCACTATGCTGAGAGGTAGGACTCAAGTCATATTTGGAGAGACCAGAAGTAGTAGAACTTAAGTTTGATGTCTGCAGTTTCCATTCCAGACCTGTGGGTACCTAGAAGTGTGTGGTTTGGGATGGTTGCAGTGGAGCCAACAATCAGCACAGTGAAAATCACATTGATTCACTTTTTATGGATCATCATACCTTCAACTTCCAACACATGAAGTTACATCACTATCAGATATTCCTAAATACTTAAGGCCAAATCTAGTTGACAGTATTGATGCTCAGCAGTCACACGTCTAACACTGAAGTCAAGGACAACAAAATAACCACCAGCTTATTCTTCTGAAGCTTAAACAAGTTAGCTACTGCCATATTAAACCTCCCCACACACAAGATGTGCATCCACCCTTAGCAGCTCCCTGTACCATCATACAAACCCAAGATCAAGCTGCATGCCAGCACTGCACCTCATTTAGTCCCTCAAGGCACAACAGCCTCACTCAAGCACCAGATGCCTTCTGTTCAATCCTGAAACTGTGAGAAAGCCTTAGAGACTGCAAGGAATGAAGGAATTTTAAATATGGAAAATAGAATTACGGTTTCTAGATCTAAAAATTAGTACGTTAGCTTGCTATCTCCTCCTAAAAAAAGTATTTGTATTTTGATCAGTAAAATACTATTAAATAAATAAAATAAAAAACAGCATAAATTTGACCAGTTATAACATTGATTCTATTGGAAATGAGAACAAGCTAAAAAAAAAAAGTTAATGATCCTTGACTAATTTTTTTTGTTTGCTACAACCTTACTCTCTTTCCCGTGCCATTCACACATGGTTTTGCTGAACACTCATTCTTCCTGGAAAGGTTTATTTTCCTTTTCTGATTTGTCACCTTTTCCTCCATGCTGTCCTGTGTTTTCTGCCTGTCATTACAGATGTAAGAAGCTTAGAGATGTACCTAAAGAAAGAACAAGATGGGAGTGATCTGTGTCATCAAGCCCAGTCCCTTTCAGTGAGACACAACCCATATAAGACTGTATTGATACACTTATCAGCACAGTATTTTTAAATATAATATAAAAGGCTTTAAGATCTGTTGCAAACCTGGGAGGAAAGCACAGGTTCTGATGTTGTCAAACACTAGTGCAACACAGAGGTGCTTCAGAGCCATCCAGCCAAATCCATCCATGCTTCACTCAAATCTGTCTGTAGTTACAGAAATAAGACTATTCACTTAATATAATGCCAGATAAAAGAAGTTTCAATAAACTAGAAAGCTCCTAAGATGTGACACTGCTGTCCTTTCAAAGGCACCTGCTGAAAGTTACTATTGTGTAAGTGCATTACTGGATATTCCACCTTAATTCCCCATGGAAAAGGAGATCATTTCCTTAAGCTAATTAATTTCCTTTCCTTTGTCACTTCAAACCAAACCTACCTCCTCACATCCACTTAAGAACATCATGGTCCATTTGATTAACAGCTTCTTCACAAAAGCACAGTAGTAAAGCTGGGCTATCAGCACATAGTGTAATACTTAATTTACATTATTCACTCTATTTCTTGCAATCTGCTCGTACTAGAGTATTTATCCTTATCCCAAATACCACCCAGTAATCAGTGCTGAAGCAGAAACCCAATACAGTGCACAAAAGCTGCAGCTACCAGTAACTCTGTCTTCAAAAGGTATATGCTGACACTGCTGAACTGAATCTCCACAGGGGCCTCTTGCAGTGATATCAAAACAAAATTCTCCAATACCTTTGCCAGGCTGCACACTGACATGTCAAGAGTAAATTCCATCCCTCTACACATCTCTCACCACAATCCCTAAACATCTCATCCTACAAGGTACCAGGGCATCCCTGCTGACTGCTTTGCATCCATCTGCTTTAGCAGGTGAGCAGGACAAACTGCAGTTAAAAAAAACAAGTGGGTGCAGCACTCAGTGCCATGGTTTAGTTGAGGTGATAGGGCATGGGTTGGACTCAATGATCTTGAAGGTCTCTCCCAACCTGGTGACTGTGTGTGACCCAGCAAGCAGCAGCAGCACCAAAGAGAAAGCTGCACCCATAAGACAGAGACCTGCAAGAGAACAGAGCTTCCATATGGGCTGTAAGTGACCTTGAGTAAAACTAGGGTCACACAGCCTCAGGCAGACTTTTTAATACACAAAAATCCAAAAATACAGAATCTTTTCTATTGCTTGTCCCAGCTTTGGTGTCTCTGTCTACCCTCACCCCTCCTGCCTTAGCTCTGGGTGGGAGATTAGCAAGAGCACACCAACGCTGCCCATAACTCCTAAGGGGAACTCAGTCCTTCAAAGACTCATTTCTGCCACCAGTCTCGATGAAACCTCTTCTCCTACTGCTTCCTTCATATGATTCTCTGTCAGTTTGCTGCAGCACAAAGTCCATCTTCCTGTTCATGTGGCATCACCAGGGCTACTAGAAGGGTAGCTTGAGGAAAAGTCACTTTTTTAACTTGGAAAAACAAGACTAATAAAGAGATTGCCAGATTGTCTTTTCTGAAACACAGTGACATTTTGGAGCAGGTGAGCTACTGTCACAGCAGTATGGAGAAAGAACAAAAAGTTGCTTCAGCCAGCAGTTATGCTTTATCACATTCTCAGACCTGGACACATGTAAGCTTGCTGCTATCAATTAAAAAATTAAGTCATTCTGAATTGGAGCAAGGTAGGCCTGCAATTCTAAAAGAATACTACATTTTCTGAAAAAGTCAAGAAAAGCTGGCATGAGCAATAGTAAAATATAAATTGGTAAAGAAAAACAGGAAAAATGTGCCAGGCGTTGCGAAATTTAAAAAGCAATCTGTATTCAAAGATTCAATGAACCACCACAGGCAAAGAAGGTCTGTAAAGTCCTTCTGGTCTGCAAAACATTAAGAAAAAACCCACTGAATTTAAAGAGGAAAAACCTCAAACCAACACATTCTAATGCTAGTGGAGAAAACTGCCTTCTATTATTCAGTCATGACTATATTTATTCCACAAGTAATCTCATCATAAATAAACCATGCTCCCAGGATAGTAAAGCCAGCCCAACACACCACCAAGGTAAAACTCTTAAGTTTGAATTCAAGCTTGTTTTCTGGAAGACTTGAGAATCAGCGCAACAAAACAGCACCATCACCACCCTTAAATCTGCACTGCTGCTCCAGTGACACATGTGAACCCACAGCAAACATGATTCAGACCATCAGTTGCTGCACCCTTCACTACTGATTAACAAAAGAAAATCAGGACAATGAAAGTGCTCTCAGCTTTTTCAGTTCCTGATACTCTTGCAATTTCTATCATGCAGGTATTTTAGATCACTCAGATTAGAGAGTCAGCAATCTTTAGACTGGTAAGTAAAATAGCCAACAGGTTTAGATTACTTTTCCTTCAACTGGTTTTCTTTTGCCACTAAAACTTGTAAAGACAGGAGTGTCTCCAGTGTGCACTTTCTAGGAACACAATGGAACCAGCACCACAGGACCAGTTAATCTTCTTTCAAACAGGTCATCTATTCAACTCCACCAAGAACCACTTGATAACAGATCATCCTCCTCTAGCAAAGGATACACTCCTAACAGAGAAACTATGCAAATTATCACAGAATAAAGCAGGTTTGCAACGAACCTCCTCCAACTCAAAGCAGGAGGACAAACCTGTTCCCCCGCCTGACTGCCCTCATACAGAGGGCAGCTGTCCCCTGTCCTACCCGAATCCCATCTGTTCCAGTTATGCCCTGCCACGAGGCATCCTGAGAAAAGCCTGGCTCCATTCTCCTGATAATGGCCTGTCAGAGACTGGAGGCTGTGATTAAGTCCTGCTCAAGTCTTCCCTAGACTAAACAAGCCCAGGCCAGACAGAATGCACAGCAACACAGGGATGCAGAAATACTGGAACTTTCTGAGGGGCATCATGCCTCATCAGCCATTTATCTTCAACACATTGCATCTCTGTCTGGTAAATGCCAATTCAGCAGCCAATCTTTCTCCATTTGAAAATCTATACAATTTCCAGTTGAGGAACAAATTTATGCACTCAGAGACTGAAGGAAAGAAGTGCTTCTCTGACGTATTTCACAATTATCTCCACAGCAGTTGACTGATCCATAGAGCAGAACCCTCTGCGAACTACAGCTCAAGGCCAATCAGAAACCATTGACTTCAGAGACCTCCACCATGTAATTGCCATGGACTGCTCTGTGCAAGAAATTACATTATCCTAAATATGCTCTTACAGCTAAAAATAATTAAGTCGAGATATGTGAACAGTGAAAGAATGGAAAGGGAGAAAGGGGAAGATAAGGTCCAGCCTATTTCCTTCTGGGAAATACATTTACTTTCCCCTTCTTAGTGTTTTTATTCCTCCAACTTCGTTAAAACAAATTAATGAGGGAATTATGCCAACCTGAAGTACATTTTTTTTTTAGAAATGTCAGCAAGTGTAAGGCCACTGGTACACAAAGCACCTGGGAAAGACTCTGGGAAAGGTTTCACTGTGCCTGCAGCTTGATGCTCATCCCAGCTGCAACCTGACAACCCAAGAGAGCCACATGGAGTCAGTCAGGATGATTTTCAAATATATAGATATATATTACACATAACTGGATAGAACATAATGTTTTGTTCTTAAGCAAAAGCCACAATGCTACACAACTGCCTTTTTTTCCAGAGTATTCTTCATGCCAGCCAAAAACTGAATTCAAGTTTTTAAGTCTGAAGCCACATTTCCTTTCCCCAAAATGAATGCAGGACTGCTCAGTTAAAAAAAAAAATAGGGGAGGCACTGGGGAACTGGAGGTGAGAACTGCTACATCCTGTTTTTCTTTACCTTATAGACACAGTAACAAAACATTTAATGGCCAAACTTGCCACAATATCTATGAGTTTCAAAACAACTAAAAGAACAATACTTGCAATGTTACCAACTATCAATATATATTGCAAGTCCTAAACTTACCATACTCTACACTTTCACTAGCTAAATGATTCTCTTATTAACAGGGACAAAAGAAATCCCAGCAGAGGGAACTGCAGAAAGTTGTTACATTTGCATTTTCCTAAAGAGCTGAACAAACACAGATGTTAAGTAAATATATTTCAAATCATCTAACAAGTAACTTGCAACCTTTTAGACAAATAATAATTAGGGGCTCAGCGGGAAAATAGTTAAATAGTCCAAAATTGAGTCGAAATATCACCTCACTTAAAATGAGATCAGGCATTTCACGATATAATTTTGCTACTTCCAGGTGAAGGTCTGTGAAATGCCTTTTTTTTTTGTTTCTGCTAAAAGAAAAAGTCACTACACACAAATCAGTGCTTGAATACAGCTTCTCAAGAAGACTAAAGAGTATTAACTTGAGATGGCAGCTGATTAAGGAATGAGAATTCACTTTCAAGCAACGTTTCTGCACCCAATTCCCATTCAAACCTGGGCTTTTTTTTTTCCCCAGTTCAACTGCAATACAGTATGTCCAGCTCTAAGATATATTTACACTGGAAATTATGGACTTCAAATGAGCCGAATTATTATTTCAGCCTGCCTCATACAATAAGTTCAATTTGAATTATAAGAACAGACTTTTGGAGATTTAAATGTCTTCAGAAAGCGATCTCACATTAACAGAATGTAACACACACTCCTTGCTACTGCACACCTTTACAGGTTTTGATTGCTTTCAAAGCTGAAAAGTGGCAACAGAGAAGAAAAAGAATTATCTCTTCCAGATTATACTGGAAAATGGCAACTCAAAGTAGAAAACTACATGGCTGCAGCAGATCACTGAGCACAGGCAATTTGGTAGTTTCACTCCAAAGTAGCATGAACCTTTCACGTTTAATGTGACAAAGTGATTCAACCATGTCAGGTAACTTCAGTCCTCTCACAACCTTCTGGCAAGACAGAAAACAGCGAGAACATTAAAACCGAGTACCCCATCTCCCCTGCACAAACCATCTCCTCGCAGCTCACCCCCTTTACTCCCTTCCCTGCGATCCCGAGCCGTGGCACAGAAGCACCGTCGGGCACCAGGCCGAGGAGAAGCCTCGGTGCCTCTGAGGGTCGCGGCGGCAGCGCCGGGGCCAGCGCGCCCGGGGAGTGCCGGGGCTGCCGGCGAGGCGAGCGAGGCACAGCCCGCAGCTCCCCGGTATCCCCCGGCCCCGCCGCAGCGATCGCTCCCCGAGCCTGCGGGCCGAGCTCGCCCCTGCCGAGGCCCCTCGCTCCCGCCAGGAGAGCTGGGTCGGGGCCGCCCACCCCCCTCAGCCCACCCACATGCGGGGCCCGCCAGTCCCGGGCACGGGCGGTGATGGCTCGGCTCCCGCCGCCGCCCCTCTGGGACCGCGCTGCCGGCGCCTCAAAGACGGGGAAGGTCAGAGCGGCTCTGGCCGGCGGCTCCCGCCCAGCCTGGCCCGCGGCAGCCGGCAGCGCCCCGCGGCGGGGATGGGGCTGGGCCATGGGCCGCGAGGGGCGAGCGCGGGGTGTGGCGGTGCCGTGTGCCGGCCCGCGGGCGGTGCCGGTCCCAGTCCCGCGGCCACTCCCGGTCGCGCCCCCCGCACTCACCCGCGGCTCCCACTATGGCGGCGGCAGCGGCCCCGTGCGCGGCGCGAGCCCCCTCTGCCTCTCTCGCCCGCGCTCCCGCCCCGCCCCGCTCCGCCCGGCCCCGCGGCATGCCGGGACAGCGAGTCACATCGGCCGCGAGACACGCGCTGGGAGGGGCGAGCAGAACTACAACTCCCGACAAGTCCCGCGCCGCACCCCGCGGTGGCTCATTTGAATGAAGGAAGGGGCCCGCGCGCCGCTGGGCCCGCGGCGGCGCCCCGGAGCATTGTGGGATCGTGGGGGAGCGGGGCGGGGTGGGGCGCTGCGCCTGGGGAGTAACGGGGACAGGGATGGATCCTTTGCGACATGGTTGTACCTCTTTGGGATAGGATTATCCCCCTTTGGGAGAGGACTGTCCCCCTTTGGGACAGAGCAGGACCCGTGGCCCTGAGTGGGGACGTGGGTGGTCAGCCACAGAACTGCAGGTCCTGAAGTTAATTTTAGTCCCCCCCATAAGAGCTACACAATAACAAATTTTTTAAAAATTGCTCGACTTGATTGCAGTGAAAAGTTAGCAAAGAAGGTGTGGGGTGGTAGAAAAACACCTTCAAATAAATACTTGTGAACATGTAAGTGGTCTAAAGAGCGTGGTTTGGTTGTCACTGGAGCCCTCCCATATTCCCTGAAGCAGCAGCAGCAGAGAGGACTCATTAGAGTACAGGAGCTGTCAGGATTTAGGATTACCTGCCTAAATGGGCCGTGGACAGAGTTACATTCCCAGATTTCTTGTGCTCCTAGAAAGCTGAACTGGTAGGTGGTCTTGTACTACAATGGTGGATATGGGCTACTTAGGGAATACATGACTTGTTCAGTGCTTGAGCTCTGCAGCTCGGGGATGCTGGGCAAGAATAAATAAAATTATTAACACTCTGGGCCAAGAGCTCTCATATTATTACATAAAAACTTTCAAAAAACTGAAAAAATAAACAAAGTGAAAACCTACCAAAAAAAAAAAAGTAGGTACAGAACCCAAAAAGGGAGTCACTATTAATCTCTAGAGGAATTGTTATGAACTTAAGGTTTTCCCTTAGAATCATAAAAGCCATTTAAAATAAACATTCTTCAAGTCCCCTTCTAGGGCTGACATTTGATAATACACAGAAATGTGACAAGCAAAAATAGTCAAAACTGGTAGAAGAAAAATATTTCAAAGGTACAGGCTGGATTATAATACAGAAAGGTGAGGGGTTGACAGAGAAGAAAAATGTTTGCATTGAGCAGCAGCAAAGATTTTTTTGGCAGCATAGTAAGGTGCCTTCCTACAGAATTAACCTTTTAATTCCCCCGAGGTATGGTTGCTCACTTCCTTAATTTAGCAGGAAATGGGAGAAAGTGTGCATGAGGAAAAGTGTCTGCCTTTATCAGAGTTTATCCCGCATTGGAAAAGACCCACAAGGATCATTGGATCCAGCCCCAACAATCACACCATGTGCCTGAGAGCACTGTCCAAACACTTCTGAACTCTGGCAGCCTCGGTGCTGTGACCACCTTTGCTGGTTCTTTAATTGGCCTAAACCACTCTAAAAACCATTCCAGGACCCCCAAACCCTCTGAGTTTTTTGTCACTTCCCATGATCTGACCTCGCCCATCACAGAGACTCTCCACAAACACTCAGTTTGTTTCCCCTGGGCTGCACAAAGGTTTAGTTTGCACCAAGTTCTAGTCCCATCCCTGGGGCTGGGTATACAGTGGTGGAGGGAACATCAGCCACGTGGACCTAGAGACCTTTTTAAATAAGGGGCCACACGCTTTTTTCCTCTAACTCCCCTAATCCTTCCAAAATGTGTTAATCTGAATCTCCCCAGATATGCTCATAACCAGTCCTCTGGATCTGCTGTCACCATCCAGAAGTGGATAATCCTATTGTTTGGCTAGGGTTTTTTTTTTGTTTTGACAGCTTTATTTCAATCCTTCGTTCCAATAAACTTATTTGCTCTCCTTCCCTGTTAGTTCTTTTAAGACATCTGTCTCTAGTTGTTTCTCTATTTCGAGTCTTCTGGAATAATCACAATGTGCCTGTACCAGGCACGCTCCCAAGGTGGCACACACGCTCTCTTTACCACATCCTCTTCTGCTGCAGCAGCACTGCTGTGTCTCTCTACCACCTCCTCCAGCCCCAACCCTTCTCCTTCACCCATTCCATCCCTAAAGGAGAAGGGGCACAGCCCTGACTCCCCACAAACCCCTCTGTTGACATCCTGCGGACTATGCCAAGTAAGATTGTGTAATCTGACAAAAACAAGGTAAGTAACATATTCAAAAGAGATTTTATTACCAAGCAGCTGGCAAAGAGCTTTCATTTGCTCAGCATGGCTCTTGCTGGCAGAGGGCCAGGATCCCTCCCTGGGTAGCCAGGAAGTTGGTGCATCACCGTGAGGGATCATGACCAGAGGGATGGGGCAACAGTGAGCAGACACATGTTCATGGCCAGGTATGGCAGGGAGGTCCCAAGTGCCATCAGGGCACCAGAAAGCTGCTGTGGGGTGCAAGGGACTCAAGTGACATGGGAAAGCTGTCATCTGCCAACTGAGGGAGCAGCTGTTCTTACAGCGGTGACAGACTTGTCCTTGGATGACTCCGGAGATGACTCCATCAGTGACTTCCTGGATGACTTCATGGATTACTTCCTGGATGACTTCATGGATGACCCCATGACCACAGATGACCACAGATAAGATGATTCATCACTCTGCCTTTCTACTTCCTTTGGGTTTTCTTCTTCCTCCTGCAGTATTCCCACCCAGTCCGTAATGTCCAATGGAAAAGATGGTGCACTGCCCTTTATGTGTATTCCCATGTTTTGCCTTCTTTATTTCAGTATCTTCTTATATTTTTCATTTCCTGAAGGAAAAATTATCCACAAATAGAAGCGTGGGTACACTGCCAATTCCGTTTAAGATGGGAAGTCCCAATTCCCCACCACTGGCCTCTCCCACAAACAAACACCTCAAGCCATCTATGAAAAATGGAGCTGCTGCTCCTCTCTGAATCCTGATATTCACTCTCATTTACCTTCCTCCTCAGAGAGGACCATCTCATCCCCTGCATGTCATGCAAATCCAAGCCTGCCAAAAGCCCTGCCAGCCTCTCTTACAGTTTTCCCAAGCTTTTCTGCCTAGCCATCATCTTTCCAGGCCTCCAACAATGTGCTGGCAAGATCTGCAGGATGGCTCCTGGGAGACAGCCCAAATGGGCTCAACTGCTCAAGACTCAGGAAGCAACCAGAGAGGGTCAAGTGTTGGTCTGGCAGCCCCTCCAGACTTGGTGCAGATGGGTGTGAGCTGCCCAGTGTGCTGTGCTGGGAGAAAAAAACGGGATCTTCCTGGAAGAAGATAGGCAGTGCTCACCTTTCAACATGCAGGGCAGGTCCGTGGTAATCGTAGGGAAGGTCCCCTCTCCTTTCAGGTGGATTTCTGCTGGTTCCATATGAGCCACTTGAATCTGGAAAGTCCTGCAGAAGACTCCTGGCTTTCCTGGCAGATAATAGACTTTCAACACTTGCTCTTTGCCAGGTGCAATGGAACCCTGCAGGGACAGGAGAGGAGGAAGGGACTGCATCAAAGAAGGTTTGATGAGGATGGTTCAGGGGACAGACAGGCTGAGAAGACAGGTTCTCATCTAAAAGATGAGATGAGAGCTTTGCTGCTCATGGCATATACCCTCTGCCACCTCAACAAGGCCATGCTCAACAAATAAAAGCTCTTTTGCCAGTCTCTGTAGAAAAGGAGTGAAATGTCTGCACTCCCAGCAGGGCCAGCAGCCTTTGTCATAGCACATCAGCAATTCCAGGCTGGTGTCAAAGGGCCTGACCCCTTATAATGATCTCAACAAAAACACCTTCTGCCTCTGTGGATACATCAAGGGTGCATGAGTGCATCCTGACTTATGGTTTCGTTCAGACATACATCTCTGGAAATGCAGGAGCAGAGACTAGGATGAGAACTGGCAGGAAGGGCCATCCTCCTCTTTGGGTTTCCAGAAATGCTGTCCAAGCCCCAGGCTGGGCTCACACCAGTAAGGCTGAAGGAAAACACAGCTCTGGGTGACAGGACACAGCTGCAGCTTTCCATGGCACACTGGGCTGGACCCTTGGCTCCCCATTCCCGTTCCCACTGCAGGGAGAAGCAGCTGAGCAGGACAAATCCTGCCCCTTGGTCTCCTGAGTTACTCCTGCACACAACATAGCTGCAGCTGATGCCTAAAGAGGCTACCTAGAACAGAGGCTAGACAGTGTTAAAGGAACAGAATAGATATTTATTTAAAAGGCCTTCAAAGGATATACCTTGGGCAGTGCAAAAGCCTGGCTGAGGCTACACCCAAGATGCATGGTGTGTCACAAGTCTTCACACTTTTATAAGTTTTGGTCCGTTTACATATTGGGGTTAATTGTTCAATTACAGCTTCAGGTTATGCAGTCCCATCCTTCCAGATTGCTCTCCTCAATTTGCTGTTGTTTACTTTTTTTTTGGGCCTGAAGCTGCAATGGTATCCTTGGTTCTCGGGCTTGAAAAGGAGAACTTGCTAACACTTTATATGAAGTTCAGGGTTATATACTAATGCAGTACGGAATCTGGAAAATATGAAAGCTAAAACTCAAGGCATCATTCTCCCCCTGAAGGGAAAAGGGAGCCCAGCCAAGCTGCCAGCACCAGGATGCTGCTACAGCAACTGACTGCACGGCCCACGCAGGGCTGTGTCTGCAGATGCTCGCAGGAGGAGGGCACCAGCGTGTCATTCCTTGCACAAGAACACAGGAAACAACGAGAAAGCCGTATTTGGCTTCCCCTTCCCATTCCAAAGACGGCCAAAGATGGGAATACTGCTAAAGCTCCAGGACATCCAGGCAGGACTGAGAAGCTAGGATGGTGGGATGATGCAAACTCTTCTCCTTGCTCTTTCAGCCCTGCTCCTCCCTGGTCGCCTCACTGCCCCACAAAACTCCTGCAGAGAAGCAAAGCTGGAGGAAGGAGGGACCAGCACAGAGACTGTGCAGTTTCTAGCAAAGGAGCTTCAAACCCAAGCAAGGAATATGTAAATGCTGCTTAGTGCTGGCAGCAGGGAGGCAGGGACAAGGAATAAAATGACCCTCAGAAGAACCAGCAGCACCCAGCTCCAGTATCAGCACAGCCAGAAAGCTCAGCACTTGTGCCTCTGGCCAGTGTTACCTGCCAGCCAAGGCCATGGGGGAGTTTAGTAGGTGAGCACTTGCTTGATCTCTCTGCCTCCAGCAGCAATTATAGCCCTGTCTCTCAGGGCTGGGCTTGGGGGATTCCCCCCCATCACTTTTTTCCCCTCCTTCTTTACCCCTTTTTTCCTTTAACTCTCTCCTGGGCCACCTCTCACAGGGCCAGAGCCAATGATTTGTGCTACTCACTGTGGTGGGCAGGACCAGGGGCACACCAGGCAGAGGCTTTGCTGCAGTGCCAGTGCTGGGGTTTGGCACCACGTAGGTGAATTCAACAACCCCGGTGTTCTGCAGGGTCACCTTTGCTTTGAGGACTTTGTTAAACACCTGGAGAGAGAATAGAGGAGTGGGAAGTTATAGGTACAGGCCTGATGCTGGCAATCTCCTTCCTCTTTCATGGGGTTGAAAGCAAACAGCCACAATGCAACCACACAACTACAGAGAGGTGATAAAACCATCTAAGGGCCAGTAATAAATGAACCAGGGGACACAGGTCCTCTGCAGTCTGAGGGGTCACCAACAGCCAGGAGAAACAAAGGAGGTCGCACTGAGGCATTCCAGAAGAAAAGGCACCTGCAAGCAAATATTGGCAAGAAATATACAGGTGACAAGAGTGACACACAGGGCAACACAGACAGGCCAGCAGCTGGAAATATCTGTGGGCTTTTAACTGAAAAGAAGTAAAGTGGGGATTGCTCTGGGACAATCTCTTCAGCTACTGAGTAACTGAAAGCCCTGCTTCCTCCCCAGATTATTTTGTGGATTAAGCAAGAGCATTAGACAGAGCATCTCCTTGGGGCTCAAGGTTTTGGAGCAGATCGGTGGAGGGATATCTCAGGGACATGTGCCTCTGGACATCTTCACTGGGACCCTTGTCTTCCCCAGCAGGCCTGTCAGGTGCCTTGAGGAGGACGGTCTGATGTCCCTCGACCAGGGGGAAGGGAGGGGAGGGGTGGAGATGGCCAATTTAAATCAGCTTGGATGCTGGACATATCCCTCTAAGTTTGTGTTCTAAGCCCCAGAGCCAACAAAGGAGCTGAGAAGGGGAGAGAGCCTGGGATTGAGGTGGGCAGGAACCCATTGGCCATGATTCCAAGACAAGGAGCTGTGCCAGGAGCAGCCTGTGGTACCTGCAGCCCCCAGTCAATCTCCTCCACATCCAGTTGGTAGCTGGGGCACGAAGCCTCCCCAGTCACCACCACCTCGTAGGTGGGGCCTCCCTCCACGTGGCACAGCGCCGTGACACGGGCAATGATGTTGGCGTGGCCAAAGAAGGTGAAGGTGACCAGCTGGCTCTCTCCTGGCTGCAGCTCACCCCACAGTGGCTGGACATCAAAAACCTGCAGGGAGGACAGGACAGATTGAGGTGTTGAGTATGGAAATGGATGCAGAATAGCAGCTGTTCATTGGAGTAAAGTGCAGTCATGGCTGGAGGGGCCTGTTCTCCAAGCACAGCCAGAATCACCCTAATCTCAAGCTGTGTCCATGCCACTGACCAGTGTAGGGATCATGGGGAAAATCTTCTCCCATAATCACTTATCCATGAGTACACACTACATTAAAGTAAACTGGAATGTCTCTTGGCAGCAAGAAATTCTCTCTGCTGCAGAATTTGTCTTTGGAAACGCTTCTCACTGCCTTCAGAGCAACAGGAGAGTTGGAGGTGGGAGCCCCTGCAGCTGGGGGAAGCCCAGGACAACTCATCTGACTTCTGAGGCTTTTCCCTCTCTCCCTGATTTACATGCTGCCCTCTCAAGCTGCTACACCCAAAGTTCCTACAAAATTTTCCTGTCAACCACCTGATGAGGTAAATGGGAGCAATGCCCTCCACAGGTGCTGCACAGGGAATGTCCTGGGACAGCCCTACAAAACGTCCCCCACGGCCTCTCCAGTGACCAGTTGCTTCAACAGAGTTTTGTGATGGGCTTGGAGGGATGTGAGGCCCCTCTCTGAGCAATGCTGAGGGCCACCAGTGGGAATGGGGCTACAGAACCACTTTCCACATTGGGAACATGGACGTGAGACAGATTCCCACTCACCTCCTGCATGCCAGGGTTGGGGTGCTTCACCTCTGAGAATTGACTTAATCCCCTCTTCCTCACCGGCCTCTGAGGCTCCACAGCAGTGGATGACAGTGCCTGGAAAACAAGCACCATGGGCTGCAGTGAGCAGCTGGCTGGTCTGAGCAAGGTCCCTCTGCTGCAGGTTCCACCACCTCGCCATATCAGGAGCTGCTGAGAGGGGATCTGGGCACCAAACAAGTGTGAAAATGTCCATGCCATCGGTCGAGTGTGGGTCTAAGCTCACTCACAGATGAGACCTGGGCTGCATCTGCACTTCCTGCATCAAACTTGCATGAGGGAACTGGGTGCCCCCAGCACTCAGGCAGGGAGGGTTGGAATAACACAATCTCTGAAGGTCCCTTCCAAGCCAAACCATTCCAGGATTCTAAGATGGCCACTTGAATTTCCCTGGTTTACTTGTGCATAAATGGCAACAACTAGGAAATAAAGATGATTTTATGCTTCTTTCTGAAAACATTCAGCCACACTATTTGTTGCATCCAAAGGGCTTTGTTTCTCCTGATTCAGAAAAAAAGTGGCAGAGTTAAAACAAGTGGTATTTGTGTGTGAGCAGGTACAACCCCTCTCCTTAAACTTAATGCCAACACTGGGACTTTAGGAAATTCTTCTGCTTCCTTACATCTTTTTTTTATTGCCTCTTGAGCAGCCTCTGTTCCCCATAATGCAGAACAAGGGGCCACTTCCCAGACCAAAGTGCTTATGTTAACCAGGCAAGCTGGCAGACAAAAAGCCCTTTTCCTTGCATGGAGGAAGAGACAGGCACTTTGCAAAGTCTGGCTTTATACAAGATGCTCTGGGGCTGTCACTGCAATACCAACTTTCAGGTGAAGGCAGAGATGTGAGTGCTCTAGCTGGGTTGGGAAGGGGGTACATGGAGATCAGGACTTGTCATGGCTTAGTACAGGAAGGAAGCTGGAAGCCTTCTTATCATGATGCAGATAAAGACCTCGTTTTACATTGTAAATAAAATAAACCCAAAAAATCACAAACTCAGCACAGGTCTATAGGATCTGAGTGGGCTTCTCTGGGCAAAATTTTCCTATTTCTCCCTCCCCCGACAGCCCATGTCCAGCTGCCACTCTCAGGGCACAGGACAGAAGGGCAGCAAAAAGAGAGGTTGGCACGAGCATGACTTTCTGGTGGAAAGCTGAGGAGACAATGCAAGCAGTAGGTGCATAAGAAAATCTACCCCTGTTTCCAGGGAATCCTCTGCATCTGCTGGCTGCTGGGCAGAGTTCTGTATTGTTTTTGGGGTTTCGGTCAGCTCCTCCACACTTTCAGTCTTGGAGTGTCTCCTTGGAAACCCTCCCTTCTTCTTTGATGACTGGGGTTTGAACTTAGGTGGTGAAGGCCTGAACCTGGAAAATAACATAACTATGATCATGGACTTGTAGTGGGAGAGAGAGATGCCTGACAGAGCAGCTCTTCACCAGGATGCAGCCCCTGGCTGGGTGCTGGTGTGGTGAACTCAGTAACAGCCACTCCAAAACCAGGTTGGAGCAGGTCCATGCTGGAGCAGAACAGGGATGATGCACATACCTGATGGTGTTCACGTGGGGGTCTGTCAGGAATGACCAGCGGTACTGGGCAGGAATTGGGCCACAGTTGGTCATCTCCATATGCAGCTCTTGTTCAGTGTGATTTATGATGCAGCCAAAGTCCACGGCCTCGGCCTGGAGATGGAGATTTGGGAAGTAGACTTCTCCCCGCACAGTGATCTGCTCCTCGTGAGGATGCTCCATGAAGCGCATCCTGAGCGCCCTCTCTGCCACCCGACTGTTCAAATCCTTCTCATAAGCCGGGTCAAACTGGATGCAGAGATGAAGTTCCTCCCCTACATCCAGCGTCATGGGCTGCAAGGAGATGAAAAGCATTAATCACCTTTGTGATCAAGTCCCAGGGTCTGACAGCAGGAAACAGCAAATGTTCAAAGTGTGACCCCAGCGTGGGCTTCTCAGTTCACCCTCATTTCTTTACAGTGAGGATCTGTCTGCAGGCACCACACTCTGGTCTGAGATTCTCTCAGGCTCACGTTTCTGTGCTCGGCAGAATACAAGGGGATGGCTGCTGGAGAGCTGGGGTGCTTTCCAGGAGACACCTTTACTGCATGGCTTGCCCTGATCTTCTTTCCTGCTCCCTTCTCAGCCAGGATGGATGTTCCCAATTCACATGAGATTTTGATTCCTTCAGCAGCTCTGCTGATTCAGTTCAGGCCAATCCACTGCTGACACTACAGAATAAACTTCTCGACTCGAGGACCTCCCAAAAGAAATTCACCACCACATCCCTCCTCTTCAAACCCCACTGAGTGAGCCCACAGATGCTCACCTTGGAATCTGCAGCGAGGGGCTGCTGGTCCACATTGCAGATTTGGAACGGCTGCTCCAAGTCCAGCACAATGCTGAATGGCAGGGGGCAGGTGTTTTTTAAAGACAAAGGCTGGTACTGCAGTGCCAGGACATCACTGGGCTTCTACAGAAACGGGAGACAAGTGAAAACAACCTCAAGTAGCCACGGGCCTCCTTCTCCTTCTTATGCATTTCACGTTTTTCAACCCAGAAATGCATACATCTCTATTTACTTCCAGCCAATTTAACAATTACACCTTTAAATGCTAGGATGCAATCCAGAGACTTACCTTTTCCACATGGAAAGTGATTGTTCTGGCAGACATTTGCACAACAGGCAAAATGAACTTGCAGGTGACATCCACTTGCATGATCTGTTTCTTTGCTGTCTCTTTCCCCACGGTGGCATAACACAGCAGCCGCTCCTTCACCTCCTGCATGCAAGAGTCACTGGTCACCCAGTGGGTGCTGGCAGGCCAAACATTCCACACTGGCTTGCCACCTACTTGTGGGCCCTATTTCTGTCACTTATTATTAGTGACTGTAATTAGACTCTGCTCTCCTCAGTAGCCTTCTTTTCTTTCTATGCTGCTGCCTATTTATTCTAAATATCTGTGCCCAGGGGTCCTGGAGCCAGGGAATGCATACCAGGGTTAGCTGGCAGCTTCTCTGCAGAGTTTAATTTCCCTTGAAAAGAAAGGTCCAGGTCCCAGACTCTGAAAAAATCTCCCCCTCTGAGTTACTCTCCAAGGGTTCTGCAAAACCTGGCTGCCCCAGGGACACCAAGTCTGGCTGAGAGACTGGGGCAAGCACTAATAGAAAAATTGACAAAAGTCAATTTCTCAATTATAATGATCCCTGGGAACAGTTTACCACCCGGATGGATAAATCACACTGATCATTAAAGCTGGCACACTGTGGTTTCCTCCTCCAGGACTCAGGGCTAGACCAGCCCTCTGCTCATGTTTGCAGAGGAAAAGCAGTGCTGCTCCCAGACACTCCTGCCATTTATAGGGCTTTTGTTTTACTCCTCGCTTCCCTCGGAAAAAGCACTTGACACTAGTTTAATTTACTTCCTACCTGGTTTCTAGTCTAAGTGTAACTTATTTTCTCTGCCCTTCCTTTCTGCCTCAGCACACAACACTGGTAACCTCCTGTTTGCCCAAAGGAGCAGTATTTCTGTCAGCCTGTATTTTGGGATCAGCACTGGGTTTTGGTAGCTATGGAAACACAAAAAAGCCTTAGCAACTGATGATGGCCAGCAAGGAAAGCAACTGGTGCTGCCATGGAAACCTGTGGCCTTAAAACTGTTCCTTGAAGTCACTTGCTCCTTTTCCTAGGCAAATGTCAAGGGGCTGCAGAAGCAGCCCCAGTGGAGGGGATGTGATAGGGAAGGCTCAGCCCCTGGCAGGAGCCTCACCTGGGCAGTGCTGGAGCAGCCTTCCAGCACCATCTCCACAGTCTGGCCCGGCCTCAGGTCCATCATCAGTGGCTGCAGCTTAAACACAGGGCTGTGAGGTCTGGGGCTCTGGGAAGCATCTTTACTCTTGGTGCCACGAAGGGCAGAGGGGCGAGTGCTGTGCTGAAAGATGCTGAAACCCTCTGTGACCCAGAAGAGCCGATGGATGCGGCGTCCTTGGTTTGTCATTTTGAACTGGTAACAGCAGTGAGTGAAACTAGAAGAGAAGCAGAGATGGAAAATGTCAGAGATGAAAAAATATTCCCTGCATTTGCTCAGCTCCAGCTTCACACTGATGGCGTTCCCTGACTGCACACTCTGCAATAAAACTTCCACCCAAAAGGCTGCCCAGGCTCAAGGCTTCAGTCACAGACAGGTCTTCCAGCTTTTCCATTTCTGTGGCTTTCCAGGATATCTAATGGCTCTTGGATGATGTATTTCTAAAGGAATTCCTGTGGCTTCAGGGAAACAGAACTGGAGTATTGAAGAAGATCTAGCCTTAAGGACTATGGAAAAATTGTACTTTGCTGAACCCACAGGAGAAGTGGAAGCTGAGAGTCTCCTACCTGAAGTGGGGCTTAAAGTCGAACTTTGGAGCAAGAGGTTTGTCAGTGACAATTGTGGTGCCAATACCCTCAGCCTGGACAGAGATGATGGTTGTATGGCTGTTCTCAATGAACACCTTCACCTTGTCCTGGAATTTCTTTGTGTCATCCAGGTGTGCTGTGACAATCACAGATACCTCAGACATAGGGGGGACCACTCCTTTACTAGGTTCAATCCTCCAGTGTGAGCATTTCCCAGCCTGTAAGACAAGCCAAACATAAACTTAGGATGGAAATCATGGACTCTGCTCTGCTGTGAGCTGCAGGAAACAGGACTAAAGAGAGGATAAAAATCATAAGGCCTTTATTACTCTAAATCTGCTCTAAATCTACTCTAAATCTATGGTGTCTGGCAACAGCAACTGAGGCGTGCCTGGGATCCTGGCTCCTCTTGCTGCACTTGGATGGAATATCTTGCTTCCACTCACACAGAATAATACAGAAACATTGCATACAAAAAACAAGTCAAGGGCTGCTATAAACAGCCATTTTCACTGGAAAACAGCCCCACAGGCACTTACCAACCCTACCCAGAAGGGTGCAGGGATGTCAGTCTGATTGGAGAGCTGGAGAGTTTTGGAACTATCTTGTAAGACTGGGATAGTGCCAAAGTTTATCTCCCTTGGATAGATGTAGACAACTGGTCCCTGGCCAATGCACTCTAAGTGGATTTCCTGTTCCAGGAAGAAGGTAGGAAATGTTAAAAAAAAGACTCAACAAAGAGAGTTTTAGAAACTTAGCAAGCTCTAAGAGCATTCCTAGACTGGGGATAATTATGGCTGAAGTTGTCAGTGATGTAGACTGAAACAAGTTTGCAAGTGACTTTCAGAGAAGCCTCAATCCAGCTCTGCACAAAACATTCCTTCAGTGTGGTCTTGTACACAGTGCTTGCTTTAGCAGGATTCAGGGATGTCCCTGTGAGATCCTGAACAGTTGTCATGAAGCAGCACTTGTGTTCATCTGGTAACACAGCAGAGTGTGAGACCCAGGAACTGGTCTGGGTTTCAGACCAGGCTTGTTATCCCATCTCCCAGATTTGTTACTACGTGCTGGGTCAGGCACTGAGATTGCCATCTAGGAGGCTTCCACCTTTCCTCTTTTCTAGGCATAAGCTGCTGCTTGTGCCACCACTCCCTCCTGTCCTTGTCCACACCAGCCATATATCACAAGTTCCTGGAAGAATCCCCGTCCACTTTAGACCCCACTGGGATGAATTGCTCAAGGCACACATCTATGTCCCCTGGCTCTCACCAGCGGGGATCCTTCTCTCCCAAACACGGCGACCTCAGCAGTGACTTTGCACTCTCCCAGCTGCTGGGCCTCCAGTGTAATTGGGATCTCCACGGAGCTGTGAGCCTCGATAATCCCAGACGGCTCAGAGCTGGAGTACCATGCCGCAGCCTTCTCCTTGTGTTCCTACAAGGGACAGAATCAAAAGCAACTTCAGAGCTGAGGAAACTTTAAATTCTTAACATCTACCAGAAGAGCAACTCACACACACTTGTAAAAATCCTCAGGAGAACGCAAAAAGGCAAAAAACAAGATGCAAGGTGTAGGTGCTGAGCATCCCCACGGGGTCCAAAAGTTGCTGCTTCCACAGACACCCACTTCTGTGCCAACAGCCTCCTCACATGAGATTTTCACAACCTTCTAAGCTCTCCCACTTGAAAACAAATCAAAGACTAGAATATAAACATCTCCCTCAAGATGTTAAACTGCCTCCTAAAGTTTGTATTCAGGTAGGTTCCTGTTCTTAGCAAACCTTTAGGTTTGAATAGAAACCAGCAAGGTCTTATCCAAACCCTTTTATTCCCCTAATAATCTTCCAAAGTAACATTTGAGGGGAGGAGCTGGAGGCAAGGCCAAACCTGAGGGAGAACACAGTAGCAGCCGGGAAAGTCGCTGTCGTTCACAAGGGTCACCTTCTCCTTGTAGGGGAACTTTAGACAGCAGTGCCCAAATGTCACCACAGGGTTGTGCACTCGCAGTGCAGGAACGATGCATCTGGCAAAGAAATGACCCCGAGGCAATTAGAGATACTGAGAGCATTGAGAACTGCGGTCCTCAAAGAGAATGGAATGGAGCATAAGACATTTGTCAAATCAAATAAAGATTTAATAGTCCTACAGTGATAAACCACCTTTAACTTCTTTCACTCAAACACCTCTTGTCAAGGAGGGGCAAACCCTAAGGCTCAGCACTGCAGAGGCTTCCAAGTGCCCAGGCAGAGAACATGCTCTGTTCCAGAGCTGTCTTTGCAGCTTTGCCCCTTCTTTGCCCAAGGACACTTGCAAGGAATCCTCCAACAGTCCCAGTGGTCCATGAGCTCTGGGGGAGCCTTTCCAGCAAGGACCAGTGCCCACCAAGGCTCAAGGAATACAAGACTCCAGTGTATCAGTGAAAATGACTCCCTCTTTTACAGAACTGTTGTCCTGTCTGAAAACGGAGTCATCTCTCCCAGCAGTGGAGGGCACAAGGCCCACAGAGCGAGTGATCAACCTTTTCCAGTTCCTACATCCCCCTCCATTCTTTACCCCGCACATCTCTACACTGACTGGCCCCAATTGCACTTGCTTGGAAAAACTACAGCCCAGGCACTGACTGGATGGCTCTGCCTGGGAGAGGGAACTGCATCCCTCTTGTCATTAAACTGATGCCCACAACAGCAAGATGGAGCTTGGCTGCAGCAACAAAAACGTTTGGCCTCCACTCTGAGAAAATTACTCAAAAGAACCAGAGGGAAGCGTTGAAACCTGAGCTCACCTGCCACATCAAGGCCTATATTCCTCTTTGTAAGATCTTTTGCCCTCCCCACTCCTACTATGAGCCTCTTCCTCACTGCACATGCACTGTTTATGTGAATCAGACCCCAGCTCTCAGCAGGCTGCTCACTGTGTCCCAAACCAATGCAGATGGTCACAACCCAGCACATGTCCACCACTTGCAGGAAGAAGGAAAGACAACCTTTGGACAATTTTTTACAACTCAAGCACCAAATCCCAGGCCAACAACTAATGTTCCCTTTAGAAAAAGGCCTAGGGCCATGCCTGGCTGTGAGCAGGGGGGTATCTCACTGTGGGCTGCTTTCCTAGCACTGTTCTCATGTCTAGATGGGCAGATGCAGCTCATTAAGCAACACTCTTCTTTGGAGCTGCAGCCAGGCAGTGTGCTGGTGCTGGATGCACAAGGAAAGACAAGTGGCTGCAAGGACAGCCTTGGTACCTGGCTGTGAGGGGCAGTGCCAGCAGCTTCTTGCCAACACCATCCACGTCCACCACCAGCTCCAGCTTGTACTCTCTGACAGTATTGGAACACAGAGTGACCTGGTGGAGAAGAAGAGCAGTAAATATTTGCTCATTCCCAAAACGTCATCACCCATCTGTGGTGTCCTCCAATTCTTGTTCCATGGTACAGAAAGGGAGGATTTTGCCTTAATTCTTCTGTTGGTCCATAAGTAGAGCACAGTCACTGGGAGGCTAACAAACGCCCTGTGGCAATATCAGATTTGTTAAAGGGACTAATTTTTCACCTAACAACAATAACATAAATGCAGAAGAAATCTGTTGTCTCGAACAGAATGAGTACAGCTTTGAAGCAGGAAGCTGAGGGCAAGGTGTGGCCCAGCAGATGTTGGGCAATTTGTGGCTGCAGAGTATTTTCTGTCCCCACTGAAGACCCTGCAGTCAATACAACTCATCTGCTCCCCAGGAGAGGAGAAATGAGACCAGGAAGAAAAGCAAACTGCTCTATACAGTGATATCTCTCTTTAACAGCCACCTTCTGTTTTCATCCTTCCTCTGCCCACTTTCAATTAAAGAAATCATTCTCAAAAACACAAGAATGGCTTCTGCATTTGACCATCTGGTACATGATTTCAGCTTGTGATTTTGGAAACAAAACAGTGCTCCTTCAGGAATATCCCGAGTAACCCAGCTAACAGAGCTTCACGCCAGTGCAGATCTCTCCCTCACACGATGCTCAAAGCTGGCAGAGCCAAAGCTCTCCCACACATCAGCAAAGCTTCAGCCCCACCAGCTGGACTCTTCCCATACCTTGATATCCTGGGATCCCAGGGCATGGACAGTCCCTCTGCAGGGACTTATTTTAAATTCCCTTGGCCTCATAAAACCTTGAGCTCCCTTCCTCCAGGATGGGTGAGTGATTTTGAGTATCTGAACAGAGCTGCAAATGCTGGGCTCTCCCAAGCCATCCTCAGGAATGCAGAGGTTGAAGGCCATGGGTGCCAGGGAGGTGTTAGACAGGCAGCACTTCAAGGTGAGAGGAAAACCTAAGAAAATGATACAAATACCCATTTAGGCATCAATTATCTCATTATTCCTGGTGTGAATGTCCTGGTAGGATAAAACTGCTTAGCTCTTTGTTATCTGAACTACAGCTCATTGAGAAACAGAGGGAGTAATTAATCCTTAGTTCCCTTGGACGCTGATCCCAGATTGCTGCCTTGGAAATGCCCAGTCTTAGAACCTCACAAATTTCTCTCTCTCTCTCTCTGACAAGGACATCTCTCACCTGCCCCAAAGCAGCACCAGTTATTTCTCACTGATGAACGTGCATCCAAACTGACCATTTACTCTGGAAATTCAATCTTTTAAATTCCCTGTTAACTCACACTCAAGATATAAAAGCAATGATTTGTCATCAAGGGAAAGCTACAGTAAAAGAAAGGGAGGATGGAATTAGGAACTAGAATATGATCCAAAGAACCCTAAAGCAGTTTCTCTGGGCAGGATCCTTATGGCATCTCCTGATTTGGGGCAACCAGACTGAGCTCGTAACAACTCACAGCCCACTCCACTGGAGACAAACCTGAGCCTTGCCTGGAGATCAGCGATCAGGAACCACCTCACACAACAAACGGGGACATCACACTCACACTGCTCACTGGCTGTGACTGCTGCCTGCAGAGGCTGACACCAGTTCAGCTCCGAGACTTGGTTTCCATAATGGAAAGCCAGGGATACAGCAACACCTCATGGGAATGCCCTGCAGAGCCAGGACAGCAGCCCACAGCCTGCTCTGCAGGGGACATATGGCCTGGCTGGCCAGCTGTGTGTGGAGGAGACATCTCCCACAGCCTGCTTACCAAGAGTCACTTGAACCCAGATGGGAAGGAAAAACCAACTGCAGGCACAGCCAGAGCTTCTCCCTGCCTGAGAACAGTGACACTGCCAGCTCCAGCAGTGACTTCAGCAGAGAGGCAGGAGGGGCACAAAAAGGACAAATGGCACAAAAAAAGCATGAGAGAGGCACAAAAGGGATGTCACAATCCCAAATGTCACCGAGGTGACCAGGTGCAGACAACAGTCAGCCTCACAGTTAAAAGAAACAAAGTTAAAAAGTTAAAACAGCTGAAGAAAGCTTAGGAATTAAATCAGATTAAGCAAGATGCATCTGCTATTACAGAACCATATTCCTCCCTGGTGCCTTTTTTAATTGTGCCACTTATTCAAAAGGAAACCAAGAAGTGGCCAAACAGGGATGCTGACTTTCTATTCCTTTGGTCCTGTTTGATCTCAGGATGGCAAAATGCTGCCTAAGGCACCAGCAGCCCTGGAGTTAACACCCTGAAGAGGCTGTGGAGGAACACGAGTGATGGATGCCCTTGTGTTCAAGTGCTCTATTTCAGCAACACACAAACCTCTCACACTCCGGTGCGAGCCCAGGGCACACTCACCAAAGGAGACGTCACCAAAGTGGAGCGCGGGCACATGGAAATGGAAATTCGGTCCCATGACACAGCCCCTGCCAGGACAAAGCAGGGAGGCAGTGCCTTTGTTAAAGGGAATTGCAAAGGGTTCGGGTGCTGTTAGGGCTGGGGTGGATAAAAGCTGCTGTCAGAGCAACCCTGGGTTTCAAATCAACCCAGCACCCTGTGCTCAGCACAGCACCCATGTGAACAGGAGGCAGCCGAAGCAAGTGGTCAGCAGAGAGATTATCTGGGACAGGCTTCTGTGGTACTGAGAAGTGAGTTTTACTTCTCCTATCACCACTTTTCTTTTTTTTTCCCCACCCCTACTCTTTGCTCAGTGAGGATTTTATCCTTTGCAATAGCACCAGCCCATGGGATGATGCCCACGTCCTTGGGCAGTTCCTGCTGCACAGTTCCCTGTCTCCCACATCAGCCCTTTCCTGGCTGTGGAAAGGAGGTACCAGAGCACTCTCTGCACAGGAGCTGGGAGCACTGCTTGTTCCCCACAGCATGGCTAGGAGATGTGAGGTGAGGCTGCTGCTGCCCATTTGGGATGGATTATTAACAGAAGTTTTAAAAAACACTGCTGCTGGTGCCAAATCAGCTGGGCTGGCCCATCTCCAAAGTCCTGGGGGCCCTGCTGGGTGTTCAGGTGGGACACCTCAGAGCAGCTACTGCCCAAAGCTGATCCATCCCACTACCTGCCACAGCCTAAGCAGGAGACATCCCTGCAGGGAGCAGTCATTCCAGCTCCTGGGTACCCACACAGGGCAGCAGGCATCCCCACACTAAAGGATTGCCAGAACCAGAGCCAAGATTAGGACCTTAGGCAACACCTTTTTTCTCTGCCTCACCACAAAATGAGGTAGATGAGAGATGATTACCCAGAGATAGCTACAGATGTGCCCAGCAAGCTCCCAAAGCCCTCCTCACCTGATAGTCAAGGTTACAGGCTTAGGGGATCCAGTCACATGGAAGCAGAATTCTTCCTGGAACTCCCCCAGGATGGTGGGACAGAAGGAGATATGGATGGGCTGGAACCTGTCTGGTACCACAGTGCCCTTCTGGGGCAGGAAGGTGAAGCAGGAGCCCATGGGTGTGGTTGGAGGGAGGAGGCTGAAGGGAGCCTCAAGAGGCCCTTTGTTGAACAGGATCTCCTGCAGCAGCAAAAAGCCAAATGGAAATACATGAGGAATATTCCTTTCCTACAGAAGTCTGAATTATTTTCAAATTAAATAACTAATACCTGTAAAAGGCAGAAGATGCCCTGTACTGCTGCATGGCAAAAACAAAAAAAATTCAACTTTTAAATAACACTTTGTATAGCTTTATGTTTTTCGTGCAAAGCAGTGATAAGGTCACATAACCAGTCACTCTTGTGTCTTCCCAGAGTGGCACAGACAGTCCACTTTGACCTGCAGCTCAGAATCACCAAGTTCATTCACACCCAGCCCTCAGAGCAACCCTGGGCATGGCAGCATTCCCAGTGAAGCCATCACAGAGCTGCTGCTGCTGCAGGTGTGCCCAACCCCACCATGGGCAGAGCACCTTCAGCTTTCATTGCAGCTGACCTGTTTATTAGAAAGATGTAGAAAGTTCCTTTTCTTCCTTTCCAGAAATGCTTTGCTCCTTCTGGAGCCAGAGACTGACCATGGCTGAAGTGTGGGGAGGGACTGGGCAGCAGGGGAAAGCACTGCCAAGGCCTCTGAGAGCCAGTGCTGGGCCAGGAGGGTGGATGGCTTTCCTCTGACTCCCAGGACAGGCAGGCGGGACTTCACTCAAAACCGTTTACAACGGACTTGAACTCAAATGCAGCCGGTTTGCTGCAGCTGCTTTTGGACAGCCTGAGCACAAAGGGGATTTTTGTCTGGGACTGGAACAAAAGCCTCTGAACACGGAGCTTTTTGACCCAGTGTTACTTTCATGCTCCAAGGGGTTTTGCAGGAAGTCTCTGTGAGAAACGACCACTCACTTTTTAAATTGTAAAGGTTTATTAAAGCTCAACAAACACAACGAAGAACTGAACAAGGAGTAGGACCACCTTCTACAAGCTCACCCACAAAATGTCTGCTCCTCCTTTTATAACCCTGGTGTTGCATCGGCCAACCCTGGCCGCGGCTCAGGGCAGCAACAATGCCGGGGAAAGGGACTGTGGGGACAGCAGAGGGTGTCCAAACAACAAACTACAATAACATAACCACACAGCAACAAAACTTCTGTTAACATTCACACAATGTTCATCTCTTAATTGTGAGAGCCATTCATCCCATTACCCATCTATAACACCTCCCAGCTGATCTCAAAGGGAATCTGCCAAAAAGCAGGGATTGGGGTTTCACGAACAACAGACACCTTTCCGACCCCACCAAAAAGATCCAGATTCCAAGAAATCCCCCAAATTTGACTGGTATCACAACTACCCAAGTTGCCAGGAGTTCCACAGGTCCACAAGTCTCACTGCTGCCCCTGGAGCCACCAGGATCCACCCCAACCCTGCTGCTCACCTCATATCTGTAGGTCGCTCTGAAAAAAACCTCCCCAATGTTCAGTTCCTCACAGCTGAAATGGAGCCGGGGCCCAACACCTTCCCCTATGAGGAGCAGGGGCAGCCTGGTCTCACGGCCTAGGGAGAGATTTCTATTTCAGTCTGCTAATTCCTTTTGCTATCCTGCATTTTCAAGGCTGCCTTAATGCTAGTCCCTGCCTCTGAGCTGCCTGGGACCAGCTCCTGATGTTCCAGGAAGAGATATGAACCCTTCTCTTCCCTCAGGAAGATAGAGACCATCCTTTCTTCTGCCCCTGTGTTAATAGTGGAACTTCACGAAATGCCAGAAATTTTGTTCTTCCTCCTGGGTGCACCTCAGAGAGTGTTTTTCCCAAAGGAGGACGTGTAGACTAAATGCAGGCAGCATTCAGAACAGCTGAGAGGGAATAAAACAAATAGAGGAGATCTCCTGGAAGCTGCAGGGACAGTGGGGATGTGCCAGCACTGCCCTGCTGACCACAGACCCTTCCCAGCAATCCCACAGGAGCCCAGTGAGCTGGGGGAGTGTTTGCACCTTGCCTTCACTGGTGTGAGAGAGGCAGGAGAAGGAGCTGTACCTGAGATGTCGCAGTAAACTGCTTGATTATAGACCCGGGCTTCTTGGGGCTTAAAGAACACACTGATTTCAGCTGAACATTTTGGCCAGATCTCTCCCTCCTAAAGCAGAAGGAGAGACCAAAACATTTATCTTCAAGCATCACATTTCTTGTTTTTCAACCACAGCCCTGTAAGCCTTTATTTAGAGCATCAATGACAAGCAAAGAGTGATTAACACTTATCAACAACACTGATAATAGAGTTTGGAAGCCTTAGTCAGGTTCCTGCTGCCTGCCAGGAGCCCACAGGGCAGAAATGCTTTCTGCAGCCAGCTCTCTGGCCTCACCAGAATCCTGATGACTTCCCTCTTGGCACACAGAGCCAGCTGAGGCAGGGATCTGTCAAGTGACCTCATTCAGAGGTGAGGAGGAAGAGGAGGAGGAGAAGCAGGAAGGGAGGTTCTCAGCCATCACTTACGTTTGGCTCAAGGCAGAAAATGTCATCGTAGAACAGCATGGGGTCTTCTTGCACCTTTGCCCTCACTCTCTGGAGGGTGCGGGTGAGAAGAGCAGAATGTTCTCGGCGAGTGGTGTCCACTCTGCACTCCTTCAGAAAATCAGACAACTTGTCCTTGTCCTGCTGACACAGCCTGGGATACTGCCTGCAGCCACAGGAGAGACAAACCCAGCAGGCTGTTTAATAACCACATATTTGCAGAGGGAAGTGCAAGTGCGGGAGCAGCAAAGCACTCGGGGAGGAGCAGCAGCAGCTCCTCAGCAAGGGGCTGACCCCGAGCCACGGGGTCCCAAATGGATCAGAGGATCACTTGTTCACTGGCACAGCAGGTAGTTCTACTCCACATTTAGAAGCCCAGAAGAGGTTTTAAAAGCCAGCAGCCCTCAAGAGAGGGCTCAAAGCCACTGCCACAACTGAGGGAGAATCCACCACCCACCTCAACTGGATTCACTTACCCTAAGCCATTCAAAAGCACCAATATCTCCTGAAGCCATATAGTTTTCCCCATGGGCAGAGTATCTCATTGGAATGGATCTTTCAAACTTACGTCAGCTTCATCTGATCCTCCTGTTCCTGAGTATCAACAGCCTTCCACTGGAAGTGGGCTGTGATATTACTCAGGTTGTGGATGAGCACAGTTGTGTGGTTTGACCGTGTGATGTATGTCTTCCCAAATGTCACAGCATTCCTGTCCAGCCTGATGTGGACATCCACAGCTTTTCCATGAAGGCTTGTGTGGGTGTCTTCACCTGGAACAAAGCAAAGGGGAGTCTTTGCTCAGCTCACTGGCTGATGGAAGCACAAGGAAAAGAGCAAACCACAGGTCCCAGAAGAAAGTGTCACAGCTTTTAGCTGGATGAGCAGCTCCATGGATCAGTACCTTTATCACAACCTGAGAGCTGCATGTGCACAGCATTAGGATTGTCCTGGACAACCTGCCAGCCTTTTCACCCTCTAGAACAGACCCTTACCAAAGGCTCCCTCATTTCCAGAGCTTTCAAATCTTCATTATTCCCAACGAAGTAACTCTTGGGATTCATCTGGGTTCAAACTTCAATATCAAGCTCACCTTTACTGTTGCAGGTGAGTGTTTCCCAGGCGAGATGCAAGCAACAAATATCAGACATGCTCTCTAGAAATTGCATTTATATGGAGCTCTACAAAGATCCAAGATGATAAATCACTACAAAATTAACACCCTGATCCCTGTCTTTAAACCCATGGTCGCATTAGTCTTTCTGCTTAGAAAGGGCTCTGCTCTGAGGGATGCAGAGAGTGCCCTGTGCAGTGCCCAGCACTCACCTGTGTCGTAGTGCACTGTAAGGGATGCAGAATGGCCACCAGTCTTCAGTGGCTGAAATCTCACTGTCACCTGCATGCTGTCACCAATACCCAGAGTTCCCATGGCCGGAATGACAGAGAAGGGGCTGCAACACAGAGATATCAGGATTCCTGGGGAAGATTTGGGGATGTTATCCCTTTTGCAGTCCAGTTCACTTCTGCTCACTTGTGCAAGCAAGGAGCAAACCAACCACAGTCAGCAGAAGACAGAACAGACAGGATCAGAAACAGCTACTGACTCCAGTGGGAGGAGATCCACCCTTCACAAGATCCCGTGGGATAAAATGACCTCATCTCCCCCATCCTCTGCAATGAGGCTCAGGAGTCATTTACATCTTGCTTACTTTCATCAGGCATCAGCTCCCCATATTGACAGAGCTGGGCAAAAGTTATGGCCATGAGGATGCCAAGGACCAAGTACTCCTGACATGATTTAGAAACACAGCTGACAAGTGGACAAAGCTGGCAATTCTGTTACCAAGGCTCTCAAAGCATCATGCACCTGATTTACCAATTTACTTTTGGTAAATTCCATGTGCAATTGACTTCAAGTCCCGTGGTATAGTTATCTTCTACAGACAAACTTTCTTTTGTCCACTGGTGCTTTAACTGCCATTGTTAAATCCTTAGATTTTGGGAGAATTGATCTCATTAAAAGCTACCTCTCAACCCAAGGAAGATAGAAAAAATATTGCTAATTGAATTGCCTCATCTGTCCATTAAACCCAAATATAATTTAATCTTAACATTTATTACTTTTTAGTAATAGTGTAATAGCTGATGTCAAACAGCATTAACTATTCTAATAAACCCAGTCTGTTAGGTTAAAGCAGCTCTTACTCCATCTCTCTGCTGAAAATTTCTGTTTTTCAGAATTTTCAAGAGTCAGCAGCTCACAAGCTCCATCTTTCCCCCTGTTACTGCACCCAGGCTCTATTTCATCTATTTCAATATTTAATTCCTGAAGTTCAGAAACTCCTTATATGCCTATCAAGCAGGATCCAACATGCTCTGTAGCACCCAATAGAACAGCTGGCAAGTACATTGCAAAAAGATGCCAGAATTTATTGGGTATTTATTTTGGCAGTGACAAAACAAGATCTGGAAACCCCAGAGAATAACTGTGCAGGGATTTACAAGCTCCTGCCTACATATTTGCACAGCCAAAAGCAGCAGCCTGTTTGAACAGCATCCGAGGAGCCTGCTTAAATAGCTTTGGCAGCCTTTGGTGGAATCTCCTCTCAGACCTCATGTTTCACAGCAGAAAACATTTTGACATTTTGACCTCTGTTTTGCCAGGGAAAAAAATCAAAGCCACTCAGCTGTGCCAGGTTAGACAGCAGGTCTGTGCTGCATTCCTGACCTCAGCTCCTACACCAAGACCTCTGGGATCAAGTAACCCTCAACTCACCACCAGCCAACTGAACTGGTTTCCTTGCAGATACGGTGTCCAAAATGTAAAAATGCACAGGAGAAACAGTGATTGTCTTCTGAGACTGACAGGAACAGCACAGGCTGTCCACAACACAGCTCACATGGGACATCTCATGAGAGGACCACTGGAAAGCCAGGTGCCTGTGGCCTCCCAGAGAACGGGTCTGTTTGGCTGCCAGTGGTGAGTAACCATTTCAGAAGCTCCCTGTGCTCGGGAGGGTGCACGGCAGCCACTAACATGTTCCAGCAGCCTGCAGGAAATCTGGGACAGAGGAAGCTCAAAGGCTGCATCCTGCCTAAAACACCAGAAGCAACAGCAAACCCACAATGCTCTGGTTCCTTTGTTTCTCTTTACCAACTCTGTTATCACCCAAAGGTGTTTTGCACAACGAAGGCTGAGCTGCCTCACCCCTGGGTGCTCAGCTGGTAACGAGCTGCCCGGTTACCGAGGTTCCGAACCAGCAGAGTCTTCTCGGTGCTGCACTTGACCGGGCACTCTGAGAAGTGCAGCTGGCCAGGGAAGTCCAGGATGGCTCGGGCACCAATGGCACGAATTGGCACAATGAACTCTTCCCTTTCAGTGATGCAGAGGAACTGGTGGAAATAATCCTGCAGGAAAAGACACTGTCTCAGCACGGGACATTTATCCCCATTTTCAGCATGGGCAAAGAATCTCTCCCAGTTCTAGATCCAGTGCAACTCCACTGAAACCAGCAGAGGTCCTCAAAACCCAGGCCAGATGCCCTAGATCCAGCCTTGCAGGCTCACTTTCTACTGAAGACTCCAATCTCTTGGGAGCTTCAGACTCACCTTGTTCTGCCCAGGGGTGAAGAGGATGTGGACGGTCATAGAGAGGCCCGGTGGCACCTTGCGGTGAGCATCACTGGGGATTTCCAGCTGGAAATAAGGTGAGCTCTCCAAGCTGACCTTCACCAGATGAGGAACCTGCAGGAAAGACATGGAATGATGGTTTTGCCACTTGTGCAGACAGGTGGACATGCCCTGGTGCCATCCTTTACCACCCTTCTGTGCTCTCCTCTTCCTGCACACTGCTAAACGTCCAAGTCCCAGCACTTACCTTGTCCCTGTTCCTCAGAACCACTGGCATTTCACAGACCTCACCAGGGCTGTAGTTCTGAAACACCACCTCTGCTGGGCAAGGCTGAAGTGAGCTGTGATCCAGGCCAGCTGCTGAGAACTGGAGAGGCAAGAGAGAGCAGGGGGAGGTTCAGGTGCTGGCAGGAAGATTCTGCACTGATCCCCAGTGAAGTCCAGACTCTGGTTGAATACATCTGCCCAGCCCACACTGGGCAAACAGTGGCTTTTCCACCTCTGCCCTGGGCTGATCAAAAGCTGCTGGACCACACTGAGCAGGCTCAAGCCGAGCTGCTCTTTTGGCACCTTCCTCAAATATCACATCAAACAGCAAGAGCAGGGAAAGGCTACCTTGTGGTGGGACATCTCATGCTTGTGTTGAGGCTGGACAATCTGAGGCAGATTCAGCTTCTTAGTGCTGGCCAGCCTCTGCTTAATGGTGAGAGACATCTCCTGGAAAGGCAGAGAGAATCAGCTGAAAGGTAAAAAACCACCAAGAGCCTCAGAAATGCACTTGTTCATAGAGGCTTTTCTTGTTCACTTGCTACTGATGAATAATTTGTGATCACAGCCACTAGGACAGTTCTGGAAGCCCTGGAAGTTACCTGCTGAAATATTTAACATCAGTAAATTAATGATATAGAGCAGAATGCACATGCTGTAA
Organism: Acridotheres tristis; assembly: GCA_037013685.1. Lineage (NCBI taxonomy): Eukaryota > Metazoa > Chordata > Aves > Passeriformes > Sturnidae > Acridotheres > Acridotheres tristis. The sequence continues at coordinate 13,863,939 of CM072898.1, forward strand.
CCACGTGTCTCTGTCCCATTAGCTGCTCTGTGATTTGATGTGACATGTTGGGGGATTTCTGCTCTTTGTGCATTTGTTTCCTCTTTAATTTCACTGGACTGAGCTGGTGACCTTTGCAGAGAGTGGGGAGGAGTTATCAGAACTCCCCTAACTCCATCCTTGTACAACACTCACAACCCACAGTGTGGAGATGTCACTGCTGGGTGGGTTCGAGGGAGGCAAGAAAGCAGAGCTGTGCCAAGACTGAAGTGCACAGGAATGGGTCCAAGCTCCAGTGCTCTCTTTTTAATTAGCACTTGTTTTCTCTGTCTGGCCTCACAGACCCCTCCACAGAAGAACACAGAGATATCCTTGACAGAGCACCAGCACCAGGGCATCTCCAGTCAAGTGAGCTCCAGTCAGCAAAGGGACATTTGTGGGTGGGAAGGAGGAATTGCCCTGATTGCACTGCTGGGCTGGATCTGTGCTCCACACAGGAGATGAGACAGAGCAGCTGGTTTGGAACCTCTTCTAGCTGGGACCAGCCATGTCTCTCAAGAGTTTGAGCAGAGTTTGAGCTGCCCTTCACATGCCAGGTGCCCAAGGGCAGGTTAGTGAGAGCAGCACAGGTGAGTGTCCAACCTGGCAGAAGGAATTACACAAAGGGGATGGAAAGAAGCACACACTCATGGCTTCAGCTTTACATTGGTTTAACTTGGCGCCGGTGGCACGGCCAGGCAAGACACTGGACTGTCCCTGAAGCAGCACACAGCGTTCCCTACTGCACCAGGACAACCCCCACCAACAGGATCATCCATAGCAGCTCCTAGTTAGCAGCATCCTGCTAAGGGGTCTTCTCATGCTATGGAAGCACTTCAGCAGGACAGAGGGAATTATTAACTGCGGAGTGGAAGCAGCAGATTTAGATGTATCAGCCGAGGAAGCAGTAACAGCCGCACGATGGCATTGTCTGCTGCAGCGAGAGGCAGAGGCTCTTCCGCTCGGGAAACTCCATGGGAGCCTTCCCGGGGGCAGAGCGCGGTGTGAGCTCCTTGGGGCCGCGGGACCCTTTCAAGAGCAGAAAAGGACAAAGGACGTGTGTCCCTTCCTCACAGCCTGCCACACTAGGGCTGGGGGGCCAGTGCAGGGCCCTGACCGAGGGCTAGGCATGGGTGGGTTTGTTCATTATCAGCCATCCGGTGAGCGCCCAGGGGAAGCGCCGCATCCTTTGCTAATGGGGGCTTTTCCTCCCGGCGGATGCTGGCCAGTGGTGGCCGGGGGGGCTCACGGGGGCAGCTGCAGCGCTGCCTTGCACCTCTCCCAGGGACAGCCTTGGCACCTGTGAGTGCTACCCCATCCCTTCTGTCACAGCTCGGAGGAGCCCTCAGGAGATCCTGCTCCTTGCAGTTGACTTGGTCCCTAAATTTCACCCCACCGGTCTGGAGTGGATGAACCTGCGGTTCTCTGGAGTCCTGGGCTAGCGTTGGAGAGGGAGGATGCCCGCACACAGGGAGGACTCTGGGCTGTGGTCTAGGTCACTGAGAAGGGACAGACGTGTCTGCTCTTTGTGCAGACAGCTCATTTTGGTTTTGCTCATAGCCCTGGTTTGACATCAGAGCTGTCCTAGGGAGCGAAGTTGTTCCCCAAATAAATAACACTTTGAATCTCAGACATACCTCATCTCTACTTTCTTCAGTTCTTCCCTGCTGCCTCCTTGGGTTGATACGAGGAATCATAGCCTGGGGCAGGAATCTCTTTACCCTTATCCACAGCACTCTCTTTTTTAACTGTCCTCAGCCAACAACAAAATGCTAATGTCTGGCATCTGTTGCTCTTTTAGGCGACAAGTCAGCTGCATTGGCCCTAAAAAACACTCCCAGAGTCACGACAGCAGGTCAGAAGCCCAAGAATCTCATGCATCAGGCAGTGAGACAGGCATGACGCTGTCATGGTTCCAGAAAGAAAGCTTGGCTAAGGCAAAAGCATGCTGCCCTGGAAACAGGCTGACTCTGTTCATCTAAATGCACTGTCGAAGGAGCAGCTCCCCAGTGGAGTTACAGCTGAAACCCACAGGAGTGTGGAGGCTCTGGGCAGAGGCAGAGCAGGAGGATACACCCTGTTCTTATAATGTGGGATGCAGAAAAGCTGGGGTGGGAGGGGGAAGGGGTCTGGTGACTCCTGGCTCTCTCAGCTGAGCCAGCAAGGCTTGAGAAGGGTTAAGCACCTGGGCAGGGAAATGCTTGCCTGGGCTTGTTTTTCTGCCCAGCCCGTGTGTACATTTATTGTACTGGGCCATGGAAAGGCTTGTTGGCTGTTGGAAGCTGTGCAGGATCCTGGTTTGTTTGCTGCTGCCTTTGTGTAACCCTGGGCAGCAGTGGGGGCTTGGTGCATGCCTGTGGCTGAGGGGAGAGAGCCACTGGATGAGTGGGGTGACAGCTCCAGTCTGGAAGGCTGTGATACCACATTCTATAGGAAAAGTGCTGGTATGGAAGGGCTCAGCTCAGCCCAAGGGCTGCCAATGCTCCAGCACAGCCACATCTATCAGGTCATAGCACTGCACGTGGCAACACCCCTTGGTTTTGGGGCTGGCCCACAGGTGCCACCAGCCCTCATGGAGACACTGCTGGGGTCCACTGGAGAGAGATTTGGGGATCTCTCCTTCACCCGTTATCACGGCTTAATGATAACCTCATGTCAAAGAGTTCCCACAGCCTTTGTTGGAAGGCTCACAGACATCTCTGCCCAGGGGGGACGGGAAGAGGTGAGCCTTTCTGAGAACAGAGCTGCTTCTGGTAAGCTCCTTTCTTCGAGACTGCCAGCGTGTGCAGACACGCTGGGTGGAGAAGTAGGGAGAAGGGGTGTGGAAAGGTGCTGGTTGTGCTGGCCCCAGCATGCTGGGGGATACTGGCTCTTGGCCAATGGGGACTCACAACACCCCAGGCGAAGGGCAGGGGCCAGGACCTGGCTGTTCCTTCCAGGAAGACCTTTCCAGGACACGAGGATGCCTTGCACAGGCACTGGCTGCTCCTGCTGACATGGGAGGGAGGAATAGGGGGGGTAAGCAGGGCTGCTGCAAATAGGCACATGCCTTATCCTCTCCCACAGCCCAGGCAGCAGGCAGAGCCTGGCCTCAGAGGTGAAATAGCAGAGCCATGGCACTTTGCTGCTCCCCATCTTCTGTCCAATCCACAGGGGTTCTGGAAGAATCCTTTTCCAGGAAGCAAAGGAGGGGAGAGCCCCCTTTATCACCGTGGGACAAAGCACAACACAGCCACCCCTGTGCCAAGGGAGAGCCTGGCAGCAGCTCAACAGCAGCCGTGGTCTCCTGTGGCACATGGAGATTTCTGTATTGCCCTCCTCTTGCTGCCACTCTCACCTCTCCTCCCTGCAGGGCAGTGGCAAGAGACCTTCCATGGATCATGGAATCACAGAACAGTTTGGGTTAGAAGAGATCTTTAAATGCCATCTAGTCCAACACCCCTGCCGTGGGCAGGGACACCTTCCACTAACCAGATTGCTCCGAGCCCCATCCAACCTGGCCTTGAACAATTCCAGGGATGGGCCAGCCACAGCTTCTCTGGATTATCTGTGAAAGGGCCTTGCCACCCTTACAGGGAAGAATTCATTCCAGATATCTAATCTAACCTTGCCCTCTATCAATCTGAAATCATCTTGCCATGTGCTGTCATTCCATGCCCTGTCCAAAGTCCCTCTCCAACTCTCTTGTAGTCCTGTTAGTACTGGAAAGGCTCTAAAGCCTCCCTGGAACCTTCTCTCCTCCAGGTTGAACAACCCCAGTTCTCTCGGCCTGTCTCCACAGCAGAGGTGCTCCAGCCCTCGGAGCATCTTGGTGGTGTCTGGACATGCTGCAGCAGCTCCACGTTCCTCCTGGGGTCCCAGAGCTTGGGGGACAGATCCTCTTTCTCTCCTCCATTGTGCCAGCTTTGTGGAACTGTTCCCTTCAGGGTCTGCAGCTACACAGGAGAATTGGGACATCAGGATGTCTCCCCAGCTCTGTAGGGACTTGGGCAGGAGCCAGGGGCTTGATGTGTTAGGGAAACCTGCTCCTGTAGAGTTCCTTCATGCTCCTTCCCCTCAGCTGAAATGCTGCCCAGGTTTCACCTCTGCCATCCAGGCACCTTTCCCAAGTTCCCCATCCCCTTTCCTCGGAAAGAGCTTGCTCCCAGTGGCTGCATTGCTCTGTGGGAGGCAAGTGACTCTCCCTGTTTAGAAAGAGCATAACCACGTTGTGCACTGAAGAGCTCTATGTTTGTTTCTTTAGACACAATATTTTCAAACAACTTCAGTCTTGTTCCTTGCAGCCCTTGGCAGCCTCCATGGGATAGGATGAGTTTTCCTCAGTCCTCAGGGCTGCTCCAGCTGCCAAAGAGAGGCACCAGTTCCCACTGCAGGTGTGCACCTTTCCCTGCAATGTCCCTCTGGGATCAGCCAACAGTTTGCAGCTCAGGAATGATGCTGCCAGGGGAAGAGCTGCATTCCACAGCCTTGGGATGCTGACTGGTAACTGTGGAAAATACAGAGTATCAGCACTTTGCACTGTGTGCTGGACCACAAATTGGTTCTCATTTATAGAGAAGGAGGAAGCCATTGTGTTCAGAGAAGTGAAAGTGTGATGTTCTCTACTACTTTTGAAAACATTTTCTACGTAAAGCAGTTTCCTTAAAACATAAACCCCAGAGTGGTCAGTACTTCCAAAATTGGAGTTTTTCCGTCTCCTGTGGAGACACTGGCTGCAGACAGGTCCAGACATCTGCTTCTCATTTCCTACTTTATTCTCAAATGTGAGAAAATACGAAGTCATGTGGTGCCAACCAGACTCTTGATCCCTTGCCATTTGATCCTCTCCCTTATTACAGTAATGGCTCAAGAGCTCTACATGGAGCACAGAGGCTTCTCCAAAGTGCATCTCCAAAATAAGAGGCCACATTTGGCTCCAAGGAACCTTCTCCTGAGTCTGGCACTTGTGTCCTTGGCCAGGAGAGAGGAAGTTGGTGGGTTGGTTTGTTTCAGAGCAGTGGCTGAGCTGCCAGTGCCACTGAGGAGAGGTGGGTTAGTGTGAGGATGAGCTGCCACGAGGCAGCTGGGGGCTTTGTCAGGGGAAAGAGAATCCCATCGTATATCCAGAGCTGCAGTCGTGTCAGTGTGTCTCCCTTGCAGCACCAACACTGCCTGGGTCATCCCAAAAGCTAAATGTTCCTGCTGCTTCTGTCCAGCAAACCTCTGGGATGGAAGACAACACTGTGAGCACACAAGGATGCTGTTAGTACCTGTTACCAGGCCCTGCTCATCTGTCCTTCAGGAGTCATCAACTCCTGAGGCCTTGGGAGCTCCTGAACATGCTTCCCATGGAGTGGAAATCATCAACATTCTCATCTGATCCACTCTGGCATCTTTCTTTCAGTTTAGATACAGGCTCCTAGCTCTCACTGACTTTCCCTTTTAATTCTCAGTTGTGGCCTTTTTTCAAGGAAACAAATCTCCTACAATAAACACTTCTTCTTTCACAAAGAACAAATAGCAAAAATACCAGCACGGAAACTCCCTGAAGGAGACGGGAGGTATTCTTGGGCCATTTCCTGTTTGTTTAGGACATAGCCCACATTCTATTCATATATTGTTCTACATAAAAAGCTTTGCAGGTTCAAGGTGCTTTTTGCCTTCAATTCCCCAGGCATTAGTCATATATTTCCTAGACCTGTGAGGACCTTGACTCTGGGCACAGCTCAAGCTGGTTGTGAACAGCCCTGCAAAGTTATGTAGGTGGGAAATGCTGGAGCTGCTTTCATGTCTCTCCTGGGTAAGATGGGACCTGGCACTTTGACCTGTGGTATCTATGGTTTGAAACAATAAACCAAGCTCCTGGCTGAGGGCTGCCAGGGAACAACCAAAGGTTAGGGGGTGACATCAGATTAGGCTTCTGAGTGTGCCAGGTGCCTGTCACCAATGTCCACAGCAGATTTTGCTCTCCTTTTGTGTGCATCAAAACCGGTGTTTAGGTAGCAGATCATCTGTCCTGATACAAATATATCTTTAGAACCGAGCAGGAGCTGGAGAGCCCAGACTCCAGCATGGACACTGAACTCTCTGGACACCTTTTTGTGGGTGCTGAGGGTCACATCTGGGGCAGTGCTGGAAGGCCCAGAGCTTGCAGGAGCCCCTGTTGGTGCCCAGTGTCCAGTGCGTGGTCCATGGCAGGAGCACATGTGAATGTTTGTCAGTGTTTTTCCCTTATCCATGTTTCCAAGCCTTCCTCAATCATACTGTAGTTACATACATGGGGGGAAAACAACCTTCTTCCGGTTATCTACTGCTTTTCTTTGGTGCTGTAACACCCTTCAGAGAGCCTTTGGTGCAAAGGGTAACCTCAAGAAATGTCCCAAGGAGGAATAGGAACAGGCTGGGATAAGCTGGCTCTAGTTCCCACTTACTCAGTTTTTCTGCTCTTTGTTTCCCTGAAGGCTTGGATGTCCCTGACTTGCAGGGTTGCACACTCCATCACTTGGATGTTGTGATTCTGGGATTGCTCGTGTGGGACTCACCTGCCAGCTTGTGCTCATCCACAGGATCCATCCATCCACTCATCCACAATTTAATCTACAGGTCCAGATCTGCACTGAAAAACAATCTGCTATTCCTGGAAACTAAAGTGAAACTAAATCAAATTGAGAAAACAAGTGCCCAGACAATTTCTGCTGTAACCAAAGAGGCTAAAATCTGTTGAAGGCAAGATGAGGTCAGGGAGATCCTGAGATCCTTCACTATCAGACTGCAATTAACACCTGTGGTTTACCACTAGTTATATCAGGAATATCTCCTGGAATACATCAGATCCTCTGACTTTAGGTTCTTCAATTCTGCAAGACCTCAAAGAAGTGCAATAAGGGTCTGCCACTGGTGTGGAGGAGCAGATGTGGGATGGGATGGGATGGGATGGGATGGGATGGGATGGGATGGGATGGGATGGGATGGGATGGGATGGGATGGGATGGGATGGGATGGGATGGGATGGGAGGCTGGTATAAGAAGTGGGTTGGGAGTGACAGTGCCAGTTTTCTTCCAGCTGCAGCCCAGGTTTGTCAGTACTCATTGGAGCTGCCTGCTCCCATTGGAGGCAGTTGCTGTACCTCTGTGTCCTGCTTTTGGTGGGAAACACAGAGCCTGGTGGTGGCTTAGGCCGTCACTGCTGCCAGCACTTGATGGCTCGTGGTGTCCCACGAAGCCATGCTGAGGCTGCAGCTGCCCTCCACACTCCTGCTGTGGAATTTCCTTGTGCAGATGTCACCTTCAAATCCAGCTGCTGAGCTCAGAAGGAATAAATGGAGATGTCCAAAGGGGACCTAGAAGAGTCTTCTGCCAGGTGAAACACCTCCAGCCCAATCTGCAGAGGAACAGCAGCTGCATTATCTGCCAGAGAGAAGCAGCTGCCTTAAAACAACAACGCCTATGGCAAGTCATGCCTTTGGCAAACAAAGTACTCCCCCTCCCACACACCTAAATGTCAGAGCCCTTCCTCAGTGTTACCTATCTCTGGCAGCAAACCCTTTGCAGAAGAAGCAGAACCTGTTTCTTCAGGGGAGATGTGAGCATGTGTGGGCTGTGCCATCACTTCCAGCAGCCAAGGTGCCTGATGGCTTCAGGCAATGCCATTTCCCAGGACAAAAGTTTCCTGTAAGGCTCTGTGGAGCCTGAGAAAACCCTGTTTGGGGAAGGGCCAGAAAACTTCCCAACAGACTCAGCATGTTCTGTTCTGGCTGGATTAAACAGACTATTTCAAGCCTCAATTTTTATTTTATTTCCTTGAAATGGGCTTTTTCTTCTAATACAATATAAGCAAAAGCTGAATTGCAGGCTGGGATTTTTACCAAATGCATTGTATGGAAACCTGGGGATTTTCTCTTCTGAAAACTAAAATCCAAACTGGAACCATTGGAATTTCCCACAGCACAGAGATGCCAGACTTCCACCAGCCCGAAGAGAACTTCGGCCAAAAAGGTTTCTGAGGCAGACAGACTCAGTCTTGAGCTTATCTTCATCTTTCAGTCGAGGGAGTCGGCAGGGGAAAATTGTTTGCTGGGACCTGAGATGAAAGAGAAAGCGCAGGATGTGTTTGCAGTGTTGGTATGTCCGCTTCTGACCTGGCCCGGGGCTGGTGCCGGAAAGCCCTGAGGCAGCCTGGTTCTTGCAGAGCTGGGGGTCTCCTGCTCTCAGCATCCTGCTCTCAGCTCATCAGCAAGCCCCTGTGTACATGGAGAATCAGGCTGTCACTGCGAGCACACACTGCAGACAGCACGGCCAGGGCATAGGAGCTGCCTGCAGAGTCACTGGCTCCCTGCTCACCCCTCTCTTTGGTGATGCTCTTTAGAGGCAGCCTAGCCTGAGATCAAAATGTAGTTGATGAAATCATAATCCTGATTAGAAAATTCCATCCCTTTTGGCTTAATGACTGCTGTTGTAAGATGGCTGCCAAAAAGGAAAGGAATAACTGCTTTGGCATTTTGGGTAATTAATGAGCTTAGTGAGCAGCGGGGAGCTGTAGTTGGAGGTGGGGAGAGTTTAGCAAGCCTAAGGACAGTGATGCCTTGAGACACATTGGTGGGAGAGGAGGCGGAAGGAGCAGCCGAGCACTGAAAGTCCCTGCCTGAATAACCTGCCAAGCAGTCTGCGTGTGTTAGGAAAAGCGCTGTTAAGTACAGCGGGGAATTCCAGGAGCCATCCCGCTCCGCTGCAGTCGCTATTCCCTCCCCTCTCCCTCTCTTCCCTCCTCCTCCTGTCGTCACCCTGGACACGTGTGAGGGAGCTGAAAAACAACTAAAGCTCTGTCGCGGGGCTTCATAATCCTGGAATGAACGGCCGCATCTGTGTTGCTCCGGAGGATGCAATAAGCAGCCGGGAGTGGGAAATTCTGCCCGTAATCCCTCCCTGCCTGCCTTTCCTTCAGCCGACCACGGGAACATGAAGGCTGCCTGTCTCCAGCTGCAGCTGTGGTCCCTGTGCCTGGTGACCCTGGCTGGAGGTGAGCCACAGCTCCGCTCCCCGCAGCCGCCCGGGGAACAGCCGGGCGTAGGACGGGATGGGGCCGGGGAAGGGGATGGGGATGGGGCTATAGGGACCTCTGTGGGATGCAGAGATGTCACAGCAGGATCAGGCTGGGTTTGGGAAGCGGTGCGGGGGACGCCAATGGCCGCAATCCCGGCAGCGGGGACATCCGAGCAGCCCCGTGATGGTTTTGTCACGCTTTAGGGCAGATGGGGAGAGTGTCGGAGAGACTTCCTCATAACCTGTATTAGGAAAAAAGCATCATGGATTTCCTGTCCCTCTTTTTTCGTGTCCCTGGGGACATGACAGGAAGATGCAGCCTGGCCAAGGGGAGGTGTCTGTGGAGACTGCACCCTGTCCTGGAGATGCCATCGCTGTGAGGCAGGGCTGTCACCTGCAGTGTGTGCGAGTGGGAAAATACCTGCATAAAGAGCTGTGCATAAAGATCTCTGCATAAAGAGCTGTGCATTGAGATCTCTGCGAGCTGCGGGGCTGCTGAGCGGGATCAGAGCCGGGCCGGGCTGGGGAGAGCGCTGCCGGGCTGGGCTCGCTCTACCGGGCCGGGCTCGCCCTGCCGTGCTGGGCTCATTCTGCCGTGCTGGGCTCATTCTGCCGTGCTGGGCTCGCCCTGCCATGGTGGGCTCATCCTGCCGTGCTGGGCTCATCCTGCCGTGCTGGGCTCATCCTGCCGTGCCGGGCTCGCCGTCAGTGCCCGTGGCACAGCGCAGTGATCGCTGCCCGAGGCTGCCTTTCAGCAGGCGGTGCTGGGCTGTCTCACAGGCTCTCAGCAGGCAAGGCTGGACTTTGGCCAGCACCAAGGGGTGATGTGTTCCCAGGATGGGGAAGGAGAGGGGCAGGGAGAGATTCGTGTCCTGCTGCCGCCGGTCGGGAGGGTGAGGACAGCCCGGGCAGCTGGGCATGGAGCTGTTCCTTCCTCACACCTCGGGCAGGTTCTCCAGGGCTGGCCCGAGAAAAGTGGACAGCAGGGACACAGGCAGCTTACCCTGCCCTGGGTAAACCTGCCTGGCACTGCCTTGCTCTGCTCAGCCGTGGCCAAGCATTCACTTCCCTAAAATGAGGAAACAGGGCTGGCTCTGCTAAAAGGCTGGTGGAGCTCCCTGGCTCTTTTGAGGAGCTGTGCTGAAAAGCAGATGCCAGTGGCTCCTAAGAGCAGTGGTCCTGGGTGGAGAAACTCCCAGATCTCTTGGGCAAAGACTCAGATGCAGCTCAGAGAAGCAGAGTTGTGTGTCCCAGGAGGAGGGAGGGCTCCATGCTCCCTGTGCGTCCCTCTGTCCTTGGAAGGTGCTTTCCAAGCTCCTCTGGGAAGAAATCTACCAGGAGTTCAGCCAAATGGAAACCATTTGCATTGGCGCCAGTAATTGTAAAATCAGCTCAGGGTTCTCAAAGGCACAGGGCCTTTGGGAGCAGTCAGGGACTGCTCCCCACCATGCACATCCCTGGCTACCCACAGGGACAGTGTGGCCCTCTTGTCACTGTTCCTGTTTTGTTGAATTGTGCTCTTGGCAGTGGAGGACACCAGCAGAATATCCTCTTGCTAATGACAGTTGGCAAGTCAGCTGCCCCTGAGCAGGGAATTCTTGACTCTAATATGCCACAGAAGATATTATTGCCTGAAAAAAGAGTTTTGCTTTAACTTGACTTGACCTAGAGGTGGGAATAGGCTTCTATAGAGGGGCCACAGGAGTGTTTGCTGGGAATTTCTTTGCAACCAGGGTTTTCCCCAGCAAATGATTCAAATGATTCAGAGTGCTCCTGTATTGATGTTCATTCTTGTACCTGGTACCTGGATCATTCCTAACTGAAAACTGTGTAAAATTGGCCACATTCACTTCAGAATCAGAGGCAACATTTTGTAAGAGGTAGCCTGATTGAAACCAGATGCCAATTCCTTTCTTTACAAAGGCCCCAAATTAATCACGGCTTGTTTTTGTAAGTCTTGCCCCCAGGGATGTCAGGAACAAGTTGGCAGGATGTGTTGTGCAAGTGCCTGTTGTGGGAGGCTGGAGGTAGATGCAGGCATGAGTGGCCCCCAGTGCTGTGACTGGCCTTGCCCCTTGAAGGGGTCAAGGGGAGGTTAATTTTTACACTTTACAAACTGAAAACCGTATTTTCTGGTGGAGGTTGAAAAGATGTGTTTGGGAAGCTGGGCTGTTGAGATACCTGTGGGAGTGAAGCATCATTCACCGAAAGGTTCTTTCTCTGCACCTTTCTCTGAGCCCAGGTGGCGTTCAGAGACCGTGTCCCAGCAAGCAGAGAGGCAGGATGCTCACCTGGAGGGGAAGTCCCACAGGAGGAAGAGATAAGGAGCATCCTGCCCCCTGGTGAGGGCTGCAGCAGGTCTTTGGGGGGTGAAGAAATGTATTTTCTGGGCATTGTGCTGAGACCAGTCCTCCTGGTACCCAAAGGGGAAAGGACCTGCAGGTCCAGGGGCTTGCACATCCTACAGGACAAGCTGAAATGCTGTCCCAAAAGCCCACCGTTTTCACAGTGCTTTTTTACCCCCTCCTTTTCCTGGGTACATGTGTGGGTGCTACAAGAAAATTTGGCTTTGTCTTCCTCGGGATCTGTCTTCATCTCAGTTCAGCAGGGATTGGAAGCTTTTGTGGCAAGCTTTGGACTCTTCCCTGGAGAAGGGGGAACAGAAACAGTGCTGGTTTTGAGAAGCCCTGATTAAAAAGCTGACACTTAATGAGGTGAAATTTTTATTTCAGGGCAACCCAGAGCACCTTTGAAGTGTTCGGTGGAGTGCTTAAATTTTACAAAGCAGTTAGCGGAGAAGTGGATCAGGGGCTACCGCTTGACCGAACCCAGCTGCAAAAAAAGTGCCACCATGTAAGTGCTGCCCCACTCCTAAGTGGGATCAGGGTCAAAAGGATGGGGAAAGGGACTGAGGGATGTACTTGACAGGACAGGGCAGAGGAATGATGTGGGGAGGGAGCTCACGTGTTTCTCTGAAAGCAGATATTTTGTCTGAAGACAGATTCAGACTTGTGAGCTTGTCTGGAAATGAGAAAAGCTCCATCTCTTTTCTTTGGGATAATTGTTGTTTTCTGCTTTTGCTGAAGTTGATGCACTATTGCACCATTTTATTGCAGCCCAGGGGGTGGCTCCAAAGTGAAGGGCTGGGTTGACCTTGGAAAGTTTCACATCACCCAGAAAATCAGAGGGTTTTGCCTTTATGCATGAGTGCCCCAGGGCAGCTGGTGCCTGTGGAGCTTTCTCCCCTGAGTACAAGAGGGAAACACTGTCCAAGCAAGACAATGCTTTTGAAAGTGAAATCTTCTTAGGGGAAAACCCTTCATCAGTGAGTCACGTTCAGCTGCTTTCAGTCAGATATCAGCAGCACCTGCCTGCCTTTCCTGAAATGAATCATCCAGACAACACTTGGTGTTTACACACCTTCCTCATAGCTCTGATCACCTGAACCAGTGTTTTCTTTATTCAGTGAGTGATCCCTTTTTATTTTCAGATTTATTACTGTGAGGTCCAGGGAGATTTGTGCAAATTCAAGTGAAGAATGGGTGCAGAAGATCAAAGACAAACTGGATGGGATCACAGTGATGCCACCACGTGCTGTCACCTCAGCAGAAGAGCCTGGTAATGTTGAGAGACATATTGGTCTTCCAGAAACGGCTCCATCTCAAGCCACTGCTCCAGCTAGTTTCTTCCAAGGAACTGGAACAACAGTTAGGGAGAGAACACATTCTCCTGCTGCCAGAACAGAGGTGTCCAGCAAGTCCCCAGTGGGCAGGCAGGACCCCACCCAGCTCCCTGCAGAATGCACCCCCGTGGTACAGGAAGAGGCTGTGCCCTCTGAGGTCACTCCAGAAGCAAAGAGAGAATCCTCAAAGTCTCCTTTGTCTTCAGCAGCTGTTGCAGCAGGCATGGGCCCCAGCCAGCCCACCCCACACCCCACTGTTCAAGATACAGCTTCTCCTAACTCAAATTCAGACCTGATGCCTGCTACTAAAGAATCAAACCAACATGTACTTTCTCCAAGTGGATCCCTGGACCCTACAAGTGCCAGAGCCAGCACACCAGACACTGCTTCCAGCAGCCCTAGATCAGATCTCCCCTCCATCTGGGACTCTATGAAGACCACAACAGACACAGAGACAACACCACAGGCTATTTCACTTTCTACTCTAAGCTCCACCTCTGCCATAGACAAAGCTGCTTCCACCCATACCAACAGGGTTGTTGGTACTACAACATTTGAGCATTCATTGCCTGTAGGGAAGCAAGACCCTTCAGACCCAGTAGTTTTAACTCACCAGGCATTCTCAGGCCAAGCCAGAGTGCAGATGATCACAGTCAGGCCAAAAAATCTGCCTCTGCCCAGCTTCTTGTCAAAGTCTCAAATTCACTTTGTCATCCCAGTTTCTGTAGTATGTGGACTGATGGTTATCAGTGTTGTTCTTGTATGGGTGTATCTGAAATTTGGAGTCAAACCAGAAGAAACGTCAAGAGAAATGGTACAGGGCTTGCTCTACCAGCAGGCAGGACACCAAGAGAATGTCTATCCAATGGAAGTAATATGAATGTTTCATGGCATGGACATTTCTGGTCTCAACTGTATGTGTGTTGCTGCAGAAAAGCTGTTCACGTTGAACTGGTGACCAGTAGGAAGCAAGCCTGGGAATAAAAATCACAAAGAAAACTGATTTTTTTTGTAGAGCAGAATGCCCAACAATATATCTACTTCATCACTGACCAATCACAGTGTTTTGGAAATAAGGGAGACATTTCTTTTCTACTGGCAGTGTTATGTACAAAAGCTGTGGCTGTTCATTGCTGTTGGTGGCTCTGTGCCGGGTAGTGCGATTTTCAGAGTTGTTGTTGGGAATTTTTCTGTGGTTCATCGTGGTCCAGGCAAGAAACCACTCACCCTCCCACACTGCTGGACTTGGGCTCAGCCACCTTGAGCAATCATAGTACCAAACCCAATTTGCACTTAAACTCTCTGCTGCTTCTTTCTTTGCACTTCAGGTCTCTGCTCTGTCAGACCAAGACTGGAGCTGGTGGCCAGCTGGGTGCTGGCTCTCCTTGGGCTGGTTGAATTTACTCTCATCATTTTCTCTTGCTGGAGGCACGAGGGATAGCCCAGCTTTTCAGAAATAGTTGACCAACACTGCATCTGACCAGGGGACTGAAGGTCAGTGCTACAGATCTTATATGCAGAGAAGCTGGCAACCCACAGTCTGTCTCCTCCTTGAAATCAGGCCCTTCCTTTTAGGAGATATGGATATTTCTTCTTGCAGATGAATTCTGAGAGCTGGGTCTTGGCAAATCAATGCAATAAACCCCTTCTGCCAGCTGATGAACCTTGTGTCCAGCTGCATCCAACACCTGGGCAGGATAATGCTGATGAATCTTTACAAATGAGAGAAAACAAGAAATCACACAATAATTTTGCTATTCCTGTGTTATCATTGGAACATTTTTGCTGTTCTCTGGAAGCACAAAACCCAGGAAATGTGGAGCTAAAGGCAGTTCTGGATGTAGCTATGCAGGAATTACTCTACTACAGCAGACATCCTTGTGATCCCATTTTCTCACTAGAAATAAGCACCTTTGCTGATTCACAAAAAAAAAAAAAAGCACAAAATGCCTGTTCATGATCCTATACTTTCAGCCACATTTTAGTTTTTTCCATTTTGGATAACACTGATCACCAGGCTATGAAAGCACTGAAAGCACTGTAACAGAACCAGGCTTTTTTAACCCCAGATTGATTTTTATTTTTACACATCCTGACGTTACTGTACATAAGTCTTATGTTTTATCAGTGGTCAAGTCCTGGAAGCCTGTATTAAACTTGGACTCCAGGATGAATTCTGCTGGAGCGTGCAAAGGTCTTGATGATATGATGGTTTGTATGTAGATACACATCAAGGGTCAGATCCTAACAAACCTAGTGGATCAGATCCCTAAGAACAAATATGCATGCAGAAAATGAAAGGAAAAGCACAATAAGCAAGATCATAAGAAATGATGGGCCAGCTGTAAAGCAGAGCTTGAGGAATGTGCCTGGTAGATCTGTCAGATTGCACCTTCAGGAATCCCTCCAGCCCTGTAGGGGGAGAGGACAGACTACAACTGTGTTTGCTTTCTGCCATCACACATCCCTTATTTCTGCATTTTGTTGACTTGAGAGATTCATCTCGGCCTTTGCAAGTACGGGGTGCAATCAGATGAATTGCAATGATGAATTTGGAGTGAAATCCTTCCTTGTGCAGCAGCTCAGCTGTGGAACTCTGGTTGGGGTTGGTTTTCCTAGAGGGTAAATCTGGCTCTGCCAGTGCCACCTCCCCATGCACCCCACCTGTGCACAGCTGGAACTCTGTGGTATTATTTTTATATGAAACACTAGAAATGTTATTTTTGTAAAAAAGTTTTATAGCTTTTTGAATGTAAGTAATGTCCTGTGTGAGCTGCTTGGAGTCGAGACCTTTTTGGCAGCACTGGAAAATACTGTGCCTTGTCTATTTTGTTGCTGGTCTTAGATGGCTTGTGCATGTCCATGGGAGCTGGACAACTCTCCAGGCCCTTCAGCAGATGGAGTGGGCACTTGTCTGCTGCAGGTGAAGTGTTTGTGTTGGAGCAGTGCTGGAGAGATGGATGTGCACCATCAGATCACCTGGAGTCCCACCAGCCTTTGAAAGGACACTGCTTTCAGCTCCACCACCAGCTCCCAGCTGTGTGATCCCACTGGAACTCATCAGGAGGAGCTGCTTCTCCTCCAGGCTGGCCCTGTCCTTGTGCTCTCCCTGCTCCCCTCTGCTGGGCCTGCAGGCAGGGTGCTGGCACCCTCACAGGGGACAGGTGCAGCCCAGGACAGGGGGACACTGCTGCTCCTCTCTCTGCAATGGGCAGTCTGGGAGGGAGGGAGGGAGGGAGGGAGGAAGGAGGCTGTAGATGTCACCCATTTCTGGGGGTTAAAATACCACTTGCTGTGGAGCACAGTGACTGTTACGAGCTCCAGCTCATTTGTATATTGAGTGTATGCATGAGATATGAGCTGTGCATTTTTATAGAAGTAAAAGAAATAAAGTCCTTATGTTAAAAACTTTCATCCTCAGGAGATTGAGCCTTGATTTGGGTTACCAAGCCTGGTCCCTGCAGAGATGAACACCTGTGATTGAGCACTGTGGAAAGCATCCCAGCATCACCAGGAGATGACAGAGCTGGCATAGCTGGATGTGGCCAGGCTATTGCTCCATCTCCTTTAAGAGTTTTAATCTTGCACATGTTTGCTGGAAATCCTCACAGGGATTTGTGTTTCCCATCTCACTAAGGCAGTAGAGAAAACAAACAGCTGGGGTTTTGCATTGCTTAAGCAAAACTAAGGCCAAATAGTAGAGACAACAAACGTGATGCTCCAAGTTATTCTGTAAGGAGGCAGGAGAGCAAGGGATGAGATAGGACCTCTCCTAGCCCAGCAGGGCTTGGGATGCCCTTGTGTGCTGCTCTCTGGTGCTGGAGAGGTGGGAAGAGCAACTCAGTGAAAGAGTAATTTCTCAAGGATTTTCCTGGAGTGGGGAGCTGGCAGGAGCAAGAGGGTCAAGATGAGCATTCTCTGCATTTCAGGAGTTCTCATCCCAACCACCTCAGCCCTGTGCCCTTCTAGTTACATGCAGAAGTTAATGAAAATTTCCTGCAGATGAGTCACCAGGTCAGGAAGGTCATCTGGGGGATAACGAAACTCTAACGAAACGAAAGCACTTTTTGTTTTTTTTTTAATTTCATTTCTCCTCTCTGTTGAGGAGAGGGAGGCGAGGAAGGAGGGGGCGGTGCAGAGCAGCCAGGCCTGACAGGATGAATCATTTCCCATCATTTCCGACGGCGCCAGCAGGGCTCCTCGGGGCTGCTCCTCTGCAGTTTTTGGGTGCTCAGTCCCTGGGCTGTGGGTGACACACACTCCTGGCTTTGCTGGTGTTGGTGTCTGGTGCAGGGAAAGGTCTTGTGCAAGGGTGTCCCTCCTCACACCATCCCCTGCTTCTCCTGGAGCTGCCTCGGGGATAGAGTTTGGTCCAGGGGTAATTAATGCCACATCTGTTCTGCTCAGGGGGGGGTGAGAGTTGCATTCTGCACCTGGTGTGGAAGATGCTTGTCCTGCCTTGATGCTTCCCCACAGCCCACAGGAGATGGGGGACCCCTGTCATGACGTGACCTCTCTCAGCCCTTACTGACCCACATGTTTCAGCTCCACAACATCACCATGTCATGAGCAGCTGTTTGGGTTGAGCTTGTGAGGAGGAGAAATCACTGGGGCTCCTCACGGGCTCCATTTGTGTCCCCATAGGATCCATCAAATGTCAGGCCTTGAGGGCATTAATTGGCTATAATCACCCTGACCAGCCTCATCTGTGGGTGGCTCACCCCACAACATCTCCTAATGCTCTGCCTGAGCCTCAGGAACCCCATCCAAGCTCAGGCTTGAGCCCCTGGTCCCTGCCGTGCTGTGAGTGCTGCTCTCATGTCCTGGCTCTGATCCAGCCTCCTGGACATACCTCGGGTCCATCCGTGGGTATCTTGTCTCCTGGCTGGATGGACCTTCTGGAGTTGGAGCCCTGTCTCTGTCCCCATTTCCTGTTACTGCTGAGAAGATTCCCCAGACCTTCCCAAATGGATTCTGGATTTGTCTCTTCCGTTGGTGTGCCAGGGACCATTGGTGGAGGCTCTGACCCCTGTGTTGTGACCCTGTGGGCTGTCACCTCACTGGGGAGGTGCTGGGGTCACCCTTGGCTCCTGGCCTGTCCCCTCCCTCTGCTCCCTGCAGTCTGGACCTGGCAGCGGGACCCCTCTGCCATCCTCTCCTCCACACTCTGACTTCTCCCCAGGGCAGTGTGTGAGGTGGAGAACAGAAGGTGCCTCCTCCATCATCTCTGGTCTGGGCTGTGGTTTATGACATGTCTCAGCACGGCTGCTTTCCCGTGAAATGGTGCACAAGAGCTCTCCTGCTTGGGGCAGCCTGTGGTGAGGCTGAAGCACCGCCACTGTCACCCTGTGCAGAAGGCAGATGTCCCCAGCTGCTCTGGGCTCTCAGGTTCTGCTGCATGGCTGTGGCTCTGCCAGCCTTTGCATTTGCCTTATCTCCATTTCCATAAGGATTGTGTCCCTGCTGTTGTCACTGCAGGGGCTGCTCCTGTTGCTGAAGTCCCCCCTGTTGGGACCTCTTGGCTGACGGTCACGGGTGATGGAGGAAGGCTCATTTCTTGAGCTTTCAGAATTCACCCTTGAATCCTGCCACACACCAGATAATTTTAAAAAGATAGATATAAGTGAAAGTCACCCTTCAAGGAGGGATGTGATGTCAGCTTGCTGACTCTGACCATAACCCCATCACAAACACATTTTCATTACAATATCTAGGTACCTTAACGTGTCTTGCTCATCACATTCTTTAACTGCATTTATTTTTCTGATTGCTGGGGTTTTATTCTAATCAAACACTAAGGAGAAGATAAATTCATAACTTATTCTAGGACCATCTTTAAATCATCAGGACTACCTCTATTCAGAATTAAATCACTAAAAATTAGACTGGAATTGCTTCCATGTCCTATTTTTTTCTGTTATCTCAGCTTTAAAAGCTGAGCTGAAGCATCTCTCTGCTGCTTGCTTAAACTCTAGGAGCTCTAAAAGGCTCAAGGTTGAAAAAAGGAGCCTGAAGGCCTCATCAAGCATAATTTCCTCTGATTGCTACTCGACACAGAAGCCTCTCCAGTGCAGAGTCTCCCTCTCACCCCAGGTCCATCCTTCACTTAACCCTGAGATAGTTGATTGACCTCATTGGATAAAAACAGAAGAATATCTCATTCTTAGTGTGTTTGAGGAAACTGACATCAGATCCATTATTTCATGTTCCTTAGCAAGATAAGGCCACTTCCAGTCTCTGGCACAGATGCATTGGTCTGTACTTTTTCTTGGCTGTAGTTGTGAGGGTTTCCTGCATGCCCACAGCGAATTTCTGCTCTGTCCCTGTGCCTGTAGACGAGCTTGCCCAGGGAGTTAGTGCAGACAGAACCTTGGGGAAGGGCTCCTGGACCCAGCTGCCTTCCTGCAGCCTCTGTCTCGTGACTCTGGGCAGAATTTCCCGCTCAGGATGCACCTCAGATCACCAGCTTACAGCACTTGGTGGTCCCCAGTGTCCCTCTGTAGGAAGCAGGCTTTGGAAGAGATTCTCATTTTTCTAATTTTAGAGTGTCTTTCCAGGCTGTAGGACTTGGCACTGCTGTACCTGGAGTTTGTGATTGTGCCCTGAGTCAATCAGGGCTTCCACATGGAGCTGTGGAGACCCTGGAGTGAGCACCCCGAAGAAATGTGGAGGAGCTTTACGCACAGAAAGGGTACAGAGGGTTTAGAGAAGCCAAACAAGGGTGTCTCATATTGTAAATGGGAAAGATTCAAAGTGACTGAGTAGAACAGAATAAAACAGGGAAAACTTATTCCAAGCCCTCCCACTGCCTTCTTGGAATGAGTTTCAGTCACTGGGTGAGGTTCCCTTTCCTGCCTCGGCAGCCCAGCTGCTCTTGCAGTGCCTTCCCAAGTGGAAGATGTCTGGGTTGTGTTTTCCAGCACAGCTAGGAGTGCTCAGTCAGCGAGACCCCAAACCCAGCACAGGTTCTGCTCAAATCCTCTGTCCCCTGCTGGCACCATTGCTGGCAAAGGCTGAATCTGATGTGTCCCCTCAGTTTCCCTTGTCCTCCTCCTGTAGAATAACAAGGATGCTCTTCATTTTTTAAGTAAACAAGCACATTCTTCTGAGTCCATTCAAATGAGAGGAAAACTTGGGCAGACAGAGGGGCTTTCCAGCACTTAACAGCTTTTCCCCTTCCAAAGTGCAAAAGAAGAAACATCAAAAGGTCTCCAGGGAGTTGTGAGTCATCTGCCTTCCAAAGACATGGCTTTAAATCCTGGGAAAAGGGAAGCAGAGCCAGGAAAACAAACACAGCAGAAGCTTCTTGAGGTCCATCCAGAGCGGTGGATCTTGAGCCTCCACCAGCAGGAAAAGTGTCTGATGAAGCTTGGGGAGAGCTGAGCATGACCAAAGCAGTTCTCAGCATTGGGTGGTCTTCTCCCAGGTATTTTAAGAGACATCCAGGGATAACAGGATTGTCCCAGGCACAATATCCTGCTCCAGAGAGTGGTTGGGGGGTGAAGAAGGGCTTGAGGTGGCCCCTTGGGTCGTTGACAGGGAGTGAGGGGGGACTGTGGTGCCAGGGGATCTGCATGGGGCCCCACTGCTCCCTGCACCCACTTAGAGTCTGGTTTAAAAAGGTTAAAAAGAGGGAAAGGAAAAAAGTGTCTGAGCTGAGCAAGAATGACAAGGAGCTAGAGAGGGGCTCCTTGGAGCTTTGGAAGGTCTGAGGAAGGGGGAACCCAGCACAGCAAGGGAGAACTGTCCCCAGGATAACACAGATGGGCTGATCCCTTTCAGCAGGTCCCTGCAGGACCTGGGATGCCTCAAGGCTGTGGAGGGAGGAAGATGATGGAAAGTCACCCAAAACTTTGAACAGTAAGTTTTCCATCCATTCCCCTTAGCCTGATGCTGACTCCTGCCCTGCCCTGTCCACAAGGAAAGGCTCAACTACACCCCCTTCTCTTTTGCCCCCTCACTGCCCAGTTACAAACAGGGAATTTTGGTGGAAAACTTGTGTTCCTCTCCATAGTAGCAACATGGAATATGATACAATTTCTGCCACTATTTGCCAACTTGCTGCTTTCAAGCCACAGAGGGCTGGTGGCAGCAGCAGTCACTGTGGTTCTGTTTAATGCTTTCCAGGATTCACCTGAATCCAGACATCTCCAGAAGCCATCCAGACATCTCCAGCACATTTGTGTTGTCTCTGGGCTGAGTGACCTTGCATTGAACACCAAGCTTTGCCTTTCCTATGGCTACAAATCCCCTCTCTGGAGGTCCAGGAGCTCTTGAGTTTACATCTGCAGAGAAGAAGGTTTCACTTCCCTCGTGGTTTTCCCTGTGTGGGTGAGCACAGAAGCTGACACAATCTATTTCGTCTTTCCAGGTACTGTCTGTCTGCAATTTTGATGATCCCATGCGACATGGAAATCCCCATGGGCAATGAAGTCTTCTCCTTGGATTTGATTCCGATTCTTTGAAAAGGGATAACTGGGGAGGAGTAGAGAGTATAAATTGCAGCACCTCCTTGCCTGAGCTCAGAGTTGGGCTCCCCCAAAGAGGCAGAGCAGCATCCTGCAAGGAAGAGCCCTCCCAGAGCCACCATGCTCACTGCAAGGACAGTCCTGCTGCTCGTGGTGCTCCTCAGCCTCTCCCCATGCTCCAGTGCAGGTAAAACACCTCCTGGGCCACTGCTGCCACTTGGGACTCGGGGTTGTCCCATTGGGATGGTTGGGAAGGAAACCCCAGTGTGGAGCAGGGATGGTGCTGCTGGCAGGAGCAGCAACTCCTGGCCAGGGCAGAGCAGCACACCCTGGGGTGCAGGGGAGGATGGAGACTGCTCCTGCTGCAGGCTGGGTGATAACCTGGAGCATCCTTCTGCCCTGGCCAGGGAGGAGGAGAGCACCTGGGGCTCCTCATGGCAGCATTTGCAGAGCTTGGGGGGTGTTGTGTTCATCAGCCTTGTCCTGGGTGAAGGTTCTGCTGCCTTCCAGAGCCAGCACTCACCATCCCTGTCTGTGTTCTCCAGGCCCTTACTCTCCATCCGAGTGCTGCTTTGAATATGCGAGGCGCCCTCTCCGCCTGGTCAACCTCCTGGGCTTCTACTCAACTTCCAGGGAATGTTATTCCCCAGCAATTGTGTAAGTCCTGCCAATTTCCCTAGGCTGTGCTGTCTCCTGGGCTGCCTGGGTTCAGTTAATCTGTTCCATCTGGGGACAGGACAGGGACAGGTCTGTGTAACCTCCGTGATCTTCCAGCATTCAGAGGGGAGGATGTGACTGTCTGGGCACTTCTGCGAGGCCATCCCAGCTCCTGATGGCTCTGCACGGGCTCCAGAGAGGCTGGGCTGCAGGATGAGCTGCTTGTAGGACACCCAGAACCCAGGGCAGCACACAGAGACAAAGGGAAAGGAGAAAGAGTGCAGGGGAGGGAGGATGGTGTGGGCACAAATGGAATCACAGCTGTCATTCCTCACAAAGCTTCACCTTTACCCTTGCCAGGTTTGAGACCAAGGGAGGAGCCAAGATCTGTACAAACCCAGAGGAGAAGTGGGTGAAGAGAGCAGTTACAGAGCTTCAAAAAAAGAAATGACTTGGTGCCCTGGTTCAGGCTACCCAACATCCTGGTGGGAAGGAAGGTCACAGTCCCTGTAAACTCCCGGGAAGGACTGTGGATGTCCCAGCTGCTGGGAGAGGGCACTGACTCCCCAGAGCCCTGCAGTGCCTCCACAGCTGGGCACCAGCTCCTGGAATGCTGCTGGCCCTGCCAGCACCTGCCTGCTGATCACAGCCACAAAATAAAGGTTACTTCATGTGGTATTGGAGAGTGGTGTCCTTTGTTCTCCCAGCCCCACAGCTGTGCTGCTGCCAGCAGCTGGGGCTGGATGGTGGCTCTTCCCACTGGGTCTCACTGGGGCAGGAGGGGAGGGGGATGGATGGGACTGCAAGGGGACTCAAAAGGGGCTGGGGCCTCCTCTTAGGGTTTTTAGGTGCAAAACTAAAAACCATCAGTTCCAGCCTGTCCCATTTGGTGTCCCGTGGAGGAGCACAGCCTGTCTGCCGTGTGTGCCCAGCTGTGGTGTCTGAGCTGGGCTGCAGGGGAAGGTTTCTCTGCACCCTGGGCAGGCAGGACAGACAGGGGATGCTGAATAACACAAGGCATTCCTGCACATACAGCCCTGGAAATTTTGCCCTTGCCAGGGGCCAAGGAGAGCTCAGCAGTGATCCCTGCCAGGGATTTGGGAGAGGGAGCAGAACTGGAAGGGCAAGAGTGAGGAAAGTTGTGAGTTAAAGACAATTTAATAAATAAAGCAAAATAAGGGATTCATTCTGTCCTTCCCATCAGTGGGCAGGTGCTCAGCCATGGGGAGCAGAGCAGGGCTCCCTCAAGTATAACAGTGACCTGGGAAGACAAATGCTGCAACTCTGAATGTCCCCCCATTTCCTCTTTCTCCATGACAGTTCAATAAAGGGGAAAAAAAAGGAGAACCAAAGGAAAAAAAAGAAACCTACCAAAAAAAACCCCATCGGCCCAGATGATGCTCAGCCAGTCCCTGATCAGCAGCCACTCAGAGAGCCTTGCTGCCAGCACTCACAGCTCCTGGGGAAGGGGATTTTGGCTGCAGCAGCTCCAGGGATGCTTTCACAGCAGAGGCAAAACCCATCCAGAGCTGAGGGGTGACCCTGACACACTGCAGGTCTGGAACCTGAGGTGTCTCAGGCACCAAGAGAACTCTGGTGCACCAGGAGAAGCTTCAGCTGCAGAAGCTTCCAAAACTGTTGTCTTTCCACTTCAGGAGTTCTCAGGCCATGGAGTCACCCTGTTGGCTTGGACTTGGTGCCCTCTCCTGACAGCTGTGCCTCGGGTGCAGCACAGACCTCGGGGCAGGGCAAGTCCAGCCTGAAATCGACATTTATCATGGGCAAACAGTTCATGTTCTCTGCTAAAGCATTAAATTTTGTGATCATCCATTCAAAACCCAAAGCATTTTATGAGTCACAGAATATTTCTCACCTCTACTTTGCTTTTTAAATTTTTTTTTGTCCATGCCTATCCATTTTAATTTTTAAAGTAGGGATTTTCCTCAGTCAGAAAATTTGTATTCAATTATTAATTATAGTGAGGTTGCAGGTGGTTTGGACACCCATAAAATCCTCTGCAGAGTCTGTACCCCCCTTCTCTCCACTTGCCTTTGCATTTGCCTCACCAGGAGCTGCTCACCTGGGGAAGAGGCTGTGCCTTGGTGCGGATAGCTCGGGCACTGCAGAGGAGGCTGGAGAGCACTAAAGCCAAACCCAAAGGTGCACTGCTGGGACAGGAACACAGAGGGAAACCCAATCCTCCAGAGCCTTGTGGGGTCTTTCCAGGCCTTTAAACATCCAGCATGCACTGATTTGCTCTATGAAGAACAGATAGTGGAGGCATCTACTAATGCTTCTGGAGAGGGGAATGAATACCTAAGGGAAAAGAGGAGCAAATGTGTGCCCTCAGCCAAGCTGAAAAGGGAGCCCAGGGCTGGCACATAAGGTGTTCAGGGCCAGGAGATACTGGTTGGAAAAAGTCATTAGCTCAGTTCTCCCCTTAATTGCAGTTGTGTGCTTTCAAACAGTGCCCAGGAGCTGGTGTGACCCTGGTGGCCGCTGGCCCCAAGGGTCTGTGCTCTGGAGACATGGACAGGGAGGGCAGGAGAACCTGGGGGTGCTGCAAAGTCCACAGAAGAAGACTCAGGCTGCTCTGTGTGTCAGGCATTTTCTCCCTGCAGAGCCCTGCCTGGGGCCAGTGGCACTAGAGCCCAGTGGGGCTGTCCCCAGCTCTCTGCGTGGCCACCCTGCCCCATGCAAGGTCAGCAGACCCCACATCCTGCAGACCATTTCTTCTAAACCGGCATTTTCTGCACATTGGATCTGTTTCCTTCTCCTTTCTCCTTCCAGAGAAGTCGTGCAGACATGAAATAATCTTCAAAGAAACCTATTTCCATCTTTCTTCCCCTCTGAGATTGCCTCATCCCTCAAGCCACAGCCAGGTCCCCTCCTGTGCTCCCACCCAGCATCATCCTCTGTGGGTTCCCAGCAGGACCTCACCAATTCCTCACACACAGCTGCATCTGCCTTCCCAGGGAGCAGATCCCTGCATGGAAGCTGGGCTGATGTCCAGCAGTGCTCCCTGGGATCTGTGCCACCTGCCCCTCCTCCCTGGCACCTGGGATGACTCTCCTGGGGCTGTGTAGGATCTGTCCCATCTCCCTGCAGGAATGCCCTGTCTGTGCACTGATGGCCACAAGCCTCCATCCCCTGACTCTTATTTCTATCCCAGTGCTGGTGTGGGAGGCAGAGGCAACACATGGGCTCAGCCTTGTGTTGAGACCCAGACCCTCCTCAGACACCCCACTGCCCCTACCCCATTTCTTCCCCTTCTGTGAAGTCTGCTGAACCCACCAAAAGCACCTCTGGCACCCCCTGCTCTGGGGTCCCTTCTGGATTGGTCCCGTGTGGCTTCTTCTGCCTGATATCCCATTCCATTCCATTGCATTCCATTGCATTCCATTGCATTGCATTGCATTGCATTGCATTGCATTGCATTGCATTGCATTGCATTGCATTGCATTGCATTCCATTCCATTCCATTCCATTCCATTCCATTCCATTCCATTCCATCCCATCCCATCCCATCGTGCTTTCCTGCCTGACCCAGTGCTCTCTGTGTCCCCAAGGTGTCTGGGAGCTCAGCTTGGATGGGATTCCATCACTGGCCTTTGGCACTGGGCAAAGCAATTGAACTCACTGAGACTTGTCCCTGCTCAGGGACTGTGGGCTGTGTCCCCTTTAGAAACAGACAGACAAGCACCGCACTTGATGTTCTGCCTGCATGAGAAGATGGTTTGTATCTACTTTCACTTCCACCAAAGTCTCCTGGAAGCTCCCTTGCCACGTCATGGCTCTGCCACAGAATGCAGAACTGCTCCTCGAAACTTTCCACCCAGCGCTGGATGTGTCCCAAAAATAAACGACAGAAAACCCCTTCACCCTGATTTCTTAGCACACGTTTGGAATTTTTGGAAATGCAGCGTAAGTGGGCGGGCAGGCAGAGGATAAATAAAGGTGTGGAGAGAGCCCCAGGCACAGGCACCGAGCAGGGCAGCACAGAGCACGGAGGAAGAGCCACCCCACAGCCACCATGCTCCCTGCAAGGACTGTCCTGCTGCTCAGCCTGCTCCTCACCTTCTCCCTGCACCATGCCACAGGTAAGGAACCTCAGGGAGCATTGCTGCAGCTCAGGACTCTGAGCCCCCACTGGGGACATCCCTTTGGGCAGGGAATGCCGGGGGGAGTGGGAATGGTGCTGCTCACAGAAGGAGTAACCCCCTGGGCAGGGCAGGGCAGCACATCCCGGGATGCAGGGATGGATGGAGAAGGTGCTGAGTGGTCCAGCAAAGCCAGACCTGGGGAGAGGCTGCAGGAGCTTGGAGGAGGCTCTGGCACTTGTTCCCCAGGTCTCAGCTGGATGAGAAAGGGGTTGGAGGGAGGGAGAGCATGCAGCTGTTTGGAGCCTTCCAAAACACCCTGTAAGTTGTGCCCCTGCCTTAGGAAAGCCCCTAAACCTCATCCCCAGACTGAGCACCCCGACCTTACCGTGTGCTCTGGGGGCTGCAGCAATTGGGGCTGGGAGGTGGCAGGTCCCAGGCTGTCCCCTGCCCCACCTCTGTCCATGTCCCAGTCCTGTGCTTGCTGTGTGAAGGGTGACAAACCCCTGTCACAGGATGCTATGGGAGTTGCTGAGATGCCCCAGAGCCTCGGTGCTGTGCTCCAAACCCCGTGGTGCCATTGTCTGGCTCACAATTCACAACATCCCTCCTTCCCTCCACAGCCCACTTTGCACCCGTGGAATGCTGCTTCAAATATGCACAGAAACGCATCCGACTCCCTCAGACCTACTACGAGACGTCCAAAGACTGCCCCAAGCCTGCAGTTGTGTGAGTATCCCAGGGTTTGCTTCCCATCCCAGATCTTTGGCTCCTCCATCCCATCCTGCCCCACAGACAGCTCAGTCCCAGCCGGGGGGGGGCTGTGGTAGGAAAGCAAAATGGGGTTTAGTGTTTTCTGCTAATGCTAGTGATCTGGGAAGATTCAAACACTCACCATCAGCCCAGGGAGGGCACAGGCTGCTGGAGATGGCTCCAAGCCTCAATCCAGGATGGGGCTGCAAAAAGGGAGGGGAGAAATAGTGCACAGGAAGGGAATGGCTCATGGTTCATGTTTTCACTCTTTTTCCTCACTTTCTCATTGCAGGATTGTGGCTGCCAATGGTGATGAGATTTGTGCTGACCCCAAGAAGGACTGGGTGGCTAAAACCATTAAACGGCTTCAAAAGAAAACAGTAAATCCATCCACCATCTGACTTGCCCATCCAGTCCTGTCTCTTGAGGGAGCCAAAGGTGCTGGCAGCTCCTTTCCAGTGGGTGCTGTGGCCGTGGGCACTGTCACTGCAGGAGGAGCCATTCCTGCACCCCAGCAGGATCAGGTGTCACAGTGACATGGACGAGCCAGCGACCGAGCTCCTGCTGTCACTGCCCTGCCAAGATGTGTCTGTGGAGCAAATATTTATAATAAAGACTCATTGCTACAAGTTGCTGTTTGAACTTCTCCTGATTCTCCAGACCAAGCAACAGATTCTAACAAACCCAGGGCATGCTATAAGCAAAAAAAAGCCTGTTCCACAAGCTTGTGTTTCTCCAGCAGCAAACTGTGCCTGGTCACAGTTGCTTCACTGGGAATGTGATAGCAGAGCCAGGCCTTGACCCACAGGTGAGGTTACCCTCACCTTAGGCAAAGCTGCACATCCTCAGGGCGTGCTCACAGCCCCATGGGCTTTGCAGGTGCTCCAGAATTAAGGGGAGGGTTCTGGGAGAAGACACTGATCTACCAAACCCTTAACACCTTGACAGCTTCCAAATGTGCTGGTGGCCACTGTGAAATATCTGAGGGAGATAAGAAACAATGTCCACAGTGCCAGGAGGGTGAGGACACAACCTTCAGCTGGACAGGTGTCCTGGCTGCCTGCCCCTCCACAGGGCTGGGGAAGGGTGGGGGAAGTGTGGGATCCCAGATCCTAAAGCCAGGCTGCTGGCCCATCTTCTCATGGGAAAGGTGCAAACATACAAGGGAAAACCTCAGAAAGGGGAAAGCAAGGAATGTGGCAAATGATCCTCAGCCTAAAGTTTCATCAGTGTTTTGTGCTCATGCCTAGAAAGCATTTCAGGGCTGTATTTTCTAGCTGAATGGCACAGGAAAAACATCCCTAATGATATTTTTGCCTATGAACTGTAAGCACCGTGGGAGGAAGAAATGGTGGAAAGGGAAGCTGAAGCAGAATCAGATATCGGGGGACAAACTCATCGGGGACTGTGCATCCCTGTCAGAGGGGACACAAGCATCCTTTCCTGGTGAGCAGACACTGACAAAGCACACGGCTCCACACTGGCTCTTGCACATGGATGTGTATTTTAATAAAAATAATTCTGTCAATATACAGCAGAATGTCGATTTCTTTACCATATTTCCAGTATATTTTCATAGGCTTTTTCTCAGTTAAAATCCACCCCCCCGAGCCCGTTTTTTGAAGTTTTCATGCGAAGCATCAGATAACTTAATTCACAAATACTAAGCGTAGACTGAACCAATGTGCACAGTTCGTGTAATGTCCACGTAGCCAATGTTGTACCCAAGAGCTGAAACTCCCTCCTGAAGGCGATGAGAAGCCTGCAGTGGCACAGGGAGCTGTGCCCAGCGGTGGCCGCTCCTCCAGGGCTGCCAGGAAACCTGCGGCCACCTCGCACCCCAAGCTCCAGCTGAGCATTTCATACCTGAGTTTTGAGCAACCAGCAGGAGAGAAGAGTTCACTGCGTGCTGGGCAGGTCCTGGGGCTTGCACTGCTGAGTGTGAGAGCTTCAGGGGCTGCAACCTCCTCCTGCCTCCCCTGCACAGGCAGGACTGACACACACGATCCCAATCCAACGCCGGTGCAGTCCTTGGTCTGGAAGTCACCATACATGCGGTTTTCAAATTTTCTTTAAAATCTGGATAATCCCCAGAGCTGCTGCTGCTTCTCCTTTCTCCAAGTCTAAGCCTGTGAGAAGCCCAGCATACAAAATTCCTTGTGTGCTCCCTCCTGGAGGAAGGATGCAGCTAAAGTCCTCCCGAGCAAAAACGTCCAAGCACAAGCCTGGACTCAAGTGGAGTGACCAGAGAGAAGGTGTCTGCCTGGCCATGGGACTTTCAGCAAGCAGCAGAGGTTTGCATGGCCTCCAGGAATGTTTCAGTGGTGACATGAGTGTAAATTCCACATGGGACTTGGGAGTTTGCTGTGAGCAGGAGAGTTAAGCTTCCCTCCTGGAAATAAAAGAGCTGGCAGGATGTGTGCTCCTCAAGCCTGGATGATGCCCTGGCTTGCCAGGCACTGCTCCAGCTCAAGCTGCAGGCTCTGAGCTCTGGTTTGGGATGTGGGGAGAGGGACAGACGTGTCAGGTACACGCATCCATCACCTGCCACCTCTTGTTACAGGGAAGAATGGTAAAGAGCAGCTAGTGCTGTCTATGGAAAAGGCCTCCAGGCTCTCAACTCCTCC
This sequence comes from Acridotheres tristis, assembly GCA_037013685.1. Lineage (NCBI taxonomy): Eukaryota > Metazoa > Chordata > Aves > Passeriformes > Sturnidae > Acridotheres > Acridotheres tristis. The sequence goes on from CM072898.1 coordinate 13,893,262, forward strand.
CTTTTCCTCCCAAATCTGCTGTAGCTCCCCTCACACAGCCCCAGCAACACTTCCTCCAGCTCTCTGCCCCTACACAGCAGATGGGACAAGGCTCAGCCAGCTCTGGCTCTGACCAAGAACTGCTGGATTGCAGCTCCCTCCATCACTCATCCTGCTGGGGCAGACGGGTCCCAGCAGCACCCATCATGTCCCCTGGCATGTCCTCACCAAGTCCTTCTGCAGAAACACCTCGTACAGCTGCAGACCCAACACTTGCTCTCTGCAAGAGATCTGCTCTCTCCCTGCTCCACCACTGAGGCTGCTCTCACACCAGCAGGGCTGGAAGGAAAATGTTCCTTCTGCAAAGGGGAATCCTGGGTGGACCAGAGCCCCTTGTTCCTTCTCCCAGGCTGTGACCAGCTCAACGGGGCCTCACTGCACCCAGGACTGGGGCATTAGGGACCTCTCTCTCCACCTGCTGCCACAGCACACCTCAAGTCTGCACTGCTTCTTTATGGGGAGAAGTTCCTGATCCCATGTAGTGCACCACACAGCTTCATGGCACTGACACACTGCCCTACAGCCTCGCTGCCACAGGTCACCTTGCCTATCAACCCCACGACAGCAGAACTCGAAATGTGTCTGAGCAACACGTGGTAGGTATTAGCACAGACAGGTACCAAAGCAGAGCTGCAATCCAGCCTGCTTTGCTCTGCTGAAGGAGGAGATGGTTCATCATCCCTGATACCCAAGGTGGAAAATGATACATTCAATCCCCAGAACTAGTTACAGCAGCTCTGATTGCTCCAGTTTTTCAAGGCAGCCTCAAGAACAAAGCTATTTAAAGAATGGTAAAGATGTCTTAATAAAACGTGAAAAACAAGGACACAGCTTGAGGACAGATTGAGATGTCACTGTGAAAAACGAGGAGGAAGGATATGGGAAGATCCCAGGTATGGGTAACCATGAGGAATGATATTCCCAGAGGGGCTCATTCTCCATGCCAGCCACAGCTGCACCTCCCAGTGCCCTAAGCCAGTGGGCAGCAGCACACCAGGATGTTGAAATAGAAACAGGTTGTATCACCCATCTTTCACCACACACCTTTCACACATCCCAAGGCAACAAGCTCCAGCTTTCTTCACATGGGGCTGAGGGAGAGCATCCACTGGACAAGCTCCCCTAAAGGGCTGCATGCTGTGTATTGTCCAGTCCTTCACTGGGAATCCCCCCCTGTTCTGCTGGCCTCACACAAGAAGAGCTGAAGTGCTGAGGCCAGCCCAGCTGCAGGTTGACAGGACGCTGTATGGTGGCAAAAAGGGACTGTCACATGTGGACCTGCCCCTTCATGCCAGCAGGGAAGAAGGAGCCAGGAAGGGCAGCTGGAGTGGCCACATCTATACTTGGCAGACATGAGCCACAGAGCTGGCCCTGGCCTTGGAGCAGCTCCCACAGCACCCAGCACTGCAGATACCACTGTGCTCATGCAGTTGGGAGAATACTGGGATTGTGAGAGGCAGAGAAGCAAGAAAGGGTTGCTGGTAGCAGTAAAAAGCTTTCCCAAAACCAGCTGGCTCTGGGAGCACACTCAAGGATGCACAGGAAATAGACTTGCTCACAGGAGAGCCTGACTGAGAGGTCTCTCAACCCTGTAAGTTTTGAAATAGCTTTGGTTAAATACTTGCTGGGGTAGGCTCATGGAACAGCAAAAAGAATCATCTGGAACAAGATGGTTCCAAGAGGAACAAGAGGAACAAGATTTGGCTCCCCTGGTACAGGAGAGATATCCACAAACTGGAATCCACCCAGCAGAGCCACTAAGATGGTCACAGGCTGGAGTACTAGGTGTATGAGGGGGATACCCCTCCAAGAAACACTTATCCCAGCTACTCCAGTGCATCTCACTCCAAAGTTCTCCCAGTGTATTCTTGATGCACTCACTCTCAGCTTGTGGGGGCACCATGAACCTTGTCCATGGGGAGAGAAGCCTGGTGATGTAATTCAGCTAATTCAACCCCTGAAGGACACTTTAACCAAGGCTCCAGGTCTGGACTTCCCAAAATGCTCCTCTCAAAAGGCCACTTAACAGGCAGGGCATTGGACTCAAACCCAAAGGCCAGGATGTGCAGGCCTGAAATCAGGTTCCACCAGGTCCCTGTGAAATGTTTTCCTTCTGCAAGGCCTTTGCTGCAGTGCCAAGTGTCAGGAAGGAGGGTGGGGTGTCCAGAGCACAGAGCTGGAGGGTATTTGCTGCTCTCTACATCACAGCTCTTTGGTGGTGCCTCTGGACAGATCAGAGGACAGCTGAGACCCTGTGAGTGTGCAGCCACAGCAGAGCTGGTTCAGTTGTCCCAGCAGTGGCACTTCCCAGGTCCTGGGAAGGACAGGCAGCTGGAGAGCCTCTCCTGGCACTGGGGAATGCTGCTTGTGCAGGGTCCAGCTGAGCTCTGCAACAACTTCTCCCAGCATTTGAAGCCAGCCCAGCAGAGAACCCATGAGTCAACCACACAGGATGGAAGTCCTACATTCAGTGCCATCAGCTGAGTCCTTGTCCCCTCACCAGAAATGGGAAACCAGCAGATTCTCCTACAGGCTCCACTGTCACTTACATGGTTTCACTGAAAGGACTCTTGGGAGCAGTGACTAAGTGACTTGAGGCACTTGGAATAACAAAACTCAAATTGTTTTTATAAAAGTAACTTCTGAATTGCCATGCAGCCTCTGGTTAGGTGTACAGCCATATTCAGTGTTACAGACCCCATTTCACTTTAGCTCTATTTTAAAAAACTGCTGCAATAATCCAAATTTCAGCTAACATGAACCATCAAAAGCCACCAGGGAGATACAAAGGCAAGAGACTTTGAAATACAACCTGAGAAAACCACATCAGAAATCCCATCTAGGAATCAGGGGTAGGTTGGGGCTGACATCCCACCACACACCACACACTTATCTTCCCCATCCTGAGTCATGGCCACATTAGTCACAATCTGAGTACAAGAAGCAGAAACCACTGGTGAAATCACCAGAACACTTGAAGTAAATTAAAAAAACAAACAAAGTAACTTCCGCCACACATTTCTTGGCACCAAAATAACCAGATATCTAGGAACATTTCTTGGGGTTTTTTTGTAGTGAAACCAAAATAAAAAAGGCATGCTAGGACAGTCAGCAAAGCTTTGCTGAGAGATCAAATGGGGCATTAATATGACACATGATGAAGAGACTTGGCTTAAAGAAACCACGAAGAGAAGGAACCAAAAAAATCTCAGAAAGAGATAAAGATGGTGCTGCTACAAAGACGAGAGAGAGGTCTGAGTGCAGCCAGACTGCTGCAAAATGGTGACCAACAGCAGAAGAAGCTGCCAAACAGGAAAGGAAAAGCAAGGTCCTGGATTATTTCAGCCTCAGTACCCAGAATCAGCCCAGCAGTGTGTGTCAGCCTGGCTCTAAGGAATGGAAAGCCTGCAGGAGAATCCCAGCAGGCAGAGTTCACATGCTGCCTTGGCACATCTGGGACCAGAGGCTTTGGGAAGGAAACCTGCCCATGGAGTTATCTCTGCACTTGCAGCAAGGCAAGGACAGCAGGCTGGGCTGGGATCCAACAGCACAGTTGAAAATCAACAGATGAGCTTCAGGCACATGAGCTGTTCCCCAGAGCTGGAAGAGAAGCCCCAGACTGGCAAGTTAAATTCTGCTTGGTGCAGCTCTGCCTCTGCCTCTGTCTCCCTGGAAGAAAGGCTGTGGTAGAGCTCCCTCTGCTTTTTGCAGCTGTACAGTGATCTGATAAAATCATCTTCAGCCCTAAACCTCCTGCTCTCTTAGACCACCACAGCTCTAGCACTGCCCTTACACACTGTACACCTTCACCAGAAGGCAGGGATAATGTTCCCAACCACCTCCAACACCATCTGCATATTCACTGGCACAGTCTGCCCTGGCACCTGCCCCCTGCTCTGCCTTGATTTCAGACCTCATGTGGCAGCTACAAATCCAGCCTGCAAACTCAGAAAATCCTTAAAGCTTTGGGCTGCTGCTACTTTCCTTCTCAGTGGCACACAAACTCTCTTAGTGCTTGAAGCCCTGGCACAGGCTAACCTCCATTTTAAGGACAAACCTCAACAAAACCTCTTCATCATTCACTGACCTTCCAAAACAAAAAATTCGTGAACAGCAGTAAAATTCATGTTTGGTTTGAGCTCCCTTGGGTCCTCCCCAGAGCTACTGACCTACAATTAATTTGGTGCAGAATTCCAACTCCTCCCATGCAGCCAGACTGAACCTGTCATCTCCTAAGGGTACAGCAGAGGATGTAAAGCACACAGTGCTGCCAGGCAGCCTGGCCAGGTAACAGAACATGCTCAGAAACACTCACAGGTGGTCTGAATGCTTGGTAGCACTCAGGTCCCTGGGCCTGGCACACAGCATGGACAAATTAGTCCATTTTACTCAGAGGTTTCTCACCCACATATCCTTGTTGGTCTCTTTTGGGCCTGAAACTTTGATAATTATCTTAATAATTCCTAAAGAAACACTGCTGCTCCCTTCTGAATGGCTCAGGCCTGACAGAGCTGGTACTGACCCCAACCTGACCTCAGCTTGTCCCATTTGCAAGGACAAGCACAGCTCAGCCCAGGTTTCTCCAGACACTTCCAAAATTTAGAAGTGCTCACTTAGATCAGTGTTACAGGGATGGGAGAGGGCAGGAAATACTGTTATTACTGAGTTAGTGGCAGAGCCCTCCTCCATGGAGAAAAAGGAGGATTTGTTATTTAATTAAAAATTGTCAGCCCACCAGGGCATCACCCACGGATGTTTCTGGCCAACTCACATGACCTGGTTCTACCCATACAGTGGCAGATGACTTCATATTCATCAGTCCTGTCCCCCCAGCTGTTCAGAGAGCTGGATTTAACTCTTTCTCAGGGCTGTGAGATGCTTCTACAGCACAATCAGCAATGCAGGCAATGTCAATCTTCTACTCTTCCCACTCACAAAGCCAAGATTGAGAGCCCTGGGCTCTGAAGAGAGGCACCATGAAGAACCAGGCTCCTCCAATTCCCATCATTGGTGTGTGACAGGACCTACCTCACCCGGCCTCCTGAGGGGTTGTATGGTGTGTGTGGCTGGGACCGAGTCTGTGGGCAATAAATACATCAATGACTTTGTGGAGGTGGAAGAGACCTTTTTAATAAACATGATTCAAATAAAATAAAAAAAAAAAATCCCTCTGAACTGCCACTGTGAGAAGAGTTCGGATTACTAGCACGGATGATGCTGTATGTGCACGATGGAGGGAGAAGGGAAGAAAAGAACAAGCTGTAACCAACTCGATGAGCTTCCTCAGTAAATCAGCATAAACCAGCTCAGCAAAACTCTCCAGATAAAATACTGGTGGAACCATGAGAAACAACTCAAAATCAAAACAAAAGAGAAAAATCCCTACATCAGAAGGCTACATTAGAATAACCAGAGAAATACTGAGTGCCGCTGGAGCCGCAGTAAAGGCAGGGAGATGGGTCAGATCTGCCAGTTCTTCCTGGGGGCAGGAGCAGCCACACAGTGAGGGACTCACTCAGTCCTTGCACGGGCAGTGTGTGTGTGCTACGGGGGTGTCGGTGGCAGGGAGCTCAGGCTATCCAACGAGGTGGTGGTGCAGAGTGGCAGCAGCAGAGGGTGAAGGGCAGCACTCCACGACGGCAGCTCCGTCCCGCTCGGGTGTCAGTGCAAATAATCGTCTACTCTGGCAAAGGAGCAGGAGCCCAGCCCCACGCGAGCCATGAGCCGCAGACACTCCGAGGCCTGGCCCAGGGCCAGCATCAGCGGGGGCTGCTTTGGCAGGTTCTGAGATTCTGTGGGGGCAAACAAAGAGCTGTTCAGAAGGGATGTTCTGGATGCTGCTGGCTCACCTGTGCTCAGGCCTCTCTCTGTCCCAAACCCAGATCCCTGGCAGAAGGTGCTGGCTCTGGAAGGAAGCTGCTCCCAAACTGCCAGCTCTGTGCTACACCCCACCACCCATGACACATCCCACAGCTCAGCAGAGCTTTTGAGAGAATGCTGCTGTGGTGGCCAGAGCAACAAAAAGGCAACAAAGCTACTGCTGATGCTGTTGCCAGAAAACCCTTAAAACGTGAGATACCAAAGCATGGAGAAATAAGAAAAGGCAGGAGAATCTGGTCCCAGGTGGGAGGCAACCTCTCCATTTCTCCCACTTGTGCAAGGCTGCCCAGCAGCCCAAGCCCTGGAGGAACTCACTCCCTCATCACCCCGTCTCTACAGTGGCATGATTTCTGAGGGAGCCCTCAGCTGAGCTAGACAAGGTGTCTGGTAACCTGTGTGATGAAGCATGTCCAGACATCACATCTCCCTGGTGACTGCCCTCAGCAACTTGTCCATGCTCCTCAAGCACTGGACAAACAGCTGCTGTCAGGGGAAGGGACTGTCCTTCCCAAAACACGCTCAGTCAGAACACAAGCCCTCATGGGTGTGTCAATCAAGTTGTTCCTTTCCTCAGAAGGCAAGGTCTAAAACTCCTTCTGGAACATTCAGTGTGAGATGCACGGACCCTATAGGAAATCTGCCTGGGCACAGTGAGACAGACTGTGCATTCTCTCCTAGAAAACGGGATGATACCAGGGCTGAACTCTGCTAATCCATACAAATGTACTAAAGTCCACAAAATTATTCAGGCGGGTTCAGAGCATGAAGGGAGAGGGGTGGGAAATCCATCAAAGAGATCTTGGTTTCTTCAGTAAGGAGGAGAGGAAAATCCTGAGGCACCTCCTTGGGAGCAGCATTGAGGAAGATACAAGGAAGGGAGTCAAAATGGGAATGTATCAGGGGATCTGTTCTCTGCAGAATTCCCTCCTACCCTCCTTCCTGTATTACTGCCCTGAGAGTCCCCAGCAACAGAAAGAAAGACAAAAGCTAAACACAACTATTTCTGAACGTTCCCTCACACTCACAGGCTTGCCTGCCACGGGACAGCCCTTGAGAGCAGGTGAAACACTCCCACAGGAACCAGATCTTACCCAAAATAGCACTATTGAGAGCAGCACACACAGGTTCCCTCTGGATTGGGTCCAGCTGTTGGCCGACAGGGCAGTTCCAAGGGTCTGAGTAAGCTAACAAGCTAAAGGCATCCTGAGAGAGAACAGAAAGGCACAGTGAGACCAGGCAGGGCTGCAAACACACAGGAAAAGCACCAAGTCCAGCTGGGGCACCTCCTGCAATCACCACAGTGACAGGTGCCTACCTCCTGAAAAGAAATGGCCCTTTTCTTCTTGGCAGCAAGGGACTACAGTGGCCCATCAAGACAGAAGGTTAAAGAGGGTGTCCCCTCCACCTGGCAGGGAAGCCAGCACAGGAAGGCAGGTAGAGTGTCACCTGGAGAGAAGAAGAGCATGCAGTTGCTCCATGAAGCTAGGCAGGAGCTGTATTTCTTCTCTCTTGTGCTGAGAATTGGGAGTGGATGCTCTGCATTCGTGTTTTGATCTCTGATCCCCACGCAGGACCCTTCTTGCTCAGCAGGTGCAGACGTGGGGGCTACCCAGGTGTCTGCAAGGGAACCCACAACCCCAGACCTGACCCAGAGAACTGCTGCAATGCAGCACGAGGCCCAGGCTTACCTGAAGCATCTTTTTGTGCATGGTGTTCTTCCCATACTCTCTGCAAAGTTGCTCGCTCAGGATCTGCAGCTCCCGTCCAAACTGGATCATTCTCTCTGTGGCAGCGTGGTTCCCTCCACAGAGCTGCCTCTGGGGGCAGCTGTCTTCTAAGGAGAAGCAGTGAAGAAGGAACAATCATCTTGCATTCCCCACCAGCGCCCACTGTGTGTCAGGATATCCACAGACTCCCTTCTGGAACAGGAAGCTGCTTCCTGTCCTAAGTTTATCCCAGTGGAAACTTTCTGTGATCCCTGCCCTACAACAGCCAGTAGTGGGTTTGTTGTAGTGCCCATAGATACAGGGAAGATTTGAGCTCTGTTTATTGCCTGAGGACTACCTAGAAATCCTGATAAAATCCTGGGAGCTTGCAACTCCAATCTGTCACCCTTTCATGCGTGTAACACAATATATATAACCCAGAAACCTCCGGTCTAACAAATCCTGGACTCAGAAAACTTTCAGTCAGAGCTACCAACACCACCAGCTTCCCAGTATTAGTGGCCACAAGAGCCATTATATATATATATATATATATATCCAATTATAACTGGATCCATCAGAGGTAGTGTAGCTGATTCATCTGCTCCCTCCTGGCTAAAGCACCCACAGACAAGACAGTCATGGCTGACAGCTGTGCTGAGGCCACTCTGCAGCTGGACATCACCAGCCTGGCACAGTCCAGCTCAGCTCCCCAGCTGAGCATTTCTGACAGGTCTGCTCTGAGCTCAATTTCATGATCAGCATGGAACAAACCTTTGACTCCTATTGCTTTCCCTGCTCCAAAATATCACCAGCACTGCTGTAAGTCTATGAAAAGCCAGTCCTAGTTTGAGTTTCAGGACAGATTAATTTTCCCCATGAAGCAGGCACTTCATATACTGGGTGGGGAAAGCAGCCCAAAGCACATGCTTTTTCCCTACAATCCAATCACAGTTTTAACTCCTGACACCAGCTCCTATTTCCCCTTACCCCTCCTGCCTCTGAGGACCTACCCATGCTGGACTCATCTGTCTGCAGGATCTCTTCGTGTTTGTAGGTGCCATTCATTATCCTGGTGGATGAATTTTCCAGCACTCCGTTGGGGTAATGCTCAGCCTCCATTTCCATCTCGCTGTCACTGAGGTGAAGGGAGGGAAGAAAGGTCAGATGTCTAAATTCAGGGAAGAAATGAAGAACTTATATGCCAAACATGCCCAGCAATGGCCAGCACACCAGAAAAGGTGCCAGTTGGACTACAGGGAGCCAGATGGTCCAAGTTAGTGCAGCAAAAATTGTTGCAGGCTTCTGAAGACAATTTATGAAACAGATTTCTGTTCCCTAAATGCCTGTCATAATTCCAGGTGCAGAATGTTTTGCATTTTCCCTTCAGGAAGTGCTGATCCTTGAGATAGTAAACAGTCAGGTAACAGATAACACACTCAGAGACTGCACAGGAGGGAGAACTTGGCTATGATACATCCTCACTCCTTGCAAACAGTGCACTACTGAACAGTTAAATGTCCACGGCAGCAGGCTGACTGATACTGCTGATTAACTATGATTAACTGAAATTACGAGAAGATCTTACTGGAACTTGGGCTCTACATTAAAAAAAAAAAAGACAAATCCAGTATCATTAAATGATTCTGGTAAATTGAGTCTGAACAAGTGTTTCTCACTCAGTTACAGGCTAGGCGGCCCTCCAGAGGTCACAACTGAGCCTACGAACTGCCCTGCAAGCCGTGCTCAGCACTGTACTTGAAGAATGAGTGCCAGCTGCAATTAGCAAGAGATTATTTTAATCACAATGACACCCTCTGCTCCACTGAGGCCTCAAACAGCCCTGCAACAGCAGTGTGGAGAGTGAGCCCAAAGGAAGCTCAGTTTTCACCACAGCTCACTCTGCTCCACACTCCAGAAAAGGCAGCAGTGGCTGCACTCAACTGCTGCCACCACCGGTGGCTTCTTGCACAAGGGAGACTCAGCCTGACCTGCTGTCACAGCATCAAACAAATTGCTGCTGGCTCAGAGGCACACCTGGGAGGAACAGGACAACAGTTAGCCCAAGGAAATTACACAAGAGGGCAATACAGCAAGCCAGTAGTGGCCTGAGCTGCTGCCTCACCCAGTACAGGGCAGGAAGGCTGCTCAGCAGGAACAAGTGCCTGGCTGAGGCAGCAGAAACACCACCAGGCTGACTGGGAAAGCTTCTGGGCAAACAGATGCCCTTCTGGCTCCTTAGAGAGAAGACTGAGACTTTTCCCACCTCCCACTCCCCCTCAGGTGTCTCCAGAGGAAAAACAATACCTGGTTTCTTGATTACTCGTACTACTGTGCTGCTGAGATTTGGTAGAATCTGTAGAATTGGACTCAGAGTAGTTCACAGATGAAGGGGAAGAGGAGGAGGAAGATGAAGATGATGAACTCAGTGCTGGGTATTTACTGTGACTCTGTTTGCTTTTTGTGGACATGACTCCATTGCTACAGGTTGGACTATCTGCTCCTGAAAGTCAAGAAGAAAGAAAAATGAGACCAGACTGACAATGTCACTCTGTTGTGAAGCCAACAATTTAGCAAGACAGCAGGCCCCAAAGAAAGAAACCAAAATAAGACTGCAGATCTTAAATTATGTTTCATCATTCTTAAATTCAATGGAGTTTAGAGAAGACACAAATTAATATGAAAGGAACCCCACTGCTCACCAGCAACATCTGAGCTTCATGAAGTTCTAAAAATGGGCTGTAAATTAGAGACTGACACAGAAACAGTTCACAAGTACAGAAATTATTGTTGAAAGCAGAACTGCCCAGGCTTTCCACAACCTATCTACAGTTAGGGATGTACGTGATTCACAGAACACTCAGCAAATAACAGCAACCCTCTTAATGAGCACAAGCTAACCTTCCTTGTTCAGGAGAGCAGAAACCACTGAGAGTCAGGCTTGAAATTTCACCTGCTCCTCCACAAAAGGTGCTTATCAAGCTGCAGAACACACTGACACAAGACACAAATGTTTATTCATTACCACAAGTTTTATATGGATTCAGAATTGACGGTGACTAAAATATTTTGGAAGAACCTCATTATGGGCTTGTTGTCTTCATACATTCTTCCCTTGGCAGCCAATAATGATCACAGGACCTTGGCTAAATGATGTGACCTGGCATACCTGCTCTCCAGAAGTGATGGTGATATATCCAAATTGATCAGCTGATCCCACAGTTGTGTTCATAGCAGGGGATATATTTTTATTTTCTATCACAGCAACACAAAGATTCAAATGGGTTGTTTTGTGTGTTTTTAAAACAAAGACAGAGTAACCTCTTCACAACAGTTCTGCTTCATCTCTGAAATATGCTCTGATGAAATTACCACTCTTTTGAAAGAACAAGGTCTGAGAGAGAACTGTGGAAGGTGATGTCCATGTGTAGAGATAAATATATATAAATGCTGCCTTGCACTGCAGTTACAAATGTAAACATGGGTATTACCAAGAGCTTTTATGGACTGATGGGATCATTCTGCTTATCTAGTCAATGAAAAACCCCCAGAGCTTCTCACAACACAGCAGAGGAAAACAAAGATACTGGCTTGGAAAGGTGAGTGACAGCTTGGAAGTATTCAAGTAATTGTGTTTTCCTTAAATATTTGCCTGTCCACAGTTTGTCACATGCAGCAGTGGGAATACCAACCCAAAACACACTCAGATGGCTGTGAGTAGCTCACAGCTCAGTGAAGCAGCTCAGCCTGTTTCCAAGGGCTCTGCAGGTCATTTTTCCTGGCTCACTCCATCTCCAAAGCTGCACTCAGTAATTACCTAGGGGAGATATCTCAGGTGTCCTCATTTATCTTGTTCTTTCCACTTCAGAACCTAAAGTTTCATTTCCCAGACTCTGAAGAGTTGATGCTCCAGAGCTGGGTTTTACTGGAACAGAACTGTTCCCTTCTCACATGTTTAGAGCTTGCAAGGTAAAGTCCATGGGGTAGAGAGAAGCTTTTGTGCAATGCATCTCCCTGACCTTTTCCTCCACTGGCAAAACAGCTTCTGCTCAGTTCTTTCTGGAAAGTAATTATTTTGAAGATTTTAAGGTACAGAAAACAGGCTTTGCTTCCCAGACCTCCTCTCACTGAAACACTGAGTCACAGGTGGCTGCAGTAGAAGACTGCCTTCAAAAGCTTATTTATTCTGAAATAAACCTGCTCTGCAGACAACTGTAGAAAATAACTAATGCAAAACCAATTCTGTGACAGTGTAGAGACACCCATGATAAAAATACATCCCCTCAGCTGGGGAAGGAAAGGAATATTTCAGAGAGTAACACGTGGGAAGCAGCAGGTAATGGTAGACACCACTACATCCACTTCTGTCATCTGGAGACACAGGACACACTTACCAGTACTGTGAACGTGTGAGTTGCTTGATCCGTGTCTAGGACTTAAGCTGGGGGAGCCGGGGTAGCTGTCCTGGGATCGGGGGCTGCGGGCGCTGAAGCACCGCACTTCGCTGTCCGTGCCGTTCACCATCTCCACGAACTGCCGGCACCTGCGCTCATGGGAGGCAAGAGGGACAAAGGGGGCGTGACAGCCAGCATGCTCTGCACTTAGATCCCACCTGGGCAAGCCCCAGAAACTTCCAAAAAGACATTTCAGACTCCTGATGCCTTTGTATTGTGAGTGCTCTGATGATGCTACAGAGGAAGGAGTTCAGAAACTTCACCTTTGATGCTAATGGATGTTAAGGCATTCCCAAAAAAAGCAAGTTTAATTCTACTGTGCTAAGAAAAAAACTGTTCCTTTGCAGCTTTCACCTCCAGCGCTTCTGCAGGTACTCCAAAATTCAATTGTGGAGGGTTTTTTTCAGGGAGAAGGTACTAAATCTGTCAAATATCATCATTTCTTCACTACTCCATCAACCTAAAAATACTGGTGGCCAATGGAAAATAGAGAAGGAAGAGTAAAAAATGCAATATCCACAATGATAGTGAGGACAGCTCCTCACTTAGCTTTACTGGGAATTGTCCTCATATGTCTCAGAAGTCTGGGGAGAGCCACTCTGTACTGCTGGGAGAACTGGGACACTTCTTCCTTTAATCTCTACCCTAGACAGCCTTTTCCATAAATCTGCCTTTCTAGGAACCTTCACAGTGACTGAGACTGCTCCAGCACTGTGAGATCTCCACAAGACCAGTAAAGAAACTCCTTTGAAGGAATTTCTGGCAGTCAGCAAAATTAAAATTCACCCACCTATGCCTGACCTCATGAGGCAAAGCTATACTGGGTTTGAGCAACAAAAGGGCTACATCTACAATACTACAAGCACTGTGCAAAGGACTCTCAAAAAGAACTTAAACAGTCTGAATTCAGAGCAAGGTGTGCAGCCAGACTGGAAGTTTGGACAGGTTCTTCTTGACTCCTTCATTTACACATTTCAGCATTAGTGAGCATAAAGCTTTTCATACTTACTTTAACATGAAGAGCAGGTTGGGGTTATGTTCTAGGAGGCCAGGATAGAGCTGCTGGGTGGCTTCTATAGCCTCTCCCACTCTGCCTGCTAATACTAGCTTCTGTATTCCTGAAAACAAAAGGAGACCTAGTGACACACAGGACCAGCCCACAGGAACAGCCAAAAGGGCTGTCTCGTCCATTCCACCCAGATCCCCACTACCACCTTCACAAAGGCTTGGGAGAACTGGAGACCATATTTGGTTTACTATAGATTAGGGTGAGGAAAACCCTAAGGATCTTTTAGTAGCAAAAAAACCATCAAGAGTAGAAGGATCTAAAGGATGAAGTAGGCTGAGACTTTAGTCCTTCAGTCACAGAACTCTGCAGCAATGGAAACAAAAGCAGGACATGCCAGCTGGATGGAAACAAAGAGGCTGCTAGGGAAGTGACAATTTTGGAGGGCAACTTCCTAGGTCACCCTCATATTACGTTCTCTGTCTGGTTCAAGCTTGGAAGCAAACATATGGCTCAGTATGAGATAAATGGAGTATTCTTAGAGGGTCTGTGGTCTTAAACCACAGCACAGTACTGCTTCCACAACATTCCTAGCACTAAGCAGAAGTAGTTACATCACAAAACTATGTTCCTGCAAGTCCACCTCAATGTATTCCCAGAGAAGTACCAGCTATTGACTACACTAGAAACAGCTCAATGACTTGAACACTTCTAGAAGGAGCAAAGACACAAGGCAGAAGACACTTATCATGCTGGGTGTTCATGTTCCATGTATGTTCCTTCAACAGGTCAGAAGACACAAGTGCAAGACTCAACTTGAGATCCCTGAAAGCTTAGAGAAGCTGCTGATCTACAGTGACTCGTATTTCTTTTTTCTAAGTGTACTTACAGATAAAAATTAAATGTACTTAAAACTAAAACGGCATTGTTTTTCCAGCACTCCTTATAAACAGCAGAGGGAAGGTTTGGAATGGCCTGTGAGGTGTTTTGCAAGCAGGGCCTTTGATAACAAATGGCTGTGGCTTTCTCAAAATGTTGGAGCAGTTGGAAGCCCAGCCTGGTAAATCTTCATTAACAATCCCAGTAACAAACTGCAATGACTTGTCTCCCACCTCTCAGTGTCTATCTGGTTGTTATTGTAGTTGAAATCTGGAACCAAACCCGTGGCTCTCACACCAACACAAGAGCTCTCATTTCACTCTCTTGCACGTCCATTTTCTCGTCTCGCTGCTTCTGACAGCTCTGCTTTGCCTTGTTTGGCAACTCTCACAGATGTCATTCCCTTTTCTATTTCCCCCTCTTTTTGTTTTCCCATCTGTGTTTTCCTCACACCTTTTATTCCAGCCCCAACTTCAGGGCTCTGTATTCCTTCCCTCCATCTGCCTTGTCACCTGTCCTCAGACAAATGAGCCTGCACCATCTCGCGTGCCGCCCGCCAGGCTCTGCCAGAGAAACCCACACCACTGGGAACACTGGCTGGGGTCAGGGTGACATAATGCATGACCTGGAAAGCACAAAGCCATCAGCACTAACAGGCAGCAACTGCAAGTTATTTAAGAGCAGAGTCCCCAGATGAACCCGAATGCTGGCTAAGCACATGCAATGTATGGAGAGCAAGTCACAAAAGGGCACAATGCTCTGATACGTAACAGTCACACGAGAAACAGCTCACAAAGGGAAGGGAAATGTACAGGGATGTGGTCTGTATTCAGCAGCCAGGAGAATGCAGAAAACACACCAATGTTCTGCCACTCTGCAGGCTGAGCCTGTGAATAGAAAAGCTAAAAAAAAGGTACAGCAGGAGAAAGCTGCAGGTCCTTATTCTGCAGGACCAAAAGCGCTGACTGCCCTGCCAACTGAGAGATGAGCCGCTTGGGAGCAAACAGCAGCAACCAAAAAAGACACAGAATACAAATTCTTCACCCAGTGTGAGCTTAACACGTTGGCTATGAATTTGAAAAACCCTCAGCATATAAAAGTTACCTGAAATTACAACGTGCAGAGGGGCTGGAAGAGTCCTTAACTCAGAGCTGCAGTGAAACTAAATGGATGTGTCTGAGTCCCTGTGCCCAGGCTAATGGAAACTGCCCCTGCTGCAGCAGCCTGCAGTGAAGAGCTCAAATCCAAAGGGATCTCTGGTGCACAATGATCTCAGCTCAGGTAAAGGCCAAGCAGAGCAGAAAGGGACAGGAAGGAACAGGGCAGTTCTCCAGGCAAAGATGGCAGAGGACGGAGAGGGAGCAGTGATGATGGGAAAAGTGCTCCTAGCAGAGGTTGCAGAGCTCTGCTCCATGGTCAGCAGTGTGCTGTGGACAGCTCTGCACTCTCATGGAGTAACTTCCACAGCACTCACTCCTCTGCAGAGTCCCAAAGGGAACACTCTTGAGGAATGAAACTCGAGAGACTTACTTTGTCTATTCTTTATTGAGGTCTGTTCTTCCTGGATTGTGGTGTCTGTGACTCTGGCAAAGGCAGTTGCTGTTGAACAGTAGCCATGGTGAACCAAATATGATGAAACCATACTAGAAAAAAAGAAAAAATATAAAGAGATGATGAGGAACCAGGGAAACAGAGTCATCACACTGGAGAAAAAAAGAATTCAACACAACAGAAGCTGCAATTTCAGTGAGAAACTCAGCTTGCTTAGGACATAACCAAGGTTCTAGTTCTGGGTCTAAACTGTGGTATTTACAAGACAAGCACCTGGTCCTCTGAAAACAGGAAGGATGCTCTAAATTCACTTTAGAGTGAAAAAAACTTAAAATATTAAGAATCTCAATGCATATACAGTATTTATTTATGACTGCTGTCCAAGGGTTACTTGTAAGGGCTCAATACTGGGTTACTGCCAGTGACATCCTATATAGACATAAAACTGAACCTCAGAGAGGTTCATGGCTTTCAAGTAGATCTAAAAAAAAAAAAGAAGAAAATATTCTGGTCCTGAATTTCTTCCATCACTTATTTGCCAGCAATTATATCTTTAGTAGTTCAATCTCCTTATGAATTCTGCATGTTCACAGATACTTTAATCTGGTGACTGTCAGCATTGATTTCAAAAACATTAACACACTTCAAAGTTGTGTTTTCAAAAAATCTTGGGGAGGGAGGAGTATGACTGTCAGAAAACAAACACAACAAAACCATCTTCCTGAACAAACCATTTCTAATGCACTTGTGCCTTCCACAGGACACAATGACTCAATGTTAACACTCACTGGATTTTAACAAAATCTAAAAAGCCAGCATCAGGATTTCAAAGCTTCTCACGATGAATCTCAAAACAGGCTTCTCATGATCAAGCTGGCATTGATCTGATCAAGTCACAGCTCACAACACACTCTCAACTTTCAGTACAAGAAAGAAGTATTTTATGAGTCAGCAATCATTTTTAGGCACAACACTGTACATTGCAGGTGTGTAATTTTCAGAAGTTGTTTTAAATACAAGTGCTTCTGCCCAAGAGCTCTACAGAAGGAACTCCAGAGTGGTGACCCTAACAACCCCACTGTGCACATCAGAAGAAAAAATTCTGGAGAGCACAAGGAACAAATACAAGGATAAATTGGTCCCACTGCAGCAGAATCAACAGTTCTTGTTAAGGGAGGTCCTGGCTCTCTAATTTGGTCCCATTTTGGAAGGCAAATAACAGCATCAGTAACACTCCTGACCTCTGACAACTCCTGCCAACTGTTCTCATCAAGTCCACTCAATCCTTTTTGCAATGAGAAGTGCTTTCAGTATTCATAAATTTATAAAATGCCATAATTGTGCTTTCAGTTAGGTTTGGAAGCCTTTGGTTTAGATTATTTCTTGCTCTTTCGTTTCTGAATTCAGCTGACTTGCAGACTGGCTTTTCTCCTATATTAAGAGCTCTTATGGTGTCTTCTCTCCTCCTGCAGTGCATCACCCCAAAATGTATGTTCTTCCATTCCTACAAGCTTCCATGCAATCTTTGCCTGAAAATTTCTCCTATATCTTTTACATTTGAAACAGCAGCAATCTACACAGGAAAGACCCTTAAACAACAGAACAATTGGAGAGTAGAACAATTTCAGCAAAATGCAGAGAGTGGCAATTTTTGCCGTAGGAGAGCACAAATTAGCACTTAAGAAGTATTTAAAGCCTAACAAAAGGGAAGAAGCTGAACACCAAGGCAGTGACTTACTTCTGCAGCATGGCTTGCCACTCTCCCAGCCTGTCTCCTATGGGAAACCTTTTAATGGTGCTCTGGATCTTCGCCCTCCACTCCCTCATGTAGTCCTCGATGTCAAACACAAAGGGCTGCTGCCCAAAGTTGGCATCCACGATCTCTCCTGGAGTTTGGAGACCCACTGTGGGGTAGAGGTTTGACTGGGAAGGAAGAAAAACAAACCTGTATTAAACACAGCTTTCTCCTTCGTGTTCCAGTTATGTGGTTTGGTAAAACCAAAGAGCTGCTCTTTACATCGAAATAAATATAATGGAATTGGAAGAGGCAACAGCCCTTTGGGTATTTCTCAAGGAATCCTGTGACTTATTGTTCATTTATGAAGTTATTGCATCAAACCAAAACAAAGGGTTCAATCCCAGCAGCCTGTGATCAAGGCCATGACTGCTGTCTGTGGATGGCCACTTCTGGCTTAGTTTTCTGCAATTTCCACCAAGCTTCAAGAGCTAGCAGATAATATAACAACAACAATAATGGCAATATATAATAATGACAGTAATTAAATACATAACAATAACAATAAAATTAATCAATGAAAGGTGAGTTAATCAATCTATGTATTCCCTCCTGTTTCAACTCTCATTCCTTGGAAATTGTTATCTCAATATTGTATATCTCTGATGAAAAGGGAATAGACAGTGGTGGAGCTCTGAGCTTAGGTCTTTGATGATCCCAAGACATTCACACAAGAAATTACACTACTGATGGATGAATTTCATTTTAAGAATAAGTCTATGGATCCAAATGGAAGCTTTGACCCATCACCAGAACATGAAAAGGAAAATAAAAAGGTTACAACCATGAAAGTGCCTCTAAAATTCGGCCAATAATTCAGCTTCTAAGGATGATCTAATTGAAAATAAGTGCTCAAAGTCTATCAGAAGTTCTCTGAATTCATGCTATTTTAAGAATAAGCTTATGGATATAAATGGAAACCCTGAGCCCACTTAAATGTTGGGAAAAGAGAAATAGCATCAGAAAAGGTACAGGGGGTGCCTTGTTCTCATCACTCTGATTACATTTTTCAAGAGCATGTTCCATTCACTGTCAAGTGAATGTGCAGCACAAATTACTTTTCTGTTTGCAAAACAGACACAAACTGCACTAATATTCTGCTTCACAGCCTGTGCTGAGAGTCTGCAGGGTGGGGGAAAAAATCTCTCTCATGCCACTCAGGAACTGTCTGATTCTGGGCTTTTTCCACTTTGCTCTAAAACAGTGGAGCCAGGAACTGCACACTGGGCAAGGCACAGGGACACGTGGATGGAACTGAAGACTGGAAGTGCCTGGCTGCAGTGCTTTGCTCAGGGCTGAGCCCATATCAGGTATTAGAACAGCAGAGGGGCAGACCTCTCTCCTGAAGTCCAGTCAGAAACCAAGGATGACCCTCTCCTCTATAGCAAGAGACATGGGCTTTCCTACAATTATCTGGAAATTTTCTTCAACTTATTCTTCACTGTTGCAGAGATGGGGATAATTTAGGTCTGGAATGGGTTCCAAGAGGGATTGCAGCATCTCTGCTCTCATTTTCAAAACTGAACTGGGTAAGAACCTGACCAACCTCCTCTTCCTTTGAAATCATCAAACCTCAAAAAACAAAGGAGTGAAATGAATCTATAAATACAGGCTGGAAATTGAAAAGAGATCAGGATGACTGCATTACTGGTGATTCACCACACCTCCTCCTTTCTTGTCCCCACACCAAGGAAGTCTCTAGGTCAGAGATGTGCAAGTAAATACAGCATGATAAAGGAAGAGCTACCAGAGGAAAATGCTGTAATTACATTTAATCCCTCCATTTTTTCAAAACTGGCTGACATGGAAATATCTCTAATGAGGGATCAGGTATTTTCCACAGTCCATACTTCAGACTTTTTATTATCTTCTCAGTATCTTAAACCCAAGGGCTTTCAAAGCCAGGAATCAGACACCTAAAATGCTTGGAAATTGGAAGCAAACCCACCCCAATTTACAAGATGTATTTTTCAATCACTTTTGGCTATGTTCATCTTTGAGCAGAAACTGCCTACCCTCTACATCTCCCAAATCATCTTTGAGGTAAAATTCAATTTTTCACAGAGGGATGTGTCCTCTCTGTTTAGCAGCTGTTGGGAACTACAGTTCCAACTCCAGCACCCTGCCAGATGCAGGCAGACACAATCCCAGAGCCCACTGACCCAGGAGATGCTTTTCCTGCCAAGTTCTTCAGGAACACCTCCCCTGTGACATTTGGCCCACCTCCTGCCCTGATGTTGGTTGCCAGTTGCTCACAACCTCCTTGTTCATCTTGACCTGGTTTCTAACCCCCTTGTTCCTTTGTACTCCTACAATCTCACCCTGGGTTCTTCTTCTTTTTCACCTCCTATTATTCCTTCAAACCTCCAGGCACGATAGACCTGATGCAGGCTTGTGTAAATAAGAGTTGGGCCTGAGTACTGGCTTAAATTGGCAAAAAAAGAAAAAAAAAAAAAAAAAACCCAAAAAGGAAAAAAAGAAAAGAAAGAAAGAAAAAGGAAACTCCCAAACTCCCTCTTTCCCTCTGTGGGAATTCACTCCTATTTCAAGCAGTTATTTTGGATTTAACTTCAGCCTGTACTAAACCAAAATGTGTTTTTTCCTATCACTGTATTTTTGTACAAATGAAAACACCCTTTAGAGGAAACTGAAACAAGCCAAAGCAAGTATGTTTCAACGTGTGTCTCTGGTTTTCAAATTAAAGTATCCATTTCAACTTCCTAATATTGTGAATTTTGCAAAATATTGCCTTCACCATTTGCCTCTGAAAGGGGAACTTTGGAACAAGCATTTCAAGGAAATTATTTCAAATCTGGCAATGTTTTCAAAGGCCAATTTAATTCCTTGTAATCTCATTGATATGCCAACCCTAAAATTTAAGCTAAAAAAGTGTAGAAGTAATGGGACTTATTGGCCAAGCTTCTCACTGATGTGTGTTACCAGTCAGCTTCAACATCCTTTAGGCTGCAATGCAAGGAAAAATTCTCCCTTAAAGCCCTCCTGGAGCGGGGAGTAATGAGGAATGGATCAGAGCCAAAAAATCCATGTGGAGCTGCTCAAACCAGAGCACTTCAAGGGTCACTCAGGTAAGTTTGCTGTCCCCACTCCTGTTTGCAGTTAAATTTTCAGAACTGCAGCTTTAGCAGGTGAAGAACACAGACCAAATTCCATTCTTTCCTATAATGGATACTTTCTCTTCTTTACCTTATAATCACTGGATATTGTGTTTGTGCCTGGATCAGAGAACTAAAAAAAATGAATAAAAAATCACCTGCAAGCGATCAACTTCATATTCTCTACTGCCTCAAGAATTCTACAGTCTCTGACAATATATATCATATTTAAACCAAATTCTTTCTTGGGTTTGGCATCCCCTTCTTTAGAAAAGGTGGTAACCTGAACTGTTTGGAACAACCAATAATCCATGGACCAAGGGAACAAAAAGAGCACATGGAATACACTGGTACCTGCAAGGATGAAGGAAGAAGGCAGTAATCCAAGGGAAGGATATTGGAAAAGAGAATGCTGAAATCAGGTGCAGGCATCCTTAGGATGAAGCTGCCAGCAGAGCTGCAGAGCAATTCAGCATATGCAGAGGGATGTCCTAGATCCACTTGGAGGCAGAAGTCTCCTATCCTTGCTCCCATCCACAGTCAAGGGGTGAAAGGACCCCACCAAGCTCCTCTCCTCCTCTTTTTATAGAGGAATTATCTCATGAAGAGTAATTCTCAATAGTAGGAGGCCTACAGGCCATCAGCTGTTCTCCTTCCTGGCCCAGAAAAACAGTGTTATGGATTAGCTGCTGCTGTAAAAGCCAGAAGTGGATTTCCCCAGAAAACAGCTCAGCAAACTGGCTGGTAAAGGCACAGACACATTTACACACCTTTTAACCACTGGAGATTCCACCACGAAGCATCTGCCCAAACCTACCCTGGCCAGATCTTCTCCCAGTTTCACACTAAAACATCTCCTCTGCACAAGACACACAAACAAGCCTGAGATCCTGTGAGGATGATCAGACCACATCAAGAAACAGCAGGACAGGGCAATGCCGGGGCTCAGGAGAGTTTTGAGCTCAGTCTCACTGGCACTGCAGAACCTCAGTGCAGCAAACACCTTTCTGTCAGCTCTGCTTCCCCAGCTGCTCATCCTCTGTGCCTGACAGAGACTCAGCACAGAGCTGAACAGCTTAACACGAACATTAAATGTCTATGTCAGCTCACTGTGCACTCCAGGATCAACAGGGTGCAAGTTAAGCTAAGCAGGACAGGGAATTTCAAGCTGCCAAATCTGTGCTGTGAAGCTCCATGACAACACTTGAGCTGTAAATGACAGAGCAGTGGTACATGTGCTGGACAACTATTTCTGATTAACAGGAACCTAAATAGCCATTCTCTGTCTCAACATGGAGACTGCTCCTGTTGCAGAAGGAGAAGCAGTCTAGCCAAATCAGAAGACAAAGTGGTGAAAAAATCAGAAGGAATATGGTAAATCTGTGACTACTAATGCAATCTGTATCCACAGGGAAAATAAACAGCATCAAAAACTAAGGGGCACATGAGAGAAGCATCTTTTTGCTGTGGATGCAAGGTTATCACAATACTTCACTCCAAAAGGTTAATTTTCATGGAAAGGCAAACTATTCTTGTACTTTTATAAACTCTACTTAGACCAAGTGAATGAAGTGCTGTGAAACAACCCACATAAGGAGTTTCTGGTTTAGAGCACATTGAAATGTTACCAAGTTCAAAGACCCTAGGATAAAAAACCCAAAAAAAATCCCACCGTGTATTGACACCTGATGTGAAAGGGCCAATCAAATAACTGCAATTTAGGTGCAGGACATAGCTGGATTATGGGAGAAATCTATAAAGTCCTAAATCCCATTGGGAAGGTGAACAGAGAGTGCTAGCCATTATTTCTCACAATACAAAAATTAGAGGAACAAGGTAAATTTTTTGACAGGAAGTAGAGAACAAAGCTAAGCAACCTTTCCTCCACACAACAGTGAAGTCAGCCAAGAAAATAGATCACTCTGGAGGCCTAAAGAAGTTATTGAAACAAAGAAATTTGTCAGAGGAAATTAATTTGGGGTTATTAAGCACAAAGACATGAGCACAACCTTAGGAACCAGAAGTCTTGTGCATGAGAGATGGATGCAGTGGATGTGTTGGTGTATGCCTGACCTAGTTTTACCTTTCTTCACTGAACACATCTTCCTTGTCCAGGAACACTTGGGTCTAGAAAAGAGGGAACATTTTCTTGTGCATGACCCCCTGTGCTTTTGTGAGATCTGACTAGACATCAGTGTAACTATGCACATGCACTCCTCCTCAGAGTCCAAGCTGCTTTTGGAAGACAATGACCTGTAATAAAGTTTCCATCCTTGCTTTAATTCCAGGAGAAGGAACAACATATTCTTAGAGGTGGTGAGGGATGAGAGGAGGCATGTGAGTAGCCCACAGACCCAGTCACAGGATTACAAAGTTTCAGAAAAAGGAGCATTCACATCATTCAGTAATCTGTGTTACCATGTTTTTTCCAACAGGGCATCAAACAGAAAAAAAAAAAAAAATCACACCCCCACACTCTTCCCCCTCCCTTCTGTTTGCATTCTTAGTTAAAATACTGAAAATAGGTGTACTTACAGGGAGGTCTGTAAAGGCTATACCTGTGGGGGGAAAAATATTAGAATTAAAAAGACAAAGATTTTTTCCCTGCTTGCCTAGATCCTTAACATGCTACAAAACATGACTGCATTTCAAATCTCAGCTCTGACCCTGCATTTCACTACCTCAAGTATTTCGAAGTAACTTCCCTCCCCAGTCCCCTCTTCTGCAAGGTTCTGCACCTGGAGAAAGGTTCAGGAAAAAGCCTAAATGTTTTCAGCATCTCTCCCAAAAATTCTATTTTCTAAAAGCAGCTCCTCTTTCCTTTGCTTCTCCCTCTGTTACTAGGAAGGAGTTAGTTTTCAAGACTCACTTTGGTGTTAGAAACAGAGTTTTAGCATAAAATTGCTTTGGTTTAGGCTGTAACTGGTTCTTCTTACCAGGGAGATAAACAGGAATGAATATTCAGCACTTGGCATTACATCTGGGGAACAGCCCTGTAACAGGACCAAGCTGCAGCCAGGAGCACCTGAGAAACACTGTGCAAAGAACAGCCTCATCCTCAACTCTGTTGATGCAGTTCCAAATAGAAAAAATGTGAAAAAAGTGTATGGTTTCCCTGAGAAAAGAGGTATTTAAGCCAAGGCAGCCATGTTAGCCTGGGATGGCTAACAGAGTTTTGGCTGGAGACAACACTGCTCCCAGCCCAGGCACTGCAGATCCAATTTAGATGCCAGTTACTGCTCCAAAGGATGGAGCCTCTCCTCCCTCTGCTGCCATGAGTGGGAGCAGCAGCACAGGGAGATGGATCAGCCAGACCCCACAGGCTTTGGGTCACCCTCACAAACAGCACAGGGGACACTGCTGCCATCATCTCATCAGGCTGAGCTAAATCCAGACTTCCAGCTGACGTTCCAGGAGTCAGTCTGGAAGCTGCAGTCTTTCCCCATGTGTGCTCCCAAGAATGCTTTCTTGTCCCCAGCCAGAGGAAGGCTGGTACCCACACCAGGGTACACCCAGTTCTCACACACGTCCCACCTCTCCTCCTTCCCTTCTGCCTGGCACTGAAGGCACTGCAGAAGCAGGAGAACACCACCCTCTGTTTTTAATTTTAGGACTATTTTAACCTAGAGCAGCAATGTAACATTACCAGATCGGTCTGAAATGGTAATTTAAACCAGTTTTAGGAGGCAAGATAGGAAACAAGTAATTTCCATTCAAAACAGCACAGATCTAAATCAAATGCTCAGAAAGAAATACTGAATATTTTACCAAATAAACAGCCCATAAAGTTAAATTAACATCGTGGAATACAGTCAATATGGTTTAACGAACATCCTGGCAGTTTGGACCTTGTTTACTGAGCACCCTCTCTACAACCCAACCAAAGATTGTGCACACAGGTGATGTTGAACAGGTGGCAGAGGAAAACATTCAGTAAGCATTTCTCTCACCTTGTCACTTTGCCCAGATATTGTTCCTCACTCAAACCTTTTTTTCACTTTGCAGTTATTTTGCTCAGCTGGATGAAAAGGTGGATGAAAGCTGGTTCCTACCCTTATGCCAGAATGAAGCCAATCTCCTTGAGCCTGCTGTCCACTGGAGCCTTCCTCTGCCCCCAGCACCTCTCAGAGCCAAAGGTGGCCACGCTTGTGCAGCTGTGTGGCTGGAAGCTGCTTCCAGCCCCTGGACAAGCACATGGCTCTTAAATGGACCACAAGGTGGGTGGAAAATTGGCTGAACTGTCAGGATGGAAGAGTTGTGATCAGCAGCTCGAAGTCCAAGAGTTGTCCCTCGGGGATCAATAGCAGGGCCAATACAGTTTCATGTCTTCACTAATGACCTGGACAATGGGATGAATTGTGCTCACAGGTGCCACCAAACAGCAGAGTGGACAATAGGCTGGAGGGCACAGTGCTACAGCTGGAGAAATGATCCAGCAAAAACCTCTCAAAGCTCAACAAAAGCAACCTAAGAGCCCTGCCACCAAGCTGTGGTACTCCCAGAAAACAGGACAGGATGAGGCTGACTGGAGAGAAAGATCTGCAGAAAAGATTCAAGGTCCTGCTGGGTAACAAGTAGAGCAGGAGCCAGAGGTGGGTCCTGGCAGCAAAGGAGATCAAACCCATCCTGAGTTGTATTAGTGAGAGTGTAGGATCAGGGATGGGATTTCTCCCTTCTTTCCCAACACTTGTTAGTCTCCACTTTGGTTATGATGTTCACTTTAGGGCTCCCCAATACAGGACACAGTGAGACTGGAGTGAGTCCAGCAGAGGCCAGCAAGACAAAGACAGACCAAGAGCAAAGTCTCTGTTCACTCTTAAAAACGTCAAGGCAGACACTAATTGCTGCCTACAACTGTGATATAGGAGGGTATAAAAAAGGCTTTTCTCACAGATGCATGGTGCAGGAGACAGGAGGCAACAGAGACAAGCTGCAACATGGAAAATTCTAATTAGAAAAATTCAGTATGAATTTTGGTCAAACACTGAATCAGGACCAAAAAAGCCCCCAGGGTGATCTCCATTCTTGGAGACAGTAAAACTTGATGAGTTTCTCAGTAATATGATCTAGTTTGGGCCTGCTTTCAGCAGGGTGTTGGATGCTTGACCTCCAGATATCTCTCCCAGAGAAAATAATTCTATGATTCTATAAATAAACTTATTATATTGCCTTTACAATGAGACAAATGTATGTTTTCCACATTCTCAGACTAATAAAATGCTTTATGCAGACAGTACTTGCTCTGTTGCATGGACACGTCTGCTTGGAGTTTCTGCATCTGCACTGCTACACACCTGCATCCAGGAAAGCCAACAGCAGAAAGTGAATTAATCACAGCTTGAATGTTAAACTGTTTTCTTTCTCTGCAGCCCCTCCAAAACATGGATCCAGTTTAAAAACACAATCTCCTTAAAGACTTAGACTGGATAAATCAAGAGGTCAGGAAGCAAGAGCAAGTGTGTGAAGGGCCTCCCTTTTAAGTCCATGAAGTTAATGTGATCACCAAGGCAGTGATACAAAGACTTTAAATGAAGGTTCAGTGCTAGGGCACAATGTGATTGACATCTTCACCTGTGAACCAAACCAAGGACTCCACTTTCCATGACTGAAGTGCACTTACACATGACCCCATGCACAGAACGTGTCTGTAGACCTTCCAGCCCATGTCACCCTGCAACAATCATCCTGTCTGCCTCACAACTGGCCACTTAGAGAATTCAATTTGCACAAGACAACATACATTTGGGTGATCAGCCACAGCACTCCACTGCCTGCACAGCAGGGTTCTCCTCCAGCATCTGTTGAGGCAACTGTGATGCAGAGAATCCTTAAGCAGTGCTGGAGGATTGCAATAAACACAACACATTCAGCAATGTGGGCATCCTAAAGAGCAACTAGGAAATGCCAGCCCAGGAAAATACTTGAATACTTCTCCAATGTGCTGCTGAGGAGAAGCACTGTCAAACTCACACAGCTCTACATGCCCTTGGAAACAGATATCCTCCAGTCAGGCCACTTGGGTAAAACTGCTCAGACAGAGAACAAGGCTGTAGCCAAATCTCCTATTTTCTGTTCATTTTGGTGGTGAAGGAGGATGGGGAGGCCCTGGCACAGGTTGTCCAGAGAAGCTGTGGCTGCCCCATCCTTGGAAGTGTTCAAGGCCAAGGTGGATGGGGCTCTGTGCAACCTGGTCTTGTGGAAGGTGTCCCTGCCCACAGCAGAGGGGCTGGAACAACATGACCTTTAAGGTCCCTTCCAACCCAAATTATTTCAGGATTCTATGATTTTAACTTCCATTAATTTGAAGTCTTGTTTTGAACATCCCAATGCTCTTGCTCTCTGCAAACTTCATTTGAAGCTTTGAGGTCAAACATTAAATCTGGGACTGACACCTGCATGTCTCTGACAACAGACTTCTGCATTACCCCTTATGTTCCTCCTAGTCTCTAAACTGGCTGCACAATGGATATTTTACTTTTTAGGTTAAGCTGGTTGTTCCAAGAGCCTGCACTAGAACTCAAACTACGGGAAGTTTTCTATGCCAAGACTTCAGAGGGTTGCATGCTCTTTTTATAGCCCTGCTGCTCCATTTACCTTGGTCTGCTGTCAGACTCTGAGATCTGAGACACTGCTACGTTAGTCCCTGAGCAAACTCATCCACTTAAACCCAGAGACCTGCAGCAGTCACATTTCCTCCTCATGTCCTGGTCCAAGACCTTCTGTTTAATGGCTGGTGCCCCAACATTTCTCCCTCTTTCTCTCCAAATTCATTCTCACCACACTTCTAGCAACATCTCACTATGTTTTTTACTGCCAGGACTCTGCTCAGAACTTGTCAAAAGTGTTTCATCAGCAGCCAGAAGACATTCAAGACATTTTCCAGAACAGAGAATTAAGACTACATACGATGTCAAACAGTTTTCATGTGACGTCTCCAAATAAAGTTCAAGACTTAGCTCCAACCAGAACATCCAGAATTTGTGATGGCCAAGAAAACAGTTCTTATACAGTGCTCCTGATGGATCTGATTAAATGAAAAAGTATGGAGACAATGGAAGATAATAGTTAAGCAACAGAAGAAATTGCAAGGAAAACAAAAGGGGGGTGTCTAATTAATAGATGAAAAGGAGAGGACTTAAATGATGAAGAGTGAATTGGAAAGACAAAGCTACAGTAATTCCATTAAAAGAAAGACAAATTCAAACTCTGAAACCCTGCTCTCGAGCTAACTGGCCTCACAAAGGGGCTGATTAGTCTCATGAATATTCTTGGCATCTGCAGCAGAATTACACAATCACCTCATCTCCTAGGAGGAGGGATACATGCTTCCATAGCTTTATGTCAGGAAACATAAAAAACACATTCATCCCCTTCCTGATAAACCTTGGGTTTACACAACACAGAAATGAGATTCTCAGGTTAGCACTAAGTATCATGGAAGTTCAAGACCTTCAAGGAGTTGCTTCTTTCAGGGAAGAAAGCATTATGACTTACAAATAAATCACTGCTTTCGTAAGAAGGCAGTAAAATGTTCCTGCAGCTTTTGTGGGGTCACCAGCAAGGCCTGAGGTCTGCACTTCCATCCCTTCCTCCTCCAACCACACCATCTCTCCTCTCTCAGTACAACCATTGTGCCACTACAGCTCAAACAAAAGCTGCTTCACACAGGAGCCAGATGTGAATGCTCAGGAGAGGCCTCTACCTGTCCCCTTCTCAGACACCTCATGTCTTGTACTGCACATCTGAAGAGCTCAAGAGGACATCCAGGTGACAGCAGTGCTTATAACTAATGCTGTTCTCTAAGCTTGGTAACTTTCTTGTTACATTTCCTGTTTCTTCCCACTGGCATTGCTCACCACTAGGGTAGGCTGTTCCTCAAGGGGTCATTCAATGTCAGATTAGAAAACCATGAGCTTTCCATCCAAAAAAGCCCCATCTTTGAAGGAAAAGGAACACTTAAATTTTAGAAAGGAAGACTAGATAACTTCACTGCTGTAAAGAACTCTGAATGTCCCAAACAAACCTCTGGGCAAGGACATGAGGCAAAGAATCAGAGGGTGGTAATGACAAAAAGTAACACACAAGTTACTGAACTGGGCTCTTTATTTGGCTTCATCTGCCCAGACATCCAGGCACAACACAATCCTGGGTACGGAACAGAGAAGGAGAAAGCTGCAACTTTTCAACTGATACTGTGGAGATTCTGGTCGTTAGAAAGAAATTAAATTTCAAATGAACAAGCTTGTATTCATTAAATAGAAGACCTGGCCTCTTCCTGACTCTCACACTTTTTTTATGATGAAAAGTAACAGCACCATCAGGGTGAAAAACAGTGAAGCTGGAAAACCACTCACTTCAACAACAGAAAACATCCAGAGGAGCACAGCACAAACCACTACAAGGCTTCTGTGTAGATAGGTGCTAAGAATCAAGGACAGCAACTAAAAGGAGACATTTTGTGAAGGTATTTCATTACCTCAGTTGCTGTTGTTTTATCTTGTCTAAAGCAAAACCTCCTGCTCTACACCATCAGCTGTTGCTTTCAAGTCTCTACTTGTCTTACCAGTACTGGACTGACATGGGCAGCCTCAACAAAAGCTCTCCAGCTTTTCCTCCTAGGACAGATGCTCCAAACCCTTCATCACCTTGGCAGCCCTTTGCTGGACTCTCTCCAGTAAGTCCATCTCTCTCTAATATTGGGGAGCCCAGTACTTTTCCCAAGAGCTCACCAGAAATTCTGCACTCTCCAGGCACACACTGCACTCCAATCCCACTCCTTCCTTCAGCCCAGCCAGGAACTCAAAACATCTTTGCTCTGTTAAGTGTTTTGAGCACGGTATTTTCGGCATTTTTCTACCAATTTAATTTTGAATTCAACAAAGTAGAATTGACACAGCAAGGAGAAGCAAAGGAAAGGAGTGCTTGTCCCTCCCTGCCAAATCAAACGAATCCCAGCACAAAAAGTGAGATGAACTTAGAAAAACTTACTGCACATCTTACATGATTAAAAAAAAAAACCCAAGAATTTATCTGGGGTGGAGAGCATGTCATCCAACAAAAAGGTATTTTAGGGGGAAATGGCCAAAAATTTCTATTTTAGACAAATAAGATACGACAGATGCCTGGAAAACATCTGAGGTATTAATTGGGGCAAAATTTTTAAGTCCTTAAGACAGTTACTGAAATAAGTGTGGAATGAACCAAATTATAGCTCAGTGCTTCAGTAAGACCTCTTGTGCTGAATTAATATCTGGCTTTGGGAATGCTCAGACCAACGTGTTGAGGCTTTCAGATGGACAAGTCCCTTCAAGAATGAAGACAACAGTACCATGGCTTTGGAGGTACCTGATTAAACTTCCCACTTCTTTCTTTCTTTCTTTCTTTCCCTGTTGTCCAGCCATTGGACATCTTATCCAACTTCCCACCTACTGTGCAGTAGCAGAGAAAAGCAGTAGAAGCTGTGGATGAAATTCTAACTTATCTAAACAAACTGAGCAGCATGGAAACCATTTTACCTGCTGGAAGTATTTCTGCCTTGGAGCCAATTTACAACTGCTGACAGCTGCTGAGTGCTCTTTTCCTCTGCCATTTAAACCTTACTCACAGGTGTGGGACAAGAGTTACAATACAAGCAAAGTGTTAAAGAGCAGTGAGAGCAGGGCTGGAGCATCCCTCTCCTGAGAACACCCTCCTTCACTTACCTAAACTGTGGCCATTTTTTGTGTAGAAGCAGGTGTTGTTGATAAGGTTGACACAGCAGCCAATCACATCTCCAGTGGTGAACGTGGGGCCGTAGGGCTGCCCTGTCCCCGAGGAACAGAAGGAGTGCCCATCATCACCGTGGTACCCATAAGAATGTTTATCCCATCCTGCAAAAGACAAGGCAAAGGAACAGGACAGCAGTGAAGCCAGTTCAGCAGAACCACATGGAACTACTACAGCTCTCAGGACACCATTTTCTGTGGGAGTTTTACAATTTGATTCCCATTCCTTATTCATCCCAATATTAATTTTCACATATTGGTAACAGAAGATAAATTAATAGTCTTTAATCAGAACACATCATTTGCATTTCAACCTGTTTCTCTTTTATCTTGCCTGAGGTGAAACAAATTCCTTTTGTAAAACACTTGTGTTTCCCAAAACCAAAATCTTCCCGCAAAAGCATTTAGCAAAATACATCTCAGACATCTGCAGCTTTGTCTGTAAGTGCTGTCACAGGTGTACTAAATGGAGATTTTTGCATCCTCAAATCCTTCTAACAGTTGATAAGGATTTCTATGTTTCCCTTGGGATACAGTATTTCCCGTTCTGCAGACAGCTTAAAATACAACCCTCAAATGTCTAAGGGGAGTTCAATGCAAAGTGGTCAGTTCCAGTAGTAATATCTTTTATTTCTTCTGCCAGTAACATTGTGCTAAGGGTAACAGCTGGGCTCAGGGATTGCACCCTGCCCACTTGTTCTTTGCTGTATATCCCAGTAATTTCATTTGCAGCGTTCCTCTGAATTGCACAATCAATGCCACATCTCACAGCGACACAGACTTCTACCAGAAAGAGATACAGCATTAAAAATAGACATCTGTGTTTTATATGGACATGGCTGGAGCCTTAGGGAAGCAAAAGAAGGTGCTTTGGCCATCTACTGACCTTATACACCCAAGGTTCTGTTAAATGTGGAGTGATGGCCCTGGCAAAGGGACTGTGTAAGAAACACAAGGACTGTGCAGGAAGTGCACATCCTGCAATGAGGCACAAAAAGACTGAGCACACTGAGAACAGAGCCCTGCAAAGGTGGGCTGGAGCACTTCTGTGAGCCAGGATTTTCCTCCAAAACTAACTAACAACACGAGGGCACCAGAAATTTAATCTTGTAAAATAGTGCTACAACACTGTGGCATCAGCACCCACATGCTCAAAGTTTCTCAGAAAAACACAGAACAGTCAGTGCATGTCTAAGGCCCCGTTTATTGTACCACACCAAATGAATGCCAATGGGAAGTCAGGGAATGAAGCAAGACTGAAACATGCCACAGTCCAAGATTTTGGACCTCAGAGCAAAGTTTGGGAGCGAAAGGCGTGAAGGACTCCCAGTAAATTCTAGTTTAGAAATGGTGAGTAATTCCCTCTGTTTGGTCCCACACATCCAACAGGAACAGACTGAGATGTCCCAAGAGTCAGCTCCGTCTTCCCTCGGATCAGCTCCAAACAAGCTGTTGACAGTAGCACCAGTCCTGTTTCAAATCTTCATGAAAGACAGGGACAACAGCACAGGCAGCACCCTCAGCAAGCACAAAAACGATGCCAAATTGACTTGCCAAAACAAAGGAGGAAGTGATAGGGGCTCTAGAGTCTGTTGTCAAACTTCCACTGTTAAGACTCCATCCAGTAAAAATATCACTGAAATATTTTTGAATTTTTAAAACTGTGGCTCCTTTCCACTATCCCTTTTATTTGCTCTGTTGGCATCACTGATCTATTATTTTAGTTTCCCCAAAACCAGACCGGTTACATGTGTGTCAATTCAGAACTCCTCTAATGAAGCTGCTGATAAGTTACAATTCAGATGATAACTTAAATCAATTTATCTCCTAACCTACTGATAATACAATCCAAATACAAATTTCTAGATCTTCTGCATACAAAACATTCCTGGCATTACAAAGCATCTACCAAGAACTTGTCATCAGTTACATCTAAGAAGTGAAGTGCTTACACATCATGTACAGGGTAAGGCTCCCATAAGAAATACAAGAGCGTGTCCAACCATGAGGATGAGCTCACTAAATGCTTGGGCCAATGCAGACATTACTGGTTCTGCAGTGTAAGAAATAAAGGTTTCATTACCTACAGATCACAGCTGAGCCTACTGAAAAAACCTTCCTGTTCCTTTATGACTTGAGCTTTAGGGTCAGTTCTTGCTGTAGCACCAACGGTGGTGGTGAACTCCAGTGAAAAGTGACTGAATAAAGGCCTTGATGACAATGACAGAAGAGGTACATACAGCAACAATGCCTGGAAAAAGCTTGTTTTGAATCTTACTCTCCCTAGAAAACCACTAACATAACCAGTTAAGGAAATTCGCTCACTCAGCACTTTGCTAATGATATGTAGAGTTTACTTTTTCAACTCAAATGTTGCGTAGTGCTGAACCTGGACGTGGCACCACACCAGGGGCCTGAAATCTACACTGTCAGCCTTATCAGATCACCATGGTCATCTTAAACAACAAGCCAGAGCTGTTTGAGTGAACTTACTGTACCCACTGTAAACATAAGCTGAGTGGCATTAATTATATGCCTAACAGTAAGTTATTTATTAATAAAAAGCAGATCCCTATTCCTAAAATTCTGCCCGAAATAAACACGAGGGCAGTGTCACACGAGTCATTCCAGCACTTGCCAGCTTCAGCCAATCTTCTGAAATTTCCTAATAATCTGAATTAAAAACAACATTAGCACTTCTAGTACTTCTAGGTCAAAGTTATCGAGGCCTGTTGATTCAAATAGTGTATCCCTATTGAAAGCATTGGCATTACCCTGGATTACCAGAAGAGTGAGGAGTAACTCATCACACGTGTTTTGAAAACACACACTCCAACTTTTCTCAAAACACTTCCTGAAAACTTGGGCTTTTCCTGCATCATTAACAATTTGCTATCGCCACCTAGGAATGGGTCCAGCATATTACAGCCTCCTCTGTGACCCACGACACCCTTTGAGCCTCCAGTTACTCAACAGCTTCTTCCTCTACAAAATCCAGCAGAGCTTTAATAAGGACTGAATCAGAACTTCCTGAAAGTCCTCCCCATTGCTGCATCTGCAAATTCTCTGGGGACAGTCTAACCTCTGTGCCACTTGTACTCAAGTCCTTGCAGAAGTCACTGTGGTGACCTGGAAGGCAGAGATGAGGTGATACCCACATGCTCTTCAAAAGGCTGTCCCTGTGGGATAGGGGCTCAGCCTGGACAAAGACACTCTTCAAGAAGTGAGGCAGCAGAAGCACAAGATGTGCATGCATCACATCCTGACTGAACAGTGTTACCACTTTCCATCCACCTGTAAGCACAGACAGACTGAACCAGATGGAGATTCTGTTCACTCAGTACTCCTGAAAGGATTTTTGTTTCCATTAAATTGTTCAATCCTCCATTAAGAACATACAAACACTCATATATGTCCTGCAAGAAGGAGTTTGACAGTGTAACTGCAAGCAGTGGAAAGGTGCCTCCCACTACTTGGGTATATCCTATCATTCTTGCACTGGAGAAGATGACAAACTTTGGATTTGGTGTCTCCATGTCAGTATGCAGACCTCTGAAAAATCCCTCAAAATTATCCCTGTTCCAGGCTGATGACTCCTAACTTATTTAGCTATTTCCTGCTTTTCTGACCATCACCATCTGAACCTTCTCTGGATTTACAGTGTGGAGTTGAAGGTGCCCCATGGAGAAGGGAAGCAGGCTGAAGTTTTTCTCTGCACTGTTCCCTAGTCCTCTACAAGTTAATCCCAGCATTTTCCCTTTATTGTCCTTTTTACCACTGATCTGGTGTTCCCATGAAGTCATTATCATCACTCCAAAATGCATCACTGCTCTTGTGACAACGCTTTGCACAGATTCTCATGTGCATCTCCCTGCTGGGGCACTCCCACAACTCCCCTCAGCACTTCTCACCACTCTCAGTATCACAATCCTCAGCAGCTCCAGAAGTCCAGAAGTCCATCCCAGGACAGAGAGGGGCAGGCAGCTGCTCCTAAGAAAACCCTGGGAGAATCCATGCACTGACAGATTGTGATTGGTAGCTCATTCCAGCAAGGCTGTTTAAAGAACATCCCATTTTGGTCTCTTGGTGACAGCTATGTCTAGAGCAATGGACACTCAGCACCTATGTGCAGTTGTGGCCAAGTCTAAAAGTTCTCAAGTGCAAGTGCAGATTCCTCTCAAAATTTCAGAAATCTGGACAAAATTGGAGAATGTGCTTTTTCTTGTAAAATACAGGTCATGGACTCCTAATGGACTATACAGACTGAAATCAAATGAGCTAGAGTGAATGCACGGTCTAGTTTACAGTTCTTTCTTCCTTTCCTTTCTTTTCCTTTCTTTTCCCCATCCTCTCTTCAAAAGCACAAAATCATTTTAAATAGGGGAGACAGGCAGAGAACATGGCAGTGGTCAAAGCAGAACCTCAACATCCTAACTCTAAAACTGTTCTCACCACAGCTCATTTTGAAGACAAATATATATGCAAATATAGAATCACAACCACTACAGGTAGGACTTCAGCAGCTATTGAGCAAAAAGAGGTTAAATTTGCATCCCTTTGAACTGAACTCTTCAACACCCAAACCCCAAATATACCTATGTATTTACTAACAAGATGCAGAATAGGTCAGATTGTGCAAGCAAAGAAAGGGAAGAAAGAAAAGCAAAAACCACGAGTAGGGCTCGGGAGGACATTTTTGTATGTTCAACACCAAACTGAAGCTCTGTTTGGCCTGCTAACAAGAAAAAGCTGATATGCTGACCTTCTTGGCAGACTACCTTGATCCCAACACGTAGGGGAAAAAAATGAACAGCAAGTTCCATCTCTGCTGCTTGATAAACAGAATTATGCAATGCCAGACACGTGGCAGAAAGGACTTCGAGTTACTTTAGGACACAGTTACAGGATAAACTGATAAACACTCACTCTTAAGCAAGCACTGCAGTTAGACGTGTGCTACTACTATTCCTAACTGTCCAATATCAGGCCCTGTTCAATCCCAGCTTTCCCAATCAGTGTCAGCCCTGCTTTATTATTGACTTTTTGGTCAGATCCTGACTTCTGTACCTGAGATGAGACTCTGCCTCAGAAGACAGCAAGTGGGAAGTGGCTCTATTGAGCTGGGTCACCATTTACATCTCAGCACCACAGAAATAACAGAGTGATTTAGCTCTCTGCTTCGAGCCCCAGCAATGAACACAGAACTTCTGGTAGGCTCTGGGCAAAATTGCATCATGGCTACATCACACACCTAGGGAAACCAGGACCTGGATAAGCTGTTCAACACTGAAACTGTGGAGCATCATATAGAGGATGGAAGGATGGCCTGATGCAAGTTACTAAAGGCAATATTTTCACAGGCCTTTTCTGGCCTGATGCTTTATTCACACAAGGTGGAGAAAAAAGCCAAGTGATGACATCCCCCAGTGTATCAAGGTTCAAACATGTCAAACTTGCCATTGGGCACAAGGGAACAGGGAAGCAACACCCACAGGGATCTGTACTGAGATCTTCTCTGATGACATGCCAAAGGTCTGACACACAAGGCTCAGTGATCATGGAAAATACACTTTTCCAGTGAGTTATAGCCAGACATGTCAGACTCTTCCTGCTCTGCACTTGCTGGGCTAAAGATGTTGGCAGACAGATGAACTTTATCACTGACACAAGGACCAGTCCCTGCCCACGAACATTCTAAAGGAGAAACATGTTCTACTGTAACTCAGCCCAAGCATTCAATGTAATGGGTCTGGAAGCTGCTGCAAAGGGCAGGGCCTTGCTGACCACACAGTCAGTGGGAACTTCCCTGCAGTCAGGGATACCTGGGACATCTGAAGCTGCAAGGAATGGTGGAGCATGTTTGGGCATATGAAGGGCAGATGGAAGTACCTCAGAAAGAATCTGAAGATTTGTAAATAGGGTTTGTGTCTGTTATATCTTGACTAATGGGAGAGTTTGAAACTTATTCTTCAGGACAGACATCAGTGACCAGTCAGTCTTTCCAAATTTTATCTCTATCTGCTTTCTCTCTTTCATATTTTGGAATACTTTTCACCCCTCTCTATTCTTGTCCAGTATTTTGCCTGTGGCATTCCTCTTCCCACTCCCCTGGCCAGCAATCCTAGCTTCCCACAGCTGCCCATGCCAGGGCAAGTGGTGTGCAAACACTAGCTGCAAAGGGACAAGAACTTGTGTCAACACACTGAAATAAACCAAACAAAATAATTTTATAAGTTTTATTGAATCCGAAGTCCAGCAGAAACAGATGTACAAACTTTGCATGTACAGTGCTTGGGGAATGGGATGCAGAGGGTGGAGGCAGAGCCCAGAGTTGCTGCTGGACCACATTCCAGTTGGAAGCAGGGCCTTCTCCATACACTGGGCTGAGCAGGCTGCTATTGCTCAGCCAGCTATGGGCCTTTGGCAGCAGCAGAGCATGAGGTCAGGGGAGGGGAAAGTATGTTCAACAGAGGCTGAACAGATGGAATCTGGTGCACAGAGAAGTTGGATATTGCTTTTACACTGTCCTTGGCTGAGTAGTCCCAGGCAGGGACAGGATAACCATGAACATGGGGCAGGAGCCAGTACCACAGAAGAGGAACCACCCTCTGTTGATTACTCCATCTCCCAGTGGATTTGGCTCTGCAAGGGATGTGCCTCTGGTGTACATCAGTCCAAAACAGTGAACACAGGCCTTTGCCCCCAGCAAAGGGAAGAAGGTTCAGCAAGCTCTGGTGTATGACAGCACACAGATGGTCTGTATGCCTCATAAGAGGAGGATACTGGTGCTCCTACAGACTCAGAAACCAAATGCCTGGTCATGAGAAGCCTGTAAATGCCTGGCCATGAGAAATCTGCTGCCCCAAGAAGCATCTGAGGTGCTGGAGCATCTCAGCTGTCATTCAGTTTTATAGCATTTATGCCAAGCCTTATGAAGCTGCATACACATCACATGTTTCAATGAGAGCAGAGAGATTGCACTGCTTTCCTTTTATTCAATCATGCTTTAGAATCAAATCATTAGTCCTGCAACACATCTTTCTGTTTCCATAATGAGCCTACAAAAACAGCTGCTCAGTGGCCACAGCAACCTCTGCTACAGACCTATGGATGTGGGCATAGGGGAGGCACAGCCCTGGCATGGAACAACTGTCTAGGTACAGTCACAACACCAACTGCAGGACAGGAATAGGAGCAGGGAACAGCGTGCTTAACACATTACAGCATCTCCCTGGCAGAACTTCAAGGGCCTGGACATCTGCCCAGAACATGTCAAGGGTAAAAAAAAAAAAAAAAAAAAAAAAAAATATCCTAAAACCCACTTACCCAGGAACACGAAGAAGCCCCCAACTTTTCCTGCTTGCAACAGCTTCTATTTCTTCTACAAGGTGGCAAAATGACCGAAAGCAGTAGAAGGACAAACCTGGCACTACAGGACCAATGCTTGTACAGAGAATAAAACCACTTTACCCCACAGAGCACAAACTTCCCTAAGTAGGGGCTGGATGGGTTCAGGTCCCATAACCTTTGCAGTATCCCACTGAATCCTTACAAGGCCATGGAGCAGTGCAGCACAGCACCACACACACACCCCAGAGAGGCACCACTGCTCATCCCCTCATCCCAGGTCCCAGCAGATGAAGCAGAGTCAGCCTGGCCCCTGCACAGACACAGCAGATGATGCTAAACAGAGAGTGCAGGACTCTTGGCACGCCTGGCTGCAGCTTTGGCTCAGAAGCCATTCCATGTTTTTCGATAAAGTACTTGCAACTGTAAAAGAGACAAAACTCAGACCAAATCCTCACAGCAAGACTTACGTGTGGCAAGAATCCAAAGGAGAGGGGAAAAAAAGGAATCACAACATCTCTCTCATATTAACAGCGAGCAGGAAGAAAAGGACACAGTGACCCAAAAATCAGTATGACTCAAGACTCTGGGAGATTGAGCAGAATGTGGGTGCTAAAAAGCACTGCCTGACCTACCACGGAGACAACAAGCAGAGTAACACTGCACAATTCAATTTTTCACAATATTGATCTGGCACAGTGATTTTTAGACCAGATTAGCAAGTCCTACCATTAAACAACCACTGCATGTTCACTAGCCTTCAAAACAACATCAAACCACAGTCTACACCATTATATAAAGTGGCACTACCCACTGACTCATAAAGAAAAAAAACAAAACCAGAAAGCTCTGGACAGCTGCAACACAGGCAATACCTTTTCAACAGGAAAGGTCTGTTCCACCAGCTCCAGAAATTTATAAGGAGTCCATTTCACTATTACTTAGCATGCACCTCACCACAGAATACAGCAGTCAAGATAAAAATCATACTTCCTTGAATGAATAAAGATGGCAAGTCCTCCTAACTTACAAGCTTGATGGGTCCATCTTCTGCCAGAGTCTGAACATGATCTGGCTTTCCCTACACCAGAGAGGTCAAGATGTGCTACAAGCCATTTACAGCCCTGTGAAAAGCACTGCATGATTAAGGCAACTACAGAAAGGGCTGTTTCTGTCTACAAAGGAAAAGCTCTCCAGCATGATCAGGTCACCACTGCACTGTTATACCCATTATATATTCCCTGACCCATCACATTGGAGGGAATGGGAAGCAGGGCAGAGGTACAAAATAACGCAGGACAGGGACAGGGAAAAAGAGTCAAGATGAGCTTTTCCATTTATCTACTTGGTGGAAGAGCTAAAGAACAAGTTACAATCAAAAGCTTATCACATACACAGGCTTCAAATTTCATAATACTAAATAATTCACACGTTCATTTATGAGCCAACTTTTCAACCTTCAGCTGATGGGCAAGAACATCTTTATAAAATATTAAGACACTTCCAGCAAAATCTTGCAAGGTAATAGGCAAGAGTCATTTTACAGAGACATCAATACAGGACATTTAGTGACTCAGCCAAATGCAATGTTAGAATTCACTGCAGAATGCAGGGGGTTCATGCCCAGTTACTATTAAAAACAATCCCTAATATGGTATTTAATGAGCTAAGAAAATTACCAACAAAAAACCACTTATCTAAACACAAGACCTTATAGAGAGAGAAGTCTTCCAGAAGAAGCACACCTCATGATCTTAAGAGGTTGCAACAAGGACTTCCAGATTCTAAACTGAGGTTTCTTAAATACTTTCCATACTAACCAAAGTGAAGCAACTGGGTTTTCTGAAGAGGATCATATTTATCCATCAGTGAAAACAGCTGCTACCCAGCAATTTGAGTTGTAGTGAAACTGAACTTTGTTGATGTTATGCAAAAGGCTCTGATAATAGGTACAGCCACATTAAAGAATTTGTTTTAATCTGAAAAACAAGTGCTGTGATTACAACTTGTGTTGACAGCTAAACTGCTGTCTCTAAAGTGCCAGTCAACTCTTAGGTGTCACTAAGATACCTGGATTTTCCATAATCTGTGCTACAGCTGGAGATGCAACCTGTGGCACTGGTGAAGGCCAAACCCCAAACCCCACTGTGCAATGCCATCTCTGCTGTGCTTTGGGAACTCTCACATGGCACATGACCAACACAACCTGCAGGATAACAGAGAGATCCATGCAAGGGCAGGAGCTCCAGCACACACACATATCATATCATATCATATCATATCATATCATATCATATCATATATCATATCATATCAATCTCTGGGAACATGCTGCATGAGGACAGAGCACAGAACCTCTAAAAGAGGCCAGCCCAACTCTGCAAGAGATAGGGCACAGAAATCAAAGCATGGAACAGTGCAGGACAGCACTAAGAATCACTTACCCACACTACTGCCTGAGCACTTAATGGCCAGTGGAAACACTTTCTTTGGTTATTTTCCAAGGCCAGGATTACTGTCTTGAAATATTGATTGATGGTTTTGCTCAACTTTAATGGCAAAGCACTTTGCCAACTACTCCAGGGTGAGGCACAGCTGCTGAGAGCTCAGCTGGAGCCTCAGTCTGCATCTCCAGTCAAACCTGAAGTCTGGGTGCCCAAATCCAGTCTAACTGAACAGACCAAAAGAAAAAGAAAAGAAACCCAACACTTCCTAAAAACCCAACCAAAATGATGGCCGCAGGTTTTCCTGCTGCAGGCAGGATAATCATCACAATCAAACACGTGACCTGAAGTCAGTCATAAAGGGAAAAAGGCAGGAACCTTTATGCAGTCCTGGTTTTCATCTACATAGCCATAAATAAAACATATTGAATTTAACCTTAATTCAGAAGGTAATTCATCTCAATTCTGTGGTTCAGGAGCTGGTTTTGTTACTCTCCAGCTCTGAAGACACCTGATAACATCAGGTCTGATCTCCTTTGGGAAGCTGCTCACTGTGGTGTCACCCCTCAGAGGTATCATGAAGGAAATAACACATCTGTCCAACCCCCCCGTGCCACACCAGCTCAGGCAGTATCAGTGCTGAGCACAAGGCTCGTGTTCCAGAACACATCCACCCAACCAAGCTGTGCTCAGCTCTGTGCATGATAAGCAGCACAGGGCCAACACCCCAAATGTGCAGAGCACAGCAGTGGGAGGACAGAGCTTTTGTCAGAAAGACCATTGAAAAGTTCTGAAAAACTGAATAATGGCAAAGAAAGAACTTCCAGAAAGCCTATTAAAGATTTCTGAAAAACTAAAGAATGGGAAAAAAAGAACTTCCTGTTCTTCTAAGGGACAAAGATGGGATGTGAATGAATGAATGCACAGCACCTGCAACAAATCTGTCACAATTTTCAAGCTGGAATTGTCATACAAGTTCAGCTGAACTCAACACATTGAAAAAAGAGAAAGTGGGATGAGAAGACAATTGAGCAGTTCAGTGGAACTCAGCTGAAGTTGAGCAGTGGACAAGTCAACCACAAACGACAAAGATTCCCAAAGACACAAAGAATTATTTTTTAAAAAATAAAAATAATATAATTTTGAGAATTTTAAAATGTCAAAAATTTTGTGGTTTCAAATTTTAATTTTACAATGTGTTCAGCTGATCTGCAGAGAGTAGAAGCAAGAAAAGATGAGTTAAGTAATGTCAGAGGAACTCAGATTCAACATATGATACAGCAGGGCAGCCATTAAAATATACATAGAATACATGTACACATAGAATTTAAAGTGAAGATGAAAAAAGAAACAATATAATGAGTTGTGTATGCCTAGGATAAACGAAAATTAAGTGCTCCTCAGATTACTTTCCTATGATGGCATTTTACATACACTGAACATAAGACTGATTCCATATGGGAAAAAAAACCTTAACACTAAAAATATTTGAAAGCTTAAGTTCAAAGGAAATCCCTCTGTTTTATTACAAGAACACCAAATTTCTCGTTAATGTCTTTAAAATTGCCTCAATTTTGACTTAAATTAAAAAAAAATAAATAAAAGCTATTTTGAAAATAGCAGATGGTGCAGTACAGTAAGAGCAGATTCAAGAAAGAAATAACCAGTTTCAACTGGTCTCAGGACACTTCCTCCAGTATGAGATTTTTTTAAATATTTTTTTCTTTCAAATGGGGCTGGTTAAGCTTTTTGCTTAGCCTTGTGTTGTGGACTGAACATTCATTTAATGACTGGA
Source organism: Acridotheres tristis (assembly GCA_037013685.1). Taxonomy (NCBI): domain Eukaryota; kingdom Metazoa; phylum Chordata; class Aves; order Passeriformes; family Sturnidae; genus Acridotheres; species Acridotheres tristis. The sequence continues at coordinate 13,935,035 of CM072898.1, forward strand.
GTGTATTAACTGTGATCCTGGAGTGCATCTTGCAGTTTAGTTTAGAAGAAACAGGGGTAGTACAACCAAAGATGTAAATAAAATTAGAGGCAGTGGTGACAACCAGGAGATTCACTTACATAAATAAACCTCTTCTCCAAAAATAAAGAGACTCATGTAGATAAATCCAAAGGGCTCTGACTTACAAAGGCCAGAAATCTCAAATTTGCTGGAACATGTATCTTTTTTTGGTAGTGTTTTTTATGCACCACAATAATCTTCACCCACCCACGCAAGCTCTCATGTGATGAGGAATTTTTCTAAAAATCCATTCTGCACAAATGGATTTAATTCCAGAGCTGACCCATCACACTGAACCACTTTGCCCTCTCTTCTTCCACTGTGAAGTGCTAAAATCTGCCATTCCTAAATATATCTCTTAGGAGGTAAAAACTTATGCTTTCAGGTAAAAACATAGTAAACTCAGCAAAAAGGCTACCCAAGTGAAGTTTCATGAGAAGTTCTCAGCCTAAATAAAAATTCAGGGAGACACTGTCTGGAAAGATGCCCCTTTGTAAAAATGTCTCCATGATCAGGATAATGTTAACTGGGGGGAAATTTAATTGAGGTTTTCAACAGGTATCTTTTTTAATCAAAAATAACCTCTGACCACTGTTAACCACATGATTCAGGATAAAGTTTCCCAAAGGAGCTATTTCAGATCTGCACTACCTGTGTGATGAACCAGGCAAGTGGACAGATCTAAGTTAATAACAACCCCAGAATCAAGCAGTGCCCCCCACCCATAATTATTAACCCAATTATGTGACCCATTTCTCATGCAGCCCTACAAACTGGTTTGATAGGATAAATTAGAGGGTACCAGAGGCATAAGCAATTTTGTGGACAGGAACTGGCACAGCCAGCTGAAGGACTCACTGCATGTGTAACTAGCACCTGTCTAAGGCTTTGCTGTGACACTGTGGAAATCCCACATGCCTTTTTGGACAACTGTTTTTAAGGACAGCTCTGAAAGAGCTCTGCAGCAGGACAAACACCATAAGGTACTACGAGCCAGAGCTTCATCAGCTGCATAAATAAATAAACTTAATAGAAATTACTTCTAAAGACAGAAAATCAAGCAATGTGTCCAAGCTGCTGATGCAGCCAAGAGGCTCTGAAAGCAGACTGATTCACTGCTTGTTTGCCACATACTGCTCATGTATTTAATCCCACCCTTTGGGCTTTTGCTTGCTCTAGAAGCCAAAGGTTTTCCTTTCCCAGGTAACCACAGCAGCTTCTTCTCCTCCCGTTTCTGCTAAAGCCTTAAGAATTGTGAAAGCTTGGCAAGGATTTTCCTGTGCCCTTGCTTTCAATATGGGATAAGAGCCACTTCCTGGACCTGCTCTGAATGTTAATGTTTTCTTTTACTATAAAAAGTAAGATACTAGTGCTTGTGATACATCCAGTGATTAAATGTTCAGAAAACATCTACAAGAGTTGTTGTAAATCAAGCAAATCTGGCAAAGAGGGAAGGGTCAGGGATGTATGATTTGGAGAGAAGACCATAAAGCAATGATAGAGGTTTCTGTGTATAGAGTACAAAGAGGAAAGAAATTAATTATTTTCCACCTCCACGTGATCCAAGAATAGACTCAGACTACGTGGGATATTCAGCTTTGTCATCAGGAAAAGTTTCCAACACAAGGACAGTGTTGGAAGAAGCTGCCAGAAAAATAATGAAAGACTGGTTTAGACACACACCTGTCAGGCAGGACTAATGTATAATTGAATTCACTTCAGATCAGATGATTTGGTGAGGTCTCAGCTTCTATAATTACTGCATTTACCACTAGGACTGAGTCCTTTAGAACAGGTCCTTTGTCAGTGGAGTCACAGAAAGTAACAAACCAAAGCATAAACTGAAAGTTTCCTTAAATACATTTGAAGTAGAAAGATTCCATGGCAATCAAAGAAAACAAAAGAAAAGAAAAAAAAAACAAAAAACCAAAACCAGACCACAAAAACATAGAACAAACACACACCAAAACCAAACCAAAACTGGCTAGAAGAAAAATCTGGAAGACTTCAGTGGAACTTCCCACTTGTAGCAGGATTAACTTAAGTTACATGAGGCTGCCAGAGCCTTGTGGAATTGAGGTTTGAAAATCTAAATACAGAGCCTCTGCAGAAACCCATCCCTAACTCTGATGAGGGATAATATCTTCCCATGACAATTTTACTTGTGCAGGACCAGGAGTTTGACTTAATGATCCTTGTGAATCCCTTCGAACTTGGGACATTCTATGATTTTATGATACAACACCTACCCAGCCTCCCTTCTCTGGTTGCTCCCAGAGGGGAGAACACCAGCATGAAAAACCCTTGGGAACACCCCTAAGGAAGAAATAAGTAACTTTTTCCTCTCAAAGAAAGGAACAGGAGGACAGTCTCCTCATCAGTCTTGCTCTCCTTCCTTGCATCTCCTCTGACAGCATGTAAAATAAGCTGGGAAAAAACAAAGTCCTACCTACGAATGTCAATAGAAACCTACAAGCAAGAAACTTCAAAGGAAAAGATCTCCAAACAAAGCTGAAATGAAAAGCCCAGTCCACACATTGGTTAATGAAGGACAAAGGATGGCTTTCACAGAGGAGGAGAGCATGGGGAATTCTTAATTCCCAGGGCTCATTCCTATTTTATCTTTATGTCTAGATAAATGGGTTGCTCACAAGGACCTTTTGCTGAACAAAAGACTCAATACACCTGGACAAAATGTTTCTGGTTTTGCTGACCTGGCTCAAAGCACTACAGACCCAGAAGCCAAAGCCCAATAGGGAGCAGATTTCTGTATACCAAATTCTCCTGATTCATCTGGCTGCACACTAACTCAAGTCTATAAAACATTCTTGAGAGATTGTTCTTTTAACAGAGAGTTTGGAGCAGGCAGACAGTGAATAAGCTAAGCAGTATCTTTTTGTTTGAAAAGCAAGCTGAAAAATTACCAGTGTTTCTGCAAACCAAAGAATGGTGAGTGAAAGCTGGCACTCCCTTCAGCATGCACAATGCAGCATAGCAGGGCAAGTCATTTATTAACCAGAGGGTGTTTAAAGTCTCTAAAAGTGATTGGCCAATTTCTATCTATGCTGTTTAAGAAACTGAAGCAGGGTATGCCTAAGGGTGTGGTTTCACAACATCTTAGCTGAATTAAGAACTTGCTGCTACCTTAGAGATTCATCCCTTCTTCCCTCTCTGCTTGGCTCTATGCTCCTGCTGGGTTACCCTCAAAGAGCTCAAACAAATGAAATGCATGAAGACTTGAACTAATGCAGAACATCATATGCAGGGGAGACTCATTTCCAGTGTGCAATCTCATCCACCGTAAGGACAGGACACTTATCATCTTCCTGTTTTATGAAGGTTTGGTGATACCTGTAGCAAACCACCAACACATTTTCAGCAGGGCTCAAAAAAACTTCCTGGACTGAGGGCTAAATAATAATTATAATAATAATAAAATTTTAAAAAGGAAGCAGATATGTTACATGTCAGATGCACAAGTAAGAGCATTGCTCCATGAGTCCTGAAGGAATCAGCCCAACAGAGCAGAGACAGGCAGGTTCCTGCCTGGCCTGAAAGTTGGCCTGGCCAAGGTGACAAGAGGCAGAGCCAAAGGCTTGCACCAGGGAAGAAGAGTGACTGTGCAGATGGGGTGGGGAGGAGGGAAGGGTCAGGTTTCTCTCCTTTGATGACACGGAGTTAGATCAGTTCAGCTGCAACATGTAATTTCATCCTCAAATACCAAAATGCTGAGCACACGTGAAAAAAAATTGAATGTGGGGAAAGAAGTGAGCAGACATTTCACTAAAAGCCACTGGTTTCAAGTAGAATGCTTATTAGTAAATGATCTCGATGTATTAAAAAATTTTAAAAATCAAAATATGACAGGGTCACAAAAGTTGGTAGTTAATAATAACCCCACAATTATTTCAGACCTGGTGACTGAATTTCAAAGCACAGCACAAAGAAACCTTGAATCGGGGAACTCTCCAATTAAAAGCAGCCTCTATTCCCAATGCAGACAGGGATAGTTAAGGGAACTCAGCTCATGTGGCTCCAATCACACTTGTAACCTTCAGAGAAAGCTCAGCACTACCCCCACCAGCACCCAGCTGGGCTGAAGCCAAAATAAATTTGGCAATAAAGCACAAATGCCCTGACTTGGAATTAGATATGGCCAAAGTGTTTGTTCTTGTTGGGGGAAAAGGAGTTTGAGACAGAACCCAGCAAAAAAATTGTTCTTTGAATTAGGACTCCCAAGGTGCCACCGAGGATCTCCAGTGGAACTGGGAACAAGAAAGGGACCAACTTTGGCTCCTGTACCAGGCTCCCAACCACCACTCGTAGTGGTTACACACTTCCCTGGCAGCACTCTGAGTGAAATTCGATCTGTTAAAGCAGAAGTGACTTAGAAAGGGTCTAAGGAGACAAACCTGGCAGCGTTTCAGGTCACAAAAAGTTGAAATTACACTTTGACGTGAAGCCAAGTCAAGACTCCAAAGTCTGTCACTTCTTTGTGAGCTCTCACTTACTCTGTGCTGGGAAGGACCTGATAACAGTTAAGCCTGGAAATATGTTTCTCACTTTAGTTACTTGAACAATGTACTAAAAAATATTTTTTAAAAAATCACACTCATTATCCAAAAGCCAGGAAGATAATTACTGAGCTGTAATACAGAGCCATGCAGTTAAACTTCCACAAATGATGGGAGAGAACTTAACTATGACCACAGAATGACTCTTGGCAGCATAATCTGCATGTGATCAAACAAACAACAGGTTCATAGGATCAAATTTGTACAATTCACTGCTAAATAAGCACTATCTCAAGTCTCAAGTTCACTTATGCTTTATTTCACTGAGAGAAAAGAATTCCATGTTCATCACATGCACTCTAGAAATGACATATATATATATAGGTATACAGGCACTTTGACTCAAACTGGCCACAAATGCTGCCCATGTAACTCCTGGGCTTTTAAGTCATTTATCAGAAGTGGTTGGGGTAATTTTTAGTCACCAAACGGGGAAAAAAAAAAAAAAAGAAGAAATTACACTGGCTGTTCAATTTCAGGACAGCACACCTGAGACATTCAGTACACACCATCTCAGGTTAGTACTGAGCCCTGTATGTACCTGTGTTGTAACACCAGGAGAGTCCTAAATTAAGCATAATCCAATCAACCATCTGCAAGGCTGAGTCTACAAGACATTCCCCCATCTTTCCACCACACATGCCATAGAGCCATTTCTGGAACAGAACAGGCTCCATTAATAGCCAAACAACCCCTTTTCCAAGCACTACAAGCCTGGAAAGAGATGACAGGACTAGAGTCATGCTTGGCCTTGTACATGGCACACAACCCACTTGGGCCAGGAGGACTGGGGGGAGAGAAAGTGCAGAGACAGTAGGAGTGACTGGTGCAGTTCTCATAACAATTACTAACAAATATAGTTTGCAGTAAGATGCAAATTTTTTAAAGCACAGGTGTCACTCAAACCATTCTCCTTAAGACAATTATTAGATCTTTCTTTTGTTAGGACATTCACCAAACATTCTCCTTTCCAGATACCAAGATCCATAACAAGGGCTGAATATAGATATCATTTATAAAACAACACCCACAGCAAAAAAAGCCTTTTTGACCAGCTGTCATTCAATTTGGCATCTGGAGAACATTTACTTTCTACCAAATACAAACTTCCAATTTCAAGCCCAGTTGAAAGAATTTCTGGTATAGAAGTCACTGCATCAATACATATCTAGAAATTGTTATTGTACTTAATAAATTGGATATTGTCAAAGAAGGGTTACCAATTATTTATTTCTAAAAAAAAGCCACTCAAGCAACTCAGCAGCAAACCTCACATTTCAAACAAAAGAAGCAACAATATTAACTGGAAATACCACTCTCATATTTCTATAGTCTTTCAGTGGGAAGAAGGAAAGAAGAGAGACAACACAACAGGCCAATTATCCTGTCATTTTCAGATTCTTTCATATAAATTTGTCAAGTGGAATATACAGATTAAATGCAAAATGATTTTCTTAGTTACTTTTCAGACACAAAGAAGAGTTTACCTGTCTGACAGTTCGTCTTGCCCATTTCTCATTAGTTTAGTTTTCATTTCTATTATCTGCTAAAATCATCGTGGCTGCATTGACAACACCAGTAACTCAATTTCAGATAACACTCAATAGGTTGAAACTTCCAGATATAAGACAATTACAGTAATGCAGTTTTATTAATAGAAACACACATTCACTAATTCATACACATAAAGAAAAATCTTTATTTCAAAGGAACATTTAACACAGATTGTAAATCAAAACAAATCTTAAGAGTGACTTACCAGGAAGCCTGTTCATGTTGACTCCTTGAGCTGAAAGTCCTATTCCCATGTACCTTCAAAAAAACCAAACAAAATATCAGTCAAGCAAAAGAATGGTCAAGGCACAAGATTCCCTGCAGCAGAAATATAGCACTAAAATAAACCCAACCCACACACAAATTATTTAAGAATGACAAAATTACTAAAGATTTTCCATTACTCATGTCTTTTATTGAATCCAAGACAAAATATAAGTCTCCTTTAGTAACTGACAGGTTTCCAATGCACAACTACAGCTACTCTTTAGCTCTTAATTGGTAGGAAAAGGACTGGACAACAATCAGCAATTTAATTTCCAATTTGGTATTTGTGGGGTATTTTTACTCCTATATCAGAAAAAGTCTATTTATATAGGTGATTAACAAGACAGTAAAAAACCACCAAAGTGCAGATATAGTATACGAGGACAGGTGTCTATCTAGCCTGATGTACTGTCTCCAGAAATAGCTGACAGTGGATGCAGAGGACAGAGCACACAGTTGTACTTTCCAAGAACATTCTTTCATTGTTCAGCAGATATTTTACACAATCTCACTTTCTGAACCTTTGTAAGCTCTTTGAAAAGGCAACACCCTACAGCTCCCCATTCAATTCCTGTCCAACCCATTTTTTTTCTTCACACTTGCATTTGTAAAATTGGAAGACAGAGGAAAAGCATTTCCCTGACAACTTTCTTGAGGATTTTGAAGTCCTGATTCACACTCGACCCCCCAAAAGTCTCTTCTCAAGGCTGGTTAATCTCAGCCTACTCAGCTGTTCTCATGGTAGCTCATCTCTACCCCAGTGCTCCTGCTACACTTCCAGTTCTGTAACTTCTTTGAGAAGCAGAGAATAACCAGAGCCACCAGCATCACACAACACAAGCCCAAGGTGATTGTTACAGATAACAACACAACAATGTTCTCTGCTTTGGTTTCTATTCCTCCCCATCCTGATCTCTATTATTCCATTTGTTTTGACTGCAATGAGAACTGAACTCACTTTTCCATGGAAGTGGGACACAGCTTGACCCTGCATTCTAAGGGGCAGCTCAGAGGCCATTTTTTGTATCAAGTTTGGACTGTTTGCTCTGCCCTCACAAGAATCATTTTGCACCTATCCAGCAGGACAATAAGGCAAAGCCAGCCTTCACAGAGTCTCCTCTTCCTTACTGCAATACTTATGCACATTCCTATTTTGTGTCTTGTTTCTGTTAATTTCCATAGTCTGCAATTCTCTTAATATCCTCTGGTTGCACAGCTCAGGTTTTATTTCAACACAGTTCCATATTTTTAGGCTACTGAGCTTTGAAATTTTGGGCTCTTGCTCTTGCAAAAGTAAGAATCCAGCTATGCTACAGGCAGTGTCCTGCTGCTCTTTCACTATGTCAGTTTTGTTCCTGTGGTGTCCTTGGCCACCTGCTCCATAAAACATTAACCAGGTATGAAAATATTATTTCAAAATTTCACCCCAAAGTTACATTTCTTCAAGTTATGTGCGTTAAGTCCCCTGCAGAAACTGTTCCCTGTCCTTGACTTCCCTCCGTCACTGTCACATGGAAATGGCAGTAACTGATTGATTTTTGTTTACACTGAAATTTTGATCCTTAGATATCTGTAAGTTTATCAAATCTTAGCCTATAATTTTTTTAATAGCATGAAATAGTATTGTTTTGGTGGAAAAATACCTTTAAGATTGTCAAGTCCAACTATTGACCAAAACTGCCAAGCTCACCCGCTGAACCACATCCCGAAGTGCCACAGCTACTCATCTGTCAAATCCCTCCAGGGATAGTGATTCCACCACTTCCCTGGGCAGCCCATTCCAGTGCTTGACAAACCTCTCCATGACAAAATTTTTCCTGATATCCACCCTAAACCTCCCTGGAGCAACTTCTGGCTATGTCCTCTTGTGCCATCTTGTTAGCTGGGAGAAGAGACCATCTTTGCAAACATGGGCCACTCTCTTATTACACTCCAAGTTTTGGTAGCATGACTCTCTAGATTTCAAATCCTTGAAGCCCAGTTTTACAGTGCTTTAAAATAAGTCAATCCCTCTTTTAAAAACATGCTTTGCTTCTGAAGTGCAGGTTCCAGAGGATCCAGACCCTTCCTTTGCTCAGAAAGAGCAGAGAGGCAGCAAACTCTTGGCTTGTGGTGCACACAGCAGGAACTTGAGCAGGCTGAGAAAACAGAACTCCCTGAGCCACACACACACATCAGTCCTGATGTGATCATTCCAGCTAAACCCAGCTCTCTTCCTAGTGGTCAAGGAGATGAGATCAGCCAGGAAAGACTGGCTGCTGCTGTACAGCACAGCCCTGAACTCACACACTGCACATCCACCCCGAGTCCTTCAGTCCTGAACCTCGTGTTCACTTCAAGAAAAGCAAACAAGGAAAGTTCTGCTCTGATACAGAAATCTCAGGGATGAGAGAGACTTTAGAGGAAGCACTATGTGATCTCATTCCTCTGGATCCCTTTGTGGGGGGGGGGAAAACCCATAGACACACATCTCTTCTCTGTAATCAAGACTTTTTAAATGTCACACTCCATAGTCATTTCATTCTTTAGAACTCTTCAATGAAGACCAGACAACCCAAATGATCTGTTCCTGTGTTTTATGGGCTGTTGTGTTAATCCTTAACAGAAACCAGGTTATCATTTAAAAACAAAATTGGCATGTGTTTTGTTGACAAATGACATTGTTGCTATATTAACTCTTTTACTTCAGAAGGATAATCCTTTAACAGCAGAAGACTGGATTTTGTGAGCCTCTAAACATTCCTGTTTTCAGAGTTCTTCCTAAAAAGCTCTCCTGCATTATCTCCTGGTTTCAGAGACTCTAGCTTGCTTCCCATCCCTGATGTGTTGAGAAGGAAAAATACTCCTTTAAAATTGCAGACCGTTAGGCAAACGTCCCTCAACTCATTTTGGACAGGACACAACCTTATTGGGTTTTTTTAAGCTTAAAAGTTTGTTCTTTCAATTTTTCTCATTGAATAAAATTTAAACTTTTGAGGTGTGTATTGCTATTACCTCTCATCCCTGTGGTCTGATTTTGTCAACTGTCTGGTCCTCCAATAAAATGTCTTCTTAAACAGTCTCTGTACCATCTCATCTTCTGATTTTATTAGCTATTCTTAAACAAGCTTCTTCATTTTAAAAGGTTCGTTTTCTGGCTTTTTTTTGTTGTTGGATGGTGGGGTTTTTGGATGAACAATGAAGTGGCAGTCTGGGGACCTTTTATAGCACTTCTCAAAGGATACCAAACATGAGTGATTATGGTCAGTGCTGCAGAGCAACTTCTAAACACACCTCTGCTGTAAATGTTTTCTGCACTGCTCAGAGCACAAGTCAGAAGTTACATCCTCATGAGTTCCCTGACTCACAAGAGCCTCTCCAAAGCAGACATTTATGGCATCTAAAAATTCAGCCTCACAGTGTCATCTGACATACATGCATCTGTAATAAACTGAATTTGGGGATATTTTTACAGCCTTCCAGGCACAGTGTGAAAGACTTTCCCCTGTATCTGCAGTGAATACTCCAGCTCTTCCCTGCCACCTTCTTAATGCACTGGCAGATAAGAGAGTTCTTGCTCAGTTTCTGTATTTCTACTGAGTCTGCTACAGAGATTTCCTTACTACATGGTGGGCTTTGCCATGTGTTTTTTTTTTCCAACTACATGTGTAAGTAGGCAGGATCCTGGTGCACAGCTACAACTGCACTCAGCTCTGTGAGAGCAGTGACAAGTGCCACCTCTGCCAACTGTTCAAGCCTGAGGGGAATCTAAGCACCCAATTGCTTCAACTCAATGTAAAAGCACCATCAAAGCCCGAAGCAATAACACCAGAGAGCTCATCCTGACACTGGCAGGTCTGAAACACTGAGCAAAGTCCTGTCCAGGATCAGACCATTCTGCTTCTCTGGCAGAACCACCCCCACCAACCTCATCAGGTCACATCACCAAGCTCCTGACCTCCCGAATTTGTTGGCTGTGTCAAATTTTGTTCAAAGAGCAGGATGTGCCTCTTGGCATAGGCAATGTCCCTTATGTCCTGATCTATTTGGCTCGGCTGAAGGTAAAACGCTGTAGAACTGTGGCCACTTTGTCATGTGGTGGTGTCAGATTCCTTCCTTTCAGTATCACACAGCTCTGCTGGCACAGGGCCACGAGCCAACTCCATCCCTCCTTATTGCCTGAGGGTGCTTGTCTGCTCCTCTGCCTCTGCATCTGCTGCTGTTGATATGAACAGACCCAGAACTGAACAGACAGGACACCTCTGCACACAGCCTTGGCACAGCTTCACTGCAATCCCAGCTGCAGCACTTCCATGGGTGCCCTTTGTCCCCATCCCTTGCTGGGTCTCTGCACTGTATTGCACCATAAGGGTGGCAACAGCAGGGAAAACATTGGAAATTAGAGGAATTGTCAAATTCAGATAAAATAGGTCATCACCCACTTCGGCTTATCCTGCTTAACTTCATTATTTTCTATGCAGATTCATCTCCCCTCTTTTGTGTACAGCAGCAAATCTGATGCACATAACCAAAGACAAAATTTATACAATAGTATCTTTCCATTTCCAGAAAACATAGCTTTAAATTGAAACTGGAAGCTTATATTTTTATAAAAAGCAAGCACTACAACTCCACAAGCTCTAAATTTAAGATTACACTTTAATCTAGATACACAACACCATGGAAATAGGTTGCTAAAAAAAGGGAACATGACCACAAACCTTCCTGGTTCACAGTTTTTTGCTCTTCAACTTCTGCTCCCATTTAAAGCTCAAGACAAACTTTAAAAATAAGACCATAATGGCTGTAGAACTCTAGACAGAATTTGCAGACAACCTAAAATAAAAACAGACTCCCTCACCATGCTGAGTTTCAACTCCATAGCCCACAGTTTATATCCAGAACTTCAAATTGTCACAGATTTGACTGCTGAGTTTTTTTCATAAAGTGCTACTTTGCTTTTCCCATCTATAATCAATTTATGTACCAGAAGTAATGGATGAAACGAGCTTTAAGATCAATAAAGCCTCAGAGGAAAAAAAAAAAAAAAAAATCACTCTCTTATCTTGAAAATTGGGAGGAAAAAAAATTAATCTTCAACTCTACCACCCCTAAAAGCACCAGATGCTTTCTGAACTTCTTGGTGCAGAACAGCTTCTCACTTCCTTGATTCCAAATGTTCCAAATCAGTTTTGTGTATGCAACAAATGCAATACTAGTTAAACAGTATTTGTGGGCATCATCAAGAGCAAACTACTGCCTCTTTTTTTTTTTTCTTAATAAAGAATCAATTATGATATTCAATATCATTCAACATAAATCTCTGTGGCCTGCCTGCATCACCCCTGGTTTTGGACCATAATGGTGTGGACAGACTTCCTGTGGGGTATCCCTTAACTGGAGTTCCTTTTTGAGAGATTCAAAGAGACTCTAAAAAAAACCAGATGCACAGGAATGTCAGCACCCAGTCTCAAACTGAGAAAAACATAATTTTGGGGGTAATAATGCATTTATATCCATTATCCATCATAGGTAAGATGCAAAGCTAAGCAAAAATGACCTCCTAAAACCATCTTCTCATCAGTGAACACCTAATCTGAAGCTTCAAAAATGCTGCATCAGTAGACCAATTCCAAATAGAGCAGACTGACAAAAATAAACGCAGACACATGCTGGTGATTCAGTCAGAACACTCTTGTTTCCACTCACCAGCAGCCTTGGCAGTTACCATAGCACCAAATTTTTCCAGACTCCTACTTCACCTCAGCCCTGCCCAGCACTGGATGCTTCAGAAAATGTGACTGAATCAGCCACAACATCAACTCTTGTCTGGTTTATCCATGCCCTGGCTCCTCTTGGCCTCAGCAGAAGAATGAAGGACCTTGGTTAAAAGCTAAAAAGCTCTCATGTCAAAAGATGCTGGCTCCACACATAACCAGCAGTATTCCAAGGATTTTTTCCTCTAGGTCTTACAGTACCGTGACTAAGATGAAGCTCAGTCACAAAGCTTTTTGGGTCCATTCCCAGTTCCCAAGTACTTCAGCAGTAAACACCAACATGTAACTGCTCCAGCACAGTGACATCCAAACAGGACAGCATTCACTTCTGCCTCCTAAGACAACTTGGGTGGTGGACTCTGCAGTGCAGATGTTTTTAAAGCTGCATTTTAAATATATATGTTTAAAAAAAAAAAAGAGTGGTTTTTTTGTTTATGTCAATAAAAGACTTTCCTTTGGAAAAGATATGGAAAACCAACATGATGACTGCACTTCTGAATTAAAATTTAACTCTTAAAGATAGAAAAGATCTCAAATGCACTGACTCAGGAAGAATTATAGATTGTCACTGGGCAGAAATTATCTGAAAAACAATGGGAAGAGTTATTCACAGGAGTGACAACATTTGACTGACCTAAACTGAAACAAAGAGATCTCTTAATGAGGCTGCTCTAAGCATTACAGTCACAGAAATAGAGGAGACACTGATGGCTGTGTTTAGTTTGTCCCAGAAGGGGAATCCACCCATATGAGAAGCAATTCTTTGAGTCAAAAGATGTTTCTCCAGAACAAACATGACACCCAGAGAACCTGCCAAAAAGTCAACGTAAGAGAAGTTTTTTGTGTACTCTAAAGCTACTTTGTATGAGCAAACCCACAAAAATCCTTGTGAACCCAGCAGAAAAACCTCAGAACAGACCTGCCCTTTGACAGCAAGTGGCCAATGCTGAAATTCCAGGATTTGCATCTATTTGGCTTTTCCAGTGGAGAACTGAAGAACTCATTGAGCAGAACAGAGGAGAACAAGCAACAGAACTCATGTAGACCTGTACTACATTCTTCAGTTTCAAGAATCCCAGGAGCAAAGAACATCTCCACAGAAAGCACCCAGCACCTGGGAAGCACTGCTGTGTGCAAAATAAAGGCAGGGCAGAAGGGAAAAAGGAATTAGCCCATGCTCCTCACTGGACAAGCAGTATACTTTAAACAAAAGGAGGTATTTCTTTACCCAGAATGCTGCAAGACTTTCTCCAATAAACTTGGACTGAGTACTCATCTCTAACACTAGCTGACAATTAGCAAGGCAGATTTATTAAGGCTCTGCCAGGAGAAGACAGTATAAATAATAAATACAGGTTTCCCCTGTATTTATTGTTTAACCTGTTGAAAGGTACCAAGTCAGGATGGTGAAACAATCCCTGCCACTCTTCTTTCAAGTGGCTGTGAGGTTCACCCAAATGGCAGACAAAATTCAACCCATCTGAAAGCTGGGGAAACAAAAGGGAAAAAAATATATTGGTTTAGCATGGGTAATGGCCACGAGCCCAATCTCTTCTTTCCTGAGCCAGTCCCACCCTGGCACAGTACAGGAGGCTGAAATAAGACTGCCAGGGATGCCAACAGGCACTGAGGTCCAAACATGAAAGAGTTAAGACCAGAGAGGTTATAAAAATTGTTTTTTAGGCCACGACTTCCAGTAAAGCATTCGTTCCCTTGTTGTGTACCAACATTAACATGACACGTGGTAGAAATTCCTGGGATTGGCATTTTATGGCTCAGTCAAAGCCAAGCAATCCCACTGAGCCACCAGTTAAACAAGGGATGTTCCATTCTTCCAGAGGTTTGTGATTCAAAGGCTTCCTGTATCCTGCAGTCTTTTCTAATAACCACACCTATGTGGTAGGAATCCTGTCCTCCCAGCTATCGTGCACCCCTCTCTTTCAACATGCACAGTTAAATCTAAAATAAACAAACTATATTATTAAGTTAGGGGTGAATAACACACCACACTGGTGGCATTTCAGAGACTTCCACAGTCTCCTGTGCAAAGCTCTGAACTATCATTCTTGTCTGAGGTGGGTCCTGACTTCATGCCAGGTTTAAAGAGTGGCTAGAAATGATAACCCTTATCAACTCACCACTTGAAACCACATTGTAGCAGTTCTGGTGGGGGAAGGGGAACATTGTTTTAAGGCAGTGAAAAAACAAGTTACATCTGTTTAAAAAAATTACCTATGGCATGTAAATTACTGGATTCCAACAGTCTCCAATTCCTCAGTTTAACAACAAATATTTTGGAACTACTTCATAATGGAATATAATCTCTGGAGTGGAAGTAGTTCTGGTTTTATTTGTGCATATTGTGCTGTTCTGTGATGGTGCTTCAGAAACAGCAGTGATGGGCTCCAGGAAGAATCCCAATTCCCCAAGAAGAGGTCAGTAAAACAAACCATGAAAGGCTGAAAAGAAGGGGATAAAGGGAAGAAAATAAAACTTTTAAGAGGTCATTAAAAACAACTACAAGTATCCTGAGGCAAGGAGGAGTCCGTTGTACATCAGCCCTTAGAAAGGCACAGAATCCTTAAAAGCTGAAGACTGTGGAAGGGAAGGTGAGTGAGCAGGACAAACTGTGAGGCAGCAATCCATAACATAACAACACATCATCTCAGGGTGGTTATGAGTAATTAGTGACAAAATGACAGAGGAAGAATGAAAAGCTATTTTTGACAGACCAAGGTATCATATTCCCAGCTCCCTTCCAGCTTCAGGATCACGTTCAACTGGTAGCTGCCAGCTCTAAGAAGGGCCAAACCCATCTCTTGTCTATGCTACCTTCAGAAAAGGAAGACTGATGATGCAAATTAACAATGTTTATAGGAACAGTGAAAGACAGAAAATACAGAGATGAAGATTTGACCTGAGAACCATTTGAGAAAGAAAGGCACAATACAAGCACCACCAGAGTAAAATCACCACTAAAATCTGTCAAGAATAACCAGTTTCTCCATCTGCTACCCCACATCCAACAGAACCCCAAACCCTGTGGTCAAATGCAAATGTAGCTGAAGCAAAGATGTCCCACCAATTTATTATTTTTTTTCCACTCTTGGCAGCTGACATCCAACAAAGTTCACACACAAACCATCTCAGTGGCAAACGGAGCCTAAAGTCTGGGAACAGCACAAAGCATTACTGATACTCATTCTCTGATTATTTATTCTGGTTACACCCAAGTGAATAAGTAGGATTCTTGTTCAGGTTGTCCTGCTGATTAACAAACCTCACTTCCAAATGCACTGCTCATAGTCACTGAAAATATATTAGGGAAGTTAAACAGGTTTTCACCACTGAATGGAATTAAGATTGTTCGATTGCCAGTCTAAGTAACAGAACATTTCTTCTGCCATGAACAAAGCCTAGAAAACAGTAAAAAAAGATGTTAAGAGTTACCATAAATGTCTAACAGAAAGGCATCCAAAAGAGGTCAAGTCATTTCAGGACTGTTTCATTCTGGTGACTAATTTTGCATTTCAGTCCATCACAACAGACAGATTCAAAATACACTTTGAGCCTCTGGTTTTTCCTCTGAAAAATGAGGAACAATATAAATGCAATACAAAATTAGAAGAAAACACTCCATCACCAGCTAGCTGTCTCTTAAGGGGTATTCTCACATCCTTACAGGCCAATTTTCTCTGCTTCAGGCCTGGATGGTAACAATTCTTATGAAAGGAGGATTTACCTGCTAATAATTAATGAAATTACAGAAAGAAGTAGCTGCGATATTTACATAAGATCTGGAGGGGGGATTAATTACGAGGAAAATATCTCAGAGAAAAAGTAACACCTGAAGTTTTGAGAGATGTACTGGTGAAATGAGAACACTTTCTCTTTAAACAGCAGCACAGAGTCAGAGCTGGGAAAGCACCACACACACTGAACTCACAGATCTTTACACACTGACATCTCCACAACAAGGGACAAAGGCTTCCTGTGGACCAGAATCACTACAAAGAACTTGTAAACAAACAGGCAGATTGTAGTGTGGAAACAGAGATCCAGTCTTACATCACAGGTACAATGTGAATCCCACTGCTAGAAAAGCAGTTTAAAAAATGAATCTGGCCACAGAGTTGATATAACACAATTAACACAATTCAGCCTCAGTGGAGAGCTGAAGAAAAAGAGTCAAAGCTTCACACTGGATGATAAGTTGTTCAGCAGTTCACCATTTCAAGGCCTCTCAAGTGAAAGAAAAAGGTTTTCCCTATATAAAAGTTATCCAGCTTACAAAATTTAATTAATAAACAGAATTCCTTAGATCTGCAAGCTTAGAATATGTAAATAATTAGTTCCCATTATTCTGTGATTTAACTGCAAACATATTCTGAAGAACTGAGCATAGTAATGTTTTACACATATTCTAAACATGTTGATTTTCCTAGAGTTTGCTTTTCTGTAACAGATACTCAGAAAGAGCAGAGGGAGGGGGGATGAAAAAATAACCAAACAAAAATAACCCCTTCCTGAAATTTTTATTCTTTACTGTGCAAAGTTTCATAAGAAGCTGGACAAAAAACCTCAACAACAACAAAAACAATTATCACAGTCTGAAATCTAGGAAATCTCAGACCTTGGACATACCTAAATCCACACATCACAAGTGGAAAAGTCACATATCACCATCACTGCTCCCATTTCACTGCCTTATTTCACAAATTATTTTAATGATAAATTGACTCAACTATTACAATGGATGGCCCATGATACTGATATAAAACACTCCGTTTAAATTTCCACTTCATTGATTAAAAAAGAAAGGAATTAAAAAAGCTGCCATCTGCAAATCAGATATTCCAACCTCATGACTCCTTTACACTGAAAATTACACAGCTCTCAATATTACTCCCTTTTGGAAGAGTGTAGCAGAACAATGACAAAGAAATAACAACTTGTATGAGGTGTCATCAATTGACATGAAACCTCTGCAGAAAATGAGTCTCTACACCTGAGAGCACCAAGGCACAGTTGGTAGCTGAGCAAGCAGGACTTGCTTGGGCAATCTGCAAATGGGAACAAGGCAGGAACTGTTTATGGAATCTACTTGGGGGCTTTATTTATGTATTGGGTCATTTAAATAAGTGTCTGCAGAACAGCATAAATTCAGACAAGCAAACCTACCTGCAATCAGAACAACCCCCTCTCTGTGCTGGTTTTGGATTCTTGGAAACCAGGATGGAAAAAAATAAAAAGGGGGGAGGAAATAAATTATTTACAGGCTTACCAGTGACAAATCCTCAGCTCCTATAGAATATCCCTTACCCTTCCCTACAGCCACATCCAGACAGGCAGGGCACTCCAAGGTGTCTGAGCATAAGCAGCCAGTGCTGTCAGAGCTCTCCATGGACAGGCCTCTGTCAGCATCTGGAACCCATTAGAGAACACGAGCAAAAGGCTTTTCACAGAGCCATCACACTCACCATATGCTGAGGAGAAATGGAAAGTTGGCAAGGAGAAACATAAGCAAGGAAAAGGGGCAGATGATTTGTTACTAATGTACAGACTGCAACCAACCAACACATCTGACCTTTATTTTTCTTTTTCAGTCAGAGAGAAACTAAGCTATTTTTAAGTCTGGCTTATGGTGCACTTGTGCATGAGAGCTAAAGGAAGATTTTAAATAAACTATGGTATGGACTGAGCTCGATTAGCTCTTCAGCCACTCTCCTCAAAGAACTCTTTTCTCCCTCTCCCAGAAAACTGTTCTCAACTTAAGCTAGTGCTGACCAACACCTCTGGACAACAGGCTGCACAGCTCAAAGCAACTGTGACATGGTGCTGGAAGAGGATATCAGCATTCCCTGTGGCTTCTGTCTTTCCAGCTTCCCTCTCCTGCCTTTCTGGGTCTCCACCTAACACATAAATCCCTGAGTACTGATCCAGCAAAAAGACTCTGAGTACAATCGAGCTCACAACACAGTCACTAGTACTGGCACACAAAAACACATCATGGCAAAAGGAAAAGCCATATTGAGATGCTTCCTGGGATGGCTCAAAGTCCTCCTGAAACCACTGGGCTGCCCTGGCACCTCCTCTGCCCACAGAGCACACTTGCAGTGTTTGCACAGAGTCACTATGGACATGCAGTGTCTCTGTCCCCACCAGAGAGGTCAGGATGCCAGCACACCAACATATGAGTAAGCAGCTGTCCAAGACCAAACCATCCCCAGAACAGACAGCAAAGGCAATCCACAGACTGCTGGGCTGTCTGTTCCAAAAGCAGCTCAGAAATAGAGAGGAGGTGGCAGGACAGGTGACTTTTACCAGGATTCAGAAGCCATGCATCATCAGGGTTGGCCTCTGGAATGTCCTCCCCAGTCACACTCCATCACAACCCAGCACATGGCTGGGGGAGGTAAAACCAGTCAAGAAACCAAACTGGTAGTCAGAAGCACACACTGTCACCTTGCCCCAGCATAAAGAGGACAACAAGGGTGACTTGTCCTTCTGAGTCACAACAGCCTCTAAGCTGTGGGTTGGCTGCCCTTCCCTGATGAGTCTCTCCCTGTTCCTGTTTACCAAGCAGAGATCATCTAGTGGGGAAACAGAGACTGTGAGATATGCTGACAAATCACCACCAAACAGAACCACGGATTGGAGGGAGAGAGGACAAGAGTTCAGTGCTTCAAATACAGCTAAGGTTGAACTGTTACAAACAGCACCAGGATAAAAGCCTGAGTTATTTGTGGCAGCTCAGGAACAGAGGAGTCACAGGCATTTCTGCCAATCTGCTCATCTGAGGAATGCTGGAAGGAAGCCATCCACAGATTTACAGAGAGGTTTGGACAGGAAGGGACCTTGGGACATTCTTTCGTCATCCTTCTGCCCAAAGCATAACTCTGAAACTTCTACCAGTCAGCAGACTGAAGGCTCTCCCAGGCAAATTTGGTGAGGGAGATGCCAATGCCTCTTCAGGCATCCTGTTAGGGTGCACAACCATCTTCACAAAGGAAAATTCTTTCTTATGTCGAGCTGGCATTTCCCTTGCCACAACTTGTGACCCACTGCCTCTTGTCCTTTTGTTCCAGTTGACAACACTCAGGAGACAAGCACACAATGGCTCAGGAATTATCCACCAGCAAACCTTAAAAAAAAAACTGTTCAACAACACTTTGAATAGAACTAGGGGCTGCTGCTCCCATATCAGGCCATGCCTTTATTGACCAGCTTTCAGTTAATAAACGGAACCCTGAAAAGTAGTCCTCAATTTAGAGAGAAAAAAAAAAAGGAGCAATTTCTGACAGTGATGTCAATAGATGAAATCATCATCCATTATTTTCTGGTCAGCTCTCCACTAGTTATTTCCTTGAACCAGCTCACCATAAGATGGGGTAGCAGTCTGTCTGCATGAGGGAAGGAAACATACAGCAAATGCAAGGCAGAATCCCACAACCCTGAAATGTATCATCCCAAAGTGCTGTGGAGCCACTCCCTGTGTGCTCAGCACAGACAAAGAAGTGACAAGAGGGCTGGGACTAGAGACTGCAAACCGAGTTCTCCTCTGCTCTCCGAGGACAAGAACCTCAGAGATCTCCCCCCTCAAGAATTAGCAACAGATCAACCTACAGACAGATCTGATTTTTTCCATGTTACCTAGAAACCTTGTCAAGACAATTTTTCAATAGTATCCTGGCAGCCACCCCTCTCCAAGAAAAAAACCAAAACAAAACAGCACAAAAGCCAAACCCAGTAAATTAACACGACCTCTTATCAATTAAGACTAAATCCACCAGGGTAAAAAATAGCCACCATTCAACTAAAAGTAAGTTTGAATCATGCCTGTACCTCTCAAAGGACTGTGGTTTTATCTCATGAGCAGTGGAAGATACAAAGCTAAGAAATGCTGATCAATCTTAAAAGTTTCTTAGATACACCAAATGGACTTTTTGGATGTTGTACTTGCTTTGAAATATCCACCAGTAAATGATTTTACCAATGCTGAGACAGAAAAGTCCAATGATGACAGAGTTTAACAAAAGAACTTTTCTAGGGCAGGTGCATTAAGGCACAGGGGAGACAAGGCAGTCCAAAAGAGGACGTTTTTCTACCAGCTGTGACAGGGCAAAGAAACTTGTGTCTGTGCTGCTGCAGCCCCTCCCTCCCTCCTCCCCTGTGCTGGCTCTGGGGTGAGCACAGGAGTTCTCAGCCTGGAAAATAGGGGGAGGCAAGGATGTATGCTTTGAATGCTAGGATATGATGTGGGAGAAAACTGGACAGAACCAGAGCATAGTGGTTTTAAATCCCCTGAGTCAAATGAAAAACAGGGGAGAAGTTAAAAAAGTGGTCCTGACACCTGAGTCATCTCCATAGCTCAGGTTTCTCTCCCACAGTGACATCATCAATCCAAAATGGCACTGCCTGATACCAATTCAAGCCTCTTATCAGAGCATGTCACACACAGGCAACATCCCTTGGCAGGCTGAAAAAAGGCATTGTGTGAGCTTTGGGATTCTTCTCCATTAAGAGCCACTTGGAGCTTCTATCCCATTTCTTATCTGAAACCTTAGATTCTGTTGTTTATTAGCAAGTGTCAGTATCTAACCAGAGTGCAGAGCCCTAAACTAATAATGTTGAGCACAGAAAGACAACAGCTTTGAGTACAGACTCCTCAACACTTCCTGAAATTCACTTCACCAAAGCCTTTCTTGAGTAAGTCTTGTTTCGAAACCAAATCACTCACATTTTAAACCTAAATGTGAAATGCCACCACAAACTCCAGGCAGAGATACACAAGGAATAAATTCACATCCTTACCTCACTACCTCATACAGAAATCAAATAACCAGCTCTAGGGCAGAGGCTGAAATACCCATTCTGAAAACGAGCTCAGAAGGATTCCTCTTCCTCTCCTCTTGCTAAAGGGCTTCCACTGCTGTTTCTAGGGACAGGCCACTCAGACTGCTTGAAAACTTCATTCCCTCAATCCTTTCTTTAAATGTCTGGACCTTTAATCCTTTAAACTGAAGTCACCATGATGGAATAAACACTGGGGAGCCTCCTCACAAGAGATCTCTGCCACAGTTCACTGGTACAACACACTGAGCCTCCAGCAGCAACAATTCAAACTATTAAAGTTGAGATACACAAAAGCACCTTCTCAAGTGACAGCCAGGCAGCAGCTACAGTGGAAATTCACAACCACAAATCCCCAGCACTACCCTGTGTGAGATGAAAGTTGGATCTGTCTCTACCAGCAAAAGAAAAACAAGGCACAGGAATGGCTGAGACATCAGAGAGGCTCTCAAAGCCTCGCCACTGCCCTGACCTCAGATCAGAGCTATCAGCAGCTCCTGTTCAGGTGGTTGTGTTTATACACATGGTTCTGTCTCTTTGGAATTATTCCTGGAAAGTCACTGTAATTACAGAATACAATAAAAACAACAGATCATTAATAGAGAAAAATCTGATCTTAGAAAACAAGCAGAAAATTCTGTCATCTCCCTTTAAGATTGATCTAGACTGCAGTAAGGATTAAGTGCTGTTCAGTGACCTTTTGTAATGTGATTTCTTTGGAAAACTGTCTTGAAGCTCACTGCAAATTATTTCAGTTTTAGCAGTTACATAAACTAATCAAGGGCAGTGTTTCAAAATAAACAAGCAGTTAATAGCCAGGCCAGTGAAATGAAGGAATAAGGATGATCTTTTCCCTGCATTTATAAGGAATTCAGCCCAGCATCCACCTTTGCAGATAACCTAGTAATTATCAAGGGCCTAAATGCAGCACAACCCGAGATCCTTCACAAGCCCCTTTACAAGTAGGCCGCTTCTCAGTTCAACAATGACGGCAAAAAAATTGAACTGTAACAAGTTGTCACTTTCATTTGGTTTTTAGCAGGAACATCTGCTGCCCTTCCCCACAACCCTTAAACTGGTCAGAGATCAAATGTCACACTTGAAGGACTAGATTAATTAATTACACCAAATCCCTCCTCCTGTGTGGCTTTCCCTTCCAGGACAATATTCCTGCCATATTCATCCTTTAACAATGAACAATGCCAGGGCCATCCACACAGAGCAGACTGACACCTTCATAATGAGTAAAAATTAAATCAACATTAATAACAGAACACCAGACCTTGTTAGAAATGCCCCTTTATTGCTTTCCCCAGTGCTCCAGTACTCCTCACCACAGCCACACCACTGCAGCAGTCCAAAATTAAGCTCAAGGTTCCTCCCTTCTGCTTCACTTCATTTCTGAGGCATCATAATTCCAGAAATCACAGTGACCAGACCTTGCCAGCAAGAAGAAAACCTATTTTAATTCATATTGCACTAGAGACCTCCAGTTTACTGAATCCTTTACAAGTGCCTATCTCCAAGAGCTCAGGACACAGCTGTTCCAGTGCCTCTGCTTCCAGGGCATTCCACTTTATTTACATCCATTCATGAGGAGGACAAAACCTGCCCACGCTGTGCCTGCCTGCGGCACCCAGCAGCCATGGGACCTCGCACCCTTCCGGAAAGGAGGCCAGAGTCCAGCAGAGCTGCCAGACACATCCCCAGCCACTGAGCTGCAATGAGGCACTTACCCATCTCTACCTTTACTGACGATCTTCACTTCAAAGTAATAAATGCCACAGGCTGCAGGGATGGGGTGAGTGGCCCTGACCGAGGCAGCATCTTTGTGATTTTTACCGTGACCTAAGAAAGAACAGAAATGTAAGTACTGAGGGGATCTGGCCTCTCACACATCCTGATCTAAAACCTCAGTATCTGAAGCCAGCAGGGATTTGTTTCTACACGGAGCCAGCCATTTAAAGCACACTTTCCAGAGAACCAGCATATACAACCCTGCACTGCCACCAAGAACAATTCCTACAGCACAAGCATTTCAGTTTTCCTTTTGTTTTCACTATGAAGTTTTTGAGAAAGACTCTCAGTACCACCTCTCCCCCTCCCCACACACACAATCTGAAGACCAATGTACACAGAAGACAAAAATGATTACACAAGAGGGGAATGACATCAGTGTTTACTAGCCAGGCAGGAAAAGGAATAATCAGCTCTCCACTGGGTGGGTAGAGAAAACAGCTCCAATAGCGAACAAGGAAAACATCGCACTACAAGTCTGTGAGCAGCTATTTGGTGTAAACCCGAGGAGCCAAAGCCCCAGTTACGCAGCGTGTCGGGGCCATCCGAGCCCTCAGCCGGGTTTTAAGCAGGATGACAGAGTAAACAGACGGTCTGGCTGCACCGGGCCCGGGCAAGCGACACTGCACAGCGTTATATAAGGCCACAACTCTGCCGGGGAAAGCCCCCGGCTCCCCAGCGCCTCCGCTCCCGAGCCCAGGCAGCCCGGCCCGAGCAGCCCAGCCGGGGCTCCGGGCCAAGCAGGCGCCCCGCACCCGGAGCTCGGCTCCGCCCGGCCCCGCGCTGCCCCCGGCGCCCCTGCCCCGGGCCCGTCGGACCCGCTGCCGGCTCAGCCCGCGCCCGGGGGGCCCCGCGGAGCGGCCGGGCCGAGGGCCACGCCGGGGCCGTCCCGCTCCGGGCCGAGGCCGAACCCGGCGCCTCCGCCCCAGCCCGGCACCTTTGTAGTGGACGCGCAGGTTGCCCTGCGAGAGGCCGATGTAGTTGTACTTGTCCTTGGGGCTCCAGGAGCGCGGCAGCGGCGTCTCGTCCTGGTTGACGGCGGGGTAGAGGCGGCGGAGGCGTCGGCTCAGCTCCTGCTCCTCGGGCGGTCCCGGCGGCGCCGAGTCCCCGCCGTGCGGGCTCCCCGCGCCCGCCTCCGCCATCTTGGACTCGCTTTGTGTCAGCGGGAGGGGAGCGAGGCCCGACCGCAGCCAGCAGCCAATGGGCTGCGAGCGTGCCCACAATAGGGCCGCACCGCCCGACGGGAAGCGCAGTCCCCGTCACGCCCGCCCCCTCGCGCCTGGCTTTCGCCGAGACTACAACTCCCGAGAGGCGGAGCATGCAAAGCCCCATCCCCCCATTCGGCGCGCTGTACGCTGGGAATCGTGTCCCCGTTCCGCTCTGCTGCCATCAATGCCGTCGGGTGCGAGACTCCTATTCCCAGCGTGCTCCTCGACAGCGCGAACACAAGGGCCGCCCAGAGCTTGCAGGCGCCCGCCGGCCGCCTCCGCTCACGGGCCGGTTTCGGCCGCCGCGCGGCGCCCGCGCGTCAGGCGCTGCGTGGGCAGCTATGGCGGCGCGCAAAGGGGTCCTGCGGGCGTGGTCGTTGCCGTGGCGACGGGTAAACGGAGCGCGCGCGCCATGGCGGGCCCGCGACCGAGGAACGAACCGAGCGCGGCCGCGGGGCTCCGGCAAACCCCAGCAACGGGAGCAGCGGCGGCTCTGGGCTGCGAGGGCACGGATGAGACACCCCGGCTGGCCCGCTGCTGCTCACAAAGGCGCCTTTGGTTCTCAGCTGGATCCATATGGCTAGAGTCTTTGTATACATATATATATATATATATATAAACACAATTATGTCTTGAGAATACTTAACTCCTGCTGTGAAGCCACAGCCAGCAGGAAGAAAAACATCATCCTTGAGCAGACTTATAGTATGAGTTCATTCTTCTGTATGTGACACACATAATTCCATGTTTCCATTCTTTTTCCATGTCTCCATAGCAATAAACAGGCCCTTGTCATCATTCCAAAGCCCTGACTGTCAGAACAACTGGAGGCCTACTTAAGGCAAGAGCTGCCTTCTCTTGATCTGCAACTGAAGTTTCAGGTCTGACACATGGTGCTCTTGACAGAATGATCCTCTCTTCCTTGAGACAATATTCATATAGTTATCTATTTAGACTTGGTATATTTAGACTACATATTTAGTTATAATATATATTTAGATATCCGTATAAGCGAGTTTGATACAAAAAGTTACAACCTCTGAGACTCCAGACTGCCAAACAGGTATCAACTGTCTGAGAAACACTCAGTCTAAGGAAAAGGCTCAAGTGAGTTGAAGAATTCCTGTGGAACATCCAAACCCAATGTCAGCCCAATAGTGTGACAAGCACCAGGTGCAAAGCACTGTCTTCTTCCATTCCTCCCCTTGGGAAGCTGCAGCTTCTCATGAGAGGAAAGTGAACTCTGACACACTGGAGAAGGGAATCCCATCCATGCAGGACATGCAGATGCTGCTCCCAGCAGAGCTTCTCAAAGGACCCCTTTCTTTCCAACACTTCAGTCACACTGTATCAGCATTTTTTGCTTCATTGTATTCATGGAATTACATTTTTAAAAAAATCCTTGAAAAATGCCTGCCCTTTGGATTGGCCATTATATCCTTTAGTGTTGTGCAAAACCTGTTTAACTTCCAGTTCCTGCTAAGAGCTGGGCTGGAGTTTCAGGAGTCCCTACAAATTGTGCCATTTGACTGTTGTTTGAGGCAGATATACTGCACACACAGCATAACCCACAGAGGAGGATCCACACTTGCAGCAGGATTTAGGACAGCCTCAGGATGGGGAGAAACAACTCCTGTCACACTGACTCCCCAGGAGGACACTGAAGAGAATGTTCAATATCAATTTCCCAGCTTCTGAACTGTTCTACGAAGTCACACTCCTTGGCACGCTTTGCTGTGTCAGATCTTATTCCTAGTGTGGTTTAGGCTCCCCGGGAGCAGCACAATTATTCACAAAAGTTTTGCTTTGTTTCCCTGTGCAAGGAGCACAGCACGGACCAGCTCCTCCATGCAGCAACTGCCTGTACAGGAACACCAGAGGAAAGCAAAGGGGCACCATGGCTCCCACTGAGAGCAGAGCCACAGAAACCACACAGGTGTGTCAAACACAGACACCTGGCTGGCATGAAGAGCACCAACACAGCTAAATGCCTGCTAAGAACATTTGAACACCACAGTTCAGCAGCCTCTCAGCACACTGGCATAAGCAGCATTGGCATCACACAAAATACACATAACGTTTTATTTATCAGATCTGTACAAGTATTCAAAGGTAACATACAAAAATATGGATAGTCAAATGACTTGTAACAAAGGTTGGCGAGACCCAGCAGGACGGTCTGGTGGCCACAACACAACCTGCCTCCACTCAGGAGAACATCCAGCAGTCCTTGCCTGACTGGTGATGTGTGGAAAAGCATCACCTGGAGCAGTGACATGGAACAACCCCCAGCCAGCCCCTGGGAGCAGGCCACCTTCCCACCCGCAGGGGCCATCCCTGCACCTCTACTTCCTGGGGATCACTTTATTTCCACTCACTGCAACTGGAATCAGGAGCTTCCGGTATTCCAGAGGGAGGTAACGCTCTATCAGCACGTTCAGTGGCATCTTGTCTGTCACCAGCCCTTGCCTTTGTCCGAACAGAAAGCACAGAAGAAACAAGACTTGTTAGTGAAATGTGTTTCCATTTGATATCAAAGTTTTCTTACAGGGATGTTTTTGCATTTAAGAGCTGAAATGCTCGGGCTGCTTGTGACAAACAGCTCCAGACTGGTGTTTGCAGGCAGCTTCTCAGCTCCTGTGCATGGTGCAATGCCAGGATTGCCCACAAAGCAGAGCAGACAGACCCAGAGGGTTCCTGCACAGCAGTTCCCCACAGAGCTTCTCACTGTTTATTGTGGGGATATTCATCTATATTGATCAGGACCAAAGTAGACACTCATTGCTTTTTAAATTCACAATCCACCTACCATGGGTAAATTCTACCCTTTGAAGACGTGCACAGAATGATGTAGCAGAAGGAAATAGCTCAGTACCAGATTTTTTTACAGTCACAACTTAGAGGTGGTTGGCATTTGCCAACTGTGTAGGCCATGGAGTTTTCCTGTACACCATTTAGCTGACTGGCTTGAAAAAATCAGCATCTCCCAGTTTTGTAGAAAGAAAAAAAGTGTGCAACATTTATTCACACTTTCTGTGTGGAAGGAACAGAAATGCTGTTCTTATGCATGAGCCAGCAACAATTCCTGATCTCTTCATGAGGCAGTAAAAAGGCATAAAGACATCTAGAACAAGGTGAAACAACAGGTACACAGAATTCTCAAACCAGGACAGCAAACCCATCGTGCCTCCTGGCCTGTTCATACCAACCTCAGCACACACCTGTCAGCGAGAAATTGATCCTCTGGATCAGGACAGCAACAGATTATTCTTTTTAAGCAGCAGCACCAGCTCACCTAAGAGGCCCATGCAAAGCCTTGGTGACACATGAAAAGCGTCATCAGCTGTGCCCTGTGCTATCCCCCAAGTGACTTCAACATCACATTTGAAACTCTTCCAGTGGAGATTAAAAACAACCCAGAGTAATGACTTCAAATGAAAACTGGTGGATTGCTTCAGGCCTCAAGTTTTTCAGAGGGCTTCCAAGCCAAGAATAAATTCCTTGTGTATTGGTCACAGAACAAAGTAAATTCAGGCAGGAGATGGGGCAGCTGCAAGTGTACAGAGGACAGAACACCAGTGTGGCAGCTCTAAGAACAGCTCTTCCAGGCTGCTGCCCAGGAATGTCACTGTTAGGAGAGGCCAGCCCTGTCCTCCCAGGCTGGGGGATCCTTCTCCTGCTCTGGAGAGGAACTATCAGTTTGGATCCTAGGTATCAGTTTGTGCAGCAGCAGGAAGAGGTGTATTTTGTTTGGAAGAGCAAGTCACCAAAATATTCAGCAGGACATGTGAAAGTTGCAGTGTCAGTTGCAGATGACTTTAGCAAGGAGCTCACTTGAGGATGCAAACAGTGCAGCTCAGCTTCTCTCTTAGCATTTCTCTACTTTTCTACACATTTCCCAGACATTAGTGCTTCACCCTTACACAAATCCCTCTCCTTCTGGCTCCTCCAAGGAGATGACTCCTTGCACTCACAACCCCTCACTACCTCCTCTTGCCCATCCACCATCACTGAGTGGTGCAACCCAAGTCCAGGGATGCCTCCTGGGACAGAAGTGGCCTCACACAGAATAAATACCAGATTCCACAGGTACTATTCAAACACTGCTGGTGCACATTCTGGCAACAATTATTGGGCTATCAAAGCACCACCAAACACTGCTGCAGGTTAGTAACAACACTTCCATTACCTTCTCATGAGGACTTCCAGGTCAGCTGCCTCCACTGTCTTCCTCCCTGCATGGTGGGTGTAAGCTTCCAGATCATTGCTCAGCTGCTGGAAGTATCTCTCAGAGCTGAGGGAGGAAAATAAATCAGACTGTGGAGCATGTGAACACCAGCTACTCACCCACTTCTGCAGGGCAAGCTGCACTAGAGCTGCTCGTTGTGCAGGTCACAGCCTGCCAGGGAAAGTTGGGGGAGAAGAAACTCTCAGCCCACAAACAAAGCTTGGCTTCTCAGCCCAGGCTCCCTGGAACTTCACTGCCAAGACAGCTGTGAAACAGCTGCATGTCTGATAACCAGAACCCTTCCCAAACTTCCCACACATGCAGGAACAGAGGCTGACACCAGTGACAGAGAAATCAGCACTGAGGGTCAGATATTGGCTGCTGCAGTGACACTGCTCAAACAACACACAGATTTTACTCGTGAAGGTAACAAGGTCTAAGGATTCAAACAGCTGAGAAACCTGGATTCCAATGGAACACTGCACACCCTCATTGTGCCCAGCAGGATGACCATTGTCCAGAGCCATCCTGCCCATGGAAATTGATAATAAGACTCTAACTGCTACAATTTGCTGGGACAAAACCCAAATGCTCCTGCAAGGCTGCATTGATCAGATATCCACATGGCAGTCCAAAGCACTTTGCACATTTCTGCCCATTTTTAGGCAGAACGGGACTCCCAAGACTCTTTCCAAATGAATAGAGAGGGCTGTCAGCTTGTCAGCAGCACTCTCAACAGGTTTATTACTTCAGAAGGGAAAATAAAGAAAAAAAAACCCTCAACACTAGAAATAATGGAAAGAACAGTTTGTTGCTACGTACCATTTTTCAACAACTTTGAATGCATCTCTGGTCATTGGCATTTTAGCAAAATGTCTGAATATCTCCTTTATCAAACTCCTCGGTACTTGAGGCACACGTGGCTCCTTCTGGGATGTTCTCAATCTCTTTGGAACTACCTTGGGATGCAGCTGCTGCAGGGGAGACCTTTGAGGGAAATTGAAAATTCACACATTGAATGAACAAGGGAGAGGCAGAGAACACAAGGCTGACTTCAGAGAAACCCTAAGCTGAACTGGAAGGGACAAGAACTACCTTGAGCTCTTCATTCTTTCTCCCTTCCAATTCTTCAGAACTCTCATGCCCAAACAGGGCAGTTTGCAAACAGTTCATGTGACATCATGGCCTTGAGAGAAACAACCCAGGCTCAAGTTCTCTTGATTTCAGAATGCTCATGTAGCACACTGTCAGCAAACTGGAATTATCTCCAATACATGACTGCAGTTTCCACAGCATTCCTGCAGTATTCCCTTTCCAGTAGAGCATAAAGTCTGAGTCACCACAGGTCACCTCTGCATTTGTGGACAGGGGAGGCTGCTCTGCAGGGAATCCTTCCATGCTATTAAGAACTTCAATGGGGGCTTTTTCTGTGGGTTGCAGGGTTCCCCCCCTTAAACAAGACTGTAAATCCTAAAGGAAATTACAATTGTCCTCCGTTTTAAAATAGGAAAAATTGTAATATGGAAGAGTTAAATGAAATCCATGGATTCACTCAGTACATAACTGGAAAACAACAGAAAAAAACTGGAACCTCAGGCTAACACATGCAAAACTCCCAGAGAGGGTGTGTGAATCACTTGACTCTCTCTACTCCATCTGTACGTGGGCACAAGAACTTTGTCTTTTTGTTTATTGCTTTAAAGTCATGGGCTAGAAAATTCCTCCTGTTCCCCACTAGTGGCTCTGATGAAGCATACAGCTCCACCAAATTTCTAATCAAGAGGGTGCAAGTGTTAACTAATTTGCAGAGGACAAGTTCACTTTCTGCCTCTAGGAGAGCTTCATTTTAGTCAGCACATAGCAACTGCACACAGCTTTAGGTTTCTGCAGTCAATACAAGTATGTCATTCCATGTGATCAGTGTCTTGCCATCCATAATTCCCCCTCTTCTGCAAGGGCCTCTGCATCCCATACCGGAATCTATGGCTCCAGAGTGGCTTACCAATTGAAAAACCCCAGGAAAAATTTTGACCTTCAGCACAAGAAAATATTACAAGAACGTTCTTTGGAAAGCCTTAAGGCATCAGACCTGCTCTGGAAGAGCAATGACATTCACTCAATTCCCTCTTCACTCAGCTGCTACAGCAGTGAAAGAACCAGAGACTTCAGCACTGCTCACTCCCTGTGGCAGCTGCCAGAGCAGCTGGCAAAGCTGGGCTCTGCTCTGCCCCCAGCCCCACCTCTGCCAGGCCACTGCTGGACATGGCTCAGGCTTACCTGGGAGCAGCAGATTTTGTAACATGCGTTGACAGCAGGAGGTTGGAGGCTGGAGCTCGGACAAACACAGGAGTCTTCATGGAAACCTCTGGGAAAAAATTACATGAGGAGCTGAAGTCTCTTTCCAGAACTCCTGGAGCAGGTTGTGCTGCCACAGCAGACAGAAACCCAGCCAGCTCCCCCGGACATGCCTGGTCCTGGTCACACTGCCTGTGCTCTGGCTGTGTCCCCACAGCACCCTGAGCCAGCACAGCTGCTGGCTGCTGCAGTGCCACCCCCTGCAGAGCTCCTGCCACACAGGCTGGTGACTCCCCTTGGCCCCTGTGCTGGCCCAGCTGGCTGGGCAGGCTGCAGGGACACACACTGAGGACCAGGCTGCAGGGGCTGATAGCTGGATTAACTCAGGCTGCCACAAAGCTGCAGCCTTTTTAACCAGAAAGAATTTCAAAGTCTACAAGCTACCTCTTGTCATCTTGCTCAGTCACTGGCAAATTCTACTGAACAAAGGGACAAGCTGAGCTACAGGATCACATTACAAGGGCCAGACTATTAACTTCTCCCTGTTTGTAGATTTTCATAACTCCCTCCAGGCAAGGCTTTTGTTATCAGCATCTCACCTGTCCTCCTCTATGAATACACTGAAGTTTCCTCCAAGTCTAACCTGCACTCTCTTTAACTTCACTTCTTAACAAGTGTGAGGAAGAAACAACGTTAACAGAAATGCTGAGCAGCTTCCTTACCAGGACTTGCAGGGGGTTCAGCTTCATCCTCAGCAGGCTCTTCCAGTGAACTATCCAACTCTAACATGGCAGCCTGGTTCTGTAGCTCATCTTCTTGTTCATCAGCTTCATTTAATGGAGTCATCTCAGGTTTATGAAACGAGTAAGAGGCATGAGACTGCCTGCCCAGACTTTCAGCTCTAATGCCTCTGATAATCTCATGCTCTAGATTTCCAAAACAGGAAAAAAAAAAAAAAAAAGCACTGAAACAAATACCTTTGCCTGATTCTGGAACTTCCACTAGTAAATGTTAATCAAAGACATCTGCTGTAACTATACATTTCTAAACACTACTGCTAGTAAAATTTTGGTTTCCCTTTAAATAAAATGCAGTCTTCCAGCTTAAAATTACAAAACTCGTTTGATATTTCCCCAGCAATAAGCCCAGATTCCAGAAAACAAAGGAAGTTAACAAAGGAAGTAAACAAAAGAGTCTCTCTCAGCACTGATGCCAGTCAGAGAGCTGTCAGCATTAGAGGTGTCCTCACCAGCTCGGGGAGAGCCACGGGCTCCAATGCTGCCTTCTGCCAGTTCCTCTCCTGCTGAAGGAGCCATTTCTGTTTCACCTCTGCTGTCCTGTGCTGCAGTTATCTGCAACCCTGCTTTTTCAGACAGTTTCTTCTCCAAAGGTTCAGAATATCCAGCATTCGCACCATGTTCTGCAGCTAAAATAAGAAATTTTATCATACATCTTACATACAGAAAAAAACCCCAACCAACCACCAGCACATAGTTTAACCACCACTGGAATTTATTTGTGATAAATAAACTCAGCCATAAGGTCTAAATAAGAAAAGCAGATGTAGTTCCTTTTACAGCTGAGAAATGCCCAACTTCTCCTGTGTTTGTTCCACAGCCACCTAATTAGGGGCACATCAGATCCCAATGATGGAATTTTACTTACAGTAAGCAGAGCTCCTCCAGATCTGCCATCTCTATGGCCATTTCCAATTTTGGTGACTGTGTAAAAGACCAATTCCTTTTCCTTTAAATCTAACAATGCCTGGAGTTTGTGCTCAGATTCTCCTCCTCATTTCCTCCATTCTTCTGCATAAACAATTTTGTAAGAGATATATTCCACTATAGAGAGCAGAGCCTAGAGTGGTTTTAACCATCTGGGACGAGCCTCTGGCAGGCAGGATGAGAAATATACAGACAGGACTTGCTTGTGTTTAAGAACTTGAGCTACTGACTACTTAAAATATTCCTTTTTCCTTTATACTACATATATAGTCCACATATCTGGTACCATGTATCTAAATTAAGCAGAAACCCACACAGGTAATTAGTTTGAGAAAACTGGGCACTCTCACAATGCTGTCACTTGCTAAGGGTTTGGAAATCTTGGCTGAGTCCAGAACCAAAAGCTGTCAAACTGCACTTTTACCATCCTCTCCAGCAACTGGGAATTTTCACACTGAAATGTCTAAGTGTGGCAAGGCCTTGGGACCCCCAAGCCCAAGTGAAGAACACAAATAAATGTGCCCAAAGGTGATGCAAAAATCAGTTTTATCATTTCCACTAATCAGAATATTGGGCTGCCTACATCAACATAGGGCCTAAAGTGAAATGAAATATTAACTAGCTTAGATTAGCCACATGTATCCCTTCCTTGCCAAGAGAGAGCTCTTCATCCTTCCTATGGGAAGTATTACAGACCCACCAAAACATATTATTATGTTTTTGCCAAAACTTTATTCCACTTTCAGTCACAGCTGACTTTTAGAGAGCTTGTCTGGAAATGTCCAAGTATCTCTGCTATGACTTGAATTATTTCCAGCATCTACTGTACAATTAAGTTTTCTTTTACTCTGCAAGTCACCTGAAAAACTCTGTTTAAATCAGATTATACTCCATTCCCTTTCTACAATGAAAGTATTTCTTACCCTCTCCGAAAATCTTTTCCTGTTCCACTCCATTCACTGTATTAATCATCTCTTCTTCTGAATCACTTATTTCTAGGTCTTCAATTATATGGAAGACAACTTCTCTCAAAGACATCCTGGAAACATTTAGAGTGACTGGGGATCCCAAATATTTACTTGAACTTGTGGAGGACAGAGAGGAGTTCCATCTATAAACACCTAGAACAGATCATTAATGTGTCTCCCAGCAGCTTTTTGAATTTTCTTTTAGCTTTCCTGGTATAAAAACAACTGAGGGAAAAGAAGACACACAAGAAACACTTATGTGTACTCCAGGCAGCTTAGGGAGTTTGCACTGAATCTTAGAAACCAGTTGGAAAAATCCTTGCAACTGTTTTTCAGTTGAAAAAATCCTTGCAACTGTTTTTCAGTTGACCCTGAGGAGTAACACCACCAGCAGCCTCCTGTAGAGCAGAACTATGTTACCTTTAACTTGTAACATTAATGCCTTACTAACTCCAGAATCTTAAAGATCTGTTCACTCCCTCTCATCTTCCTCTCGTTCGATCCAGTCCCCTATTCCACATCCTCCCTACTTTGCATTATCTATCCCTTTGTCCTAAAAATGCCTGCCACTGGAACACCTCTGAGCAATTAAATTTTTCTGTTGATTCCTTCCCTTGTCCTTTCAAAACAACTTTTGCATGGTCCAAACAGTATGAGGAAAACGTGTTCCCATTTACACAACCAGGACAAGGCCAAGGAAATGAATGCCAAGGAGAGGTACCAGGGAAAAACTGGCAAGCAATAGGAATTACAGAGCATTGGTACAGAGTGAGCAGGGAGGCAACTGTCTCTGTCCAAAGATTTTTAAGGCCCTGGACACAATGGAGAGGTTGGCTGTGACAAATTAAGTGACCACACTACAGCGAAAATCTGGACTAGGAACTTCTAGAGATTCCTTCCAAGTCTATCTGCACGTGCTACATATTATCTCCTTATTTTTTGTGACAATTTAGAGTGCCCACTTCTGGGGTCTCAGTACAAAGGAGAGACGGACACAGTGGAGAGTCCAGCAAAGGCCCACCACGACTGAAGGGACTGAAGCATCTCTCCTAGAAGGAAAGGCTGAGAGAGCTGGGAGCGTTCAGCCTAGAGAAGAGAAGGCTTGGGAGAGATCCTGACAATATATACAGGTGTCTGAAGGTAGAGTGCAAGGCAGACAGAGACAGACTCTTTCCAGTGATGCCCAGTGCCAGAAGAAAAGGCAACTGGCACAGACTGGAACATGAGAGGCTCCATCTGAACAGGAGGAAGAGTTTGCAGTCATTACCCTTGGAGACTCCTAAGAACCACTTAGACAGGGTCCTGGGCAACCTGCTCTGTGTGGCCTTGCCAGAGCAGAGGGGCTGGAGAAAATAACCTTGAGGTCCCTTTCTACCTCAACCACACTTTAAGTTCAGATAATACCTGCTAAGCCTAAGCCTTAAACCACAGTACTCACTGCAAGCCACCTCTTCTCCAGAAAAAGAAATCTGTGCCACTGGTTTACTCTGATGGGAACGATCTTGCTTTCCTTCTTGCTGTTTTGCAAGGGGTTCTGGAGATATACGAGTCATTCTGTCAACACGCTCATGATCAAGGCTTGAGCTCTTGGAGTATCTTTGGCTCCTTCCGCTGTTTGTGCTCACACCAGACACCAGACCTTCCAGCCTTGCTTCCTCTTGATCTGCATCAGAAATCAGGCTCCTCTGTGCTGAAGTTTTCAAATCTGACAGCTGGGGTTCAAGAGCAGATTTATTTTGGCTCTGTTCATCCAGCTGGGACTGAACAAAGAGCTCCGTGCTATTCATCATCACTTCTGCATCACTTGTCAGGATGCTTGCCCGAATCCCAGATGCAGATTGTGAGTCCACAAGATAGTTCTGTCCTGTTGAGAAAGTTTTAGAACAAACTTTATGTGAAAAACTGTTCAAGGTTAGGGACATACTTTACCACCAGGACTTGTGTAATTCACGATTTAAGTAATTCAACCAAATTTTACTCCTCCTCAACCGATCAAACACTGAAACTGTAGGACCCCATTTCCGTGCCCACGATTCTGCCTACCAAACCAATAGAGACCTCCATACCCACAGATGAAGATGATCCCTAACAATTCCTGTGCTTTAAATTATCAAACTGGGCAAAGCACATATTTAAGTGCACAGACTCAAAGGAACTGCCAAGACAGAACCTCATTATAATCTTGCTTCCCAAATCTCACTCTATTTCTGTGAATGCGTTAGTAAACTTTAAATTCTAAATTACAGATCACGCTTCAGCAAATGCTTCTAAAAGCCCCTTTAATGAAAGGCCTTGCCTTCCAAAAGAGAAATAACAACACAAAAGTAACCTTTACTCTTCAGCATGTTCTGTTCCACTCTGCCTTCAAACTCTTGCATGTCAACAGCCTTGCGGATTTTTGGCCTCCGCATCAAGCCCCTCTTTTCAATGGTGTCTGGGGCCAGCAAGGAACCCAGAGACACACGAAGGGACCTGTAAAAAGAGGGAAGAAATTGTCAAAATCACACACTACACTTTTACCCTCAGAATGCAGACATGATGACACTAACAGTGACACATTTCGCAGAACTAGGAGAAATTTCCCCCAAAAAACCTTGAAGATTATATGTCAGTCTTTAAATGAATTTTTTATTTTCATACTATCACTCAACATCAGGATATGTATCACAGAGATCAGGAAGCAGACTGTTTTACAGCCACCTTGAGACACTGCAAGACTACAGTTGACAAACGGGTCGAAAATTTAAAAAATCTTAAATAACAAAAAAGAAGAGGGAAAACAAATGTTTGAGAGTAAAGGCATACTCTAGGTGACAATGGGGTGGTAAGAGGACTTCTCAACAAGTTTAAGAACCTACTAAGTATCAACACTCTCAGCAAAGTACAGCTACCAACACACTGTGATTGTCTAAAGACGAGAGCTGACAGCAACACCTAAAGCATAGGAAAAGATGTCTCTCACTGTGTTTTGCACCCTGCAGAATGCTGTGACCTTCTGTCCTCTCTCCAGGCAACCCGATTAAAAAGGGCGTTCAGAGAGTTCAAAGACAGAAGTATAGAATGCAGCCCCAAAAAGCATCTTGTGTGGCACCCCAAGCAAAGGCTGCAGTGATAAAGGTGAAATAACGTGCTGACTTTGGCCAGGGTCGTTTGCAAAGTACACAAATAACACCAGAAAGTAAGTTCACGAAAAAGTTTTTAAAGTCCAGAAAATACTACATAGATGCAATTGATGTGATAAATTATTAACAGGCAGGGATAATACTCTAAGGTATATTGTGTACTGATTTACTGCTGGAAGCATGAGAATGAAAGGAAAAAAGGAATGATCCTGGCAAGTAAAAAGAGGAACAATAGTAGTAATACAAGCTAGACCAACTCAGGCATACAGTGCAGAGCCATAATTTCTGAAAATCAAAAGGTGTGTGGTGCAACACCTTCAAATTCCATCAGCAGAGGGGCAGATGACTGTGTTATTGCTAACACTAACACAGGTCTTTAACATGAAGCCAGGTATCTGCACTGTTCTTCACCCCTTCAGATGTGATCATACCTAGGACAGCCAGAAGTTAAGGCATTTCAGGTTAAACTCACCGAGTCATAACTGTGCTGTCCAACGGTGACTGCGCTAGAAAAAGTTGATTACACATTAGTTGAGAAATTATCCTTTGCATAACTGGCTACAGGGACATCCCAATGGATCTTCCTCTTTTCAGAGACAGTCATGCTACAATCCTCAAGCATCATACTTTGGTGCAAACAGAATTGGATAACGGGGTCACTTTACTATTTCTTGTCTACATTTCAGAATTGCATATTGGAAATCTAATAACCGATTTCTGAAAGGGTAAGAAAATAGTTATTTCAATGAAAATTTAACATGGCATATGGCAGATTTAAGAATTTTAGTTTTACCACATCGATAACAAGGTGTTAGACCTTGGTCACAACCACCCTTCAGCAACCTAACCCAAACACATCTGGAGCTTTAGAAACACAGATAACTATTCCACAGACTCTTATGAAACTGGAACTCAAACCTGTTCTGCCCATAAAGAACTTTCTAATTATTTTATATAACTGCAATGGAAAGTATGCAGGTGCTTGTATTTTAAATTTTCTAGAACTGAGAAGACAGGGATTACTTCCTCTGGAAACACTCCAAAACTTAAAAAGCACCAAGTTGCAAAAGTAGTCAAGAAAATATATACAGTCGTGGCAGGGCCTAGAACTTGCTTTAAAAAAGTTTATTTTCAATTTTATAGGATGGAAGCTTTTACTTTCTCCACTACCACCTTTGCATGAGATATTGCAATCTGGATTCCAAACCTACAACTGCCCAACTGGGCACTCCTGACAACTGAGCTGAGCAGGTGAGAACCAGCTGACAGCAAATGCAGCACTGAGCAAGGTATTCTTGACTGCAGCCTTACCTTGGTACTGGGGAAGTCGTCTCTCTGCTGCTTTCTCAAATTCAGAAATGCTCAGTTTCTTTCTCTTCTTTGTCATGTGGAATACAGTGATAGATGTGGCCTCAGGAGCAACATCTGGCAGCTGCAATTCCCCCCTACCAAAACAAACCAAGCTGGAGAGGCAATTCTGATAATCCCACCGGACAAGATGCAATTCTGATCACTCAAACACAAGTAGAGAAGCCCTGCTCCCCAATCCCACCACAGGAACTGCAGCTATACCTGGCAATGTAATAAAAGTGTAAATTATAAAAAATCCTACTTACATGCTGGAAACCCTTTTAGATGGGACTTCTGATTGAGCTTCTTGTGTGTCTTCATTGTTAGATATCCGAGGTGCCAGTGGTGAAACTTGGGGTTCTGCCAACAAACCAGAACGTTTCCTTTCCACAATTCAATACAGCAAGAACACCAAAATGCAGCAGGGTGCCACATCTACACTACAGGCTGTAAATAACAATTACTAACAGGTTAAAATAAAGACTTGATGAAAACTGTTTGGGTTCTACTCCTGGGAAGGCTGGTAGTGACAAAGCCAGTAGTGACAGATGGCAGCACAGGAGTTCCCTGCACTGCACCAGAATGCACCTCTGTAACTCACACATGATCCTACAGCCAAAGGCAGCATCAGGATAAGAAGACCAAGTGAAGAGGGTTTTTAAGAGGATTTGCAAAGCTATGATTTCACCAGTGCAAGGCCTGGTCTCTCAGACAGTTGTATTCAGGTGGCCCGCAGTGACTCCTCTGTTACATAAATCAGTCACACAACAATCTGATTTCTGTTCCGTGTAACAGGGAAAGGATAATGGGCTACCAAGGAGCACCCTCTTTTTTTCTCAACTCTACAAAAACATTTTCTGTTCTCAATTCTTCTGAAAAAAAGACACTTACGGTTCTGCATGACTCTCTTGAGCATAAGCCGTGGTGTGCCATTTCTGAGATCAGGGAACACAGTCAGTCTCTGCTTCGACAAAGTGCTTCTGACAGATTTACTCTTACTGTCTACACTTAGTCCAGTCTAGAGAGAAATCAAGACAAGCAATTCAAAGCTAGTATTTTCATTATTAAAGACCCCAGCATCAAAAGCATCCACCACCCATGTTCTAATGACAAGCTAAGCAAGCCGGTAAGAAACTTTTCACAAATTCCAAAGAAAAATTGCGTGTGTTGGCTTTTTGACAATGGTGGCACTTCCCGCGCGCATGGCAGACAATTCAGCTCGGGATGTCACCCAGGTGGGTTCCAGCATAAAACCCTCCTGCGGACGAAATCTTGAGTGGCCTCAGAGCACAGCCGCGACCTAAACCCGCCGAGCTGCGAGCTACTCGGCGAACGCCTAAATCAGGGGTTTCGGCCCATTTTCCATGACTAAAGGCGAACAAGAGCGAGGGAGCGGCCTCCTGCCTCAGAGGCCCCGTTTCTGTCTCAAACCGAGAGCGACAGAGCGAGAGACCGAGCGAGCGGGCGGGCGGCACAGGGCGAGTCCCACGGGATGATCGATCCCAACAGCGACAATCCTTTTCTCCCTTCATTCTTTTATTCTTTCCCTCCCGTCCGCCCTCCCAGATGCCTCGGGGCACCTGTACCGCCGCCCGCGCGTTGTGGCGGCCGCTGCGCCTGAGGCCGGCCCTGGCCCGGGACCGCCCGTCGGCCATGTCGGATCCGGTAACGGCCGCGCACTTCCCGCGTCCCGCCGCCTCTCGCGAGACATGCGCGGGCGCCGGGAGGGGCCGCGGCGCAGTGTGGGGCGGGTAGTTCCGCCGGTGGCGCGGTGCATTGTGGTCCGCGTAGTTCCGGGGCGGCAGCGGCGGCGGCGGCGAGAGGCCGCGCGGGCCTTGTGGGAGCTGTAGTTCGGCGGGGCCGCTCGCCCCGCTCGCCGCGGGTGTCCCCCCGCCCCGCGAGGCCATGCCGGGCTTCACCTGCTGCGTACCGGGCTGCTACAACAACTCGCACCGCGACAAGGCGCTGCACTTCTACACCTTCCCCAAGGACGAGGAGCTGCGGCGCCTCTGGCTCAAGAACGTCTCCCGGGCGGGCGTCAGCGGCTGTTTCAGCACCTTCCAGCCCACCACAGGCCACCGCGTCTGCAGCGAGCACTTCCAGGGCGGCCGCAAGTCCTACCTGGTGCGGGTCCCCACCATCTTCCCGCTGCGCGGCGTCAACGAGCGCAAGGCTCAGCGGGCCCGGCGCCCCCGCCCCGCCGCCGCCGCCGCCGCCGCCCCGCAGGGCCCCGCGGCCGCCGCCGAGGCCCCTGCAGGGGGCGCGGCCGAGGACGTGAAGCCCATCGACCTGACGGTGCAGGTGGAGCTCGGGGCCGCCGCCACCATCGGGCCCAGCCCCGTGCGGCTGCCGGTGCCGGTACCGGCGGCGGCGGCGGCGGGGGAGGAGAACCCGGTGGAGGGCGGCCCCCCCGATCACTCGTACTCGCTGTCGTCGGGCACCACGTCGGAGGAGCTGCTGAGGAAGCTGAACGAGCAGCGCGACATCATCGCGCTGCTGGAGGTGAAGATGAAGGAGATGAAGGGCAGCATCCGCCGCCTGCGCCTGGCCGAGGCCCAGCTCCGCGAGGAGATCCGCGAGAAGGACCGGCTGCTCCACGCTGCCAGCGCCGGCACCCGCAAGCGCCATGGCCTCTGAGGGCTGTCGGAGCCCGGCCCGGCGCGGGGCTCTCCATCCCGGAGCCTCCGCCGCCCTCGGTGCGGTGCCGGGAAGAGCAGAGATGGGATGGACCGCGGCCCCTCAGTACCCGGCTCAGCCCACAGCACAGCAGCCCCCAGCTGGGCAAGGCCTCGCCATCGGATTCCCCTGCCTGGACTGCATCAGCTCGGTGCCCAGCCCCGTTATCTCC
This sequence comes from Acridotheres tristis, assembly GCA_037013685.1. Classification (NCBI taxonomy): domain Eukaryota; kingdom Metazoa; phylum Chordata; class Aves; order Passeriformes; family Sturnidae; genus Acridotheres; species Acridotheres tristis. The sequence continues at coordinate 13,975,639 of CM072898.1, forward strand.
GGTGTCACCTCACACCGGGCCCATCGAACCCGCTGTGCGCGGTGTCAGAACGCGCTGCTCGTAGCGTGGATGGGACCCGAGTTGTCACTAAGTGGACGTAGGGTATCAGTTTTCAGCAAATAAACTCGCTCTGTGTCAAGTGAGGTAACAGCAACACTACCCTGGAGAAGGCGTGTCCGACTGCCGTGGGCACTGTGCCCATCGTAGGAATGGTCGGTGATGTCGCGTTCAGCCTCGCTCAATGGAGGAAAGCTTTAGAAACCCTCTCAGGGTGATGTGTTTCTTCAGTAAATTACTGATGCCATAAAAGACTGCTGTTCCTAGTGTGACAGAAGCCCCAGATTAAAGAGTGTTCTTGTACCGTGTAGTTTCTGCTTTCTCTGCAGCGTGTGTGTATTGGTTACAGATGTCTCGATGCTCTCGAAACCAGTAAGGATTACAGTCTGGTACAAAGAGCACGGTGGCATTTAACAGCTGTAGTTTATCTCATTGGCTTAAGACTCCCTCTAATGAAATGGAGGCTTTGTAACGCATTGGAATTCTAATCCTTGGCTTTCATTCAGAACCAGGATGAAACAAAAGTGACTTTACCTGCAGTGGTTGCAAACCTCTCCTGTCTAATCCTAAACTAGTTGGCATGACTAATAATCTGTACATTAGGCAAGACCATACTAAAACCTGCTTGTGTGTTCTAAACCAAGATTTAAGAGTATTGTAACAAATCTATGTGGAATGGTTGTGTAGTTTCTGTTTCTAGCCAGCATCAGTCCCTTCACTTTCTGCAACAGGAAACCAAATCAGCGTTGGCTGGAAAGAGGGTGGAGTGAAGGTAGCAAAGCCACGGGTTTGGCTTGGTTATGCACATCCAGCCTGGCTGGTGGAACAGATCCCTCAGCAGTTTGGAGGAGAAGGAGGAGTTTCTGGTGCTCAGCACGGCCCTGTGGCAATGGGCAATGACGATGGATGTTGAGAACAAAAGGCACTTTTGAGAGCAAAAGGCACTTCACCACAGTGTGCCCATGTTCACCTTAGAGGGAAGAATTCCCAGGTGTTCCCTGGGTCTGTGAGATCCTTCTGGAACCAGAATGCATTGTACTCAGTAGATTGGGATGTCACTTTTACTAAATTTTATAGAGGTATTTTCTAAATGTAAAAAGTATCTTTAGTTTGAAATTATGTAATCTTTGTAACACTGGCTAATGTAGCTTTACAACCGTCAGCTTCAGCACTGTATACAACCGAACAAAAGTGCACGGTGGGGTTTTGTAGCCGGAGGTTTCTCTGTAGATCCTGAAGCCAGTTCAGTTCCAGGTTGTCACAGCCTGCTATGTGATGCATGGGTCATTTTTTATTAACGTGTGTGCCAAGTTGGATGGTCATCTGTAAAGATACTACATGTCTATCTGTGTACTAAGTCCTTCCCATTACTTCAGTTTAATTTATTCTCCAATCTAATATGTAGCTCTCCAGCTCTGTGCTATACTGATTTTTCTGCGAGTCAAGTTAGCGGCAGATTTTTCGTTTGGTTGGTTTGGCTTGTTGTTTTGGGTTTGTTTTTGGAATTTCTTTTTTGTAGGACAAGCAGATACCTGCTCCACCATGGGATCTAACATGTGATTGGTCCAGCAGCTCTAGATGCTCCCATCAGGACAGTAGGCAGCACAACATCCCTCCTTGCAAACGAGGGTGGTTGTGCATCTGAGCTTGTTGAGAACGTGCATGTCGTGACAGTCATGGTACTTTTTCTACCATTGGGATGCACTTCAGGATGTTCAGCCATTCAGCCTTGCTGGACTGGTTACCTGCTGGACTGTTTGACTTCTCCAGGTTACACTGAGGTGCTAACATGCTTAATTTTAATAAAGTATATTTTGTTTTCTTATGTTTCCTGTCTCCTTGTGGTTTATATATCTATTTCTGAAAGGTTTGTGGCTGTAGCTTTGTCTTATCTTTTTTCCTGTTGTGAGCTGCACAGCTGGAGCAGCGGGAATATCTTTACATTCGTGTAGGGTGAGGAGGAGGAGTTTAAGGTCGGTTCAGTGACCTCAAAGACACCTCCCTGTGCAGAGGTTGGAGCCATTTCGATGAGCAATCAGTCACAGGGTGCTCCCTGGGTAACCAGGAGGGATTTGAGCAGGGAGCCAGGCTTCCCACAGCATGACTCTCCTGTCTAATGCCGGGTGGAGGAAGGAGAAGGCATGGCCTCCCATGAACCAGCCTAGTGCAGGGAAAAGCTTGCGTGTACTGTTAGAACTTGTAATTCCACTTGACAAAGTTCCTGGTTTCAGATTGATTTAGAGCTATTAGTCTCAAGCAAATATATGCAGCAAAAAAATTCAGCTGTGCTTCAGCCATCGCATTTTTGGGTTGAACTGGGAATGTTAAATGCAGCTGCAGGATGGGAAGGTGATTGTCCCCTTCCTCTCTGTGCTGGTGCAGCTCATCTCGAGTTCTGGGAGCTCTGCACCATAGCACAAGAAGTATCAAAATCTGTAACAGAGCATCCAAAAGAGGCCATGAGGATAGTGAAGGGTCTAGAGGGGAAGCCATGTGAGGATTGCTGAGGGCACTTGGCGTGTTCAGCCTGGAAAAGAGAATACTGAGGGCAGAGCTCACTGTGAGCTGCAGCTTCCTCAGGAGAGGCAGCAGAGGGGCAGCGCTGATCGCTGCTGTCTGTGAGCAGTGACAGGATCCGAGGCTGAATCTGTGCCAGGGGAGGTTTAGGCTGGATGTCAGCAAAAGGTTCTTCGCGCAGAGGGCGGTGGGTTTTGGACAAAGCTCGCTGTGGGGGTGCCCACGGGACCTTTGCGCAACGCCCTCAAGTGTAGCACGGGCCGGCAAGGCCGCCCAGCGGTGTCAGGATGGCCGAGCGGTCTAAGGCGCTGCGTTCAGGTCGCAGTCTCCCCTGGAGGCGTGGGTTCGAATCCCACTTCTGACAGCTGGTATTTTTGTGCATTGCGCTGGCCTGCAGTTAATTAGTTAATTGCTTTTAATTAACGCGCGCTTTTGTTCGGTTATAAGTTGTTTGTTTCGTTTTTTTTTTTTTTTTTTAATTAACGCTCCCACGCCCCTTCCTCAGGTAAAAGAGGCCGCCGGGCGGCGCAAAAGTTGCTGTCAGAAGTGGGATTCGAACCCACGCCTCCAGGGGAGACTGCGACCTGAACGCAGCGCCTTAGACCGCTCGGCCATCCTGACCTGCCGCGATCTTGCTCCTTGCAGCCGCGTGCCATGCCAGATGCCAACGGAGCTGTGGTCACCGCCGGGACAGCCCGGGGACAGCCCCGTGTCACCGGCTGTGTCACAGACCTGGGTGGTGGGGCCCGGGGCGCCCTGGCCACATGACACCAAACTGCGAGCAGTGGCTGATAGTCCAGAGAATCCTGCTGCCGCCCAGAGGGACCTGGATCAGCGCGAGATACGGGTGACAGGAATCTCCCGGAGTGGAGGGTGATGAGGCACTGCGCAGGTTGCCCAGAGAAGCCCAGACGTCCCTGGAAGTGTTCATGGCCCGGATGCAGCAAGGCCAGGGGCTTGGAACAACCCAGTCTAGTAGAATGTGTCCCTGCATGGCAGGAGGTTGGAAAGGGGTGCTTTAAGATCAATTCCAACCCAAATTATTCCAGGATTAAACAAGGAGACGCGCGTCTCTCGGCCCCCGCAGAGGAGCAACGCCAGGCACCAAGGATCCGCCGAGGGCCACCAAATGTCCCCGGTGAGCACCGAGCAGGACGCGGCTGCACAGAAGATTCGCGGAGACCCGGGCTGCTCCCTGCAGAACATCGCCAGGATGCGGGGAGCGGGGGCTGTCACGGCGGGGTCACCCTTTGTAGGTGATACCCTGGTACGGGGACACACCGGTGGCTCCGCCGCATGCCCGGGGGTGGCGGGGCGGGGGCAGCCCGGGGCTCGGCTCGGCCCGGCCGCCCCGGTGCCACCCGCGCCCCGCCCGCGGAGGGGCCGTGCCGGGGCTGTCCCGGGGCCGGTGCGCGGCATGGCGGGGCTGCCCGGCGCCCGGAGCGTCTCCCCGGGCTCCCCCGCGGCCCTGGACGGCTCCTTCTTGCTCTCGCCGCTCGGGGGGCTGATGTGCGCCCAGGCCGTGAGTACCGGGGAGGGGGCGCGGCGGAGGGGGGAGGGCATCACCCACTTTGGTGATTTTCTTCAGCTGGAAAGAGACCGGGTTCTCTTCGGCCTCCACTCCAACCCCATCTCCGCTGTCTAACCCTAGTTAATCCCCAACCCTAAAACAGCGCAGTCCCCTCTCTCCTCCTTCCCTCTGTAAGGCCAGAGGAAAAGTCGGATTCTTGTCCCCATTTGTAACTCTGCTCAGTGCCGGGCGGTTCCCAGTGCCAGGCACGGGCTGATCCGCACGGGCATCTCCGCAGGGCACAGCCAGCGGCTCGGGGGGTGTGTGAAGCCCGGTGACTCCAGGTGAGGTGTGCTGGGGTGGCTCGTGAGGCTCTCTCGCTCCCTGGAGCATTCTCAGCTCTCCAGGTTGTCCTCCCAGGCTTCTCTCAGAAGAGTCCAAGTGTCCTTGTACCGTCAAATCGAGCAGCAGCATCACCTCCCTATTGCTTTAGCATTGGCGGCAACCACAATAATCTCCCGCTGGTGCTGTCCCCGGGACCGCGGGCGCCACATGAATGCACGGGGGTGGCTGTTCAGCTGCATACTGGGCCACTGACCTGCCCACGGTGCTGCCCTGCTGCGTGGGAGCCTGTTCGTTCGTCCCCTCTCCTCGGGGCAGCGTTGTGGGATGTGCCTTGAGCGGCCACTTTGAAACAGCTGTCACAGACCTGGCTCCCGGCTCCAGATTCCAGCCCCTGGGCATAGCTGAGCTGGAGGTGACACAGGGACAAACGCTCAGGGAAGGGGCCAGGTAGGATCCTGCTGGGAGTGCCTGGTAGGAGTGTCAGGAAAGAGAGATGGAAGCAAGACCAACAGCAGAGACCTTTTAACTCTGCAGCTCTTCCCACCTCTGCAGCCCCTTGCTCAGGCCAGGCTGTTAAACAGGGAAAGCTGCTGCTTTTCCCGGCCAGCAGCCGGAGCGGGGCAGCTCACACGTGCAGCTCCCACTCCTGCAGAAGCCCCCTCTATATGTTTCTCCCCAGCACATATTTTGCGATCACGAGTGTTAGAAATGGATGTGATAGACAAGGAGGCATTGTCGGGGCAGCCGAGCACCAGGGCGTTGGACGCGGGCAGGACAAAGGCTGTTGTGTTTCTCCCATGACAATAAGTGGTGCGGGCTTACACAGGGGCACAGCGGCTTTCCAAGGAGCCCTTCTCCTGCCGCTGCTTTCCTGGAGTGAGGGGAACCCAACTGCTGATGGTGCTGGTGTGCCTGGGCTTGTGATCGATGTTCTGTGCTCCTCCTGCAGGAACCAGCCCCTGAACACATTCCCTATTTCACCCCACAGGTGCTCGGTTTACTGGTGTGGTCTCTCATCGCTGCCACAACGTACCACCTGCACGCGGCGTACGGCTGGGTGATGTTTGTGTCCCTCTTCTTCTGGATACTAACACTCCTTTTCCTCGTGACTTACCTCCTGCAGCTTCATCAGAAGTTCTACATGGTCCCCTGGCCCCTCGTGGTGGGTAGCTGAGAGGGAGTGAAGTGGGATCCCAAGAGGGAAACATCTTGGGAAGATAGTCTGGGAAGGCTTCAGTCTCTTCTGGGCTGATGGAACCAAGTCCCCTGCGCTTTGCACAGTGACATTGTTTCATTCTGCCCCTGAATTGCTTAGAAAATGCTCAAACCAGGAAGTCCTGTGTCAACCCAGAAAGTTACAGCCACCAACTGCTGCGGTTGTGGTGTCATTCAAAAACCTCCCAGCACAACCTGGGGAGCGTTCATCGTGTTCTCCTGGGGAATGGGGAGGAATGTGAACCTGAGCCTTTTGCTCTGCCTTGCCCCAGCATGCACAAACCTGAGCCCAGACCTCACAACCTCCTCTTTGCTTTCCCCAGCTGATGATCTCCAACGCTGTGGCCACCGTGCTGTACCTCACAGCCTTCGTGACGTGCGCGGCCGCCGTGCAGCCCACGTCCTGGCGGCAGTGGGACTACAACCGCAGAGCCGCCGCCTCCGTGAGTACCGGGGGACAGGGGAGGGCCGAGGGGCTGGGGCACCCATCCTGGTCACACAGGGGGTGTGCTCCTCTTCCAGTTCTTCGCCTGTGTCACGATGATCACATACGGGGTGAGCACCTTCTTCAGCTTCCGCGCCTGGAAAGGGCTCGGCAGCAACGCGGCCACCAGCCAAGTGACTGACCACGCTTAAGGAGTGGACAGGAAAGCCCAACCGGGGCCATCCTGTGCCATGCTTGGTGGCTTGGAGCCTCGTGTGCCACCAGGGCTCGTTTTGGGACCGGCCTGTGCTGGCAGCAGTGGTCAGCACTGGGTCATGTGGATGCTGCCCGGTGGTTTCTGATGATGCTCCCAGCTGACGTGCCCACAGCACAACCCCACTGGCATCGCCTCTGGGGGACACGGACTCGCTGGGGCTGCAGCTCCTGCTCATCCCCGGGGGCATCTGATCCTCGCTGGAGCAGCTCCACTGAGGGGGCTCAGCCAATTATGGCAATTTAGTCCAATACTAAAATTCACTAACCCAAGCCCAGGCTCCCCTCTCTGCTCATTCACAGCCAACAGCGTAAGTAATGCAATTAACGGGATGCAGAAAGTGGCAGAGCTGGAAGATGGGAAGCGAAGCAAAGGAAGCAGTCTTGTGTTGATTTCTAACAACGTGAATATAAATTTTATGCTTTAAATAAAAACATTCCTAAATCCAGCACTGGAGTTTGTCACGAGAAAACTTGTCTTGTGAGGAGGCAGCTGTCACTGCAGAGGTGGCTGTTCCTTCCCACTCCATGTGGGTTTCAGCCCATGCGGGCTATGGAAGGAACAAATCCACAGAGTTCACCTCAGGGTTCGCCTCTCATTGATTTATGCACACACACGCTCAGAGTGTGCATCCAAGACCACAAGAACACAAATGAGGTGCCAAGGCTTTGATCACTCCCTCTTCCTGGCTCAGCACCACACACTCCTGAGTTCACCTAATTAACCAGCAAGTCAATTTTGCCCATTAGCTGCAGGTCATTTTCAGAAATTACAATCAAGTCTGCAAAAGCTCTGGGAACACAGGCAGGATCAGTGCCTCAGGAGAGGGAAGAGCCACACTGCTCCCCCGTGCTGTAGACCACAAATTCACCCTTTGGGTGTTTGTCAGAACAAGAAGTGATGCCCAGCCAGGCAGAGCAGCTTTTTCCTTCCACACCCTCCTTGTACAAGGTAGAAAAGTAGATTCAGTGAGTTCAAAAGCTGGTGCACGGTGAGCTACAGTGCAAATCTTACTGCATGCTCTGCATGGGAAAAGTTTTACCAGGTCGTCTGCAGAGGCAGGATCAGAAATGGAACTGCATTGATGGAAGGTGAGAAGTGAAAAGGAACTGGACACATGGCATTGGCCCATGACACATCTGCTTTTATTTGGTTGTCAACAAGTAAATCAAGGGAGAAATTTCCACAATTATGAATATATAGACATATATAGATATATAAAACAGGAACAGTAGAAAATAAGAACAATAAAATTAATAAAAATTAACATGGGACTTCACCATGGAATTCCACAATTTAAACAGAAAATTTACTTACAAACACTGATAAAGGACACTGGTCTCAGCCTTCCAAACTCTGACATGTTCCAAATTAATTTAGTTAGCATTTCTCCAGATTCAACTACATCACCAGGCAAATGAGGCTCCAGAATCTGAATCTCTCTGGGAAGGATGTGACCAAAGAAATGATGTGCTGTTCCTATCAAGCAGCTGATGGCTGATCAGCATGAATTCTGCCTTGGCACCTTGTAAAAAACTTCCCTGCACACACTGACTTCTCAGTTAAAGCCACATTCCTGAGAATTGGGCATCTTTTAGTGCCAGGTGGCCAGGCTGGATGGGATTGGGAGCAGCCTGCTCTAGTGGAAGGTGTCCCTGCCCATGGCAGGGGGTTTAGAACTGGATGATTTCCAGTTAAGCAATGGGGCTGCAGGAACAGAAGGAATAAACTGTTCTCTGTGTTCAGCAGAGACAAGACAAAGAACAAGGAGCTCAAACTGCAGCTCAGGCACTTTATATCAGAGTGCAAAAGGCTCCCTGCAACTGGGCCCTGCAGAGAACTGCCCAGACAAACCACGGCAGCTTCTAAGGAAGATGCTGGCAGACAGCTAAAGAGAAGCTTGGGTAGCACTGGGGAAAGGAAGGCTGCCTCTCACAGTCTCTTCTGTCCATTTTGTAAAAGGGTATAAAAAGTCCAGAAAGCTTTGATTTCACCCCCTGGAGAGGGACCCACAGTTCTGGCCCTGCCCCACCGCACACCCACCATGGAGCCGAGTCCCCGCCCCTCTGCCCCGGCGTCGCTCGGGAATCGCTGCCTTTCACCTCTGAAAATTGAATAGACCTTGCTTAAAATACAACAGAACTCCCTTCAGAATGACTTGTTTAATGGTTTAATGAAGTCACCACTAACGCACTGCTTAAGTCCAGACTTCGACCTTCTTTTTCCTAGAAACATGGGGGGAAAAAAAAGAAATCTGTGACTCCACGATGATTTGGAATAAGAATTTCAAAAAATTAAACAGGCAATACATTCTCTGCTGCATCAAACCCCTATAAAATTACATGTTACTTGAGCATCTGTGATTGAATGTGAACCCAAGAAGACTGTGCAGGAATCCCTGGGGTGAGGGGGCTGTCACCCTGCCAGTGTCTGTCCATGTCAGTCTTGCTCACACCTGGTCAGGAATGCTGTCCCCATTTCCACAAAATTCAAAGGGATAAGGAAGGGGCAGAGGCATAACCACAATTGTGATTCTTTTACTCCTTGTCAGACAGGACTGGACCGACACTGGAGAGCACTGATTTTCATTCTGTTAGGAAAAACCTCATCTAAAAATCTTAGCACTTTTGTATATTTCTCCAGCTGGCACAGAGAGGAGGAAGACACAAATGAAAGAGGTTTAGAAAGCTACTTTTTGACAGACTAGGAATAAAAAAGAAAAGAAGATACTGTAGAGTCAGAATGGCCAAGGTAGAAAGGGATCCAGAGACTCTCCGAGTGAAAAAGTGTTCCATTCTGTTCATTTGTAAAACAACGTTCACAAATGCAGGAAGTTCACAAAAGCAGGAAGAGCTGCTCCACATGACAGCTTAATTCATGTTTCCTAGAAATTATTAAATGTGCAGTTTGAGTTTAAAAAGCCACTCAGTGAAGTAATTTTTCTTTTGACTCCGTTACAGCCTTTGATTAAATACTGTGACCTACTGTAGTAACTTTTCCTTTGGTACCCTAGGGTGGAGCTACACCAAACCAAGTGCCAATGAAAATAAACAATGTGATATACTCACAGCTCTGTATTCCAAGAACATTTCTTTGAAAGCCAGAAAGTCTGTAAATGTGAGCAGCAGGTCAAATATATCACCTGGCATTTCATCTTTGTGTTGTCTACAGAGAAAAAGAAGTTGAGGAATGAGAAAACGGTGTGAGAAAAATTCGTTATTTTAAAATGGTACATGGTCAAAAAGGACAAGTAGAACAATATCAGTATTTAAACAAGAATGTTATTGCAGGTTATCATATAGCAAAAGTGCAGCCAAATATTACCATGTAGAGTATTTCCAATCTAACTATATTATTCCATTTATCTAAACCCAAGACCTATGAGTATCATATCAGTCCTTGAAAACTAGACCTGTTTATTTAAGAAACATTAAAAATTAAACATATTCAAATATTTTAAGATACTCAGTTCCCAATTACACTTGATTTTCTTATTCAAGGGGAAAACGAGTGATCTTTTAAAAACAAGCTCTTCAGGAAGCTGGTAAAGCTAAAATGACCCAATGCAAAAGCTGAACACAAACCAAACTGAATGCTCCATGCAAAAATTGCAATAAAAGAATTTAACCACATGACTGAAACACCACCAGGCTACTGAGGTGCCTGGAAGAGAGAAACAAGACCCAACCTTTTAAGGGTCTGGCTTCAAAGTGACAAGAAACATCAAAATCACCCAGTGCTCTCATTCTGATTTCTCTTCCTACCCCTTCAAACTCGGTATATTTCAGCATGACAATTCAGAAATTTAGAGTAGCAGGACATGCTGAAGGCAAGAAAAATGGTCAGCCACTGCCTGCATGAACACTTTGTTTTTTGAGTTAAAGTGGAACCATTATCTAAAGGGAGAACAGCCAAACCTAAGTTTTAATCTAGATAAAAAGAACTGAGAGGCACATAAGCCACTCCTCAACCAAAAGCAAAGCAGAGACTTACTGCAATGACACTGTGAAAGCAACCATATCAAACCCATGAATCCGATCAAGCAACTTCTCTTCAATGTATTTCTCTACTAAAGAGATCTGAAAAAAACCCAGACAAACCACCCCAGTAAGATGACAACAGATTTCAGAAGCAGATTTCAAACAGCATCCTTACACTGACACCTTCTTGACACTCTGCATGATCCTCACTGGGCACAACTGCAGATTCCTCAGTGGGTGTTGCTGGTTCTGTTCTCACACCAGCTCTGAGGCACAGAGCTGCACATTTTTTGCTGGGGATCTTGGGGAGAACAAACACTGACTATTTGTATCTAGTAACAAATATTTTTCCAACTCATTTAATGGTATTGAATAATAGACTGGTCTAGTTTTTTGATTATGCTTTGCATGAAGAATGTGATTGAATTGTCCAACAAGAAATAATACAACTGGAAAAACCTTTTTTTGCACACATGCTAAACGTATTGTTTACCATAGCAATTAGCTAAATTTCTATTCAAGAGAGCTACCCAACTTCCAAAATATTTCTAGAAAATTTTGTGTGAAACAATGAGAAAGGAACCTAAAGCTTCAAAAAATCTCTTCTTGTTCACAGATCATGGCTGTGCTTCTAAAGGAAACAGGAACATGTTGAGATCTGCTCCATGTAAGCCCAGTATTTTATAAAGGGAGATCTATTAAAAAAAAAAAAAAAAAGTAATACATATGAAAAATAGGAAAAGGTATCTTACATATTCATTAAAAATGTCCGTATAGATGAGCTTGTTTTCTTCTGAGTCATCAAACTCCTGGTAGTGCTTCTCCAAAAAGTTCCTCTGCATTAATTGGAAATCATCATCTGGGCCATAACAGAAATGCAACACACAGTTACGAGTTTAGTCATTCTTTCTGTAACACAAACCCCACATTCACTGGTCCTCTGTTTCCCTGTTGTAACCACAGAGCCCTGCACACGTGCACAGTTCATCACATCAGCACCACAGCTGCTGCCAAAATACCACTTCTGACCCATCTGTGAGAGGACAGAGGCTGCTAGTGAAGTATTACCAAAACAGTCTTCCTGCTCTACATTTATTAATAGTTATTTATTCTGAACCTCTTTTTGTGCTGGCTCTAAAGTCAGCAAAACATCTGTATTAAGTGAATACCTCTTCCCCACAAGAACTCAGAGTCAGTTTTTTTTCTTTGAATTTAAAAATATTAGCGAAACTCCCATATTAAATTTTCAATTGCCAAAGAATTTTTTCCAGTTGTGGAAGAAGAATAAAATAAACATGTAAAAATAAACCATGGGATTCCACAGAACAGGTCTAAATAAAAAGCTTAATTATAAACACTGGTAAAGGACACCAGTCACAGCTTTCCAAACTCTGACATGTTCCAAACTAATTTAGTTAGCATCTCTCCACATTTAACTGCATCACCAGGCAACTGAGTTCCAGAATCTGAATCTCTCTGGGAAGGATGTGACCAAAGAAATGATGTGCTGTTCCTATCAAGCAGCTGATGGCTGATCAGCACGAATTCTGCCTTTGCACCTTGTAAAAAACTTCCCTGCACACACTGACTTCTCAGTTAAAACCACATTCCTGAGAATTGGGCATCTTTTAGTGCCAGGTGGCCAGGCTGGATGGGATTGGGAGCAGCCTGCTCTAGTGGAAGGTGTCCCTGCCCATGGCAGGGGGGTTGAGTGATCTTTAAGGTCCATCCCAACCCAAACCATTCTCTGATTCTATGACCACCTTTGTGCTTCAGGGCTGGATACAAAGAAGTAAAGCTCCCCATTCTTGCGGTTTTCAGTGCTGGAATAGGATCAACTCTCAGCCTGCAGCTCAGGCACTTTATATCAGAGTTCAGAAAGCTCCCTGCAGCAACAGCAGCAGCTGGGCACTGCAAAAAAGTGCCCAGACAAACCATGGTGGCTTCTAAGAACATCCTGACAGACATGTCAGGAGAAGTTTGGGAAGAGCAGGGGTAGGGAAGGCTGCCTCTCACAGTCTGTTCCATAAAAACCCCAGAAAGCTTTGATTCCTCTGTGAGATGCACAAACATCTTTACTGTTTCCCTAAGAAGCAGTGTACTGCAGTGATGTGGAGAGTCATAAGCACACAGAAGAATTTTATGTATATTTTTACTACACTACCAGGTAAGGGGTTCATGGTAAGAAAGGAAGGAAAGCTTCCATGAAGCAGGCATGAGCTCTGTATGTTTCCTGGCAATTTCTGGCTAATTACCAGAAGAGCAGCTGGCAACATGTTTAGCAGCTCTGTTGTTGTCTGTACCTACTTGCAGACCTTACCCATTATGATATCCTCCAGATAGCCAACAACTGCATCAAACTCATCAGAAGTTGTGGAGCTGAAAGCAAAGAAAGACAGGACTGCATAAATACATATTTTGACTACAGCAGAAATTAAAGTTAAATTTAAAAAGTGTTAACAAAACCTAAGTACAAATAAAACCAGATAAACAAGGTAACTGAAAAACTTCCTGGTTTCAACCTACAAAATAATCCATGGCACTGATGAGAAGACTGCTCCATGGAGATTCTCATTAGGCCTCTACTCTATTTCCTCCCACTAAGGTGCCTAATTGCAAGAAAGAATAAATGCTGTTTTACTGGAATTACTGTCAAGGTAATTCTAGTTCTGGTGCAAAAGAATGTAAAGAGTGTAATTAGAACAAATTAATTAAGCCTTTTCCAACCCACAAATCCCAGCTGCTACTAGTTTCCCTTCTCCTTCCTGCACATGGTGATCATAGAACTGTAGACACTCTACAGAATATTTTGAAATATTTGGTCTTGTGGAACAACTTCAATTGAATGTATACACAAGTATTACATAACTGAAGAAACTTATATATTTTTCTTATGCAAGAAACATCCTTATATGATTCAAATAAATGGGATAATCTCCTAAGGTTATTCTATCATGAGCAAACAAACAGTATTATGGACCTGAATTCATCCAGGGAAGAAATCTTTGGTGCCAGCATCAGGAATCTGAATCTATTATTGTGCAACTTGTTCAGACACAGTAAATAATCCACAGGATGTCTTTGGCATTCACAGCTCATCTTTAGTGGAAGATGAACTCTTCCTATTCTCTCATGACAAACTTTTCTCACAAATGAGGGAAAGAAGTCTCAAAGAAACAGGGACATTTGCACCATTTAAATTAAAATAAATGTCTCTTTCTCATCAGTAAACAGAGTAGGATAGCCCTTCAGCCTAAGTTTTGAAAAGCTAATTAAAGTTACTTTGCCATTAGAGAATACTCCAGTGAAATTAATCCAATAGTAGTTTAGCCGACAGTTTAACTATAATCAGGCTCGGTCTGATCAGGAAAAACTTGAGATATCTTTGATTTTAAAAGGTCCTAGCGACAGCATTGGTGCTGGGGGAGCTGCGGGGAGCCAGGGCCCGGGCCAGCCCGCAGAGGGCGGCACAGGCACAGCCCGGGCAGCTGAGCCGGCCTCGGCGCTTCCCTTGGCTCGCCCTCACTGCGCCACGGCTAATTCCCACTCTTTCCCCCGCCACCAAAGAAATGCTACTGCTAGTTTTACAGCTTATCCTAACAACAATAGAAGAAGTGCTAATTTAAACCCTGGTTTAAGTCTGTGCAAATAACGGAACTTTAACTGTTCCAGAAGAACCCGATTCCATCTTTTTATACAACACTTAGAGAGAGACACGAGCTCACCAACCCTGTGATTTCATTCCCTGTCACCTCACCATGCCCAGCCTGGGCCAGCACACTGTGCTGCTGAGGCAGCCCTGGCACAGCTGATGTTCAGAGTCTGAGGCTGAAAGAGTTAAATCCAGAGGCACAGTCACACATCCCTCTCTGCCACAACTCCTGGGAGAAGAGTACGGCAGACACTTGTGGGGTGAAGCAGCATCTTTGCATCTGCCAGTGTGAAATTTGGTTGAGGTCACCTGTGAACGGGCTCAGTTTTAGAAGGAGAACACAGAGAAAGAGTCTCCTCTCAGGATCAACATAACTTATGACTTATGTCAACATAAGACAACAAACACTCTTGAAAAGGAGAAATTCTGAATTTAAAATGAACACCAGAAAAAGCAATTTCCAGCCTTAGAAGGCTTGCTCTGGTCCCTCAGCAGAGCTACCCAGTGCTACACTGACCACAGTAATATTTTGACTTCACCTAAACTCTTCACTGATGTAATTCCCGCTTGCAGCTTTGCATTCTGCACCTTTGTTCCAAGAGGCAGAATCTGCTAAAACAGTGTGATGTAAATTCATTTGTGTAATTATACTTCTATCAAGATATTCTAATTAGCAATTAGCTTATCGAAAATCTGACACATGAGAATGTAGCATACTCACGTGGCTACACCCAAATTTTCTCCATCAGAAGTCTCCATTGGTCCTGCCTAGCCAGAGTGGAAGAGACAATCTGTATGTTTCAGCTGTTAGTGGTTATTTCTTCTTTTTGATCTAAGTGCTAAAGAATAACATGACTTAAGTGTTAATACAAATCCAATTGCTAAACTGCCATACATTTCCGAGAAAATTAGGAGATAAATTTTAATTCTTAGACACAGGAATTCCAACATCACGTTCTTCCAAAATTATTACTACTGCTTTTCTGTAATAACCCAAATAATCTAGAAACTTTGTCTGCCTATTCAGAGAACAGGCTCAAAATTCAAAGAGTCCCTATTAAGGGGTTTTGGGTCACGTCTACATCTTTTCTCCTGAAACATCTACGGCTATGATAGAAATAAAGCCAGGTAAGATAAAGGCGGCACGCTGCTCCAGCATGTGTCAGGCCAGGCTTTGGCCAGCGATCGCAGGGGCTGCGTCCCGGCAGGACGCTCAGCCCGGGACAGGGCACACGGCACCCCGGGGCCGCTGCGCTTCAGCCTCCGCCGGCCCTCGGAGCAGTCCCGGCCATTACCGCGGGCACGGCGGGAGCGGAGCGCGTCCTCAGCCCCGGCCAGAGGGGGCAAAGCCCTCCAGCCCTGTCCCTCCCCAGGTACCCAGCCCGCCTCGCTCCCCTCAGAGGGACCCAGGGCAGCGGGCCATCACCCTCCCTCTGTCCCCAGAGCGCCCCGGCAGTGCCCGGCCCCGTTCCCCCGTGTCCCTGCGCCGTTGCCGTGACCGCGGCCCCGCGCCCCCTGCCCGCACCCACCGCCCTCAGGCCGGCGCGGAGCCCCCTCCCCTCCCCTCGGGCCGTCTCCTGGGAAACGCGCTCTTCCGCCCCGCCCGCAGCCAACCACAGCGCGGCTCCGGCGCGTTAGGCCCGCCCCCCGGAGCGCTCGCCCAATCAGAGCGCGGCAGGGGCCGCGCGGGAAGGGGGCGTGGCCGCCATGGCGGGATGGGGAGCGCGTCGTGCGCCGGGCCGGCTCCGGGCCTGAGGGAGCGATGCGGAGACAGCAGTGTTTGTGTGTTTGTTAATGGCGCTGGTGAAGCGGGTTCCCCATCAGAGCAGAGCTCCGAGGGTTGGGGACAGCCTAGCAAGCCCCCAGCACGACTGCCACACCCGAGCGGATACACGCACCACACCTCAGGCGAAAAGGAATTAAAGAACAACAAACAGCCTTCAGGATGTTTTTATTGTTGAATGGACAACTTTGCTACAATTCATTTGCCCCGTGAGGGTCTGTGGAGTCACCACCTCCCCTCTCCCTATCCCCAAAGCCGGGGGGTGCAGGGAGCGAGGGTGGCCCCGCACTGGTCGTGGAATATCCAGCTTGACAGAAATGCCCCCGACGTGAATGGCGGCAGAAAGCCAGTCAAAGTGTACAGTCTTTCCCTTTGTGAAATGAACAGGACAGTTCTCTGCAACACAGCTCCCTCCTCTGCCACCCTTGGCTTCCTCTGCCCAGCACCAGCTGCATGGAAGACGGTCTGGGGCAAAATTTTCCAAAGCATTCACATCTTTTCCATAAAGAACGCAGGCACATAGTCCCATGTCCACAAGGGCAGCGAGGCTCTAAGGTCACCTGCATTCCAAGGGGATAGCAGATGCCTAGAAGCCATTGTGGACTTGGGCCTGAAGACCTTAATCTCATACAGCAGTTGATACAAATTAGGAATCCTAGGCACTTCTGAAAATTTTACCTCAGTTAATCTTGGCCAGGGAAACCAAAGCCCTGAAATTACTAGACTCTATTAAGGCAGAGTTCAAAATGGTTCTGTCCCACCTCTTCCCTAAAGTATGATTTGCAACTTCATACCTTAGGTATAAAAACTGATCATGGCATTTGGAAGCGCTTAAAACTTCATTTCAAGTGATTCTGAGTTCCTAACACCCTTGTGGCAGTGATGGCAGTCACGTTTGCTCGTTGAACATGGAGCTGGAAGGGACTCGGCCCTGTCTGAAAACATGGAAACAGCAAAACATTGTAAAGTACAGTCAGCAAGGAAATGAGATCCCTGTGGCACAGATTTACCAGCCTGACTTTAATCAAACCAGGCATCCAAGGTGGAAGAGAATCCACATTTTAGCAAAAACACTAACCAGCACTCTCTTGCTGGATTCAGTCTACATTTGGACAAAAGTCAACGTGGAAATGATGGACAGAACTTTCCTAATTCACACATCTCTGGATGAAGTTCAGCACCCTTGAGTTAGCAAAGGCAGGAAGTGAAAGGAGTTGATGGAGAGCTGGGCTCTGGGACCTGTGTGCAGAGCTCTCAGCTCCTACTGAGGTCTGTAGGGAGCCAGAGCACTCAGCAGGAAGAAGCAGCCTCAGCTCTGCTTTGTTAGCACTTCATAGTAAAATAAAGATAATAAATGATTTTAAAAATAAGCTACATTACACCATGAGAATTCACTATAACAGCTTCTGCTGCTGAATCACTGCCAAGAAGTGGGATGGTTTTGGTGTAAGTTGTGTGTGAATTAGTAAAGTTCTTCTATACAGATAGATATTTAAAAAAAAAAAAAAAAATCAACCTGTACAAGACTTGGAAGAGACCGAGTCACATCCTCAGTTGGTGCAAAATAAGCAGAACCCCACCAATTTTGTGCTACTTTACTGACACCAGCTGTGAACCCTGATTCCTTGTAGAAACCTAGTAAAAGAGCTGCCTACTGAAGTGCATCCTTAACATACAAACATCACAAATGTGTAATTAAAGTGGAGCAGAGATTCCCACTGTATGATCCCTACCAAAAATAGGAAGTGTGGCCCCAAACCTGCTCAGAGCAGGACTGACATGTGGCAAGCAAGGTGCATTTTTAAGGAGTTAAGAATAAGACTGAAATTGCTATCCAAATAACCTTGTTTTAAATAAACTGGTCCAGAATTCTCCTCTAATATTTTAAGATACTGGAAAAATTGAGCTAGCTTTCAAAAACAACACTGATTAAAAAAGATGTTTGATGATACCTTAAAAAATACCCAGAATATCAAATTAATTCCAGTCCAGCATTGTAATTAGTTAAGAATACCTCCTGAAAATTATAACCTCACAAAAAAATGTGGGTACTGAAGTTAAAAGCATCAGAAACGTTATGTACTTGAAAATATCACTGATCTTTTAACGTTTAAAAACAAATCAGAACATTCTTTGGAATCACCAAGTTATTAAAACCTGTGAGTTTCTCTACAGTCTCCACACTGTCTTTTCAAATCAGTCTGTGTACAGATCCAGTCTTTGAGCAGTTTAACATCGGAAAATACAGAGTCTCTGACCAGCAGGAGGCTACATTAAACAGGAAAACATTGGCATTCTCTTTTTTAGTACTGACTTCTGCCAAAAATAGAGACTTTCGAGCACAAGACAGCACGGCCCTGTTTTAGGAAATAGTTATTTTCTCTTCTTTTCTAGAATGCATTGTATGTGTACTTCCAGTGCAAATTTTTTCAGCACTTGCGACAGGCGAGAAGGAAAAGGGGAAGAACAGACAACTCCCTCTGCTCTTGCTCGGAGGAACCAATAGCCACAGCTCCTGACTGCTGAAACCAGCTCCCATGGCTGGCAGCTGCAAAGAGCTTATTAAAAAGATTTCGGTTTTAAGATAAACAGATTACAAGTTAGCATGAAATCTGGCCGTGGCTATGGTTCTATGTGCATAAAGATTGGTTAGAGATGCTTTCCCCTCTCAGTATTGGCTGGAGTTCATTAAAAACAAGTCTGTGGTATTTCTCCACGTGTGTCATGAAATGTGAGAGATCTGTCTGACTCGGGTTTGTATTTCCTGTCGACACAAAGGGCAGGTCTCCAATTGCAAGGCACACTCCATGCACAGGTCACTGAAGGAGAAGAAAAACCAGTTAAAGCCTGCTTTTACATATGAAAAACTAATCAACAACAACAAAATAATACAAGCACTAAGCAGTTTAGTCAGCCTGCCAGAGGCACAGTCAAGTTAAGTCTCTCTGTGGAGATTAGGCATTGCAAGTCAGGTGTTGTGGATCCATTTACAGGCTTTGAGAGGAGCTCCTGCTGCTCAGCATCTCCCAGACCTGCAGCTGCTCTTGCAGTTGGTTGGGATCTCACTTCCCTGTGCTCATTAATCCTAGCACTCACTCAGGTCTGGAGTTGCCCTGCAGCAACTTCTTCGTTTCTTGCTGGAACACACCAGGCACATCTCTTTTTAACTTTCCAGCATCTAGACACATGGCAAGGCTCCTTCCATGAGTGCTCTAAAACTCTAAGGAATTGGGCTTAACTGGAATAATTTCCTAGTGGGCTGCTTAAAGGCAGGGAAGTGCTATTATGGTATAACTCACACTGCTGTCTCTTTTTCAGCTTTTAGAGGAATTTGTGACTTGAGACAATCCATTTGTGGAACACTTAATGAGTATGTGAGTATATTATGAATTTTCTGCTCTCCTCATGTGATCTGGATTTCACAGCACCCGTATCAAGTACTAATCAGTAAAGCCTTTGATATCAGGGAGATAAGACTCCATAGCCCAGGGCAGCACACAGATGTAGCCTCTGTACTTCCCAAATACACACACCATTGGGGGTTCAATCTGCTCAGGTCTAGGATGAGGGGAATAGTGGGAATACTGTGTTTAACATCACACATCTCATCCTTAAAAGGAAGGAAGGTTATTTCCTTTCTCCTGGGGAGTCAATCAAGATGAACAGGGACTGCATCTAAGCTGAACATCACACACACATTTTCCTATTTCTTTGGATTTGAGCTTTTTTAAGGTTTTACCTGTGTCCACACGGCCTGAGTTCTGTGTCTGCTACCTCATCACAGCAAAGTGTGCAGCAGTTCTCTCTGATACTCACTTGCTTCAGCAAAGCCAGGCGCCTGTGTCTGAAGAGAGACAGACAGACCCCCCCAAACATCAGTTTGAGTCAAAGCAATAGATTCAAAACTATTCTGAGAATTGCATCAAGGCCAGCATAACACTTGTATCAGTGCTGCACTGCACTACTGATAAATATTGATCACAAGTGCCCACAAAAAAAGGCTTAACATGCCCAGAGACCTGTAAAACAGCCTCATTCCCTACTCTGATCTGTCAGAAAGGGACAGAGAGGGGATTAAATAACAATTCTCCTAGTTCCCACAGCTGAACACTTAAATAAATTGTTCTTTTGTACCTGGGTACTTTTAGGAGTTAAGAAAAGAAACCCCAAACAATAAACCTCACAAACCCGTGTATGAACAATATGCAGAAACCCTATACTGCTCCAACACAGTTTAAAAGAATAAAAACTGCATATTAAATAAATATCCCAGTATGGCAACAGCCACAAGGGAGAGAAAATAGTAAAAATCCTTCATTTGATGAAAGAAGACATTTCCCACCTGGAACATACACACAACACCCATCACAACTATTCAATGGCAGGGTGATGTGTCTTGCCCCAACACCAGAAGCACTAAATTCTGCACAACTCTGCATGAGTTAATGTTAAATCCTGTGATGGATAATTATGGTCCACTCATACAGGCCTTTGCCTTATCTCCTATCACTTTTAAGATGATCAAATGAAATTTAGGATTGGCTTATCATTTCCAAGCAGTTAAGGCTGTAGGCAGGGATGATCTTTGTTTACACAAAGAACAACAGTGTCCAGCCTTGAATGGAGCCTTTCAGTGCTATTGCATAAGGACGAGTCTGTAACACAGGAGGCCAAGTTTCACCAGCCAGGCATCAACAGGAAACCAGTTTCCCCCAGTTTGTCTCTCATCTTTTGGCACAATCATGTAACAGCTCTCACAGCTATTGCCAAAACATTGCAAGAGCAGTGCCAGAACAACATCAATCCCATCTGAGCATCAGCCAGAAACTATAAACCTCTCATTCCATGTGGGACACTACCAAGACAGAAGAACACTTAATTTGAAAAGAGAGGGTGACAAATTTGTACCTAACAGATCATCTTAAAGACTATATCAGACTCTCACTTAAAGCACCTGCAGTCATAAGCAGAAATAATTTACTCTGGCTACAGGTAAGCACAAAATGATTTTGCAAGTCGCATTTGATTTTCTCTGCATAAATACAATATCCCAAGCCTCAAACTTTGCCAATGTGTCTCCAACCTCGAAGTAAGGGTTTTTTTTCTTTTCTTTTTAAATCCTTAAGTATCTCTAATACACTTGATCAAGACTAGGTAATTCAAAACCAGTCTCTGAATTTTATTACAGCCAGAGGTACCCCCTCCAACAACCTTGCCCTCACTTAATTAGTTGCAATTTAAGATGATTTCAGTCACATACCTTAGCACCTGAGAGCTATCTTCAGACAAAGCTGGAAATTCAAGGTACACCACACAGATTATACTATACACTGTTACTGCTTGTGCTCCAGTAAGTTATTTTAGTACTAATAACTTGAATCAGAAGAGCTATTAGTTTTTTATTCCTGACAGAGGTTTGGTAAAAGCTGAAGAAGAATGTATCCAGACCTGTTTCCACCTAGATTGAATTATATTTAGGTGGGAAAACACTTCTAAATTTGAATAACCTTTGTCAGTACTATCATTCAAAAATGGGGAGATTTTCATCAGGATCAGTAAAGGACAATTTCAAGACTTACAATATTTTAGCACCTCCATGCTGCCAACACCACAAATCAGGTCAATTTTAAATATGACATCTTTTTGTAATTAACACTATACCTCCTCAATCAACCTAATAATCCTTAGATGGCAGAATGTGCTTCTACTGAAACAGCTTACTGTGTAGTACTAATTCGTTTTAATTTAGCTTAATATTACAAAATCTATTTTAATTTAATGGATTTTGGTTGCATATCTCCTGCCCTAATGATGAAATTGCACTGGAGCCTATTGTCTCATCCTTTTAGAGGAGGAACCTATGGAAGTATGACCCCATAAATTAATTTTGCTGAGTACAAGACAAGACTTTGCAACTCAGACGTGAAACGTTTTAATTCTCTGCATGTAAACACACAAGGTAGGAGGATTACCTGGGCAAAATGATTTTCTCTTCTGCTGTCAGAAAGGCATGATCATTAAAGGTACTAAACTTCATTGGTGGTGGGTACTTGAAGGGTTTTGCTCCGAAGTTGAACTCACATTGTTGATAGGACATGAAACTTGCTGCAGCAAAAAACCCCGATCTGCAACATGAACAGGCATCTTAGAATGACTTAAATAACACTAGAGCTTTCAGACATGTAACTATTACCATTTGAAAATACAGCCTGAGACAGAGACAAGTTTAATACCAGTGTTTTGCAGCTAGCATCAAATTGCAGCTGCACATACTTACCTTGTTTGTTCTCAACTCTTGAATTTACTATTGGGATTTATCTGAATTTCTTACTGAGTCAGCCAATAAAGGCTGCCTACTGTACAGCTAGGATCAGTCACACTTTTAAAAACACAACTATCACCTCTCAAATTTACTGGAAGGACCAAAGTTCAGTAATACCCCAAGTTCTAACAAGTACTCATGTTTATCAAGTCCATACTCAAAGAACAGAGCACTAAAAGCTGAATAAAGAAGATACTCAGCAACTCTTTAAACTGAACAGCTCTTCACCTGCATCTTGAAATTTATTTTGATGAGAAAACATGGATGAAATCATTAGACTGGTAGGAATAACTGTAATTAAATTTAAATAAGCTGCATAGGAAGCTGTTTTCTCAAGTATTACACCAGCTTATCTGCTCTGAAGTAAAAGGCTGAACTTCCCTATGAGAGTTAGAGGAGTTCACCATGTGTTAATTTTAACAACAGTTGGCAAAGTAAGCCCAACACCTGCCTGCAATGCTACCAAGAGACATCCTCTGATGAATATTCAATGTGCTGCTCCAGGAGCTGGCCCCAGTGAATGGCAGTCAGTTAACAAGCCCTCTCCAACACTTACAAGATAGGCTTTATTTTTCAAAAGAATTCCTCAGGCACCACAAAACTGTTCATCTTTGCTGCAGCCTCATTCTATTTTAATGCTATGCTAATGTGATAGTATAAAACACTGAGCTGAACATACCTTTGGAAAGCCCAAAGTATTTATTTTGGATCCTGAAATCCACCTGTAAAATTATATCCTTCTTACTGATTTCTAAGCAACTTCCAACGGGGAAACTTGCTTAATGATTGCTTCAGGTAAGCAAATATGAATTTACATCTCAAATTGAAAACTTTTCATATAATTAAAACAATTATCCAGAGGTCATGTCCTTCCAAATGAGCAGATACTTACACTGCAGATGAAAATACTTGCTTCTCAGCAGGAAGCTGGTTTCCATTTAAATAGAAGATCATTTGCTTTTCTTGCAAGTCTAGTAGAAATCCTATTGTGTCTCCTTACATGCAAAACAAAAATAATTTAAAGATTTCGTTTCTGTTAAATGCCAACAGCTGAAACAGTTACTGTTTCAAGTATCACATGTCACTGTGAGTTGTCTTACTTAAAAGGAACTGTTTGCAAAAGCACAAAAGAAGAAACATTGATACAGACAGTAACTAAAAAAAAACCAAAACCAACCCAAACCAAAACCAAAAAACCCAGGAGAAAATAGTAAAAAATTTAAGTATTTTAGTCTGCCAGAGCATTAATACTACATAGTTGTAGAAGTATTGCAGAGTATTTGCCAAAGCCAGAAGAAAGCTGCACTCTGTCACTCCTTGACTATTTTATACCTGTTGAAAATAGACTTAAGCAAGTGGGCGTTCTGAGGAGAAATTTCCAATATGCTTGTGCTATTTATTTTTTAAGAGGTGTTTTAATTTAGCCATCCTTGGGGGAAAATTTTAATAGAAGAGAAGGCGGCACAGTTCACACAAGCATGGCATGCACAGAATCCTACCAAGATTTCAAAGCTGAGATCAAGAACAGAACTTTGCTGTCCAAGTAGTTATCCAAGAATTTAAAGTAAGCAAGACAGTGCAACTCCTCCTTAAAAAAGAAAAAAAAAAAAGTCTAATTCAGAGATCAAGGTTTTCTCCCCTTCTCTAAAACAACTCTTTTAACCCAGAAAGGAAGATTTCAAGACTATTGTGTACGACCACAAGTGGAAAAACGTCTAATGATTAAATGTCCAGTGTTAACTGGTGCTATGATTTTCACTCTGCATTTGAAAAGAAAAAGTGTTTAACCAATAAGAGTCTCTTTAGACTGGGGAACAAGACTGTAGTGTCCACTGTGCTAATTTCAATCACTCTTAAAACACAGTAATTATTAAACCCTTATAATCATCAGCATCAGGCAGTAACTGCTTTGTTCACACCTACAAAGGGAAAAAAAAAAAAAAAAAATCCAGTGCAGAATTCCAGTTAGGATCAAGAGCAGAAGACAGACTGAATACCTTCTTTCCAGCAGGGGTGGCAGTGTGGTTTACTTCTGGCGTTGTACCAGATCAGCTGCCGGCAGCCATCGTACGCACACGAGTACTCGTCGTCCCCGATGCCGTAACCTTCCTTTAGGGAGAGAGCACAGCGCTCCAGCTGCAGCCACTCCTCACACACACGGGCTACTAAGTTTATTTTTATTCATCTAAACCGTTCTTCCAGGAGCAGGAAGGGTTTCTTTCTTTCTCTCCCCCCCCACCCCAAGGAAGGTAATATTTTTCTTCAAACTAGTTTTAGTTTCGTTTTCACGTTAAAAGGGAATTTGTTGGGGTGAGGAGGAAGGGAGAAGGGGATATTGTTTCCAAAGTGTCTTCCATTCTCTGTGACCTCAAATCACTCCTGTCTGTTAAAGTATTTAAAAATCAGAAGGCTTGTACCCAAAGAGGTTTAATTTTGCATTTTAAAAAGTCACCACAGAGTAACAGTCACTCTGTTATCTTCAAGTCCCAGTACCAAACTTGTAATGCCTTGCCCATAAGATATCCATGTGCCACCAGAACCCACAGCACACAAGGAGAACACACAGCCCCTTCACCTAATTTCTTGCATATTGTGTCCTTTTCACTGCCAGCCTCCCTCAAATTGTGAAAACATTCTCAAGTGATAGTCCTAAGGTCCAAGGCAAACACGAAACTGCAGAGTTTCAGAGTGGGAGAAGAGTCTGTCACGTAGCAGAGCCCAACCATGAAATCCAAAAGCATTCTGGAAGGTAAGTACCTTCCTTGTGCTCAGCATGGTTTGTCTGGAGTGCAAATACCAGACAGCATCTGATTACACAAGCCTGCCATGTCCCAAATTAAAGCTAAGCCCAGCTAATGGGTGTTTAATGTCATATTTAGGACTAGTCTTTTTGTTACAGATGCTGTAAATAAAGAGCATATGGCTTCTGAAGCCTGTGTTTGTGACATACCCAGAGAATAATATCCTTGTATTTCAGGCACACACCTGA
The DNA here is from genome assembly GCA_037013685.1 of Acridotheres tristis. Taxonomy (NCBI): domain Eukaryota; kingdom Metazoa; phylum Chordata; class Aves; order Passeriformes; family Sturnidae; genus Acridotheres; species Acridotheres tristis. The sequence continues at coordinate 14,000,707 of CM072898.1, forward strand.
TGAACTTAAATAACAGCAGCATTTTGCCACCAGCAAAAGAGCTGCAGCAACAGAAAAATCATCCTACTCAGAGATGTGACATCTCTCATTTTCGTACCTTGTACAGGACATACAGAAAAATGCACATACATCAAGCTCCTTAACAGTAAGTGGGGAAAAAAAAAATCTTTTAAGCCTCTTAGCAGTCTAAAGGCAGACACATGGCCTTTTATTTCAGACAGTTTCTGTTACACTTAGTGTCTACAAGGACTGTGCTCAGCACAGGTCTGCATGATATTTTTGTTTGGTTGGTGTTTTTGATTTTGTGTATGGCTTATATTTTTTTTTACTTAAATCACACTTCAATTCCTTGCTAAAAATGTGGGACTGGACTTTGGATGTGACACATATGTGCATATTACACATCAGCAGAAGACAATGCTATTTCCATGAATAATTAGAAGAAATGGAGCAAGACCTCTGAACTCACAGAAGTACCCAAATTAAATGGTGAGAGAAGCTACTCTTGCATTCCCCATTGGGTTTTTTGCCACTGGTGTTTGTTTAATCTCCTTAATGTATTTATCTCATACCACCACAACCAATATTTACTCACATGTATGTATTTAGCCTATCTTCCTATTAGCTTCTGCATTTAACTCAGCTGTAGAATGACTTTTTCTATAGTAATCAGAAATGAGCAGTTTTAACTGCTTATCTCTACATTAAATATATAATTCTTCTCCTAAAAATACATTCCAAAGAGGAGCAGAAAGCCATGCAATTACAACAGTAAAGAAGGGCTACAGGTGAATTTCTCACTCAAGCTTAGCCAGTAGAAGGGTCAACTTAACATCCTAGCACTGTTTCTATTCTCAGCACTAGGCTAGGCCTAATACACCCTTTGTCCTAAAATTCTAACTTGCACTTCAATGAACTTTAATGGTCATTTGGCAGGGTGATAAATTAACTCTAAGCTGAGGGTGAAAAGTTTTTTTGAAAAGAAGTTTTTTTCTTATTATGGAAATTCTGAAACAAGTTATACCATAGCATGAAAAGCATACAAAGTTTCTAACAGCCATGCAGAATTACCACGAAGATTTAAGAAGAAAGAAGACCTAGTGACACCTCCATGATGATTGACTATGTTTGGACTTCATGTGCATGTGGCACATTTTGCTTTATTGCTAGCAAGTACATAATCTTATAAGTAAATAGTAGGAAGAAAAATACTTAGAATAAGATACAAAATTATCTAGATGAGAAGGACAGTAAAGCAAGCTATAAAATAAGACAGCAGACTTGTTCTGTACTCTCAGGAAAAGGCAAGAAGGTAGAGGGTTTAATCTTTTTGTAATCCTTATTTTTAATTAAAAAGAAGCTTTTGCATTCCAAGACTGTCCCACATTGCTGGTACCAGCAAGTCCAATGATACTATGTTATCCCAGATTGAATTTGAGTTATTTCCCTTGTGAAAGTTAATTTAATAGGAAAATGTGTTAAAGATAAGGATGAAATGACTGCTTGGTGACCTGTGTAAAGGACAGTGTATGAGAAGCTGCTGTTCCTAGTGACTTACATTTTGGTTCCAAAAACAGACAGTAACTATTGTTATCTAAAGAATTTCCAAGAGATTATGCTACAAGAAGTAAGAATTAAGTTCCCTATAGCTTCCAGACAACAGCCAGCAGGTAAGAAGCTGTCTCTGCTGCAGCTCTGCATGCCTTAGGGAAACAGTGTCAGTCTGTAGCAGTAACAATACTGACTTTTCTTGTACCTCCAAATTCAGCAAAAACAGCTCTTCATGGACACAGAAAAACTAAAGGAAACAAGCAAGTGCTCAGTTATAACTGCAGAATAACCAGAGCTATTTTCACAGATGTCCTAAGAAGGAAAATACTGATGTTATATTACCAGCTTGATGACATTGCAGGTACTCACATGGTTGAGAAATTTGCTGTCTTTGGTTGCCCATCCTATCTGCATCACTCCTGAAGTAATGACTGTAACTTCATAGTACCAGACTCCAGAATCGACACAGAACGTGCACCTTACACTTTCAAAGGACGAGGCATCACATCGTGCCTACCAAAACCAAACAAATTCAGTGTCTACAAAATTAGCATTCAAACAAACCTTTCTTCCCTGGGTCAAGGTTCTTGCATACAAGAATATACCAGCATAATTTTAGAGGCATTTCAGACAAAGTGATCTCTTTATAGCAGTAGTTGTCACAAACTAGCAAGTAGGCAAGACTGAAAATTGTTCAGTGGTTAAGCCACAGGCAAAAAAATAAAAGTAAGCTGACAAACAATTTAAAGATTTAAAGACTAAGACAACCAAGACAGGAAAACATAAATCATTGGTTTTTAACTGATTCCTGCTAGAAAGGACATTCAATGCTAATTCATGAAAATTCACCTCTAAGTAGTCAAACAAGTTTTTAGAAGGAGTTAAGAGAAGAAGGAAAAAAACCCACATAGTTGAGACAAAAATCTGACTGCTGTGATCTTTTCAAGATGAGACAGAATAGAGTGATATTTTGACTAAAACTGTTCACAAAGTAAGTGAAAAGCCATCTGACTCTTAAGAATCCTCCTCACCTCCCTGAAGTTTTGGGGCACAGGCATTACTTTAGTGTGAACATTTCTACAACTGAGATCAGTGCAGTGATGTTACAACCCTTTGATGACAAAGCAAGTTTTCTGTACAAAGCTGGCAGACAACATGGCTTTCTACAAAAACACAGGAGCAAGTGCAAAGCCAAAAACCTGCCTTTTTGTTCAGCCTCTTTTTCAGGATGAAAACATTAAAGACTTTCCTACCTCTAATCCATGTGGTGAGATCTTCAGGTATTCACTGACATCATTACTATTCAGCATAGCCCTAATGTTGGTCAAATCAACCTTCTCATATGTAAACTGCCTGCCTTCTTTTAAAACTGGAAAAAAAAAAAAAAAATCCCGACCAGTGTTAGTTACTGCTGCTGCAAAACTTGATTTTAAACATTTCACACATTGATAATCTCTCTAGGATCCAGGTAGTTTTTGGCATAAGTGAATGAAACACTGACAATTTGCCTGCATGAAAACAGCTTCCAATACAGTGTGTGTTAAATACCTTCCAAACACGAGAGCATGACCTGTGCCTCTGACTAGAGCTCCCACAATCTAATTAGTACTTGCAGGAAACCCACAGGCAAATGGAAGGCATCCAAGTTCACACTGTTGCAGGATTTACCATTGTATTTGTATATTCAGTGGGGAGAGGTTTTCTGATTCGTTACAGTGGAAACAGATTTGGGCATGGGAAGAAGGGGAAAACAAGGATTTAAAGGTTTCTACACCTCATTTTTAGGTGATGAACTGGAACTGAGCCAAAGCAGTTCTCTCTCTCCCTGCTTGCCCTTTCTCCATGGAAGGATCAGAAGCATGTCTCTTGCCAGGTACCAAGTTGTTGACACATATATATTAATTTACAAGTCAAAGATCTTATCTTAGGACCCTTCATGTAACTCAGAGTTGCTACAACACTTACACAGACGTTTACTAAGCACAGCTGACACTGGCTTTCCATAAGCTGACTAAAGCCCCTAAAGCCCAACAGACCTTTTACCCAAATTTATCTAAAAGGCATTAGAAAATACAAGGTCATTAGAGTTGCTGCACCCTTGAAATCACAACTAACCAAGCAAATTCAGTGATTTTTAATAATCCAAAAGATCGACATAGAGAAGTGCTTTGCCAAATAATTTTTACTTTTGATCACAAAAATGAAAAATTGTATTTAATTTTAAAAGTCTTCAGTAATTCTTTGAGCCAGTGTACCATGACCACAGGCATGGCCATCACCAGGACATGTCAGCAATCCAGATGTTCCACAGAGACAGAGCTGCACTGTTGAGCCACTCAGCAAATTTGCTGAAGTGTGGGTTACAGGAAATTGGTGCAAAGAAGAATTTTCATTGCAGCTCCAACTTGCAGAGTACAAACCACTTCCTTTCAAAAACATTTTCCTTGCCAAAATTTTCTTTCCACACAATTACACTGGATATATTTCTTGGTGTGGTTTTTTTCGGTTTTGTTTTCTTTTTCAAGGAGAGATTACAAATGCAGCCAGGTACACTAAGTGCTCATACAAAATGAACACAAAGCAATCCTCCACCTCTTTGGAGGAGTGATTATTATTAAATTAATCCATCCCTTTGTTATACCTACACAGATTGTCTAAACTCCACTGGGCACAGAATCCAACCTGGCGTTTTAAGTAGTCTGGATTATCTGTCCATTTCTCCAGCAAGATCAGTTGGTCGCTAATGCACGATTCAGAAACTGTTATTTTATTTTCACCTGCAATTTAAGAGGAAAAAGAGTAATTGCTATCAGCTAGGGATAAAGTTAAATTTAGTTAAAAAGAATAACATCCTACAAATGCAGTAGAACTCTCTACACACATCTAAACCTCAATATTACAAACAGCAGGAAGTTGTTTCCCCAAGCAGATGTGGAATTATTTTCATTCAGATTTACCACTTCTCAGCATGGAGCTGTATCATCAAGAGACTGTTCACAGCTGTTCTCCATCTCCCCAATACTGATTGATTTCTTTTCAAGAAACAAAGGTCTCATAAGTCATTATGTAATAATTTCTAAGATAAGCAGGACTGAGTTTCATCTAATCTCCTAAGGGTTTGTGGGTGAGGGTGTCATTAAAGCAAAAATTATTTTTTCCTGCCTATAAACTCCCAATCCTAACTGTTGTCTAGCTCTAATACAGATTTATGTCAGTGACAAAAGCCTCATGTCACAAACCCTTCTACAGTAATTTCTAACAGGGAAAATAAGTTTCAGCAAGTCTCTCGGGGGTTTTGAGGGGTAGAGGGATGTCACTACAGCAATAAATACCAATGCAGACTCTCACACTCACAAGTGATCAGGCAAAGCAAGTGACAATAATGCAGCAGAAGCCATGGTGTTAAGAGCAGTAAGGCCAATACTCACTTGTTTGTGCAAACTTCTCCAGTGCTATTAGTGCAAAAAGCATCACTGTCGGGTGGGACTGGAAGTTCTAAACATGGGCAGTAAGAAAAATTTAATTAATTAATAGCCAGTACAGACAGACAAAAAGAGTTGCAAGTCTGTCACAGAAGGCTTTGGGTTCAAAGGAGCCTCCAAAGTTCCTGTATTCCATCCTCCTGTGGACAGCTGATTCAGATAGATCAGGCTACCCAGAGCCTTGTTCCATTGACTTCTAATATCTCCAAAAATGGAGATCTCACAGGCTCTGGAATCTCATCTTTCTGTAACATACACTACCAATATTTAGCAGACAACTCAAACTTTTCACAATAATAATTTAAAAATTGCATTCTAATTGTTATGTATTGATATATACAAAAGGATCAGAGACACTTACCAAGCTGTGAAGTAAATATTCCAATATGCCTGGGCTGAGCAAGCCTATGCTTGCAGGACCTGCAAGAACATCAGGAATGAAATCCCTCCACAGGAAGAACCCCTTACCCATCACCATAAATATTTTAAAACACAAGGTAACAAATTATAGAACACAAAACAACTTTACAGCAAAGCAAAACTATAATATAAAACAATTATAATTATTCCCAGTAAAATACTTGGTGCACATTTAATAATTACAGAGTTAGTGGCACATTACAGTCCCGTTCAGTTCACTGCTCTAAGTGGGTACAGAGTTCTAGCCACACTTCTGAGATTTTCCAGCAGCCTCCATTTAGCATTTTCATACTCTTTACTTTTGAAAAGAGACTGTCTCCCCTTTACTTCCACAGCCAATGTGCAAAGACCAGCTCCATCTATCAGTAGCCCAAAATAAGCAAAATTGAACACCTTGATGTGGCCAACTTAATAGATAATTATACAGCTTGCAACAGCACCAGAGCAAGCAGCCAATTCAAAATGGAAAAGCCCTGAAATAGCATCCACTTAATCAAGACAGAGACATGGGGGAATCAAACTCTGGCATCTACAAGCTCTTAGGAAATTGCCGTGGGTTCCAACCCTTCGTTAACAAATTTGTTGCCTGAGCTGACACAATGAGATCTGTGTCCACTGAGATGAAAGGAAATACAGAATCTCATTTTGACTTGGTATAACACAGTAGAAGTATTACAGTACAAAAACACTTCCAGACCTTGTTCTTGTTTGTTTTTTCACAGAAATACAGTAATTGGGTTTTAATAACCATTATGTGACACCAGACAATTGCATTTTTCCCCCATTTCCTGTCCACTTTCAGAAAAAGAGCAATAAAACTAGATACAAAAGAGGTCATCAGCAGGAAGGAAACTTAATCAGTTTCCAACAGTGTGATAGGTAGGAATAACAGGGAATAAAAATTCTATATGGAAAGTCACCTTAAAATAGAATCTCAGCAATTTTCTTTTAAGCAACACAGAAGAGAATCTTTTCAGCTATCCACAATAGAATAAGATATGTCTACTGGAAAAAGCGTATTTATTTCTATACGGCCTCCAAGACCACTAACCTGATATTCCTGCCTGCACTCTAGAGAATGTGTCCTCAGTAATTCACAGCCAGAGTGTGTCTGCAGAAGAGACTGATTCCCAATGCTAAGGCAATGTAACAAACAATCATCCCCAATAACTAACCAACCACAGATCAAAAGGATTTGTGAATGGCTCATTCACACATTTGCATGAACCAGATTCTGCCACACCTGGTACCCCCATGATGCAGAACATCGCTCAGTTCTAAGCAAACACCTCTGACCTAGTGTGCATCGTGGCTGCTGAAGCTGAAGGTGTTGCAGAGGAGCCAAATGGCAGCAGTGAGGAGAAGCCCAGGGCTTTACCTGCTAATTTCTCTGCCAAGCAGCCGAGCACTGCAGTCGTGTTCCGGTGCTTGGCAGGGTGACAAGCATCCTGGCAAGCAGCAGCTCCACTTAAGTTTAATATTTCAGTTAACTTCTGTAATGCATCCTGCAAAAGAAAAATCAGAAATCTCTTCAATGTTACTGACAGATACAGTTCCCCCCTAATTCAGTGTCATAAGAACAGATTGTTTTTACACATTACTGAAGTCAGTGTCATATTACAGACAGCATGGGGTGGTTATCTTCTAAGATAAGATAATGAAGGACAGATGAGAAGAAAAGTTCAACAGACCTAAGGGTTGTAACTTTAAAATTACCACCAGATTGTTGGTTCTTGTGATCAACAGCTCAGGACACTTCTGGACATACCTAAGTGAGCTCCCCATGGCAACAGGAACCAATTAGCACATATGGCACCACTGCCATCTGATCTATTTCCAGTGTCCTAAAACTCACACCCTTTTCAAAAGAAAAGGACTGTGTCAGATTTTAGAATTCAGGACTAAAGAGACACACGCCCTCCCCAAAAAGACCACATTCCCATCATAAATTTCTCAGCTTTACAGGATGTCAAACTGTATTCTTGAGAGCCTAAGTGGTTTTTGGTAATCACACAAATTTAGGAAGTAACCAACGAGGGTAATAAATCTAAACTGCCATGCTTTGACTTGCTTTGTTCAAGCAGCATGGTATGAATAAAATTCCAGATAGGTCTAGAGCATTTTCAGGGTAGTTAGGGGTTAATCCAGAGCCAGAACAAGTCATCCCACAGGGAGAACCCCACCCCGAAAAGTTCGAAATCCTCCTCAACTTTCCAGACTTCATGAAAGTTTCAGCTGATTCAGATTGAAACTGCATAATCTCAGGCAAGGATCTAATTAAAATAGAATAACTCCTCATATTGAAGTCATCAGCAGCCATTTGGAGGAAAAATGAGCAGTGCTCCAGTTGAATAGATGTGTTTTTTTGAACTGTGTTCTGAGCCACACTGGAATCAGTTGACTGTGCTAGAGTCTGAGGTCTGTACAGAGATCACACTGAAAAGCAGTTATGTTCTTAAAAGGAAAGCCACAAAAACAGAACTGATGAACAGGACTGAGCTAAACGGAAAGAACAGAGAAAGAAGAGAATGACTGAGCTGCAGACTTGGGATGGAAAGGACTCACTAAAATTAGACTCTTGACATACTGATACTGCTTTTAGCCACTATTAGAACTGTCAGAGATCAAGAATTTTGAGTTAAATAAAGATTTTATAGAATAAACAGTTTACTGCACTGCCCTTTTAACTTTATGGACTTTATAGCCTGCAAAATCAGAAAATGAAATACAGCCTGCTGCTGTTCTCCAGCTGTCATGAAAGTGAGGCACCGACTTAAAATCCCCAAGATAAAAAACTTAAAACTTATCCTGTATAGAAAGAAAATGAACAGCAGCACATGCTTTATGGGGCTGCATGTGGCCAGCAGACCCCACAGCTGCAGCTCCTTATGCTGTAAAGGAGCTACACAGGAAAAATCACTGTGCCCCCCAGAAGAACAGGCACTTCATTCCTTGTCTTGATAAGGTCAACTATTTTATAGCAAACTCTTTAAAAGTATCCAAATAAAAGTCACATGGCTTTTGAAAAACAAATCATTTGATTGCCAAGGACATTGCAGAGCCAAAAATCCCAAATCACTCTCCCTATGGTGCATTTGCAGTGGTCTTCATTTCCTGATTTCTTTTTTAAAGCAGACTAAGTTTCTAGTCTTAGCTTTGTTTTCAAAATAATTCAGCAGTCTCTGTGACAAGTCATAGTAATCTCTCTTGTTGAAAGTCTCAGATAACTTTAATCAATAGCCTAGAGAAAACAAACCCACTTCAGATAGTTTGAGAGCCTGACCAATTCTCCAGCCAATGATGCAACCACCAGCTCTTTATATTCCTAACAACACCAATGGAAGACTAAAATTGGCAGCATCAGGAGCTTGAGAAATGAAAGCAGCAGTGATGTAATCATCAATTTCTGAAGAAATGAGATAGTGACAAACATTTGAAGACAGACAAGTTCTCTGTACAAACATTATGTTTAGCATCCTAAAGCACCTGAGGCTTTTAGTTACACACCTGCACCAACATGGCATGAACACCTCAGGTCATCTTTCCACCTAAAACCACATTAGCAGCCAGTAAAACAAAGTATTCTCATTTGCCAAAACCGTATATAGGTATTCCATAAAGGAACAATGTCATTTGTTTAGCTTAACACACCCATTTGCATTGCATTCCTCATGTGCAGGGCAGAAACAAATTCAAAAGTGACTTGTAAATGTGCAGCTTTGCAAATGAGAACAAAAGGGCAGAACTTGGGCAGCTTTTGCAGCACCTGCACACTCTCCCTTTGCAGTCTAAGTACCACACAACAGGAGAGAGTGGCAAGACAAGAGGTCAAAACCCAAGGGTGTCTTGCTCCTTCCCCACAGACCAAATCATCTATTTTTGGGGAATGCTCCTAACAGCGTTTAGACACCAAGTCACCCCAAATTACTTGAAGTTGGATGTTACATCCATTTTCTGAGCCACTATCAGTCTTGCATCACTGGTGAAAGCCACTCAAAGAGATCATGGGTGTGGCAACTACGAGTAACTGACATTCAACCACAGATAAATGCATTTGCTTTCCACTCACTTTTGTTGGCAGTGGACATTCATCAAGTAGTAGCGTTATAACAGCTGGTCCCAGAGGATCTTCTAATGGAATAACTCTAATTAAAGACTGGACAACTTCCAACCAGCCTTCATCTGTCAACCACAAAACAGAAGGCACACTTAGAATTAACAGTGCAATTCAGAAATCTTGAAAATACATCCCAAAATGTAAACTGAGAAATCCTCAAAATTACCCAGTGAGCTTGGAGACATCAGGAAAAAACAGTTTGCTTTTTACACCTCTGTCTTAAGTTTGCAGTAGTTTAGAAGTTTAAATTCAAGAAAGAAAAAAGTTTATAGCAGCTTGGGTAATAGTGAACACCTCTACAGTTTGGAGAATAATCTTACCCAGGCCAGAGTATCCTTTAGTTCCTACTACTATTAGGAAGGAATACTCATGGACACATACTTTTCTTCTAGTGTGAAACTCAGAGTTCAGCATCTTAAACGTTAAATGCTACATACACAGTGACACTGAGGAAATATTTCTTTTAACCAGAATCAGATCCCTCTTCCCGAGTTCCCTGAAGTAACACAAGGTTCAGAGAAACTCAGTAGGTTTTTCCCATGCCTGCTGGTCTAAAGGACATTTATTTTCCTAAGGAGGAGCTCTCACCGTTTAATGAGTAGACAAAGGCTTTTACTTGCAAGCAAACATCCACTGAGAAGATGTTAAACTACTGATAAAGTAAACAGATGTGGATTTACAAGAAAACAGCTCCCTTAGAAGTGAAAATAAAGACAGTCTGTCTCTGTATAAAGGGTGAGTGAGGTGGAAGAAGCAACGTTCCCTACAACAACACAGCATTGGGGGTTATGTTTGCACATTGCCCTGAAAAATATTTTATTGAATTGCTGTAATATCTAACCTGATTGATTTATTTTAATACAGAAATATATTTCCTAAGACCACTACCAACACTACTAAGTAGAGAGATAAAAATTCAACTAAACCAGAAGTTTTGTTGAAGTCTTAAGCTGGGAGAATTTCTCCTACTGTAACAAAGGTGAAAGAGCCCTTGCACAAACGTGGCTTGTCCTGCAGGAGCACTTAGGGACAGGGCTGGGACAAACACATCAGTAAAGCAGAGGTCTAAGGTCAGCAAGGCCCAAGCCAGAAGGAACATGCTGTGTGCTGACAAAGGAGCACATGGGCTTAGCTCATGTCTCTGTACATGCACAGGATGCTCCTGCTCAGCTGCAAACAGCCATTCTTTGTGGCTTATGGTTTAATGCCACTACAGTGTGTTTGTGGCCATACATGAGCCTTTTCTGGAGACTTCACATGGGAAGTTTAACTGAATTAAAAAACAACTCAGGCCAATGCACGAGCTCAGTGAAGCTCTGAAGGGCAGAACTGTGTTCTAGTTCCCACATCCCCAGAGCCACACCACATCCCAACACGTGGCTGAGGTGTATTTTTCTTTGCAAATAAAAGAGGGGCTTGGGGTTTGTTTTGTTTCTTTTGCTTGTGAGTCACAACTGAAATGACCAACATAATGCCTTGATACCTGTTTCTGCCATTTCATGCAACGTGATCATTGAATAAGGAGGCTCCTGGTCACTGAAAGAGATATTACACAGGTCAAAATTTATACACAATCACCAACGTAATACACTGAATAAAATGACTACACACAGAAAACAAACCCAGTAACCATTTAACAAAAGGAAGTTACACAGGCTGCAGATTGCTAATGTCATTTTCAGATCTGAAACACAGACGGGATTTGAGCCTCTCTCTGGCTCAACATCAATATCTCCATGTCTGCAACAGCTGACAAGTGAAATTGTGATCCACATCTGCATGTCTAAAAGCTGAACATAATGACAGGCGTGGTGCTGTTCATTAGCAGGTTCCTTGTAGTACATAACGAGGCACTGCATGTCAGAAGTCACAAAGTGAACCCAGAGCAGTGCACAAGGGCCATCGCTTCAACAGGATTTTTTTAACTTAGAAATTCTCTGCTAAATATATAAATATTAAAAAGCACCACAAAACTTAAATGGGAAGCCACCTAACAGCATCAGAGTCTTCAACAAGAGCTGTTAAAAGAAATAGTTAAGGCAGTTTAACAGAGAATATTTATTCCAACTCATTTTCCAACGTGAAAACCACTTATTTTTCTACATGAAAACAGATCAATTCCTCGGCCCAGTTTGCTGGAGTAAGGTCACAAAGCTATGGACTCATCTGTGTATCTGAGCAGGCACTGCCAGTGAAAGTACCTAAAGCAAGACCCCAAAATCCTGTTCAGTAAGCACCTCCAGGTCCAGAAAAAGCTTATCCAGCAGCATGTCCTAAAATACTTTATTCATTGCTCCTTAGGCACTGTGAATTAATCCCAGGCTTAGACTGTATGTTCCACACTCAATTTCTACCATACAGCTCTGAAAAGAAATTAGAAATGCGAAATACAGAGGAATTTTAGAAAATTTCAGACATTACTTATGAAGATAATCAAACTACCTAGTTTGAGAGATTAATCATAAAGAGCTTTGATGAAATATATACATAAATACATGTCTTCTTTTTCCTTACAAAAAGGTGAACACGTTCTCAAATATTTCCACAAGAAAATGCTAAAAGTGAAGTTTAACATTTTTTATATTGACATAGCATTTGAAATAAATAGTTGGGTTGTTTTTAACTCGAGCCATCTTCACTTTTCTTCTGGAAAGTAATCTGCCCAGAAGGAAAAAGAAGTGCAGTTTTGCAGCCAGAGTTACATCAGGAGAAAGGACAGAAAAGTTTAAAGGAGAAAAAACCCAACAAAAATCCCAACCATAAATACAAGTAAAGGCTATGATAAAAAAGGATGACATTTTTATCTGCAAGGTTTCTGATTTTGTCATAAGTAGCAGGTTTCCACAGTACTTGCTCTGAGAAAAGGACAATCCTGTCCCACTGATTTGCCATTTTAACCACTTAAGTCCCAACATCCCTTCCAGGACACGTCTTCCTCACTTTGAAACAAAACAGCCATTTTGGTAATTTCTTCATTTGCAAGGCACCTTTTCATATAAGCCCCAAAATACAGAACTTATCCTTATAAGTTTATAAAATTAAACTTCTAGGAAGCAACTTCTATCTCTAGACAGAAAAAAAAAAAAACCCAACAGTTTTCAGATACATTTTAGGTCAGGACTTTGAGATTTCACAAAACCAAAAACAAGAAGAAAAAAAAAAATGAACCCCATGAAAAAACAAATAGCAAACAGAGAAAGCAACTATTCATAGCTTATCACAGTGCATTTTACTATAGTCTGTATAAAAGCCCCTATAAAATACAGCAGCTTTAGGAATTTGTCAGAAACAGGACTCCATGGGCAGTGAAATAACCATGCTTATTGTCTCTCAGTGGCATAGGAAAGTGCTTACAAGATTACAAAACTGATTGCAAGACCCACAGGAACAGGATCAATTGTGCACAGAAGTGTTGTGAAACAGCTTAAGGAGCTGAACTTGCTGGAAAGGGAACAGAACGAGAGACTGGGCAGAGACTTTAAAAAAACATTTGCCATGATTTGAAGACAAAGCACAAAATAAAACCTTTTAAAAATCAAACAAACACACACCTTAGACGCAAATGTTCATGAAAAACATCAGTCCTGGTATTTTCACTTAAAGCCTCTGACAACAGGAAGGCAAACTCCTCCTCTGCAGGCACATTCCAGAGTTGATGCAGGTATATGAATCAAGGCTCACTTATTCTGAGCCTCATCCACCCTGAACTCAAACCCCAGCTATCAGGCTGGAATAGTGGTTTTCCTTCAGTTCTGGTCTTTCCAATTCCTAGCCTGCACCTAACCCAAAAGGTGTCAAACTAACTCAACCCATCATTTTAAAAATCCTTTTAAAGCTTTAAAACAAAACCACAAAAAGACCAAAAAATGGATGAGCCCATAAATATCCCCCACGCCTTTAATGGATGCTTTGAGCATGCCAGGAATGCAATACTGGGACTGCGACTTGGGCAGTCACAACATGTGATCTTTAAAAAATAGTCAGACTCACAACTGGAAAGAAAACCTCAGTCTGTTTATCTATGCTAACAAAGATCAAAGCTCCCTATTTTGCTTCGCTATTTCCAAAGAAGTAAAATCCAGCCTACAAAAAGAAAACTGCACAACAACCAATTTTTAGAACAGAAGTTCCCAGCCTCTGGAGTGTTTATTGCTTCCTAAACTGTGTATCTGTGCCAGGTAAGAAATCCTGAGCACACTCCTCATCCCACATGGGTGTAGGCCCATACAGGAACTGTGAGGAAGCTCCTCAGCTCCTGGAAGAGCCTGTACCTGGGCACTCAGGAGCTACTTCTATTACCTAGGAAAGGTGCTCCTCTCCTAAGCCTCCAGATGGAAACACGTGGCTGCTCCAGGGAGGGTCAGGTGTAGATCGGTGAGAGGCTGGAGCCACAGTTTGAGAGAAGACAAGAACATTTTCATTCATGTTGAATTATTCCTTGAGGAGGTACTTACTTATCTACCAACGTCCGAATTACAGCCAGTGTGTCAAGCACCAGCCCATCCACATTCTGTTTTTTCCTTCTTGGTTCATGAGGCCCTCGACCCCTCCTGGGTGGACGGACAGGGTCCCTTGGGTGGCTCCTTGCTTCAGGGATGTGTGTTCTGCTGTTCTCAGTTTGCCTGCCCCGAGAGTCCCCGTTGTCCTCGGCCCCGCTGTCGTCGCGGCAAACGCACGAGTTCCCCATGCTGCCAGCCCCCAAGGCTCCCAGCAAACGGGGAATGTGGTGGTGCTCTAAAGTCAACAGCAGACCTTGGAAAAGGCTTCTGCTAGCATAGAACACAACCAAAGCAACTACAATCATCTAGGAAGTTTTAAGAGAAATGTTTGTGTGATCCCGGATTGTGATGTTTTTGCATTTTAAACGTTGCTACCAGCTGGGACGAGTGGGAAGTTGGAGACTCAGTTGACGACAGAATCACTTAAAACACACGTTGGTCATCCAGAAGGAGGTCTGAAAAAGCAAACCCAGAACAAGAGTCAGTGTTACTACTGCTAGAAAACAACAGAAGAATTCCTATTTTAGTAAACACCACCAGTTTTGGTGGATAAAGCAGCCCAGAAACACAAGGCTTTACCTGAAGTCTATTGTGGGGAAAGGGAAAGGAAGGAAGAGGAGGAGGAGGAAGTTCCCTTGGTAAGGAGCTCTCGCCCACACACCATTCCTTTCCACACTACCTATTACTTCCCAGCTCCTTCATGGTTTCTGGATGCAGAGGAACAAGTTTGCCTGTAAATTTGTCATACTGCTACCCTTTAAATACTAAGTATCAACAAACCAGTTTCATTTACCCTTTACAGAGACAGAGTTTATGCCACCCCAGTAAAGCCTGTACACTTAAGGTTCTTATTTCACAACGAGAACATTTCCAAACTATAAAATAGACAAAATTGTAAAGAACTGATCTTACAATTATGGTTTAGCTCCACAAACAACAGATTTAAGGGAGAACCATTTGGTCTACCTGCACATAAGCACATATTTTTGGAGCATGCCTCCACATCTCCTGCATTCTCACCCAAAGAAGCATCAATGCTGAATTAAACAGGAATTATAGACACTGTTTTAATGCCTTACTAATCTAACTGGGATTTTGAAATTGGTGTTGTGTGCCTGTTTGGATCCAGTGTCAAATGACTCTTCCCTTTTGGAGAACAAAGACTAATTCAATCATTCTTCTGTTCTTCATTCAAATAGTTTGGATCACATACAGGCTCAGTAGCAACTGAGACCACAGGGCAGTCTCTTCCAAACATTAACTTGAAAATGCAAGAGAAAAAGGATTCAAAAACCCATTTTATAACAAGTTATGTTTCAAGCCATAGGGCGTATTTCTATAGAACATTACTTAAACTTTCAGATAAAATAAAACCGTACAAAAGAGATATCATTGCTTATGCACTTCAGACATGAAAGGATAAAAACTACTTATTCTGACAAGAATCAAGTTTAAGATTAATTCTAGAAGTTATGGTGAATATCCTGTAATAGGTTATTTCTATTCTTTAATTAATAAATAATCTCATTAATAGCAGACATGTAGCACCCTAAGTTCAAAAGAAAGTCAAAGAGAGCTGACACCTTTTAAATATGGAAGGCCCCCATCATCAGAGCCAACTGGCAACTCTGCAATTGCTGGCTGCCCTTTGGGACAAGCTCACAACAACATTCAGGAAGCCAGACACTGGTCATATGAGCAAGTCTTGGGATGTCAGCTGTCACTGGAAAAGCACTGCAAACAAGCTCTCACAGGCTCTTCAGTAGTTTGAAGCACATAATCTTTTAGTACAGTGAAATGTTCAGTATTAAGAAATCAACTGGAGGCTAAGAAAAAAAATCAATTCCTCAAGGGATACTAATTGGAAAAAAATACAAGATCTTGACTTCTTGGTCAAGAAATACCTAAACCACAGATTATCAAAAGGGTTTCAGTATCACATCATGCTTGCTTTATGCCCTAAGCAGTTTGGCCATCAGAGTCCTTCCATCTGAGCCAGGACAGCTGTCACCTTCTCAGCGAGTCACAAGCAGACAAGAGGTGCCAGTGCAGACTGCAAAGACCTCAAACAGGATTGTCTGAGCTCACAACTGGTTCAAATTACTTTCTTGATTTTAAAAAGAACTAGTTATATTAAATGCAAAACATGTCTTTCTAAGGAATATGTATGTATTTATGAATCTGGGTCATTTAAGGACATTTTAGCAAGATAATACTAAAAGGTAAAGATTTAGAATCTGAACAAAGTTGTTCTGTAACTTATGAAAATGTTAACACAGTGAATCTATCTTGTCAGCAAAACAAGAATGGAAAAGCCATATTTTAGAGACAAGAAATGAGTAAGAACCTACCTAAAGAAACAGAAACAGACATGTCAAGATTGGCTTCAGTAATCAGCTTTAAAGTTTTTCTGGCTGACAACATAAAGCATGATTAAAAACAAGTCATTATGATCAACTCACCCGTAAGTTTGCTTGCTTCAGGAACAGCTGGGGAAGCTCACAAAGTGCTGTAGCAGAAGTGGATTGTTTTCCTCCAGGGCACAAAGTATCTGGAAAAGGCAGCGCCCTGTAAGCCTTTATGGTGGGCAGTGAGTCATTCCTGACTCCTTGCACTTCTAGGAACTACGCTGAGGAGTCCCTGAGGAGAGATGGAAAAAAAGAAATCAGAATTCACTCGGAAACTGCATCTAAAGTAGACCTACACCTGCCATGACATTGAGCTGTGCTGTTATTTTCAGCTATATCCAGCCTTTACAGAGGGAATTCTCTCAAGGCTCCTTCATGACTTCCCATTTTGTCATCTAAAAGCTTTAGACTAGATACAGAAAATCCAACCTTTTTCCACAGCCTTGGTATTCCAAACAACACAGCACCAAGTGCAGAGCACTGCCCAACTCGTCACCTCAAATTACTCTCTAAAGGAGGAAGTAGAGAGCAATAGTATCTGCTCCAGATCCAGAAAATAAAAGTACACTATAAAAGTTGATTAGATAACAGGAAGAGAGAAATGACAGGATAAACTCCCCTTATTTAGTAAAGAGCTGGGTTTGACAGCACTTACTTGGCTCTTGCTCACTCTCACATACAAGGAGCTCATTGTCAAGCCTCAAACAAACTGAAAGGCTGAATAATTAGAAACACAAGGTAGGAGAGACTGCTACAGATCTGCTCACAAACCAGCTTGTCTGGATAGAACATGGATGCAAGAAGAAAGGTTCTGAAGTGCAAAGGAAACTAATAAAAAGACAAGTTTTCATTCTACAAGAAGTGGCTGGTACTCCAGCTCTCACCAAACAGCACAAAATGCCAATGCCTGACACCTCCCCTATACCAGAGAGCCCCTGTGGGACACTCACTGGACAGTTGCCCAAGCACATCTTGCCCTCAACAAAGCCCCCGGCTCAGATGCTGCTGGAGCAGGACCCCTTCCCTGCAGGGGAGAACAGCAGCTGCCAGCTGCAGCCTCCTGTGCCCCAACACACCTCCACTGGCCACTGGGACCATCCCCACCACAGAAAGCAGCTGCTCTCCTGGCAGGCTCAAGCATGTGCATGGATGCACAAAGGAGCCACAGGCTGACCAACCTGCCATGGCTGGAAGTCCAAGTGGGAAAGATGAAATCATCACCCATTGAAGGGATGCTATGGGAATGCATTTGCACTTGCCTGGCAGTGCAGATGCCCAGCCTGCCCCAGAGGGGCCTCCTCTGGATCATCAGACTGAGCTCACCAGTGGAGGAGCTGGCTCCAAGTGGCACTGGGATCATTTCTCTGCAATGTGCAGCCCAAGAGTCGGTGATTCATCTCCTCAAATATTTGGTTACAGCCAACCATAATAGTGCCTCATGATGGAAAATGCCTCTTCTTTCCGTGAAATGGGAGTGCACTGCCAAGCAAACAAAAAAACCCCTCGTGCACATAAATGGGGAAGGTTTCTGCTACCAAAAACACTGCCAGTTTCTGCCACCACTACAAGAGTAACACCAGTGACTTCCCCTCTTGAGCAGAGTAACACAGGAGCTCAGTCAACAAACCACACAGTAAAGCTGATAGAGTTTTGCATTTGAAAACCTAAGTGTTTCGGCCAGCAGTCTTCTATTAAGGAGATAAAATAAATATAAATATTTCCTCAGCATTTCTTTCCCAAAGAAATGATGCTCCTCAAAAGGAAGAAATGGAAATATTTGTGATGCCTGTCAGATGAAAGTTCAAACCAGAAGGAAACACATGAATTGCTGTAAGATAATCAACTTTGATATGGGAAGAAGAGGAAGAAGAAGCCTGTTTGATAAAAAAGCTTTTATAAGAAGGAGAACTTTCAGCTTGGAAATGATAGGGATAGCACTAAAAACCAAGAATTTCCAGTAAAGTACATATAACTAGAATGTGAAATGGAGACTTTCTCAGGAGATCTCATTGACATGCAAGGTCAACCTCTCACCTGTGAGACTTGTGCAACTGCAGAGAAGCAGCTCTGGGTGTCCAGTGTGGTACCACGCAGTGCACGCAGCCAGGGGACCAGGAGGAGTGAGTAAATACCCTGCTGGTTCTTTTGCATGTGGCAACCAACCACCATATTGTGTAATCTGAAGCAAACCCCTAATTCAGTTCTATTTTCTTTAAAAATACCTTGGAGGGTTAAGACTAGTGTCAAAACACGATGGGAAGGAGCCTTTACTGGCATGCAGCATTTCACAAAGCCATTGCCACAGCTGGTTGCTTTTTCACTGAGGCAAGAACACCCTAAACCAAAAGCAGACCGACCTTGAGTGTACCAGTTTCACAGAAAGTGAGGCTCACCATGTCTCAAAGCTTGCCAGCTCCTGCACAAGTGCTCATCAGTGAAAACCCCCAGGGTTGAACAAGGTTTATGCAAACAACTGGGATTTAACCCTGACGCCTTCTCTAGGTAATTCATCTTTGTAACAAACACAGAGCTGGAGGATCTGATCTCGTTTGACTTGATGTGAAACAGAAAGCAGCAGACAGTAACTATCACCACAGTAGTTTCTTTTTCTGTAGACTCACTGTGAAAGTCAGATTTTAAAGTCACTTGCACATTACACTATTTTGTCTTTTCACTTCCTTTAAATCCCTTTTTAAGCTAGTATAGGAACACTAAAATTGCAACACAGTTTTAAAGTGAACTTCACTTTCTCACTTAAATGAGTGCTGCCATAGCAGGCCTGGTAGGGATTCCTCCCTGCACAGTTTCTCTTACCTCTGGATACAGAGACACTAGTGCTCAGGACATGTCAGGCATCAGACTGTTCAGCTTTCTTTCTGAAATGGAAACTGAAGCATTTACCACCTTCTGAGTTTCCCCATCTCAGAGGTCATCATTTGTCATCTCACAGTCATTTAGGTGGAACTGTCCTTTGTACTATAGAAAATCTCAACTTTGCTTCATGTCTAACTCTGCTATGGATCACATTTCCTGCCTCTCAGCTCCCCAAGCCACAGATGTATCATTAAATTTCTTATCAGAGACTGAGCTTAAGTCATGCTTTGAGGCAGATGAAAGCACTTGTGAGATAATGATCTTTATACAGATAGTGGTGCCTGACAGCCCAGTGAAGTTGAACAAGAGGTGCCTCCAGCAGGGTGATGTGGCCTGGCAGAGCTGAACAAGCTCAGCAGTTGCCAAAGGAGCAGAGTATAATGCATTGCTTCAGAAGTGGCAGGGAGATAAAGATAACGCCCTGTAGATGGCAAGGAACACTAATCCTATAAACTGAAGGGATACAAGGACATCAAATAAAATCGATTAGCTATACCCTATTAAGTTTTGGCACAGACATTCATTTGGAAGCTTATAAATAACTCTTTCAATTAATTCAAGTTAATCTTCCTTGCTGCCCAGAAAGTTAAGAGTGTTATCAGCAATACAATTCTGACAAAAGCACTCATGACATCAGGGTTCAATATTAAATAAAAAACTCCACCAAAAAACCCCAAAACTCTCCCAAAAATTCACAAGAAATTCCAGAATAGACAATTCTGGGAGGAAAGTGACTCTTTGGATACCAAGCAGGGGTGTAGAATGGCAAAGAAATCACAAAGAAAGGCTTTTTTTAAAAGCTTTATCTAGTAAAATTTACAACAGTCCATTTCAGAAAGGATAAGGCTTTATCTATATCAGTATCCAGAAAACCAGTGAAAGAGCTCTTTTCAGTCATGTGGAGATCAGCTCCTTGCAATACTTAAAGAACCTTGTGCATGAGCAAAATCTAAAACACAAAAGCACTTTGAGGGGCAAGTCAAGAGACTGAGCAGCTCAGACACAGTGCAGCCCTGCCCTGGGAACTAGAATTAGGGCCAGCACAGGGGCACTCAGGTCATCACACTGTGGACACCAGGAAGATGCTTCAAGGAGGGACTGCTGGAAGCAGGGGCAGATTCTTGTAAGCAAACCAACAACATCATGTAACTGAGCCAAAAAGAGTGGCAATGCAGAGTTTGGCTGTTTCTTGTCTAAACTAATCTTAGTGCTTCTCTAACTCAGAGCTGGGCTGGTTTTCAGAGGAATACTGGGTGCAGAACTACTCTGTAGAAGTCAGAACAGTCTCCTACCATAGACCACAGAACTAAGCCCAGCTACATGATGTGACTAAGCTATTATGAACATATTAAATTCACACACCCAAAAATTGTTTTCAGTGTAAAATTTTGATACATTACTGAAAAACTCAGCAATGCCTCGGTTGGAAACCTGACAACTGCCTTGGTGAGCAGGGCACAGAGCAACGTCTAGAACCAGGCTGAAGAAAGTTCTATGCCTTGATAATTGAAGCAGCATCAGAGGATGACCTGATCTTTCAGTGGCCAGAGTTGAGAGCCACCTTTGTGGTCGTCTCTGCCAGCCATGGAAAGCTGGCTGCTCTTTGCCAGACAAAGTTCAGGACTGTACTGACAGAGCAGGAAATGCCCTTCTAATTCTCTTTCCTCCTGTGAGTGGATACAGTGACAGCTGCTCGAGAGACTGTCATCTGAGCCCAACACAACATGTAGGTCACTAGGTTAGCAAACCTGCCTTGGAAGCACTCATGGAAAGCACAATTCCTGAACTACCCGAGGCTTCCAGAGCTGAAGAATACAGAACCTGAAACACAGCTTTGTGCAGGTCACTGGAACCCCCTTACTTCACAGAATCACTAGGTTGGAAGAAACCCTCTAGATCAAGTCCAACCCATGCCCTAACACCTCAACAAAACCATGGCACCAAATGCCACATCCAATCTTTTTTTAACCACATCCAGGGATGGTGACTCCATCATATCCCCGGACAGCCCATTCCAGTACTTTATCACAGAACTTACTTAAAACAACAGAAAGCCCACACAAGAACTCAGCTTCGTTTCTCCCCATCTGTCTCTTCAGGACTTTTCCTTTCTGCCCTGCTACACGTCTGCCAGCACAGCACGCTGCAGGAGAGAGCCCGCTGTGGATTTGCCAGCCACGTGTAACAAGTGCTCCTGCCAGGTCTCACAGGTGTCCTGCTCCAACCACTGAGCTGGAGCATTTTCTTACAGTGCCTTAGGGCCCCTGACAGTACGAAGAAACCCAGAGGAAGTTGCCCAATGTGCTGTGGCCAAGGAGGGGAAGGACTGCCCAAGAGATGGCTCAGACAAGTGCAGGTGGGACAGAAGTGGGAGGATGATGGGGATGGATGTTCGTGTCTCACAAGGCTGCCTGAATATGGCTTAAACGAGACTGTGCACCCAGTCTAGTAAAAAAAGGCAGAAAGCTCAAAAACTATTTAAGAGGCTTTCAAAATCCTGTAACAGTACCAGGAACACAAAGTCTCAGCCACCTGGGGCTTCTGCTAAATAACTTTCTGAGGAATTTCAGGAGAATTAAGGTTAAATTGTTTTGATAATTACATTTAAACGCCACTTCACTAAATGTTACAAAGGGATAATGCTCTAAAGAGAGAATAATTCACCTGTTATTTTTTTTTTAATCTTTTATATCAGGACTGATACATTGACCAGAGTTTGAGTGCAAACACACATACACCATTCTTCAACTCATCATTAGCTGAATGTTTTTAAAAGCAGGGAGAACAATTCTAACCCTCCTCCATGCCAGACAGCTTTGCCTTTAGAGAAAAAAAACAAAGAGCATCAGCAGGTTGTTGGATTTCCTTTTTTCAGTATAACTTTCCAGCATGTCCCACCGTCTGCAGGAAGGTATAACATACACATGAACAGTGCAGCCTCCTGGTCTGCAATTCACCAGCTGCCCTCTAACCTGTGATTCAAGCTGTAATTGTAGCAGTTTGTGCACCTGCACTAAAGCCAGCAATCCAAAACTCATGCCAACACTTGAGATCAAAATGTCCTCGACACTCATCTCATCCTTCTCACACCTAACAAAATTCCAAGATATTCAGAAACTTAGAGCAAAAGCAAAGCATTTTCTATGGAAAAAAAAAAAAAGCCTTAGAAAGGGAGAAAAATTATTACAGTTGTGTTTCATATGCTCAGAAATCACTATTTCCCTGAGGGGAGAGATTTATTAGGAAAAGGATGGATTTCTTGTTACTGGTCATGGTAACTCACTGAATTCCATCTAATAAACATGCATTAAAAACCAAGGAGCAGCACCTCATCCCAGACTTTGGACTGCCAGCTTTCCCTGCTGCAGGGGCAAACCCCACCAAGCACACACAGTTCCCACGGCAGAGCTGTGGTTCCAAAGTACAAGTCTGGTCTCAGTAATGGCAGATGAAGGGCAGGTAATTACAAGCACTTCTGAAGAGGGATCGTGATGCATTGGTCAGTCACGCAACCTCATGAGTCATGTGTGAACGTTTGACTTTTATTAGACCTCAGCAACATAATGAAGAATAGAAAAGGAAATAAAGATCATGCTGGCACTGCCAGCCACTGCCCTGCAATGCCAACTTTACAGTTACCATACACAGACCAGGAAAATAAAATACATTGTCAGGACACAAGGCAATACAAAGTACACAAGATACCTGAAAGATGAGGAATCTCGGCATAAGAACACTGCCTGCACTGCTTTAAACAATGAATAAATTCAAAGTCTACTGACCAATCACAAGTTCAATAGAGGAAAAAAAAACCACACAAAAACCAGGCTGAAATGGTGAACACAACATACTGATAACTGAGCAGAACAGGACAATTATCACGACATTAGTTGGCCTTCAATTTACTACAAGGTGACAGCATTTTAAGCTGCTACCTCTGTGTTGAGAGGGAAACCAGGCAGCGCACATGATGAGCCTTGCTCCACTTTGTGAGGATATCACCACACAGCTACATGACAAACAGAGGACACTGCCAAACACAGCACAGTGCCAGATAGGGGAGATAATGATATGAAAGGAAATTTGAATGAAGAAGCCTAAAGAGTTACAGGCAAGTAAGCGTTCTATGACAAATCTCTGCCTTTATCACCAATTTTCTGCTTACACTAATAAGTATCTTCCTGTTATTCCTAAATTTTAACAAACAAGCAAAATCTTGAGAAAAACTGACTCTGATTCCACCTGATGGGCAGAATATGAGGGACGTCTTACGTTACAGGAGGGAACCAAAACATTTTAAGTGATCTATTTCAGTCCTATCCATTAGACTCACAGCAAATGAAATGCACTTCAAGCCAAGACCTCCTATGTGAAAACACTGATAATGTACCAAGGGAGAGCACTGCAGGGTTGTGCAGAAAATCATCATATCCCTCTAAGAGGAAAAAAAAAAAAAGAACATTAAGGAAAACCACAGAATAATGTATCAGTGAGAGAACAAGAGAGCCACTGAGTGACCAAATTATAAGGCCACTCTATAGAGTAGAATACCACAGTGGTTACCACCAAGGGTTGCAGTGAAATTCCATGTATAGGAGACTGAAGGTAAATAAAAAGGAAAGTTAAAGACCTCAGGGAAACCAATAAGCCCACCCTCCTGCAAACACACACTGGTATCACAGCTGATGATAAGAGAGGTGTGTGGACAAGCTGGATTAGGTCTATCAGCAATCTAAGAGTAGGTAAACAACCAAGGCTAAGCTAATAAACAATCAGCATCAGCAAGAGTTGTGCAGAATGCAAAACACAGCACTAAAATACCCTGGAGGAGCTTCCTACTCAAGTGATGGACAGGGAAAGCTGAAAACTTTCAGTTAGCAGGAACCTCAAGAGAATGTCTGGATGAAAAGGGAAGAGACAAGAAGCGATCACACAACTACAATTGTGCTTCACTCATCTGAAAAAGAACACACCACGGGAAATTCACAATCTGTTCAAGCAGACCTATAAATAGGAACAAACAGCAGAGATTGGGGCACAAAGCAATAACAGCAATGTCCTAAAGGGAGAGACAGAGGAATGGGTGCCAGGAGGAGAAAGGGCCTCTTTTGCTGAGTGGACTTGAGCAGAGAACAAAGACACAGGCAAAAGCGCTTATAGGAGAATGGGCCAGATTTAGATCAAAGAACAGATCAATTCTGTGCATTTGGATAAATGCAAAACAAAAACACATTTAACAGCACCACAGACTCTTAAAATAATATGACAAGTTTTGAGAATGCACAGTCGTCTGGAAATCCACAGTCAAATACAGGAGCAGGAGTGCAAGAGGAGGAGAGATGCAAGGGAATATTTCAGGTGGCTCAAAGGTGACGAGAACATTCACTGTTTAAAAACCTGTATAGTTTAACAAGAAAATAGCAAACATTTTAATACCAGGAAGAAAACAAGGCAAAGTCACAGTACACAAGTGGATGTAGGTTTCCACATGACAATAATCTCATAGAAATGATGGATGTACAGAAAATTAGTAGAAAAGAAGAACTGAGCTGAGGAACCAGCATGAGAAAAGAAAACAACACCAATCAAATACATGCATTCAATGCAAAACAAAGGACAGAAAAACTAAAATCCTGAGGCAAAGCTAGTGCTAAGTAGGAAAAAAACCCTCTTATATTGAAGAAAACAAACACTGACACAGACATAAAATGAAAAAAAAAAGATCACCAAACACACCAGCATTCAGAAAACAGAGCAAGCTGAATAAATTTAGGAGAGAAAAAGCAGCTCTTTTGTCTGTGTTTCTCCATGAACCAAAGTTTCACTGTGTCAGAAAAACTGATAACACTGGCTGAGTACCAAAATGAACTCTGGGCTGATGAGAGTAGGAAATAACAAAACAGAAAATGAAGGGCAAGGTAACTACAGTCATCCTTGAGACCTACGTTAAAACTGTACCTAGAAGGGACCGTGCACCTACTGCTGCATAGCAGAACATATAAAAAAGGCAGTTCCTAAAAACAGGGGGCCAATGAAGGCCTGCGAGACAGAAACAGCGATCAGCAGGACAGAATCAAAGGGCTTAAAAGAGAAACTCATGCTCTATATGGGTAAATATAAGCAGTGAACAAATCCTGCTTTACAAGCACTGAAGTGGGAGAGCAGAAAAGAGCCGAGGTGTTACCGCACCCGTAGCAAAGGTGCCGCTGCCTAACCTACCGCTCAAGAAAGCAAAAGAAATAAAAGATCCAGGTAAACGAGTGCATTTGGTGGCCCACTCCACACCTTCACATCTCCTCTGCAAAGACAGAAAACTTGCTGTGGAGAAACACCTTCACATTGAGAGCAATAAAGTTTTCAGGATTCTGACTCCTCACATTCCTGTAACAACACTCGAGGGCTCAGCACCACTGTCGTGTTTCCGAGCTGCCACAGCAGCACGTCGGGGCTGCGATTCCGGGATTCGATGGCATTCTGCCCCTCGCACCCCAAACCCGCCGTAGCCAAGCCCTCGTTTTGCAAGTCATACGAGCCCCGGGAGCTCTCCCCGCACCGGGAGGCGCCGTTAGGAACTTCCAACCCCTCCCGGCCCCGAGCAGCGCCGGGCTCGGGGCTCGCCAAACCCTCCGTTCATTCACCTTTTGCCTCTTTCTTGAGCGAGCTCCCAGCTCCACACGCCAGCCCAGCTCTGCCCAGCTCCGGGGCCTCCGGGAGAGCTCAGCGAGCCCGGGGGCTGCACCTTGGCCACCCGCCTCTTCGCCCTGCTTGCCCTCCCCAGGATGGGAAGCACCAGTAGCCCCGGCGAGGCAGTCGGGGGGCACCTACATCCCTAATCCCTGGGGCACCTGCATCAACCACCAGAACCGACGGGACCCCGGGCCGCTGTCTGGGGCCGGGGGGCTGCACCGGCCCGGCCCCCACCCCAACCGGGACCTGCGCCGGCGGCCCCTGGGGAAGCGGAGGGCAGGGTGGACTAAGCACGGTGCCTTTACTCATTAATGCACGGCCGGCCACGGGGCCACCAGCGCCCAGCCCGGCGCTGTCCCTTCTCCTCAACCCGATGCGCGCCCCATTCCACCCCAGCCCAGCAGCACCCGCCAGCCTGGGCCGCGCCCGCCCTGACTCACCTCAGCTCCGCGCAGCCCCGCCGGGAGCGCAGCGGGGCCGCCGCGGACCCCGCGCCCTCCGCCCCTGCCCAGCCCCGGCCCCGGCCCGGCGCTGCCGCCGCTCCTTTGTGCCGAAAGATGGAGGCGACTCACGGTGCGGCCCCGCCCCGGCCCAGGCCCCGCCCCTCCCGCGGCCGCGCCCCCCGCCGTCTCCCGGGCGACCCGCCCCGCCCGCGGCCGCGCCCCCGGCACCAGAACTTTGCCCAATCGCGGAGCGGGGCCGCCGTGACGTCATCCCACCGGCCAACCCCCGTCAGCTCCGCGCTCCGCTGTGCCGGCCATAAGAGCGGCGGGGATTGGCTGTCGCGTGGGCGGGGCCGCCGAAGGAAGGGCTCGCTCGGTTGGCTGCGGCGGGCGGAAGGGGCGGGGCGGCCGGCGGAGAGGAGCGGGGTCAATGGCGACGCTGCGGGCCCTGCGGTGTCGCTCGCTGTGAGGGGCTGCGGTACGTGCCGGGGGCGGGCCCGGGGCGGTGGGGCCGGAGGAAGCGCCCGGGGGCGGGGATAGCGGCCGTGCCCGGGCCGCCGAGTCTTTCGGGTGCAGGGTGAAGGGGGCCGGGCCTGGGCCCCGCGCGGGTGGCGGGCCGGGGGCCGCTCCCGGGATGAGGGGCTGGAGGGAAGGTGGCAGGGGAGGCGGCAGTGAGGACTCGGAGCAGATGGAGCCCGGCACGCCCGGGAGGGTTCCCCGCACTGAGCTCCGGGGACGCCGCAGGAAGCGGGGCCCGGGGGCGGGTTCGGGCTGGTGGGGAGCGATTCATCCCCTCCGTGTCCGGGGCGGCTCCAGGCTCGGCACGCAGAGCCTTGTCTGATGGGATGCGGGGCGCGCTGACCTGGATCAGTGGTGGGTTTATGGAATAGGTAGTTAAGTAGTCTTTGTTATTTAATGAGGGCCGAATGTGTTGGAAGGTGCACTCCGGTACCCAACACACCGTCACTGCTCTACATCTGTTCCAGCCTAAGTGGTGTCACGGGTTATGAAGTTTGTGAGTTTTTTTGATCCTAGGCCTGTTACCATCTGGTATTATAAGAACCTGCAACAACTGTGACAAACTTTTGTCATTTGCAGTGACAGCGTAGCCCTACAATACAATCACCAGATGCAAACATAGATAAATAGGGAGAAATTGCCAAGTGTATGTTTTTTGTAGGGTCTGGTTTGTGTGTGTTTACTTCAGATGGGAGAGGGCAAAGAATACAGCAAGATTAGCAAACTTTTTAAGTGCAAGTGAACTTTAATCTGATGCTGCTTGATGGGGTTTTTTCTCCTTACTCTTTTCCTCAAGATGGGGTTGTCAGTATCAGACACCAGTTATCAGGATGGTGCTGGAAACACCTTTGCTGCATCTCAGACCATAGCTAAACCTTAATCCACTTCATGTATCTTAAACTATATTGTCAGACTGACACAGGTGGTTTATTGCTGAAGGCTTTAAGTCCCCAGAGGATACTGTGTTCTTGCAGAATCCCTCTCTCTCAGTTTGCTTTTATTACTTTCTGTCAGCATTATATTGGAACATTTTGTTTCCTCTCTAAATATGTAGGTTGAGATGATACAAGTGGAGGAACAAAGTATGTTGTTTATGCTGCATTTGGATAAGAAAGCTGGCCGTGTGACCAGGACCTGTATTCAGCAGTGAGATTCAATTTTTATCTTCTCTCTAGCTTTCCAGCTTGAACCACCTTCAGAAATTACACTCAAAGAGCAAGTGTTCCATGCTTTCTGGAAAGTGGACTTGTCTTAGGGTGGATATTTTTATTAGATATTAAAAAAGATAGAAAAGTTAAAAAAGAGAAAATCTATAGCCCTGCATCTGTCCTTCCAGTCCCCAGCTCTTAAGAGAATTCTTTTGTCTTAACTTCCCTTATCAATACTAACCTTAAGAATGCATCCTGCTATAACAAATATTTGTCCAGTGCTCTAACCTGAATTTCTCCTGAGGCGTCAATTTTTTCGTTTTTGTTCCAAGCAATACCCCACAAAAGTATCCATTTTGGTAAGGATTTCAGGACTTCCTGCAGGACTGATTCCTTGTGGCATGGAGGGAGGATGATAAACAGGTTTCTTCCCTTATTTGGGTTACTGCATCCCTTCCTCCTTGGAAGAGTAATGTTCTGGGATCTCTTTTGTGCTGAAATGCAGACAGGGTGAGATCCCAAATGAATAGTACTTGGCAGAACTGTGAGCAGTCATCTGCAGTCCTTAACTTGCTGCAGTTATACCAAGGAGATAATAAAGTAGGAAAAAGTTATATTTGCGTGTCTTTAAATGAACAGTTCTGTGTGTTGGAGATTTTTGTTTGTTTGTAGTTTTTGTTTTGTTTTGTTTTTGTCTTTATGTTTTGTTTTGGTTTTTTGTTTATGTTGTACTTCTGTGTACAGTTTTGATGTACAGTCTTGAAACAAAAACAGGCATTAGGGCTTCATTGTGTAGCATGGAGCTGGCAGAATAATTCTGAAAGGAGACACGTAGGACTTACAGAATCAGTTTGTTTCATCTTGGGCTTACAGGTGTCAAGAAACAGTTTCCTTGTTAGCCTGAACTACTTGGAGCATCTCCACCCTGCACCTGGTACTGAAATTTTGAAGCAGAGAGTGGCTGCACTGTGTGGGAAGGGGCTGTGCTCTCTCCAGGGGAAGTGCTGCTCATTTTCTAACCCCAGCTCTGTTTTAGCCATGGGGAATTCCCTCTCTCACTCATCTGTTGACCTCCCAGCCAGGTCCCCCCAGTTTCTATACCAGGCACAGTGTTCTGTGGTCATGATTCTATGGAATATCCCTTTGGTGAGTTCAGGACAGCCAGGACTGTCCTGGTCACTTTCCCTCACAGCTTCTTGTGTAGCTCCTCAGTGACAGAGCCTGAGACACTGAGGACTTAGGCTAGACTTGACTTAGGCAAAAACTGCAAGAGTGTTATCAATGTTATTGTCACACCAAACCCAAACCACACAGCTGTACCACTTACTAAGAAGTTTGGCTCTGTCCCAGCCAAAACCAGAACAGTTGCTAATTTCTGAACTCTCACTTCTAAATACATGCATTCAACAACTGAAAACAGACAAGCTTTCTCAAATTTTCATAGGTTGGGCAAAAAAGAACTTGGGATTTGATGTTTTGCCATCACTTCATCTCTGTTCAGAACAGACGTGGAGGAACAGAAATAAAAGGATGAGAGTGTAGGTGAGGGTGTTTAATTTTACTTTTGAAAAATATTTATTTAAGCAAAGTAAATCCATTAAAACATGACTTTCAGAAAAACAGCCTGAGGCAGACAACTAGCAGGAAAGATATAATTATGAAAAAAGAGTAAAGAAGGAGTAATAGATGCTTATTAGTCTTAGCAGTTATGCAGTGAGTTTGTGTCTCAGCCAGTGCTTACTATGCAGCATTTTTTAGAGAACTGAAGTTATTGTAAGGGCAGCAGGTCTGTTTTTCAGGATATTTGATAATGTTTCACTCACTGAAAAGCATAATCAGACTCCTGATGTTTTTTGCCTGCTGTGTTTTTAGGGGACACTATTCCACAATGGATGGGGGAGATGGAACTGCTGACCTCGTGATTAACAAGAGGTTTGTGTCTGAAGCAGAGCTAGAGGAGAGACGAAAGAGAAGACAAGAGGAATGGGAAAAGGTCCGGAAACCTGAGGACCCAAAAGGTATGGGCTAGGTGTTAGTAATTACAGGAAAAAGATCTGAGAATTTTTCACTTTTGTGCAAAATAGAAATAAAAAGTAATGGCTTTTTATATTCTATAATTTAAAAGGTTTTTACATGAGTGAACTGAGAACTGTTGGTGGTTTAGTGTTTCTAACACATGGTCTCCCTTCCTGATTTGTTCCTTTCAGAATGCCCAGAGGAGGCATATGACCCACGGTCCTTGTATGAAAGGCTCCAGGAACAGAGAGAAAAGAAGCAGCAGGAGTTTGAGGAGCAATTTAAATTCAGTAAGCACCAGCAGCAAACTGCATGTATTGTATGGAACAGCTGTGCACAACTTCTGAGTAAAGGACATATCTGTGTATCTTGTCTCCCTCTCTGAGAGGGAAACAAAGGCTTCAGGAGAATATTATTGAAATCCTGTTTTTTTAAAGGAACACCTTCTGGACACTGAGGCAGCACTGCACACGTGTGAAACTCAAAAAGTGTTTGCAGTTATCAAGCTGCATGCCTGTAAAGTGTTGAATACTGAGCTTATATTGCATATAAAGTAAAAAACAAAAAAAACCACCCCAAACAAACTTGATAGCAGCCCATAAAGAAGTGGAAATGTATTGTGGTTTTGTGACTTGTGAACTCATGCTTTAATACATGCTTGAATCAATTAAAGTCCTCCTAGAGCAGCTATTACATTTCCAAGCCATTATTATTGGGCTAAAAGTGATTTGAGAGTTAAGATTACGATTTAGAAGAAGTACATTTACATGTTTTGATTCTTCAGAAGTAGATGTTTGACTCTTCTAATGAAATGGGAACCTAATTTATATTGATGTTTGAATTTCTGGTTTTATAGAATTTCTGGTTTTATAGAAATGCCCTTTGATAAGTGGCAAGTACAGATAGCAGCATTAATGCATTAAAGTCTCCAGCTGGACCTACAGAATTCTTTCCACCTAGAGGGTTTCCAGTAAACTTCAGTAAATTTTTGATCACAGTCATTTTTGGTAACATGACTAAGCAATTCTTCCCCAAGGAGCCACCCAAAAATTGACTGCTGTCAGCTTGAGTGGAAAGGGCTTCTAATCACTGTCTAAATGAATAGTTTTTCTTGCCCAGTTATATTAGATCTGCAACACCCTTTGGTAATCCAAGTACTGGAATGGAAAGTAGCCCTGAGAAGCAAACCCACTTCTGCTTTTAAGGCAACCACAGCAGAATATCAGATACCAGCTAACCTGGAGAACAAAACCTGCTGCCGAATGCCTGGGAGGGAACCTCAATAAAACCTCAGCTCAAAGGACCTCAGTGGCTGCTCCTTTTACTTTGCAGATGAGGCAGGCAGAAAATGAAATTAATTCATGTCACTTGCTTCAAAAAATGTCCCACATTTCACTACTTTTGCTCTCTGAAGGGGCCCTCAGCAGTAGCAGTGAGTGCTACAAGTTACTGTTTAAAGATTTATGAATGAGCTCTGCATGAGTTGGAAGAAGCAGGGATTGGCTTTTATAAAGTAACCTCAACTAATAATTGATTTCCAGAGCTTTTCTGTCAGACACAAGCTTGCCAGTTATCAATATAAATGGATTCCTAGTTTGCCCTTAAAGTGATTAGGGCTTGCCTATTTGGGTGAAGATTAAAAATATGATGACTTCATATAAAAGCCTAAAAATCTTCATATAGAATTAAACTTTAATGAAGACTAAAGGTGATGTTTGTGCTAAGATCCCTGATGATGACTACAAACAGCAAGATTTGGTCTTTCTAAATCATACTTTATTGTCATTCTAATTAAATCATTTGCTCAAGAGGCACAGAACGTTTTCAGAACACGGAATAAAAACTTCCTGCTCCACTAGCATGTACTTTCCTTAAAGTAGGGTAGCATGTTTAGAAAGAATTTGTTTTTATTTGGAAATCAGGAGTTGTCTAGCTTCTATTTTTTAAAAAATTTTGAACAGGTATTAAAAACTAAGTAGGTTGGAATAATGTGTTCTAAGAAAATGTACTTCCTCTTTTGAGGGAAGATTTTTGAGGGAAGAAGTAGTGTGGTTTTTTAAGTTATTGGTTGGTTTAAGAACATTCAGAGGAGACAGACTTAGACTTGGCGTCTGAAACCAACAAATTTCTTCTTTCTTTATTCAGAAAATATGGTAAGAGGCTTAGATGAAGATGAGACACATTTCCTTGATGAGGTTTCTCGGCAGCAAGAGCTACTAGAAAAGCAACGAAGGGAAGAAGAGCTGAAAGAGCTAAATGAATACAGAATATCCTTTGCACTAAAATGGCTGGTGGTTACCTAGAGGAGGGTAAGAGTGGGCTGTAGTTTGTTCTGTCAGTTGACATTCTTTTTATAAAATTGCTTTTTACAAAAGGTGTATAATGATACATTTTCAAAGTTTATTGATTTCATTGTAGCTTTGATAGACCACTGCAATGTTTGCTATTCTCCCCTCAACTCCCACTTCTTTGATTGATCCCCCCTCTTCATTGTTTTGGGGTTTGGTTGTGGTTTGGTTTTTTTTCTGTTATTGAGATCATGGAATGCCATCACTAAAAAGAGAAAAAGAACATAAAGAAAAACCAGTCTACTATTTCTAATCTTATGCTTTTGTCTTCTTATGGAAAATTATGTGTGTTTATTTTTTAACTGCCTGGTTTTAACATACCTGTTTGAAATAAGGTGTGGATTGCTCTCTCTCACTCTTCTTGGGGTATTAGATACTTTCTCCCTTGCTGATACCTGCAGGATGAGAAATTAAATGCATCTGTGCAGATGTGCTGACTTTCTGCTGGCATGGAGTCTCAGCTCCTTTGAGTAATACACACTTGTAGGCAGGACTAAGAGCAGGACAGTTTGGCTTTGCTGTTAAATGCCTAATTTTCTTGTAGATATGCTAAAAAATCATATAGGATACTTTTCCTCTCTAATTAGTGCCAGTCAGGGGAGAGTGGAATGATTTGAGAATTTCTGTGTTAAGCAAAATGTTGCTTTTTTGAGTTTTACTGAACCTGTGCAGAATCTGATGGTTTCCTTGCCTCCACTGCTTTTGTGTTATGGATGAACAAAACACAAGTTCTCAGGGAAGCTTTAGTATAAATGAAAGAGCTTGTTAACACAAGGAGATGACCCAAACCAGTCAACAAATCAAACTGAATAGTGCTGATACTACAAAGTTTGGTCTTACCTTGTGTTAACCAATGATTTACAATTTGGAGTGCGTGTCCTGTGAAGAGCATCTCAATTAGCTCAGGAATATGTTTATGAAAAAGCAATCCTGATGCATTTTTTAAACTTCAGAAATAAGCTGCAGTTAGCTAATGGATTTGGAATATTTTCTTGATTTGCTGGGTCTAATCTTGGGATACTCATGGGACAGATTTGGTTTCGGGGCTGGCTGAAGCAGGGCTGTGCAGTGGGAGCAGCTGGCAGCTCTCATTAAGTCACTTACATCTGGGGTGAACCATACCAGCCCTGAGGGAATCTTGAGTTGCCTTGAATTAGCCACATAACACACAGATCCCTGAACAGCCTGATCAAGTTGTACAAGCCATCTTACCTCAGTCTTTGCAATCTTAGTAATGTTGGTGGCTCTGAAGTCTTGCTGTAAAAATTAAACTGTAGAACTTATTGCTGATGGGGTGGAGGAAGGGAGAATGTTTTACAGTCACCTCATCTCATGAAAAAATCACAAGTGTTGCCCATTTAATTTCCTTTTTTAAAATTCTTTTTATTTAACCATACTATTTCAAGCAACCTCAGAGCAAAATGACTTGTGTTTGAAAATTTTGGCAGTGTTCTGAAATGCAAAAGTGTTTTTTGCTTCTGCAGGTTGTTACTGATGGTTTGTCACTGCAGTGACAAAAACCACTGTGCTGCATTTATTGCTACCGTTTAAGTGCTCTTCCAAATTAATAAGAAGAATGTCAACACAATGGATTTCATTACTTACTCTTTTTCCTGGTATAGCATCTAATTTAAGCTACCCAGAGGCATTAATTTCATGATAAAAACTGCATCAATATTCAAGTACAGAGAGTTGGTTTTTTTTCCTTAATTTTTCAGGTTGAACAATCACAAAATTATACATCTTCAGGATAAATATGCCTTGGAGTATTTTAATGTACACTTGAGCATAAGAAATTCATATGCATGGATGAATAGGAATTTTTCTTTCTCCTGCATGAACAGCGAGATTTGTTTGTTCCTTACCCTATCCAGACCCCCTCTGTTCAGATAAAGATTTACAAATATTTTTTAAGCCATTTCCAATAACTATTTAAGCACTACAGCATCTTGTCTTCACTGCTATCTAAATGTAGGAACAGTCCCCCTCCAAAAAGCTGGCTTTACTGAAGGACAGCTTGTTTAGTGCAGTTGATATTTAAGATTGAGAAGTTTGTTTCTAATGTTGTCTTCCTGAGAGGGAACACTTCTTGGCTGGGTATAGCATTACATTTGCTAATGACAGCAGGATGTATAAAATACCTACTAAAAATGTGCTGTGCCTTTCTAGTTGAGGAATTTTAGGAGAACGTCATCCTGGATGGAAGCTAAAAGCCTGTAATTTGGTATATTTTAAAAGAAAAGCCTTTGAGTTCCTCAGCCAGGCTCAGAATATAATAAGGTAAAGGACCTAAATGTGGCAGTTGAGCACTGCAGTGTGTGGAAGAATTGTGTGGCAGCATCAAATCAAGTTCGGCACAAGGAGCTTTCAGGTGACTTAGACAGCCACAGGATGGCACTCCTGTGCCATCTCAAAAATAGATAAAATTGAACAATGGTTTGGGCTGAGAAGACTTTTGGTTAAAGTAAGGAACAGTCTGGGTTATTGCTATATCCTTAGGAAAATCAAATAATAAATGGCATCTGAACATTCCTGTTGTAAAGTGATTGGAGACTGAGTGTCACTTCAAAGCAGAGTTCTTGGTTTTCAGGTGTTCAGTGGGGGGAAAAAGCTATGGCTTCAAATATATGAACCATCAACATGAAATTCATTATCCAATATATGCCTGCAGTGACTGGGGCACCTGTGAAACTCCAGCTTGTGGAACTGTAGTTGGAGAAGAAACTGTTAGAACACTAGATTTGAGTTTATAAACATGTTTTTCAACCAGGTTAATTTGCCTTTGCCTGTGCAGTTCAAATTTTTGCTGAATTTTGTGTGACTCTCCTGGCACTTCATCTACAAACAGGATCAGACAGATTTTTTGACAGATTTCTCTTCATCACACAAGGAGACGTGTTCAGTGTGTGCAAAGTGTGCCCTAACAAACAGACCCAGCTC
The DNA here is from genome assembly GCA_037013685.1 of Acridotheres tristis. Lineage (NCBI taxonomy): Eukaryota > Metazoa > Chordata > Aves > Passeriformes > Sturnidae > Acridotheres > Acridotheres tristis. The sequence goes on from CM072898.1 coordinate 14,036,159, forward strand.
CTTATCCCATCTGAGTACCTGCTTAAGCTTCTCCACTTCACTATAGGTTTCAGCTGCATTCTACCTTGCTAACACTGTTTTAATCTACTTAACTTTTCTGAGCAGTTGCAGTCTTTTTTTGGGTGAATCTTGGATCACAGTTCCCCTTAATCAATGTCTCCTTTCTCTTGAGATTGGTGCTCAGACCAGCAGTAGAAGCACTATGGTCCTTACGGAGAGATGAGCTGATAAGGTAGAATGCTAAAGACCAAACAAAAAATGGAACTGTTCTGTCTTGATAGGCTGAAATCTGCTGGACTCAGCAAAAAGAGGGTTTGAGGAGTGGAAGTGAGTGCATGTATTGCTACTTAGCTTTTCTGGTAAGGATTAGAGAGTGGAGCAGCAAATTTGAATTAACAATGTGTTGATCCCCATAGTAGGGGAAGTACTGCATTGCTTGTTTGGTTTGTTTGTTTTGGTCCAGCTTCACCTTTTTGCTTTTTTAAGGCCTTTAGGAAAAGGAAGGATTGTAGATATGCTCATGGGTGCTGGGTGTTTTGTGTTACATTTTCTTGCTTCAGAACAGCAGCTCCCAGGCTGCTGCCTGGACACCTTCACATGGAGGGCTGGTCCTGGTACCTGAGAGAGCTCTGACTCCAGAGGGCGAAGTATCTTCTCTTTTGGCTGAGGCTACCAGCTCAGTGTCATTACAAATAAGTTTATTTTGATAGAATATGTGAATGAACTTCGGTCGCTGCTGTCAGCAGAGCTGGCTAAATATATCAGGAAGGAAATGTCTGTTCTCCCCCTTCCTTCCCAGTTGATCCTTAACCCTTAATTCACAGCACTCTCGCTAAAGTGGGAGTCAGTATGGACCCAAAGAAGGAAACTGAGAAGAAATTGCCCATGAAGTCAGTGGAAAACAAGAACAAATTTTCTCAGGCAAAGCTGTTGGCAGGAGCTGTGAAACACAGAAGGTTAGTTTCACACCTCTATAAATTCATGAGGAACGGAACCCAGTTAGCAGTGTAAAGGGAGACAGGCCAAAACTGCCTCCAGAGAGTGAGGTGTAAACCTTAGCCCTAAAGAAAAAAGGGGGAAGGTATAAGAAAAGACCAGTCTTGTTGCTATAGGCTCTCACAAACTGTGGGGAAAAACATGAAGCAAATCAAATAGATAAGTGTGTGTAAAGCAAGTGGGTAGGATCTTCATTTTAGAGTGCCAAGCTTGGGCAATCCTGCTTGGGGTTCGAGGAAATCTGTTTTATGTCTCTGTTTGTAGATACCAGTGTCACCTCAGGAATGGAATTTCATTCAGGTTGCCTAATTTATCAGCCAATTTTACCTGTGTTTAAAATGGATTGTTTTAATTGCTGCTGAGGACAGCATGGGGGAAACAAGGTTACAGGAGAGGAGCTTTGTGTACCAGTTTGGTCCTGAGGTTATCAGAGAAACGTCCTGTGTTCTCAGTGATTTGCACTGATACATCAACACCCTTTCCATCCCAGGGAGGTGACAACTGTGTCTGTGATGTGTTTGCTGCTTTGATCTTGGCCTGCAAACACAGCTGCTGGTGTGCTACAGGTTATGGAGAAACCAGGCATGTGGGACCAGACTTATTTCCCACAAATGGATCATCCAATACTTAAGATGATTACTGACATCTCAAAATTCAGTGTGTTCAAATCGTCTCAGAGAATGTGAGATTATTTTAGAAGCTTGTCTTGTAGGGTGATGTTTAGCTCCCAGCACAGCAGTTAATTGCATGTCTGAAAACTGAAGTAAGCACTTCCACCAGCTAATGTCTATGGGGTTGGGTAATAGTTTGGGTTTTGGGAAGGCAGAAAAGAAAAACCCTGAGCTGATAACAAGCAGCCAATAATGTTGTTTTTGTCTTGTAACTAATAGTACTTAACTCAGTAGGATGTAGAAAAGGAGCTGGCATGTGCTTAATGGTACTTCTAAAGTCTGCAGATGGCTTCTGTATAAAGAGAGCATCTTAACTGACATGTCAGTGCCATTGCAGACTTGCTTTGCAGTCTTCTATTTTTGCCATCTTATCTTTTATTGCAAAGTGGTCCAGAGCAAGTGTAGTGTGAGCTCAACATCTGCTCCCTGAGCTTTGTAATTTCCTGTAAAGGATGTATTACTATTAAAAGCTCTCTGCACAGAATAACCTTTCATCTGTACTGCATGTTCTGATAGGGACCAAAAAGAGTTAATGCATAATAATGCTCATGCTTCATCAGTTCATTACTGCTGAATCTGGAAAGCATTTGTTTATGTGGATGCCTCAGAATTGGGAGCATGCATGGAGGGGGAAATGTGAGCAGTGACAGTGGAGAGCTATAGAAGCTCTGGAGAGCCAGAAGTCCAAGTCATGCTCCTTACTCCCAATGCCACTTTGGACCCAGAAAGGACCTTTCTGGACACTGCAGCTCTGTGAATTGCTGTAAGACTGTCTGGGCTTCCTGGGTGCAAGATTTCCAAATGTTTTAGGATTCCAGATGCTTGAAGGAGGGGAAGGAAGCCCTGCAAGGGAAAAGCCATGGATTGTTGGCACCAGCAAGCATGGTAATCATACACATGTGCAAGGCTGTGGTCATGTGGGTATCTGAAGCTCAGGTAGTCATTCCCTGTTTCCTGTGGGGCACATCCTGCTGAATAGGCAGCTCTAGGTTGCTGTTTGACTTGAACTTTAAGAGGTGTGTTCCTTTCCCAGGTTAACAAGTGATACTTGCAGGTGTTGAAGCTTCCTTGGATCCTGAATGTTCCCCAAGGAGCCTTAGCTAATGGCAGTTGGAAGTGGTGATGGTCATCAAGGGACCCTGCTGGCTTTTGCTGTAGCTTTTGAGGCAAAGATGTAGCAATGACTTCACAGTAATTAAGTGGTTGCTCATGAAGAACAAGACTCTTTCTCATTTTTTCCACAGTTCAGATAGTGGTAACAGTGTGAAGAGGTTGAAACTAGACACTGACCACGACGAAAAGAATCAAGGTATGTCCCAACTGCTGCATGTGAGAAGCTGTGTGTCTGTCACTGACCAGCAACTGAGTTCGGGTTAAATCTCATAGAGGCTTTGCTTTTGTGTTCCTTCACTGGACAAACCAGCATGGTCATTGGTTGGCACATTCTCTTTTAAAGCAGTAGAAATGGTAAGTGTGGGTGCTGACAGCCTTCATGGAAAACAGAGCTGCAGGGAATCTGCAGGTTATCAAGATGTCCCCTGCCCAAACCAGTCCTGACAGATGTTTGTCTAAGGAGCTCTTAAGTCTCCACACACAGAGACTGTCTTCCTTCAAGAAGTTTATTAATCTGAAAGAGTTTAACCTGATAACTAATGGAATTGTCCTTAGGTGCATTTCAAGCCTAATGCTTGTTCTGTGGGCAGGAGACATGGAGAACAGATCATTCCCTTCCTCTTCACAGCAGCATTGCATGATATTTGTATACATCCACTTCAGCTTTATGCTCTGAGGTGATTCAGTCCATCCTGAAATCAATTTGTTTCAGAAAATTGTGGGGAACTAGAAGAAGAATTAAGTTGTGTTAAAGCTTTAGCTGTCAGGGCTGCAATTGACTTGCTGTCAAGATACTCTGACACAAATCGGGTGAGCTGCAGTTGTGTAACGACAACCCAAGGCGCTTCCTGAATCTCCTTCTGTTCAGTAAAGTTTCAGAACAGCAGAAATAATTAATTAGCCATGGAAGATGGGTGATGTTGACTTGCAGAATGATGGAATAAAACTTTTTCTCAACTATGCTGTTATATTGCAAAAAAAATACTCAATTACTCAAAGCAGAAACATTTATTTAGTGGGTTTGGTACATGACAAGCATCAAACTGACAACTTTAGAATAAAAAATCTGTAATGCCAGCATAGAGCTGGGCTTAAACTAGTGATAGAAGAAAAAAATCCCCTGAGGTAGCAAGTCTTCCCTGTCAGAATAGCTTTATTACAGCATAAAGCTGCCTTATGCTTTAATTAAATCCTGAAATCATCCTCTGCTTATGTGGCAAAAGCAGGTGAGTGACACGTGGCGGTTCCTGGGCTGATTGAAAGCCCCTTCCTGCACTCGAGTTTTTGACAGAGGTTTCTCTCTTCCAGAAAAACCCTCCTGTGTTCCCCTGGGGAGCAGCTCAGTGGGAGGCTCCACAGTGCACTGTCCCTCAGCAGCCGTGTGCATTGGGATCCTGCCTGGCCTGGGCGCCTACTCGGGGAGCAGCGACTCGGAGTCCAGCTCGGACAGCGAAGGCACCATCAATTCCACTGGCAAGATTGTCTCTTCTGTCTTTCGTGGCAACAGTTTCTTTGATGGTCCATAACAAAATCCCTCCGTGAGTAATGTAGTGCAGAATATCTTCCAAAGCTCTGATGGATGCTTGTTGCATCCTTCTGCCCCAAATATAATCTTTCTAGCTAACTTCTCAACTGTAATACACTCAGATACTCCTAAAGTAACTCATTATTCCCCACCCCCCAACTTTCCATTTCTGGGGTGCATTTCTGAGCCTGGAAGAAAAGCTGCTATCCTAAAGCAGAAGGCACTCCTAACCGTGTCACAAAGGTCTGAGGGTATGGAGGAGAGAGCTTTATCTTTTACAATTCTTATGGAAAGAATTATGTTGATTTAAGAAGTTTATACAAGACTTACAGGCAAAAAATAATCACTTGAAGCAGTGAAGTCTTGTAGAAGCAGCCATGTGTTCTGTTTTAAAATGTCATTTTTATTCTGTATTTGAAAAATGGGGGCAGAACCAAATTTGAGCAGATGGTGAAGTGTAGATTGCCATGACACTGTAAAGAAGTTTTAGTGTTACATGATTAAAGACGTTCTGAATGCATTTTTTTATCTCTGCCTGTGCCATTCATAATTGTTCTCATTCCATTAATCAATTTCTGCTCTACCCAATCAGCCCTTCACTCAAACCACCATCCACAAGATGTGTAGGTCAGTTTCCCACAGAAGCAGAGGTGCTGATGGAAAACTTGGTCTGGGTGAGTTCACAGGAACTGCAGTTGGCTTTTCTGCTCCAAGGCTGTTGCACCAGCACTGGGACTTGACAAGTCATGCAGCTTTTCAGCAGCAGTGTCCTGAAGGGCATAAATCCAGGGCAGGTGGGACTCCCCTGTTCAGCCAAACTCCTTTGTACAGAGGCTGGAGAATTCCAGAAGTAGGGCTGAGGGCCCATCCTTTTAATCTCAGTGTGCTGATGGGAGTTTGGAGAGTTGGAACAGCTGAGCTGGGCTGCTCAGGGGTGGAAGTGTCTTTGTGCAGTCCTGCTCTGTGTACTACCCTTGTGAGATAGCAGCTGGTCAGCGTGTGCCAAAGGGCACTTACCTGGAGGTGACACTGAGGGACTTGTGAGGGAGCAGCTGGGCTAAAAGCACAGAAAACAAGGCCTGTAATGGATTCATGCCTTAGCTTGAGTGTTGAATTTTCCAAAGGAAATGGGGAGAGCTGTGCTCACAATGAAGCTATCCTTAGCCAAATACCCTTTCTGTTTGCACAGCCCTGTTCCACAGTCAGATCCTTACAAACACACTGCAATTCCTCCCCTATTCTGGGCTGCCTGGCACCTCCTGTGTTTGCTCCAGAGTTGCTCCTGCCTCTTTAGCTACTGTAATTATAGCACTTTCAGGTGGAGAATAAGTAGCAGCCTCCCTAATGCTTTGCTTTTGATGACTTTCATCTTACTGAGCTATGGAATGAAATGGAAGTGGTGCACAAAAAAAAAAAAAGGATTTTTTTTTTATTAAAGTTGCTTGGGCAAGAGCCTCAAGGAGTTGGTGTAAGAGCTGCTGATGTTCTTCCCTGGCATTAAACTAGATCAATAATCTGACTGTAGAGTCAGAACAGCCTGGCCCAGCTGTCAGCATGCTGGGGCCATTTTCCTGGGTGGTATCTTGCACAGCTGCAGTCAAAATGCCTGATTCAGACAGAAATTTATAGTGGGAGTTTCCAGCCAATTGTGGCAAATACAGTGGTGGGCTGCAGGTGAGATGGTGTGTATATTATGGTGTGTATATGGGGCTATGCAAGGCCAGGAGGAGACATAATCCAGGAAAAGCAGATGTGAGGGCCCTCTGCCTTTCTCCTGTTCCTAGAAGAATGGAATAGGACACTTGGGGAATGCCTTTGAGTCTGAGTCAGCTCTGCTGTTCTCAGGGCCTAGCCTGTGTAAACAAACTGCAGAGCTGTTCCAGCTCCTCACTCCATCCCTTGGTCCCTTTTACCTTTGTACATCAGAAACCACCTGACATTAAAACACTCCAGTGCCCTGGGAGACGTGCTGGGAAGTGCAGAGTGCATGGGATGGAGGATAAATCAGACCTGAAAAGGGCAGCTGTGGAAGTAACCTTGCCCCAGGCTGCCAAAGCTGGGGACTAAGAGCTGGCTTTAGCTGGCTCCAGCAGCTCTCATTCACTGGTGGATTTAGATTTTTTTTTGTTGTTATTTTTAAGAAAAAAACATGAAGCATAGTGTGTGCTTCATCCCCTCCCCAGGGACAGCTCAATAAACCACTTGTTGTCTGTGCTAGTTGTTAAAGCTTCAGCGAAGTGTTAAAAAAAACCCAACAAACCCCCACAAACACTCTACTAGCAGAAGAGCTTACAAGCTCCTGCAGCTGCGTGTGAGGTTCTCTTATGGAAATTTAAAAAAAAAAAAAAAAAAAAGTTTTTCCAAAGCCGCAGACTTCGATCTGGAAGCTGAGCTGGATACAGCATTATTTTTAAACAAGCCACCCTTCAAAGGCTGCTTCTCCCTTTGGAAAAGGTTGTTTATTTTCCCTTCCAGAAGGTTTTGCAAGGCAAATGTTTCTCGGAGCAGTCCCACGTCTCCCAAGGGATGGGGTCTCACCCAGCGCTGTGCTTGGAGCCGACTCACTGTGTGCAGCTGTGTGCTGGTGACTCGGTGGCAGCAGTGACAGCCACAGGGTTGCTGGCAGAGAGCACAACCAGTAGCACATGCCTGTGCAGAAAGGACTACAGGCTTTATATAGGGACAGCGACCTCCCACCTCAAAAGCTTCCATTAATGGGGAGGAGACTCGAGTCAATTCTGCTTGAGTTTGGAGTAGGGCTGGTGATCCCTGCCGGATATTCAACATCATACTCAGCTTCAAAAGACCTTAATCTAGTTAGGAACAGCATAAAGCAGCAATTAGCACATTGCTGATGAGCAGCTCAAAGGAGCTGCTGGAGAGCAGGATTTCATTACCCAGCCCATCTCATCCCAGACAGCAGGGAGCTTTTGTTACTCAGACTTGGAAAATTCTGGAGTTGAAGCAGCAGTGAACCATGAAACTCCCTTTGATGGCTTGTTGTGGGGTCACTAGGGTTTTTCCCAAGCACACAGACTCAGCTCAGGCAGGCATTAGGATATCCACCTTCATTAAATCTCCCTCTGGGATGCTGCCATTGACAGTGTGGGGCTGATCCTGGGCCACAGCCAGCAGGACCAGGACAGCCCTGTCAGGGTGACTCCAAACACCCAGCACTGCTGACAGCGTAAGCTGCTCCCACACCTTCCCATCCAGGAGACTTGTTTTAAATGTCCAAGTTTCTTTATTAACCTGAGTATAACAAATATAACATGTACACAGTATAAAAATGAACACAGAACCTGACAGGTGTACAGGTACAACACAAATACATGAACTATACAACGACCAGCTCATTGAATGATAATAATATATTAAGCATTTCATTGCTTGGAAAAAGCAAGTTTTGATCATAAAAATTGTATCCTGTACCACTGAAATTATACAAAGTACATTCAATACTGAAAAGTGACTCAACGGAGCAGGACCAAGGCATGGCCTGGCTGCTTAGAGTTACCTTGGGCCAAGACTGTACAAAATGAATCCAGACACTTTGCTGGGATGAGTCTTAAGAACTTAGCAATTAAATTAAGAAGTACAAAGTGTTTCAGGGAGGGTATTCTTCTCTTGAAAAGCATGTGGAACGTGCTTTTGGCAGGACCAACAGGCTTCGGCAGCATGCAGAGGGTGCAGCCTGGCACAGCTCTACGCGGGCTCCGAGTTGATGGGTGGCAAGTTTTGGTGCTTGAAGTACTGCACGACTTGCTGGGGCAGCTCTGCCAGCACAGCTTTGGCCAGGGTCTCCTTGGGGACCTGTGAGCCAAAGGGAACCAACACCAGTGTTAGGACAGTGACACGGGACCAACTGAGCAAACGTGGCTGGGCTGTCCCCAGCTCCAGATCTTGGCATTTCATTTAATGCACCCTAGAGTCTCTTGATAGCCAGCATTTTATACACCTGGGATTATTATATTATACTACCCTTCCTTCCAGGAGAGAATCCACTGGTACAGAGGAATAAAACATCCTGGGTAGGTCAGAAAAAACAGGTATGAGTACCAGGAGGTGAAATAGAAAGACACTGATTAATTGCAAAAAAGGGGAAGATAAGCACAAGCTCCATCCTTTGGAATCAATGCTGTGCCAGCAACAGCCTCTGTCCCAGAGTTGTCTCCTGGATGATTGCAATGGACCTATCCCACAGAGGGGATGTGCAGGGCCAGTGCCACCACTGCCCCTTCCTACAAGGGATCAGGGAGCATGGGGCTCCTTCTCAGGACAATTCAGCATGAAACCTTTGGTGTGTGGTACGTCAGGGGTGCTGGATGAGGACTGAGTGGGACTCACCAAAACCATCACAGGACTGTGGTGAGGGACATGAGGAACCAGGAACCCAGATCCTGCTCTGAGTCACTGGTTTTTGCTCGCACCTGTCTGACAATGGCAGAGAATCATGGCATGCTCAGGTGGAGCCCACTAGAGCTGCAGAGCAGTTACCCCTCCCTGCCCCTGCCTGCAGTGCTGATTTATGTGATCCATGCTGGAGCATCCCTGAGGCTAAGACAGAGCAAGACAGGCAGGCACCTCTTGCCTCTGCCTGCCTCTACCATGGAAGTTGTTCCACTTCCAGGGTGATTCCAGGTCCGACACCCCCTTTCCCCTGTGAGCACCTCCCCTGCCCTCGCTCACGTTGCGGAAGTTGCGGAAGGGCACGAACTGGACGATGTCACGCACGGCCTCCTCGCCGGTGTGCGAGTGCAGCACCCGGCTGTCCCCGTCCAGGAACTCCATGGCAGCAAAGTCAGCGTTGCCCACGCCCACGATGATGATGGACATGGGCAGCTTGGACGCCTGCACCACGGCGTGCCTCGTCTCGTCCATGTCGCTGATCACCCCGTCCGTGATGATGAGGAGGATGAAGTATTGCTGTGGAGGGGAGGGCACAGGGTCAGACCCAGTGGGATGGATGCCAGTACACTCTCACTCTGCAGCCAGGGATCGCTCTGCATGTCTCCTGGGTTATTTGGGGGTGAGGTTCCCAAATTTCCACCATTTCCCAGGACAGCTGGCGTCATGCCCTTTAGCAGAATCCAGAAATTCAGGTGTTCCTATTCCCCCTGGTTTTTGAAAGTTCTTAAACAACAAACCGGCTCTCACGCCAAAATATTTTTCTGAATTACTGATTTGCTGTACTTAATGCAAAAAACCCAACTTCTAAACTGTACAGGATCTCTGTCAGGGCCAGGAGGAATTCAGGGTTGGGACATAAGCCCAGCTGGGGGATGAAATCTCCCTCTGCCTGCACACAGTGGGGTGTGTTTTGGGGTGCTCCCCATCAACATCTCCCTGCTCTGATGGGGAGCATCTCCTATACTGCACTGCCAGGCTGTGGGGCCATCCTGTGATCAGGGCTTGTCCATCTCCTGTACAAAACCATGAGTATGGCACACACTGAGGGGGATGCAGAGGATATCAGCAAGCTGGGGAATGAGAGAGCAGCAGCATTAGAAATTGCTCCCCTTCCCTTGGGAAAAGGAGGGCACCAGGGCCAGTCCTGCAGAGCTGGGGAAGGAAGGACACACAAAGAAGTGGACAGATGGCCCTGCTGGACTCAGCTCAGCAAACCTGGAGCATGTGGACCCCCCAAAAATCCCATCTCCTCTGTCTCCAGGGAAAGTAATGACTCAATTTTGGCACATTACAGAGCTTGTGCGTGCTGGAGAAATGACGAAAACAAGCACTTAAGACCATCAAAGCCCTTTGTTCCTCTCCTCATTCTTTCCATTTCCTCTGAAAACCGCTAGTGCAGCATCCTGGACAAGCAAAGGAAGGAATACTGCCCCAAGCCTGTTTTTCTGGTCCTCCTCCAGTCCACATCTCCTGAAACCTTCCCTAAGCTTCATCCACTCTTGATGATCTGCAGTGCTAAACTCCAAGAACTAATAAAGCTGGGTAGAGCTTAAACACAACCCGAGGACACACATGAGGAGATTTTCCCAAGCCAGACCCTTCCCCACTCCAGCTCCTTTTGATGCATTAATCCTGCCTGCACAGCACTGTCCAGGGTTTTTATTTAAATATGAACTTTTGAGAGCAAATCGTGGTGAAACATAAGTCTGCAGAGCAGGACTGCAACATCTGAGTCTGGAGGACAAGACTAAACTTCAGGAGAGGACCTGCACTGGTCACAACTGGAAGCAGGACTTGGATCTCGCCCCATCTGGGAACCAGTATGGGTGGAAGAGTAAAAAGCCTTGAGGGGAGCAGCTGATAATGACTTTAAGTTGATTCTCCCTTTCCCTGCCTGGCCTCTCTACTGGAAACATGGAAAGGGTTATTTCCCTTTGTTCCCTTTTTTCTGTGAAATCTGTAACAGGATCTGAGAAAAATGCTGGAAAGTATGCAGGAAAAGGGGTGGGGAGGCAGAGCTTGCCAAATGTTTATCACAACATATTTCAGAGGTCAAAAGAAGTAAGAGCTGATGCTAGGGATCAGTTTCAAAGCCCAGGGGCTGTGTAGGGATTATGAGCATCACTGTAAGCAAGGGGCCAGGGGGCACTGCTGGAGAGCATCAGTGGGAGATTCCCCAAGGAGCAGCAACAATTTTGGTGGTGTCAGTAAATGACAGCAGGACAGGAGTGCTGGTTCCAGCTGCAGAACCCAGCCAGGGTGGCACCTCTGCCAAGCCACAATCAGAGCTACTGGTGCACAAGGACCAGACTGGGGGATCTATTACACCAACCCAGCAGCACCTGCCTCCTTTCTCCTGTGGCTGATCTCTGCATCCCCGTGGGCTCCTGGGATGATTCCTGATCCATTTGTTAATGATATCAGCAATTAGGCTCAGGCGGGTGAGCAGGACTTGGAGGCATTAGGCAGCATTGACCAGCATGAGGTGAGAAAAGGGATGGTTTGGATGCAGGGATCCTGCTGGAAAGGTGAGTTTTAATTCCCCAAAGCTTATTAATCCTTCCCCAAGAGTCAAATGGTGTATCACCCCTCTGTCCCTCCCCCAGACCCAGGATGTTTTAGTCTCCCATCCCTTAAGAGCTGAGGGCTGTGTGTGTGATCTATGTTGCTATGGAAAAACTACGAGGTTTTTTGGTTTTATTTGAAATGCTGGGAGCAATCGAGAGGGGAGGAAGAGGAGGGCAGGTCCAGGCAGCAACTGAAGCCATCAGCACCAGGAGTGGCTTTGATGCACGAGCATGAAGATGGGAGGGAAGAGAAGACCCCGGGGGAGTGAGATCCCTCATCAATAACGCTTTGTGCTGCCGAAAAACCACGAGCCAAGCCAGGCTTGCCTCTGACGGCACTATTAGTGCCCATTATTTAAAATCTCCCTTGATTAAACTATTAGTGCCAGCAAAGGGGTGCAATTTGCATACGATTAGCGCCTCTGTTCAGTGCTGAGCCCGTGGGCTCTCCCTCCCCCACTGACAGCGACACGGAAAACGAAAAAATGCGGAGCGACCTGGATCTGTGCTGAATTAAACCAAATTCAGTATTTCCTTATGCCTGGAGCTGGGAAGAGCAACAGCACTCACAGCAAGGCTGGAAAAGGTCCTCGTGGGGAATAGGTTTTAGTTGTGATCCTGCTTTGCTCCAGGCAGCAATCAGGGAAACTTTTACTCCAACATCTCCTGCCATGCAACTTCTGATGCCTGAATTGAGCTGTTTTGGCCAGCAAAAGCCAGGGGCCAGATCTGCCATCCTCCATGGGCACCTGCTGCCACAGGGACCCAAGGGAGATCTATCTTGCAGACTTCAGATGCTCTTCACACCCCTGAGAGGACACTTTGGTCACCACTGACAAGGCTGGACCAACAGAGAAGGGAAAGACACAAAAGCCAGCTGAGGCTTTGTGATGCCCTGCCCAAAGCCATCAGGACTGCCATCACGTCAAGGAATTTTGTGGACTTACCGATGCAGTTTCCTGTTGGGTGGCTTGAGCTGCAAAACGAGCCACGTGGTTGATAATGGGGGAGAAGTTGGTGGGTCCGTAGAAGCGGATGTGGGGTAGGCAGGCAGAGTATGCTTGGACAATGCCTTCCACACCTTCAGGGAAAGCAGAGAAACCAGGCATTACAGACTGTCACAACTCAGGACCACAGCAAGCCCAGTTAGGATTCATTAGCTCATGCTGTCATGGAGCTGAAGTCAGATCTATTCCCCCCACTTCCTACCCAACGCATCCAGATCTACAAGTTTCTTCCACCTCAAATTTCTGAATATACAAACTTTTCTCTTCAGTCACTTTGCAGTGACTTCTGTGGTAGGGAAGACCTTGTAGTGCCCACAGTCAGTGAAGGCATTCCTTGGGATTGTGAAAAAAAACTCAGATCAGTCAAGAAGGAGGAGCAAAAAGAAAAGTAACTCCTGGTCTTTGACCATACCCAAAAAACAGAGAGAAGGTCCACTGTAGCCCTTACCACTTAGGATTTGAGCAGTCCTTCAGCCATCACATCATGAGCAGCTATCAGCTGCTAAACAGAGCATTAAGTCTGAACTCCCCATCTGCTAAACAGGCCTTGTGTTTCTTGCAGCCTTGCTGGGAGAGCAGACGGCTGGTAGGACACACCAGACAGCAGAGCGAAGGCGGATTTTACACAGTCTGAATCCAGTTGCATCTTACCCTGGGCCTTCCTACACACCCCCAAATTTTCTGTGCTTTCCTCCGAGTGTGCCTTTAGCATGTGCTCTACTTCACCATCCATGTCTGCTCTGAACATGCCTTGAAAAAGCCCCATGGTCATAGAATCGTGGAATGATTCAAGTTGGAAGGGACCTTAGAGATCATCCAGCACCAACCATGCTGACACAGTGGTGATGCCACCCTCCAGATCAGGCTGCTCAGGGCCCCATCCAACCTGGCCTTGAACACATCCAAGGATGAAGGTGTTATTGAAGAAATGCAGAGGAAGGACAGAAGGCACTGAAGGCATCTAAGGAGTCCTAAAGGCCTGGTAGATGCTTACCTGAACAGAATGGATTCCTGGGGTTGAAATTAATGGCAAACTCATGGGATACCTGTGGAGAAGAAAAGACCCAAATTGATTTGGAGGGTTAGTGCAGGGCAGGCAGCTCACTAACAGTTTAGCTGATGCTGCAGGGCTGCTTTAGGTGTGATGCTCCCCTGGAGCAGAACCAGGTGGTCACAGTTATGGTCCATCCTGCTGGGCCAGTGACATTTCCCAGCCCTCTGCTACCAAACACCAAACCCAAACACGGTCAGGACTGAGCAGCACTGAGGATGAACCAGTTCCCCAGTGCCCCCATCATGGAGCCTTCTGAAATTATCACACCATACATTCTTCCACAGTTATCAAAGCAGGTCTGTCCATGTGGCTTCCCACTGGCTGCCCAGAGGGGAAGCAGGCAGAAGGGATGCTCTCAGCCAGTTGTGCTATCTCACCAGCCACTAGGAGAAATTACTTCATCCTGTTGCAGGCATTAAAGGGAAAAAATTCAAACTCATCACAGGGAGTCCCAGTCCTGGCAGCATCCCCATTCCCCATCTTTCTGCACAAGGATGATGCAGCAGGAGGGAAGAAGGCACAGAGTGAGCTGTGTTGAAGACCTGGTGTGGCATGTCAGGTACAACAGCAAACCAGCAGCTGATTAACTTCATCACCTGGGCCAGCAGGAGGGTGAAAGGCAGTGTGGGAGAGGAGACATGAAAGCTTGGGTGTGATGGACAGTGAGTGCCAGCACAGTCTGGGCTGGTTTTCATTGCCCATGAACACATCCTTCCACCACAGCACATCCAAGATCTTTCAGCTTTTCCACCACTCCTTTCAAGCTGAGGGAGATGGTCTTGCAAAAAAAGTCTTGTGGCAAGAGCAGACAGCCCTCACACCTTGATTCCTGGCCTGATGCACTGAATAGCAGTTGGTTTAAACCTGTCTCTGCCAGCAAAGAAAGCTCAGCAGCCCAGCTGCAACAGAGGGCTCCTGGCTTCCAGTAGGAACCTTTCCAGTGCTGGTGTGGGTCAACAGCCTGCTTGTGGAACAGCCACCAGATGTGTGGGGTTAGACATTGCTCACTCTGCTCCCAGCAATTCAGGCACTCTAAGAAGCAAACAGACTCTCAGGAGCATCAAGGATGTGCAACTGCCTCTTCCAGCACCTGTGAAAGTTGAAGGGCTGATTTGGGCTTTGAGGTCACCAGCTCAAGGACTCTGAAACAAAATGCTCCCACCCTGTTTGTGCCAGTGTTACAAAACAAGGATATTGTCTCCCTCTTGGAAGGGTGGAGGTTTGCTGAGCTTTTCAGCAAGGGAATTGCTTCAGGACACACATATTCCCAATGCTGGCAAAAACGAGTGTCCTCCAAAGCGCCGTCTGAAGCAGAGTCCTCCCGAGGCTGCAAACCCAACATGCGTCTGATTCAGACTTTCCAATTATGCTGGCATTGTGTCGAAAGCAGCAGAAACTGTTTTTACAAGAGGCTGTGGGGTGGGAAATAGCAACCAAACAAAAGTAAAGTCAACCAAAAATCTTCCCCATGCTGCAAAGCTGATGGGCTGCCTGACTGTTCGCTGGCCACAGCCTGCTCAGGTCTCTCCAGGGCTGCAGAGCACAACCAGGAACACTCACAGCCACCAGGTTAGAGACAGGCTGAATATATCACTGTGATTTGTGTACACCCCTTCTCACAGAAGCCTTGATTTTGGGCAATATACCCAAATTCAGTTGACTTGCAGTTGTAATGCGCTTGATTCTTTTTATGTTTTAGAAGATGTTCAAAATTCTGCCACAAGTATTTATAGACAAGGCAGGCAGAAATATTTCCATGTTTTGCTCTTCAAAAGAGGTGTTTCTCTTTCTTTTAAGAAGCAACGAAATGGTTTCAAGCTGCGTTCCTCACTGTCTACAGAGCAGAACCCCTACATGGCAAAAGTGTTGCAAAACCTCCTCTGGAGTTTTTATGAATTTTACATATATATTAAAATATATATCTATATATACATATCTGCTAAAAGAAAATCAGCAGGAGGGCTTCAAAATAACAAAAAAAATTAAAGGAAAGGATGTCATTCCCTATTCAGCTTGTACTTTGAAAACAGTTTCTGTGGAGTCCAGTTAAATGTACATGGAGCACCTACAGGTATCCCATTCCCCAGTAACTCACAGAGAGAAACTTTTAATCCACCCCAAAAGGTAAGACCAACCTCACAGAGGATTCTCTGCCACCCCCAGAAGGAATCCCACCCCTGCCATGACTCAGTTCCCCTACATATATATATATATATATATATATAAGTCAAAAGGGTGGAAAGCACTGATGGTTGCACATCAAGCTGCCAGCTTCCTTTGGCTGATCCCATCCCCCAAATCCAGGTGACCCGTGCACCTCCAACATTAAGAATCCCCCTCTCCACTGCTGCTTTGCCTTTGCTCATCCCCCAGAAACCACAACCCATCTGCTCCCCTCTCCTGTTCCCTCCTAGGAAACCACTCGAGGCTCTCGACAGAGCTGTTACACGCCAAGATGTTCTTTGACATTTCCAACGCGACTTTTGTGTGCAAAACATCTTGCACTGATGGGCGCCTGAGAAGCGTTGGGGGAGCCATGGCAACGGGAGCACAAAGCACCATTTATACCTCTTGTATCTCTTGGCAATCTTTCCTTGGGTCTGTGGGTCCCTGCTTCCTGTCCACCATCACACAGGGCACAGGTTTTCATGAAGACTTTGGGCTTTGAAATTACCCAACAAGCTTTGATTGCCAAAAAATCTTAAGCGAGTGAGTGGAGGCAGTGATGCTTAGAGAGAGCTGGGGAGAGATGAAGCCCCAAGCTGGAGTGGTGCAGGGAGATGCAGCAGGGATGGCCCCACTGATAACATGAGACAACTGATGGGTCATGGGGGACCTGTAGGCAGGGGCCAAACACCTGGGGAGGAAGAAGCTGCCCCCCATTGGGGTTTATTTGGGTTTAAAAACCATTCTGGGGAAAAACAAGGTGTTTTTTCTGGTAGCTTTTACAGAGCATCTCCAGGCCCACAGGAGGCTGCAGGAGGCACATGCAGAGCCCCCAGCCCTCATCCTCAACCCAGTACCCACCTCCAGTCTTGCCAGAGGGGCTGTTTCCAACCCAGCAGGGTCCTTCCCATGGGCACTGACTCACACACATGGGCAGCAGAACAGGATGCTCTCCATGGTGATCCCGAGCTGTGGACTTTCCATCCCTACTGCATTTGCCATTCCCATTCTTCTCCCCAAGTAATAAAGCAGCTGGCAGCAGCTGGCTCTTAGATCTTGGAAGCTTCCTACCTAGATTTTCCCAACAAAAGTGATAAAGTGACAGACCAGAGACATTTGCAGGCCAAGGAGGATGAATCAGCTCCAAAGTGCACATGGAGGGATCTCCTTCTGTGGCTGGCAAACAGCAAGAGCTCCCACTTGAGTCATATGAATTCTGGCTGCCAGGAGAGCAGAGAAAAGCACAAAAGAGCGGGCAGGACATCCCCAGCCCTGAGGGTTGGCAGTGATGAGCTTCCAGCCCAGTTCCCAGCTGCTCATGACTTACATGCCCTGCTGTGCTCAGCCCAGAGCACAGCTCTCCTCCCACAGAACACAAAGGGCTCGCTGAGATTCAACCCCAGTCTGAAGCTGGGAACGCCTCAAAACCAGTGAGCAGAAAGAAAATGCACATGAAGGGCGTGAGCAAAGAGCAGCCAAAAGGCCCAGCCAGTAATTAATGATGGTGGTGTCCCAGCACATTGTCTCAGCCGTGAGAAGATGCTCCCCATCTGCCAGCCAGGCTGCAGGAACAGCCCCATTCCCTGCCCTTCAGATGAGCAGGATGTGCAGCTCAGCCCTTGGAGGACCAGTGTCTAATCCTAACCAAAGATCAAGGTGGATTTTTGGGAAAGCTCCTCTGCTTCAGTCCTTGCAGGCTCTGCCTGTGCAACATCACATCAAGGCTCCCTAGCTCCCAGCCCCCTTCCAGAC
This sequence comes from Acridotheres tristis, assembly GCA_037013685.1. NCBI lineage: Eukaryota > Metazoa > Chordata > Aves > Passeriformes > Sturnidae > Acridotheres > Acridotheres tristis. The sequence goes on from CM072898.1 coordinate 14,053,420, forward strand.
TTAGCTGCCGTCTGACACATTCATCCAGAGGCCTTTTCCCTTTCCCAGAATTGTTCCTGCCTTCTGCCAGGAAAATGAATCAATGCTTGGCTCTGCCCATTAATGCCAGGGAGCTGCTGCTTTCATGCCAGTGCAGAATGAAGGAATGGGTTGATTATGCCCTGTCCCTGCCTTGTTGCCCACCCACACTGACACATCTCACTGGCTGAGATTCCACATCTGCCCACTCCCCCTCTCCCCAGCAGCTTTTCCCTGACCAAGCCCTGGCAGTTCTGCTCCTGGCCAGGCAATATCAGGACAAACCCATGTCAAACACTCAGGTGGCCACAGCACTTCACCTTCCAGTCTGGCGGGAGCTGGGCGCCGAATCCCAGAGCAGGAAACATCTTGTCCCTAAAGAGAAGGAGGAAAACATATGGGTGTAGTGACACACACAAAGCAGGCTTGCACAGATTTTCCCAAAACACACAGTGCTTTTAAATGGGAGATGAATAGAGAGAACAGATATTCCCCCTTGAATTTGATCTTTAGAGAAAAAAGAGTCCAGCTTTGCTCTGTTTCCCATAGAGACCAGGAGCATCCTCTTGCCCAAACACTTGCGTCTCCTGCAGGCATGTAACCCCGGAGATTTAAAAAAATGAACAATACATTTTGGCCACAAAAGGCGTCACAGTGAGAACAACAGGCTTCTGTTTTGCTTTCTCCATCAATGTCTGAGATTACATTTTTTTGGTATTTTCTCCACTCCTCAGGATGTCTGAGGAATGAGGCAATCTGGGGTCACAGACCTGACAGTAAACAACAGCAAGCCGAGGGCACCTGCCCCCGGCAGAGGATGCTCCACCTCTGCTAACGCTCCTTCTTCTCCACAGCAGCAACGGGGGGAGAGGAGAAAGCCTGTCCCAACCCTCTCCTCCTGCATCCTGATGTTTATGGTAAATAACACCCTTAAGGCATTATTTATACCTGAATCAAGGCAGATGCATCCCAGAAGCCTCTTGGGAAGCCAGGGAAACATCTGCAAAATGGGGTGGTGGCAGGAAGGGCACGGTGCTTACGAGTCATAGTCCTGGATGATCTGTCCTACAGCCCAGATGGCTGACAAGTACTCGTTTGTCCCCAAGGGGTTGATGTAGTGCAAAGAGGAGGGTTCTTGGGGGTTCCCATTGGAAGCTGTGAAGTCAATCCCAACCTGGGGAACAAGAGAGATGCACAAACCCATCCTCTGTTAGCAAATGCCACCAGAGACCTGGCCACCAAGACTCTATTGCACACACAGTTTCCCTCAAAGCCCAAACCTCAAACATTTGAAAAAGTTTAACAAAATCCATTTCTTCACCTTCCCTGTAAAAAGCTGATTAAATACTACATTAGGCAAAGTCATTCACTCTTACCTCTCCACTTTCATCAAAGAGCATCACATAAGGTGTCCCCAAGCAGCCCCTACTCCTGGAGCAAGCCACCACCACCTCCAGCTGAGGACTTTTGCTGCCCATCTCACAGGTGCACAGGAACCGAGTAGCCCCAGGGACACCAAGGCAGCCACAGCCATCTGGGTATTTGGATCTCAAGGTCTTTGACCAAAGAATTACAATCCTGAGCAGATCTTTCCCTGCAGGCAAGAAGACCTGCTCTCACCAGGCTTCCCCAGGGACCAATATATGCTGAGCTCTCAGGAGACTCTGTCAGGAAGGCACTCATTTTTCTCCCTACTAAATTAGGCTTTCTATTTAAAGGCATTTGTAGAAATGCCTATCTCAGACCCAGATAAATCTGGCCAGAAGAGGCGAGATGCTGAGCCACCCAATTTGACTGGGAAGGAAGAGTTGGGACGAGGCAAACAGGCAGCGTGACTGCACTCGACTTGTTTGCTTAGCAAAGAGGCAAAACCCAAAATAACTCCACTGGCTAAATTGAGCTCAGGGATTTTGCAGGAGATTTTGCTCCATAATGGGAGAGGATGAATGGCAGTTTAGCTGAGGAGGGACCTTGGCCTGGCTGGGGCATGAAGACATCACAGCCCAGGATGTGCCAGCACCTTGTGTCAGGGTGGCTGGTAAAATACACATGGCAGGACAAGGGAACGTGCTTTTAAACTGGAAAAGTGTGGGTTTGGATTGGAGATAAGAGAGAAACAATGAGGGTGGTGAGGCACAAGTTGTGCAGAGAAGCTGTGGCTGCCCCATCCCTGCAAGTGTTTAAGGCCAGGCTGGATGAAGCCCTGGGCAAGCTGGTCCAATGGAAGTGTCCCTGCCTATGGCAGGGGGGTGGAACCAGATGATCTTTGAAGGTCACTGCCAACCCAAAGCATCCTATGGTTCCATGAGGACCTAACTTCTTTGTCAAACAACTGTACAGCCTCACCACACCTGTGGTTCACCTCTGTAAGACCCCTGTGCCCAGCTCTGGCCAAGCCACCATGGCCAGAGAGCAAGAGGGAAACTGAGGCACGGGGTGGGGGCTCAGTGCAGTCAGACAGGCAGGGCCCTGCTCGTGCAAGAAATGTCATCAAGAGCATCACTTGGGCAATGTCTGAGAGGGACACAGCTGGTCTGCTGCCAACACGGGTACATGACTGGACCCAAAACCCTCTCTGTGGCTTCAGCCCTTCTCTCCCGAGCTCCTCCCTCGGTGGGGAGGACACCAGTGGCATTTCCAAACTGCAGGGGGGTTGTGCAGCATCCTCCTGCCAGCTCAGGTTTTTCTGAAGTGTTGCACCCTTTGGAAACACACCCTTTGGACCAAAGATGCCTTGGGAGGAGGAGGAGCCCTCCAATAACTAGCAGATCTTTAGATGGGGGGAAAATTTCTGCATTCAAACCTAATTCATGCAAGAGCTCTGTACTACCAATAAATTCAGTGATTTTCTCTTCTATTCACTCTCCAGCATCAAGACCAAAGCACACAGAGGCAGAACAGCACACAAAAAGCTCTCCCAATCATTGCTGTTCCTATGGCAACTCTTCCTCCTCCTCCTACTCTTCCCCCATCATGTTTTCAGATAAAACAACAAAATACAAACTGATCTAACTGCGAGTGCCTGCAGCTCTCTGGATACTGCACCAGGAAAGTTTGCAGAAATTGAAAAACCCACTTCTGCATTGTGGTGGTTTCACTCAGGATTGTCATGTTCTGACTTATTTACTCCTGACAAGCTGTGGTCCAGCTTGAAAGAAGGTGGAAATGTCAGTAAAAATGCAGAAATCCATCTCTAAAACATCCCAAAGCCTCCCATCTGGGTCCAGAATAAGGAGAACTTCCATAAAATAATGAGGGTGGTTAAAGCCTGAGATGGGAAGAGAAGTTGGTGACATTTTGTGAAGGATCAGAAGGTCTTTTTGAAAGCCTGGCCTTCGGCCAAAGTCCAGCCAGCTCCCTCCATGCTACTGATGTACCTCAGCATGCCCAGAACCCCCAAACCCACATGGTTTATCAGCAGAAGGGGCAGCTCCTCGCTGCCAGGAGAAGCCACCCCAAGCCGGTGCCAAACCTCACACAGAACCTCGCTCCCCAGCTCTGCCCCTTACACAGGTGTTACTATGACTGGGCAAAGAGAAGGAAAAGTCCTTACAGTAAACATCAGCTGGCAGCCTCCCAGGATGTAGTCCAGGAAGGAGAAATCTCTGGTTATCTGAAAGGAAAAAAAACAAAACCAGTGCTTCAGCAATTGTCATCGTTATTCAGGCTATGGAGGTCCTTGGAAACACAAGAGAGGCAGAAGGGATGGGGGGAGCTCGAGAGGACCCGAGTGAGGGCCTGAAGGAAACATCTCAGTAACATACTCACTTTGCAGGACTTGACAATGATGATCCCAGAATTCTTGTAATTCTTTTTCTTCTTTTGCTTTTTGGGGTTAATGCACTCTAGCTCGAGCTGTAACAGATGAGACAGACCCTGGTGTGAGAGCAGAGCTGGGCTGTGCCACGTGGCTGCAGATGCCACCAGCAGCATGTCCTGGGGTAGCCTCCCTCCAGTGCTGAAGAGGAAGATTTTCTTGCCAGACTATTGCAAATCCAGAGGAAAAACAGGCTCAATGCCTGCCTCTGGCACCACCACCTTGTGCAGTCCTAGACAAGGCACTTTCATGCCTTTGTGCCTCAGTTTCCCCAGACAGGACACTCAGTGCACCACACTTGGTGTTTTACACCCCCCCATGCCTCGGGCAAGATCTCCTGGCTGCAATCCTGGTGAAGACAGCAGAGCAAAGCCCTGCTAGCCAGGGGTCTTCACAACATTCCTTCAGTCAGGAGGCATCTGCCAAGGGTCCTGGCCAGCACTTCAGGGCAAAATGGGGACACCTCTGGCACAAATCTGGTGTTGAACTGGAAGGGAGCTGGCACTCCTGGGGACCAGGCTGCCCCTGCTGCAGATGCAGCCCCAGCAGCAAGTCACACCTCCCCTTCTGGCCCCCCAAACCACAGGACGCCCCCAAATTATGAGTGCAGCTTCAGACATCCCAGCAGAGCCTGACTGGCAGCAAAGTCTGCCTTAGCTCTCTCTAGCTCAGATGTTTTAGCTACAACCATAGCCTGGGTCACTCATGGTGCAAGTGGAAGGAGAAAAGAATTTAGACTTGGTTCTTCTAGCACAGATTGAGGGTACAAGTACCAAAGTCTATCACCAAACCTGAGGATCCCCTTCCTCATTCTTCCCCAAAAGCATGTCAGCACTTACTGGAGAGGCATCTTGGGCTTCACACAGCCTGGCCACTGAGGTCTGAAACTCCCCGATGAAGTCGTGTCCCCCATCACTGTCGTAGTCATAACACACCACCTGGGGTGGAAGGAGCACAAACCAGCCTCAGAAACAGGAACTATCTCCTGCAGCACCTGCTGAAGTCCCCAGCCTCTCCTGCTGGAGACCCCAAACAAGGAGTTTTTTGTTGTTTCAGTGGTTTGTTGCTTTGGGATTTGTTCATAAGCCAGCCGTGGGGGTTCAGATGTTTAACAGTCAATCCAGAGGCTGATCCCCACAATACAAGCCAAGGGCTCCCCGGTACCTTTATCAGCTTCTCCATATCTCCATCACACAGTGACACCAAAGGCACAGTGAAGGGCTTCCAGACAGGATCCAGAGTGTATTTGATCACCTGGAGGTGGGAGCAGAGGGATGCTGTCACAATGGGCACATCCACAGGTAGACATCAGGACAAAGCAGGGACACATCTCCAAGAGTGACCCTGAAGCAGCTCCCAGGCCAGGCAAGCTGTCTCAGCCCTCTCCTGCTTCCATAACTGAGACACGGCAGCTTCCCTTCTCAGGCTGCAGCACATGTGTGTTAAACAGGTTTGTTCTCATGTGTTGGGTGATTTATCCACCTCTGGGAGCAATTAGATAAACTGCCTGAGAGAACAGCTGTGGCACACTGGGCAGCACAGGCCAGCAGTGCCTGAGCACAGGCACAGCCACTCACTCCACAGCTCCCAGGCCAGCAGCTGCTATTAATGCCCTCTGCATCCCACTGCTTCCCCCTGCTCGGTGCTTACAGCCCCCCAGCACCCAAACACAGCCCAAATCCATCTGGGGTCTGACCACTGAGAGGATGGAGCAGCAAGATGCTGCAACCAGCCTTGGAAAGCCAAAACAGCCCTGGGCACATTAAGCTCTCTTGTCTCATCTGTGTAACATCTGCTGCCTGAGCTGCAGAAATATTAATTGATGCTTTTTGACATTTCCTGAGAGAATGCAATTGCTTAGTAGAAACCTAAGCAAAATGGAGCGGGCTCCAGGCACATGCTGTGTACATTGGAGGTGCCTGCAGGGCAGGCAAAGATCCCTTTTCACAAAGGTGTGGTGCTCACAAAGACAGATTCACGTGGATATTAAGAAAGTCAGGCAGCAAGTTAACCCTTCTCTGTGCAAGGCAAACACGGGGATATCTGGTGTGGAGAACCTTGGATCTCTGCAGCTGAGAACAGTCACAGACCCACGGCTGCTGCTGGGGGCAAACTGGGAGCTGCAAGGGACCCAGAACTGGCATCTTATGTGACAGCCAGGCTCTTACTGAGGGTGGGGGGAACCCTGACACTGCAGGAACAGTTTAGCTGAATTTGTAAACACCTCCTCCAGGAGCCTGGGAGAGCAGGGAGAGCCCACACATCCCAAGATGCTGCCCACAGGCTGCCAGGTCACCAGGGTGGGTGGGGAAGGATCCAGCGTTTCAGCTGAGCATTCACATTTGTGCTTAGACAACAAGCTGCAGTAGTGCTGTAATCCTGTCCTGTCAGACCTGCCCTGTCCATTGTGGCAGGAGAAATGCCAGCATCAGACTGAAAGCTGTTTATATTTCTGCACTGGAAGCTGCAAGAATAGAGAACTTAATTTCTTCATATCCAGCCTCAAAACACAAAGATGGTCCCAGTATCACAAAATGGTTTGGGTTAGAAGGGGCCTCAAGGATCATCCAGTTCCAATCCCCTGCCATGGGCAAGGACACCTTGCACTAGATCAGGTTGCTTCAAGACTCATCCAACCTGGCCTTGAACACTTCCAGGGATGGGTCACCCAATGTGGTCCCTCCCAGGGCAGCTGGATGCATTCAGGGTTGGTAAGGTGGAGGCTGCTGGAGCATCCATTACTTGAAAGAAAACTTGTCTAGACCTTGATGCAGTGAGACAGGACAATGGGCAACAACTCAGAGGAAATACCAGTGTAGACATCCCCACAAACCTGGCATGCTTGTAGAGATCCCAGCAATGGCTGGTGCACCTTCCCATGCCTCTTCCAGGAGGAAGGGCTGGAGGCCACTCCAACCTCCCACATCTGAGAAACATGGCTAGTTGAGTCAAAGCCCAGCTACACACACTGAATCATGAGGAAAAAAATAAGTAAGGTCCAAGGCTGCTCCCACAGAAATACAGGAGAAATACTAAGGTCGGTGTAAACTAAATATGCAGGGAAAGGTGTGTGGGAAAACACCAAAAAATAAACAGCAGAGCTGAGGTTATAAGGATGGCCTGTATTGGTACCACAGAACACAAGGTGCCATCCACATCCTGGTGCTCATGTGCATGTGGGTGTGTGAGCGAAGGAAATCCTCGTGGACTTCACACAGAAGTGGTAAAACCAAACATATGGAGAGACTTGGTAAATAAACACACTTCCTCCTTCCACCTGAGCTCCCCGTGTGTTTCATTACAGCAGTTTCCTGTGATGGTTCAATAGGCTCCTTAACCAGGCTTTGAGGGGACAAGAAAAGGGATGGAAAAAGAAGAGTGTGAGATGGGAGCTCTCTTCCTCTGCCATGGAAGCTGCTGAGAGTCCCCCCCACCCTCCAGTGATTCCCCCTCCTCTCTCTGCCAGCTGCCAGGAACTATGTGCAAACTAAAAAGAGCCTTGGAACAAGCTTTGAGGAGAAGGAAAAAAAGCAATTGAAAAGTGCTTATTAGTCCATTGTTAAAGCAAAAGCCAGCGATTTGCTCCCTGCCCATGCCGTGCCTGGTATTCCTAACAACACTGGCTTCAGCAGCTTGAGAATGTGACCAGAGGGAGCTCAGATCAAAAAACCACAGCAGGTAAAAATGAGGGAGAGGAGGGGTCAGCTGGCCCTGAGCAGACACACCAAGACCCCGGTATTGGCTGTGGCTCTGGCTCATGAGAGACACGAGGCTGAGTGCTCACCCGCTGGAACTGGAGGTGCCTGAACACCCAGCTTAGGTGAAGGTGTGGCAAAAGCTCATTTCAACCTTCCCCCACCTCGCACCACCTCTCTCCACCATCTCCCCAGGTCACAGCTCATCCTGATGCTCCTGCAAGTGGAGGGAGAGTGGTCCAGGGCTCAGTCTAAGCCCAGGATGAGACTAGACATTTTTATGGGCTTCAAGACCATCTCCCTTCTCTGCATGCTAGATGCAGCAGTGGGTAGCACAGAAAATTACTTGTATAGAAAACTATTTCAAGACTTTGCTGGCCTCAGTGAATCTTCACTGCTGGAGTCCAGGAGCCTCAACTGGACAGCAGGAAGTGAGTTGTAAGCTTTTGAAATCCCTGGATCCCACCCTGCTTTACAGGCAATGGATAACTCCACGAAGGGCAAGAGGAGCTGATGTGAGGATGGAGTATGGGGGTGTCTCAGCAGCTCAGGAGTTTTGCTCACCTCTGTTCTGTGAACCAGCATCCACTTCCCATCATCACCTGGTTTATAAAACTCCAAGAAGGGGTCTGACTTCCCAAAAAGGTCCTGGAGGGAGAAGAACAGGATGGGTTACATGGTGCTCTGCAAGCAGCAGAGGTCCAAGAGAGATGTTCCTGTGTCACTGCCAGCCCTGCAGACACTCTCCTGTCCTCATGGGGCCAAGTCAGGCACACTGGCAAACAGGCAGCACCCACAGGCAGTGTCCTGCCCTCCTCCCTGTCCTGGATGTGTGAATCCCTTGATTTCCCAGCACATTTTGCCGAGGCGGGTGTGTTGGCACCCCAGCGTGCGCCTGTACCCAAGAAGCTCTCTGGTCACAGATGCCATGGAAAACAACCCCAGCTGGGAGACAGCTGCCTTTGGGCTTGGAAAAACATCCAAACCCTCAAAGGAAAAACAGAGCTATGAAGTGCATGTCTTGGGGGAGAAAGGAAGAAAATCCACCCTCCCACACACAGCAGTAAAGCATAAGCAGAGGAAATCTTTAAGGAGCGAGCTGCCCTGGTGTTGACAGAGATCATGTAACACCCTCTGAGATATGCAGCCCTGAGTCAGTGTGTGCTGCCAGCGTCTCCTCAGATAATCCCCCGACAAAGGGCTGCTGCTTTCTGAGGAACATGTACACACACACCCCTGCTGGGAATCTGCACGGGGGCTGATGGCACCCGCAGCCCGGGAGGGGGGTGGCACCGACAGGGAAACTCCAGCTTTTCTAGGCAGAACTTCATTCCCATTCAGAAAAAAACAAGGAGCTGCTAACAAGAAACCAAGTCCCAAATATTCCAGACAATCCATTGAGAATCCAAGTTATTTCTGTTGGGTTTTCCTCCTAGAGCGAGGTGGGTGTCTGAATCCTTCAAAGAGCTGGAGGAACTTTTTATGGGTTTGAACAGGAACTTTTTGTGCTTCGGAGTGATGCAGTGGGGATGTCAGGGGCTGTGCATGGAGCAGGAGGAAACATGGACACTCCAGGATCTCCCGGCAGAAAATCCATCAACATTTCTATCTAAACCCTGTTTATGAAGCCAGCCAGGAAAGGAAATCACTGCAAAGTGTTTTGGCTTGGGGGAGCTACAACTTGCTTCAGTCGCAATTCTTCTGCAGAGAAACAGACCATGAAGGCTCACAGGGATCTCTCTGGTAAGATGAGGCGATTTGTTCCCTACCCTTTTCCACACATTTGTAGGACAGAAACAGAAGCCATTCCTTCTGCAGCATTACGGCCATAGCACAGCTCTGATCCTGCTCCCCCACCACCTGGACTTGGCACTTCCAGGCTTCACAGATGGATCAAAGAATCGGGGGTGGGTACCCAACCCTGCCTGTGCTGGCTTAACCTCCAACCCCAGGCAGCTTCATCAGCACCAGCCCAGCGTGGGCTCCGAGGGCAGCAGGGAGCTTTGGAGGATGCCTCCTGCCATCCCACCTGGATCAGCCTGGCTTGCAAGTCTGGTCAGCCTTGTTCTGTTCAAAGCAGGGTGGGAGATGCCTCCAAGCCACAAGATTGTGGGCTGCTATTTTAAAGCATCAAACCCACACACATCTCACCCCTGGAAACCTGGCAGGAGATGGAAACTGAGCAACCAAAGAAGTTCAGATCAGAAGATCAATCTGCAAATTGGTGCAAGAATCTAAATGACCCAAACTGGTTTTAACACACCACGGAGAAGGAGGGTGGAGCTGGCACTTCCAGCTCCCTAAATCACAGCTTCCAGCAGCAGTCCTGGCTCGCAGCACTTGCTGTCCCCCAGCCGTGCTGAAGCATCGCTGCCCTCCTGCTGTCCCCACCACAGACAGCTCTGAGCTTTCCGTGGCTGGTCCCAGGTGGAAATACCTCCTCTTCTGCAAGATATTTTGTCTTCCAGCAACTCTCCCAAGAGCTGATCTGACATAAGGTATAAGAGCCCCAGGCTGAATCTGCTGCTGACACGCTCCCACTTTGCAGCTTCAACATTGAAATCAGGTAGTGAGCTCAGGTGGAGGTCATGGACTTGTGATGGGGAGGAGGCCCTGCCTGCAGCCTCAAAGACATCCCAGCCCCAGGGCAGCCACGGCAGAAGGAGCTGCCTGGGGCTGAGCACAGCTCCAGGCTGGGTTTGTGGCACAGCTGCCAGTAAGGGATGATCACAGCTTCAGCTCGGTGTGTGCACTAAAGATGATCCCATGACCCCATCACAAAATCCTGTGAGATCCAGTCCCTTTCTATAATGTCTGAGCCTGTAGCTGTGCTCCCCAGCTCCGTGCTGTGTGGTACACGATGCTGTAACTCCCCAGGCTGCAACCTTAGCCTTGGTTTCCTTTTGTTTATTCAATTTTTCACTGTCTTTCCTAAGCTCACACAGGTTTTACCCAGCTCCCACAGTTGCATTTCAACCATAACTAGAAATGACCCAAAAATACTGTTTCCCATCCGACTTCCTTGTTCAAGGGCCATTTTAATTTGCATGAGGTGAACTTGAAAGTCCGTGAGCAGGACTTTGAGCACTGCAACTCTGCCCTGCAGCATAGGAATTGTCAAGGAAACCTTGTCAGTTCCTGGTGACAGCAGGTGGTCACTGAGCACAATCCTTCTGCACCTACAGATGAAATTGAGTTGTTTGTTATTTGTCACTTCTTAACTGGGGCACTTGGCTCCTTGCACTAGGCAAGGTAAGTAGAAGGGCAAGAAAACAGCCATTTCCAACAGGTGGGAAAAAACTTGGATAAACCAGACACCCACCGAGTTTTAACAATGGCACTGGATGAACTCCATCCTCTGCCCCAGGCTGCTTGCTTTACCCTGTTTTCAAAGAAACTGAGGGCCATCCTGCCAATAAAACCAGCTCTGGAGAGACTAGGAAGAAGGAAAAAATAATATTCCCATCGATTGCTTAGCAACAGGAGTGGCTCAAGAGGAATAGCTCTGGTTGCCTGGTAAATAAGGTCAGAAGACGCTGTTCAGAGAGGCTCACTGTTTCCTGTGCACCACATCCAAAGCAAAGCTCCTGTGTTACCTGCCTCTGTGAGATCCACAATTCCTTGGAAAAGACAGGCCCTACACTTTGATACAGAAGCAGATTTTTGCCTCATTTCCAGAGGGGCTGAAGGTGAGAAGCCAGGAGCTCTCAGCACATCTGAGATATGGAGTCAAGGGTCATCAAAATTTCCAGCTCTGTCAGGAGGCAATTCCAAACAGCTGCCACTGAGGCAGTAAATCTGAGACACACAAATCCTGTGCCACACAGAAGCCTTCCATCTCCAGATGTGTGATGAAGAAGAAATACCATGACAGAAGGGAAACTGAGGCACAGCCGTGCCCAGCAGCCAGGGGATCTCACCCAGTTTCACCCTGAAGTTTTCTCCAGTGGGACTTCTCTCTGTCACTGCTACACCCAAAGCAGAGATTTCTCTAGATCCTAAGGGCAGAAGTTAAACTTTGCATTCCCCAGCTCCACTCACCTTTTTATCCAGTTTTCTGCCAGCCATGTTCAGAGTAATCACTCTGTTATCCGAGAGCTCCTGGGCAGCTATCTGAAAGACAAGGAAAGGCTGCAATCATTCCCAACATAAAAAATTAAGCTTCTGGTAAAAATCTCAACCCCCTTCTCAGGTGTTATGCTGCACTTGATCTCATATGGCTTTTCTGCACCAGGGCTCACTCAGGACCTCCAAGGAGGAGAAGCCATAGGAATCCTTGCCAGCAAGATGTGCCACCAAAACAAACATCCCATCCCTTAGGGGAATGCTGGTGGAACCCAGGACTTGAGCCATGTCTCCAATGATCACCTGCTAAGGCAGCCCCAAGGATGAAGTTTCCATGATTGCTCCTGAGGGGCTGCAGCAAGCAGGAGCACAGCCCAGACCCCTTCAGTTTAAGAGACTTTATTCACACATGCTCCAGAAGGGCTTCAGCTGCCAACCCCCAGTGGGACAGTTTTGTCTGGAATATGGTCTAATCAGTCTCTTGGTATTTTAAAAGAATGTTTATAACAAAACCCCACATTTATTCACTTTTATTACAAGCCATTTTCTGAATCATTTGTCTTTTTTTTTCCTGCCCAAGCATCTGCTCCTCACCTCTCCTTCCTTTGATCTCTTGAGGTGGGCTGAGCTGTTCCCCAGCATTCCCAGCAGCATCCTCCCTCTCCCAGGGCAGGAGCCAGCACCAGAACAGCCAGGAGCACAGCATGGACATTGTCCTTGTGCTCAGTGTCCCAAGCATGGCTATTTGCTGGCTCTCACAAGGGGCTGTCCTGCACTGAAGTTAAGCAGTGTCATTACACCAAGGCTTTTAGAAAAACTTGCAGAACTCCAGAGGACAATTTCCTACAGAATAAGCAATCAGAGGGTGATTGGCACTTAGGAGAGCTGGGGAGTTGGCAGAGGTGAGGAGGCAGAGATGCAGCTTTTGCATCTGCCTGGGCAGCTGGCTGAGGGGATGAGCCACAGCTCCTGGACAACCTCCCAGTTGTTCCCATGGTGGACACAGCTCCTTGGCCCACAGAGGACCCAATCACTGCATATGAACCCCAGTTTTCCCCTCTGTTCCATACAGAAGTTCCCTATTGCCATGCCATGGAATTACTTTTCTCTCCCACCTAGTCCCTGGTGGGTGTAAGCAGTAACCAAATCCAGCAGGAGGAAGAGGAGCTGAAGGGAAGAGGATGAAATTTGCCCTTTCCTGAGCTCCACAAAAGCATTCCCAGTTGGAATCCAGCACTTAAGGGCTTGCTGTAGGCTATGTAAGAGCCAGGCTGTGCAGACAAGACAGGAATGTCCTTGTGCCACCCTGCCACAGGTTGCTGGTGGCATCTTCACTTGGCCAGCACGGACAAAAACAACATCCCTACCACTATGTCCAGCAGAGGTGTGCAGCAAGACTTTAAAATTGACTCCTACAAACACAGAGGTTTGCTTTGGGATCTTCTCTCTTCAAACCTAGGGACTCCCCCCACAGTCCCATCTATTCAGCCAAGGTTCTTCTGCTGCATTCACCTGAATGGCATCTCAGTTAGGAAAATGAGTAGTTGGGCAAAACTGAAGGGAATGAGGACAAGGAAGTCAGGCTTTGGCTCCAAACTCCCTGAAGCCTGCACCAAGCAGCAGGGAAAGGTGCCCACCACACACAGCACTGCTGTCACCACCTGGTCCAGGCCAGGACAAAAAAATCCAGATCAAGAAATCCCATCAGTTGTACAAAATGAAGCAGATGTCTCTGCCCCTTGGATGTTTAATGACACATTAGTGACAGAAGAGGACCTTCCTTTTCCTGAAGCATGTAAACTTTGAACTTGACTGGAAACTTTTCCAGCTCTTTCCAAGCAAGCATCAGATGGGATGTGGAGAGCCTTGGGAACGGCCCCACTTCTGAACCTCACTGCAGCCTTTCCTCTCCATTTAAAGACTAATGCAGCAATTAGGAGAGGAAAAGATCTTTCCCTAAAGCAAACAGCAAGGGAGATGCACCAGGTCCCAGGCTTTTAAACCTTTCCAGTGCTTTTAAACCTGACAGAAGTTTAACTCCTTGCTGGCCTTTCCTTCCAAAACTTTGCAGCCCAGCTGCACATCTCACAAAACCCATAACACAGCAGAGATCCAAAAATGACGGGAGCTGTGGCAGAACAGAAACACACCTAAATTTAATCTCTTCTTTTTAAAAAAGAACATTGCTAAAGAGATCCACAGCAGGAAGGCCACTGCCCGAAGGGGTCTGCATTAGAATCAGTGGCTGTTGCTATGAGAGTTGTTGCCATGGCACATCCTCATCCTACAAACAAAATCACCCATCCCTGGAAAAGGAACGAGCCCTCTTACCTGTCACTGCACCACAGAGCTCTGAGCAGGCGCCTTGTACCAAATAACAAACAACAGCAGCACAGATTTACTTTGTACTTCTCCAGGCTGAGGTATTTTTTATTTCTGACACTGAAGAAAAGTTGAAGACTCACAGTGCAAAGCACTGGGCAGACACTGAGCAATATTGTCCCTGTCCCAAATAAACTGTCCTCCAAACAGACCAAAGTGGCCAGAAAAAAACCCAAAAGAGCTAAAGGGAAAAAGAGATACACGCCAATCTCCTGGCCCCCTTGTGTGTCCTGCATTGCCCCCATCCACCTTTACACAGCCAGCAGTAACACAAAGGAGCAAACATACCGTTATCATCCCCTTCCCAGCCGGCTTGCCATTCCCCAGAAGGAGAGTCCGTGTTATTTTCTTGCTGGAGACAATCTAGAGAAGCCAAAGACAATAAAGCCATGATTGTACAAGTGATGAAAAGCAGACTCATAAGCAACTGATCATTGCTCATGTTGGTTAATTCAGATGAAGCATTTGCAAGAGTAGAAGAAAGGCACCAATATCCAGGGATGACTGTGAGAGTGGGAATATCACCACTGGCACCCCAGCCCTCGGGGTGCACTGTGCACAGAAGTGATGGAACAGGAGGCTGAACATCACTTCCCACTGAACCCTGGGATCAGTGGAGGAGGTCAGTGGGACCTCACACAGACACAGCTACTGCAGTTTGTTCCCAGCAAAATCAGCACTCCATCCCTCAAAGCCCATTTCACATACTTCTGCCATGACCCCTGCCAGCACCTTGACTGCAGGACGTGTTTCCATGAGTGGATCCTGATCACAAGCTGGATGCTCTCCCAGCATCATTCTGGACTCCCTGCACACGGTCAGCACCCCAAAGGCATGTTCTCCCCTTCGCTCTGGGTTTGTAACAGGATAGACAGAATAAACTGGGAGATGAATTAAAACCTTGAGAATTTTCTCAGCTCAGTGAGTTTCAGTCTCCTTCAGATCTGGAGAACCTGCAATTTTTCCTTATGAGGTGCAGATGGCCACATGGAGACCCAGCAATCTGCTGGAACTGCCTGTGCCCTGATCCCACATCCAATGGGTCTCCCTCGAGACTAGGTGAGCTTTAAAGGACGCTTTCAACCAAACCATTCTGGAATCCTGTGACTCTTGCAACTTTAAGGCAAAAACCCTTTCCATTTGTGAGGAGCCAGCCTAGTCCCCGTGCTTTTTATGCACAGCAATCACCAGATCTCAGCACACTGGGTACAGGCAGGACAAACCTCACAACCCTGGCTAGCAGAAACCATGGACACCCTCCAGCCTGGAGTCTGATCCCTGCTACATTTCCTTTGGCCACAGGTCATAAGAGGCCTGGGAATGATCCAGCTGTCCTTTAAAATCCTACTACAGACCTCACCAGCTGCACTAAGCAATCCAGCTAATCTGACAGCTCCCATGCAAAGTCAGAATTGAAAAGTCAGAGCCTCACTGCCAGTTGTTGCTGCCCACAGCTGCTCTCTGCTTCTGAGAGCTTATGGAAACATCTCACCAGGCCAATTCCAGCCACCAGGAAACCCACAGCAGGGTGGCTGAACCCACAAGCCCCCATCCACTTTGCTTCACCCCCTCGGTGTTTTTTTGTGATGCACACAGAACGAGAGGGAGACAGACACACACCCGGCTCCAAGTTAGATGAACAGGAAAGGAGAGCTTTATTTACATGAGATGTCTATTTATAGACATCTACCAATGACAGTGGATTGGACAATGTTGAAAGGATCTTTGACTCCAATTGTTACAATGTTAATTTCTTTTTCCTCCAAAGAGGAATGCAAACAATCCACTGTTTATCAGAAAGAGTATGTGAGAAAGTGTAACATGAATGTCTCAACATCAGAAGGCAAAAACTCAGAAGCAACCCCTCTCCTCACCCTTGCACAAGTGCCACCCCTCCAGTCCAGCTCTGCTCCACGGCTGGGCTGTGCTGCCAGCCCATGCTGGCCACAGGGAGAGGAGGCAAACAGGATTTCAGGGGAAAAAGGGAAATTAAAAGATTCCTCCATTCCAAGCTGGTTTCCTGTTGTGGACCAAGTGTCACCAAGAAGCTGACATGGGAACTGCTGCAAAAACTGGGCATAGGTCAAGTTCTCTTTTGCAGAGTGAAAATACTGGTGTAAGTTTACAGAGTTCCAAGCTCTCTTCTTCCTGACAGACTAAGCCCACCAGCTGTGCCCAAAAACACAGCAGACAGTGATGCCACCATGGCAGAACCATCAGCTGTTCTGAGAGAGCCCCTGTGTGTGGGATCTGCCACCAGCTGCCCATCCCCAGCATCACCACAGCCCAGGAGGGTCTGTCCAGGCTCATCTCTGACATAATCACCTTCCCAAGCACCAGGAGGTTGAGATCATCTGGGACACCCAACAAGCAAGAGGAGATGGTTCAGACTCTTCCACTTCCCTCCCCACTTCATATGGATAATGGTCTTCTCCAACATGAGCCTGCAGAGCCCTGGACTGCTGCAGAGCCACACTCAGGAACACAAAGGTTTCAGCTGTGTCCTTATGTCCATGAATTCTCTGCTTCCACCAAGACCACGACCTTCACAAGCAGCCCTTGCTGAGCTGCCCCACACAGGAGCAGGATGTGTTTCAGCAGCAGCAGAACTGACAGTAAAGGATGGGTTTGGGCTGAACCACTGAACATAGGCCAGAGCTGCTGCCTGCACTGCCTCTTAACTTCTGCAGGAGCAGAATTAGGTCATCACAGAGCACTTCTGAAATTCCAGCCATTAAACTTCAAACTCTGTAAATGTCAGCGCTCTTCTAACACATCAAGCTCTTGAGCTGGCAGTGGTGAAGTCCCTGGTCCTGCCTGTCACATGCAGTGCCACGCTGCAGTCTGTGTAACAAAGCAATTGTGTTCATCAGCGTCCCTGAGCACCTCGGGCTGCCTCCCCACGCTGTTCCACCTATTACAGCAGCTCCTTCCTCCCCATTCCCAGCACTGAACACAACACAAGCAGTTTCTCCCAGCCTCTGCCTTTGTGCCAGGTACCACAGCAGCCCTCAGCTGCCGGATGCTGCAAAAAGATGGAAAAAATCTCCCTCATTCCCTGCTTCTGAGCCAGAGGACAAATACATTCGGAGAATGTAGCTACCAGCTTCTAACAGGGTCTGGGATCATGAATGAAAAGACCTTCCAAAAACTTATAAATCACATTGTGTCCCAAAAGCTTTACCACAGAAGAGCAGAAGACACATTCCAGCACCAACATGCTCAAGCAGGAGGAATGTTTTGCTACACAACAGCAATGGACAAAACTTTCAGAAAGAGAAAACCCAAACTGAGAAAGAAAGGCAGGCTGCATGCATCCTGACTTTAAATATCTGGAAGTTTCCCAAGCCAAATCAGGGCCCTTACTATAAGCCATGGTGGAGATAGAGCCAGAAGCTTCCAGCTGATTTCTCTTTGCCAGCACCAGCAGAAACCCACACCACTGAGCAAGGAGACAACAGCCCTAACGTGGAACAGTCCAACCTCAACAGCTGAAGTGTGACAAGCAAATGAATGTGTCTTTCCAGGAAGGAGCCAGAACACTATGCATGAGGTAAGAACAGCTGTAATCTCAGCACACCCCTGTGTCTGATGTGTTTTGGGGTCCCTTGGCTGCAGGGACCCCAGACTCACCATGCCCAGTGTGCAGGAGAACTCGCCCAGGAAGTCGTGCTCATAGAGCTGTGTGCTCGACTTGTCCTGGTCAAACAGGGCAAACTTGAGCTTCTGCACTTCTTCAAAGTGGTAGTCAATGATGAACTTCTTGGCAAAAGCTGGGTTGAGGTTGTTCACGGCTGTCTCTGTCCTGTCCAGCTGCAAAGAAAAAGAGGAATTTAGGCAAGTGCATCTTACAGCTTTGTCACTGAAATTCAGCCAGAGCCACCCAGAAACCCCATGGTGACCATCAGAACGAGCACAGCAGGCCCTCAGCAGAGCTGTCCCCAAACACAGGCTGTGACACCCAGGTGCAAAGCTGGGATCAATCTAAACACACAATGGCACATCATGCAGAGCTGCCTTCCCAAGGATGGGGTACCTGGGGCTGGACAAGCCCACCCCATCCAACAGCCAGCATGGAAGTGCCCACCCAGCCAAGGCTTGGCACGGACTTGAGGATCACTGAAGCCAGAATTGCTTCATTTGCTTCTAAGCCCTGTTCTCCCAGGAGCTGAGGCTCTCACACACCTCTGATCCTCAACCAGATCCTCACAGCTGTAGTGCCAAACTTGTTTCTTCCAGGCTGTGCAGCCAGCAACAAGGACAAGCAAAACAAAAAGTGTCATGAGCCAGAACACAACTCTCTAGCATTTCCCTCCAGAACTCAAACCAAAACATCCATGTGGTTTCTTCTTTATTGGCCTTCCATAGATAAAAAGATTAAAAAACATCACACAGTCCCTTTTTCATAGATTTCATCGAGCATTAGTAGCAACAAGAGGAAGGGCCCAGAGACAGAACTTCAGCAGACATTGTCACCCAGAGCTATTGTGAGCAGGCTGGAAACAGTGGTGAACTGGAAGGGCAGGCACAGAGAGGATGATGGAAACTGGAAGGGATGTGGGGAACCTGCCATGGAGGGGAGGCACCACGGATCTCTGCAGCACCCCACAGCCAAGAGCAGGGACAGCAGCACAGGAAACTGGGCAGCAGCTGGTGGAAGAGTGGGTTTACAACACTGCATGGCACAGGTGGTCAGAAAGCCTTGTGTGAGCCAAAAAAACATCTTGAGGACAGTCACGATGGAGATACTGGAATGCTGCCCTCCAGTAATGGAACTCTGGTCCCAGACCCCACAGCTCTCACTGCAGGAAGGGTGGCAGCACCAGCAGGGATCCTGTCAGGAGCTTGAACAAAGACAAAACCCCATGTTTTGGCCAAAGTGTTAGAAACTGGGAAAACTGGGAAACTGAGGCTGAGAAAAACTGGTGTATTTACTTCTGGAAGTCAAAGGGCAAGGAGAGTCTGAGCTCTAATGTCAGGACCCATATTCCCCCCAGATACACTGAAAGGCAGGACACAAGGGCACGTTTAGAGCCCAATATGCAAAACACCCTTATGAAACTGAAAGGGGCAGGAAGGGCACGGGCAGCAGAGCCTGAGAGCTGGAAAAGCAACACCCACACCTGGGGAGGGAAAATCCTCCAGCATGGAAAGCAAGCAGGAGCTTTGTCAGAAGAGCAACAGTTGGTATCATGTTGATATCACTGTTCAGCCTGGAGAAGATAAGGCCCTGGGGAGACCTCAGAGCACCTTCCAGCCTGTACAGGGGTCCAAGAGAGCTGGAGAGAGACTTTGGACAAAGGTCTGGAGTGACAGGACAAGGAGGAATGGCTTCAAGCTGACAAAGGGCAGGTTTAGATTAAATGTTCTGAAGAAATTCTCGCCTGTGAGGGTGGTGAGTCACGGGCACAGGTTGCCCAGAGAAGCTGTGGTTGCCTCATTCCTGCAAGTGTTCAAGACCAGGCTGGATGTGGCTCTGAGCCATCTGGTCAAGTGGAAGATGTTATGACAGCAGTGGCATTTTTCCACATCACCCCGTTATCCCAGGATATGGTAACATGGATATTAAAAGAGAAGGAAATGCAGGTACTGTTCAGTGTGATTTTATCAAAAGCTGCCATCCTCAGTGTCTGGAAAGACCATCCCATCTCCCTGTGGGACAGCACAAAGCCTCTGGCCATGCTGTGGCCCTGGCTGGAATTCCACCTTGTCTTGCAGCCAGGACACCCAGTTCTGGGCAAGGCTGAGCTGCCTGTGCATCCCAAATCCAGGGCAGGACCTCTCTGGAAAGCAGCTGGCATCCCTGGGCAGCACCAGGCTGTGGGTTGGTGGGATGTCTGCCAGTGCTGCCAAGCCAGGAATAAGCAGAGCAAAAAAAAGCCTCCAAAAAAGGAAAAAAAAAAAAAAAAAAGCAAGCAAACACATACCTTAGTCCCAAAGAAACTCATTCAGCACAGAAGGCAGGTTTTGGAGGGGCTCAGTGAAATGTGGTGAGTTTGCTATATATACACCCAACATCGCAGGGTTTTTTTGAAATTGCTCGCTTAGTCTGTCTTAATTGCCAAGAAACGACTAAAGTAAATGTTGTGTTCCCAGAATAGCCACCTGCTGCACCCCAGGGAATCAAATCCATCAACACCAGTGGGCTGTGAGCTGGCCAGAGCCACACAGCTCCACACAGATCCTCCTCTCTCTGCTGCCATCCTGTACCAAAGGAGCCAAGCGTCTGCTCAGGGGTGTGCTGGACCAGGAGCAGAGGGCATCCACAGCTCTGCTTTATTTCTGCAGCACAAGGCACACAAATCCCCCTTCAGGCCTAGGAGATGAGTCTGCACAGGCACAAAGATGGATTTTTGGTCCTTCCATGTTCTTTGAACAACTGGGATGCCAGGAACCAAGGCAAACCAATCCCTCCACACCCAGATCCCAGTCTGCAGGAGTTAACTTGAGGTCCCATCTCCAGCTGTGTTCTGGAAGAGGGGGCCAAAGGAAGGGTAGGGAAATCCCAGCCAGCTTGAGGTAACCTTGGGAGTGATGGAGCTTCCTTCAACACCCAGGTTCCAGAGTTTAACCCCCTGCCCAGTGCCAGTGTGAAGGACAACAATATCCCAAGCCCCAGCTGACAGCTGCACAAGGTTTGATGTCTGGTTTGGTGAGCACAAATGACCTTGGTGGTGACCATCACATATGAGACCTTTTCACACACCATCCCTCACCTGCCACCAGCTCCTGCCATCCCCTTCACATCTGCAGTCCCTGCAAGGAACAGAGGTGACTTTCCCACCAAAAACCAGAAAAACACCAGGGTTTTGAAGAGGCAGCTGGACTAATTAAAGAAATCTGTTTGGATAAGAGCCTCAAAGGGCCACAAAGACAATTAGAGGGATGGAGTGCCTCTCCTGTGAGAAAGGGCTGAGAGACTTGGGATTGTTCAGAAGACAGAAGGCTCAGGGGACACCTTAGAACACCTGAAAGGGCAACAAGAGAGCTGGAGAGGGACTTCAGACACTGGCATGGAGTGACAGGGCAAGGGGGAATGGCTTCACACTGACAGAGGGCAGGATTAGATTGGGTATTTGGAAGAAACTGTTCTCTGGGAGAGTGATGAGGCACAGACTGCCCAGAGAAGCTGTGGCTGCTCTATCCCTGGAAGTGTCCAAGGCCAGGTTGGATGAGGCTTCAAGCAAGAGCCATGGCAGGGGGGTAAGGACGAGGTGATCTTTAAGGTCCTTTCCAACAGGAACCATTCCAGGATTCTACGAGGCTGCAAATCAAGCACAAAACCAGGAGATCTCCAGCAACAGCCCTTGTGTCCCGTGAATGCAGCTGGAGAATCTTCCCGTGCTCAAAGAGAGGTTGGCTGGAGACATCCCCAGCATGAGGAGGTGCTTCATGCTCCAACACGGGGACATGCTGTCTGAAGTGTCAAGGGGAGTTCATGCTGAAGGTGCAGGACTGCCTGCATGACTCAGTGGCACAAAGGCAGCTGCAGGGCTGAGTCATGTGTCCCTTGTCCCTGTTCCTGGCACCACAGGTCAGCTCTTTCGTGGCTTCTGTGAGATAACATCACTGGGCAGAACATTTAAACATCACCCATCTTCACTTCCCAGCCTTTGGTTTATTGTCCCTCCCTCTCTCCCTCCCTCCCCCACCTCTCCAAGGCTGATTCACAAAGATTTTTAATTCCTATTAAGCTCAGTGAGACAAAATAATTGTATTTGGGAACAAATGTTACAGCTAGAAAGAACAGTGAGCAGAAATCTTCCTGCTGGCATCAGCTGGTGCCACAGCCTCACCACCCAGCTCAGAATCAGCACCAGGGCTGGTGCCAAAGGAGGAGATCCACCACCACAAGCAGGTCCAAGGCTTGGGACACGTCCCTAAATCCAGTGTGGAGGACAAAGGGCAGTGGGGTGGGATTCACACCAATGAGCTTATTCTGTCCCCATCCATGCCTACACTTCAGCTGTGTTATTAAGGTCACCACTTTGAGACAGGAGAGGTTCCACTTAGGGCACATCTGTGTGGCCAAAATCCATGCAGAACAACGGGGTAGCTCTGAACCATGTGGCATCAGTTCCCAAGAGTCCCAAACATCCCATCCAGCAAAGTTCTCATGGGCAATCCCACCTCTCCTGGCTCTGCCTGGCACCCAGCCACAAGCCAAACCCACACAGCACCCCTGATAGGTGTTAGAGCTGGGGCATCTCTATCCCAACAGTGTCCCCAAGGTGCCACCAGCCAGAGCCAGCTCAGAGGCACAAGCACACCACGCCCTGTGCCAGCCCATTGCTGACACCAGCAGAGCACTGAGCAAGCTGCTGCCCAAGGCTCATGTCCAGTAACTACCATGCCAATTAAACTAAAAATAGCAGAAGAAAAGAAAGAAAGAAAAAAAAACCCAACCTAAAAGCACCACACATTTGTATTACAAAGAAAGCTTCAGGATCAAAACTGCTGGACTGAGACATTACTGACAGAAAGAGAAATTCCTGAAAAGCACAATTAGGTCAGAGATGACACCTGTCAAGGCTAGAAAGCTCATTAGTCTCATCCAGGCTGTTGAAAAAAGTTAATTGCAGACTGTGGGAAAGGGAGGTTTTCCCCTACACTCTCCCTGCTGAACGTGAGATCAGCTGCTGGACACCTGAGGGGGTGCTGGTGATTCCCCAGCTCCTTGGCCAAGGACCTGAATGAGACCACCTAATTTCCCAGGAACTGGGAAAATTTTTGTTTGATTTACGTGATTTAAATCCCTTAATGCTCATTTTCTGCTGCACCCAATGCAGGTTTCTGTCTCCACCACTTATCCATACTCTGCCTCCCCTGCTCCCTCCCAGACCAACCATCTACTGCAGGTATAAAATGGAATTCACAGTTAAAGCCAATGCCCAGCACAAAGCAGAAAGCACTGATGGGAGAAGGACCAGTCGTTCAGAATTCACACAGAGCCTCAGCAGCACCAGAAAAGCTCCCACTTCTGCTCAGGGAGGAACGAGCACCGAGACAGGGACACCAGCACGAGCAAACCACAGCAGGAGTAAATCCACACACCAGCAGCACTTACCTCCACCCACTTCCCGTTGACTTCCATGAAGAGGACGCAGAAAGGGTCGGATTTGGAAGTGACATCCCTGTCCAGGAGGTTCTGGCCGCAGATGGAGAGCTCCACTTTGCAGACACAGTACTGGGAGCCGACGGGCGCCGCCGGCGAGGGGCTCACGGTGTACGCCATGGAGCCCAGGGCAGCAGCTCCGGGCACTCTGTGGGACAGCACAGGGACAAACCTCAGTGCTGGCAGGCACCGAACATCCTGTCGGCACTGCTGAGCTGGGCACACACAGCCTGGCCACAGGCAGAGCCTCTTGCTCTAAGTCACACACGGGATCTAAGCCATGAGGCTTCATCCTCCATCCTGCCTCCATCTCACAGATGTCCTGAGCCCAGCACAGCACCCGTGACCTGCTGTGAGTTTGCTCCATAAATAACAGATTTTCAAGGAAAATCTGACCCCCCTCCACCTCTCTCAAAACCTTACTCCCCAACCTCTTCTTCCAGCATGCTGGGCTTTAGCTTGTTCTGAGAAGCCACATTTCCACAGCACCTTCCAGCACAAACATGATTGCTGCCTGGCTGTCCCCAGCAACAGACCATGGACCAAAGCTACGAGGGGCAAACTTGAGCCCTGCCCTGCAAATCGTCATAGGGAAAGGGGTGAGGCTGTGAGGATGAGTGTGATGCAGGACAGCTCCAGCCCCATCTCCACTCAGCTCCTGAGGCCAGCAGAGAACAGTGGCTCTGGCAGCACTTAAAAAGTGGCAATAGTTGTTTCAGAGCACTGAAGGCAAATGTGACAAGTACTGCATGACCTGGAGCACGATTTACAGGGATCTGACTAAAAATCCATTTGAAATCTTATCAAAAGTCTGCTACCAGAGTAATTTTGAAGAGATTAATGCATTTTATACCATTATTAGTGCAAAACCTCATCCCACAGGACAGTCTTGACTTCTGATATACATTTTACTTGTCACAAACCACCAGTGGTCTTCAATGGAGAAGAAAGGAGAGAAAAAAGATTTTTTAAAAAGCATTTTCAGAGGAATTTATACTAACAAACCTTTGTGGCTATGGTTGCTAGTGGAGAGTGAGCTCTTCTCAGCAGCTGCTTCAATATCTTTTATCTTCTTTTTCAAGAGTGGCTCCTGGCTCATTCACTTTATCTGAAACCCCCAAACATTGCCTTTCTCCACCTTGATAAACCATCTGCTTCTGTTTGGCACTGAAACCCCAATTAATGTTATCTATTTGTTTTGCCTGGGTATGAGTATTTACAAGCCCTTGTGCTGCCAGGAGCTGGGCTGCTGACCTTTTCCCTTGCAGCTCAGCTTCCAAGCTGGAATGGGGACGGAGGGCAGGGACAGGGTGATCCCAGCAGGGCTGTGGCAGAAGGAGCTCTGGGCTGTCCTGAGTGCTCAGCCCTGCTGCAATGAATTCTGAGCAGGAAACAGCTCCAGCTCCCAAGGCTTGGAGCCCTCCTCTCCTGCTGCCAAGATCTCTGCTTGGCACTAATTCACCAGAAACAAGCCTGGTTTTAACCCCCACCAGTAAACACAAGCTCTTCACCCCAGGCTGCTGCTCAGGGAAAGGGTGGTACAACCATCCCAGCTCCATAAAAAAACTTCTCCAGAAGATGGAAAACCCCATCCCTGGCCTGCAGACACTGGTGTACATCACCAAAACAGCACTCACATCCCTTTCCCAAGCGTGGCTCCCCCTTGCCTAGGCCAAGCCTGTCTCGTGCCATCCCTCCCTGTGCACAGCAGCACAGAACGGTGCCAGTGTCACACCAAAACTGTGGCACATGGGGGTAACCTTCCACCTACTGCAGCTTCAGGGAGGAACACATGGAGAAGTAGAAGTCCTCACGGTTCATCCACCATGGCTGGGGGAGCAGCTCCAAGGTGCCCATCCCTGCCTCTGCTCCACCTAAGCCCATGTTGCCAGCTGCAGCTAAAGGGAAGATTTTACTTAATTATTTTTCTTTAATGCACAGATCATGCAATCAATGTCTTAAAATAGCCAAGCCTGTTCTATTTATGCTGCTGTCTGTCTGCTACTCCTTCTGAAAAGCAAACATGGGGCAGCTGTGCTGGCATGAACCTGGTCCTGCCAGAGTAGGGAGATCTGGGCTGGGTTTTTCCATCTCCCCTTCCCCCAGATCTCAGTGCTGTCTCATAAAAAGCAGAGGCAGCAAGTGACTCAGTGGAAAAACCTTTTTTTTCCCAGGGCTGGCAGACGCCAAAACATCCTCTTGGTGTGCAGCACATCAGCTGTGCTCCAGGCCTTGAGCACAGCCTGCCCAGCTCCCCGGGGTCAGGACAGGCACTGGGATGAGGTGATGGCCAGCACCAGCCAGAGCCAACACTGGAAAGCCACCTCTCCTGCCACTGCACTGGCACAGATCCAGCACCTTCCTCCTGCTACACCAGCAGGGATCCAGCACCTTCCACAGGGCCAGGTGTGGATTCAGCCCCTGCTGCCCCAGCACCAGCGACAGGTCCCCCCAGCTCAGAGGCATCACCATCAGTGAGCCAGCACCATTCTAACACCCCACAAAACCTTTCAATTCAGGGGGTATTTGAGCTGGCACTGAAAGAGTCAGCGTGCCATCATCTGTATTCCAGTCTCTCCTCCCATTTTTGTTCTCCTCTCCCCACATTTGCTGCCCTGAACAAAGTCCTGTGACTCGCTGAGCATCTGCAGCCAGATATTGTCCTGGTGTACAATCCCAGCTGCCGGCTCCGTGCCGAGCACGCAGACACGTGGTCTCCCAACAAAACACAGCCAGGTTAACAATGAGGGCTCTCAGGGACAAGCCAGAAGGTTTGACTGCCCCACGGTCCCATCTGCTATCAAGGGGTGTCACAAGAGCAGGACCAGAATGCAGGGACACGGTCACCAAATCCTTTGTGGGCTCAGGCTTCCAGGGCTTTCTGAACTGAGCATCTTTGTGCTTACAACTTTCAAGTACTTTTTCCTCCATGGCTTGGTCACTTCTAAGCTGCTCCATGTCCACAACATCCCACAGAAAAGGGTTTTGTTGGCTGGGAGCACACACAAACCCTGGGGCTGCCCTGAATATCTAAGAATATCTAGCAGTCCCAGAGCAGAGTCTCACCTCAATCTCTATAGCAGACTGCCAAATCATTTTTACAAAGTGTAAAAGAGTCAGCAGAAAAAACTGAGAGTTTTACTTCCTCTTATCTGAAAGGGAAAGAAGGGAAGGAGATATCTGTTTTGCAAACTAACTTGTGACTGAAGGTCCCCCTTCCCTCTGCAGAAGAGCAGCCCCGTGAGCAGCAATTCCTCAGGCCATGCTAAAGCTCTGTTTTAAGCATTAACAAGAAAAAAGAGGGGAAAAAAATAAAGCTGTGCTTTAGGTGAAACATTTGAGGGGGGCTTTTCAATCTTAATAGTGCCCTAAATTCAGTGACCTCCTCTCATTAAAGAAATAACTTCTTTTCATAGCCAATACCAGACATATTTGAAACAGACAAAGAAGCACCGACACCCAACAGTGATACCATGCAAAACCCTGCTGTGTCCATCCCAGGGAACAGGAGATCCTTCTTTGGGATGATCCATGATTTCTTTAATAGCCCACAAAATTCACCTGTGACTGTTTCCCCACTAAGGCTGTCCCACTACAGCATATTGCAATTGTGGAAGCAAAATTCCTTTTGGGAAAGCGAAAATGAGAAAGGAGTATCAAATAGGTAAATTGGAGTTGTTATAAATCACATATCTGAGCTCACAGGCAGTGGAGACACAGAGGGAGAGCAGCAGTACCCGAGGGAGGATTAAGGGCAGGTGAAAACAGGCTGTCAGAAGATTGAAGCAGGAGAGGAGTGCGAGAATACAGAAACCGGTTGCCCAGAGCAGCAGAAAATCTGAAACACAGGATGCATGGAGCTAGAGACACCAGGAAAAGCCAGGATGCACTGCTTTGGACACCTGAGGCATCTCCCCACACCACCACAACTCACAGTGGTCACTCTCCTCTCTCCTGCTGACAAACAGAGTCATCTCCAGAACATTTTCACAAAGCAAAAGCGTTTGCCTCTCAGTCCCACCCAGGCAGTTCAGTGGATTCACAGCTTGCACCTGGTCCTTTTAGCAGCCTGGTGACCTTTTGCACACAGGGGCAATTAGTCAGGTACACAGCACCTTGCTGCCAGTCCCCCAGCAAATGGCTCTGCCCCAGGTGAGCAGGCTGGGAGGCAGAAAGGGGATGCTTGGTACATCCCTGTACACATCCCCTGTGTACCTGCTACCATCAGAGGACCTTCATCCCTCCCACTGGGCAGGGAAAGGTTGAAAACTGTCTCTGAGCATCCCAGCACAGGCAGCATGGCTGGGATTGAGCTCAAATTCTTCCAAATTCCCAGAGATTTGGGGTAGACCGAGCAGAAGGATGCCCAGGCAGGGCTCTTGTTCCCAGCCTGACACACAAGTCCCAGAGTCCTGCCTGCTGGAAGCCAAGGGGACTGTACTGAGATGCTTTGAGGCCTGATACAGAAGGATAAAGTGTTCCAGGACAACTTAATCTCTATCTACAATGAACCCTTATTGATGGAAACTGTCCCTGATGGGCTCCAATAGACAATGCTGATAGCTGGGCTTCTCACAGCAGCACTGTGAAATTCCCTCTCAAGGGCTGGTGGCCACTGGTGTGACAGTGGCTGCTTCTCCATTTCACACTTGGGCCATCCCCACACACAGTGCCAGCTCCTCTCAGACTGCTGCTGCCCCCAGAAAAGCTCTCACCCACCAGGTCTTTGCAGGTTTGGTGCCAGTGAGGGCAGTGCCCACCTTGCTGAAGCCCCAAGAGGCTGCACCAAGCAGGACATGGGCAGCTCCCAGCAAAGCTTCTCCAGGGGGTGACGATCAGCACAGCCCTGAGAAGTCACTTGAGGTAACCTGTAACTTGAGGAGTCACAAAAAGCAAGAACACTCTGAGGCAAACCCTGTAGCACCAGAGCTGGACACCTCCAAAGGGGCTTACCTCATTTTGAAAATATCATCATCACCTGAAAAGCAACTCCAAAGCACTTTCCCATGCCCCGTACAGAGCTGAGACAGCCACTGCTGATGCCAAGCACGGATCCAGCACCTCCAGCAGCCTCTCTGCCATCCCCACACGTGGCACAGCAGCTGCTGGACTGCGGAGCAGTGGCATTAGTGAAGAGCCTGGCTCACACTGAAGGATCACAGGGTGAGAGCAGCTCCTCCACACAGGCTCCTCCTGCCCTGTATCCCTGCTCCCTGTACCACCTCATAGCCCTGACCATCATCCCAAGGGTCCCCCTGTGACCACCAAACTTGCCACCCTGGCTGCTTCCTCCATCTGAGCAGGACCTGGAAGGACCTGGGGCTGCTCTGTCCCCAGCAGCCATCCTGCAGCTGAGGTGAGCTGCCAGAGGGCACCGGGCAAGGCAAGAGCCCCTGTGCCAGCATCCCTGCGGGGTCAAAGCCGGTCCCTTGCAACAGCAGGGGCACAGCTGCTGCCTGGCCACTGCCCCAGGACCAGAGGCACCAACACTGGAACTCTCAGCAAGCCAGGGATGTCAGTGGAAAGCCAAACACCTTTATGTGCTTCTGGCGACCCCGGGCAGAGCCTGCCTTGGCACCGGGGACCAAAGAGCAAATTTGTTCTCCAAGACTTTACAGATAAAGCCTGGAAATGTCCCCCAGAGTATCTAAGTACCTAAACCCACTTACCCGTGAGAAATCAAGAGCCCCAAGAGCAGCAGAGCCGAGAGCTCCAAAGAGAGGGGGAGCCCTGAGCTCTCAAGGTGTTTCCGCAATCCTCAGCCGCCGTCGCAGAGCCGAGGGCTCCCGGCTGGCAAACGAAAGCAAAACCCGCTCCTCCACACCCCGCGGTGACGTGGGGACAGAGGCAGCACCACTGGTGACACTGGTGGCCGGGAGGAGCTGCAGGGGCTGGGCGCGTTCTGGGAGCGCGCTCAGACAATCACGAAGTGGAAAACAAACCCCCCCCCCAACCCCCCTCCCACCCCCCCCAAAAAAAAAAAAAATAAAAAAAGAGAGGAAAAAGAAAACACAAGAAAAAAATCCTTCCTCAAAACCCGAGAGCAAACAGAGGGGCTCTGACGGCTGCTACCAGCCCAGGGTACCTGTGCAGGAGGCAAAGCGCACCTTGGTGCCCATCCCGGAGCTGCTCCGTGCCCTGCTCACAGACACCCCCAGGTGCTGTGGGTGCCCTCCAGCCTTGCTGCTCGGGCAGGAGAAAGGGCAGGTGAGGAGCAGGGCGAGGTGAGAGCGTGGCAGCTCCCCCTGCTCAGGACACCGAGCAGCACAGCCAGACCCCATTCCCGTCCCCACCGGCACGCACGTATTTGGCTCAGATAGGCGGGGAAGGGCTGCACATTTTCGCTTGACTACGAGTTTCCTCTGGGGCTCAGTTTAGGCAAATTCTGTGATTCAGGGCAGAAAACATCGTGATGTCGCTGTGAATCGTGGCGATCACATCAAACCCTGCTCCCAGCCGCCCTGCTCGGCGCACCCAAGGGAGAGGTTCGTGTGCCCGCTCTGCACCCACGGCGCTCCCAGGCAGAAATCCACGCTGGCCGCTCCACGGGAGTGCGAGGCTCGGTCCTGCGGGAGCAGCCACGGGCAGCACTCCGTCCGAAAGAGGGAAACGCCAAACACAAATCTCCTGCATCCCCAGGGCAGCGATGCTCTCGTCAGACACCTGATCTGGGTGGGACAAACAAGCAAACCAGGAGATGTAGGGAGGACGAGGCACTCTCAGGATTTGGGGCATATTTTAACTTCCAGTATTAAAAATGTCCTGCCCCATCCTACAGCAGCCATACGAAAGCTGGGCACACTGTCACAAGGAGCGGGGACAGATCTGTTTCAAAACTGGATTTGGAGGAAAAAGTGGACTTATTAAAGCCGGGCCCTATGGAATGTAAAGGATCTGTGGGGAGGCTGCAGAGGACACAGAGCCAGCAGGGCTCCCCTGCAGGTGCAGAGGGAGACTCCCACATCCTAACTGTACACCATGTATAGAACAGGCTGTTTAACTTATTAACCACTTTCCTATGCTATTGGAAGCAAAAATGCTGGCTTTCTGAATCTTAATTGGATTCCTATTCCTAGCCAACACTATCTATCACATGTGAGAGGGGAAGAAAAAAAATCATCATTTATGTGCTCAGAAATATCTTTAACTGCTTTTGGACCTCACTGTGTGTCAGTCTAACCTCATGTCAGCCAGAATAGCCACAGAAGCAGGCAGCTGTGCATCCTCCATCCCATGCACCAGTTCATCCCTAAAGCAACCAGAGCTTCAGAGCTGATAAGATAAATAAATATTAATTCATGGTTATTTATGTGCAGTGCTCGTTTGCACTGGGACATCAACACTAAGTCATGTAGAGCACTGATGTCCCCATGGCTGGAGCCACCTTTTCCCTTCCCTTCCACCCCACCACCCAGAGCCCCCCATCCCTTCCCCTTCACAGACGGGATTTTCATCACTAAGATCCAACATTTTCCCACAGAATTTTAATTTTTTTGGCCTGCTTTGCAGCAGAGAGATGCTGCCACTTGATGTGTGAAGCTTCACCCTGAGACAGAATTGTGTGCCAGCGACACAAAAATGCTGTGGTTTGTGAGAATGACGTCTGTCTAATTCTCAACCCCTTCTCAACAGCTTTAGACACCGCTCAAGGGAATATCAGACTGGGTTTAAATGGCTGCACAGCACTGGACTTGTTTAATAGCAAAACTTGTATTCCCAGCTTGTATCATTTTTAAAATCAGCCTCATGACAGCTGATGTTTCTTCCTAAATCCTCAGCTTCTGGAATCACGTGATGATGGAAAATCCAGGGCTGGGGGGAAGGCGACTATTTTAGACACAAGATTTTTCCTTCTGGCTACAGGCAGAAAATATGACAGCTCCCAAACACAAGGCCTTAGCAAAAGCAGCAGACAGATAAAATTGGAGCCCTTCTTGCTGAATTCTACACTCGTTTGTTTTTCTGGCATTTTAACAACAATTTTATGATCTCCAAACTCACCTGAGTTCCTGGGAATTAGTTTTCCCCTGCTCTCATGATCCAAACAAGTAACCTTGCAAAGCCAGCAGCCAGGAAACTGAGCCAAAGCAGCAAAAAGTGATGACTCAGGTCCTTCAACAAATATTTTACAGAAGTTTAAAAGACAAACTGTAAGATTTCAGGGGCAGAAAGGGTGGGGAAGTGTTCAATTCTTTTTTTTTTTTCACTGTTTTGTGGATTTTGAATCCTGCCAGGAGCAGTATTTCAAATGCCAGGCGACTCCACTGCACCAGAAAAATTTGCCTTTCCTTCTATCCCCCCACCCTGCCTCTGAACACCAGCCAAGGTTCTCACATAAAGAGTTCCTTATGAGAGCTGGCAGCCCTGAACCCGGACAGGAGGCTGCAAGTGTTGCTTTTTCATCAATTAACCTGGAATTATGTTCCCAGCACACCGACAGCTCCTGGAGAACAAGCCCTGATTTACGGCGGCTCCGGCTGCTCCCCCGGGCAGAGGTTTCCACTGAAGTCAGTGGGAAACTCTTTCCACCAAGTGTAACAGGAGCAGGAGAAGTTATTCCTCCCAGACTCTTCACACACCACTCTGAGACTGCTGAAAGGCAAACAAAGCTGAGGCAATTCCAGAACACAACTGGGCAGACTGGTAAATCGTGGGGTAGCTAGAGCTGTTCCAGCACCACAAAATTCCAAAGTTTTGGGGTGCTGAGGGAGGGGGATTGCTGGAAGAGGAGCAGAATCGAGAACTGCCAAGGGCTGTGCAGCTGATATATCCTCCTAGGGCAAAAAGCATCTTCATCCACAGCTCAGCTCCAGCAGCTGAATCCGAAAAGGATTTTTCTACACTGGCATCCCCAGTTCCTGGGGCCCAGGCCCCCTCCTACAGCACAGACTGGACCTGCACTGGAGTTGTCTAACCCTGACAAGCAGTGGCCGCACAAACAGCTTGTCAGCAACCAGCATGAAGCCCCTTGCTGTCCCCCAGCACAGACCCCTGGAGCAAGGATGTCCCCAGGACACCACATGTTGATCCTCAGGATCCTGAGAGCTCAAAGGGCAGCAGGGAGGGAGAAGTGTCACAGTGGTCAGACGACCCTGCCCACCCTCACACTGCACCAGGGCAATGTCTGCAGCCCCTTCTAGAGATCCCAACTGTGTTCCTGACCAAGCAGGTCCTGGGAGCAGCAGGGCATGTGCCATCAGTGCCAGCAGTGCCATCAGTGCCAGCAGTGCCAGCAGAGGCAAGCTGCTGGCAAACTCCATCCCCTGGGGCTTGGGGACAGCGTTGGCTCTCAGAGAGCAGCTCCAGGACTGCGTGCACCAAGGCAGGTGCTGGGGCTGCCCATACCACAGGAACATTAAATCTGGGGACATTTGGAAGCCTCACTGGATGCCCTCACTCTTTCCCTCCACTTTATCCCAGTCAGGATGCTCCAGCAGGGAAAGGAAAACACACATCACCAGTAAATGTATGTCCCAGGATATCACACAGCTCTAACCAAAGCAAATGCAGCATTTCCTCAAGGCAGCTACAGGAAAACATCTTCCACTGACTGTTCTTCAAAATAACTCTTTTCCACATGCCCCGAGCTTTTGTTCCCAGCCTTCCTCCTCCCATCTCTCCATTCCCTGCCCCCAACGGGCTTTGGTGGAAGGCTATTTCTGGCTGATAATAAATAATTTTCTGACTCCAGAAAAGCACAGTGGTATCACAGGCCCCAGTACCTGGGCTGGCTCGAGGATTCTGATGCAGGTGACAGGGGAGCAGGATCAGAACTGAGCACACCTGGGCTGTGCTCACAACTCCAGCTTTTCCAGCGAGGTTCAGGTGCGTGGCCAGGACGTTCAAACCTGGTCCTCGAGGTTCATGAGGATCCTCCCAATTCCTTTCCACAACGCAGCTCACACTCTGGGGAGTCAGCAGCAAGGACCCAGCCCTTCGGAGATGTTTCTGCCACCGAAGCTCAGCCTCACCTCTATTTCCTGTTCCACCCTCCTTGTGGTGACCAGCTCCGAAGGGTGTGTTTGCCCACCAAGTCCTCCAGCCCTGCTGGCTTTAGTCCAGCCACTTGCCTAAAATAGGGTTACTCACACAAAGACTTATTGCATCAGGTTTTCAGGCTGGCAGAGCTGACAGGAAAATACCTCCCTGCCTGCCATCCTCCAAGCACCCTCACACTGCTGAGCAAAACGCTCCACTCGCCTCTTCCTCAGAGAACAAAGCGTCTTGCTGGGCACAGAGGAGAGAGAGGCAGCACCTCCGTGAGCATAAACCCTCCCAGTCCCCCCAAAATGCCTGGCATGAAGGATCTCATCAGCAGCTGGAGCAGCATCAGGCTGCAAACAGCTCCTGAAGAAGCGACTCTGCGATTCCTCAGCCTCCAACTCGCCAGATCCCCCTCCAGTGACTCAATGCCAGAGGATAAAAGAAGAGGGACTCGCAGTAGCTGCCCAGGAAAAACCCTACAAATATCCCCAGGCTTGGGGAGTGAAGCCAGACCCTGGCATTTGCTTGGGGGTGGCATGCCCAGTTCTCATCTTTAGAAGTGGATACAGACACACAGAGAGTGGGAACAGAACGACTTCCACACCGTGCATGAATGAAGGGACCCGGGCCGGGGAAGGGGAGCATAAAATGACAGGGGGACTGTCCTGAGGGATGGATAGTCAAGGAACGAAAGGTCTGTCCCAGCTGATGGAGGGGCTGTCCAAGAGGATGGAGGGTCTGTCTCGGAGGACGGACAATCTGCCCAAATGGACAGAAGGCAGAAGCGCCACCACACACCTCGGGACGAGCCAGCGGGGGACACTACCCTGCAGGTCCCCATCCGCTGGCTGACACCGGTGTCACCCTGTCCCGACCAGCGCCACCCTCCCAGCGAACTCTCCGCTATCTCAGCACCCACCCGAGGCACGGCGGACCATCCCGCCGAGCAGCCCCACTCCGTTATCCCCCGGGCATCCTCGGGGGCTGCCGGTACTCACCGCCGGGCCGGGCCGGGCCGAGCAGCTCCCGGGGGCTGCGGGCTCAGAACCTTCCCACGGCCGCGCCCCCAGCCCGCCCCTCGCCATCACCGCCCGCCTCTCGCCATCATCGCCCCTCGCCATCACCGCCCCCCGCTCGCCATCGCCCGCCCGCCCCTCGCCATCGCCTGCCCCTGCTTGCCATCGCCGCCCCCCGCTCGCCACCGCCGCCCCCCGCCCCGTACGGTGATGGCGAGGGGCGGGCGCGGCCGTACTCAGGCTCCCCGATCCCGGAACGAGCATCATCCGTTTCGAATTTAAAAAAAAAAAAAAAAAAAAGGATCCACCCCAAAACTTCTTCGCTGGCTGTTTTTGCTTCGCTGTTTGGAAAAAGCAGCCTAAAAAACACATCTAGAAAATTGTTTTTCCATGTTATGCGCTCAGATCCAAGGGAAAATATAACTTTGTTGGGTCAACACCGATTATTTTTAAGCAAAGCCACTGGGTTTTGGGGGTGTAAGCGGGGTTTTCCTGCCCAGCCAATGTGGGTGCTCCTGGTGCTTAAATCATTCAGGCCCGGACCGTGTCCTGCTGATTCTGCTTCCCGTGGGAAAAAGATGGGTAAAGAAGGAAAACAAGCAGGCTCCAAACGCATGGCCCAGACAAGGGCTGGCCACGGGCTGGCCAGTGTCACACCAACCCATCGCCCCTCACCCCCAAGAGTGTTCCCTTCGAGGCTGGTGCCACCAGGGTTTGACCCCAGTGTGCCACCAGCAACAGCACCCGACCCTTGGACACATCATCAGGTGTCCAGGATATTTATAGAGATATTTTTGATGTGGAGATAAGGTAATAAGGCTGAAAGCCTCCCTCTGAGGCTGCTGATTAAATAAACCATCCGTATTTGTTCAGAGCTCTTTACTATGGGCTCTGCTCCTGCTTTGGAAGATCACAGGCAAATAAGCAAGTCCTGAATTCTCCCGGCCAGCTGAAATACTTTCCTCTCCTCAGTTTGTGGAAGGCATATGAGTTTTAAGGCACCAAGTTTTTAGCCTGCAGAAGGTGCTCCTTGTGCCAGCCCCAGTCCCCTGCCAGCCCCAGGAGTGGAGCAGTGGACACAGGAGAGGCTCGGGGGTCACCAGTGCTCCTGCTCAGTACAGGCACCACTCAACATCCAACTAAAAGCTGAGCCTGGTGTTTAGGATGAATCCTGATCTTTCTGTGTAAAGAACTGTGTGGCCAGAAACCATCACAGAAAGGTTGTGCCTGAAAGAGGAATTCAGTGGGAGAAGTGGGGTCTGTGCCAGACCTATCCTCCTACCTCCTTGCCTGAGGCTTAAAATGTCACTTTGAGGGGAAAAGGGAGAGGCAGACAGTATTTCACAAATGCCAATATGCCCGTTTTCTCCCAGATCAGCTTTTCCTGTATTTTCTCTCCTTCCAGCACGATGCCTCCAAGTCACAGCAGGTTCAGGACTACCTGGAACTGGTTTTAGCAGAGAGGAAAGGGGCTGTGTGTCCAGCTCCTTGGAGCTGCCACCATGGTGTGCAGGAGCCCGGCCCAGCCTGGCTCCAGCTGCTCCCCAGCACAAAATCCAGGCTCCCTCCCGCCCTCCAGCAGCTGTTTATTTACAGCACAGTGTTTCTTTCTAAAGATCCGGTCTCAGGGGGCAAAATGCCTTCTATGTATGAATCCAGTACTGACTAGCTCAGGCATTGTCTTCTAGAGACTGCAGGCAGCCTGAAACAATAGGGGTGTGCAGAGAGTCCTGATGCATTTCCATTTTTGGACCATGATAAATCCAAAAGCTAATAGTAACAGCTCTAAAAATGGCCCATGGTAATTAGGTGGTTGGGAATTGGTTTGTTATTTGGCCATCACACACAATCCCTAATGGCCTCACGTCTTCCTGCATTCCAGAAGATTCATTTAACCCCTCAAAATTGGACAAAGCCCCCAAGTTCCCCTCAGAAACTTTCAGAAACGAGCACAAGCTGGAACATGGACAGCACAAGTACAATGGAAATGGGAAGCATGCCCCAGAAGTCCTTGGAATGACATGGAGGAAATGAACCACACACCGATCGTGGTGTTGTGTACAACTAGGTCCAAATCTCTGATTTTTTAAAAAATGCAACCCATGCACATAAAATACGGCACAGAGCCCATTTTTATCCTAAACCGCTGGGTTACAGACAGCTGCTCCCCATTTTTGGGGTTCTGCTGACACCTGGTGTTCTGGAAGAGATGCTGTGTGTTCCTGCAAGTTGCCTTCCCTGGCTCCCGTTGGGATGGCCACTCTCTCAGGTCAGACTGGAGTCCTGAATTTGGGGGAGACCCTGAGAAATGCAGGTGTGCAGTTACATTTCAGAGTCCCTCTTTTAACATCTCAAGACAAGAGCAGTGCTGCAGGAGTATTCACTGGATGTGTTACATCCCTGCAAACCTCATGGTACAAATGGACAATTCCTGACTTCAACAATCAGGAGAACCTCAGGTCTCATTTATCATACAACAGTTTAGGTGGGAGGAGAGTGTAAAAATCATGGGCAGGGACACCTTCCACTATCCCAGGCTGCTCCAAGCCCTGTCCAACCTGGCCTTGGACACTTCCAGGGATGGGGCAGCCACACCAACGGCACCGGGAAGAATTTCTTCCTTGTATCAGTTCACCACATTTGGTGAAGCTTTTTGTAAGTGGCAGTGTTTAGATCTGAGGTATTTGGTTACTCTCCATTGAATTACAGCCTGATGAGGAATTTCACTACCTCTTTTTTCCTTTGTTTTTGTTTCTAAACGCTTTTCAGAGTAGTCTCTGTAAAATGTGTCCCACTTTTACATCACCACGTCATTATGTCACAAAGCACGATGCTGATCCTTAAATAGGGACAGTGGTTCCCCCAGGAATAATCAGCACCATCTGTTCACAACCAGTTGCCCAAAGATTTGCTGGACCAGCATTTCTATCTCATTCCAGATGTCTGCCTTGCCCAAACCAGATCAGTTACATCTCCCCAGGCAAACACTGCTGCAAACAAAATTCCACAAATAAACCCAACACAAGACTTAAATATTTATAGCACAAACGTGTAAGAAAAACATAATAACACCAGGTAATAGATCAGAACAGGGTGGCTGCACCCCTGTGACACAAGCCAGAATTCCATGAGTCCAAGGGCCATTATTGTCTGTCTCCTCTAAGGAGCAGCAAATTTGGTGTTTGGGAT
Source organism: Acridotheres tristis (assembly GCA_037013685.1). Taxonomy (NCBI): domain Eukaryota; kingdom Metazoa; phylum Chordata; class Aves; order Passeriformes; family Sturnidae; genus Acridotheres; species Acridotheres tristis. The sequence continues at coordinate 14,090,701 of CM072898.1, forward strand.
CTTCTCCCTGCAGTTCCCAAGGGTCCAAATCCGCAGCCCAGCGACTTTGGGCTTTGTGGTTCAGGGAATAGTAGAGACTTGAAGGATCTCTCACGTGGACAACATTTCAAGTTAATTGACCCCTCCCTTCTGCTGAAAGAGGTTAGTGCAACCAGTCCAAAACCCCACAAAGCTCTACAAACCCCACAAGAAAACAGTCAGTAGTATCATGTTCCTGTCACACAGAGAAGTTGGTTTTCTTGTAAGTTGTTTTACAACCTCAGTCCTTTAATGTTTCTCATGGAAATATTTTTTTTTCAATTTCAAGTTTCCTTTTCATCACAGTATAGACGTTGATAATTTTTGGGCAATGACTTGAAATTTCAAATGTCCTGAAATTTTTGGGGGTTTTCTGGTCACAAAACTGAAGCAATTCTGTGTGAAAAGGAGGCGGCTGATATGAAGAAAAAAAACCCCAAATATTACCTTTTTCTTACAGATATTTTTTCTTCTCCCAAGAAAACCTGTGGCTGCCCCATCCCTGGAAGAGTTCAAGGCCACTTGGCTTTGAGAAACCTGGTCTAGTGTAAAGTGGTCCTGCCTGGCACGGGTGTTGGACCTGGGTCTTTAAGATCCCTTCCAACCCCATCTGTGATTCTGTTTTTTCCTAAAAATCATAGAGGAATTTCACACAGTTACAGATGATTTTTAAGCAGCCTGTTCATCTGTAACAATGTCAACAATTTACAGTTTGGTAAATAATTTTACATCCTCTCCTGGAGGACATGTATTCTTTTACTGCAACACCCTGTAGGTGCTGTAATCTTTATTAAGGATAATAAAATATTCTGCTGGCTTTCTGAATGCCTGAGAAGATGCATCTCATCCTAGAATAATGCAATCATAGTTGGAAAAGACCTCTAAAATCATTGAGCCAAACCCTTAACCCAGCATCAACATGTTCATCTCTAAACTAAGTGCCCAAAGCCACACATTTTCTGGACACTTCCAGGGGTAGTGACTCCAAAATCTCACAGCTCTGAGAAAATCTTATATCTGCTTTTTTGTGTCTGTGTGTGAGAACTTAATTGTGGAATCTATTCTTTCTGTCACTCACTGCCCAACCCTCAAAATAAAGATTAAGCATTTTCCTTTTAACAGAGTTGAAGCTTGGAGGGAGGTGATACCCTTTCATTGTAGGGCAATACATAAATAAATAATGTCTATTACATAAGCATTCTTATCACTGTTTGCTAATAACTTTCTGGAAAGTTATTCTCTTGGAGAGAGTCTCAGTGTTTTTACACCAAGAATACTGTACTGCCTGCTCAGCAGCAGTTCTTTACACTATTTTTCTCTTCTGTAAATAACAGAATAAATTACAATAAAAGGTCATAAGAAACAAAGCAAACAAAAACAAACAAAACAAAAAAAACCCAAACCAAACAAAAAACCACCACTGTTCACACTTGGTTCAGTGCAGCAAAGAAAGATCCAGAAGTGCAGCATTCAGTTGTAGGAACTCTGAGTTCCTGGGTTCTTCAGTGCAGTTTTGAGGGCAGCAGGAGACAGAGAGCAACTCCTAGTTAGGCAAAGGATCTTCTTTTCTAGTTGAAGGAGAAACACAATCTTGGGTCTTGGCTTGTCAGACTCTCAGCGAGGCTCTTGGGCACTGGATTGTCCCACAGCCTGCAAGGACAGCAAATCTGTTACCTGTATGTGGAAGACAGGGACCCCAGGAGAGAGTGGGACAGGGCAGGAATGTACTGCAGAATTGAAACCAGAAGCAATGAGAGAAAGAAATCTTTTAAGAACAAATGCAACAACTTCCTGATGGGGACATTACAAACCTGGGTCTTCATTTTGGCCTCATTTAAAGCCAGCAAGCTTTTCACTTTCTTTTTTCCCTGGACATTCTGAGGAGGTGAAGCTGTTCTAGAAAACCTCAGCCTATTTGTCTTGTGTCTGCATTCCCTGCAATGCCCTATTCCCTGCCAGCTAACCCAGGGCAGCAGGGGCACGGGTCACACCTGTCCCCACACTGGTCACCCTGACTTCTCCTTGCTGAGCCAAGACCCAGCCACAGAGCTCTGTGATACCTGCTCACCTTATGAACTGAATTTCTGGGCACTTGGCAAGTTCCTCCACGAGCTTGGTGGCCCCACTGGCTCCAATGCGGTTTTTCTCCAGGCTGTTTTAAAAACCAAAACAGAATTTTGAAATCCAAAACAAATCCAGAGTGGAAAACAGCTGAAGAGTCCCATGATGTGATCACCTTAAATAAAATAAGTGCTACTACAGGTGTGTCAGCCAGGCAAGGCTGGCCCTTGGTGCATGGAGCAGGCTAAGCAAGAAATTAAACTGCAGAAACCTGTCTGTTCCTCATGTGCATCTCTTTTCTGAAGTCTAGTGATTGAAGGCTCAATGACAGAAAAATGAGCCTTCCCTGGGTTTTTCTCAGGGCTATACTCACTCTAACACCTTCAGCTTTTCCATCTTTGGGAGAGCAATGGCCAATTCTTGGGCTCCTCCATCTCCAAGGGCATTCCAAGACAGTCTGAGGGAGACAAGAAATCCCAGTTGTGAGTCTGAATAAAGGCTGGTGCCCCTACTGTGACATTATCCCTCGTGGATTAGCCTTTTTGCAAGAGCTAATCACCCTCTTATCATGACAGGTAATCATTCCCCTGGATTACAAGCTTAATTTTGAGGATTTTCCTCCATTTCATCACCTATTTCCATGTGGAGTGTCTGTGAACTGTGGTTGTCTCAGAGTCTGGCAGGCCCAGGGAATGAGATGTGAAAGATGGAAATGACTGCTGAGCACACAGGGAATTTTTTAGCAGTGTATTTCATCGATTAGTAAATTACTGGTACATTTACCACTGAAAAGTACTTGGTGGAAAGCATTAACAAGTATTCAGCAGGCTCAGAAATGCCCCGCATTGATGTTAGATCCCAAAGACCTGGGGTTTTTGAGCTTTCTGTGCTTTCTGGCACTAACCCTCTAAAAACCACTGCTTTGGACCTGAAGCCTTCAAAACAGCTTCTAAATATAAATAATAAAGTAAAAATCACAAGTGTATAGTGAAATAGAAGTGTGTACTTTCACATGGTAGTAAGTTTTAAATTTAAAGTTTTTATAATATAATAATAAGTATGAAACAATATAAAAAAATTTAGGCGTTGTCTCTTTCAGTGTTCATCTTCCTTCTTCATAAGTTTCAAGTAGTAGTTTCTAGTTAGTCAATCAATGTCACAGTAAAGGTCATGAAAATCTAATTATTAAACCAAAACTATAAAAAATATAAGTATTAATTCCCTATTAGACTGTTTAGCTTTAAAAAACCTTATATCCTCGCTTCTAGCAAGTAGCTAGAAGTGCTGTTAAACACTCTGTATTCTCTAATAAGATTTAATAAACAACCAAGCCCAAACATGAAAAAAAAAACCATTTCCATCATGTTTTTGTTAATCCTAGCTCTAAGAAAAAGCAAAAAAACCCTAAAACAAACCACTAATTAAATAGTGCAAGACTGCAGACCGGAGCAGACGTGAAAAGGAGTGACTGTGTGTGCTGAAGTGTCTCCCCGCCCATCCCACACTCACATTATCTCCTCCAAGGACGGGCACTGTCGGAAGCCGAGGGACAGGGATTTGGAAGCATCATCAGTGATCCCACAGAATTTCAAGCTGGAGCAGCAGGGAGAGAGCAAAGAGAGGGCACGGGGTGCTGGAGAGAGCCGTGGGGAGCCCAGCACCGTGTCCTGCCCCTCTGCCCCAGCAGTGCCCGGTACTCACTCCATCCTCCGCAGGCGTTTGAAGCACGGCAGCCCCTGCGACAGGGCACGGATGCTCTGCTCCCCAAGGTCGTTTTCTGATAAACTGCAAGAGTGATGGAAAAGCTTGGAGTGGTGCAGAAAATGTAGGTACGGTCAGAGAAAAGCCACCACGAAAACGTAATCATGTGAAGTAGCAAGTTAATAACTACTACCCCGACTAAGTGAGCACTGCAGGCAGCAGGGGTGAGCCAGATTGGTGCACAGCAATTTTAGGTCAATTCACTGCTTGGTACAATGGGAATGACAGCCCTGCTGTAACTCACAACCTCAGACCTTGCCTGCAGACAGAAACATGGGGTATAAACCTGTGTCAAAGAAGGTCAGATCTGCAGCACATCGTGTGTTGCATGTGAAACTGGAAATAAAAAGTTATCCTGGAGTAAATAACTGGTGTGACTTGAGAGGAAATGACAGTAAGGGAGAATGGGAAGAAGACCTTCCAACACCTAAAGGGGCTACAAGGGAGCTGGAGAGAGACTTTGGACAAGGGTGTGGAGAGACAGGACAAGGGGGAATGGCTTCAAGCTGACAGAGGGCAGGATTAAATTGGATATTACGAAGCAGAAATTGTTCCCTGTGAAGGTGGTGAGGCCCTGGCACAGGTTTCCCAGAGAAGCTGTAGATATCCCATCCCTGGAATTGTCCAAGGCCAGGCTGGATGGGACTTGGAAAAACCTGGTCCAGCAGAAAATGTCCCTGCCCATGGCTGGGGGATTGGAAGGAGGTGATCATCAAAGGTCCCTTCCAGCCCAAACCAGCCTGTGATATGTTTGGCACCATCCCAAGTGCACCTGCCATGACCTACCTTATCTCTTCCAGCAGCTCACACACCACCAGGGCTCTGGCCAGCTCCAGCCCTCCTGCCTGCCCAATTGTATTGTTCTGGAAGCTAACCAAGGAAACATAAGCATTGGAGGATTATTTTGGAGTAAAGCTGTAACAAAAGCTCATATTTAACTTGCCAAGAACCCAACCAGAGGCAGTCTCCTACCACTGGGATTCCTTTCCTAAGTTATCTTTTGATGACACAGGCTGGAAGAGATGCCTCTAGGCTAACTGAACCCAGTGAGCACTTCTAACTCACCAATTTCTTGCTTTGTTACTATAAAACAGTACAAGAAAGTCCTACAGGTCGGAGTCCTGGAAAGACTCTCACAAAACTTTTAAAAATACAGTAACACTGAGCTCAGGGAAAATAAATGACTCAGATGTGCCTGCACAAAAAAGTGAGGGTCCATAGAAGATGCTCATCTTTATGCTTACATTCCACCAGAAGCATCAGAAACCCATACTCAAAAGCAATTTTAAGGCTTATTTTACTGCATACTCTCTTTCTGGTTCATCTCTACAGCTAATGCTGCAAGAGATTAAGCAAGAAGAGTTTGTGACTCTTACAGCAGTGTAATTGTGGAGGGTTTCTCAGTCCTGGGACATGGAAATTACTCCCTAAACAACCAGTGCCCATGCCTTTTCCCATTCCTTCTTTCAGCAACCCCCATATTCCCCAGGATATCCAGCCTTCCTGGGGCAGAGGCTGGCACTTACTGCAGGATCTTCAAGTTGGTCATGTGAGGCAGACAGAGGGCAAGTGTCACTGCTGTCCTGTCTCCAAAATCATTCCTTGATAGTCTGGAAGAAGCAGAAATGAAACGTTACTGGCAGTGAAGTCCTCATTCCTCATCTGTGTGTCACCCACACGGATGTGTCACCCCCATTCCTCACCCTCATGTCCATGGACTGTGCTGAAAGGACCTAATGTGCCTGATTCAAAGGACTCTGAGGGTGGGAGGAAGAAACAATGAGGTTTTGAAATCCTTCAGCAGAAGGGAAGTAAAACTGAGCTGCACTTGCCAGAAGCACACTTGTCTCCCATCCTGACTGAGTTACCTGAGCTGGAATTTAACTGAAATTGCACTTTTTTTTCTATGTGCCCTTAGTACACACACCATAATCTGAAGGTTACAAGGACAGGTCCAGTAGCTTAACTGCAACTTTTCCTTATTTGTTATTTTTAAATTTTATTTATTTAATATGGCAGGGCACATATATTCCTCAAACTGGTCTGGAATAGAACATCAATAAATCTGACTGTGAAAAGCCTTTATCTGTCCATTTCCCTCCATTTTTGCAGCCATAGAGATTAATGTTGACTTCTTGGGCAACACAGGCACTGAAGAGCTCTGCCTGTAAACTTGCAGATTCAGCTCTTGAATCCATTAGTCCTCTAATGCAGACTGCACAGTCCTTGGAAATCTTCAAGACAATCCAGAAACCCATCCCCAAACATTCCACACCCAGCATCACACATTTCTATGGTGTGTAGCAGAGTTTTCACCCTGCTCTCACAAGAATCAGTGGTAAAACTGATCCTGGCTTTATTGGAGCTGTATCAGATTTCTATGCCTTGATTTTTGCCCAGCTTCTCAAAAGGACATTCGAAATTACACACTTACAGTAACTCCTTGATGTGCTTGCAATGGGCAAGAGCTGCCATCAGCTTTTCCCCTCCAGCAGGACTAGGACAATTCCCTGAAAGGCTAAAATAAACATGAGACTGTCAGTGAGTAAATGAGAACCAGAGTGTACCAGCTGAAGATATTTCACTGTTTGCCTGCTGTGATGGAACTCGGGTCTCTGGGAATGGTCTGGGGATTTTTAGGCTCTTTTGTCAAGTGCTGAGTAACTCCTGGCCCTGCAGATACTGTGGGGAAGGAGCGGTTTTCCCTCTCACAGAGAGAACTGAGAACTTCCTTTTCTTGCTTCAAGTCATTTCCAGGTTTTTAATTTCAAAAAGTTACAAGGATTACCCCAAGAGCTGAGCCTAACAAAGAGCCTGGATGCTCTAATTTCTGTTCCCGGGGAGAAGGAACAGTTTGAATCCACGTCTCAGAGAGCCTTGCACAGGGATTCCCACATAGGCTCCCCCACCAACCACAGCCATGACCAAAAAGCTGAACCAAAACAAAGGAACTCACTCGAGTTTCTTCAGGTTTTGCATTTCCAGCAGGACAGCAGCAAGATTTATCAGGCCTGGATCTTCAATCTGGTTGTGGCTTAAACTTTAAAGAAGAGGTGGAAGGCTGTGTTGTAAAGGAAACTGGCAGGCAAAGTACAAGATCTTACTTAATGTGTCCCATTTGCTGGATGACACTTCGGGCCTTGCCAGCAGAATCAAAGAGTTGTTTATCTCAACTATCTCACAAAAATTAATAGGTGTTAATGAGGAATTTTAAAAATTGCAAAGAACAATTAAAATCACTGGATCCTGCTGACAGGGGGAAAATTACTTCAGCCAGAATACCAAGAGAGGATGAAGACAGGTTGTCATTATTTTCCAAATTGCTACAGTGGAGAATGGACAGCATCTGGCAAGAGAGAGAGGGAGAAAGCAGAGCAAGCCTGGGGTTGGCTCCAGCTACAGATCTTTTCAGACCAGGCAAATGCTGGGTCTGAGGCTCTCCCAGGACAGAAGGGAGTCTTTAGTCCTATTCTGGATCCCAGGAAAGATCTAAATTCTGTTTAATCCATTTTCTACATGACTGCAGCAGAGTCCAAGTTTCCTCTTCTGAACATCAGATTCTGATTTCCTCTAGTCCAAGGTACCTCTTACATGAGCATTTTGCATCCTTGCTGCTTTTCTACAATACTGTGTATAAGCACATCTGGTTCTCTCAAAATGCTGGTACTAGTGGTCACCTCTCTGCAAGGAAGGAGAAACTTACTTGATTTCCTCCACGTTGTGCATTTCCTTCAAGGCTTCTGCGAGTCTGGAGCAGCCATCATTACCAATACTGTTGTGGTTCAAGCTGGAAACAACATCCCCAGGAAAATGGACATGAATCTGCTACTCAGCATCCCCAGCCAGGCCAGAGGTGACCTGCAGTCACATACTTACACAAGCCTCTTCAGGGATGGCATCTCACAAAGCCCCAGCACAAGCTCAGGGATGGCAGCACTGCTGAGTTTCATGCAGCCCAGGCTGAAAGATGGAATAACAAAGGTACAATTGTACAATTATCTACCCAGGGACAGCTGTGTGAGCACTCAGCACAGAGGGGAGCAGAGAAAGAGTGGGAGAGATGGGGGAGTGTATTCTAGTCCCTGTGGATAATTTCAGTTTTGTTCCCTAATGCAATTCTAATGGACCTGCCTGGATTCTGGTAAAATACCAACAGAATACCAAACCTCTGGAGCAAGAGCCCAGCCCCTCATGGAGCAAGGTGTCACTGTGACCACAAGACAAGATCCATGCAAAAAAACACTACCAAAACATTTGATTCTCCACTGGAATTCCCTGCCACAGACTACTGATCTCTGTCTCTCTCACTCACTGTTCATTGCAAACAGAAAAGTGTTGGAGTCTGTAAATCAAAAGTCCCTCTGAATTCTTCAGAGAGAAATCAGAGTGTAAGGATTAAATGAAAACCCAATAGAAAAGTATTATTGCTTCTTCCTGATCAGAAGCCGTCAGGAAAAGTACATCTGTCCACAGCAGATGCAGAAGAGAAGCTGCAGTTTAACTAAAGCTTCTAGAAAAGCCTGGTAACAACACACTCACTTGAGTTCTTCAATGGCGTGGCAATTCTGCAAGCCTGAGATCAAATACTCAATTCCAGTTGGTGCAACATTGCTAGAGGTCAGTCTGCAAAACAGCAAGGATCAAATGAGAAGATCAGGTCTCAGCACACTAAGAAAGAGGAGTTCACTCCACTGACAAGCAAACTACCCCATCCCAAACCCCAGACAGCACAGACATCAGGGACCAGGAAGTTTGGAGATTTTCACACCCCTTGTGTGCAGGACTAAGAGGACTGGCCTGAGGCACAGGATTGAGCAAATAATAAATATGTGGAAAAGGTCCCAGATGGAGACATACCCAAACATCTTCAGCTCTGGAAGGGGCAGCAAAATCCTGACTAGAATTTTTGTTTCATCTTCATGGAGTTCCACATGAGACCATCTGCAACAAGGGAATGACAGGTCTGGGCTTTGTCCAGTGTGTGCCAAGCCCACAGCAAAGACACAGCAGTGCTGGGACACTGAATTGTGACACAGCACTGGTACTGGGCAAGGGGCCATGGGGGCTCCCAGCCATGGTGAGGGAGTATAGCAGATCTGGGCACTGGGGGATTTAGGTGATTTCAAAGGATACCCCAGGAAGCCACCGGGTCTGTGGGTCTTTCCTGTTTTCCATTCAAACACTCCAATCAGGGACCCAAAGGGCAGGGACTGGGACTCTGCACTGGCCTCTCTTGTGCCTTACAGTGTGTTCAGAGTGCTGCACTCATCTGCACAGGCTGCTCCCCTCCCAAAAATCCTTCACAACACCTGGCAACTCACCTCAGCTCCTGAAGCTGAGCACATTTTCCACAAAGCCTTTGGCAGAAGGAGTGCTTGATTTCTGGCTTGTACAGACTCAGTCTGCAGGACACAAACACCCAGCACAAATGTCAGTGAGGATCAGCAGAGCCCAGTGCAGCATCCGGTGCTCCCCAGGGACACGATTAGGGACAGATCAGGGCTTTCAAGAGCCCACCTGGGGCTTTCCTGCCATGTCCCATTTATGTCACAGTCCAGCGTGGAGGAACACAGCCCATCCCCACTGCCCAGGACAAGAGCTGCCTCTTCCTCCAGCTGCACAGAAGGAAAAGGACACTGATGCTGCCCTCTCTGCACGCTCATGAAGAAGCCAGCATGTCTTAAGTGTCTTCAAAGTGCTCCAGTTTTCTCCCAGGAAGGTAGATGGATTTTTTTTTTGCCTTGTTTAGGTCCAGTATGGGCCTGAAGGAGAGCAGCCCAAAGGACACATGCATAAGGTTTCTTCCACACGTGTGGCACAGAGGTGCTCTGAGAATGAACCCATGCAGCCTTAGACACTCTGAGGATATTCTTCTACCCACAGTGAAATTCAGAGCAAACAGAAAATAATGATAATCAGTCACTTTCTCACCTGTTAACAACTGATTCTGTCTTCTCCAGGCAGTGTGGGAATCTTATGACTAATTGGAAGAGGGTTTTATCTTTACATATCCTGAAAAGATAGAGATTAGAGAACAGCATAAATCTGTGAACTCCTGAGGGAAGAAAATACTATTTTCCATAGGAAAAATTAGGAGGACTGAATGGGACAGGGTGATGCTGGCACATGAAAGCTAATCACCCATCTCTGAAGAGGTTTGTAATGTTAAACTAGCTCCCAAAACCAGCCTAAGCTTGGAACCCTTTCTTCCAAGGACAACCAGGACAACCATGGTCTCCTTCCCATTAAACCTTCTGAGCTGTGTGACCATAAAGCATTCTAAGCACTTCTACCCACCAGCCATTTGGGTTAAACCTGGTTCAAGTTGGCAAATAGATCACAAATGCACTGGAGACAGTGAATAAACAACAGAAGAACCAGTGCTGGCTTCAATCTCATTTCCTTAAGAGTATCAGGCCAAAAGAAAATGAAGACACCAGTGAAATGGTGAAAGACACCAGAACCTGAGGTGCCACTTACGTGATCTCAGTAATGTTTCCAGAGGTCTGGACAGCCAGCTCGAGAAGGTTCATGACTCTCTCTTTGCTCACCCACGGCTCTTCTATGCTGCAAAGCAGAATAAACACAGCTCTGCTTTAATCACACACATGGATCCATCTCTGCCTCTGCCAGCTGAGTGTTCCACACTCTAAATATGTGGAAAGGCAGCTTGGCTTAGCAGAGTAATGTCTGCATGGGAAATGGGACAACAGGCAGGAGTAGCCCAGCTTCCCTGCAGAGGATGGAGGATTTGCTGCAGACAAAGTGCAGGATGCTCTGGCAGTAGGAATGTGTCCACCAGAATTATCCCCTGCTCTGCAAGGCTGGCAGTGGTCTAGAGAGCCAGCACAGTTTATGGCCAGAGCTCCACATGAGGCTCAGTGGGAACCAAGGAGATAAAGCCAAATACCAGTAACAGAGTCAGCCACGGGTATTTCTCAGAATTTCTCAGGCCAATGCTATCTGCCTTTGGAAGAAGCATAGTTCACTTTTGGTTTTGATGAAAGGAGAGCTTAGAAGATCAGAGCAGTCTCAGATCAGTATTTTAAAAAGCACAATGACACAGTACCTGATTTTCAGCAGCCCCAGATCTTTCCTCAGGGAATGCAAAAGTCTTTCTGCAGCTTGGATTGTCATGTTGTTATTTGAGGACCTGGAACCAAAGCTCACTGTAATGAACAGCTCACAAATGAACCCACCCAAATGGATCCAAGAGCCATTAACTCACGTGTACTCTGTCAGGTCAGTGCACTTTTCCAGGAGCAAGAACAATTTTTCCAAATGCTCTGGCTGAAAGTTGCACTCTGCCAGTCTGAAATGATGAGAGAGAACAGCCTTAGTTCATCACAAACAGTTCAGGGTTCCTGACCCAGAAATACCAGCAGCACAGCCTAACCTCACAGAGGAAGAAGGATGGCACAAAAACCTTAAATACCTTTAAGAGTTTCCAAAAAAAGATTGTGGCAACACTTCAAAAGCATCTGTTGAGATATTCTGGTAGAACACACCTGTATGCCATGGCACTGCTTTTTGTAGGACCTTGTCCTGTGACAGGGGCTGTAGGAACACCTACAGGTGCCAGGTGAGGGACAGACAGTGGGGAACATAGAGAAAAAGGGATGTGGGATTCGCTGTGATGTGAGAAAACTCTTCTCAGAGGGTGAGTCAAAGGAAATGTATCAGCTATTACTGTAAAATATCACCATGCCAGGAACCAGGGGAAAAAAGAGGTTTTGTCTGCCCTGTCCCTAGAAAAAGGACACTACCTTTGCCAAAGAAATCACCACAAAATGTCTGTAACATTACCTCAAAATCTTTCTGGGGTCATCTCCGCTTGCCAGCTTGATGATTAAAGTTGCTTTGGAGCACAAACTGCACAGAGAAGATGAGTGTAAGATTTAGATGGATAATTATACCTTTCCCAGTGGTGAGAATTTAATGATACCAAACTCCAGAAAATAATCCATCAGAGCAGTGACAGAGGTACCTGGCCCAGCTCACCCCTCCCTAAAACAAACCAGCCCAGGCAAATGCTTCAATAAAGTCTCACTCTTGCTAAATTGGCATAAAGGCAGTGCAGGTGTTTGGGGAAGCAATCCTGACCTGTCCCACTTTTATCTGCCTCCTCTGCAGTCTCTGTTGAGCTCTGGGGAGGGGTACACCAGGAGACCTTAAGGCAGCCCAAAGATTCAGCACCCACACCTAACTGCAGGAACGAATGGCAGTGCCCCTGGTTCAAGCTGGTTCAGGACAGACCAACTGGTCCCATGAATATAAACACTGATAAGGTCCCACAGTTGTGCAGCACAGCCCAGTCTCATGACTGGAATCTGTGAGAAAAGCACAGAGCAACAGGCCCAGAGCCCATGGGATATTTTTGCCCTGAGAGGAAAGGAGATAAAGATGCAAATCCAAGTAAAAGAACGTGGGAAATGGCTTTCTATTGCCTCTGAAATCTCAACAGAGTGAAGAGAACTTTAGAGAGCAAATGCTGGCTCCTGCCCTGAAGAGGCTCATTAACAGATACATGACAATAATTGGCACAGCTGAATATCTGTGTCTATACACAAAATTAACCTGGCCCTGTGGAATGGGAGCTCTGCTTGCCAGTTATGTTTGGCCATTCAAAATGGACATAACCCAAAGCTTTAGGTAGTTGGACATAAAGGTAGTTGAAAACGTGGTCCTTGTCATTATTACCTGAAGATCACAAACTTTCAATAATTCAGAGGAAAACAAGCAGGGAAGACTCAGAAATTAATGAAGAAAAACAATCACCTGACTTGAACTTCAGTGGTGTTTCCAGATGTGACAAAGGCATTTATGAGATGTAGGACTCCATCCTGAGAAATCCCATTATGGCTGAGACTGCACAGAAAGAAAGAGAAGGAAAGATTTTCACGTGCCAGGAGTCAGGGCTGTCCCCAGGCTCCTCAGGCACAGAAGCAAAATTCAAGTTGACAAAGAGCAGTTTGTGGGGTGCTGGGCCCCTCCAGCTTTGCTCAGTCACTGAATCCCCCAAAAGACACAGCAAATGCAATTTTCCTCTTGCACCACAGCAGCTGGAACATTTACTGCCCCAGCAGAAAGGGAAGGGGAGAGGCTGGTGTAGGGCACAGCTCAGCTCACACAGCTCAGCTCACAGCACCTCTGGGTCCTGTGTTACTCAAAGAGGACACCACATGCACAGTGATGAACTGGAAACTCTGGGAACTGGGTCAGTTTCTGTCACACCACCCCACTCTGGTCATTGCTGCTTCCTGCTGACACTAATAAAAAGACTTTTGCTTATTTTCAGCAGGTTTTGGATGAGACCCTGAGTCACCACAGCCTGGTGGTCTTGAGCTGTGCTCATGGTTCAGCCAGAGGCAGGAAGGGCAAGAAGCACAAGCAGCAGCTTCATGAAGGATCACACCAACACCCTCCTGCTTGCACCTTGGATTCACTGTGTGTTCTCTTACTTGAGGGAGCAGGTACCAGGCACTCGGTGCAAGTGGTCCAAGAGGCACCTCAGCCCTTCATCTCCCAGCTGATTCCTGGAGAGACTGAAAGGCAGAAGAACAGTGTGGCCAACCAAAACTCAGCCTTTCAACAGGTTGCCCAGAGAGGTGGAGGTTTCCCCATCCCTGGAAATATTCAAGGCCTGGCTGGAGAGGGTTCTGAGAAACCTGATCTAGTTGAGGATGTCCCTGCTCATGACAGGCAGTTAGACCAGATGGCCTTTAAAGATCCTTTCTAAAAAAAAGTATCCTATAATTCCATATTTCTTTTAAACAGCAATGCTTCTCTGAGAAGCTTTGAAGAAAAAACTCAAATTTCCTGGACTTAAATCCTAGCTTAGCCAATAAAGGTCTGTTTAAAACAAATCACTGCCCTATGAAATTACCTCATGCATAAGTTCCAGAGCAAGCTCAAATGAAGAGCTCAGGTGAAGCAACAAATGCCTCAAACCAGTAACGGAGTGAAAAGCCCAAGGAAATTGTCCCATCAGCTCAAGAGGAGCTGTATAATTTCCAATTGATTGTGTTTCTCAGCAGTGTGAATGAGCACACATACCCTTGCCGACAGGTTCAGGCAATGCTGAACCCCACAAACACAGCTCTCCTGCTCAGTGACTCTGCTCAAGATCCTGGTAACAGCCCAAGCCCCACTTACTCCACTTCTGCCAGCCACCCGTGCTGCTCCAGGATGCTGCAGAGCTCCTGGACCTGCCCTTCCCCGATGGCACAGCCTGTGAGCCTGTGAGAGACAGCAAGAGTTAAACATGGCCAGCACCCAGCTCAGCCTGAGCTCTGAGAACTGCCCACCACTCTCTGTGCAGCATTCACATTTTTTGCCATCTCCTTGGGGCTGGAGCAGAGACCCATTAAAGTCTCCTGGCCAGGGGCACTCGGGAGCCACCACTCCCAGGGAGGCTGCAGACACATCCAACATCACACAGATGCTCATGGATGCTCTGGATTATCACCCAGAATTTGAGGCACACATTAGGAAAATGCAGTGGTGAGGGCTCAATTCAGGTGCTCATGCAGCAGAGTTTGGTGCAAGTCAAGATGATCATAAACAGCCCAGAAAAAAAAAGAGAAAAAGAAAAGCATGGGCCTCTGCCATCCCAATGCATCCAAATGGTTCTGAATTGCATCTAAGCAGATGAACTGAGCCCTAAAGCTTAAGCTCCTAGCCCAAGCTCCTTGGCCACCCATGAATTTTCAATACAAGAGGAAATCTGGCTCCATGCATTAGTGTTTCAAACCCACCTACAAGTGAATTACAGTAAGTGTTCTGTGCCACTACCTGCAGGATGTCTTCTGGCTTTGCGTGGTTGCTCCTAAATGCAAGAAGGCATTTTCACCTGACCTGAAGCAGAAATAAAATTCAGTCCTTCAGCACAGATCTCCAAAGATGACAGGCTTTGTGGTGCCTTTAGGGCTGAGCTGCTGGCTCCAGTCTGAGTGTCTTACCTGACTTCCACCACTCTGATCCGCTCACAGAGGTTGATGGAGTTGAGGAGTAAAACAGCACAATGTGGGGACAAGGAGTTTTTCCTAATACTGTAAGGGAGGGGAAAGAAGAAACACAGATCAGCTCCCAAGAGGAGAGGCTCCCATACACACAGCCCAATTTTCCCATTGTTCATTTTGAGAAACGAAAGATTGGATACATCCCATTTAACTCAGGATGAGGGAGCAAGGACCTAAAGTTTTGAGCATTGACACCCAGCATTAATTTACCTAAAGGAGAGTCTCCTTTAGTCCCCTTTGACTAAACAGGGAATACAGACCAAGGGCTTACACTGAACAACTCCTCTTTGGGGCTACTGGACTAGAGATACCCCAAACTGGAAGCAACCTCCTGACTGGGCAAACTCAGTCTCATGAGACCCTGCAGCTCCTCCGTGCTACAACATCTTGTAAAAGATGGCCAAGCTCCTTTTGGCCTTTTGTCCCCACAGTGGGGTGTCCTAGCCCCTAGCAGCAATTCTCTGGCCTGAATTCCTGCCTAAATGGCTGATAAAAACACTTGTGGTGTCAAGCGTGGCAGGATGTCAGATCCATGCAGGGCAGAGCTGTGGGACACTGACCACACAAACAGGTGATGTGCTGTCACCATGTGTCAACCCACATTTCCTATACTTCTCATGGATGCTGGGAGTCATGTTCCATGGGACCTGCTAAGTGAGGATTGTATGTTATGCTTTGCCTAGCACAGACAGCTTTCCTCCTGTCCTTTTTTGCCTTCTGCTAAATATCATTGAAGTGCTGCTTTGCTTCTAGAAACAAGAAAGGAATGGGTGTGAAAGCATTGCTGCATTTTCTTTGCCTTGCTTGTTAGTTTACAATTACTGATTAATACTCCTAAGATGTGCTGTAGTATTAACACTTTTCATGGCAGGAGTCAAAGCAGGGACCCCAAACATTACCTCAGTAGTGTCAGATGACAGAGGGATGGCAGAAAGCTCAGTAATCTCTCAATGCTCTGGTCACTCAATGAATTTCCAGACAGACTGTAAAACATGGGAGGAAACAAAACCCAGGAGAAACTGTTTCAATCCTTAATAACTTCTGTAAAATGTACACGGACATGCACACACACGGTGTTATGGGCAAATTCTGTAAAAGCACATGTCCAGAAATGCCATGAAAATTGGGCAAGATTTAGTCCTTACAGCCTGATCTCTGTGTTTCCTTACACCCTGCAGCCAATTAACATTCCAGGTTCAAGAGTCTAACTTTTGTACATTTACAAAATGATGCTACTGTTGTCTTTCATGCAGGAAATAGGGGTATTATGTTATTTTTATTTGCTATTACTCAGTTTTTGTTCTGGCCAGTATTCTTCTAATTTTCTTGGTGCCAAGCTCCTGCCTGGAGTGACCAGCCCTTCAGGAGAGAGTTCATGGCTTAGTGGGACAGGAGCTCTTGCTCTGGCTGTACTGCAAGCCAAGGTCTCGAGGAATAGAGGACAACAATTGTTTCTAGATAAAGGAGGAAGTCTAGAGAACTTCTAGTCTCTGAGAGAGTTTCTAGTGATTGAGGAAGATTATGAAAACACACACGTATTCTGAGGCCTTTACACATTGATGTGGTACACTTAGGAGAGGCCAAGTTCTCTTTGAAACAGGACAGTCTGGGTTTAGCTTAGTATGGGGATGGAGTTGTGTTCACCAGCTGCCACCCTGAACATCAAATCTGTGCCTGGGGAGGCAGACAGACAGACAGACAGACAGGCTGACTTACTCGATCTCTGTCAGCTGGGGACATTGAGCCAGTGTCTGGCACAGCCTGGTCACATCCTCCAGACCCACTCTGCAGTCCCTGAGACTGAAGCAAGCAAAACACTCAGGAGCTGAACATGACCACGGGATCCAACATTCCCTGCATTCCCCAGATCCTCCATCCCAGCACAAAGCCCCTCTCACTTCCACTACTTATATTGTGCTACCCTCAGTCTAGGACTAAGAAATCAAAACCTGGGACAAGCAGATGAATTCACCATCCCTGAGCTGATCAAAGAGAGCCAGTCCACCAAAATACCAATATTTTGGGTGCTGCCTCCCTAGACCCACATCATTGGTGATTCAGTTGTCTCTTTCCCTGCTCAGCACTGTCTTGGTTTTCCCAGAGGGAGAAATGGTGCCTCCTATGTCCTTCTCCAAGAAGAAAATCACAGAAGCCTTTTTGGGTGACAGACTGGCAGGTCTGCATGGGGTGAATGCCGTAGTCACACAGATCTGTCTCTCATTATTTATGGGTAGATGCTTCCTCTGCTGGAAAGCAAGGCAATCCCCTCAAGCCAAGCAAAAGATGCACTATTTATTTTCCTCTGTGAGGAGACACAGCTGGAGGGATGGGTCTGTCCCACACACTGCCCTAAAGACACAGACCCCACTGTCATCCCTCCCTGCAGTCCTGGTGACAAAGGGAAGCCAGGCTGCCATACCAAAAGCTCCGTCCTTTTGCTTCCTGCTTGGCATGTGCCCGGGAACCACTTCTCCATCTGCTGGCACTCCTGGGGAAAGAACAATTTAGCCCATGAGTTGTGCTGATGTTCTTGCTCCCGTGTCCCCATGAAGGGATGAGGAGGTGGCAGTGGCCTCACGTTCCAATCTGCCTTCCCTCATCACCTCCCAGAATGAGCTTCACCCCATCCCCAAAAGAGATAAAATTAGCTCTCTTCCAGCCTCCAGAGAGTTCTGCACCCACCCAGCACTTGGGCATCTGCTGTGTCCTGGCCCAGCAGGGAGATGTCAGCAGCTGGGTGCTGCTCAAGCTGCTGTCAGTCCATCAGCCATGAAACAGCTCCCTGAGCTTCCCCCACCCTGCCTGGAGTTTGGCTCTTTGATTGGCACACCACGGGGACCCACATGTCGCCTTCTGTTTAGGATTTCACAAGAAGTTTAAAATATATGAGTGGGTATGATTTTACCTGACTCTTTCCCAAAAGGTCAGATGAACCACCTGTGTGTGTCCTAAGCTGTAACCAGAAAAGAACATCATCAGCATGGAGTTTGACAGCACAAGCTCCTGTATGGCTCCTCAAAACCCAAAGCTTGAGGTTTTAAATAGCAAACGAATACTAAAAGTACTCCTGGTCATACCTGAGGCTCACTGTCTTAATGTGTTCCAGTGTAGTTAATGACTGAGCTAAGAAAAACACAGAGTTCAGGGAGACCTGGTTGTCGTTAAACCTACAGGAAGAAAAGATGAAATCAGCTGCTGCAAGCAAAACTGATAAAAATTAACATGATGAAAATTAACATTGCTCCTTCTGCAGCACTGCCAGGCTGCTGCTTTGCTGCCTTCTGCCTGTGTTTCCAGCTACAGTTCTGCAAACACAACTCACTCCCATATCTTTTCAATTCATCCTTCACTTTTAGTGTTCAGAGAATTACAGAATAACCGAGGCTGGAATGGACCTCTAGAGCTGATCTAGTCAAACTCTCCTGCTCAGAGGAGGGTTAGCATGGAGGAGACTGCTCAGGACACTGCTTGGGTTTTTAACACCTCCAAAGAATTCACAGTCTCTCAGGGCAACCTGTTCTGGTGAGATTGTCTGTAACTGGAACAGTCTCGGCTTGAGAACAGTTCAATTAATCAAACAGGAACAATAAATATTCCTTTCAATAGTACAGAATGGTGCCATACTCCTTAAGCCACAGCTCTGTGCAGAGCACTTATAATGGCAGGGCCAGGTGGAATACCCAGATAAACACAAGCCACCCCTGCAGATGAATTCAGACTCCACCACTGAGGATCTCCCCAGCTCTTCCCTTCCTTCAAAGCTGCTCCCCTCAGGAGAAGAAGGACTGCTCCCCCTCCCAATGAGGAACTTGAAGAGGAAATATTCAGTGAGTTGATCGAGGCCTCAGGCTGTTTCAGAAACCAGGAGCCACAGCTGCCATTAGAGCACCTGTCCCCTTCATGGAAGGGTGAGCAAGGGGCTCTTGGGCACTGAACTCAGTCAAGCTTCAGGTGGAGTCAACCTGTTCTGCACAGGAGGTGGGGACAGAGCAGGCAGCACAGTGCAGCTGCCCCACACAGAATATTCCTGCACTTGGCTCTGAAGAGCCCTTCCCAAATGTGCACTGTGCTTCCACAGACAACACTTCACAAAACCCAATCCATGCATAAGGAACAAAGCAGGAGCTACTCACTTGAGAGAACGTAACATTTTCAGTTTGGGGAGGCACAGAAACAGCTGCAAAAGTCCCTCATCTCCCAGATAATTGTGTGATAGGCTAGGATTTAAAGAAAGGCATTAATTTTCACAGTAAAAAAAAAGCCAATAGGCACCATCAGCTCTATTTTCTGTATGTACAGCCACACCTTCCCCCAGGCTATGCCTCTACCCCACTCTCTGTACAACACTGCAGCACAAACAAGTGGCATTTTCTCAGCATCCCAAATAACTGCAGGTAAACACCATGGGGGATAAGGAGCACTCACTCCAGCTCAGAGATGTGGCCACATTCCTTCAGGGCTGCACACAGATTCTTCAGGTCACTGGCTTGAAAATTACAGTCTGTCAATCTATGGGGAAAAAAGAAATCAATCATCCAGGTCTGCCCGATTTCAAACAAGGTTGTAAACTTCACTCCTCTGAAAACTAGAGAATCAGTGAAGAGATAATAATGAAATTAAACAATCCCCTTGAACTACCTCGCTCCTTACCAGCTCCCACAGAGTCTCCAGGTGATGTGCCACCCCCTGCCTGGCACTGCAGGTCCCTGTGTCCTGTGTAAGGCTCAGGGTGGGCACAGGCTCTCAGCCCCTTGCCAGGGGCTCCAGCCATTCCCCCCAGCCAGGGCAGAGCCTGCAGCTCCCCTGGCAGCTGCAGCCCGAGCTGCTGGCACTGGGGACATTCCCAGTTCTCTTGTGATTCACCACTTAGGGATGCAGAGATTGGAAATAGGACCCAGAGACAGGACATGCATGTAATATAATGAAAATTGGCCGGGGTACCTTATTTTCTGGGAGGTGGTAGGTGTCTGGTTTTCCTCCTCATGTTGTTGGTCATCAGTAGAGAACAAAGGTTCCTCCCTAATTGAGCACAAAACCAGACAAAAGTAAAAACTCTTTTGCTTTAGCAATTTGGCAGATCCCTGGGGCTATCCTGGCTCCAGCCCACGCCTGTACCTTGCCAATTGCAAACTCTCCTTTTCTAACCAAATATTTGAGCATGCAGGCAACTGGGGAGAAGGGGAAAGAGATATTTCTATCTAAGTTTGATAGAAAATTCAGCTTTTGCCTAAATAAATTTTGCAAAGAGCCTGTACAAAAATATGACTATTCGTAATTAAACGGAACTGTCTATCAGTAATTAAACTGTAACACTGCAACTAAAAACTACAACTATAAACAGTAAAACTGAGACTAAATCTGACTATTCATAACTAAATGGAACATGCAAAACCTAAAATATCAGAGTTTGAAATGTCACCCGGTGCCTTAAAGGAGTCCACAGATCAGGTGTGTCAGGCTGTCACTCTCTTTCAAGCACAGCCACTGGGCTGTGGCCCATGACAGCTCTGCTCTTTCTCTCTGGCTAAGAGGTGGAATGCAAGTGTACCATGGGAAATGCTATTTTACAGTGGGCTCAGTCCACAGAGAACAAGGGTACAAATAGTGAAATTTCCTAAAATTCCAGGAGCAACAGGAAACCATTTCTTGGTCAAAACCTTCAGGTTGGGCTGTTTCAACCATAGTTTTCTGAGGGGAAAAACTAAACTCCAAACATCTCATGATTTAGGAGTACCATGGTCCAGAATGCATAGTGTTCTGAACTGCAGGGGTTTGTGAACCTTTACAGAATTTGGTGTGGCATTCACTTGTTTTTTTCACCCTCACTATTATCAGATAGCATGGGTATCATTAAACAGCCTGCTCTGCTTAGGATGCTGTGGGATGAAATGTGCTCTAGAGACATAAAACACGACAGAAGGCAGTGACAATTTTTAAAGTGGCTGAGAAAGCCAGGAGACAGTTCTACATTTAGATTTGGGGGTTGGGGTGGGAGGCAGGAACTGCTGTGGAGTGTTACCCTTGGTACCTACACAGGATGCAATAACTAAACAGGATGCTGAGATAACACCATTTGTGCACACACAGCCTACCTAGGAGGAAGGGAAGCAAACTCCCTGTCTTCTCTAAACCTCAGGACTGCAGTATCATGACAAAGGCTGTGAAAAAGAGAAGTAATCAATCAATGTCACGGTTTGGTTATTTACAGGACTTCTTGTTTGCTTTTGTTCTGCAAAACTCTGGTGACGTCAATCACTTGTGCTTAAAACACTCCCAAAGCAAGAAAAAAATCATCTGCATCAGTTTAAAATTCTGGTTGGATCAAATTATGCAGTATCTGATGATCCAATTTCTCTGAATCAGTAGACAAAGCCCAGACAAAATTGCAATACTTGAAATCCATTGTGTTTTCAAGTGAAAGTAATAGAGGAGAACTTCCAGTTCTGCTCCAGGAGGTGTCACCAGTTCTCTCATTCTCTGCAGAGATCCTGTCTCCAAAACTTCCCAAGGCAGGGAAGGACAGCCAGTTTTGTAAGTACTCGAATTCTGGTTGATGGCCCTGACAAAATCAGCTTACAGCAATGTGTCACCAAGTGCCAGTGTCAGTGACCACCTTGGGACATGCTCTTCACCTTCCACACTCCTGAGGTGACTCAACAAAAACCCCAGAATATAACTCCTGTATGGGAGTTATTGCATATTGGGATTAACCCCAGGGATGAGTCAAGACCTACATACCTGACCTGCACCTCCATCACCCTCTGGCAGGTTTTTACTGACTTCAACAGGCTGCAAATGCCAGTGACAGAGAGGTGGTTTTGGCTGAGACTGGGAAAGAAAAAGGCAATTAGCTGGTCCCTGTAATCCCAGAGGATTTTTGTTTTGTTTTTTTCACTACACTGGTAGTGAAGCAGCTCCCAGTGTTCTACATGCTTGAAAGCATTTCCCTTCAGAAGAAGGAAGGTTGGTTTTGTACAAGGCAACACTTACTTCAGCTGCTTGGAAATCGATATACAGGGGAGGCTTTCCAGCAGATAACTGCAGCCTTCATCTCCAAGCTTGTTGCCTGATAAACTGAAGCATTTTCCAGTTAGTGGGGACTGATTTGAACAGTAAAAACAAAGCCCTCAAAACCTTGCTTTCCCTCACTTCCTTTCCCTTTCCTACAATTGTTTTTTTTTGTCTGGACTGTTCTTCTATCTCAGATAATCTTCCCTGCTTATTTCTGCATGAACCAACTTCAGACAAAATGTTTTAAGCCCTTTGGCAACAGGACTCATGTTTTAGACCCAAACCACCTTGCTTTAGGAAACCTATGATCCTTAAAGCCCTTTCCAAGCCAAACCAGTCTGTGATGCTATGATCCCCTGCTCCCACACCACCTGCCCACTGCCACTCAGCAGCAAGGAGAGGAGGCACTCACTCCACTTCAGAGAGACAGGGACAGCTCTGGAGAATGGCCACAATCTTCTTGGAATGTTGGGAAGACAGCCTGTGATCCTGCAAGCTGTGAACAGAAAGGCTTGGTGAGCAGCGAGGGGATGGGGATGCCCCTGGCTGGGCCAGATTCAATTTCTATTGTCATTTTTATTCACTGGTTCAGGTTTATTTCAAACTTTTCCACATATGGAAATAGCCTCTCTCCTCAAGGATGAGCATATCTGCTTTTCTTGGCCTTCTACAGTACCTGTCATCTGTAAATCACATGCACCAGCAGGACTTTCAGTGTCTACCCTTACCATAATTTCACATGTCTAGTTGGAATTATGTGTTCTTTATTCTCTTCCAAATTCAAATCCAAAGATCTGCAAACAAGCAAAATATTTATCTTTTAATATGCCTTCATGAAATATCTGACATTTGGGTCCTGGTTAATATTTTCCAGTAGAAACCACAAGGTCTGTGCTCTGTGTCTTTCAGCAGTTTTGCAATAGAAGCGTGGCACTAAAGCTTATCCAGGCACTAAAGATCTGCTTTTGTGGAGCTGGCAGTAGGTGTGTGCAAACCCAGGTGTTTTGGTAGACCCAGCTGTGCCAGATGCAAGGGCAGTGGGCAGCAGTTCTGCTGTGGTTGTGGCTCATGGTGACACCAAGTGATGGCTTCAACCAGCGTGACTGAGCACAGCAGAAACACAAGTGCAGAGTCTCACCTTTGAACTTCCCCAGACGTGCCAGAAAAATAAATAATCACAGTGTTCACCCTGAAAAAAGAGACCCAGGTCAGTATTAGGGAATTGGTGGAAGGATGCCATTTGTTTATCAGGGGTGTTTGGTGAGGACCAAAGCTGTTGCCTGGATGCTGAAGAGGGCCTTGACATCAGCCTGACCAGCTCATCACCACAGCCACGTGCTCAGGGGACAAAGGACACTCCACGTGTTGAGCTGGGGCTGCAGTGCAGATGAGACAGTCACACCATGGAAAAGATTGGGCCAGGAATTTTTTCTTTTTTTTTTTTTTTTTTTCTTTTCTTTTTGCAAGGCCAGAAGTTTGCTGGAAACAGATTCAATAGAAACTCCCAGCAAGAAAAAAGCCATATGCAATTTCAGTTACACCAGGGATTACTTTGGCCTGCTACATTTAGAGCATAAGACAACCACAAGAACCAGGATGTTTTTAAAAATCTACCCTTTGTCATCCTGGACACATGAAAACCCCAAAACCTGTAAAAGGAACGCAGAGCTAAAGCTCTTCACACATTTTCACTAAATTTAGCTGACTGATAGCAAATTTATGCTAGCTGGTAAAGAATTTCCTTTGTGATATATTGCAGACCTTAAAAGCAAATTTAAGTTCTGTGATATAAGAAGAAATGTAACACCCTGCAAATGGTTTTATAGACCAAGGATTAAATGACCTATTAAAAATACAAAGAGAAAGTACATGGTATGATGAATTCCCATTTTGTTTCCAATAGAAAAGAAAAAAAGAGTCAAACTGATTTTTGTTCACTTCAATTATCCAACAATTAAGCTGAAAAACAGTGTCCACTTAAAGCCAGCATCTAAAGAGACAATCTACTTGCTTTTGCAAGAGCTCTCATGTGTTGGTACCTGGCACACAGCTCAATGACATTTTGACACACGATGCCTTCCTTTGCCAAACTGAGAACAGCATCCAAGTAAAGATGGTTGTTGCTCAGGCTGTGAACACGAGGAAAAATAGAACCTCAGCTGCTGGACCCCACAGCATTGTTCTTTTGTTAAACAAATGCCCTCTGCTCTGTTCCCCAAACATCCTTGTGAAAAACAAGGTTCACTCTCTTGGTAAAATTTAAAAGTTTAAATAGGAGGACAATAGGAGACAAAGATAATTAAGCAAGGTTTAACAGCCAGGTGCTTGGCATTCAGCCAGGACACACCTGCTGTTTCGAAGACACCACTTTATATACCTTTTCTGTTACATCAGCCTACTGCATATTCATAAACAATTATGCATATTGAAACCTTTCCCCAAACTAGTTCACATGTTCCAAGAACTGTTTAGCATGGTTCTTCCTCGGGTCTGCCTTTTTAGAGCATGCACATTTCTTGGCTGTGGTTTCAGTTTGTTCTCATTGTCACCTCCAGCTTGGGCTTTGGTCCACACTTTCTACAGAGAGTAGGTGCTGATAGTACCAGGGGTCTTCATCATATGTTCACTGGATGTTATCCCAACAAGCAGGCAGTTTAATTACCACAAGCATAATTTATCAGCTGTTTCACTACTATGTCTAATAAAAACTATATCTTCATAGCAAAGTTACTTTTAACACTATACATATAGCATCTATTTTAATATTTGTGAAAGGCCAATATTATAATATGTATTTATAAAATCCTGAAGCACACAATCTTTTAATTAGGGTATTTCTCAAAAATTTCTGAAATTTACATCTAGGACTCAACAAAAGCATTATCGGATCATAATTCTTTCTCTGCAAGCTGTAACTCCCATAGACTTACAATCAGAGATAACTCTTCTATGTGTAACAGAATGATCATTAACCAGTTTTGGGTTAGTTAGTGGAGGTACTTTATACCTTCATGATTACACCACTGATCCACAGGGCAGTTACTCCCACTACAACAAATCCAATTTAAGTATGGCTTATTAAAGCAGGGAGGCCTGAACACAATCCTCCAGCCTTTGAGGATTTATTCTTTAATTGCATGTTTGTTCTCTTCCATTACTTGTTGGACCTCATTAGATATGAAACACAAGATGCTGCTTCTACAAATCCTCTGCTTGTTCTCAGGGCCACAGGGCACTGAGAGCCCCGAAGGCATCATCCCTGGGAAGAGCACTCTGTGTGTGTAATAGGGATGGGGGAGGATTACAAATAGCACGGTTTTCTTGCCTTTTCTCTAGGATGAGCTGCTTCCCTGGGGGCAGGCTGGCATTCCCCACAAGCTGTTATCCAGTGTGCCCAGGAAAGCAAGGGCAGCAGGTACATTCCTCCTTTCCTCCCTCCTTCTGCCCTGCTTTTAAACACTTCTAACCACACTGCAAAGCCAGTAATTAATTCCTGGATGGGATCCAGCAATGACTGCAGGTATTTTGGATTCACCTGCTTGCACCTGAGGGTGTGTGGAAGACTTTTAAAGGCAGAGTATCTCCCTTTCAGCTGGGGTAGTGCTCTGACTCCACAGTTTTGTGTCTATCCCTGTCCTGCCATACAAACTACACTCAGAGCAGCTCTGCTGCTGCTTCAGCTGTCCCTGGCAGCTCTTCAGAGGCTTTAAATTCCTTCAGCCAGCCTGGTTCTCTCCACCTAAAAAGCTGCAGATCCATGCTGGGAGTTTCACCAGCAGTCTGTCCCTCTCAGTCAGCACTGAGCCACAGGAGTGTGAGAAGGAGCAGCACAGAAGAGGGCTCTGGAAAAGCTGAGAAGGCTCTGATGGAGCCATCCTCCCTTAATCAGAGGTGAGACATCTCAACCTGAACCTCATCAAGGAGAAGAGAAGAGGAAAAGTCAAGCTAGGCACTGAGCTGAGCACATGCACTGTAATTCTTGGAGAGGTGTCAGTGGTGCCAGGACTCCCCTGGGATGATTTTAAAAGACCTAGATAAGAACTGTGAGTTGAGTCTGTCTTAGACTGAGTCCAGCACAGTCCTGCTTGCACTTAAATGTCTGTGCCTCAGCTTGGGGCCCCACATCTCTGCTATGCTTGTCTTCACAGTAGCCAAGGTTTAAGCCATTTTTACTCACTCTACTTTCTTCAGCTTTTTCATGTTGGAGAACAGGTCCATCACCCTCTTCACTTCGGGATCCCGTATCCGATTGCCCTGCAAGCTGCACACGGATTCACTCTCATCAGTATGCCAAGGAAGGAATGGTTGATTTGATGGTCACTGCCACAACACACTCACTTTATTTCCTCAAGCTGGAGGCACTGTGATGCAGCCTGGACCAAGTTAGTCATCCCCTCAGCTGTGATGCTCCCACCTGTCAATCTGGAAAGAGAAAGGATCACTCAAACCAAGCAAAGAGAGGGCTAGAATCCCCTGCAGCACATGGAAAATCTGCCTCAGACCCATGCCCAGCACACACAGAGGCAGCAGCCTGGCTCTGCCACCTGCAACCACCTTCACACTCCTTTTCCAGCAGGGTAACACAGCACTGCTCCTGATGCCAGCACAGAACGAGAGCCACACGTGTGTGCTGCTCTGTTACCCTCATACACTGCACAGAACTGAGCAGCCTGGGCTGAGCCAGTGTCACTGAATTACAGAGAGCAGACAGCAAGGGAGAAGGCACTGCTATTACAAAAAAAGACTTACTCTAGTTTCTTCAGGCTCCCCATTCCTTGTATGGCCTTTGAAAGAGCAGCAGCAAAGTCATTGCCACATCTCCTGCTACGAAAGCTAAAATGTGAAGAAAAGGGGAAAAAGACAAACACACCAAAAGCTGATATTCTCATTTGCTTGCATCTTTCTTTCATATTGAAAAGAAATGCCTATCATCTTCCCTCTTATCTACTGCATTAACTACCCTGTTGGTCATCTTAATCAAAATGGAAAAGCAAACAAAAATAAAGCCAGAATGGATTTATCACGTTATTATCCTTCAATCACTCATATTTTTTCATTTTTTTTTTCATTATTTCATACATTTCTGCAGTACTGAAGTTATGCTGTTCAGATCAAATTTTCTCACATCATCTCTCTCTCTTCTAGAACAAACTTGAGGTTTGACCTTCCAATCCCTTAGCCCTTCTCCCCACCCACCAGCTCACAGCACTCACTGTATTTACCTCAAGTGTTCCACATTTTTACAGCCAGACAGAACTTCCAGACAGTCAGTGTCCACAAGACATCCTGCAAAATCCAAACAAATCAAATCCTGGCTCGAGTTTATGACAAAAACCAAAGCTGACATGTCCAGTGTTGTCATTCTGAAGTTTTTAAACTCATACTTGAAATTCAGCAGGCTCCCAATATGCTGGGCTACTTCGAGGTTTTGTGTTTCAAAGGTGCAGTGGCAGAGCTCAAGGACCTTAGGCCCTGACAGATGAGTGGCTGCCAGTTTCTTGAGAGACTGCAGGATCACATCCTGCTTTTCCTGCACCCAAGCTTCATCTTGCTCTGCCAGTAGCATGAGAAATGTCCTACACTCTCTTGACGACAAGCCTGAGAGAAATATGTGAAAACTCTCCATAAACTCAGTCTTTGTCTCATTCTTTGAAGTCCACTTTGACTTCAAGAAGAACTTCTTCTTCAAGTAGTTCTTGTCCACCCTCCTACTCACCATGAGACACAGTGCTGCAAAAAACTCCTGCAAGCTCAAGTGCACAAAGGCATAGCCAACCTCTGGGCAAGAGCCACTCGTCTTCACCTCAAAGGCAGTCAGCAATCCATGCAAGGAAGCAAATTCCTTCACGTCCTCGGGGATATCATCAACATAAAACACAAGCTTCTTCTCTTCCAGGCCTCTCAGTGCAAGATCAAACAGACCCAAAATGGCCTTTTTGTTACAGTTCAGCTGAGTCTCCTCATCACTGGCACAGTCTCCTTGCTGCTTGTTTAGGAAGATGAGAAACATTTTGATATAAAACTGTGTCATAGTCTGGGGAAGCTCCACACTCATCTGGTGTTTAAGGAGCAAATACTCCAAGCAGATGCACACGATGTTACACAGAGCAGGGATGAGGCACATGCTGAGCAGTTTGGTGTTGTTCTTCACGTGAGCAATGGCTCGTTCTCTGAAGGAATGCTGACGAAAATAGTGGCTGACATATTCCTCAACCTTCTCATGGTCAAATCCCCAAATTTCTGCCAACACACTTACTGTATATAACAAGAAGTCAGGCAACCTCTTAGGTCGGCTGGTGACCAACACTGTGCAACCAGGCAGGAGCTTCCCATGACAGAGGTCTGCAAAGAGCTGGGAAATGGGCATAGGGGAGGTGACACCTGGGTCTCTCTTAGAGGAGGATGACACATCCATGTTAGCTGCAAACTCATCCAGCCCATCAAAGATGATCAGTGTCTGCTGGGCATTCTCCAGGAGCTCCTGGAACACTGCATCAGGGCTGTCCTCTGGCTGGAGGAACATGTCAAACAAAAGTTCCTTCAGGGTCAGTTTTCTTCTTAACAAATTCAGCTGCCGAAACTCAAACAGGAAAGTGAAGAGAAACTGAGGCAGGACACCTTCTGCCCATTTCTGACAAATCCTGTGCATCAGCCTGGTCTTGCCTGTACCTGGTTTACCAAACAAAAAGATCACCTTCGTCGTGTGGAATGGGGCCTCACTACAGAACAGGTCTGACACTTTCATGGCTGTATCTGCACATTCCTCTGGCTCAGGAGCACCTGCCAGCTCATCCCGGGCTTTCTCTGTTCTCTCTTTTAAGCGGGGGACTTTGCTCTGGTGAATGACAACGTTGACAAAGGTTTGGTTGAAAGGCAGTGGCTGTGTTTGCTCTTGTGCTTCTGCTCCTGCTTCTCTCCTGCTTCCATACCTCTGGTGGATAGAATTGATGAGGAGATGCCGGTACTTTGCAGATGAATCTAAGAGAGAAGACAACAGAGGGGGTATGAGGGTGAAAAAGTTAGTTGTGAGTCATGACACATCCAAAATACTACCATTTATAGACTGAGAAACAATGGCCCTGATCAGAGGCTGCTGGGCAAAAATGACAAATTTTGAACTCTTGAAAATAACCTATAACTTTTCCTAATTTTTCACAGGGGCCAAAGAAGAACAACATTCAGGAAAAAGATGAAACAGCTTTATATGAAAACTAAATCTTATTATCTCTAAGATGAGACATAGGTATCTGTGTATTATTCCCTGTTCACTAGCTCCCTCTTCACCCACGCTGGAAATTGATTTCTTGGATGTTTCTGCAAAGATGTTAAATATGTCCTTTCCTCAGAGGGAAGACCAGCACAGCTTCTGGAATATCCACATACCCAGCCGTCGCTGTTTGGCATCCTTGTCACTCCCGGAGCTGCTGCGACGGCGACGGCGAGCAGAGCCTGAAAATGCAAAGGTCAGAACCAGGTCAAAGAGTGTTTGGAATGGCAGCATATTAGAGCTGGGCAAGACTCTCCAGCAAAGCATTCGGGGAGCTGAAGAGGAAAAATTGGACAGACGAAACTATTTGTAAACTCAGGCTGAGATTACAGAATTGCTTCTTCTGAGATGGGCCACAAGCACCTCACTGTGAGTCTTTTTGTAGGCTGGATGATGCACCTGCCTCGCTTTGAACACAGGAACTGCTTTGGTATCCTGGGAAAACACGGCAGGGAATATTTGTTTCTGGGGAATGCAGGGCCCAAGGTTGTTTATGGTGGTTAATTTCCTGGTTTTTTGTGGTGCACTGTCAGATGGAAAGATGGACAGAGCTGAGAGAGGCACATGTCTTTCTTAACTGGTCTTAGTAACTTTCAGCATTATTTTCAAATTGCCATTCCACCAGCAACTGGCAAGATGCACTCACTAGGACACCACAGCAGCTGGCAGAAGTCTGAATGCAGAACAAAGGCCAATTTTTTCTTCTAATTTTCAAGATCTTAAACCTGCATGTGACACACAAAACAGTGTCCTGTGACTTTTGCAGTGCTGTGACTCCAAAGTCTCTGAGCAAAAAGCAGTCAAAAGTGTCTCTTCATGATCTGCACCGACTAGGAAGGTCTCAGTTCCAAATTCACCCCTGAAGAAAACCCACCTATGTGCTCTGTCCTATTCTGACAACTCTGGAGTGGTTTCTGTTTGATTGATGCCTGAATAGTTTTTCTGCTCTTCCTTTAAAAGCCAAACCAATTTCCTCCACCTATCAATGAACTGACCACAGGAAAAGTGCAAAAAGCATGGTTTTTGTAGAGTGGGTGGGAGATTTCTGCAGAGAAACTAAAACGAGCGAGTTTCTTAGCAGACACGAGCAAGGCTTGTCTGAAATTCAGGGAGAGAAAACAAAACCAAGGGAGGTTCACAGGCAAAGCACCAAGAACAGAACAGTGAAATGTGAAGTTGCAGTGGCTTTCCACACCTTGCCTGTGCTGAGGGTCAATACCTGGGCCATTGGGAGCCCTGTCCAGGCCATGAGCAGAGGAGACAAACTCCAAGAGCACAGTGCCCAGGATCTGTTCCAGCCTTACCTTTTGGCACAGACGACTGGACTCTCGGATCTGTGCCTGCTTCTTCTGTCTGGCTGAAGTAACCTTAAGGAGTAGAATGGGAAATTCATTATGGTTAATGTGAGCATTCTGCCCTTGAAATTAGGAGTGTGGCTGGCCAGAGAAAAAGGGCAAGCATCTTGCAACACAGACAGTGGCACAGACCAAGACTCAGCATAAGGGATCCACACATCCAGGTTTCAGGGTCCCCATCTGATCTTCTCCTTCCAGATTACACTACAGTACAGTTAACTTTTCTTTCAAGGCAGGAGAAAAAAAAACTTTACTCTGATGCAAACAAACTCGGAGTATGGGCAGCTTTGGCTTATCTAAACCCACACTGTGGCCCAAAAGAGAAGCCCTACTCTCTCTGCAAAGAAGGGTTTCCTGTGAATAAACCACCAGCAGAGTCAACAGCCCAGTCAAGGGCCTTTTCTGATTCACTGCATAGCCCAAAGCTGCCACAAAACCCCCTCAGCATAACCAGAAGCAATTCACCTTCAGGATTAGTGATGCTCAGCTGTTACTACAAAAGTTAAACCAGTATAAGCCAGCTCCAAAACCTTAAGAGACATCTTCTTTTATGATATCTCACAGTATCAAAAGGCTGAAAACTGTTTCAGCTTCAGTCCTGAGACAAATCCCCACCAGTCCACATTCCCTGTTGGTTATCTGGTCTTTGCCCTGTTTCGTCTCAGCCAAAACAGCTGCTGCTGCATTTGGTTACAAAGGCTCCATCCACCCAACTGATACAACTAATAAAATTACTGCAAGCAGGATGTGAAAGCCAGTACTGTTGAGAAGGACTCCTCCTGTAAGACTTCCTGCAGAAGAGAAGAATTAATCACCAGATGAAGCAACCTACAAAAGGAGAGGCACAGCTTAGCTGGTGCCACAGACCCTCACAAAGCAGAGTGTGCACACCCTGTGTAGTTTGCAAGATAACACACACTAACTCATCATGGTCCTTATGAACTGCCTCATTTTCTCTAAAGCCACTGCCTCTGCTAATAAGAAATGTGGAGAAGTTGTTTTCTGTGGTTACTGTATGACTTCTGAATTCTTTGTCTTTCCGGATTGGGAGAATTTTAAAAAATAACAAAAGTCCACAGAACAGAGATTGGAGTCTTTTCTTCTTCAAATAAATCCATCCACAAATTGCATCTCAACTTCATTGGTTTCATTTTCATTGGTTTCATCTGTTAACGTTAGGAGTTTTTACCCCAAATTACATTTCTAAGCCAGAAGTTGTGCTTCTAAGAGAAAGAAGGGCATGCAAGTGAGGGCACTGGTGGTGCCAGTACCAGACTGGGTGATGGTAATGGGTGCCAAGGCTGTGTTTGGTCAGGGGACAGTGGCCTGGCCTCTCTTACCTTCTCCTGCAGAGCTCATGAGCAGGACCTCCAGATCCAGGGGCAGGTCAAACTCCATGCAGACAGAATGTGCAAAGTGTTTCCAGGCAGCAGGACCAGCCTCCTCCAGCAGGTCAAGGAGCACCGAGGTTTTTTCTCTGGGGTCAGCGATGGCCCCCAGGCTGCTCAGGGCCACCTCGGGGATGAAGCTCTGGGAAGTCGAGAGCAGCCAGGGGACACAGGGAGTGAGGAGCTGCACGAGCTGGGGCCGGGCTCTTGTTACAGCTGCTGGCAGGTCCAGATCATCATTCTGAAACGGGGGCTAGAGGGATCAATGAGGACAAAGTGGGCACAGCAGCAAGACATGTTCACCCACGCAGCCCTGCACGGCTTGATCTGCTTTTCTAACCCAGAATTTCTTACCCTTACCCCTGAGTTTAGAGACCTGACCCAGTCATGAGGGTACAAGGATGGCAGTGCTTGTCTGCACAGTGCCTGACAGCAGGGCTGTGAAGGACAGGGGCAATCCCTGGGAGTCCCTGGCACCAGCCAGGGAGAAGCTGTTGACATCTGTACTGCTGCAGTGGCCATCTGCCAAATACAACCTCCCAGGCATCTCTCACATACACCAGGACCTCTGGGCAGGTCAGGGATGTTTTTGTTATTGTTCAAGAGTACTTACACAGAGTCAAGGCCTTTTCTGCTTAACACCCTACCAACAAGTAGGTTGGGGATGCACAAGGAGCTGGGAGGGAACACAGCCAGGACAGCTGACTTCAACTGGCCGTATGGCATCATGCTCAGAACATAAAGCTGGGGTAAGGAGGAGGAAGGCAGGGAGTTAGAGTGATGATGTTTGTCTCCCAGATCACCATTACATGTGATGGAGCCCTGTTTTCCTGGAGATGGCAGAACACCTGCTTGCCCATGAGAAGCTGTGAATTAATTGTTTTGCTTTCCTTGTGTGTGTAGCTTTTGCTTTACTTGTTCAGCTGTATCTCAGTTCACAAGTTTGTGCAGGACCCCCCTGCACAAAGGGCTCAGGCAACTGTTCTTGCTGCCCATTTTGTGGGAATGAACAACCCATTTCTGCTTTGGTGACAATACCACCTCCATTGCCACTTCCTTCCCACAAAGCCATGCATGTGAGCTCCTACCTGCATTGTTCTGTAATCAGTTTCCTTCCAGTTGTCAAGTACAAAGGTGGCTTCTGCTCCATATTCTGACAGAGAATTGATCTGCTAGAGGCAGTCTTGGCACACAGACACACCCCAGTACATGGGACATGCCTCACTTGGTGCAGATACCTGGGGATAACACCAACAGAGCTTGATGTAGACTTGCCAGGCCATGGCAATTACATGGGTCACAAATCCAGAAGCTCTGCCTTTGATCCAAGGGTCATCTGTGATGCTTTTCATCTCTTCTCACTCAAACCAGCAGTGACCATTAAGTTTCAACATTTGAGGATTCACTCTTGATCTCATGAAAATGCAGGACTGAGCCTTGTTCTGTAGGATACAAGTGAAGACAGTTTTAGAGGAACACTTTGTGGGAATCACAACTTTCCTGGTGTCACTGCCTGGTTTGAGCTGGGTTATGCCACTCTGCTGCTGGCAAACCCTCTAAGGAAGCTGATGCAAAATCTTACTTAAGTCAGGAAGTCAGTCACACCAGAAAAACTGTGAGAAGCTGATCCTCTGAGACTACACAGCTCTCACAAAAGAGTTTCAAGTGTAGGGGGCTGAAAACGCCCCCAGTGCCAGCTCCCCACCTCTCAGCAGAAAGGGAGAAGGGAAATTTCACCCTGCTCTGCATCTGGTAGTAGTTGTTGTCCAGCCACCCCTGCCACAGGGAAAGGGAAGAGGAAAGCAATCACCGACCGATCAAGAACAACAGACTTAATAAAGCCATATTAAACACATACATAAACAAATAAAATCAGCCCTTAATGCCAACGAAGACTGAAAGCCATTCAGGCAAAGAGTAGACTCATACAAATTAATGAAAGACTCATATTAAAGAAAAAAACAACACTGGAAAGTTGGATGAAAGCTCAGCCACACTACACAGCTCCTGTACTACTGCTCTGCTCAATAAGACCATCAAGAATGATTGGCAGTTACCTTCAGTAAAATACCTCTGATCCCAAAAATGAAGCACAAAAACCTCCCAAGAAAAGCCAGAAAAATTATGAGCCTTGATCCTTGGCCTTCAAATGCAAAACCATCTTTAACACACTTTGCAAAACTTAACCTCCCCTCCCCAACTTGGCATTCACAGCGTTCTTAGCACAAAAAAATAAACTGAAATGTGAAACTCCCTGTCACAAATCTACCAACTTCTTGTCTGCTCTGAGGGCACAGAGTACTCACCAGAAGCCTAGAAAGAGAATACCAGCACCAAAACAAGTGTGGGGGTCACCAAACAACAAATTTGGAGAACAATGTCCACTGCCTTCATTTTCCCATGTGCTAACTCACCACTGCC
Source organism: Acridotheres tristis (assembly GCA_037013685.1). Lineage (NCBI taxonomy): Eukaryota > Metazoa > Chordata > Aves > Passeriformes > Sturnidae > Acridotheres > Acridotheres tristis. The sequence goes on from CM072898.1 coordinate 14,125,004, forward strand.
CTGAGACACAAAGCCCTTCCTGCCTTTCCTTCGGGACCTCAGCAACAAAAGACTGAGCAAAATGAAAGTAAAATCGGCCGGGAATTCCCCAACTGAAATGCATCTGCCATAAAAACAGAGAAATGAGCAAAAATATCTAGTCAGAACAGAGGAAAGTTAACATCCTAGCCTAAAATCTACAGCTAGGTGATAATTTAGGTAAAAGATCTGAGGAGTGGTCCAAAGAAATGGGACCCGGGGTAAACACTCATTGTGGAGTAAACTCTGACTTGGCTTTTTGGTTAAGGCACTTGTAATGGGAGTATTTCTATTAACATGCATAAATCTAATTATTCTGGCACACAGGGAGATATTTAATTACTTCTTCCGTTATATCTAAGAGGAAAAAACAAGTTGTTTTTCCTTTGCAGTAAGGACAAGGTTTAAGCGATAATGTAGCAGATGTGAATCATGAGAGAAAAGATCCCATGAGCTGTGTATGCAGAGACCTCCAGATCTAATCGGATGGGCTGCAACAAACAATGAAATGTTATTAATATTTCTCTGAAGGCCAGGGAAGCTACATTGGAAAACCAGATGGAGCCTGCAGCCAAATCCCAGAGAAGGCAAGATGGCACACTGTGCTGCCCCATAACTCACTCATCAGGGAAAAAACATACCCCGATCCAGCAACCCCCGTGTCTCTAGACAAACACTGACTCTGGTAGTCCAGCCCTGAGCATGGTGCAGCGAGTGGGGACAGCTCTGGAGAACCGGGAGCGGATGGAGGGGGCGACGGTGACACCTGCCAGGCTCTGCCCCGCCTTGCCACCTCCTGGCCCAGCTCTGTGCCTGGCAGCACAAGTCACCTGTTGGCCTAAAACACCTTGGAGGTGTTTTCCAGCGTTCATCATTCCCTTCTCTATCCCGGCTTTTCGCATAAAGCATGAACACCCGAGGTGTGGGGAGCACAGAGCCAGACCTGCAGTCCCCAAACGCTCGTGGGGACCCCAGCACGACGCCTCGCCCGTCCCTCCCCGCAGTGCCCAGCGCGATGTCCCCGCTCCGATGTCCCCGCTCACCTGGTCCCGCTCCAATGTCCCCCCTCTGATGTCCCTTCTCCGATGACCCCGCTCCGCTGTCCCCGCTTCAATGTCCCCGTTCCGCTGTCCCCGCTCCGATGTCCCTGCTCCGACGTCCCCGCTCACCTGTCCCCCCTCTGATGTCCCCGCTTCAATGTCCCCGCTCACCTGGTCCCGCTCCGCTGTCCCTTCTCCGATGTCCCCGCTCCGCTGTCCCCTCTCCGATGTCCCCGCCCCGCCGGCCCGGGACAGCGGCGGCTCCCGAAAGCGAAAGCAGCAGCGGCTGTGCCGGGAAAGCACGTGGGGCAGCGGAGCCGGGCTGGGAGGGAGGAGCGGTCCCCGGGGATGGGGACAGGCAGCTCGGGACCCTGGGGAGGCAGCGGGGGTTTCACTGCTCCCCCCGGAGTCATTTCGTTTGGAAAAGATCTTTAACATCATCGAGTCTGATTAAGCACTGCCGTGCTCATCCCCAAACCGTGTGCCCAGGTGATCCACACGCCTTTGGAACAGCGCCAGGGATGGTGATTTCACCTCTACCCTCGCAGCCTGTCCCCCCTTCTGCTGAAGACATTTTCCCTGATATCCAACCTAAATGTCCCCTGTTGTAACTTGAGGCAGTTTGCTCTTTTTCTGTCCCTTGTTACATGGGAGAAAAGACAGAGCCCTGCCTAGCTCCACTCTCCTTTCAGAGACTTGGAGAGTGGCAAGGTCCTCCTCCCTGAGCCTCTGTTTCTCCAGGCTGAATCCTCCCAATTCCATCATCTGCTCCTCATCCAACTTCTGCTCCAGATCCTTCCCCAGCTCCACTGCCCTCCTTTGCCCCCAGTCCAGTCCCTGCTGAACAGCCCCCAGTGGGGCAAGGCACCTTCATGGCAGAAAAAGGGTGCTTTGTTCCTGCCATTTCCTTTTTATTAATGCTCACCACTCATCTGACCACTAATGGGATGTCATTTAACACAACCAGGCGGCTGTGGCTTGATGGAAGCCAGGTCCCCATGGTCCTCAGCAGACATTGCCATGCAGGGAGTGAAAACATCACCTGAGCATTGATGGCTTTAGAGCAGGAGGGAACATGGACAAGCTGCCACTGAAAGAGCTGGCACTGAAAGACCAGGGAGGTAGAAAACTGCCCACTACACCAGGGCTCCTTCCAGTCACACCACAGCATCACACTTGGCTCCTGCTGTCCCATGGACACAGCTGGGTCAGACCTTCCTTGGCTGCCATGGAGCCTCTGAGGCCCCTCCAGCTCCTCCCCCACCAGCCTGGGCACCAGGACCACTGAAGGGATGTTCATTCCAGCAGCCATATGGAAAAAGGAAGAGCCTCTGCTGCTGTGGGTGAGAGAGAAATAGGTCAGAGGGACTTGGCTTATATCCATGGCAATGCAGAGGGAGCAACCACCATGCCCAAGGAGCTCAGGAAACTGAGCCCATCCTGCTGCCAGCCTCTTTCTGGGACTGAGTTTAATGCTTTTATACTGCTCTGTGCTGGAGGAGAACATCATCTCTCCCTTTGTTAATGTGATCACCATTACAGGTGCTGGATTTGTCACCCAAGATCTCCTCCAAGTGAAAAGACAAAAAAAAAAAAAAAAAAAAAAAAAGAAGAAGAAGCAGCATGAACTGGTACAGGAAAATAACTGAGCCATTTGAGATAAAGTACTGCAATGTAATGGGAAGGAAAAGGAACTTGCTACTTCACCAGATACTTAAACTTTCTCTTATAATCTCTTTGGTTTCCTTATCATTTTCATTGTTTTTCTCATCTTTGCTGTCACTGTCTCAACAACATAGCCATTATCAGTTTAGAGCTCTACACTGAACCATCAGGTAAAGAAATTACCATGGGCACAAGATCTCTCTGTTATTGTACTGCATTGCAAATTCACATCTCATTTACTTTTTTCAGCCATATCCAGGTCTTTAAGCATTACTAGTTCTGAGCTTACTTGGAGTTTGGTAATATCATTTTACTTGCTGGATTCTGTCAAAATCAGGAGGCTCTTGGCAGAAGTGAAACCCAGGATGAGCACTAAAGATGCTGTATTTCCAAAATGTAACAACAGAGATGCCAAAAGGTAGCAAAATCCATTTCTGCTGCCTTCTGAGACTGCTAACCCAAAGCCTGTGCACTTCAAGAGCCCAGCTCTGATTCCTAAGAACACAAGCCCTTTAAAGATCCTGAAAAAGTAGCATGGATTGAGGTGCAGACTTCAAAATCTTTGCAGAAGAAAGGCTCCATGGAAGTACAGTTGTACAGAGCCTAGAACATTTCTCAGCAAAAGGAAATAAAATTCAATCAAAAGTGATTTAAAGCAGCTCATCTTTTAATTGGTTCAAATGCAATATTTCTGGTTGTACACAGGTTCTCGTGCTCCTCTGTGAAGGGATGAGCTCTACAAACTTTTCTCTAGAAAATTAAGAAGCACGTGACTCGGGAAGCCAAAGTCAAGCTGTACAATTGCATATCCCTAAAAAGTGGGGAGAGAACAGAAAATATTATATTAGTTCATGCCACAATCCCAAGAGGGCTTTGAGAGCCAGGTAGTTCTGAGCTCTGCTTACCTTTCTGGTGATGATCTCAGGATTTATGATATCAAAGAGATCAAGCCTTTTGCTGTTCATCATGGAAGTCAGAGCTGACCCAATACCTGTGGAATCAGCAAACCCATCCACTTACAGGGATGTCCATCCTGGCCTGCTGCTCATCATGTACTGCCTGTTGCCAAGAGCTAATTGTGCCTCAATGTCCCACGACCTTCAGCCTGACAGTAAATTCATTTTTTCTTTCTCCCAGCCATTTACAGAGGGATCCTCATTCCCCAAGTGTATCCAGCAGAATTTCAAACATTAATGTGGTCCCCTCCCTTCCAAGTTGTCAGTGTTATAGATGCATTTTTTCAGTGCTCAGGTTTAGCAGATCTGATGTCAGACAATTTATGGAGCAGGTTAGCACTTCCCCAAATGAAAACTCACTTGAAGTTACTTCTGGAATGCCAGCAACCAAGATCATATTCTGCAGGAAGCTTTGTATGGATGGGTCCTCCTGAAAACCAGAAAATTCATAAAAAATGCTTTAAAAGATATTGCTTAGCCTCAAATGGCTTAGAGAATACTTGTTGTAGGACTTACCCCATTTGGATCAGCTGTGCATTTAAACACTTTGATCTCTATGCTGAAGGGGAGGAGAAAAAAAGGGGGAGAAAAGTCACTAAATGCTGCAGAGATCCTCTTTTTGTTCTGCTCTAAAACATGGACTAAAAGAGGCAACTTTCAAGAGAGCACAGCACCAACCTGGAGTCCACAGGCTGCAAAATGAGTTTCTTGTCTGCATAGGTAGCTTGCACAGTGACTGTGATTTCCTGCAGAGAGAAGAGCAGCAGGGTTCAGGCATAGCCTTAGAGCCAGGAGCTGCATTTGGACATTTTGGGTTGTTTTCTAGGAGCCAGAGTTCAACATCCTTTTGGCTTTACCTCCAGGTATTGCTGGAGAAGGCCAGAATTTTCCTTCTCCACTCCTCATGACTACAGCCTCAGCCTCTGGGGCTCAAGGCTGGCTCATCCACTGGATTTTGCTATTTTGTAAATCCTGCATAAGGATGGAAATGGCTATGCAGGGTGTTGTTTCCCAGTGACCTCTGTCTCAACATCTGGATGTAGAGAGAACAGCCTCAGGGTAGCTAGGGCTACCATAGGTAGTCAATCCAATATAAACCAAATTAAAATAGAAAGCACTCACTGAATTCTGACTGTTTAAACTCATTGTCTTGTTATTGTCTGCATGTAAATATTCATTTAAGAGAAACATTTTGTGATGCAGTTGCAGGTCACAACCAGGAGCAATCTCATCCTAGGAGCCACAATTTTGGGCTAATCCAGTGTTTCTGCAATTCTTGAAATGTATTTCAAGATACTACTTGGGATATAAGAAACAGCCATACATATTTCCTTTAACCCTGCTAACATGGGATACTTGCTGAGGGAATTATTCTCAGCTGTGGTTTAATCTTTTAAATTGAGTACGCCCAACCCTCAGGCAAGGATTTGGGTTGGTTTTGTGTCTGTCTCAGCCCACAGCTGCAAGACTGAACAAACACACCGTGCTTTCCTGTGATGTTAACCACGACAGGAAAGCTGTTGGCATTTCTTTTTTCTGCTTCCTTAGATTCACTATGAAGCAGTTTGAGGTGAAACACAGTGTAACCAGGACCTTTCATACAAGCACACATAGAGGAAAATATATATTTTGAGCTTCACATTCTTCAGAGCTCTGTCTCCATTTCAGACACAGCTAAACTCTTAGTGGGGACCTGAGCTAGAATTTGGGTACAAGGACAGTTCAAAATAAATACATTCCCATGGTGCCTTCATTCTCTCCTAAAATATCTCACTGACACTACCCTGTGTCAGATAAATATTAATGGGGGCTCATCAGAGCTTTCTGCTGCTTTGGCCACCTTGCACACTGATAATGGGCTGGCCCAGTTGAGGAGGCATTGAGCCAACATGGTCACTGTCATCACTGTCAGCCTCAAATGTCTAAGGAACAGATGGGAGCGTTAAAACAAACTGATTTACCTTCTCCACCTCCCACGGTTTAGCCACCCACCCTTCCCAAAGGGCTCCCTGCCACTGCTGTCCCTGCACACCAGGAAAGCTCCTGCCTTGGGACAGAGCCTGTGCCGAGGGCTGCACAGCCAGGAGGTGCAAGGACTGACCTTCTCCATGTACAGAGTCACCAGGGATTCTTCTCCTGCCAGAAGGATGGTGACCTCCACTGCTACCAAGGACCTCACCACTGTCCCTTCAGGCTGAAAAGAAATCTGGGGCTGGGTGAGACTCCACACCTTGGCCACAGAGTCATTGTAGGAGGTGCCTTGAAAAATCTGGTCAAGTAAGGAGCAAAAGATGAGTCAGGCGTTTTCCATACCAATTTCATGCAAATCTCACGTGCTGCATTCCTTTTGCAGTCCCCGGTTCCTCCTCCTTTCACACAAGCCAAATAACTCAGCCAGGTTTCAGAGAGACTGTGCCAGCATGGAAGATGGAGAAATCCTCCTTGCAATTCACAACTGCTTCTCCATCAGCCCCTCTTTTTCTCCGTCTGGCCCACCCAAAACTCGGATTGTCAAGGGAAGGACCCAAGTTGTTACAATACAACGGAATCCATTTGAAATTTCCTCATTTGACATGCAATGATCTGAATAGGACAAAAAGTTACCCTCTGCACTGCCTTCTGCTGCGCTTCGGTGTCTTCCATCTCAAACAGCTCCTTCAGAAACAAACCAGAAACAGATTGTGGAAAAACAGAAGACAAGGTTATGATTGCCCCTGGTGCAGGCTGGACAGAGCACTGAGGTGGAGCGTGTGCCCAGTACAGGTCATGGCTGAGCTCCCCCAGGTCTCACCCTTTTTTCCATCTCAGTGATCCCCTAGAAAATCACATCCCTTTACAATTCAGCAGACAAGTTTTCTATCAGCTGCTGTTATCCCTCCAAGGAATAACACTGCCTGGGAGCACACTCCTGGTAAGAGGGCACCAATTCCAGGATCACAAGTAGTGACTTCTACACGGTATTTAGTGAATTCTTCACTTTCTCCCCAAAGTATGATGTATGAGGTGAGGAGGGTACCCCTCTGGGAATCACCTGCAGTTTCTCTCCCCTGAGGTTGAGCACCAGCCGCCCATCCAAGAAAGCTGCAGCAGCCAGGGAGCTGAGGCTGTGCTCAGACAGCCAGAAGTAAAGCATCCGGGACTCAGTCAGCAGTGATGGGGAGAAAACTGAGTCACTGAGCACACTGGAGGTGTTCTTGTACAGGACAATGCCCTGTAAAGGAAAACAAATGCATTGGTCACAGCAGGCAGCAGGGAGGCAGGACAAAAAGCCAACACCGGCATTTCCATGGCAGGGCAAATGCCTGGCTGGACACAGCAGGGAGCAGGATGGCATCAGCCAGGCTGCAGTGCCACAGCCTCACAGAAACAGCCCCTCCAGAGCACACCATGGCCTGAAAACACGGGGTGTGTGAGCAGCCTGGGTCACTTTACCTTGTGGTGGGATTCTATGTAGTTTGCTTTCACGACAGAATCTGATGCGAGGGAGATATCAACAATGATGTCCTTATCTCGGACAAAATTGGCTGCAGGAAGAAAACACAAAAATCTCACACCAGAAATAAGACCTTAAGCGGAGTTTGTGCCAGTTGCTTTTAGGACTTGGTGCAGGGGGTGACAGAGGTGTTGTGAAAGAACACAGGGATGGGAACAGAGGTTCCTACTCCTTTGGATGCTAGCACTGATCCTGCAACAGCTCACTGACTCTGTTTCTTCACAGGGAAATTGGGATAATTTTACACTCCACAGTTTTACATTACACTCCTTTTCCCTGATATTTGGGACTGGGAAAATCTCCAGATGCTGTACAATCTCATCCCCAGTACTGCATGCTCCTGTTCTAGCTAACATTGGTCCTGCAGTATTCTCCACAGCTGATCAGTACATATTGAAGGAGAAATTCCTTATGAACTGAAATGTCTTTGGATCTGTGTAAACACCCTAAAAGATCAAACTGATGCAGAAAAATCCAAACATAACATCACTAAGGTTTATTTTGCTCCTGTCTGAGGACTTGGGATCCCAGTTTTGAAGGACATTTTTGATGGATGTGGCTACCACTCTGCTGGGGCATAAACATTAAAAGCTGCACATAAAAAAAGAAAGCAGAAAAAACAAGAATATTTACCTGCTAAATCAAGTATAAAATTCGTCAGCGTCTGAGCAACAGCATTTATTTCCTTGCACACCTACACGAGGAAAAGAGGGGAGGAAAAATTAAGGGAAGGAGTAGGATTTTGGATTGTAGAGCAGAGCTGAGCCTCATTAAGATCTAGAGACTGTTGGTCGGAGTCCAGCATCCTCAGGGTCAGCAGCACCTCTCACTTTGCCCAAGCTGCTTTTCTATTGTGGATTCAATTTATTTGTCTTATTTTTCATGAGCACTAACATTACATTGCTACTGTCTTGTGGGCAAGAAAAGTGTGTGGCATACAAAGCTACAGAGCTGTCCTCGGTGCACAGGCTGCTCTTACCTCCCTCTTGAGGACCAGCTTCAGAGTGAAGGAGATGAAATCTGTGAAGAGCTGCTTCAGCCAGCCAGGTCTGTGTAAGACAGGGAGCACAGTCAAGGACCACCTCTGGTCTGCACATTGGGGTGGGTGGCATTTGGGGACAATAAATCTCGATTTTGAAAGGGGTCAGACTCACTGCTTGTCTCCTTGGAGGTGAAGTGTGAGTTTGTGGAAAGTCAGATAGCAGTCTGAGGCATCGGGAGCCACTTGGTACTTTTGGCACACTGCATGGGACAAAAGGAAAAATAAAAAAGAATAGCTAATTTGTCACTGAGAAGAGAAGGAAGAGTGCACTTTGCAGATACTGCAGACCTGGAGCAAGGCATCACTGCAGAGGGCCAGCCAGGGCTCCCCACATCTCCCAGGGGATGCTTCCAGAAGATTCCAGACCCTGCCAAGTCAGGCAGATGGGGCTACCTTTCACCTGGATGGTTTCTGCTCACAGCTCCAGCTGAGCTGATCTACCAGGCACTATTCTTCATCTGGATCCCTGCCAGCTGCCCTAGCTCCTGCCAGCAGAGACCCAGCTGTCCCCTAACATGACCCAGGAGAATCTGAACAGTACAGGCAGCCCACAAACCACAGTGGGGAGGGAATTTAGTCATATTGCAAAAAGTTTGGGTATTGCAGCATACTTACTCAGATTGATATTTAGCTGGAGGTCAATGGAAGACTCAATTTCAAAATCAACTGAATGAAAAAGCTGCAAGCTGTAATGGCAGAAGAGGGGACATTTAGGAACCTGTGCCAGGAGCAGCTTCTCCCTGACAGATGTGGATTTTATAACACCTCTCACACCTGTCCTTGCACTGCAATGGGCAAACCCCCAGCACACCACAGCCCATCTCAGATACTCCAGCTTTAAATCACTGCAAACTGCTGCCTTCGTGGCACTTAGGAGCATTAGCTCCCCTTTTTATCCACTCAGAGTTTACAGAGCAACAAAGGGTAGAGAAGGACTCAACTTGTATGCTTTGGCCATCTGGTCTTGCCATGCAAGGTGAGAAATGCAGAAAGCAAAATGGGACTTAGAAGCACTGCTGGAGTATAAAACCCTGCCTCAGGCAGTAATCAATGCAGGCACTTCCAGAGAGGCTGAGGAGCTCAGCCCCCTCATTTTGTCACAGGGCAGCAGCAGGAGATGGGTTATGGTGCTGAGCAGGGGCTGGGTTATGGTGCTGAGCAGTAGGGGCTGGGTTATGGTGCTGAGCAGGGGCTGGGTTATGGTGCTGAGCAGTAGGGGTTGGGTTATGGTGCTGAGCAGGGGTTGGGTTATGGTGCTGAGCAGTAGGGGTTGGGTTATGGTGCTGAGCAGCCCCCAGCCCCAGGTACTTACAACCAGGCTCCAGCATAGCCGTAGGTCAGGGTCCCTTTGAACAAGGCTGACACGTTTTTGATGGAGATGTGAATGGCATCGTCCTCCTTGAGCTCCACCTCACTCCTCTCTATGGACAAATCATTGACCTGGATGCTAGAAACAACAGAAACACAGTTTATCCTCAGCCCAGAGCTGGTTTATTCCTGAGGAATGGGATCTCTGAGGGACCTGTGCCAGACTCAGGAGCTTTTGCAAATCCCAGTGTACAAGCACAGTGATAGTGACGCTTTTGTTCAGCCTTGGTGCACTGTGCAATGTTTGGATACAAGGCTGAGGAATGCTTTAAACAGGAAACGTGGAACAATGCAACCCTGCTTTATTGCAGTGCTCTGTGCAGCCGTGCTCATGGCAGGAAGCCTGTTCTGTGAGTACACCACTGAATTTGTGGTCCCAAAATAAAAGCGAGTAACACAGCAACACCCAGCCCGGTTTGTCACAAAGCACAGCCAAGTGACATCCTGCTGACAGGGGTGGCTCTGGCAGCCCTGGGTGGGTCCCCTCTGCCTCTCAGTGAGCCATGGGCTCCATCTGTCACCAGTGGCCACAGATGCCCCAGCCCACAGGGACATTACTCCCCATCCCCACCGTCAGAAATGAGCTCTACACCCTGCCTTGCTGGCTGCCCACTCAGTTGGAAAAATAAATAACTCTTAAATAACACATTAGCAACATAAACCTTAACATGCAAATGGTCTGTGAGGCTTAGATCCAAAACTGTGCCTGCCCCAGTGCAGACCTTTGCTTTCATCAGGAATTGCTGGCTCAAAGCTCCCTCCAAGGCCAGTTTTTGGTCCCCTCTGTCCCGTCCCCTCCCCTGGCACACAGACACAGAGATACTCACTTGCTCAGCCCATAAGCCACACGGCCGAGGAGCCTCATGGACTTTTCCCCGGTGATGTTTGGGAATTTGGCATTTCTGAAGGCTGCCTGAATGACCTGGGCTGTTTCCTGGTTCACTGTCAGTGGAAGAAAAGGGCAAAGATGTCAAACTGCAATCTCTCCTGGCTGCAAAGCCAAGTCTGCACTCTGGATTAAAGCACTACAGAAGGCTTTTATCCGAGGCGTTTCCATTAGATTCAGGAAGCACTAGAAGTAATTTCAGAGTAAATTAAAAAAATTTAAATCCCTCACTGTCCCAGCTGATGGCAGCAAGGGACAACAGCATGTGTGGCTCGACAGCCACCAGTGGGAGCTGTCCCCAGGGAGTCGTGGGCACATTTTGGAAAGGTCAAAATGTGCTCATCCTTACACCTCACAAGCTGTTGACTTTACCCCAGTGCTTTGTTTGTTGCTGCTTACTTGTATTGCAGTCAGCTGTTGGGTCTACAAAGAAAAAATTCTGAAAAAATTTCCATGTCCATTTTTCTAAGTTAGGCAGCTCATTACAGCCTCAGACACCTGCTTGTACAGGACTTTTTCCTTCCAGAAATACCCTCTGTTAGTTCATGAATACATCTTTCTCTGCATGTACCACTGTCAGATGGGACAGGACAGAGCTGTTCCCACCCTCCAGAGAAGAATTAAGTTCTTCCCCCACTTGAAAAACTCCCAAATCCTTGCAAATAAGCCCACAGCAGGAGAGAACTTGTTCACCCCTTCTACATAACGACCCCAAGAGATGAGATTGCAATGAAGGAAGAAATCAAGCACACATTTGTTCAAGCTCTTCCATCACGCCAAGCCCCAACAGGGCTGAGGAGAGGGGCTGGGGACAATTTTCAAACTCCTTTGGCTGTTCAGGCTTTAAGCTGTGCTCCCAGGCAGGTGTTTTCACAAGAGACAGAGAAGCAAGAAGCCCCCTCACTTGGCTGGTCTGTCACTAATTTGGGGCAGACAGGGCCCCAAGGAGCAGGCACTTACACAGCAATGCCGCGGGCTTGGTCATCCTGCAGACGATCCCTGTGGCTCTGTAGGGGAAGGGCCCAAACTCACATGCTGCTGCTGCTGTGTGGAAAAACACCAGCAAGATGCTGAAGGTCCCCAGCATCATCCTGCCAGCCCAGCACATCCTCAGGCAGAGCAGAGAGCGCTGGCGAGACCAAGTGATCCTTGACGGAGGCAGAGGCTGCTTTCATACCCCCAGCAGAGCCCACTCCAAGCAGGACATGACCTGCTTCCTCCACTTATCAAAACTCATCACACATTTCCTAATCTTCCTATAGTTTCCTTGACACCATTCACGTTGCACGCTGCCTTCCTCCCTCAGCAGGACTTGGGCTGCAGGGCTTGGTGCTGCTGCCAAGACTGCTCTAACCCAGGACATGTACACACCAGGGTGGGTGGGAAAAGCTGGAGGGGGATGGAGAGTGGAAGAGGATAAAGTCAAGGGAGCAGCCTCACATGCTGCCTCAAGCCACTTCATCGTTTCTTCTTCATGCAGAAATATTCCTTATTTTGGAATCCTACAGTAATTCCCCAGAAAAGTCCTGTTTGAAAGGCACTTGTATCATTCACTACTCCCCCCTCCACTGATTTTGTACACACTGTGGGGAAACTGAGGCACACTCCTGGGAAGGGGGTGTTTCCTGCTACCACTGGGAGAACATCTCCCACATCTCTGGAAAGCTCCATGACCAAGGGACTGGGATGCTTTTTGCCTCTTGTCTGGGTTTGTGAGCAGTCTGATTTGCCACCATCCCACTAAGGCAGATATTTTCATGCACCCAGACTCTCAGCTGCTATTTGGGGAATATCAGTGACCCAAGCTCACACCCACTCCTTGTGCACACCTGCCCTTTATGCCGCTGTCCTCCTGCACCTCTGCTATGCTGCTGAAGCCCACCCCAACCCCAAAACCACCTCCAGCACAAAACAGAGCGGGGTTATTTCAGCAAGGAAGGGTTGTTTCAGCAGGGAGCTCCCTTTTGACTGAGGCAGGAGGACAGGTGAGAGCTCGGCAGTGCTGCAGAGCAGCCCCAATGCCCTGAGATGAGGTGCCAGCCTCCCTCCCCTCCCCTCCCCTCCCCTCCCTGGCAGATGCCTCATCCTCCCCGGGCAGGGTGAGCACATTTCTGAGCACATTTCCCGTGGGGTCCCAGCTGTCCAGCAGCTCCCACCCTGCCGTGCTGTTTTTCTTCCTGAGTTGAGAAAGTGAATGGCCTCGGGTACCCTGGGGGAGGGAGGCACTCCCGGTCACTGACCCCAGGGAAGCCGAGCATCTGCAGCTTCCTCCAGGCTTCTCCAGGAGAGCAGCGTGGTGGCCATGGACAGACTGCCTGCTGCCAGCCCAAAGGGCTTTACAAATGAGCAGCTAATTGTTGGAAACACAACGTACAAAGATGAGAAGGTAAAGAACTGGACACTTCATGGTTCGATACGAATCAAGCAAATGCTACTTTATTGTTCTCTTCTACCCTAATATAGAATTTCTCTTCCCCTGCACACAATCACACAACTTATAATTGGTAGAAGCCTTCTTGCATGAGGCAAATGTGGACTTTTCTACTTTTCATTGGCTTCAGAGTTCCTTGGTATTCACCTGTTACCTTTAGTTCTTCTTGTCTCACCCCTTGTTTTCTTGTTAGGCAGCAGCTGTTCTTCTCTTTTTTTGTAAGGACAAATCTACAGGCCTAGCTCAGGCTCATAAAAGCGTTCATATCCCTTTCCTGGCTTGTTCACTACGTGTCCATTTTTCTCTAAAAACATTCCCATACAAAAACAGCAGAGCTCCCACATGGCATCATCTCAGCTGCCACAGCATCCCCACTGCCCTGGCCAGGAGAGCTCTTCCCAGGGCAGCTGCACAGAGCATGTTACAATAGGATTGGAATTCCAGAGGATTTAACCATCTAACAGCTCTATTTTCTGTCCTCTCAGTTCAAGAGGTGTGTGCACAGTGGCCAATGCCTGGCATAAAGGGAATCCTGCAGGCTCCAGGAGGCCACAACCACGTCTTTGCCCAGGGCAGCAATGCACATCAGCATGGGGGAAATTGAAAACTGGCATTTTGGTACAGGGGTATTTGTCACCTGGGGAGATAAAAGCAGAAAGTCCAAGACCTCAGACCCATTGTGCAGGTCCTGGTAGATGCAGTGCATTCACAGCTCCCCTGGCCCAGCTCTGCTGCAGAGTCTGCTGTCAGCACACAAAGAGAGCTCAGAGAGAAGGAGAACAGGGAACTGCCGGGCATTGACCTCCAGTGGGAACAGGAAGGCTGGAGACTTTCTGCCTACAATAGCAAAAGCGTGTGGAACGCAGAGATGCTGCGAGCATCCTTGTCCTGGAGTAACCAGGCAGAGGCAAGGACAGCAGGGACACCACAGCCCACCCTCCTCCCAGTGCAAGGTCAGGCTAGGACAAGTCAGGTCAGATTTTAAAGCCTAAGGAAAGGTTAATTTTGGCTAGCAGGAGGCAGGGCAGGCTTTAAACCCCCAAGGAAAGCTAAACACCCAAGCTGCAAAGGGGATGCTGGAAGATGTTTTGATAAATATTTGCTGTGTAAGGCTTTATCTGAAAGCCATGCACACACACATGTACTCACCACCTTGCTGTGGACTGTCCTGTAGCTGGGCTTGTTTTTCCCCACGTTGTCCAGGGCAGAGGTACGTCACAATGCCATTAATCTTTGTGCTGCATTGACCAAAACATTTGGCCAGTACCAAAAAACAGGTCAATACCCTGCAGATGCTTCCTGAGAGAGCCTTCCAGGTACACTGGCTGCCCCTGTCAGCAGGATGGGCTCTAGCAACACTGCCAGCATTCACACAGCCCTGGGATGGTAGCAGGGTCAGCCTGCTTATAAACAGGCTTTATAAAACTGAGACAAGTAACCTTCAAATAAGATTTATTTTATAAACTAGTTAAATCAATTAAAGTTATACAATATTTGAATGCAGATTCGTGATGCTAAATGAAATTGGTATTACCAGAGTTGCTCTCAGTATTTTAGAAAGCAAGATTAACCTGGAATCCACCATCACACAATAAAGTGAGGGCTCTCAGCCTCAAGGAGTCTCCTTGGGTGATGTCCTGGCCCCAGAGGAGGATTCTCCCACTGCAACTCCAAATTCTCCTCAACTCAATTTCTTCTCTTCTGTACCAGTATCATCCATAACAACTTCTAAAAAGAAAAAAACAAGCTGGCACACACAGGTGGCCCTAAGTCAGCCCAGGCTTTTCACAGCTGAGGGTGCCCAGGGCAGCTGGGCTGGAGCTGGAAGTGCAGCAGCTGTATTTCTGTGGCACTGACCCTGCACTGGCAAATCTGGATTGAAAGAGCAGAAAATGCAACTTTCAGTGCTACTGTAAGAAACTGGGGAGGTTCTTCCACAGCACATGGCCCCAGAAGCAACATTTCCCAGGATTTGTGTGACCCTCCCAGGCAGGCAGCTGAACATGAGCTGAGCTCAAGCCCTCACTGCAGGTTTGTGAGGGGCTGTCACACCAGAACTGATTCACCCCCATGATATCACTCCAAATGAAATTCACACCACATTAAACACTAGCAGGCATTTCAAGAGCTATTCTTATGCAGCAAAAGGGCTGGAGGGAGGTGAAGAAGATGCAGTTTCAGGTTCGGTAACACGGTGGGGGAGTGGCTGGGATGGCCTCAGAGGAGACTCAGTTTGTGTGCACTGCTTTGCAAATCCCACCAGGCTCACAGCTAGAGATGGATCACAGGACAAAGAGCAGAGGGAAGTTTGACACTCAGCTGGGCACTTGCACAACAGCTGGAATGTCCCTGGCTGCTGAGAACAGGGACAACAGGCAAGTCGGTGCATAAATGAAACAGCTCTTCAGAGAAAAGGGGAAACCACACACAAGCAAACACACCACCATCACCAGCTTATCTGCTCAGCAGCAACCTCACTCTCATGAGGTTTATGTTCCAGGAGCTGAGGACAGGGCCATATCTGCAGTGACAAACAGGACTTGAGTGGATCCCCACGTAAGCAGCCTGTTAGGAGTTTCCACAGCAAGAACAAAGGTGTCTGAGAAAAGAGATTGTACATTTTTCCCCAGTTTGTTTCTCATTGGGACAGAGGACTGCTCTCAACTAGGAGCAGCTGCCAGAGTGTATCAGGGGACACAGCAGCACAGGAATGGCTTTAACCTGCGGCTCACTTTGCCACCCTGTGGAGCTTCAGAGGACTTTCACTGCTCTCAGGAGCCCCACACAACCCATGCTGAGCAGGTCAGGGGCTGCAGCTCACAAGCATGCAGAAGAGCTAAACCAGCAGCAGAATCAGAGCTTGAAATGTGAGCCAAGACAAACCCAGGCTCCTAAACCCACAAGCCTCAAGGCACCCTCTGGTGTCTCAACTTCTGTCCCAGTAAAGGGGACACTCTTGCTCTGGGAGATTCAAGGCTCATGTTTGCCTTGTATCTAACCTGGATTCCCTCATTTTCAGGGCACCCACAGCTGGCATCCAGGCTCTGCCCCCTTCCTTGCCATCCCTCCTTACACACCTCAGTGTTTACACTGACATCCCTCAAGCTGAGCTGCCCCAGTTCCTTTCATGCCTCAGTCCTCTCTGCCTGTTCCCAGGGTCTTGGGGCTGAGTGACAGGGTTAGGGCCACCCCAAACTCCCAGCTCCACATAACACCAGGCTGGCTCAGTCACAGGTGCTTGGAGCCCTCAGCCAGACACTGTTCTCCCACAGCCCAGTGCTCCTGCCTGGGTGCACACCATTGGCAGCTGCCTCTGCAGGATTACACAGGATTTACTTCCCCATTATGTGTCCTCTGCTCCCCTCCACCCCAATGGCAGAGGTTATGCATTTCACAGAACCATTAAGAAAATGTTCTCTAAGGCTCAGGACTCTCACTGCATCTCTGCAGTGGCATCAGCTACACTTCATTAGTTTTTCAGCTAGTTTTAAACCCATCTGCCTGCCCCTGGGAACAGCAAAAGCTGCAAGACAACAGATGTTTTGCTGTCTCTGATAAATTTTCAGATTAGAGATTTCACAAGTAATCCAGCACAACCCTATCAATCCAGTTTATTTCTGGCTGCCAGAAACTGCTCTCTCCTGCTAAAACTGAGCACAGGCACAGCCCAGTTACTGAAGGCACTGTGCCAAGACACCTGAGTGATGGTTTGCTGCACCTTGAGGGAGAAAAATCCACAATCCACAAAGCACCCTTGATGTGGAACGTGCCCAGTGCAGCAGCTCAGGGAGCAGCTGCCATGTGAGCTGCAGCTGTGGGAGAGTGGCTGGCACCCATCCTGTGCCCACCACAGGGACAGGGACATAGACTGTGAGGGTGTAAGAGCCTGGGGATGCCCCTTTTTCAGGGAGTGCAATTCCCAGAGCAACCCCAGACCATTCGCAGGGCAAGAAAGAGTGGGCACCTCCTCCAAGGACATCCTCAGAGGTTTTTACAGGGTAGAGCTGGGGTAACAAAACTGACCTCCTCTCGAATAATTTCATTTTAAATACTTAATTATTTTACCACTGTCTCCCACCCATCTTCCAAGTCTCCAATAAATATAGATATGGCAAAAAAATAAGCCTGGAAAATTTCTTGTTCAAATAAAAAACAGCACCAGGATTAAATGGCTTCCACGGGTAACACCAACAAACCATTAGTCTGATCCAACATGGCAAGATCAAGCATGACCTGCTCCAACTTGTCCCAGCTGATGTGTGCTGGCCCTGCCAACATTCCTCAGATTGTCCTGCCAAGGGCAGGCAGCAGAGGAAAAGATGACAATTCCAGGAGTGGCAGCTGTTCCTAAACAGAACATTCCAAGCCAAGTTAAACCCCGAGCCAAGACAGTTTGTTGCAGCTCCACCATGAGTCTCAGGCAGGGTTCAAGGAGCCCAACTTTCCAACCCATTTCAACATGCCCATGGCCTTTCTGTTACCAGCTTTCCATAAGCAAACTCCAAGCTAATTCAAGGCACTTTATCTGAGTTAAGCACCTTTTTCCCCTCATATCCCAACTCCCTCATCATGACTTCTCAATAAAAACCAGGCAAGAACACACCCTGTGCCAAAGCACAGGTAGTCTTCTGATTGCTGTAGAGGATATATACAAATGTAGATATAAATGCCTGCAAATTTTATTGCAATAACAGCCCTTAACCATATCAGAAATTAAAGGGAACACAATGAAGTAATACAAGAGGAGTTGCACTGGAGTGAGAATGCAAAGTTGAATACAGAAATTAGACTGCTTTAACTCTGCATCCAAAAGCAGTGAAGAAGTTTACATTTTGCATAAGTTTTTACAAAATATATTTAGACCTGAACACACTTACTCTTCCCCCATGGAAGCAGGGCAGAGAGGAAGAAGGAAGGGCAGGGGGAATTAAATCTTGAATTTAAACTGAATTCAGCAACATGAAATTTAGTCTTCAGCTCCACTGAGGTAATTGCTGATCCACATCACCATCTTACAGTCCTCCACTTTGTCCAACAGGAAGATTGCACAATACATTCTTCATAGAGAAATATTTACAAAGAGAATTTAAAATATTGTTGAAGCAATTTAACAATAGGTCTTTCCTAAAAATCTGCTAATGCATATCTAGCAATTTATTTGAGATCCTACACTCAGTGTAATTAAAATAGCATTTGAAACATTCCAACAGGAATCACATTGCACAGAAGAAGCAATTTGCTTCCCAAACATTTTTGCACACCCACTCAGAGCCTGTGCCTTTAGTGCACAAGTCCACAATGCCAAGCCTCTACACAGGTACCTAATAAATGCTATGGAACAAAGTTCTTTGGAATGAGGACAAGCATCTCAGTCTCTGGGCTGTAATGATGTAAGGCTTCTTGCAGCTTTATTTGCTTGGTCAGTGAAAGCCAGAGGAAGTGCCATCCCTTTCCATGCCTGGTCTGGAGCTGGTATCCTGTTCTCTCAGGTGTCCACTGCAGTTTCAGACAAGCAGACTGGTGACAAATCAGTTGCGGGTCAGTCCAGGCCCTTCTGGAAGGAGGGATGCAAAGAAGGTCTTGAAAAAAACCCACACTGTGCTCATGAGTGAAGGGTTGGCCTGCTGCAGTTCTTGGAAAGGCTGTCCCTCATCAGGAGGCATCTCAGACTCACTTGTTCTGCCTCCATTTTCCCCCTGCCAAAATAAAGAATATTTGGTAAAGGAGAATTTCAGAAATGCATTAGAAAA
Organism: Acridotheres tristis; assembly: GCA_037013685.1. NCBI lineage: Eukaryota > Metazoa > Chordata > Aves > Passeriformes > Sturnidae > Acridotheres > Acridotheres tristis. The sequence goes on from CM072898.1 coordinate 14,143,653, forward strand.
ATCAGGCATCAAACTGTATTTTTGTTGCCAAAGCGTCACTGTTTGAATATAAAATTTTTCAAGTAGCCCCAAATACAAAGCCAAAAACCCAAGCTGCACACTGGCAGTACTGGTTAACTCACACTGGTGTCCACAACTGCCATCAAGCACCAGATCAGGTCAATTATGTATTTACAGCTAATTAACTTTCATTGACATCAAAACTGTCAGCTCAAAATGAAAGTCTCAAACTGCTTACAGACTCAAATACTACAGAGATGTAGCCTAAACCCTGTCCTCAGTTCCAGCCCATGACAGACCACTACTCATTAGAACTTCCTAAAGGACAGAAGCAGCCAAAAGAATCTTCATCCTGAAGTATTTCGATATGGAGGACTCAAGCAGTAATTATTCTGCCATGGTAGATAGTGTCTTACAGAAGTTTCAAGAAAAGTTTGAGGTTTTTTTCTACTATACAATTATTATACCAAAAGCAAAACTTCACAGGGTTTCATGGTTTAAAAATATAACAATACCTGAAAGTTATTGTTCTGGTCCTGGTTTAGAGCAGCTTGAGGAGGAACATTGCCTGGGAAAGGCTGAACTGGTCTTCGTCTAAATGGGAACCATCCAGCATGGTGCCTGGGGAAGGCAACAGGTTCATTAATTAATTAATGCTGTTTCAACATTACTCATCCTGTTACACAACAGCTGCACATTTGACTGCTCAGAGCTGCTGGCAATCATCAACATTTAAGGACTTTCAGTGGAACAATTAACCTTCAACTCTCCAAGTCTACATAGATGTTGGAAAAGCTGCTCCACTTTTAACTCCTAGACCTACAACTCAGACACCTACATCACTTGTTCCACAGGTGATCAAAGAATTCTGGAGGACAGATCATCCTTCCCAGATAAAACATCCCAAGCATAGCAGCTGAGGGTCCATTACCATCTGTGTTTTCATCCTAATTATATTCCCCCACCCAGAGAGGTTCAAAGGCAGTTCAGGACACTTCATTCAGTTCAGCCTGGTCTGCTTTCCAGAGGGGCACCACAGCAGAAAAACTGCATCGATACATGATTGAAACAGCCAAGTGAGACCCTTTTCCCAGACTTAACCACTTGTTTCCCAGTAAGAAACTAATTTTCTACACTGAACCTACAGGTCTGCCTGCCCTACACTGCTGGAGTTTTACAACAGGGGCTACTTTGGCTTCAAGTAGTTTCCTAAAACAAAGCCACACCAGAAACTGCAAAACCCCAGTGAGATCGGCCACATTCCTCACCTAATGCAGACATAGGCTTAATTATCTTTTTTCTATATAGTGTTATACCAGGATACAGAGGAGTGGTTTTGCCCTTTCCAGGTCCTAGAATCCTATGAAGCTCAACCACGAGCACAGCACAGAGCTCAGTACTCCAGTGAAACCCTCCTGAATAGCAAATATTAACACCATACACTTACAGATACATCAGAACAGTGCCGCCCATGACGAGGAGGAGTCTGCTGATACTGGAGTAGAAATAGACCATGTTGACAAAAACATATAACAGTGTTGCTGAGTAGAGCCAGTCCAACCAGTCTCGGTTGCCACCCTCCTCATCTTCCTCCATGAGGGGCCCCCCTTGGGCATTCATCCTCAAGTTCTGGTCAGCCACTGCATTAACCTGAGCAGCAACATTCTGGTTTCCAGGTTGGTTTTGGGCAGGAAACGGGTCTGGGAGAGGAGCTGGAGGTGTCACTGGTGCCACTGGTATCTCCTGAGAATGCCGTGCATGGGATGGGTCAGCAGATGCAGCAGTAGAAGCCAAGCTGGAACCAGAGAACAAAGTACAGAATGAGGCTTAGTCAAACCCTGCCACACTTCCCACAGGCCCTGTGTGTAAAAATCTGTCTATCTTTAACAATAGTCAGATCACATGCAAGTAGAAAACATCAAGTTTAGAGGCTACAGAAGCATTTAAGACAAGTTTTAGTTCTACCCATAACAACTGCATAGTGATTTCAACAAATCAAACCAGGCACTATCAACAGCAATGTCAATTCTTCACAAAAACAATTTAGAGCAATCTGCAGGTAGTCTAAAAGCCTTCTGCAACTCTCAGCTTGACCTGTCACTGATGTCCAGTCAATGCTGTGTGCACTTTAAGCAGTCAAAAAAAAAAAAAAAAAGCAAAAGGCTCATCAGCAGGATCAGATTTACTCTGGAGACACCTGCCCTCACAATGAAAATTCAGACAGGCAATGGGCAAGATCCAGAACCACTGGCCTGAACAGCAACAGAGCAGCACAGTTTGGGGTACATTCCCACAATATTCAGCACAAGTTACAATGAAAAAGTCTCCAAGCATCATTTAAAGATGAAGAATTGCCAGGAGCTCTCAAATTTTCTTGAATTACAGTTTCCACTTCCTACTGGCAGCTTGGAATAGAACACTTACTATTGCATGTAATACTGTCTTGCATAAATCTGCTGGAACCAGGACATCTGAAGCATGCTGTAGGTTGTGTAAGCAGAGAAGCCAGGAGCCACACTCTGGAAGGGACGCTGAGCCGTTTCCAGCCTTGGTCAAAATTTGAACACATTCATTAGCAAACACCAGACTAACAGCAAAAGTAATTTATTACAGAACTATGTAAATAGCTTCTGCCAATTTGTGTACCCAAATAAAAAATTAATTCTTCCTTCTAGACACCTCTTTACCCACATGAACAAAGGGAAGATTTTCTTCCTAATAAACAGAACAGTGCATTTTCCTTTAGATGCCACATCCTTGGAAGCGTTCAAGGCCAGGTTGGACAGAGCAACCTGATATAGTGGAAAGTGTCCCTCATGGCAGAGGGTTGGACTAGATGGCTTTTAAAGGTGCCTTCCAATCCAAACTATTGTACATCCACTAAAGCTTTTATATAAAGCCTCATCATATTTGGCCCATGTTCTATGGACTTATGACAGTCTATGTGGCATAAGGAGCTGGCATCCAACACAAACATATAATTTTAAAAATCTTAAAGATGTACATAAAATTGCATTTACCCATTACTGGCTTCTGCTGAAGCTGAAGAGCTCCTCAATCTTCCATCACTTGAGGAAGACACACTTGATTCCTGTCTGGCTTCTGAGGGTAACTTGGGCTGATCAGCTTTAACCTACAGACAACAGTGCAGCCAGTGAGGTTTACTCAAGAGACCAGCCTTTTTGCATAAAATGTGTGGGAACCCCACAAAGCATGCCCTGGTTTTAACACCCATTCCTGCACAGCCCCTCTCAGTGCTGCCCCTGCTCTTGGGCACCACACCACAAGCACCTCTGTCAGTATTTGAAAGCTCCTGGAGCCAAATGACTGGGATGCAAAACTGATTTGCTGCAACTCTTCCCTTTCACAAGATCTATATTGTATTTGTTACTTCTTATACACACACTCAGTGTCCGTCTGGTTATAAAAATATAAAATACAAAAGACACTTTGGCTTTTTCCTATGGCAAATTTGTACTGCTTGCACAAACTGCTGTACACAGAGTTCAAGAGCTGTCCTGTGGTGATACATCTAATACCCAGCCAAAGCTGGCTCACATCTAGCAACCACCAGGCATGGGTAGGGTTAGCTCACAGTGCCTTTAATGGGCAACAGGAACACACTTCTAGAAACCATAGCCCAGCCACTTTACAGAAAGAATAGGTTTTGGCCATTTCTGCTTGAGACCATCCCTACTGAGCTCAAGCACTAAGGCTGAGCCTGTAGAGAGGAAGCCAGAGATGAGTCATTAATGGGAGCAGTTAAAGTGTCTGCAGTTCTCAACCTTCTTCCCTCCCCACACAGATCAGAACCACTTCCCTCCACTTCTCTCCTGACCACAAGCTCCATCTGTCAAACGTGCCTGGGACATAGCAAGTCATAGTCTATTTAACAACACTGAATCTACCAGAGAGCATTTCTCCCCTGAGCAGCACATCACAACTAGCTCTTTCCTAACAAATGTCGTGAGAATCTTTACTGATGAACTGTAGAGGCAATTTTTTTACTCAGATTAATCCAAATTCTTACATTCCCAAACAAATTATCACAGATACTGCTGTTGCACAAATAGGGAAAACCTGCAGTAACAGAGAACTTTAAAATGGTTATCCCGTATTTTGTTTTCACTTACAAGCCCAAGATTCAGAATTAAGTCCAATTACCTCTGATTTGGTTTCTTGCATATTTGCAGGAGTCTTGAAGTTGTATACCAAATGAAGAGCATGCAACTCCCCATGCTGAAATATAAGGGAAGATCTGTTATAAAAAAATAAATCCCTTCTCTGGGTATATTTCAGCACATCATAAAAAATACTTTTTAATACCTTTGGCAACAATTCTCCCAGGCAGTGATGATCAAGCAGCAGCTTCCCAGAATAAATCAGCTTTTGGTTCTCTTCAGGCTTTGAAGAAAGAAAACAAAGAATAGGATTACTTGCTCTGCCAAGCATTAACCAACACCCCTTACACCTGGTGGAGAGAGGCAGGGAGCTTGGAGCATCCCACGTACTAAGGTGCAGAGGGAATTGTGCATATCAAAATTCAGCTGAAGTTATGAGAACAACTGAATGCCCAAGTGGGATATTATCAAGGTGCAAACCTGCATAAGAATCCAAAGTCCCTTGAGCAAAGAACTGTTACATGCTGTATCTTTTATAATGCCAATAAAAACATCTGAACATCTGTGTTTCTTAAAAACAGAAGTTTGGAATTCCATGTAATCTGATCAGCACCAGAGATGGTGTCAAGTAAATCTGTTACACCCCATCCAAGGGGAGCCAGCAGCTCTACATGGGGAACTGCTGGAAGCACTTGGAGCCTGTTTTGGGTAATCACACTCTCAGGAAAACAATGGCAAAAGCATGGGAATCAGGTCTTCTCCCAGGAAACTAGTGACAGGACGAGGGGAACCAGTCTTAAATTTGCAGGGCAGTCTCCAGTCGGATATTGTGAAAAATTTCTTCACCGAAGGAATAGCTAAGCATTGAAATGGGCTAGCCTGGGAAATGTAGTCAGCTTCCCTGGAACAATTCAAAAAAAGAGTATAGACAGGGCATTTCACAGTGTGGCATTCAGTCGAAGGCTGAACTTGATAATCCTGGAGGTCGTTTCCAAGTTTATTGATTCCCCGAAGGCCACACACCCTCCTGGGGGAGCAGCGGGACACGGAGCGCAGCTGCTCGGGCAGCGCTCCCGCGCCAGCTCCGTGTCCTGCGGCTCAGGGGGAAGTCACACTTCTGCATTTCAGCCGCGCCGCCCCGCCGTACACAGCGCTGTGCCTCCCGTTCAACGCGAACGCGCCCCAAACCCCCAGAAGGGCCCTGGCCGCCCGGCTGGGCGCGGTGCCCGGCGCTGCTCCCGCTGCCAGCGGGCTCTGACGTGCCCGCACACCTGCGGGACGCGCCGTCCCGGCGGGCCGGTTAATGATTAACCGCGGTCCGGCCACAAACCAGTCCCAAAATAGCCCAAGCGCGGCTGATGCAACCGGGACACCCCGCGGGGAAGGTACGGGTCCCGGAGCCCCGCGAGAGCCCCACGGCAGCTGCAGCCGCTGCCCCGCGGGGAGACAGTTCCTACCACCCACCCACCCACCGACCGACCGAACAGGCGGGACAGCGCGCAGGGACCCGCCCGGAGGGGTTGCGGGAACAGCGGGTTGCGTACTCACCGGCGCGTCGGGCAGGAGCCGGCGCAGCTCGGTCTTGAGGCGGCGCACGGTCCAGGCAGGCTCGGCACTGAGGCGGAGGTCGCGGTGCCGCTGCGCGGGGCTCCGGATCAGCAACGACAGCGGCTCCTCCATGGTGGGTGCGAGGCGGGCGGCGATTGCAAAACCACCCCCGTGAGGCCTTTATAGGGGCCCGCCCCGCCGCAGGGCCGCGGTGGCTGCGGCTGATTGGCCTCGATCAGGGCAGGGGCGGGGGCTGCCACGTGGGCCAATGGGACGGAGCCTCGCGTGCGGCGCTGTGAGGCAACGGAAGTGCTGATTGGGCGGTGACAGGTGGGGGGCGGGGCTATGTGGTCACCACGGTGACCGTCACCCGCCCCGCCCGGGCCCTGAGGGGCGGAGGCCATCGCCGGGCCGGGACTGCTGTCATCCCTCCCTCGTTCCTTCCCTCCACATCATCTCCTGCGCCAACTGAGCTGTTAGGGATCCTTTGCTTCGCTTTCCTTCTCCCTCACAGCTCTGTGGAGCCCTGCCCATGCTGCATCCACAGCCTGACCCAGGTGAAACATTCCCCTTTTTCCCTATGGTTATTTTACCCCACCTGTGTAGCTACTTCGGCAGGTTTGCTGCGGGCTTTGTGGGTACAGGACAAACCATACTTCTGGGTGGAGTCAAAAGAAGTGCGCAAAGATGCTGGGAAAAGTTAATAATTAATGATATTTTTACTAACCAAAAAAAATTAAAAAGCCATAAAAATGTAGACCAGCCGCTTCTGAGTGCTCCTCCTCATGCCCATCTTCCTGTGAGATGCGATCCACCACTTAAATGGCCCGTGGTAATGATCCTGATACACCAGGAGGGGGTTTTCGCGTCCTTCAAAACAACTGTAGGAACGTGAGACGTCGGGTTTATCTCTCGGCACCAGGTATTTACTCTGCGTGCTTCAGGAGCTGCTCAGTATTCCTTGGCAGCCAGACCTGTTGCCCAAAGGCACGGATGAGTCTGCAGCCAAGACTCGATTTTGCAACTAGGAAAGGCACTCTGCCACGGGGATGCATCACCCCGGGCAAGAGCCGAGCCGAAGGGCAGCGCTGCCGGGAGAGCCGACAAAACAAAAGCACGAAGAAATGAGCTGAGCCCGGGTCTGGTCGGGTGAACTCTCCTCAGCTGCCAGGGTACGTCCTTGTGAGGGTGGAGGGTTTCACTGGAGCCCATTCCTCTCTCACATCCACATCCCACAGCCAGCACTGGGCTGCAGTCCTGCCTGCTCTGTCCTTGCTGTCCTTGGGAGGGACAGCCCAGGTGGGCTTTGCCTCCCCGACCTCTGCTCTGTGTCCCACCAACACAAGGACACATTGCCAGAGCTATTTGCTGCTGTTTCTCCATCAGCACAGATCATGATCCCCGTCCCTCAGCTGGCAGTGGGAAAAGACAAACAGTGTCCAGAGCCACGCTTGCCATTGTCAAAGTCAAGGTGACTTCACTGCTTGCTTGGTTGCAGCCTTTGCTCAGAGCGCCAAGACAGGGGTGGCAAGGACAGGGTAAGGCTGTGCAGGTGTTGGAGTGAAACCAGGATCTTGGACTCTGTGTGTTTTATCTGGGACTCCCTGTGCTGTTGCTGGCCTCTGGACGGGCTGTGCAGCTGTAGCCGTGGTGCTGATCCTCCCTCGAGCTCAAGATCCTGTGCTTCTCCTTCATCACAGACAAGAGGGGCAGAACTCAGCTGAGCTGCTCTCTGCCCATTCCTTGTCTGAGCCATTGCTGGGAAAAATGCCTGTTCACTGGACAAACTTAGCTGAATCCAGCACTGACTTGGCTTGGAGGAGCAGAGGCTGGAGGAACAACCTCCTGAGGCACCTGAGTGCTAAACCTCAGCAGCCTCCCTCCATGTCTGCGGTTGCTGGACCCCCCAGGCCCTCACCCACAGCTGCCAAGAACTGGTGGATCTGGACTCAGTTCACACATCTGGACATCGGGTAGCACAGTAGCACATGCTCCAGTTCCAGAGGCTGATTCAGAGTTCCTGGGACTGAGGCAAAACAAACACTTGCCCTGATACTGTCTGCTTAGTTTAGCTCTCTCTGTGGCAACAGATAAGGGGCCACAGGACAAACCAGAAGGTGTGACCAGCACATCATCCCACTGTCCCGCTGAACAATTAACTCCAAGTTACCAAAATTGGAGATGAAGGGCTGCAATCTGTTTTTGTCGCCTGCGTAAATATTAACCACGATGTAAATCAGGATCATCTCTCTGACCTCAAGACAATTACTCTGTTTAAAAAAAAATCCCCAAAACTGGGGGGAGGGCTGAGCGGGGTGTTGCTGATGAGTTTACAGCTCTGTTTGTGGTCAGGCTGATTTTCATGGTGTGGCAATCACTTGGCACAGCAGGAACAGCCAGAGGAGAATTTGCCAGCACAGGAGGAGATGCTCCACGGTCTCGCATGCTCCTTTGCTCACCCAGGCACAGTGACACTGGGGACGAGTCTGCCATGTGCCACAGACCAGCTAACGCAAGCCTGGTGCTGTGGGGATGCCAGGGTGTGATGCAATTTTGTCCTGACCAAAGGTTGCTCCCTGGGCCAGGATCAAAGGGCAGCAGAATCCAGACAAGCCAAGCTGATTCTCCAGGCTTCGTTTGATATGTTTGTTCTGGCGGAAGCACTGTGCTCGTTAGGTGTCTGGCTTTAAAAACTGTTTCGTGGTGCTGCTGTCATGGTCCCTTTGGCTCCAAAATTCCTCAGAGTCCATGGAAAAGAGTTTGGTTTTGTTCAGGCGCTGGGGCTGGTGACCCTGATGCTGGCAGGAAGGAGCTCACAGTGTGCCCTGGCATCGCCAGCAGAGCTGCACTGCAAGGGGTTCTGCAGGGAAGGGGTTCTTTGGCTGTCCCTGAGTGTTTCTGTGCCCGAGCAGAGCCAGTTCTGCCACAGACACATCCCACAGGCATCACCTGTGGACACAGCCTGGTAGCACCAAGGAGATGTGCTCTGGCTGCAGGTCCTGGCAGCCTGGTGCTGGGATGGGCACGGAGAGGTTTTGCTGCACACCCGGTGAGCTTGGTCAGTTTCCCTTCACTCGCTCAGCTGTTCCACTGCTCAGTAAAACAAATCATCCCCGAAACAATGAACCTTGCCTGGCCCTCGCTGCTCTGGGGCAGCACGAAACTTCCCTGCCAGACAAGGGAGAAAAACCAGAACGAAAGTGTAACCAGGAGTTAGGGAACGAGGGGCACAGCTGGAAAACATTCCCTGCTACCGGGGTTGCCTCTTGCCAAAGGCCACCAAACCAGTGGCATGGGAAGCCCCCGCCATCACGGAGAAACGCCGCGATATTCCCGGGCAGGGCCGAGGCTTCCACCGGTGACACTCGCGGAGATTCCGTGCCGATGCTGGCCGCGTGCCGGAGCTCAGTGTTCCCAGAGAGGGGCCGCTGTTGGGTTTAATTTGTCGCTAATGAGGTTCCTGACTGCGATGTGATGCCCGAGGTTACCGAAGCGGTGCCCGGTGCCGTCCCGGCGCGGCGGCGGCCCGGCGGGAACCGGAGACGTGCTAGAGTAGACGGGGCCGGCGTGGAGGGGATTGGGATGGGGACAGGCATGGGGATGAGGATGAGGATGAGGATGAGGATGAGGATGAGGATGAGGATGGGGGTCCTGCCGCCCGCCCGTTCCCACCCCCGTTACCACGGCGACGTTGTCAGCAGCCGCCCGGCCACGCCCCGTCCCCCGCCTGGGCCAATGGCGCGGCGGCGCCCGGCCTGCCCGCCGGTGACGTCATGGCCGGTGAAAATCCCCCGTGGCCGCGGGAGCGGCGGTGGCGGCGCGGCCCCGCGGCCCGGCCCGGCCCGCACCATGGCCAAGCACCACCGCACGCCGGCGCGCTCCGCCGAGCCCGTCATCGAGGTCAAGAGCAAGGTAAGCGCCCGCCGGCAACGGGGCCAGTGATGCTGATGCCGATGCTCGTGCCGGTTCCGCCGGGTCACGACCGAGCGCGTCGCCCCCGCGTCGGGCAACACACGTGGGGTGGCACCGCGCACCGGGGAGCGGCGCGGGAGCCAGGCCGTGCGGGCGCTCCGCTCCCTGCGCTGCGGCGGCGCTGCCCGGAGCCTCCCCGAGCCCAGCCCGGCCCGGCGGCTGCGGCGTCCCGCCACCGTGGGCTCTGCCGGGCCGCGGGCTCGCTCGGCGCGGCCGTGGGAATGCCGCGCCGGAGCGCTCGCCAGATACGCAGGGCGCCGGTGCGCCGTTCCGGCAGCCCCGGTGTGCGGTGTGGCCCCGCCGGTGCGGGTGTGCGGCGTGTGCGGTCACCCCGGGGACACACCTCGCCCAAATGTACGTTCACCCAGATAGATGTGCGTGCTCGCCAAGACATGCTCATCCCCGGCCATGCCATCACCCAGATATGCACCCTCAGCAAGTGACCAGCCCCTGCCATGCATCCAGATGTGTACACCTGCATGACTGTGCGTTCGCCCAGTTGTGGTCTCCCCCAGACGTGTCTGCTTATCCAGATATGTGCTCACCTGGCACACCCTTGTCCAGATGTGTGCCGTCACCCAGATATACACCATTATCCACCTGTGCCCACGCACCCATCTTATGCTCAGCCAGATGTGTGCACTCCCTTTCTGTGCCCTTATCCAGCTGTGCACTCGCCCAGCTGTGCCACTGCCTGTTCGGGACCCCCGGCAGGGTGCAGGATGCCTTCCTTCCCAGGACGTGGTGGCCACCGCCTGCCCCGACAGCTGGGGTGTGACCCCCGCGGGCAGCGCGATCCTCGCAGTGTTCCTCAGCTCGTTCTTAATTGGCTTCCCCTTCGTCGTGACGGAAGGAGGCATTAATTAGCGCTGTTGCTCACCAGGTGCTACGGCAGCGCCCGTGTCGCAGGGAAGGGCCTCCCGGCAGCACGGAGTCTGCCACGGCTGGTGGTAAAGCCAAAGGGTCCTTCTTCTGCTGCGGGGCCATCTTTCTGCCCCATCACTTCAGCGTTTGGGCAGAAAAACGGCTTCGCTTTTTACTTTGTTTTTGGGACGGGCTCTTGGTGCTGCCAGGCTCCGGAGCTCTGCCTGCCCCGCGGCAGCTCTGTGTGGTGCCCTGCCTGCATCAATCCTGCTGGCCGGAGCCAGCCCTGCCCAGAGTCACTCTCTTCCTCCTCTTCCTCGTCTTCTTCGTCCTCCTCTGCAGTTCGACGCTGAATTTCGCCGCTTTGCCATGAAGCGCTCTGGTGCTGGCAGCTTCCAGGATTTCTACCAGCTGCTGCAGACAGTGCACCAGATCCCACGGGTGGACGTGCTTCTGGGCTACACTGACATCCACGGCGACCTCCTGCCCATCAACAACGATGACAACTACCACAAAGCCCTGTCCTCTGCCAACCCCCTCCTCAGGGTCATCATCCAAAAGAAGGGTAAGCAGGGCTTTGGATGTGTCCTTCTATCAAGAGAGATCAGCCACATCCCACGGTACTGCTGGTTCCACCTCTGGACTGTGCTAGTGGGGGCATGGCTGGTCACATACCCTCCAGCCACTGCTTTGGTGGATGGATGTGGAGATGGTGGCACCGGGAGGCTGCCAGAACCCTGCCAGGGCTGTGGCACCCACATGGGCTCTCCCTGGCTCTCTCAGCCCAGCCCCGTGTGACCTGGTGAGCAAAGGCAGATCCTTGCAATTCACCCCTCTGAAGTTGTGTTTTCCAGCCAAGCTTGCGTGGGCTCCCAGATAACACCTGTGTTATTCCTGTGAGCTCTGTGCCAGCAGCCCCATCCAGCTCCCTGCCCTGAGGAGGCAACAGCCATCATTTTGGCAGAGTTCTCAGGGTGCCAGGTGCTGCTGGATTTTTGGTGTTGGGAAGAGGCTTGGTGCCTCCATGGCAGATCAGGAGCTTGCCCTTGCCTCAGTGGCATATTCCCACAGGTACACCTCATAGCATCCTGATAGCAGCATCCTGGCAGGATGAAAGCCTCCAAGTGACAAAATCTTCGAGTATTTCTCCTATTTGCAGGGAAAACAAGCCCTTCGCCTTCCACTCAGTTTAGCAGCACTGAGGTTTTCTCTTTCATAGCATCATCAGTCAGCAGTTCACAGAGCCAGAGTCTGACCTGGAGCCCCAGTTTTCCCTGCACAGCATCCAGAGTGAGTCTGTGTTTCCAGCTCATGTTAGTGGTATGAAGCCTCTGGGTGAGGGGTGATGCTGGTGGCCAGCCCTGGCTGCTGTATCAGTTTTCCTGGGTTTTGCATCAGGGTGGTGTGGGATACCCTAGACCTGTGTTTCTTCTGTGGCTGCATGTTGTGGGGGCTGGCAACAGTGATCCAGGATGCTGGAGCCCATGGTTCACTCAGGGGCTGTCGCTGCCAGTACTGAACCATCCCCTGCTCCTGGCCCAATGCTTGGACCCAGGCTGTGGCATAGAGAGCCAGTGCAGGGGTGGCTGTGCCAGAGCTTCTATGGGAACTTCACTCCTGCTCCCAAGACCCACCCTGTGAGCTGCTGGAAAAGCCTGTGAGGGCCCACGGCTGACTGTGCCAAGACAGCCCAGTGTGGAGAGGGAGCAGGCAGTCTGACTGCATGGGCAGCATGATAAGGAAGGTGAGCAGGCAGCACCAGGGAGCCCCAGCACCCATCTGTGCCCGCAGGAGAGGGTCCGTGGCGCTGGCACCACCACAGGGAGGTGAGCAGAGAGGCCAGGAGCAAGTCCTGGGTGAATCACAGCTAATTTAAAATGGATCCAGGTCATCCCGAGGCTGGGCTGTCGTTGAACCGGTCTGGGTCGCTGAGGAATGTGGCTGCAGAGCCTCTCACGCCGCCGGGTGCAGGGAGCTGTGCACACACACAGGTGTGCTCCTGGCAGTGGGCTCTGCAGCAGCCAGCCCTGCCACAGCAGGGCAAAAAGCAAAGGCTGCAGTTTGGCTCCCCTCTGTGCCATCACCCCGCTGGGTGAAGCCACTCCTGCGGGGCAGCCCAGCTGGGACAATGGCACTGGCCTTCCTTGGCTGGGCCAAATCTCATGGGAAGAGCAGGGGAAAGTGTGGGACATTGCCAGGGCCACCATCAGGCTCATCCTTGGCATGCTGGACCTGCCTGGCCCAGCCACTCTGCACCCCTTGGAGAGGAGCTGTGTGCTGAAATAGCTGTGGGAAAGCCTCCGCCACCCTTCCCCGAGCTAAAAATATGCCAAGACTGTGTGTGCAGTGAGATATTTATAAGCCAGGAGCCCTAGCAGGCTGGCTTGCCTAGGGAGAAATCCCATGTCCCCTGGGCTTGGGGACATCCCTAGCAGCCCTGCAGCTGGAGCAGGGTCCAGATGCTGGTGGGAGACACTGTGAGGAATGTGCTGACCATGGATCTGGGCTCCCCCATGGAAAGAGATGGGGGAAAAACCAGAGAGGAACCAGGAGATACTCCCCAGCACCTGGTGGATGAGGCCAAGGATGATGGGTTGCAGTTGGGCCCCACAGAGCAGCCTCAGGCCATGGTACAGGAGAGAGTCAAAACCTGTATGAAGGTGCCTGATGGTGGAATAAGAGACATGGGCACAAATCACAGTCTGGGATATTCAGGGGCCTGAGGATGCTGCAGCCCTGGCATGAATTTCCAGGAGGTGGGGAGTCTCTGTCCTTGGGAATGACAGAGTTCTGCAGGACACAGTGGTGGCTATCACCAACCCATGCCAGTGATAGCCCTGCTCTGGTGGTACAGAGGACTCTGGTGATGTCTCCTGGGGTTGGACTTGCCTTAAGGGAGTTGGCTGCCACCACAGCACACATGTGTGGAGGATCCTCTCCCCAAAGCCAAACTGGGGCATGGCTGCAGCTCCCAGGCCATCAGGGCTGGCAGCTCTAGTGTTAAACTGCAGAGTTTGGCTTAAAGTGTGATTAAGGCTGAATCACTGCCTCGATCCCACTAATCCTGGCCTGTGTGCCTGTGTACACTGGGTAATCCCAGGAGATGGGCCCCAGCAGAGACAAGCTGCAGGGAAAGCCAGGCTGATGATCTGGGGAGGAAAAGCCGGTGAGACCTGTGAGCAGGGCCCTTCTGCTGACTGCTGCCCCAGCACCTGGGGCCAAGGCCACGCGTCCACATCCCCAGCAGCTGCAGCGCCTGACCCGTGTCCTCCCTTGCTCCCTACAGCGGAGTCCGATGCCAGCGTCTTCGCCTCCAACTCCTTGCAGCGGAAGAAGAAAGGGCTGCTGCGCCCGGCGCACTACCGGGCCAAGCCTCACCTCCTGATCGGGATGCCCCAGGACTTCCGCCAGATCTCCTCCATCATCGACGTGGACATCCTGCCCGAGACGCACCGGCGCGTGCGGCTGCACAAGCACGGCTCCGACAAACCGCTGGGCTTCTATATCCGCGACGGCGTCAGCGTGCGTGTGGCCCCGCAGGGCGTCGAGAAGGTGCCCGGCATCTTCATCTCCCGCCTGGTGAAGGGCGGCTTGGCCGAGAGCACGGGGCTGCTGGCGGTGAGCGACGAGATCCTGGAGGTGAACGGCATCGATGTGGCCGGCAAGTCCCTGGACCAAGTGACAGACATGATGGTGGCCAACAGCCACAACCTCATCATCACCGTCAAGCCGGCCAACCAGCGCAACAACGTCATCCGCAGCAGCAAGGCCTCGGGCAGCTCCGGCATGTCCACGGACAGCACCCCCAGCCAGCAGACCCCCAGCCCGGCCTCGCAGTACCTGAGCAATTACAGCACGGCCGAGAGCGACGAGGAGGGCGACCTGGTCATCGAGAGCGACAGCGCGTCCCACTACATCCCCGGGGGCTGCCCCAACGGGGGCCCCGCGGACGGACCCCTGCAGCGGAGCCTGTCCCCGCACAGCTCGCGGGGCTCCCTGCAGTCCCTCGGCAGCCACGACGGCAGCCCTGGCAGGGGCAGCGGACGGGAGGATGGCACCCTCCTCACCCTATAGCTGCAGGGGCCTGTGCCACTCGGTGGCTGCCTGGGGTTTCCGCTCATCCGGGCTGGATGTGGACACCAGGGTGATGATGTGGCCAGCGGGCAGGGGTGGAGAGGGGCTGCCCGCTACCCTCTCCCACCCCCCGTGACCCCGGGAGCTCCACTGTGGCACCCACTCAAGCTGGGCACTGCCCCTCTGAGCCCCCTTGCCTCTCCTTCCAAGCAAGCGGAGGTTTTTAATTGTTTTATTGAAATATGCATCATTAATATATTGCAATGGACAGTAAAACTTTTTCTAGAAAGCACCACGCTTGTCTCTGATTCATGTCACTGCAGGGAGGAGAGGGACAGTACCCCAGCCCTATGCATGGCAGGCAGTGCCTGGGGGCGGTGGCCTTGACTTAGCACATTTTGTGATTTCACTGCTGTGCTGGGTGACCCCCCAAGACCCATTATGCTGTCCCAGGACACGTGTCCAGGCTGTTTTGGATATCCCACCTGGCCTGATGCAGTCAGCCTCGCTTGGGCCTCCGCATTCCCACCTTGTCCCTGCTACTGGGCCCTCACTAATGCAGACCACCTGGTCTGGCAGCAGCACCTTGGCTGTCACTCAGCCCTGCAAAAGCTGCTGGGGATAGTGCAGCCCCATCCTCCTTCTTCAGCTCCAAGCTCAGGGCAGGGGGCGTCCACACCTGCCCTTGCTGCTCTGCTGGGGCTCCCAGCACAATCAGTCCCTCTCCCAAAAGCGCCAAGCTGATGGAGGCACTCACTGCTGCCAAGGGCTTGTGGTGGCACTGGCAAGGAGGAAAGACTTGCAGTTCTCAGGGTCTGAAAAGCCCAGCTCTCCATTAAGAGCCTCAGGCCAGGGCAGGGACGGAGTGCAGCAGGGGCTGAGGACACTCATGGCACACAGCCAGGGCCCAGACAGACCAGAGAGCAGATCTGACAGCAGGGCTGGTTAGTCCAGGCTTGTTTTGGGCAGGGAGGTGCCCAGGGGCTGTGCCCATGGCCTCCAGTCACTCTCACCCAGCCGGCTCAGCCTGGCTGTGGGGTTTGCCCTGAGGTGGCCCCAGGGGCACATGGGGTGATTTTTCCAGTTGGCATCTCACCTCCTCCAGCCCCTGAGTGCCAAAATATTCCCCAGCCCTTGGCAGCAGCGTCAGCCCTGACATCCTAAGGCACTGCAGTGTGCCAGGTGACACAGGCAGGGCTAGAATACTCCACAATATCCCCCACCCCACAAAATCCTGCCCAGAATGGAGCAACCCCTGCAAAAAGGCAGCTGCTTGAGGAATCCATGCACAGTATCCCCACCCTGTGAAGCAAAAGGAGATGGAACAATGGCACAAGCTGCAGGAATGGAAAATTTGATGGGATTTCAGAGGAAAAAGTGTTTCCCTGAGGCTGGCACAGTCTGGAAACAGAGCCCAGCAAGGTGATGGGGACAACCCCATCCTTGGAGATTTTCCTAATTCAGCTGGATATGGCTCCAAGCTGTGGCACCAAGCCCTCCAGCTATCCCTTACAGCTTAAAACTTTCTTTGCTTCATGCAACAAGATCCCTGCAAACGTCTGCACACGTTCCTGCATGGCACCTGAAGGTAAGGCAGCAGTGAGCTCACCTACATGATAGCACCTTCCCAGCTCTGTCCTGCCAGCCTGTGGATGGAGATCGGGCAGGAGTTTGCACACTCTCCAGTGCATGTCCCATCACCATGTCCCAGCACCCGGCCCTGTGAAAGCCAGGGTTCATCCCCTGCCTGCACTGTGCCAATGCTGATGATTTCTGCTGCCCACACCATTCCTCAGGCCCTGCTGGGCCCACTGGGAGCTGCACACACACTGTGAGATGGAAATGATGATTTATTGGAGACTCTCCTGCCACACAGACAACAAAAGCTTCTCCAGACATCCAACCAGACCCTCCTGACAACCCAGCCCTTCCCTGGGCAGAACACGCTGAAGCCCTGTACCTCTTTCCTGTCCCAAAGCTGTCCCCTGAGCCCTCAGGTGCTCAGCATGAGCCATGACCATGGTCCAGCTCAGAGTGGTGAAAGAGGATGACAAGGAATACCACAGGCAGCACCACAAGAGATCTCCTACCAGTTTCTAGAAGTAGGAAAAAAGGGAAAGAGGTGATGCCACAGATCCAAAGCAGAGAGCTGATCTGTGACAAGTCACGCAGCAGAGACAACTGTTCTCCAGACCTGAGCAGGGCCTTAATTAGGGCATCTCCCTCCCTTTCCTGTGGACAAGATATAGCACTGAAAGGTGAGCAAGAGATGCCAGCTGCATATTGGACACTGTTATGGGCATTTGCATGGGCCCATGGTCTGGAACTCGGCTTCCTCTCCTTCCTTCACAAAAAGTGATGTCCATTCCTGCCCAGCAACAAAGGATGTTCAGGCAGAGCAGCACAGCACACCTGGTCCCACCAGCTCAGGAGTCCAACTTGATGAAGACTTTCGGCCTTGAGAAAATTTTGATTGCCTCATCTATCTGGGAGAGCTTCCTCTCGAGCTCTACTCGTCTCTTCTGCATCTTGAGGCTGTCTCCACGCATTGGCAGCAGAACCAGGTCCTTTATCAGCTGCTCCTGGCCTGTAAAAAGAGAAAACAAGAAGTTTTGTAAGTTGAGGAGCAAAGAAATCCATCCTTTTACTAGTGCTATGATCATGAACACAACAGCAGCACTGGGAAAAGGACCTAGAATCCTTCAACTTAAAGCTCAGCTGGATGAGGACCTGAGGGACCTGCTCCAGCTTTGAGAACCAAGGATTGGAATAGAGACCTCTGAAGGTCTCTTCCAACCAAAATCTTTCTAAGATTTTAGGAGCAATAACAACCCTAACATCAGGTCCACTGGACAAGTCTGCTCCAGAGAGCCAGTCCTGTAAGCTGCAGGACGCTGATTGCTCTTTCCATGCACACAGCTCACACCCTGCCTACACATGCCTTAATCTCCGAGTGGTAGGAATCTATGTCCCTGTGTCACTTCTCCCTTATCCTGTCTAGGATTGTGTGTTTTTCTGAGCTGGAATCCCTGCTTCTTTTCCTCTTACTCTGTTTCAGACTGCTGAGGGTGTCCAGGCGCTGGCTCTCGGGCATCATGGTGTGACCGGGTGGCGTGTCGGGGTCTGGCAGGTTTCGCAGCCGCTCCTCCATCTGCCTGCGCCACTGCTCCTTCCTCTCCACCAGGCTGCAGGCAAAGGAGACCAGGTGTCAGCACATCTGGCACGAGGAGTGGCCCAGGGGCACAGGCACAAGCCAGAAATGTGCCATTCAAACCCTGCCAAGTTCCTTGTCATCGGCTGAGGACCCCTGTGCTGGCACACACTGTCATGGTGGGGGATACACCGTGTTTAAACCACACATGTGGACCAGCAAATGTGCTCCACATGCAACAAAGGGCTGCTGGGAGAGATGCACTCAGGCCAACACGTGCTCCTTGGAGACACGGGCTGCTGCTCCTCATTTCTGGCTCACTGAGTCCTAACCAAACCATCTGTGGGTCAGTGGCAGAATGAAGTCAGACAGAGCAGCTCATGGGCAGGGATGCTGGCAGACGACAGCACAGCCAAAGGACTGGCACCACAGTCAGTCATAGGATCTGTTTTCCTGTTTTCCATGCAGAGCCCCAAAATGCACAGCACTAGCTGGATGTTCCTCAGAACCCAGGTCCAAGGCAGGATGAACACTTGTGAGGCAGAGCGAGCTCTCTGCCTCTCCAAAGCCAGAGCTTTTAATGCCAAAGCTACATCACATAGAACAAAGCTTACAAAGGGGCAGGAGCACATTTCTCTAGGTATACAGAACTTCCCCCGTCCATATCAGCATCATTGTACAACAGCAAGCAAGGGAGGAGGAGAGAAAACTCCCTCTGAGCCCTGCGACACTGGGCATGGGATGCTGGTTAAGTCAAGAAAGCAGGAGGGACAGTGTTCACACCCCAGGTCACTGCTGCACTCTGTGAGTGCACCTCTGTGCCCAGCCCATCTCTCTAGGCAGAACCTGGGGGGTGCAACTGAGGTCTCATGGAGCAGAGGGGGGCACACATACTACTGGGGGACGTGGCCCTTTTGCTTGGTGTTGTATTCCTCCTGCTCCCGGTGCTTCTGCTCCATCAGCTCAGCCAGCGCCTGCAGGGACTGGGAGCGGCGCAGCGGGGCTCGCTTGGCAGTGCAGGCGTTGTGCCTGATGAAGTCAACGCTCCTGCCCTCCACCTGCATCTGGAAGAAGAGAGAGCAGGGCATCTGCATGCAGCCAGCTGACACTGTTCACATGAGGAAAAAAGCAAAAATGCAGCATACAAGATACTGAATTGTATGACAGCAGGACAGGCATAGCCCATCTCAGTGTGCAGCCACGGACAGGCAAGAGTTATGGCCATGGTTTGGGAAGGCAGGCACCAAAAGCCAAGCCTAAACCTGGCCTCTTCAAGGTCCCCAAATGAGAACATGCCTTAGAAAAAACCAGGCATGACATAGTCCCCATGGCTCCTACTGGTGCATTTTGAGGGCAGAGGAAAAACAGGTTGGGTGCTCACCAGGCCAGGAAATGCAACAGAATCCCTGGTAAAGCAGGAATTTTGCTGATCCTTGGGGCACTTCCCCACTGACAGCACCTCCACCACAGCTCCTCTGCTGGACAAAACAGTGGAGAAGGTAGCTGTGTTTGCATTTAAGATTTCCCTGGTCTTCCTCCTTTGAAGATCATGTCCTGTTTAATTAAGTCATTCATGGCATTTAGGAGCCAACAAACTGACAATCTCACACTTGCCAAGGGAAAAGGACATGAGTCATGGAGCTGTTTAGGACCTCCCAAATAGACTACTTGAAAGGATTAACTTCTAATGTTGATTTAACTCTCCTTACTAAAATGTACACTCATTTCCCAAATTTTTATCTAATATTCAGAAGCCTCAGTTCCTTTGATTACAGTGGGAACAGCCTCCAAACCCCCAAGACCTCCTGCAAAACCCTTGGAAGAGCAGATTTGAGATTGCTGGCATGAGGAGGTGGAATTTTCACTGGGAACTTCATGATCTCTTTAACTATGAGTGAGGATGAAGCTAGAATTAACAGTCCCTGATTATCTATCTCACCACCCCAGTCATTAAGACCTTGTTTCTTCCCTTCAGCCAGGAACAGTATTTACAGATCTCCCACTCATGCAGCACATCTGACCCAACAGTTTAGAAGACATGGAGAGTTCAAAGCAGGAGCAATGGATCAGTGCCAGAAATCCCTGGGATGGATGCAGTTACTGTGTAACTCACCTTGTTTTCAGCACCCTGTGCCTCTGGAGCCTCTGTGTCTGCTCCTGCTTTTGCTCTGACAGGCCTTGGGGACAGTGGTCTGCATGGCTTGATCCCAGAGCCACAGCGAGAATATGCCCTCAGGAAATTCACAGCCTCGGGATTTGTAGGTGGGGAGGTCTCCTGGGAAAGACAAGAAAAGATCCACCACTGGAGCGAGGCTGGAGGAAAGAAAAACCCTCTCAACCAAGTTTGGGTGGTCAACCACCAGCTCAGCCACAGGTTTGCAGCAGGCACACGACAGCACACACCTTCTGCTATGGCCTGGCAGAAGTTCTTGGGGGAGCTTGGCTTGTAGTCAGCCAGCAAAGGCCAACAAACAGCAACAGATCCAGGCCTGGACACTGAATGAATTGCTAAGAAACAGGAGGGGAACTCTGCAGAAACACATTTGGATCAAGCAGGTAGGCACGAAGCTGCCTGCTGAGGTGCTGTTCTCAGGTGCTGCTCTGCTCAGCACCTCATACCTGTGGTTGTATCACTCTAGAAAGAAAAAGGAGCAGAGAGTGAAGGAGTCTGGTGGAATTGCATCTGAGAGGCATCTTCAAAGGCTGTGGCACACGGTGACAAGACTTGCTGTCTAGCAGTTAGTCCGGGACTATCTCAGACAGTCTTGTTGCAAACCAACCCTGAAAACTGAAAGTTGACACTGTGGCAAGTGGGTGACCTTACGAAAAATGCAGCTGGGGCACTGCTCTGCCCTTGGGAGTGATGGGAACTGCACAGGGCCACCCCCAGATCTTTACAAATGCCCAAGGTCTCAGCTGAACTGCAGCTCCCTGGGGAAGATTCCTTCTTGCCTGGCCCGTTCAGCTGGGCAAAGCTGCAGACTGATGGGTTGGACAGCCACATGGGTGGGTTTGGTGTGAGGAGTAGGGTATGGGATGCCCTCAGCACTGCCCAGATTGTTCATGCTCCAAAGATGATCAGTCTTGTTTCAACAGGAGATCTGGATCTCTCTGGTAAGTTAATCAGAATTGCCTTTTCCTAGCACAGTTGACTCGAAGTTCATTGAGTCTGTGACCTCAGGAGCACAGAGCACAGCTTGCCCATCTCCCTCCATGGGAGCACTGGGACTGCCAGAACCCTTTCCAAAACAACTGCTACAGTTAACAGCCTCGGGGACAGATGACAGAGAAAAAGCTCTGCATTAGTCATCAAGATCCAGCAGAATCAACTGAAACTCTGAGCAGCAGTAGCAGCTCCACAGAAGATGGAGATCCTTCACAGGGAACACCTCAGCTCCAGGAGAGCCACGGCAACAGTTAAAGCATCATGAGTCAGTGCCAGGGCCTCTCTGGAGGAATACACAGAGCACAAGTAACACACCACGCAGAAACTGCCTGCGCAGAGACCACCCCCTTTCCCCAAAACAAAGGAAGAAATGAGCTCAATCTTCCTCTAACCAAGAGGATTTGTCAAACAAGAGCGTAGGCTTGTGTTCTTGAAGCACTCGTGGGTTTGCTCCCATGTGTGGAAGGGTCACAGATATCAAAGAGGTTGGTGACACACCAGGAAGAAGGGACACAGCAGCTGGAACCACTGGCTTGGGAATCATCTTCCCAATTTTTGCAGTTCTTATCAATACACATCATTTTAGCATCAAAAGCTGGCCACAGATGAAAGGGAAGCAATGCAGAGATGAGGAAGAACTTAAAGGCTCCAACTCAGCACCCTCACAGGCCTCAACCTTGACTGCCTGGAGATGTCTGTGTGCCCCCCCTGAGCAGTGGTTATGCACCAGGACAATCACTTGGGGAAGAATGTGTGCATACACACTGCCCACTGTGTATCCACAGGGTGGGAATAGCTGGACTGAGGCTCAATGCAGCCTGCAGATCTACCTCTGAGAACCATGATCCACGGGGAAAAACACCACAGCCTTTAGCACAAACCCCAGAGAAGTGCTGCCCCAAACATGGGGAAGCTGAAAAGCAAGATGGGAGCATCCCTTGGCAGAAAATATGGCTATGAGGGGGAAGCAGGGCAGGGATTATTGCAGCACACCCACTGCCACATCTGCCCATTGTGCTGAAGCACTGAGATGCTCCCAGATCCTGCAGGCTCCAGGATTCCCCTGTCTCCATCATCCCACCACCACTCATGGCTGAGCCACACCCCAAGCCTGGAGAGCTCAAGAGCTCCTCCAGAGATACCAACCTGCAGTTTGGCCTTCACCTTGGACTCCACATTTTCGTATTTTTGGGATTTCCACAGAGCTTTCACAGGTTTGGGCTGGCTGCGCTCCTGGGCTCGCTCCTTCTCCTTGCACTTCTTCTGAATCTCCTTTATCCGCCTCACATTTTCCTTCTCGTAGTCCTTGGCCTCTTTCCCTGCTCAGCAAGGGGAGACACACCTTCACCTCCCAGACACTGCCACAGGATGCAGGCTCTCAGAGTGCTGGCACCAGAACCACAGATCCCTTCCCAAGCTGGTCCAACAGCCCACAGAACCAGCAAGTTCTTCCCTCTCCTGCAGACTAGACCATCTCTGCATCCTGCCCCTGTTAAGATGCACACTCCCAGACTGACTCTTTTGCCACAGGATCCCACCGTGCCCAGATGAGCATCAGAACAGGTCTGTGCACACTGCTGGTGTTCACAGACTCCCTTTTTCTCCACTTGTCCCAGTATGGACTATGCCAGACAAGCCATGCCAGCATCCTCTCAAGAGCAAGGTCAATTCCCAGTTCAGCTCACATGGTGTTTCTGAAGTAGAGAGGGCTGCAGAGCTCTGAACTTGCACTGTTCCTGGTTTCAGGGTCAGCCATTGTCCCACTTTCAAGTGGACACAACCAAGATTACAGATTAGGAGTTTGTTTTGTTTAGTTTTTGAATCAAAAATTAACCTTCCTCGGGCTCCCCAGGAGAGGGAATATCTCAGCTGACATAACCAGATGCTCATCCTTCCCCCCCAGTATGGGCACAGCAGTTGTGGCACCTACCACACTGGCACCAGCTCAGGGCAATGCCAGCACATGAAATAATTTAAAATGACACACAGGGTTCAACCTTATCTCCTTCCTGGACCTCTGAGTGTCTTCTGGGTGACATCCCTGCCCTGGAGAAGGGAACATTTTTTGCAAAGATGTTCTCACATCCACATACACAGACACTCTTCCCAAATCCTGCCTGGCTTCACCAGCTAGGAACTCACCATGTTAAACATCCTCAATACATCAAAGTTTTGTTTGATTAGTATAGAAGTTTGACTACAAAGAAACTCAAATTTTTGCACCTTTTTTCCAGTCCCTCTTCCTGCAAATGGGGTGACCAGCTCTGCGAAGCTCCAGCTCTCCTCAGGCAGCAGATCCTGGGAATCCACCCCAAATCCCTGATGCTTCATCCTTTGCCACAAGGGCAGCTGAGGCCAGCAGTGATCTGGCTGTACTTACTCTTAACTGGCATCCCCTCATCAAGGGAGAGCCCTTCAAGCTGCAGTAAGAGGCTGAGTGTCCCTTTCTGTCCCCTCTCCAGGAATTCCTTTCCACTGGGGCGAATGTGAGGGGCTGGCTGAGCCTGGCGGGCACTGCCCAAAGCAGAGTAGGGGTTGGGAACTGGGTCCAGGGGGCCACAGGTTAAATACAGCTTCTGAGCATTTCCTTCCAGCCTCCCTCGAGCTGCAGAGAAAGAAAAAGAGCCTTGTCAGGAAATGATCTTCCTCAGTTTTCTGCTGAGGTAACAAACAATGTGAAGGTCCCCTCTTCACCTCTGCCTTATGCTTTCCCATCTTTCAACCAGCTGTACAAACCACTTTAGGATCACCATCAGAACCACCCTCATCAGTGTGAACAGAGACTCTCCAGGACACCAAGGGATAAAGACATCAAGCTGTGTTATGGCAGAGCACAAACCTCCAAACCTGTAACAAGCATCAATGACTCACCTGAGGAGGGGCGTTTGTAATACTCTGGAAAGAGCGTTGGGTCTGGAGGAATGGGTCCAGAAATCCTGGATGGCCCTTCACACATCCTGCCACACGTTGAAGCCAACCACCACTGAGAACAGAAATGAACAGAGCTCACTGAGCCACTGAAAACCGACATTTTAAATATATATATATATATATATATATATATTTACACACACATATATATATAGGGCAATTTCTTACTTTCATTTGACACCTCACCCCCAGCTCCAGAGATGTCCTGCAGTAAACAACCACCCCAAACTGGACTTCATGCAGCTGAAACAAGGAGTCCAACAGCACTGTCTCTATTGTGGCTCTAACCAGTGTTTTTACCAGTGCTGAAAATGTCCACAGTTGCTGTAGTATTGGTACCTTTGGTACAAAAATTCCTTCCCGGTTTTGATCTCACATATGGGAACATCTAATGCAGACACAGAAGGAGTGAACAGGAAACACGAGGTAGCTGGCCATCATCTGACAGGTTTCAGCCTGCGATTTGAATTATCCTGCACCCTGAGCTCCCTCTAAAAGGCCCATGTGGTTCAAACACAGTTTGTCCAGAGGAAGCTGAAGCTCCTTCCCCACATGGCCATATCCTCCCTGAGAACACATCTGTGCTGTCACCACCCCTGAGAAGGCTGGGGCTGACCCCCAGAATGACAAACACTTTACAAAAAGACAAAACATTTCACTCCAGGACCATGTGGGGCAAAGACTGGATTTCTGGGGAAGAGCCCAGATGGTTCCTCAGGTCTGGGAGAGAACAGAGTTACCTGCTTAGAAGAACATGTTTTTCATTTCTGAAGTACTTTTCAAAGCAGCACAGACCCACAGATCCCTGCCCTGCTCCACAAGAGTCCTTGTTGCTTCTCTTCTTTCCATGACAGAAGCACAGACCCTTCCACCAGGGAGGGACAGGAGAGCCAGCATCAATTTCCCTGCACTGTTCATCAAGATCTCCCGGATAGCATTTTTATACCTACAACAAACCCACTCAGAACATGAGCCTGCAGGATGCCACAGCAGCAGGCACAGACTGCTGCTGAGCTCTCAGCAGATGCCACAGGAGCCTCATCAGAGTCACACCACGACTTTGACAGGCGCCAGGGCAGCCTGGCTGGAGTCACTGCTGTAAGAGCTGGGACTACAACCTGCACTCCCTGACTCCTGAGGCAGTAATTTAAACATTTCTGAGACACCTCAACGGGAAGAACCCCTTCCAGGATCCTTGGCATGCCAGCACTGACGGGACGCAGCATCTGCAGTTTAATTTATAAACCAATAAACGATCAGCGCAAGGCTGAGTGAGTCTGAGTCACAGCAACTAATGCACTGCAGTCTTCCTTGCTAAATCACCCCTGTTGACATGAGACCCATTAGCAGAATGTTGTTATTCATCTCCTGGACACAAGAGCAGAGGCAATGCAAGCAGTGCTGACTGCTGCACACCAGCATGCATGTGCAGCCTGCAGCCAGCTGCTCTGGAAAAGCTATTTCTGAAAAGCAGGCACAGACTCTCAGCCAGAGATAAAAGGATGCTGGCTTGGTATTATTTAATCTCCTCAATAATGGATCCAACTAAGCCAGAACAGCCTTTCTTATCCTAGAGAAAAAAAAAAAAAAAGCATTCACTATGAGATCACTCCAGAACAGCTACTGGCTTTGAAATGCACATCTGGTCTTGATCTGAACTCGAGTCCCAACCCAGTGATTTACACGCAAAACGACAGGTTGAAATCAAGACCTGTAACAGAGCAGACAATTACTGTGGGGGATTGAAGGAGGAAAGGCAAGTTGATGGGAGGCGGGGGATGGAAGGCTCATTTTATACCTTCACATCCCAACTGCACCCTGCCCTGCTGCAGGGAATTTGCAAATGACACCCACTCCCTGATTTGCAAGTCACATCACCTCTGGCTTGGGATCTTGCAAGATCAGAGAACCTCATTACAATAGGGAGCACCTTGCCCATGCAGGGACTCGGGGGACACAGCCCTGGGAAGCAGCTGCCAAGCCTCAGTCAGCAACCACTGGCACAGACTTCCCAAGCTGTGCTCTGCTTCTGCTGACCTTGGGCCTATTTGGGGGACACAAGTGAGGGACCCTCACGGCTCTCTCCTGCCAAGAGGGACTGTTTGACCTCTGCTGTCATTCCCAGCTGCTTCATTTCTCGGGACAGCTTTGCAGCACCAACAGTCCTGTGCTGAGCCAATTCCATTCACTGCCCCTGCATCAAACAAGTCACTTCTTTCACTGGGTTTGTTTTCTGCCCATGTAACCTTTTGTCCAAAAGGGACACGACTTTTACATGCACAGGGGATCAGAGAAGCACTGGAGCAAGCACCAGGGAAATACAGCAGGAGCCATACTTATGAACAGAGAAGAGAGGGATGAAGGAACAGGATCAGCCCTCCTGGGCAGCGACCTGATCACTGCCTGCATCCCAGAAAGCATCTGCTTTACCACCACATCAGAAACCTAAACTAAGCAGTGCCTGACCTGCTGCCACCAGACACACACCATTTATGCATTCATAGCCTATGAGATGCAGGCACACTCTGCACAACCAGTTGAATAAATCCAGACAAGCAGATATACATGTGCCACTCCTCTCTGTTCCTCCCCCCCTCTGCCAGCCTTTGGACTTCCTAGGGAAGAGTCACAGCTCCCAGCACCCTGCACAGCTACAGGAGGCACAGAGCAGTTACTGGAGTAACCCAACAATTTCAACACTGCTCATTCAGCCCAGTGTGCTGCTCCCTTCTCCACCAGAACCACGGCTTTATGCTGGCCTAGGAGCCAAGCAATGCAGGCTCCAGCACTCTCTCTCCCAGTGTCTGCAAGTTTAATAACCATTAACTCGACTCTATGCCCTTTGCTGCAGCTGACCAAGTGGTAAAAATGCTACTTATTCCCCTGGTAAATCAAGCCCTTTCAGAGCCTGTAAGAACCACAGCTTCCTTTTGTGGCTTGGTTTTGGCACTGTAGTTAAGGTAACTGTAAAACATGGGAACAGACAAGCCTCAGGCAGGTGCATTTCATAGCCTTGAACCCTCGGCATCTGACTTTGAAGCATTTCCTCTTCTTCACAGATGACATTTTCACTGTGCCTGGGTCCCTGGCCAGGAAGCTGCTACCACACACAGAGCTGATGCCAGCCCAGCTTCTTGCCTTCATGAGCCAATCTCTGCAAAAAGCATGGGAAAAAACATCCCACGGTTGTGATAAGCTGTGATAAGCAGAGCAAGTCATCTGCAGCAAATCAAAGGGCTAATCTCAGTGCAGCTGGTCTTGCATGTTTGATTCCTTCCTCAACAGTTTTAGCTGAATTGGAAAGTCACATCAGGATAACTTCCATGCCCGAGGGATGCACTAAAACAGCACCAATGGATCTGTGACCATTCCCACTGAACAAATGAGGTTTGGGACCAAAGGTCAGTGTGCTGTGAACCTAACCAGTGGTTTTTGCCCCTGCCTAAGCCTTCACCTTGCTGACTACTATGGGAGAGATTAATATTCTCCTTTTAATACTATTCTCCATGTGGGTTTCCCCAGTTCTTCCCCACCCGCGAGTCTCAAAGACTCATTTTTCCTTTTGTTTCTCTGAAAACAGAGGGACAGGTACAGCCAGGTGCAATTCTGGCATTTACATTTCTGGGAGCTGGTGTCTCCCAGCAGTTCTTTAGTAATAAAGTCAGCTTGGACAATCTGCCCAGGGAGTTAGACGCATTTCCTGCAGCAGCTGCGGCAGGAGCTGATCGAGGGCCGTGCTCGGCACTGGAAGATGGGCAGAGACTGATGTGGCTGTAACAGAGCTGCAGCCCAGTCCTCTCTGCAGGGCAAGGGCAGATGACGACACGGAGGCCCCACCTCAACGCGTGGGATCCCTCTGGGATGCAATTCCCATGCTGAGGCTGGAGCTTGTGGGGCAGCCTCCAACTCCTGCGGCCGGGCTGGCCCGGGAGATCAACACCAGCCCAGCCCGGGAACACGTGCTGAGAGCCGGCACCGCGCTGAGCGACAGCGGGCACCGCCTGGAGAACCGGGCATCGCCAGGGGACCGGACACCGCCGGGGGAACCGGGCACCGCCGGGGGACCGGACACTGCCGGGGGAACCGGGCACCTCCGGGGGACCGGACATTTTCCGGGGAACCGGCGGAACCGGGCACCGCCGGGGGAACCGGGCACCGCCGGGGGAACCGGCCATCCCCGCGGGACCTTCCTGGCTCCCTCCGCGCGGGGCTCAGGGCTCGGGAGGCGCTGCCATCAGCGCGGTACCGGGGCCCGCAGCCTCCCTCCGCGGGCGCTGCCCCTGCCCCTGCCCCGGCGTTTCCCGGCCCGGTTCCCCGCCGTGCCCGCCGCCGAGCCCCGGGCCTGTGCCTGTGCGGCTGCCCCGAGAGAACTCACCGAGGGAGGCCGCGGAGAAGCGCTCCCGGCCGGGCCGGGCCGGGCTGTGCTGGGCTGGGCCCGCCCGCCGGCAGCCGAGGGCCCGGCCCGGCCCCGGCGCTCCCCGGCAACCGCCGCTTCCGCCGGCATGGGCGGGCCCGGCCCCAGCGCCCCGCCGGCGGTGCCCGGGCTGCGGCAACACACGGGGGACACCGAGCCCCCGGCCGGCCCCGGCCCTTAATGCACAACATCTGCATTAAACGCACAGGGATGGCACGGGGGAATCCAGGTTTCGCGGCTGGAATGTGCCTCGTCCAAAGGGGCGCTCCTGGGGTCACCATCCCGCTGTGCCTGTGCCCACGAGAGGCCCCTTTCACCTCTCCGCGCAATTCTGCGATCATCTCTTTCTCCCCCAGGAGGCTCGGCACCCTCCCTCCTTCACGGAGATCATCTGGAAATGTTTTGTGCTTCCTTCTTCTAGAGAAGGAGCTGCACTTTAGATTTTTTTCTGCCCATTACAAACCTAGTGACAAAGGCACAAAGGAAGGTTCTCCATTCCAGAATGACATCTTCAAAACCAGACCCC
The DNA here is from genome assembly GCA_037013685.1 of Acridotheres tristis. Taxonomy (NCBI): domain Eukaryota; kingdom Metazoa; phylum Chordata; class Aves; order Passeriformes; family Sturnidae; genus Acridotheres; species Acridotheres tristis. The sequence continues at coordinate 14,172,420 of CM072898.1, forward strand.
AAACTGGCATGAAAACAGTCAGAGCTTTTCTATCCGAAAGAAGGTGGTGATTGCAAGGTGAGCTCAGGACACATTACCTCATCGATTTTACATAGCACACAGACTCCATACCATTAGATGCTTACACCTATGGCAGGATCATTGAATGCAAATCCTGGCCCTGCACAGGACAACCCTAAAAATCCCACCCTGTGCCTCCCAGAGCTTTGTCCAAATTCTCCTTGAACCCTGGCAAGCTTGGGACCAAAACCACTTTCCAGTGCCCTCTGAGTAAAGAATCTTCTAATATCCAATCTAACCCTGCACTTCCTTCACACCTCACAGAGATGAGATGGCATACAGCACAAGAGCAGCCAAGTTCCTAACCCTTTAAAACAGCACAGCAGTAGACTTGTTTCAGTCAGAGTCTGGAAAGTAAATATCCAAAGGTAAATACCTAATTTACACACCAAGCAAAGAAAGTGGTCCCATCAATACTGCAGGGATTTTGTTTCTTTCTTGGGGTCTTCTGGCAACTTCTACAATAAGTTCTTTTATCACCAGATACTGAGTCCCATCTCTGAGTCTCCTGTTCACTTTTATTAAGATGGTTTTAGCTTGACCAAATCAAACACACGCACACAGCTGCATAGAGAATTCCCTCAACAAACACAACCTTTTATTTCTGTAGAAAACATGATACTTTTCAGGAAGGTCCAGCTTATGAAACAGCAGCGTGCATGTTAATATACATAAATACACAGGGTTACAATTTAATGGGAAATACATTTTAAAAAAAGCTTTCAAGTACACAAAACAAATGTAGTAAAATTAGACTATCCTTTCCACATACCTGCCTCAGAGAGAAACATTCCTCAAAAGGAATGAACTTCCACCCCATCATCTGCCAACAAATCTCTCCACTGGACACCAGCTGCAGGAGAGTGTGAAGATGAGCTGGACCAGAGGGTTAATAGCGAGTGTTTGAGATCACGAGCACATTTACCCATGGCAGTTCAGTCCCTGTTCTCTCAGCTATCAGGATGTGTGTAGTGTGACAGTTAGCCAGCCAGCACATTAAGATTGCTGCAAGAGGTAGGAAATACCTCCTTCCTTCCACTTTCAGGTCCCTGAAAGGTTCATGCTGTACAACTTTGTTACGACGCTGTGGCAATCCCGTGACCCTGGGAGGCATTTATTTATTAACAGTCACAGAAATGAGAACGTGGCCCCACAGGCACGGCACTGGTGCTGCCAGGCAGTAAACACAACTGACATAAGCACAGAGCTTATGGAAAAACAGCTGCTGGATGCAGACAGCCTCTTGAGTAGAAGAAATAGTGTCTACAGATATGGAAGAATAGCTCAATGCATCACAGACATCCCGAAGATTTTCCTGCCAAACATCAACAACAGAGATTTATAGTATCATTTAAATAAAACATCAGTTTGAATGAATTTGAAAGACATTTACCACACACAGGAAGCCAAAAGGCTGAGCCTTATGTTATTAACTTTAATCCATTCCTTCTACTTTTTGTCCTATAGGAGTTTAGAGACCTGTTACATCACTAAACTCTTTTCTAAAAGTTTACAAACTGAGGATTGAAACATAAATCGGTCTCCAAGAGAGAAGAAAAAGGCATCTGAACAACAGATACTCCCTGATCTTGCTCCACGTGCTCTCATGGTTAAATCAGCAACCTGTGCAAGAGGGGTTGTGTCCCATTTCCAAGCCATGCAATGGCAGAGATCCCACAATTCACTTCAGCTACTGCAAGTGCAAAGGGTAATTCAAGTTTTCCTACCAGTTTCCAAGACAAAAATTAAATGTTTGCAAAAAACAGAAACATTTAAAACTCTTTAAACGATTTAAACCAGAACTGTTCCTATCAGAACACATTTTATATGTTTAAAAAAACCAAGAAACTCACGCTATTAAATAAGAATCTACATATCTTAAAAACTGGGTTTTTTTACATTACAGCCATAAGTGTTAATTGTCCTATTTTCCAAGGCAGGAATGTTCATAAGTTATTTCTTTGAAGTGCCTCACAGAGGTTTTGGTTGGCATCTGGTTCCTCAGTCATCACCTCCACAGTCTCCCACTCACCTGACCTACTCGATTTCTTGATGGCCTCTACCACACTCTGCATGTAGAGCCCATCTTCAAAAGAGGCTGCCATGGACACAGGTTTATGATCCCATGTCCGACGGTCCTCCTGGTCTTGGAAAGACTGCCGCAGAGCTTGCACCATGTACACCATTCCCTTCAGGTAAAGCAGCGGGATGTCCTTGAACCCCTTATCCAAAAGGCCCTTGTTGACAGGCAGAGAGTCTGTAAACAGTAGTTCTTCCTGGAGAGCAGTGTTCTTCTGCCCGTACAAGTCTGTGCCACGAGCTATGAGGCGACCAGCAGACCCCACAATCATGACCTCATGGATGAATGATCCGGGCATGTTGAAGTTGAGAGTCACAGTGCAACAGACGCCGTCACCCATGAGCATCTGGAAAACGCAGAAGTCATCGCTGGTGACGTGGCGGATCCCGCTGATGGCCGTGTTCTGCTTCACAAAAGTCTTGAGCAGACCGTGGACCTTCTCAGCCCTCCTGCTGGTGAGGTGAGTCAGGAGGTCGATGATGTAGGTGCCCATGGTGTGCAGCCCGCCCCCTCCCATGAGCTCGTCACAGATCCAGTTGTACTTGTGGCTGAGCAGGCTGCCCCCGTAGACGCGCACGTCGCAGATGATGACGTTGCCCACGTAGTGCTCCTCTATCAGCTGCTTCATCTTCACAAAGGCGGGCAGGAAACGCAGGACGTTGCCAACGATGCTCATCAGCTTGGGGTAATACCTGGCAGCTGTGACCATCCTGAAGGCATCCACAGAGGTAGCAGCTTTCTCACACAGCACGTTCTTCCCTATTCCTGCAACAAATGAAAAAAAAAAAAAAAGCAATATTTAGCACACACGAGCAAAACATGCTCAGATGCCTCAAAGGTTGTCAAGAAGTGGTGTTTTAAAGGTCTGGGAACTAAAGTAGGAATGCCAAGTGCAGCAAGACTCAGTGTTGTGCCCAAGATGCTCCAGTTGCAGAGCTGACAAATTCTCACAGAGGGAGGCTCCAAATAAAGAGAGCATTTTTACATCATGAAAGAAAAATGTCCAAATGGCATCACATGGCATCAAAACAAGACACAATATGAGTGCTACAGTTAAAACATTATTTGAATATATGTGAATATAGCCAGAAGAGGAAAAAAAAGCCAGGTACTCTACAGAGAAGAGGTGGGGAAAGGGGAGATTTGATTTTCACTTCGTATTTCACCATCACTATACCATTTTATTTTTTAAATTAATTAATATAAATGGGACATACCATTTACTTAAATATTAAAAATGTATATATATAAAAGACATATATACAGATTCTGTGTACAGAGCACAAGAATTTGAAATAATGTTTTGGTAAATGGACTATTTTAAAACACCTCTTCCTAATTAGAAAGTGAATAATTTTGGTCTGCACATAGAGCCTGTTTGTACAATCAGACAAAAGGTGACTGAGTTACATGGACAAGAGTTGCACCCCCAAGCTGACCCACTGCACTGTTATTGCTACTGATGCACTTTACATCATGCTTAGCCTAAATCAATGGAGGCGGTCAATAATCCTCTTTTTTCCCCTAACTTTAAATCAGAAATAAAGCAATACAAAAGAGCATGACAGTACAAGTTTTATCCAACTATTACATTTGGAGCTTTTCTGGTAATCCCCTTCTCGTGGCAGGGCTTTACTTTTACTGTTTTTTTCCTGTTTTACATCCGTTCTCATCAAATACTTATCTAAACATTTTTCAGTGTAATAATCATGTTATTCCTAACATGATTATTACAGACACTAACTGGGCATGCCAGACCTGAAGGTCAGTCCTGGCACACCACAGTTTCTGCCCAAGAATTGCAGGAATCACTGCACACGGTGGTGGGCACCTCTCTGAGAGCTCCTCCTTAGCCAGGAGCAGATTGTGCTCCCTGCTCAGAACAGCTTTTAACTGAGTCCCAGTGAGAAGGTACCAGCACAGGAACCTCAATGTCTGGCACGCGAGGGGAAGGCAGATCCTGCTCTCCGTGCTCCCCCTCCCGGCTGCACCCAGCCAGCCCTCCAGGAGCCCTCCGAGCGGGCCAGGGGCCAGCACGCTCCTGTGACACAGCTCAGCCCGGGGACAGCTGCAGGAGACCCAAAATCTCTGCTTCTAACAGACACAAGTGAAATCCAGGCAGAAAATAAGAACACTACAAGTGAAAACTCCCCAATATTGATACGAGCCTACAGCAGCTTTAATGAACAAAGGGTCAGGTCAAACTCCCAGGGTACACCCTGGCTGTCCATTGGTAACCTCCCATTTCAGGGACCATTTCTGACTCCCCTGTCCCCAGTCCTACTGCCAAGGCAAGGCACAACACTCACTTCAATATTTTTCAGCTAGCTGAAGCACCTGGGCAAGCATCTAGAGTTGATTCAGTCCAGTTATCTACTTTGTTTAAATGGTAGTTGTCTCCAGGCAGGTTAAAGCACCACCAGAAAAAGCAAAGGGATGCTCACAGCAGCCCGAGCAGATCTGCCTCCTCAGAGCTTGCAGAAAACCACACTGACTCTTGCTCCCTGCACACCCTGGTAGAGCCCTGCAGCCAGTGCTCTGCTGGTGCTGCTCCCCTGCCTGCCCAGCCCTGGTCCCCGCAGGGGGACTGAGAGCAGAGACGGCTGAGCCTGGGCACAGCCCCGGCACGCTGGGCAGTTCCTCACACCGGGCTGTCCCTGCCCTGCTGACCAGCCCCGCCCTCGCTCAGTGCTGTGCCTGTTGTGGCAGCCCAGGCCGGGCCACTTGAGCAGCTAAAACCGGCTGATGCCTTTTTTTGGGATGGCAGCCAGCGCAGAGCACTGACACAGCCCACTGTGTGCTGCCAAGAGCCAGGATGGAGACCTGGGAACACACAACAGCTCTGGGATAATCCTGCTGTTGCCTTCAGTGGAACATCCCTCCAGCTGTCCCCAAGCTCACAGAGACGGCCATGAAGCAAGGACAAGGGCCAAGTCAGAGATGGCTACAAGGTCCCTTACCAACGTCATGGCCAAGCCTTTTGTTTTCCAAGGCAGTGCAGCTTAAATCCCTGGGATTGTTACTATTGTTTTGGTAATGAATAACCTCAACTTTGTACCATATTGTTTTCCTAAACCACAGCTGCAAAATTTTCAGTTGAGGCCCTCACCATCCAGGAGACATGAGAGCATTGATGGGTGCATTTAACTGTGGGACATGAACCACAACACAGACATTTGGTGAAATGTATTTAGCTCCTCTGAGATCAAAAGAAGCATAAATTTAAAGAGAGCTTCTTGCTTTGCCTGGTGTGGAGATAAACTACAAGATTACACTGATTTTCATGTGAACTATCCCCTGGGCTTTGATCCGTTCTGTCTGGTTCATGAACTCAAACCAGTGTCACTGCTTTGTCCCCAGGCTTGTTCATGGATGCCTGTCAGCAAGAAACTTAGGCAAGGAAACTGCACCACCTAGAAAAACGCAAGAGCATTATTACTGCACCACTTCTGACATTTCCTAAAGCCCAGTCTCCTGACAACTAAACACCAATCTATTATAAACAATTCCAGCTGATAATTCTCTGATTATAACCATCATTGTATTAATCTCAACTTCCAAAGAAAATGTTGTTGCCATCTTTGGCCCTGTCCTGGTTCTGTGCTCCTTCAGAACATTCGAGCACAGGAAACCACCCTTCACTGGCTGTAAATAAATCATGATATACTGGGCAGTAGGCCTACAAATACCACTGCAATGAACCTGGAAAGCTGAAAGGCAAGGTCAGCATCACATTGGTCTGAGATGTCTGCATCAGTTTGCAGATCAGAACATCTGAGGACAGAGGAAGTAATTGTTACCCTTTCCTGCTACATCCATCTATTTCCCTGGTTTTTTCAGTCTTCCACTTCCTAAACTTGCATTCAAGCATACATATAACCTCTACTCCTGCACCACCTTAACCTCTCTTTCCTCCTCTGGATAATGCTATCTTATGGGTTCCCAGCCTTCAATGAAGGAATCTCAATCCCTTTTCATTAATAATTCACCAGAGAAGGTTCAATACTCTCCTTTTTAGCCCACTTGATCATCAAGAGCCACAAGACCTAGGGAAATGCATATTACCTAACAAGTGCTTTAAAGAGCTTTTAGCATATTTGAAGAGATAAATTCTAACTTACAGTTCAAATAATTAAAAATCAGAATACCTTAAAATTCAAAGGACAATACTCTAACGAGGTAAACAAACAAATCTAACAGTGTAAAAAAGAAAAGGAAAAAAAAAGCCTGAAATCTCTCTTTGCATATCTAAGTGGCATTGCAAATGTTTGTGCAGGGACTTATTTACTTCCAAAATAAATTACTGTAGAGAAAAGAGGCACAACAAACAACCCTTGCTCACATGGTCTGAGATTACCTGTCCTAAAATTAACTTGTGTATCTCCTGTAAACACAGTAAAAATATCACCCTTGTTATTTACAGAATTACACGCAAACTGACACCCACGCTGCACTACAGGAGGGGACATTAACACTACAAAGTCACACGCTGGGGAATTAACAAATGTCAGGATGCCTGGGCAGTTGGCTCCCATCTCCCTGCCCGACCAGTCTGGGGTGTCATCCCTTCTTTCTGATCTAGCTGGATTCCTCCTGCTGTCCCCAGCATCTGCCCTCCTGAGTCAAGGACAAGGATTCTTCTACCTGGGACCACATCAGCCTTCTATGGGCATGCATGTGCCAAGAGGGGTCTCCAGGTAGTGGCCAGGATCACAGCTAGAACAGCATTTCTTAGCTGCTAATTCACAAGATTCTACTGAGTGCACACAAATATTTTTTCAAAGACTTTCAACTTCCAAGTTTGATTTTACTTGTGAGAAAGCATAAAGCAGAGCTGAATAATCTTCCCCTTCCAGGTAAATCTCAGTTTCCTAGTACAGAACATGGGAAAATCTAAAATGAATTAAACAACTGAAGTTGTTTTGTTTGTTTCTGTTGCTCTGGGTTGTTTTAATGGGCATATAGCCATTTACCCTCTCATTAATATCCCTGATACAGCTGATTTACAAACTCCCTACCATAACTTCAGTCTGAACTGAGTAAGATATTTTAGTAAGATATTTAATTGGTTCAAGCAGAGCTATAAGCAATTATTAACAGTATTTAAAAAAAAAAATAAAAAACCCAGGTAATCTTTCTCACAAATGCCACACCACATTTGCCCATTGGTGCAACCAGAACTATGGTGGGGTAACAGCTTCAAATTTCCATCTGCCAACAAGCTACAGATTTTTGATCCAACTCAAGGATAAGAAGGTACCTAGAGCCTTCACAGCAATTTGCCGAGTTAGTGGTGGAGGGATGTTGATGCAAACCAAATCCACGTCCTGATGCAGCAAGACATCATCAGTCCGGCTCGTGTAGAAGGAGATGTTCATTTCCTCGGCCAGCTGTTTGGCTTCCTCTTCAGTCTTCCCCCAGAGAGCTTCAATGGAGAAGCCTTCTGCCCTCAGCAGGGGTACCAGGACCCGGGCAGCACTACCAGTTCCAAACACACCCACTCCAGGGAGCATTTTCATTCTTCATTCATTCATTCAAGCATCAGGGTCTACATACAGGCCTTCAATAAAATATTCGGCTCCTCAGCTTGGTGTTCCATCCACAGTTCCTAAAATGTGAAAAGTTACAAGTCATTATGAGGAAAAGACACATTGTGGTATCAAACACACCTATCCTGAATTCCACCTTTTGTCCTTTGTATGGCTTTCAACATTCTCAAACATCCTAATGACAAAAACCAAAATCCTCAAAAGGTGCAGTCTATAGAGATACAGTATTAAGGGACAAGTCTAACAAACCTATTGCAGAAGAATGGTAAGAAAGCAGCGTGACAGAGTCATCTCCTCAGCTTCAAAACCCAACACATGGGGACAGAAACACACACAAGAATGCAGGATAAACCAGACACAGGGAAGCACGAAACTGGGAGTGACAGGAAGCACCAAGAGGACAGGACACAGAGTCTGTCACACTGGCAGTAAAAGCAGTGCTGCTCTATTTGTGATGATGTAAGTCCCTAAATGAGATAAAGGTTTTTGAGATGAGGCAATATCTTTTATTAGACCTATTGAAGTAGCCAGAAATAATAGACATGCTTTGGGACACATAAATCTTTCTTCCAAATTAAATACACAAACTGAAAACAACTACTTGGACCTTAACAATTTTATGGCAAATAGATAAGTCAGTCTAGGGAAGATTTAGAAAATATGTCCTGTGGGAAAAGCCTAGATTCAGTGAGCTTGTTTTGCCTGGGGAGGAGAAGCCCAAAAGGAGGGAGAATGCCAGTATTTAAATACACAGAAAGCTGCTTTTAAAAAAAAAAAAAACGGTGCTCCTCTGTATCCACTGTCGGTAGTTAAAAGCTTCACTTAGGACAGTTAAAAGTATCTCCTTCTGCCAATGCCACTTAATCTCGAGGCATGCAGGGCTTGCACAGAATTATTATATTCCCTACACACAAGCATTTGTCAAGTCACACTCATTTTGTTCTTCCAAATATTTCCTGGTAAATCATTTCTTCGATCCCTACCTGCCAGTCTGTCTTAGCACAGCTGCTGCCCACAGCTGGCCAAACTGCCTTTAGCACTTGCTTTAGCACCAACTTCAAGGAGAGATGTCAGAAGTCTCCTCAATCTCTGACACCACAGAAAGCTTCAATCCATCTTTTGTTCTGTGCCTTTATGAATTCTCATCTACTACACCCACTTGACCTTTTTTGATTTTTTTTTTTTTTTGAGAGAAAAACATGATGAATTCAGTTTTCGTTAGAAGCTTACAATGAGAAAGCAAAGACCACATTTAAAAAGAGAACTGGTACCAGCACCAGATCAACACCTTTGGAAAAGACACCTTTAAGCAACAGAACTATCTCAGAAACAGTGTTACTCATCTCCCCATGCCAAGTTACAACACATGAAAGCAAACCCTGACACAGCACAGGGCAGTGAAGTGAAACTACTCCCAGTGCAAGTGCTTTGTTTGCAATCAGCATCTCAGTCTGGGGGTGCCTACACTGCCCAGCATGTGTTATAAAACTGAACTCTGACTGAATTCCTAGGTATTTCTGTATAGACACTAAACTAGAAAACAGAAATGCTTGAGAATATTTGTCTTGCAAAATGCACAAATATTTACAGATGCTATAAAACAGCTTATGAAATATTTACTTAATTATTCAGTATGTTTTTTCTTATTCTGTGTGATGCAGCATTTGCAGTGATACTGTCACTGTCATTCTTTACAAGGATGAACAAAGTTCACTGACAAACTCTTTTTTATCCAACATTTAGCAGGACACTTAAATAAGGCAGTGACAAAGATCAAAAGGATCTTGAAAATATTTACTAGTCTGCATAAAAGGGTGGGATCCTGGGATACTGGCAAGAGGGATGGCTTCTACCCGGGCTTGTTTTATACAAATTACACAAACAAAACAAACAAAAAACCAAACCAAACAAACAAAAAACACAAAACCAAAATAAAATCACCTTTGCAACTGGATGGAGGCATACCTATTGAAGTCCCCACAAATCTGTTTAGCAGTTTATGGTCTAGAAGAATTAAAAATTCTTACAGCAGAAAGAACATCATCTTCATCTGAAGGGACACAAAGTGAGGTGGAACAGAGACCAGGTGAGTGTGTGCCTGCTTGCACCAGATCACACAGATGTGTCTTACTTACACAACACCACGTTTAGAAAAGGCTGAATTAATTGAAAATGCTCTAGGAGAACACCATAGTATGTGCAACAGGAGAGTCCTGCTACTCAGATAAGCTGATTTCTGTAACAATCATGCAGTTTAAGTGTTACCCTTTCATGTTTTCCATCCAACTGCCTTTTAAAAATAATCTGTCACGTGGAATTAGTCTTAAACTCATTTATCCCAAAACATAGCATGTTTCTACATTGGTATCACTAGGAGCTCTTGGCACAAACCTACAAAATCTAGTGATTAGGTACCATGCATCAGCTCCTGATGCTACAAGAACTTCAGGTCACCAGCTCACCACTAGTACTATCACAAAGCAAGAAGTGGCCAACCCAGCCTCAGCAATGACTTCCAGCAGGGCAGCCCCAGCTCTTTGGGTATGGGGACACAGCTTGCACAGTGAAAGGGCTGGAAACCCCAAACTTTGCAGCCACCAGGCTCTGCAGAGTGGCCCTGAGCAGAGGACCAGCTTCTCCTCCCTCTCTTGAGAGCCACCTGCAGCCTCCTCTTCCCCCACCAGACTTTGACCACCCGGGAAGTCCTGGTTTGGCAGGCACAGCAGGATGGATGTGCACGCTGAAGGGCAGCAAAAAGACAATCCTTACAAAAACCACAGAGCATATGGAGCACGAGCAGAAGTGAGCAGATGCTCAAAGACCTGTAATGGGAGCTTTCAAAAAGGGGCACATGGGGGTACTGCAGCCTTCACACACACACTGCAGATACACTGCAGGGCTGGCAGGAGAGGGACTCCAGCCCAGGCCACCCTGAGGAAACAGCCTAAACCCTCTATGTCAGAAAAAGGCCACTGCTGAGGAGAGGCAGCTGTAATTAACAGTTTAGGAAGAAGGAACAGGGATCTCAGAAGAACAGCACTGTGCAGCCACAGAAGTCCCCAGAGCACCATCATCTGGAGCTCTGTGTGCACATCTGGTACTTTTCCTCTAAGCAGGGGGCGAGCAGGACTGGAAGTCCTGCAGAGGTGATCAAAAGCACCAAAATCTTCTGAAAAGGAAGACCTAAGCAAGGAAAGATTCCTCAGCTGGGAAGAGACATCACAGGCAATAAAATCAAGAGTGGCTTAGGATGGAGAAAACCGCAATTTTCACTGTCCTTCACCATATCAGAGCACATCAAATGGAGCTCAGAGAAGGCTGGATCAAAACAATCTGAAGAAGGTGGTTCCTTGCAGCAGACTGTTTTAAGTTGTGAAGTGCCCTTGCCATGAGACAGTGCAGACATTTGTCATTTACAGGGAGTGACAAGAGAGACTCTTGTCTATCCACTGAGGCTCACTGAATGCACAGAAGTCACATCTAGCACGGAACTGAAAACTAGAGAAAACTGTTTTTGGCAGAGCATGGGAACAACTCTGAGAAAGAAATGTCTGAAACTGGTACCAACACCAGCTTAGAATTAGGTATAATTTCTACATATTTATTTTAGAACCCACCAAGCCTCAAACCTTCAAACAAGCCTAGGCAAATTAGTTACAAAAATTAAAATCATAGCACATCAACCTCTCCAGTAGTCAAACATTGGAATGAACACTTTAATGAGAACCCTCCCCCGGAAAACCCAAAAGGCAGAGCTTTTAAGGGCAACTGAAACCAGACTGCAACGGATGTCTTGCATGTCAGGAGATAAAAATCAATCTCTTTTTGACAGAGAAGAAATGATCAATTCTGCAACATCATTCTGACTTAAATTTTCAAACAGAAGCACTTAAAAGCTCTGCCATTCCTTTTTTTGGTGGCCACAAAACACCTTCATTTTTGCTGAATTTCACAGTGAGTTTGAAGTCTCATCCTGGTCATAGAAAGGATTTTTTTGACTCTTTTGGTACACAAAGCAAGAAGTTGGTGACCCAGTGCAATGAAAAACCTGATGGCTCCTACAGGATCCCATTCAATTCCACATTGAAGCAGTCTGGGAGCTCCAAAGGCAGAAATCTCCAAAACTAAATAGGACAGTCAAGGCTCACAGGACTCAGAAACTTCTGTGGACCATTACAGATGGCCAGGTAGTGAAAGAATAGCAGCCCATATTCAGAAGGGTGCTGGCCAGGGTAGCACTGGCTCTGCATAATGACAAAGCTTTTCACATGTTTCCAACTTATCTTAAAAAGTTCCATGTGGGTTCCAAGAAAGAGGAGGCACATGGTGGAGGAGCACACCAGCAAGCACATCTGCCCTCTGAGGCTCTGTATGAAATGGTTCACGTGTTGATGTCAAAACTGACGTGCTTTCTTTACTAAATGTGCTTTTGATTCAGGGCCAGCGGGCTGTGCGATAACCCACGAGTCCACAGCCTCAAGGAACTCCCACCACACCTCGAGACAAGCCCAGCACAGCGTTCTGTCCTTCCTGCTCTGGATGCACAGCAGCAAAGGCCCCGTTCCAGGCACAACACTTCCCACAGGTGCCGCCCGAGGTCGAAGGTGGCAATGAGGACCGTGCCGGAGCCAACAGCAGCTGGAAAATCCTGGAAACCAAACCGGACTTCATGCACAGCTCATGGCACGGCCATGGCAGCCCCGGGGATGTCTCTGGCATGGCCCACGATGCTCTGTGCTGCCCGGAGTGCGGGGCTTGGGCAGCTGCTCTTCGTGTGCGGGTTCCTCACAGGGCTGGATGGGACACAGCTCACCTGACCTCGCCTCACCTCTGGAACAGGGCAGGGCTCACCTCGCCTCACCTCACCAGACCTCCCCCCTTCAGGGGTCTGGACGGGACAGGCCCCACCTCACCCCACCGGCCCACACGGAGCCGGTACCCCCGGTCCCTTCCCAGCCGCTCCCGGCCCCGCGCCCTCTGGCAGGACCGCGCCCCGCTCGCCGCCCAGCGGCCCCGGGACAGCGGAGGAGCCCGGGGGGGGCTCGAGGGGTCCGAGCCGCCCTCACCTGTGCCCGGCCGGGCCACCGGGGTTGTCCCGCCTGGCGCATCCTCGGGCCGGGCGCGCTCCCGAGGCGGCCGCGCGCTCCCGGGGCGGCGCCCCTGCCCGGCCCGCGCATGCGCGACAGCCCGGCGCCGCACCGCCCCTCCGCCGGGCAGCAGCCCCGAACATGGCGGCGCCTGGGGGGCTTCAGGCGCAACGTGAGGGACGGCCAATCCCGCCGCCGGACATGGACGGAGAGGCGGGGCTTACACTGACTGACAGAGACCGCAGCCAATGGGAGATCAGCATGGGGAAGCGTCATCCCCGCCATGGGCGCTTAGTGAGGCGCTCTGGGCTCTAGGGATGTGCTCCGAGTGGTGTCCTGGGGGTGGCTGAGTTCTTACGATGCTGTGTCTCAGGAACACGGGACACCGCTGGTGTTTGCAGCACATCCTGCTCGGTGTCACCAGCACCAGGTACTCTGACACTGGCTCTTCCGTGCCCAGCTCCATGAGGGCTCAGGGGCCTCAGCTCAATGTACCCCGGAGCCTCGTCAGCCCCACAGTGCTGTGAGGTTCGGGCCGAGGGCAGGGACGCTTTTGGCGGCCCTGCGGAGGGCAGAGCACTGCGCCACCCAAGGAAAAGCCTCTGTAAAGCCACCACTGAGGACAGGACTTCTCACACCTCTCCTCATCCTCCCCAGCATCACACGGGAGGCTCCTTGCCAGCTCCCAGCAGTTGGGAGAGGAGGACCTTGGTGGCACGTTTTGTATTTCCCTCGTTCACTTCAAGGCAGTGGGGATCAGAGGAACTATGCAGCTTCCCTTTTGGTGTGGACATTGTGTAATGCCAGGCGTATCTGCTGCTGACACGGGGCACCCTGTTATTAACAGCAGCATTGTCATTTCCTGCTCTCTTCTCTCCTTGGCAGAGAGCACCATGGAGTGTGGCTGTGGAGCTGGAAGGGGCTCTGGTAGGAGAGCAGCTCTGTGGAGTCAGCAGAAGGCAAGACGTTAACCTTTAGTTCCACCAGCACCACAGCTGGGAACACAGGGAAGGCATTTCCTGCTGAAGAAGGTCTTGGCCTCATCAGTGCCAGGAAACGTGAGAACCAGAATAGAAATGAAAAGGAAGGAAGCAAACAAGTACACATCATTATGCAGTTGTGAAATGAGAGAAGATGAAGACTTGAATGCAGAGAGGAAGTGAACGTCAGAAAGAGCATGGGAAGAGATGAAGAGGTCCAGAGGGGAGAGCAAGAGGGATACAGAACCTCTCACTTGTCATTCTTGTGGATCTTGTACCCCCTTATCAGCAAATATCCTGCTGGTGTTGCTGTTTCCTCATGTGGGTTGGTTTGCAGATGACATCTCAGCTTCAGCCAGGAAGTTCCAGTGGCTGGTGGAGCAGAGTGAACACCCTTTCTTCTGGAGACACGTGTGGCTGGGCTGTGTGTGCCCAGCATGGTCTGGAGGGTGATTGCTATGGATGCTGATAGAAACTAATGGGGAGGAAATGGCAGATGGAGGAGATTTTGCTCTGAGCATGAATAGGAAGAGTGGTGCAGGCAGTGGGGAGCAGCAGAGATTGCACCCACAGAAGCTAGGGAGACAGAGGGGCCTGTGCCTGCTGACTGCTGCACATATGCCTTTGGTGGCAGGGGTGACACAAGCTGTGTCTGGCCTAGTGGATGTTCATGTCCTAGTGTCCCTCATGCCAGAGGTGGCAGGGGAATACACGGGCTGGGCAGGAGCTGGGATCTGGGTGCTCATGGCCAGAAGGGGCGCAGGGCTCTGCAGGGGCGTGTACACAACCAGAACAGTGATCAAGCCCATCCCCGTGTCAAACCACTATTCCCTGGGGGCTGGCAGGGTGTGTTGTGTCCCCACCTGGGCTCAGCGAGCACAGCCGATCACCAGACGGGTGTGGGCATCACTCCACCCCCCCTGCCGTGACGGCAGCACTGCTTCCTCCAGGGGCTCCATTCCCTGGTGTAAAACAAAACAGACTGGTGGTGTGGGGAGGTGGTGCTGTAGGAACTGGGGAAGTGACAGGGAGCTGCTGGGCTGGGCCCTAGACCAGTGGGAAATGGCCATCAGCAGCTCCTGGGACATTACTCGGGTCTCTGGGCCAACAGTATGTGGTCAGGATGAAAGCAAAGGAGGAATCAGAGCAGAGAGGAGATAAGAACTGGGCTGAGGCAAGAGAAGGGGAAGAGAGGGGAAGCCTGTGAGCACAGAGGGAACTGCCTGGCCCAGTGGCAAAGGGGCGAGGTCCTGGCAAGGCTTCAGCTGAGCAGTGACCCTGCACTGCAGGGAGAGATGGAGACTCTCGGCCGGTCCCACCAGGCACCCAGCATGGTCACCACGAGGCTGTTGGGAAGTTTGGAGTTCTGGCTGGCCAACACCTTTCTGCCCCTGCTGCTCTTCACCTGGCTGTCAGTTGGTGAGTCCCCCAATGCCTCTGCTCTGAACTCTTCCCTCTTTGCTTATGCCTGCAGAAGGTGTGGAAAGTGCCTGCTGCTGCTTTTACCTCTCCTCCTGCATCATTTAACCCCTCTTCTGCAGCAGCACTTTGCCATGTGCCTTGCAGAGGGGTCCCCCTTGCAACTGTGCATGCACAGACTGTGAGTTCCAGGGGTTTTGAACCAGCTTTGCCTTCAGCAGCAGGGAGAGAAAACAGCTGGGGGGAAGGAAACAGAAATGCTTATAAGCCTGATTACTGAGGAGAGGGGTCTGCTGCACATGGCAGATGTGGATATTCCTTTAAGACAAAACCGACTCCTATAGGGTGGTTTGTTTTTTTTCCAGCAGGACTTGCTCACCAGATTTCAGCCACAGTTGATGTGTTGGTAGGGTTAGATGTCATCTTGCAGTGTCTGCCTCAGGCAGGCTTGAGCAGCACTGCCAGGGAGATGAAGTGGTTTAATGTCACCTGAAACGATGGAAAACAGCAAAATGGAGGTGGTGTAGAGAAGAAAAATTATCTGACCCAGCTCATCTTTTCCACTGTAAACAAAGCACATGCAGGAACATACACATGTAGGGTGGAGAACACAAAGAACACATCCAAGAACAGATGTTCTGAACTAAGCAAGGGTGGTAAGGGACAGAAGTCCACTAACACCCCTCAGAGTGGATAGAAAGGACTGAAGAGAGATGAGAGAGGGAAGACTCAGCTGAGAATCTGAAGTGACTTCAGCTCAGAGGTTCAGGAGTGATTCTGAAGTACTCCAGGGTTAGAGGGTGGGATGAAGTCAGAGAGGCTGCAGGGAGCTGTTTACTATATTTTCTTTGCTTCTCTGGGGCTGACCATTGTCCACTGCCAATCCCCCAGTCCTGCTTCATGCTCTGTGAAATTGTGGAGTGTGAGGCACTTCCTGCTTGGGTGCCTATGTCACAGGTGGAAGAGGTGCCTTCCCTCTGATCCTCATGTTTTCAGTCCTTCCTGAGACACAGAAAAGTTTGTGCAGTGCACAGCATCCAGTGGCACAAGTCAACAGGCAACATTTCAGTGTTGAGTGCTGAGGAATGGTTAGCAGCCAGGTTTGGAAAAGATCATCAGCTGCTGCAGAAAAGGATGGTCACTTCACTGTGTCTTTCATGAGTGACATGTGGGACAAGACCCTTCAAGATCACATATATATATTTCAGCTATCACTTCTGCTTTTGTTTCCTCCAGGAGCAGTCAGTCTGCAGACAGAGCCAGTCAACACTGTGCCGTCCAAGATTTGTTTGGAGAATCTCACAGTGCAGGTGAAGTGGTACGATCCTGAATGCCTGGAGGGGGAGATTCGAACCAACACTGTGGTTCTGGTAGAAAACTCTATGAATTTCAGCATCTCAAGGCTTTGTACTGCCTGCACAGAAATCCCTGTGTGTATGGTCTCCATCACAAGACCAAACTCGACAGACACTGGAAACAGTACACAAAGAGCAGTTGTCGGAGAAAACTGTATGAATTTCAGCATCTCAAGCCTGTGTACAGCCTGCACAGAAATCTCTGTGTGTAGGGTCTCCATCACAAGACCAAACTCGACAGACACTGGAAACAGCACACAAGCAGCAGTTCTCAGTAAGTGGCAGTGGGTTTGTTTCTGTGAGGGAGATGAGTGGGCAGACAAGGATGCTACATCCAGCACTCCTCTGGTTCTTCCATGCATTGTTCCCCCTGAAAGCATCCTGAGAACTGGAGGAGCCAAACTGGCACAGTCCCTTAGTTACAAGAGTGGAGGGCAGGAGGAGTCCTCGGGGAAAAAAGAGGGAGGAGCAGTAAGGGAGAAAATAGCCAGATGTTTTCCCATGAGTAGGTGGGACCCATTGCCAAACTGGGGTAGGCATCAGTGGATCAGAGGCTGTGATGCTGGGAAGGGGCTCTGATGCTCCAACTACCCCCTGGATGAATTTGGAGACCATTCCCCACAGGATTTTGTCAGCACCCCGAAGCTGGAGGTGGTTCGGGGTCTGGAAGCCCAAGTCTGGGAGGAAGCTGACCCTGCCATGAAGGAGGCAATGGCAGCATGTGTCCCTGCATGGGGGGATGGTGGCTCACGAGTGCCTCTGTGCTGTTGTGTGTGCAGACTTCCTGTGCATCCTCCTTGGCTTAGCGGTCGGGACACTCCTTCACATGCCGGTGATTGGCTTCCTGCTGTGGCAGCGAAGAAGGAGCACAACAGGTTGGCATTTCTTCCTCAGCTGCTGGTCTGGACAAAGCCAGGCTTGGGAGATGTCCATCTTTGACATCCTACTGCTCTTGCTCACTCTGTGTTCCCTTCACAAGTCTGTTCTCCTGAATAAGCTGTCCCGGTGTGGTGAGAAGGTTCACCCCCTTCCTCCTTGCTCCTTGCTGGTGGGAGTCTGGTTATGGCACTACCTGTTGAGTGATTGAGGTCTTGCATATCTAGAAGTGTCCATCTCAGAGATCTTCTCCAGCCCTTCCAAGGGCTTTTAGGCCCTTGCCAACCCCTCCAGCCCCTTGACCATCTTCAGAAACACATAGCCAGTGTCTCATCCTCTCCCACAACAAAAGCAGATGTTTGCTTCATTCTTTCATTATTTTCCTTATTTAAAATAATGATTATTGTCACTATTTTAACTACTATTTAAACTAGGTTTCCTTTTTCAGGAGACCTTCTGAGTGAGGAAGTTGGAGAGGAGAATCAGACCAGTATGGTAAGCCAGGGAGGGCGTTGCACATACTGCTTCCTCCTCCCTGTCAAAAAAAGCATTGTCTGTTGAATACCCACTTAAAGGATTTTCTAGTAAAATCAGCTTTGCTTTCTGAAAACATGGTCCTAAACACTTATTAATTCCTATTAAATAAGGGCTTATGAGTGTTTGAGTAGGTGGCACTTCTGAGCAATCTAGGTAATGCTTGGGCAGCACAAAGAGTTGTGCCAGTGGAAATATATTAGCAGGGGAGACACAGAAAGAAAAGCCAAGGCTCTACTCATTGCTCTCTCCCTGCAGGCAGCTCCGGTGACAGAAACTGAGGACTTGACCTATGCCAACCTGAATTTTGAAAAGGGGAAGGGAACAGGACCTGCCTCCTCCAATGTCATTTACACTGAGATCAAGTCATTGCAACAGAAGCAGAGTGGTGGGGATGGCAGTGCTGCCAACACAGATGTAGATGTCAACCCCAAGGAAGAGGGCAAGTGAAGGAGATGAGCAACTTGTTGTCCACCTGTTAGGGTTGCCCTCCTCAAAAACTAGGTGTTAGCTCATATAGCAGTGCAGTCTTGGTGACCAAAGACCCTTATCACCCCTGAGTGGCTGCAGAACCCTGCTTTATATTCCCCTGAAAGAAGCCATGTCTCACAGTGAGGGCAGGGCTCTTGAGCCCATTTTCCCCTTGCCTTCTGCAGCTCCAAGCACTGCCAAGCCTCAGCAACTCTTTTCACTGTCTCCAGCCACTGGCAGGCTCCTCTAGCTACTTGCTCCGTGTTCAGGAATGACACTTGTACACTGTGCGCCTAACACGGTGTTCAGGAAGAGCTTGGTCCTGGATGTGCTGGGTGGTATGGCCATGAGAATTCCTGGAGCAATCTTCTGGATTTTCTCTAGAGCAGGCACCTGCTGTGATGTGGGTTGACCTTACTCTTGTTCACTCACTTGAAACACAAGGGACAAGGATGGAAAAGCATTGCTTGCTTCACAGAAGTGCTGCTGCAGTGATGGACAGAGATCTGCTTTGTACTGGGAGTGGCTAGGTGTTTTTGCTGGTTTGGTGGTGAATACCCTTCTCGTGGGTAGAGCACTCTCTTTTGTGCCCTCTATTATTGGTAGTGTTGTGTTTATTTTGAGTTTTTCAATAAAATTGTGATTCTCACTTGTGGTCTCACCTGGTGTTTCCTCTGCTGTTGCAAGAGGATGGGGGAAGAGGAGCAACTTGACTGGAGTTAATTTTCCCACTGAGTTTGAAACCAGCATATAGATCTAATGATCTAGTGTTACAGCCCCAACAGATGCTGAGGTTCAGAAATGACCCTGAAAAGATCGTCCAGATCTTCTGGATTATTCTCAGAGCATATGATCCAACTTGGGCAGATGTCCAACCATTAAACAAACATCAAACAACTAAGTGGTGTTTGCCTGACACAAGTGTGTGAAATCCAGGAGTGCAACCAAAGAAGGGGAAGAAGCTGCTGGGGGAAGACCATGGCCAATGGCTGACCCAGAGTGGGATCACAGAACAGAAGCAGTGAGGAACACCTGGAGGTGGTGTGGAGATGGACTCTTGAGAATCCTGGGATTGAGTAAAATGAAAAACAACAAATCAAAGTAAAGTGAAGGAATGTCAGTAAGGGTTGACAGAGTACCCACTGGATTTTTTAGTTCATTTAGCTAAACAAATGAGAATGTATGGAGGGGACAACCTTGAAAATTGTTCATTAAAATTGACTTAGAATGATTTATGGGAGGATTGTAGGCAGAAAGAATAAGGACCACCCCTCCCACTGAGCTGTAAGCTTGAGTGGAACCTCTTGCTTTTCAACCTTTCTGGGACCACAGTGCAGCTCAGTCCAATCTTAATCTCAGACTTGGACAATGCTTTATGCCTAGTGAATTATCCATACAAAGTTTATTATAATTTGGAGTAACTACATGGATTAGTAATGTTAGTAATTAGTAATGTTTCATCGTATATACTCAGCAAACTCTCAGTGACTTACTTGAGGATTTGTCATAGGTGGATACTGAGGATATCTGTCATATCTCCACCTTGGATGAGGAAGGGTTCTCTTCATCTCAGGTAAGGTATTTCTAATTTTGAGAGGGCTCCCAGCTCAAGAGGGGAGTCATTGGCATGCAGTCCAGCTGAACTTCAGGGACAGCTCTAATTGGGCTTTTCCTGGTAATGATACTGGTAGAGTGAAGTACTGGCCTTCTGGTCAATAAGACAGGTAAAATAGATTTCTGCTTAGTACTGATATCCTGTTTGGTGAGGAGTGTATCTGTCATGGGCCAGGTTCTCACACCCACCCCATCAGCTTCTCTGCCAGGCATGGCATGATCAGCACCTGCATGACCAAGTTCCATTCAATGTCCCATCAACATTCCTGCTACCAGTGACACAAACACCTGGCTGTGATGGGGTAACTGTTGGACTCAAACAGTTACCTGTCCTAAACAGTTACTCTGACCTAAAAGGATCCCATGATTCTCTATAGCCAGGATGGGTGGCACTGGGGCTGGACTAGCACAGCCCTTCTCTTGTGTCTATAGTATGAAATGACTTAAGTTGTTATTTTAAGGAGAAGAGGGTGTTTAAAAAACTTCAACTAAGAGACAGATTGCTCATGAATTCAAGAAGAGCTGAGCCAGACACCTGAGACGTGTACTAACAACCTTGGTAGCTACTTATTTGCTGAGTGAAGGGAGGAAGTTTCAGAGGAGGCAAATATAGCTGCAGAGTTCTTCAGAATCCTGCTGCTCAAAACAGAAGGCCATGAGGAAAACCACAAAGGACATGAGCAGAATGACATGCTCACTAAATTGCAAAGAGGCAAAATTGGAAAGCTGAGGTACAAATCAAATTAAGACTAACAATGGCTGCCAGAGGCTCTGCATTTGCTTAACTGCCTTAAAAAGAAAAGGAGGGAAAAACATGGCCCATTGCTTCACTAGGGAAGAGTTATTGATCAATGAAATGGAGGAAGCTGGGACATTCATAGTGCTGCATTTGCATCCTCCTTTATGGCCAGGGTTAGTGAGGAAGCAGATCTGGGATAGCATTTTTAACAGGGAATCAGGCAAGAAGCCATGAAATAGCCTTGGAGCAATAACACCAGTGAGCAAGGGGCAGGGAAAGGCAGCCAGGGCAGCTGGAGGAACTCACTGAGGCCACCTCTCCCAGGGCAGGCAGGAAGGGTGGGGGCAATCTTTGCCCATTGGCTATTTGTAAAAAGGTGAAGCAACTTCTATAGGCAGAGCTGAACTTCCAGATTTCACTTCTCAGAAAGATGCTATCACAAGCAGTTAAGCAAGTGTGTGAAGATAAAGCAATAATAAACACAATGGCCTCCTTGCCCCATACTCCTCCATATTGAGAGGGCCCCTTGTCCCTGTGTGCACCCAAGGCAAGTGGGTGAAACATCCACTATGATTTTTCCTGCCAGGAGCAGGGAATGTGTCCTTGCTGCCCCCCAGGCTGTGCTGGCCAAAAAAAGCAAGGCTGACTCATGCAGAGAAACAAAAGTAAAAGTGCTGTTTCTCCCCGTTTGGACAAGAGGAAAGCAGAGTTTGGGGTAAGGGCTGCCTTTCTCAGGGACCTCATAAAGAGATCTGATCTTCTACTACCAGTGAGGCTGAGAAAAGGCAATAAAACCCCCAAAGGCTGTAAGTCTGCAGAGGCTTTTGCCCACTTCCTTACACCACTAGCAAGGAGCAACAAGTTGGTTGGACAGGTGGTTTATCACATAAATCCTGTTGCCTTGGGAGCTGTTCTCGCTGATAACAGAGAAAGGGACTGGGGAGGAGTGAAAGAGGGGTCTGGAAGCTGTGCTCTGGGGCTTCAATCCCACCAGTGACAGCCTGGGGCAGTGCAAGTATGATTCCCAGAGCAGCATCTGAGTGGTCAGAAAGGAATTTTCTCAAGTTTTCATTAACATCTGTTGTTTCCAGAGCATACCACATCTTCAAGTCAAGTTTTCAGAGGAACAATTTATGGAGAACTCCAAGATGCAACCTAACATTTGAACAGTTTAAGAAATCACTGAGAGGCTGAGTAGAAGGAGACACACTCAGAATACCACTAATACCAGCCTTAAAACAAAGGCTTTACTCTTGGTCACTTTTATTTCAAGAACAGAACAGCCTTTCATCCCAGCCCCCTCCATGAGTTTAGTAACTCAGGTAGCACACAACAAGAAGTCACATCCTGTTGAGCAGGAGTTCCAAACAAGGCAGTCCCCACTGAGACACTGGATGTGGGCTTTCCTCCTCCCCCTCCCTGGGTGAGAAGCAAGCCCAGCACAAAATGTGAACAGCACCCTCATCCCACACCTGCAGGATGCTTCAGTTGCAGTAACTACACAAATAAATAGGACCTCGTGGAGAGGGAGCAGAGGGCCACCACAGATCATCTAGAAATTAAGTTATTGCTATGTTCTTATGTATTTGACACTGCAGGTAACTCACTTGGGTAACCACCAAGAGAGGTGACAGTCTCAGATTGCCCTTGTGTAATCAGTTCGTGTTGGACTGAAAGCTGTGGGAAGACAAGACAGATCTTGTTTCATCAGCTCTGAGCCTTAAAGGCAGGAGTTCTTGGTGGGACTGAACCTTCCTCATTTTGCTGAAAACAGCTGGGGGTAGGGGCTCCCAACACACTTGGAAATTCATCATGCCTGACAGCATTTCCCATGCACACAACTAAGAGTACATACTGCTAAGGGTACTCCCTGCTCCCGACTTGCCACAGGAGCTGCTGAACCACCTCCACATGACAAAGGGCTGCAGGTTCAAATTTCAAAGACAGCAGGAGCCCAGTCACGCCAGGGGTTGAGCCAGAGCTGCTAATTCACCAGGGAAAAACAGGACTAATTAGAATTGTAGAACGTGGGCATGGGAAATGCCACAGGCACACAAGGACAACCTGACACGTGACTGTACCTCCCTCTGCTGGTGGGACACGCTGTGACGGCCAGCGTCCAGGATCAAGTCAGGTCAGCCAAAACAAGGTGCAACATGAAGTCTAATACGTGACTTGTCACCAGAGGATCAGGTAGCCCAAGGCTGATGACAAGCGGTGAGCTCACAGCAGTGTCAGTGCCCGCAGTGTCCCTCCCCACATGGAGTATCAGCTGGAGAGCATGAGTTTGAGAGGATGAGGAGGACTGCAGGAAGAACCTCAGAGTGATGGAAAAGCAGCAGAGTCCTTGGCAGGACACATCTTTGTTAGGCATCGTGCAGCTGGTTCTCTTGCAGGAGAATCTTCTCCCCAGGCTTGAAGGCAGGCATCCCCAGGTAAGGGCAGCTGGCACAGCGGAAAGCATCCCCCAGGTAGCACTGGCAAGGGAAAGAAAAGCACTGTGTGTAATCAGGTGCCACTTTCAAGTCTCCTCCCCTGTGATATGGTTTCTCCAGCTGAAGAGATGTCATGGTCCTCAGCATCTATGAGCACAGAGACTGCTTCCCTTCTACCCCCTTCTCGACACTGGTTAGTGTGGATGGCAGAGCTGTGCAGGAATTGGGCTCACACAGAAATGAGTCTCCACCCCACTTGGTGTGCCCATGCTGGGGCAGCACCCTGAGCTCCCACAAGGCAATTCTCACTGGGCAGATCCCTGGTTAGGCTGTGAGCAGACAGGGAAAGGCTCACTGCTCGCTCTGATTCTCCCAGGGAGTCAGAACAGACAGCATGGTACATGTACTGGTACAGAGCACATGGGCACAGGGCAAAGGCTGAAGCTCTGCAGAAGCTGCACAGGCAGCGTGTGGAAGCAGTGATCCAGATCATGCAGCAGTGACTAGGGAACACAATTCTTACACAGAGATCATATACTGCAAACCATAGTATAAAGACAAAAAATACTAATTACATTTCCACATGCAGATTTGGGCTGTGAGCTCCTCTTCTCCTGTTCCAATTCTTCAGCCAGGCCACACGTGCTGTAGAAAAACAAAGAAGTCACCTGCATCGTTCTGCTTAAAGTCATCAACACTTGTGCCAGCCCTACCCACATGCAACAGCCCTCTCTCTGTCACACCACACAGCTGACTCTGGGACTCACGCTCCTCACTTTGTTCTTCAACACCATGGTTTATATAACAAGTGTTGAAACACTCCTCAAGTTTAAACTGAGTGAGAAATGACACTAAAGCACTTGCTACATGTGCTGTTTCTCCTTGGAATGTGAGAAACCAGGGTTTTAGGCAAGCTGCATAAGCTATGCAGCCACCTCCAAGAGGCTGTTGATAATATACACCATTGTGATTCGTAGCAGTTCACAGGTCAATTCTCACTGTATTTGGATTTACATTCCAATAATTAAGATAAGAAAGGACATGAACCAGGAGACTTAGGCTATGAAGAGCAGCAAATTGCCTACAATCTTTTTTAAATCCCTCCAACTCTTAAGAGTTTAATGCTGCAATTGAAAGGTTCATTGACATATGAACTCCAACACTGACCAGTTCTTGCAGGCTTTCTTTTTGCCCATTTCTTTGCAGGATGGAGCTCTGAGGGACGATGGATCTGGCTTCTTCAAATCCTCTGAATCCAACAGCTCATCAGAGTCCAAAAGATCCTGAAAACACCATGGGAGACAAAATGCAGGAAATGGACTTTTCAGTAGGGAATGATACTGCTGAGTTATGTTCAAAGAAATTGTGCTATCTGTACACTGGCATCAAAGGGCTGCAGCTCTGCCCTCCTATCCCTGTCTCCTCTCTGCCCTCACCACATCACTGAGCTCTCCAGACCTCATGAAGGAGATGAGCTGTTTTGCTTTAGGAGGGTTTTTCTATCTCTGAAGCTGTAAAGCTTCCCAAGAGACATGACTGGGAAGTATTTAGAATAGGAAAGAATGAGGAGAGAGAAGGAACAGCAAAGCTTCACAAAGAAAACAAACCACTTACCATCCCTTCATCATTCATATCATTGGCAGACAGTGTCCACAGCTTGGCAGCAGTTGGGTCCACAGAGGGTTTTCCTGGAGCCAAAACAAAGGAAGAAATAGCAGTTACTCCAGCCTTTGCCCCATCTACTCCAAACAAATAAGAGTTCAAGCAACTTTGGAAAACCCCACTTCATAGGTTTCTACTGTAGCACTCCCTACTAGGGAACTGCCTCCCTGTTGAAAGTGATGCCTGTCACTGAGAGCCACAAAATCCAGACATTCAGCATGCACCACTCCTTACCTGAAGGACCAGGTGTCTTGGCAAAGGAAAGTTTGAGCTGACTTGAGGACCCCACTTCGAAATTGGGCTTCCTGCCTTCTATGTGAATGATGAGAAGGTCATTGCCTTGGTAACCCAGATGTTCTCCAACAGACTGGGCCTCCTCTGGGGTCAGCACTTCCTTTTGCAGCTGCCAAGTAAGATTTTAGGTTAACCTGATGCAGAACCCCTTCTTTTAACACCAAGCCCAGCATTCCAGTGATCAGATAGTCAGTATTTGCAATCCTAAAGAAAAACACTATGTTGATAGTAACTAAAGTTTGTGCCAGGCAATGGCCATGCACATTTATAGCAAACAATGGTAGCTAAAAACCTCTTCATCCAGCAAATCCCCAGGTAACAGCATTTCTGGAAATGGTAAACACATCCCTACCTCCTTCACTTCCACCAACCCAGAGAGAGTCAGAGTTGTGAGGAGCTTGGCTGCTGTCTTGATTTTGCCATTTTCTCCTGCAAGACACAAAAGCAGAGAGTAGGAGGAGGCAAGAACAAGAATACAGCTCAGAGAAACCTGAAAGAGCAAGAATTTTAGAGGGAAGTACTTGAGCCAAATTTCTGTACCAAAATTGGGCCCTTTCTAGTCCACAGCAGAACAAACCAGAAAAAGCATCAGCAGCTTGCTCATCACAATAACAGTGTGGGGTCACAAAGCCATTCTAGCTCCAAATGTGTTCTACATATGCCAAAACATTTCTCAATCCAATCAATACCCATCAAAAAAAGATTAAAAAAAAAATACCCCAACTCCAAACAAACTTCCTCCCAAACATCTTTATGTATTAAACTACTCATGAAGTTTTCAAAACATGGACTCCTAAATGAAGACACTACATTAAGAAATCATCTCGTGTTCACCTTCTCATGGCTCATCCAGCTGTCTCATGGCAGGTGCTATGGCTTTTCTCCTAAAACTCAGTCCAAACACTTTTAACCTTTTCTGAATAACTATTTCTCAACTGACTTCTGGGGTAATATCTTCAGCATCTGTCACCTGTTTTTAAAACCACTTCAGAAGCTCCTCAGAAACACAACATCTGCAACTACTTAACACTGCATCTTGAGGAGAAAACAGTGGTCACTGAAGCTTTTCAGTGTAGTTGAGGAACAAGCCTATCCAGCATTTTTGCTAGGAGAGTGAATGCAAACATCTCTGATGGATACCAGCTTACGCACAGGATAAAAACCTTGTGATTTGGGTTAGTGTGTCAGCAGAATGAAAAATCTCTCAATGTTGATTGGGGTTCCTGTCCTTTCTGTTTCAGCCTAATCCTCATGAGAAATGCTATGTTGCCATGGAAGCAAGATCCTCTCACCTGATTCTGTAACCACTGGTTCCTTCAGGAGGACACGGCCCCCTGGCTTAAGTATCCGAGCTACTTCTGCCAGGAGCTCCACACTGTGCTGTGCTTTACTGCCTGGGACCATGCCAGAGAGGATTACATCAAAACTGGACTCCCTGTGAGCAGCTGCAAAGAAAGAGGAAGATGGTACAATTTTATACATGTAGCACACAGCTTAATACACCACTCCCACCTCCCTCATCCCTCATGCTTGAGTACAACAGCAGTAACTGATTAAAGACAATAATCACGGTGCATCACTTCCCCTGCTGCAGTGCCCAAGGTAAGAGTCAGCAGCAGGTGCTGTCGATGTTCTGAGCGCTGACTCCCAAAGCAGGGAGGTGCTGGCTCACACAGCAGCAGAAACTTTTAAGGAAACAGTGAAAAATTAAGCTCATTCTTACACTGAGACAGCTGGTTAACGTTTTCCACAGAGACACGATTATCAGCTCCCACCAGTGCCTGGACTTTATCCACCAAATCCTTCAGGGCTTCAACCGGCGAGGAGCTGTCCCAGACGATGGCCACGCGCTGGCCTGGAGCGACTCCGTACTCGCCCATCTCAGCAGCAAAAACCTGGCTGGGGGAGGAACAGGGCAGGAGACAGAGAGGAAGGGTAAGTGCCGAGCACAGCACAAACCTCTGTGCACTGTGACTTAATCAGTTGAGTTGTTTTATAAATAATAATAATTTTCTGGAGGTCTGCAGTTCCAAGTTCCCACAAGCTGAGTGTTAGCAGGACATGAAGAAAGAACTAAATTTCAGGGCATAATTCAGTTTCTCTCCAATTCAGGCACTAGTTTTGCTGGAAGACTGCAAACCGTGCTTTAAAGAAACCAACAAAATAACAAAAAAACTTACCTTCTTTCCTTAAAAATCTGAATAAGACAAACACAGGATTTCTGGATTTCCTGAGCAGTGACAGCTATTTGACATTAAACACTGCCTTGTCTCTCCTACTCCAAACACAACCTAGCAGAGTTTGCTTACGCAGTACGTGAGAAGTAAAAAGTAACTTTCATCATTCCCAGCATTCCAGATTGAGGGCTCTTCCCACCGTTATGATTGGTGGCACTGGGTTAGCAAATTACAGGGAAGGAGGAGCAGAACAGAATGTACAGAGACAGTTTTGAGAAAGCTGTCTCCACTGATATTTTATATGACTGTATTCCCTGTATAGCAATAGCAGCCCATCATCACCTGTTCTCATAGCAACACCAGCTACTGAACCCGATGACCTCCCCTCTTTCCTGCATCCAACACAAACCTTTTCTCTTCCTAATTTAACAAGACCACAGACAACAGAGAGCACTGTTAACCAGTTGCCCAGTGTATCTTCAATTAGCTGCTAATGACACACCTACTTCTGGAGAGACAGTTTCAAGCAAGGTCTTTATCAGGAATCACTACATTACACATCCTGGGTAATGCCTTACTGCCACCACCAGCTCATGGATATGCTGTACCAAATTTAACTGCAGTGAGGTAGGGAGGGATTTTGAACCACAGTTCTTTCTGGCTCTGTGTGCTGTGGACTCCCCCTCTCTTTGGAAATCGCAAACAACTTCAGAATGGGATAATTTGTGCCTTTTCTGAGCTACCGTGGTAGGAATTCACACTAAAACAACCACAATGCCAACCCAGCAGGGAATGTACACTGCAGGTTGTAACATCTCGCAGCTGGTTTTGCATGTGTAACACAAGCTAAGCAGCTACAGCAGACAGTAATATTTGTAAACACACATATTAATTCCATTAAAAAGTCACCTTTCTCAAGAAGAAGGCTGAAAATCTCGAAAGATACCTAAGCTGCTATGCTAAGGGTGGGAAAGATAAACCCGAAGTCACACCTTCCTCTCTGAAGAGCAGGCTATGACCTTGCAAGATCAGTCAGCCCAAATTGCATCAACAGCAACACCACCTCCCTGAGCTGTGGGGAGGAGGCCGAGGATCCCGTGTGGGTGGTGAGGAAGGGCCCTTATCACCACGGCACACACATTTAACAGTCCCTGAGGAACAGGGCAAGGAAAGGGGTTAAACAATAGCGCAGGCTCGGCTTCAGTAGATTAGAAAGTCGCTGTGCTGGAATGCGATGATCGTGACGGTCCCTTCCAACCCAAACCATTCCAGGGCTCTGTAGCACGTCAGGGCTGTAAAACTGCAGCCTCCTGACGCAGCACAGCCAGCTCCCAGCGGCCGGGAATGCCCTGTTCCCAGGGCCGGGAACGCTCAGGCTCCCAGCGGCCGGGAATGCCCCGGTTCCCAGCAATGCCCCGGTTCCCAGGGCCGGGAACGCTCGGGCTCCTGGCCGGGACGCAGCGCAAGGCTGCGGGCCCTATAGCAGGTGCGCATTTTAAGCACATGGAGAATGGGCGCAACAAATCTTTCGATCACCACAGTTCAGAAGGAGCAAGGACAGGATATGTGAGGAAATTCTGTGAAGGAATTACTTACGCGCACACACACAGATCTCCGAGCCCCCTCCCCTAAACTTTTAACGGGTAAAGAGGGGGTGCGCGAGCGCCAGCCCCCGTCCCGCACCGCTCCCCGCTCACCTCCCGCGGCCCGGCCCGCTCGGCTCCGATCGCTCGTCCCGGTCTGACGCCGTCACCGTGACGTCATCGCGCTCTGCCCGCTTCCAAGATGGCGGCGGCGGGCGGGCTGCGGCGCGCGGGCTGGCGGCTGTGGCGGGGCCGCGCGGGTGAGGGGCGGGGGGGGCGCGCCGCGCCCGGGCCCCGGGGCTGGGAGGGAAGGGAAGGGGGGCCGCGCGTGCCCGCCCGTGCGCGCCCCCGTGCGCGCGCCCCGGCGATCGGGGCGGGGCGGGGCAAGGTGAGGTGAAGGGCACGAAGGGAGTGAGGGAACCGAAGCCGGCACCGAGCGGGTGGGTTCGGAGGAGGGGTTGCTCAGTGGTGGTCTTCTTTAGAAGCATGGGTCGTGAAAACAGATTTATTAAAAAAAAAATAAATAAAAAGGCTAAACCCCAAAAGCAGCAGCTAAATGAAAAGTTTCCCCCGAGCGTCGTTGAGTAATCACTCAGTGGTTAGTGTGTGGTGTCTGTCAGGGCTCTTCGGCTCCCGAGTCGGGCTCGAAGATCAGCACCTTCCTCCCAACTCCTTAATCAGGAACCGAAATGGGGAGAGGGCATGCTTGGGTGCCTGCTTTCCAGTCCAAGATTGGGAAGCTATTTGCAATATCTGCCATTTCCACTTTTCTTTCCCTCACAAAACGTTTTTCCTTCATTCACATGGACATGAGCTCAGCTGAGAGCGGCACTTATCAGAAGCGTAAAAAAGACACTGTGAATTTGTGTTCTTTTCAGTTGCATTCACCACAACTCTCTTCACCTTAATTTTCCGTTCTTCCTGCTGTTGGAAGGAGATGCTGATTCTTGATTTCCTTTGCAGTGGTCAGCAAGGGAAGCCAGCACTACCCACCACTCCGTGCTCTCCAGGCCTCGGCCGTGCTGAGGAGAGCCTCTGATGAGCACAAGGAGCCATTGACTTCTTCCTCTCAGCAGCACTTTGATTCACCTCCAGCTGGTCACCAGCCTGAACAGAAACCTCAGGGACCTCGCCCCAGGTAACTCAGCAGCTCCCTCACTACTGTGCTGCCGACAGAGGGCTTTTGCCTTCCCGAACCTCACATCTGAAACTTGAAGACAATAAGATCCAAAGTTAAGGAGCCCCAGAGTGCAGCAGCTGGAGAAGTGGTTTGCTGTGACAGTGCAAATTCCACCATGGAAACAGTTTGGGACTTGCTTTCAAGAGGGGAACTCTCTCATCTGCAAAGCACAAGTCTTTGCTTCTGGATTTTTGTGTAAATCTAAAAAAACGGACCATATGTTATCCATATGCCTCTAGTATAAAGCCCATGTTGGAAAAGGTTATAGTTTAGTTTTCTGTAAAGAAGGGGGAATGCGATTGGTCTCCATGTAGGCATCTCCATTGAGCCCCCCTTCCCTGATTTTTCTCTTCTCTTACAGCAAAGGTTCATTAAGAATCGTTTTTCTAGACAGGGAAGGATTTTACTGGAGGAGGCCAGATTTGTACTAAACAGGTCTCAAAATGTGCCTGGTGTCAGCGAGAGAGTGGCAGAGCCCAGGGTTCTGATGTTTGGTGGTGACATTCCCCTCACTGTAACAATACCTTCTCATAGTTACACTGGCCAGGGCGGCCAGGAGTCTGAGGACTATGAGAGCGAGGAGCAGCTGCAGCATCGAATCCTCACAGCGGCGCTGGAGTTTGTGCCTGAGCATGGCTGGACTGCAGAGGCCATTGCAGAGGGAGCCAAGGTATGTGGGGAGAGAAGCAACAAACCAGTTGAAAACTGGATGGAGCTGAAGTGCAGAGACAGCCAGGCCTGCATGCTTCCCCCACATACTCTTGGGCGATGCACCCTAGTCAGCAAATGCTACTGGGCAGGAATGAAACCCAGCTGCTGCAGGATAACCCCTTCAGAGTTAGACTAAGGCACAATGTGGAGTAGTGAATCCTAAAGAGAGAAGAACATGTCTAGGAAGTGCTTTTTAATGCAGCGTTGCTTTGTTTAAATTCACATAATGTCTTTCACAAAATAAATACAACTTTTTTCTAGCTGGATCCTGCTTAGCAGTGTCTGACCTGGTCTGTGTTTCTCTTTTCTTCCCTACAGACCCTGGGCCTCTCTGTTGCTGCAGCAGGGATGTTTCACAGTGATGGCAGTGAACTGATCCTGCACTTTGTGTCTGAGTGCAACTCCAGGCTGTCCGAGCTGCTGGAGAAGGAGCAGAAACTAGTGCAGCTGGGTGAAGCAGAGTGAGTACTGGGTGTGAACAGATGTTTTCCTTTGCAGATTTTGGGACCTGTGTAGACAGAGAAGCCATCTGGAACACAGATACTTTAAGTTAAAAATACTATTTACCCAAATAAAACCATCTTCCCAGATACAGACTAGGACCAAGGGCATGAAGGATTATACTTCGCTTATCTATTGCTCAGCCAGGTGGAGATTGGTCTTTCAAGATCAATCAGAATTGAGTTTAACTTGGATATTCTTCCTAAGTTTTTTTTCCTTACTCAGGAAGAAGCCTATAGATGAATTCCTGAGAGATGCTGTGGAGGCCAGACTGAGGATGCTGATTCCATATATTGAGAAATGGCCCCAGGTATAAAAGTACTATCAACATTGTCTCCTCCGTGTGCGTGTGTTTTAAATACCCTGTGACTTCCAACATAGCCTCTCCACCAGATTAGTTCAAGGTTGTAAATTAAACCCTGACTGGTTTTAAATGATTAGTAGCCTTCAAGAGGAGAACAGCCTTGGAAGGAGGCAGTTAAAGGTGACCTTAGAGCAACTATTTCTCGCAGTTCTGGAAAGGCAAAGCTCTCTGTTGTTCACTCCACCCGTCTGGCATCTCCAGGGGATTACCTGTGTCTCTGCTCAGTCCTATTTGCAGTGTCACTGCAAGTCAGGCTCTGTGCAGCGTTGTTGTGGCTGCACTGGGATCACCTCACACCTGGAAATGCAGAACTGCTTTGCTGTAGGAAACTGTCCTTCGAGTATGTGACTGACAAACCCTTGGCAGCTTGAGGGTAGAGCTGTGAACCGAGGGCTCCATGCTTCTAAATTCAGATTTAATTCTCAAGTCATTCTTCCCACAGTGGGAAGGGAATTGAATTTTGGCTACAGTGACAAGCAAAGAGTTCCTAATCTTGTGCTGCAAAGATTGCTGCAAGGTCAACATCTGTCCAGAACCACTGCTGGCCTTTGGGCAGCTGAATCCTGCACCCCATGCACAGAGAGAGAGTACAGGCTTCATGTTCTTCTTTCAGATTAGCATAATTTGCCTTGTGAAGGATGTGGGTGGTTTATGTCTCTGCTGGCACTGTGTGATTATGTTCAAAGGCTTCAGGATCCCAGTAGGGCCATTATGGCTGGTGCTGTTCTGCCCTTGGTTGCCACTCTGAGTTCAAAGTCAAATTCAGAGAAATGAGAGATGTGACTCCCTGCCCACAGGGGCACAGCACAGTGTGAGTCAGCTCAGCTTCTGATGTTTCCATGCCAGAGAGGCAGCTCGGGAGAGACAACACAGGGATGTTTGAACTGAGCAGGGATCTTTCGGCTCCAGTACAGGCTGAGGCCTGAACTTATGAGCCACCCTGTGTGTTCCCTGCACATCCTGCTGCTTGTAGAGACTGCAAAGAGCTGGGAGGACTTGTCACTGGGAGCTGGAGGCAAGTCAGCAGCAACAGGGAGAAGATAACAGGGCAGAGCACTGTTGGTCTCCTTTAGTGTTACAACCTTCTCTCTTCACCTCCTATTTGTGTGTGTGTTTCCTTTGCAGGCCCTGAGTGTCCTGTTGCTCCCACGTAACATCCCTTCCAGCCTCAACCTCCTCACCAGCATGATCGATGATATCTGGCACTATGCTGGGGACCAGTCCACAGATGTGAGTCCTTGTGCTTTGGGGACAAGCTGGTTCTATCCCTCAGCACTTTGGCAAAATCATGGGTTCGAGTAGGAGTGGGGCCGAGTCCCTCTGCAAATGGTCCCTTTGTTGGGTGAAGAAGGCATTTCAGAGGCACCCAAGGCTCCTTATAAACTACAGTCTAGTTTCTAAAGGCACTTAAGAGCCACTGAGACTAAATGCAAATTACTGCCAATGGGATTAGTGTACATTAAAAAGACCTACTTTACTAGGCTCTTAAGTGTTCTTCACTTTTCTTTTTTGAAGACACAAAGTTGTTGACATTTTAAGACTAAGATGTTGATCCAGTTTTCAGGGAGTGAGCAGTGGGTCTGTCAAACAGCTCTCATCTACCAGCAGTAGCATTTACAGACTTGACTTGAAAACCTTTAAAGAACATACCTAAAAATACCAGTAGCTTATTAAAGCTTTCATCTTTCTGGCAGGAAATAAAAGAAAATTATAACCTTAATTATAGCAATTAATAAATTACTTTAATTCTTATAGATGTAGAGAGAGATGGAAAAAGCTAAATGAACCATTTTAACAAACTACTTTAATAAGCTTCTTTTATCTGTGTATAAAAGAGAAGCTACTGCAGTGAAAAATAAATAAGACAGCAGAAAAATTAAAGGAATAAACCAGAAGACAACTGAAAGAACACAATTGCTTCAGGAACTGAAAGTCTCTTACATTTTATGCAAGTCAAATCAACGTGTTAGAGCCAGTGTCTGCACTGAGCTGTTCCTAAAGTCTCACTGATGCAGGGATGAGGAGAGGTTCTGAAGTTGGTATTTTGTTTGCACCTCCTGATTGGTTACATGAGTTTTCTGGGGAAGCTGTGGTGCTGAGCCTGCTCCCTCTCCCAGGAATGGGGTTTAAAGTTGCTCACAGCAGATCCCTCTTCCCAATACCAGGAGCCAGGCCTCAGAGGCCCCTTCAGGTGGGTTTTTAGGAGCAGGAAGAGAACAGAAAGAGTTTTGCCTCAGGCCCTGAGAGATCCACCTGCAAATGGCAAATTCCTCTGTATGGGAAGGAACGTGCTGTGGGTGTGGGATTTTCCCTTGTTGTTCACTGGTAGCTGCACTCTCAGTGTGCATTCAGGTCACAGCTTTCTCTCTGCTCCTGTGCCCCTGCAGTTCAACTGGTACACTCGCCGGGCTGTGCTCACTGGCATCTACAACACCACTGAGCTGGTGATGATGCAGGACTCGTCCCCTGGCTTTGAGGACACTTGGCGCTTCCTGGAGAACAGAGTGGCTGACGCCATGACCATGAGCAATACAGCCAGCCAGGTAACCTTAGGGACAGGTGTGCATGCAGCAAATCCCTTCTCCCCAAGGATATATGCAGGCACACCTGGCTTTTCCATCATGCAGATCCCACATCTGCTGAGAGACCCCCTTGTTGCTGTCAGTTCAAAACCAATAAATGATCATGTGTTTTTTAGTAAACTGACATGTAGGTGCCCTGTTTGTCCCAGTGGTTAGGAGACATCTCAGGAAACCCCTTCCATGTGCCCAGTCTGTGGCTGTCACTTGTCTGCAGTGCTGTCAGCACCTTTTTTTAGCAAATACATGCTTGTTGTGCATTCTCTTTCTTTGGGGGCCGTGAGTGCAAGTTCAGGAAGCAAAAGGTCATGTTCTCCCTGTGTCTCCCAGGTACAATCCACTGGAGAAGCTGTTGTCCAGGGCCTGATGGGAGCTGCAGTTACTGTAAGTAATGCTGAAACCAGCAGGGCTGTGAGAGCAGAATTGCTTCTGAATGTCAACATGTGTTTTCCTCCCAAATCTAGAGGACAATGAAAAGTGTTGTCCTCTAGATTTGTCTTTCATAACTTTTATTTATTTAATGGTGATTTCCTTGGTAGCTTGAGGTTAGTTCACTGTTTTGTGGTGAAAGAACTTGAATAGATCATAAGGAGATTAAGTCTGAAGTTGCAGAGTGAGCTTTAGGGATGAGAGGTGATGAGAATAAATACAACTGTTCTCCATTGCTTGTCACAAGATCTCTCCCTGTGCCAGGCCCTGTGCTGGAAATCTTGACAGAGGGGCAGTGGCCCCATGGATACTTAGGAAGTGGCACCTGTCCCTAAGCCACAGTAGGGTGACTTCCTCAAGCTGTTTCATGTGACCAGTGTCCTTCCAAGAATTCATTCACCTCTTGGTAGTGTCCTGGACTGCTTTCTGTCGGTGCAGAGGGGACTGTACTTCCTCTGGGATACAAAATAACCCTTTGTGTACCCCAGAGTGACTTTTGAAGAGCTTCAGGGCCTCCCTGTGATTCTATTTTTGGACAATTCCCATTGCATTTAGCAACAAAGTGATTTGCTTGTTATCAGAAATACATTTACCTTGTATCAGGACAAGACAAACAGGCTGGAACATAAGTTAGAAATTATTTTTACTGATGAAGCACTTCTCAGTAATTTCTCCCACCTCCTTCCTCCTGCAGTTGTGGTGGAATTTAGTGTCTCTCAGCCTCTCTGCTCTCTCATACCTGCATATGCCAAGGATCCTCCACTAGAGAAATTCTGGGCTCTGTTTTACATCCACACAATGCTCTCAGGTCTGGGATGTTTCCCATTGTCCCTGCAGCAGATCCACTGCACAGATAAATGGGAGGACCTGGATGGATTCTGAAGGGTGGTGGGTGTAGTCAGATGGTTTAGGGTAGAATCATCCCAGTACATAACTGTTAGGCGAACACATTCCGAACCTCCCACGTCCAGGGTGTCCCGAGGTGCACTCTTTTACAGGAGTGCTGAGTTCTGCGGGTCTCTGCAAAATGGATGAGCGAACATAATGCCCCAAAAGCATAAATTCACTGCCGAGGCCTGTGTGGCCGCAGAAATAAACCCAAGCTGAAACCTACTGACCAGGAGAGCAGGTTCCAGTCAGAGCGGTGGCCGGAGGTGGCTCCAGTTTGATTCTTGCCCATCCCCAGACCACAGAGATGCCTCTCGCCCCCGCATCTCTGCTCGTAGCACACGGGCCTCCCCTCGGCACCTGCTCCGGCGGCAGCCCGGGACAGGGACACTAAATCCCGTTCTCCCTGTGCCCACAGATCAAGAACCTGGCGGGGCTGAACCAGCGCCGGTGAGGCGGCAGCGGCGGCGAGCCCCGGAGGGGCCGCGTTCGGCCTCTCCCCGGTACCAATAAAGTCGTACTCAGCCTGGCACGGACTCTTTTTGCGGGCGCACCGGGACCGGGGGAAGCGGGGCGGGGACGGACCGGCCGGGAGCTCCGGGCGGCGGGAGCGGGGCCGGGAGCGGGGCGGGGCAGCCATGCCGTACGCCAACCAGCCCACCGTGCGCATCACCGAGCTGACGGACGAGAACGTCAAGTTCATCATCGAGAACACAGATCTGGCGTGAGCACCGCTGCAGGGCCGGGCAGGGCGGGGCGGGCCCGGGGGTGAAGCGGCCGCGGGAGGCCCCGGGGGCGGATCCATGGAGCCGGGCTCCCCGCGGGCGCCGTCGGTGCGGCTGGGCAGGGTCTCTGAGGCAAAGCCCTCCAGCAGCCTCGGCCAGCGTCTGTGCGGGTCCGCCGCCTCCCTCATGCCTAAACACGGGTGTTTCCCTCCCTCAGGGTGGCAAATTCCATTCGAAGAGTGTTCATCGCAGAAGTCCCCATCATAGGTGAGGCCTTTCGCTTGCCTGTGGTCGCAGTCCCTTGGACTGCCCTCCGTGTGGCCCGCATCACTTCCCCTCCGTGTTCTCCCGCACCTCCCCTCTACTTTTGGCTCATCTTACCCGCGTTCAGACAGTACTGTACCCTGAGATGCTGCCTCTGTGTCTGTAATGTTTTCTGTGCCCTCTCAAGCTGGATTTCCCCACGTGAGTATTTCTCAGTTTGTGACTTTCTATTCTCTGCAGCCATTGACTGGGTCCAAATAGATGCCAACTCCTCTGTGCTCCACGATGAATTCATTGCACACAGGCTGGGTGAGTGCTGTGGTGGGGAGGAATATGAAGGTGTGTTGTGGGCAAAATCAGTCCCGAGATGCTGAAGCACTTTTGTCAGGTACTGTTCCTCTGCCTGTCTTGGCAGGAGGGTTAGAGGCTCTTGTGGTCTCAATCAGACTTTCCTCTGGTTTCCTGCTTCTCACAGGTCTCATCCCACTCACCAGCGACGACATTGTGGATAAGATGCAATATTCCAGAGTGAGTCAAGTGAAATGCTGTGGGGAATCATTTTGAGGGTGGTGGGTGTTTGATCTGATGGGAAGCTCTGGCAGTTTCTTGCATAAAGAACCCGTGTGTGTGGCAGGACTGCACGTGTGATGAGTTCTGCCCCGAGTGCTCCGTGGAGTTCACGCTGGACGTTCGCTGCAATGAAGACCAGACTCGGCACGTGACATCCCGCGACCTCATCTCCAACAACCCCCGTGTCATCCCGGTCAGTGCCATCCCACTCTGCATTCCTGCTGAGCAGGGTGGCAAATACATGGAATGTAAATGCTCTGAGCACGTTTCACTTTGCCTGAAGCTCCACTTAAACTGTAGTGGGAGAGCAAAGCAGGAATGTCTGCAGAAGCAGCGTGTGTGCCAGTGCCCTCCTCATCTCCTTCACTTGCTGTCTGATGGGGTGCCTAACAGTGTGGCCTCATCCTGCACTCCTCATCACAAATTCCTTGGCTGCCCTGTGGTCTCTGGCTTGCTGGGTCTTGGCTCTCAGTATGGCAGAGTGTGAGGAGCCTGGGCCAGGGCAGTGCTGCCAAACAGCTCCTGTGCCTGTCTTGGGGAGGGTTGGTGGTGCCAAAGTGGGACAGAGGCAAAGGGACTTACAGAGAATGTTCTAGTATAATGTTGAGGTGGATCCAGCTGTCACCACAACCTGGGCTGCTCCTGCTGCCTGGTGACAGTATGTGCCTGGGTAAAGCCCAGCTGGAGACTGCTGTTACTTGCTTTTGGCTGAGGTGCTCTGAGTGCTGTGTGTCATCTGTAGCAATTGTGGGAGTGACTTTGGGAACCAAGCAGATGTGCTGTGCTGGAGCACTCATCCAAGCTGATCTCGTCCCTAATTGCTTGGCTTTGTTCTGCTGCTGCAGGTGACATCTCGGAGCAGAGACAACGACCCCAACGACTACGTGGAGCAGGATGGTGAGTGGTGGATCACTGGGAATAAGAACTGTAGGAGGAACTTAACTTTTCTCTCAGGTTATTTGAACTCATTTTTTCTTTACTCACTGTGCAACCCTAAGGTAGTGTAAATATGACACTTCTGAGCAATTGGTGTCACTGCACGGGTGGGGTAGCATTTTGTCTTAATCCCACTCAGATTGTCCCAGAACTGAAGTCCCCCACCTGTCAGAGGGTGCTTCTGTCTCTCCTTGTGAGAGCTTAGAGACAGCAAGGAGGTGAAATGGTGTATTGTTGCTGTTCTTTGGGGGCCTGTGCAGCTCCTTTTTACTTAGCTGTTTGAGGACACAGCTGAGCCTCTATAAGAATCCAGGCAAACCCTGGATGCTGATGACATTTTCCTGGGCACCAAAAATCTGCCTTTGCTGCAGAGTGATCCCACACACTCATTTCTCCTCTGCAGCCTTCTCACACGGGCATGTGCTTTTCCAGACATCCTGATTGTGAAGCTGCGGAAGGGGCAGGAGCTGCGGCTGCGGGCCTATGCCAAGAAGGGCTTTGGCAAGGAACACGCCAAGTGGAACCCCACGGCCGGCGTGGCCTTCGAGTACGACCCCGACAACGCCCTGAGGCACACGGTGTACCCCAAACCAGAGGAGTGGTATGTCCTGCTGTCTGTCTGCAGGGACTGGGAAAGGTTTTCCAGGAGGTGACAACTTACCCTTCAGCCCTGGGGATAATTTGGGTCAGTAAGTGATGAGGAGAGTGCCTGCTACATCCCCTTGTTCAGACTCTGCTCCTGGGGTTGGGTAGCAAGGCCAGTCACTTGTTTGCAGCTGCACACAAGGTCGACTGGTTTGTGGCCATCTTTTGTCCTCCTTCATGTACCATCACTGCTGGTTTGCCTCACTTTCATGTGCTTTTTGACCACGTGTTGCTTGATTTTTTTTCTTCCCTCTGCAAGTGTTTTGTAGGTTAGAGTAAGGTCTGAGGAAGGAACAGATCGATGTGAGATGAAAGAAATTGCTATGAGAGGAAAGAGTGGAAGGTTGGGTTGCAAGACTGATTTTTCAGCCTGGCTCGAGGAAGCCCAGTATGGCTGTGATTTAACCCATACATCTCCTCGTTCCTGGAGCCTGAGCTCTGGCACTTTCCTCTCCTCTGAAATACCATTCTGCACAAGTTGCACACAGCTTCTTATCTAAAAGTGACATGATTTTACTTTTGGAAAGCTGCTGCCCTGCTTTGGCCTGGGTGAGGACTTTATTCAGCATCACTTTTCATGAATGGTACCCTGAGCTGCTCCTGGCTCTGTACCCCAGTGATCACCTAGCAGACATCCTGTCTCTGAGCCCGCTGGAGCCAGAAGCACAGTGAGGAGCCAGGTTCTTTAGGCAGGGCAGGCTGAGGGCAGGGACTGGGCAGGGTAGTGGATTGATCAATGGCAGGCTCAGAAACCTGGTATGGCATACAACAGACTGGGCACTTTTATATGAAAAAGTTGGAAAAATCCCAAAAGAGGATTGATATTGGAGCTGCCAGTTCTTGATGATATGTCTGTCTTTTCAAGTTCATCTGACTCCCTGTGAAGACAATATAGAGCCAAAGGCTTCTGCTGTCCAAGGCTAGCTATGATTTTTGGTTTCGTTTTTCATGCTAGTTGCTTTTTGAGGCTGTTGGCAGAGCACTGGCATGCAGCTGGTCTCTCCAAACAGCTGTCAGGGTCATGGAAACCTCTGCACTGTTTAGGTCATGGGTGGTTCTGCAAGTAACAAGAAATCCGACCTCCATTAACACTTCATCTCTCTCAGTGGTTTGTACAGGCAGAGGGTTTGTTTGAGAAATACAGTTTTATTTCAGGCAGTTGATTACAGGGTGCTGGGATCAGTGTTTCTGGGCATTGCTGGGGCAAAGGAAGGCCAGCAGGAGACGATGGTGGGTTCAGGATTTTCTGTGCTGGCTTCTCAGACAGCTCAAGGCTTTGGGTTTTATTACATGGATTAAGTGGTTCCACACAGTCTCTGGCGTGGTGCTCTATAAACCAAGGGATGCAGCAAGTAGAAAAATGTGTTTGCCTAACTGATGCACAGGTATTGCAGTGATTGTGGGAGAGAAGTGGAGGTGCAGGACATCAGGATGGAGCTCACTGATACAACTGGTGTCTGTTGAGATTTTTTTTCCTGCTGGGTCCAAGACAACTATGCCTCACAGATTTCCGTGCTGCAGTACTCCAGTGCTTTCCTGGCCTGGTGGGAAGTAGAAAGAAAAGATAACCCAAGGTCCATTACTCCATAAAAGCATCCAGGCTCCATAAACACAGTCCCTTCAGGAATCAACATCCCTTCACTGTAAGCACCTGCCAGATGGTACCAGTGTAGGTGGATGGAGCCACAGTACAGGGCTTGCTGAGTTTGGGCACAGTAGGGCTGATCCCCTTCTTCCAGGGCTGCTGGATGACTCGGGGGCATTAATGAGGAGCCTGAAAGCACAATGTGCGACTGACCTTATTTCTGTGACTTGGTGTTTGATAACTTGGTTGTGTGCTGGATGTGAGCCCCAATGCTTGATCCTTGAGTGCCTGGGCTCTGTGGGGCCAGGCTGGAGCAGGGGCTCTGTGTAACCTCTCCTGCTCTCTGATTCCAGGCCCAAGAGTGAGTACTCAGAGATCGATGATGAGGATGCCCAGGCTCCCTATGACCCCAACGGGAAGCCAGAGAGGTAGGGAGCTGAATGCAGTGCTGCAGCTGGAAGATGGGGTGACTGGCTGGGTGCATCTCATGGGCTCTCATTAACAGAAGAGTGTCTACACTGTGCTGAAATTGCCAGTCCAGGGAGCTGACATTCCCTGAAAAGCAGGGCAGGAGTTGGCATTAGGGGGAGATATACCCAGATGTGGCAGGTTTTCCCCTCTGGGAGATACTAGACAGCTCTGAGTTCATGTTGCCAGGCAAGGTGATGCACACTCAGTGAGGTGTGAGGCCTGTGGGGGAAATACCCTGGCTTAAGGTATTAATTCACTTGTGTGTGTCTCATGCTCTGATTGCTGGTGTTATTTGCACTGCAAAAGTGCCTCAGCCAGCCTTAGTCTCTGGCTTGGGGCTGCTGGCTCGCAGGTCATAGTGCTGAACAGAAATCAATCTCAAAGTGCCCTTGCAGCCCATGAAGTTGTGAGTGTTGGTGTGATGGTTGTAGAGGGGCAGCACTGGCTGTTGCCTTCTTGGGAGATGAATGATGATGATGATGGTTGGGATTCCAGGCAGATCTCCCTGCTGTGGGTGTGGGTAGGCTGGAATGATGTGCAATCTGGGTTTGCACCTCCTTGCAGAGCTGATGGTGACTTAATTCCCTGCCTTGTAACTCAGATTTTATTACAACGTGGAGTCCTGTGGTTCTCTGCGTCCTGAGACCATCGTCCTGTCTGCACTGTCCGGCCTCAAGAAGAAACTGAGTGATCTCCAGACACAGCTGAGCCACGAGATCCAGAGCGATGTCCTCACTATCAACTGAGGTGGCCCTTGAAAGAGAGTACTGTGATCTGTGAGTGCCGCCTGGCCGAGATCTGGGGAGAGGCTTTTACCTCCCCATCATCTCCCTCTGCCTCTCCTGGCCCAGCACGTAGTTGGTGACGCCTCTTTCCTGTCCCTTCTTCCCAGGGAAAGCCATTGTGATGTGTAGGGTAAAACGTGTAGGGAAGGGAATCAGTCAGTGAGCATCTTAGCTGGGACAAGCTTTGTCTCCACGTGATCTTGGAGTTTTGGTTCTGGTGTTGGATTTTGGCCATGTGATGTTTGGGACTGGGAAACGTGTACCTTTGTTACACAACCCTAGCTTATTCACATGTCCATTCTTTACTGTGCTGAATAAAGCCTTACCCCCAAATTTTTTTGTCATCCGTGAAAGCTCATCCGAGGCTGCTGGAGGAGATGTCACATCATTTACTTCTCTCCAATAGACATTAACTTAATGAGATCTGCTTTGGAGGGAGCATTGCTTGCTGATGCTGATTGCTGCTTGTGACATTATCTCCTGAGGAGAGCAGCACCCCTCCTGCAGGCAGCCCGTGGTTCATTGATCCAGTGCTGTGTTTAAAGCAGATGTTTGAGGCCAGGGTGGGCGAAATGCTGCAGAAGGCAGCGCTGCAGGGGAGCCCAGCAGGGCCAGGCAGGCAAAGCTGTACTTACAGAATCCTCTGGAACAGACTCCACCCCTGTGCTGTATAACCCTTTTCTGAGGAGCTGGGTGTGCCCACAGCCTCCAGTGTGCTGGGGTGGAGTCTGGTGCAGGTCCCATGCCCTGACCCCCCCGGTAGTGGCTGAAAGCAATGGCCTTTGTCACTCCTCCTCTTCCCCACTGTCCAGCATGACTTGGGATGAGCTTCTTGGTGACACTTTGCTGGAGAGACCCGCAGCTCCTGTACCATGGGGGCTGGGAAGGAGGGGAAGGCCTGTGTGCTCCTGTGCTCATCCCAGTGTGGATGGGGACAGTTCAGGGGGTGGTGCTAGGGTCACACTGAGCTGGGGAGAGCAGCCCATGTCAGCATTTCCTTTCTCCTCCAGGCAAAAGCTGCTGCAGCCAGGCTGCTGCTTCCATTTCCTTGCCATGGCAGAGCTGGCTGCAGCATGGCTCCCCAAGTCCCTTTCCCTGGATGGATCACTGTGCTGGCTGGCATGGCTCTCTTACCTTGAGGCCAGTGCTGCCAGGCAGTTATGGCATGGATAGCTTACCTGGCACAGCTCTGGGATAGCTGGGAGGTGGTGTGCCTTCAGACTCCTTCACCTGGGGACTTGGAGCCACAGGCAGCTGGAGGTGAGGGTGACAGTGGGGTGCTGGCATCCTGTTCCACTCAGAGTTGTTTGATGGAGAGTGGCAACTCGCTCCAGCCTTCTTCCTATCCCAGCAGTTTTAGGGCTTCACTTGAAATGTCCTGGCCATAGCTGGAGGCAGAACAAAGCCTTCAGCCAAGCATGCTGCCAGGAACCTCAGGAAATCTCCCCCCATCAGCATTTTTCTCTCTGGCAGGCACTACTCCCACTTGCGCTTCCCGAGCACGCTTGGATGGAACAGACAAACAGGAAGGGTGGATGTGGATAAGGGTTGTTTATTCATTGAGCAACTCCTTAAAAAACAGAAAACCCAAACGTTTTTGGTAACAAATGTTAAATCTTTTCCAGATGAGGTGTGTAGCCAGGAAAAGAGAGCAAGTTCCACCTCTCACCCTAGGGAGGACACACTGCTGGGCAGTGCTAGGATCCAGAGCCCCTCTGTGCCCTGCCATGCTGCGAGGAGCAGCCTTTCTCTGTCCCCATGTCCCCTCAGCCACAAGCTACATCACCCTGAAACACAGTATTTACAGACCACAGATTCCCACATCACGACACTCCCTGTGCCCAACACATGGACCTGGAGCTTTAAAGGGCAGAAATAAAACCACCAAGCATCCAACCCAGACAGAAAGAAGACTCCAAAGGAACACCAAGGTTTGCACGGCAATAAAAAGATAGCCCTTCTAAAGGAGGTCAATAAATAGGAGAACTAGAAAAAATCAATTGCTTTTAAGTTCAGCACATAAAGCCCAGTTCCACCCCCAGTGGGTGAGGGGGAAGTGAGGGCCATGGGAATGCACAGAGGAATGTGGCTCTCTCCCCATCAGCATGGGTTTTTCTGCCCTGGGGCTTCTCATATCCACAAAGCTGCCCCTTGAGAGACAGATGCTACTGGCCAAAACCAGTCCCAAGGTTGCCCACCAGCAAAAAACCAGGGGCATGGCAGGGGGACACAGCTGTGGGAGGACTGAGGGGTGTTGGGGTGGGAGAAGCCAGGGAGCTCAGCTCTATGTGACCCCTCACCCCAACCAATCCCCCTGGAAGGAAAACCAGTTTCTCCTGAGACATCTCAATTCTACAGCGAGCATTTAAATAGCTTGAAGTGCAAAAATCAGCTCAGGGATGGCAGGGTGTCCTCAGGAGCACCCTGTTCGAGGGGTGGGACCCTGCACCATCAGCCTGGCACAGCTGCATCCTCTGCCGCTGCTCCATGGCCATGGCAGAGTGATGCTCCAGCCTTCCTGCCACGCAGAAAACTCAGAATTTCTTGACCCACCCCCCACCTCTCTTCAACCTCCCAGTTGGATCCCCAAGAGTCAAAAACCTCTAGGCATCCGCCCAAGGGCTCTTCAGCAGCCACCACATTTGCATTCATGTGAGAAGGAAATATCTCTTACAATACGGATATTCAATATATATTTGAAGTCAGTTGAGGCTGAGCCAGCCATCACCTCCACTAATGCCAGACCAGGACGTGAGCCAGTGCCTGCTTCCTAAGGTCTTGGCACCGAGGTGCCCCAGCTCGGTCTCCTG
This sequence comes from Acridotheres tristis, assembly GCA_037013685.1. Lineage (NCBI taxonomy): Eukaryota > Metazoa > Chordata > Aves > Passeriformes > Sturnidae > Acridotheres > Acridotheres tristis. Next base: position 14,216,778 of record CM072898.1, read on the forward strand.
GAGGTTCTGAGGGGTGACTGCCTGCATCCTTGCCACCCCTTGGAGAAGAAAAAGGGGACCCCCTGACACAGTCCCCCCACACCAGCTCACGGGGACGATGTGGGCTCCCTGCTTTCAGGCTTGTCACTTTTGGAGGACTTTGGCTTCAGCAAGATGAACTTGTTGAGGAGGTCGGTGTCCGAGCTGGCCTGGGCACCTGCATACACCTCCCCTGGGGACAAAACAGAGGGTGGGCTCACCTGGTGGGGAAAGCTCTGGGGACTGGAGGAGCAGCAACTCCTAGGGGTGGGGTGGGGACACTCACCAGCATAGCTGGAGGACTCGGCCATATTCTGGGAGCCAGTGATGTGGTGCCAGTAGGCGCTGCGGGGCAGCATGGTCGTGGGGGTGCAGGGGTAGGAGAAGTGCTCAGTGCCCTTGTTCAGCAGCTGCAGTGGATGGGGGGAGGAGGGTGACACAGGGCCCCCAGAGTCTTCCCCAGATGTGTCCCCCCTCAACATGGGCTGGAGCTCACCCTGACGTTCTTCTCCATCTCCAGCAGGACCCTCTTGTGCTGCTCAGCGATGGCCAATGTGGCACTGTGCACACGCTGGTAGATCTGCTCACCCTCCTGGGTCTGGAAGGTGTAGAGACCTTCTCCTGCATCACACATCCTGTGGGAACAGGGCACAGGATGTCACCAAGGTCTTCAAGCCAACGGATGACAAACAAAACCCACCCCAGATGGCAGCTGGCACAGCTTCCCATACTGTTAGAGCTGTGCCTATGTGTCCCTTTCATGGTGTTGAGCTGGGAACCAGAATGGGCACATGTACAGGCCATGGCCATCACCCCGGCCTCCGGCATGCTCTGTGGTGATGCCAGCAGTGCCACTGCCTGGAGCACCCAGCTGGATGAAGGCACCCAGCTGTGATCCCTGTCCTGGCAAGGGTGACATCTCACCGTCCAGCCTCGAAGGTGAAGCGGGTGGCATCGCGGCCATAGCGGCGCAGGGAGCAGAGGGGCCAGGAGACCAGCTTCACCCGGGGGTTGTGCGTGTCCCAGAGGTAGATGTTTTCGTGGGTGATCTGCAGCTTGCACTCGCCATAAACGTCCAGGTTGGGGCAGGGGAGGAGGAACACGTTGAACCGGTCTGGAGAGGGGAAAAAAAAAAAAGAAAATAAAATAATCTGCGGGGGGTGCAGCGAGGCGGAGCCCCGGGCGAGCACCCGCCGCCGCGCTCACCCGTCTGCTCGCACTGCACGCCGGGCGCCAGCAGGTCGGGCTCCCCCAGGCTGATGTCGTTCAGGCGGGCGCCCAGGCACTCCACCGACAGCGTCTTGTACCACTCCTCCGCCTCCAGCTCTGCAAGGCACCACGGCAGCCCCTGGGCGACCCTGGCCACGCCGGGGTGCCCCACCCAGCACCCTCAGCCCGGCTCCCCTGGGCGCTGCCCTGTACCTGAGTCGCAGGTGAAGGTCCGGGCGGAGTCGTCTGTAAAAATGATGGCCACCGCCTGTCTCTTGGTCTCCTTTGGCAGCCGCGTGATGCACTTGACATTGCTGATCTCGGTGACCTGCACAGGAGTTGGGGGGGGCCACTAAGGGCTGCACCCAGACCCTGACACCTGCAGCACCCAGATCCTGTTCCCTGCTGCTCCCAGACCCTGACACCTGCAGCACCCAGACCCAGCTGCATCCCCATCCGGAGCGCAGGGGCTGACAGCCTCCCAGCGAATTTAACCAAGGAAGGACCTGCCCTGGCATGGGTCCCCAAGCAGTGGGCAGCACCCCAGCACCCGTCCAGCGCACCCCCTCACCTTGGGGCACCCCCGCAGGCACGCCGACTTCTCATCCGGGTATTTCTCCAAGCGCTGGGGCCCTTTGCTGGAGGATTTGCGGAAGACCAGCCAGCACCGCCGGTAGATCTGCCGGACAGAAAACGCGGCTGCTTGGTGCAGGTGGGGGTCCCTGTCCCCACCACATCCCCACGTCCCCCTGTCCCCATCCCCAGGACCCGTGCCTGGTTCTGCTGATCCTGCTGGCCTGGGGACAGGAGGGGATGCTAGGGATAGGGATATGCCGGGGCTGCCATCATCTGCCCCCACCCCCCGCCAGTGCTAATTACAGAGCTTAATTCATGAACACAGACAAAGCTCCCAAAGGGACCGCTGTTCTGGCATTTCCCCGTCCCCTCTCCTCTATCCTCTGCCTCTGAAGGTGGTGGGGCCACCGTCCCCAGGCATGTCCCCCCCGCCTCGAGCCCGCTCCCTCTTTGTTCTCCTTAATTAGCATGAAATTACCCAGCATGCTCGTGGCTGCCGGCTCCAAACCACGGAGATGGGCGACCAAACCCCCTGACCCCCCACCTATGGGTGCTGCACTCCCACACCACCCTAATTTGCACCCAGCAGCTCCAACCCCTCCCGGTGTGGGGCATCCCCGATGTCAAACTGTGTGTGCAGGGAAACTGAGGCACGGGGGGAAGGGAAGGCTCTCAGATATCCCCCAAACCCTGGGTGACCTGGGACAGGTGAGCGGGTGTTACTCGGTGCAGGATTCGGCCAGTGCAGGAGCTGGACCCCTGGGGCTGCTGGGTGACTTGGGTACCAACAAGTGGCCCGTCCCTGCCATCCCCCACCCCTCTGCCTCCACAGCCCCCAAAAGGGGGGCTGCTTATTCAACCCCAAAACAGGGGCACAGGATTCGGCAAGAGGGACCTGTCCACGTCACCTCACTGGGAAACCAGCACCTCAAATCCATGGGTGTCCCCTCCCACATCTCCCCATTCCCCAAGATCCCCACTCACCCCCAGCTTCTTGCTCTTCATCCTCACATAGCCCTGCTTGATGATGTCGTTAAAATTCGTCGCCATGGCGATGGCTCGATAGGGTAGGGGATATTTTGGGAGGGGGGGGGCTGCCTTCACCTTCGCCCCCCCCTCTCCATCCTCTTCCTCCGTACCCCTCCTGTCTCACTACCGGCCCAGCTTGCTGCTAGCAGTGTCCCCCATGCTGGCTGGAAAAGAGAAATGACAGATCGACGGGTGACATCTTCCTCGTCCTTCTCCCCCTCCTCCTTGCCGTCCTCCTCCTCCTCCTCCTTCCCCTCCTCCTCCTCCTCCTCCTCTTCCTCCTCCCTTCGCTGCCTGAACCATCCGAGTGGAACAGTCCGGTGTTAACCCCTGCCAGCACGGTGGAGCCACGGTGGCACAGACAAGTGGTCAGTCCCCTGCCGCCAGCTCCAACATGTGTCCGAGGGGACACCCACACCTGACCTCGCCCACAGGTCTCCATCACCTCTCGCACTCCCCCTCCTTCCACCCGGGCTGCTCGCTTGGGCAACAGCATGGCCCCGGTGGCAGGACACCGGCTGGGATCAGCGGTAGCGGCCAGGCCAGCTCTGCTGTGGGGTGCCAGGGGGCCCCCTGCTTCCAACCTCGCCCCCCTGGTGTAACCCAGCCTCCCTCCTACCCTACCACGAGCTCGGCCTCGCTCAGCCTGGTCCCTGCTGGTTCCTTCAGTCCCGACCGCTGGGACCAGGTGGGGACCAGGTTCTTTTTCCCGTGTGAAGAAATTCCAGGTAGAAGGCAGTAACCCAGGAAACAGAATAGGGCCATCCCCGGAGATGCTCCTCCAGGCCGGCGACACCCTGGTCCCCAAAGCCCAGCATCCAGAGGAATCCGACTGGGACAGCACCTTGGGGACCGCCCGCTGTCTCGAGAGAGGCCGGGGGCAGCGCTCCCTCTGATGAGAATATCCCCCCCCGTTCCCCCATCCCCATCACCCCACCCCACGCACATGAACACCCCAAGGGAGCTCAGAGATGCTGGGGGGCACCTGACAGGGCGACCTGTCCCCTCGGCACCCCCACACCTGGCGCCCCCCGACCCCTCATCACCCATCACTCCCGGGTCTCCCACCGGGACGTCCCTCCGGGCGTTGTCACCCCCCGGCCGTCTGCCCCCGACTCTTGTCAGCCCGAACCTCGGTCCTGTGTCACCCCCTCCGCCCGTCCCCCTTCCCCCGCCGGTTCCCCCGCCTTACCCGGCTCTCCGGTGCCAGCGGACCTGCCGGAGCCTCCGCGTCCTGCGAGCCCCGGAGCCGCTCGGCCCCGCCCGGTCCCGCCCCGCCCGGCCCCGCCCCGGTGCCCTCCCTCCACCCCCGGGCTGCCCAACCTGAGCCACAACCGCCCGCCCTGCAAAGAGGTTTCCATCATCATCAGGCTTCAGAGTGAACACCCCGTAGCGACTGACGGGCGGCGGCAGCACCCTCCTGTCTGTCCCTCCGCTCAGGTGTCACCTCATCCCCTGTTTGTGCCCCGCAAACAGGTTTCCAGGCCTCTCATTCAGACTGCCCCCAGGCACCCCCACCCCTGTGGATTCACTTGTTGAGCCATAAAAATATGAATAATCGCTGGAAATAAAAGGGCATTAAAAAAACCCATGAGCAGCAAAGAGCTGTGCTTTTAGCCAATCAATTAAGAGGCAGAACGAGGGGATTAGCTCACCGAAATATTAATTTTTAATAAGGTTGTGTCTGAGCGCCTCCAAAGCCCCCAAGGCCGTGTGCTGGGAGGCTGGGCTGAAGGGGCTGTGCTGGGCTGATCAGCACCCATAGGTGAGCACCTCTGCACCCCTGGGTCAGCACCTCTGCACCTCCCCAGGGTGAGGACCTCTGGGTCAACACCCCTCACTGCACAGGCCCAGGGACAGGCTTTACCCCCACACTGGGCTGGTCTCCAGGCATGGGGACAGGGATGCCACTGGGTGACATCCAGGCCCATGCATGGCTGGTGAAGAAATGCCAAATGTCCCCGATGTGTCCCCTCCCCACCCTCGCTTCTGTGTGGGGACAGACCAGCAGCTCACACCGCCACCAGAGCCACGGCCCATCTGGGCTCTGTACTTTTAATAAAAAATCATATACAAATACATACATATATATAATATATATAAAAAGAAGTGGGCAGTTCGTGGCTGCCAAGCTCGGTGCCTCTCTCTGCCTGCGCCTCCTCCTCCTGGGCTGCTCAGTGACGCTGGCTTCGGTGGCCACATCAGTTCCAGGAGATGCCAGTGGCCAAAGGGGCATCCAGTACTGTCCAAGAGGCGGTGGGTTTTGGAGCACCCCATGGCAAATTTCTCCCCACCGCTCCGTGCCTCAGTTTCCCCATCTATACGAGGATCACCACACAGCTGAGCCCCGTGGCGACATGCACTTGAATGTAGAGGACTGATGTGGGACGTGCTGCGGTGGTGGCACTGGCCCTGGGCTCTAGGGCACCTGTATCTGCAGGTCCTCATCCTCGTCGGGGTCACTGGTGCCGTCCCCAGCGTCGTCGGGGCCGAAGCGGGCGCTGCGCATTTTGCCGAAGAGCGGGGCGCTCTGCTGCCGCCGCAGCCTGCGGGGGACAGCTGCTGGGGCGGGGTGGCAGCACGGCCCTGGGGGGGGCCCTGAAGCCAAGCCCATTCCCCTGCACCCCTACGGCGTGATTGCACCCCAGAGATTCCTTCCTGCAGCCCTCACTAAGTGCTGAGTGCAGGATGAGCCCCCGCAGTGTGGGGCCAACACTCCAGCATGGGATGGGGAGCTGTGGATGGTGCTCGGCACAAAGTGGGGCACAGGATAAACCCCACCCTGGCTGGACATCACTGTGCTGGGCAGCACAGACCTAGCCAGGACTGCAGAGAAGGGAGGTGTCATCCCCCTAAACTGAGGAACCCCCCAAAAAACCCAGGAGTCCCCATTCCTAGGAACCTGTGGTGGTTTTAGCTCTTTTACTTTTCTTGCCCTTGCGTGAAAATTCATCAAGGAAAATTTATGAATCAAATTTGAAATCCAAAGGCCCAGGATCCAGTGAGATCCAAGCAGCCCACTACATTTTACTGGAAAGCATGAATTATTTAGGGTTGAGCACACAGGGAGCCTGGGGGGGGGCGATGAATCCTCCATTATGCTTCCATGATTTAATGCAGATGTCCCAATAAAATAAAGGATGATTATAAACACCCCCCCCCAAGCGCCTCATGGAGCCACAGCATCGATTCCACAGCCATTTCAGCTCTTTACTGCTGGAGAGGCAAAGTAGGGCCAAGGAGTTTTCAGAGCAAGAAAACTCAGCTCCCACCTCCCCAAACGAGTGTGGGATGCTAGGAGCTTGCCCTGGCCATGGGTACTAGTGGGTGCAACACTAAGCAGCATAAAACTGGCCTGAGTTGGTCTCTGGGCAGCCTTGTGCTGGTTTAACTGGGACGTGAATGCCACTCAGCTCAAAGTGGGGTGAAGACTGCTCACAGGAAGGCTGTGCCCCTTCCGAAGATGTCGGAGACACTTTGGCCATCCTTAGCCCAGGGTTCAACCAGGCAGATGCTGGTTGAGGGATGGTGGCAAGGAGAACATCATCCCATCTTTGCTGCTCCTGGTGTGGCTCACCCAGCCCCTGCTCACCGTGACTGCAGATGCTCCAGCTGCACCTGGAAGCTCTCGCTCTGCTCCGTCTGCTCATCCAGCGACCGCTGCAGCTTCCGCGTCTGGTTGTGGGCCTCATCCAGCTGTGGGATGGAATGGGATGGGATGGGATGGGATGGGATGGGATGGGATGGTGCTGTTGGCAGCTGCATAAGGAGCAGAACAGCTCCCTGACCCTCTCCACCAGCACGAGCTTTCCCACCTCATCCTCAGCTTGGGCCAGCTCCTTCTTCAACTCCTCCACCCTCAGGCGCAGCTTCTTCACCTCTCCCTCGTGCTGCTCCACACGGCGATTGGCATGGGCCAGCTCGGCCATCTTCTCCTGGTACTGCTTCTTCAGCTTGGTGTGGATATGCTTCAGGTCAGCCAGCTCCTGTGGAGGGCATGGGGAGAGGGCTGAGCAAGGGACAGCCACCCCCACCACTGAGTGCCCCCTCCTCCCTCCCCAGGGACCTCTCCCATTGCCCCACCCCATGACCCAGGAGCTGATGGAGCGAGGATAGGGTCACCATCATCCCTTGAAGAGTGTTAGCAAAATTTGGGCTTGAGGGAGTCACAACAGATTCACCCAGGGATGCAGTGGTGGAGGACAGCACCACCCCTGTGGCACCTTGTTCTTCTCGAAGAGCTCAGCCTGGATGGTTTTGAGGTCAGTGTCCAGGGCACTCGCTGTCTGGCGCCGCTTGCGAGCCAGCACCTCCTCCAGGTCCTCGATCTGTGCCCGCAGCTTCTTGTTCTCCCGCTCCAGGTTGAGCTTCTCCGTCTCCAGCCGCTCCCGCCGGCCCCACTCAGCCGCGTTCTCTGCCTGCAGCCGCTCCATCTGGGACAGGGACAGGGCGTGGCTGGGGGCAGCAGGACCCCCCTCACTGCTCCCTTTGCCCCCCACACTGGGGTTTGGCCTCACCTCTGCACGCAGTTCAGCCAGTTTCTTGTCCATGCTGGAGCGAGCACCCAGCTCATCCTCCAGGTCCTCGGAGATGCGCCCCAGCTCATCCTGATGAATCTCCTTCAGGATGTTGAGCTATGGGGGGACATGGCAATAAAGGGAGCTGTGAACACCCGCCTTCCACCTGCCCACACTATCCACCCATCCTCTATGCATGGACCCACTGCATCAATAGCATTAACAAAGACCCTTAACAAGCAACCTGGAGTTGGGGAAGTGGCTGTGAGCCACTATGTCCATCAGGATGTGCCACTCTCTGAGGGACGGGCCACCCCCTGGGGCAGCTCTGCTCCCCAGGCACCTCACTCACCTGCTTCATCACCTCCTGCTTGTTTTTGTTGAGCTCCTCGTACTTTATCTTCCATTGGCTGAGCTCGCCCTCCAGCTTCTCGATGTTCTTGCTGAGCGCCAGCTTGTCCCTGGGGAAAGGCAATGATAGTGACACACTGCAGGACCTCATTGGATATGCCATCCCAGTGGGGACCAGCCTGGGATCAGCTGGCACCCTGCAGGATGATGTGCCAGGCACTCACTCCCGCTCCTTGAGCAGCACTTTTTGGGACTCATCCAGCCTCAGCTTCAGGGCAGTGACTTTGGTGGCATCCTCCTCCACGACGCTGACGTCCTCCCAGAGCAGGCGGCTCCGTTCCTGGCGGCTGAAGGAGGCCCGGGGGCCCCGCTGCTCCCAGCTCTCCTCCTGCTTGCTCGTCAAGATGTTTTCCATCAGCTCCAGCTCCTGTGGCGCCGTGGGTGGCCCAGCACAGGGGACAGGGTGAGAGGGCTTCCCAGCCCCTACAGCACCCAGCCCTCACCCTAAACCAAGAGCATCCCTCCCTCCATTCCCCAGGGATCCCCTAAGGCTGATGAAGAAGGACTTGCCCTCCCAGGGATGCTCCCACATATCACCACACTCTGCTGCTGGCTCCCTGTCATGCTGGAAATTTGGTATAAAAAAATTTAAAAACAATTTATGATACTGATCTCACCCAGGACTGCGACATGGGTGACCTTCTACCAGGTGCTCTGAGCACACAGTAAATGAGCCACTGGGGTTTCTGGGGGACAGGATGTCCCTGGGGACCAAGTGTGGAGCCCATGGGGGATGCTCACATTAATCTCAGATTTATCACCTGGCAGCTGTGCTGTCAAGTGAACTGAACTGTTACAGCATGGCACTCCGAGCAGTGACTTCTGTGCTGTTACAGAGCCAACAGCAGCAGAGGAGGGATGGCTGGAGCAGCTGGGAGCATTCCTGAGGTGGCTCTGGTGTCCCCTCCTTCCTCCTCCCCCTCCTTCCTTCAGCAGAAACTCCTCCCAGAAGCCCCTATGGACACCCTGACAGTCAAGCCGTGGCTGGGAGATGCCACCAGCACTGCCAATGCCACCATTCCCTGTACTGGCACTGTGATTTTTGCCTAGTGCCCCTGAAGAGAAAGCCCCAGGAAACGGACTGGTGCCAGTGCCAAGGCGATCTGCGTGGGGCTATGATGGTTCTGGATCTCTTCATGACACTGCTCTGAGAAGTCTGATTCCCCCAGTGCTGTTCCAAGAGGGATCTGACTGCCCTATACTGCTTCAAGAGGGGTCTGAGCCCAAAATCCTGCTTGGAGCAGTCTGACACCCCCCATACTAATCCAAGAGGGGTCTGACCACCCTGTACTGTCCTGAGAGGGGTCTGCCCCAAGAGCAGTCCCCTCCCACACTGCCCATCTTTACAGGACAGGCAGTGGTGGTTTGGAGGTGCACATGGGTAGCAGACAAGGATGAGGAGCTCCCCTGTTCCCCTGCTCTCCCTGGGCAGCTCCGCACCCCCACCTTGGCTTTTTGGGGAACCTCAGTGCCCACATCCCGCACAGGCTCTTGCTCAGGGCCGGTGTCTCCCTCTGCTCCATCAGCGGGTGGGCTGCCGGCGCTGGCTGGTGGCGGCGGCGGGCGCTCGTCCGGCCGGTCCCGGTCCCGGTCGCGGTCCCGGTCGCGGCGCAGGCTGGCCAGCTCCTTGGTGAGGGCCTCCAGCCGGTGCCGCAGCTGCCGCACCTCCTCCCGCGCCCGGTTGCGCTCGGCTCGCACCTTGCTCCATTTCTCTCTCCAGTTGGCCGTGCAGTCCGACCACCACCGCATCGTCTTCTCCATCTGCGCCGCCCGCGCCCGCGCCTCCTCCAGCTCCCGCAGCCGCAGCTCCTCCCGCCCTTCCCAGTCCCCTTCCAGCAACGCCGGCGGGGGCCCGGGCGAGGGTGTCCCGCTGGGGGGGGACGGGGACGGCTCGGGGGCCAGCAAGGCCAGGAGCGAGCCCCCCGACAGCGGCGGGGAGCCGGCCAGGCGAGAGGAGGCCCCGCTTTGGCTCATGGCGGGGATGCCCTAGGGCATGGCCTCACCGTCCTGCAGCCAGGGACCTGCAGGAGACAGGAGGGGTCAGGTGGTGACTGCGGTGGGTGGCTGGAGGGAAGGGGCGGCGGGGGCATGGTCCCTGGTTTTGGGGAGCGGCACACTGAGTGACAACATCCCTGGGATGGTCCTCAGTGAGGATTCTGGCGATGTCCCCAGCCAGGTCCTCAGCAGGCAGCCAAGTGATGGCCCCAGGCAGATCCCCAATGAAGACACCAGTGAGGTCCTCAATGAGGACCACAGCCCAGCCACCGGCATCTGGTCTTAGCTTGGCTCCGCAGACACCTCTGCCAGCGCACCACAACGAAGGGAAGACAGGCTATGAAGATCTACATGCTATTCGCATGATGTCATCTGCATGAGGTCATCTGATGACATCATCCGTGAGCCTCCAACACCATCCCCGGAGCTGGAGTTGGGGTACTCAGCTGCACCCCAGCAGCTCCAGCGAGGGTTACAGCCCGGATCCGGCGCCAGCAAAGCAGGAACAGCTCCGGAAGGAGAGCCAGAGCTGCTGGATTGGCGTGGCGTGGCGGCAGGACGCGTGTCGAGGCAGCTGGATGTGCTCCCCGATGATGCCGCAACAAAGGGTCTGAGTGTCTCCATCCCGGCATGGACCTCACATCCAGACACAGACCTCACATCCCGTCCTGGATCTCACATCCCGGTGCGGCCAGGCAGGCAAACCGCCCCAGGAAACCTCAATGGGAGGCTGCTGTGCGTCCTAATGGGATAAGTACAGGATCCAGCCGCGGCTGCCCGCAGCCCCGGCAGGTTTTTGGGACGGTGGCAGCCCAGACCTGCTACCGAATCCGGCTGGGCTGGGAGAGCCAGTGCTGGAACAGCGGGAGCAGAGGCCGCTGGCAGTTCTGGAGTTTGCATGGGGGAAAGAACTAATTTTTCTGGTGATATTTGCTGAAACGGTGAAGTTTTGCTAAAACTCAGCGACATGCCCAGGCCCGTGCTCTCTTGGGCTGCTCCTGGAGGAATCTCAGGCATTGGCAGGACCCGGCACAAGCAGCGCCCACGGGAGCACAGATGGTGCACAGGCACCCATGCAAAACCCACGGGAACACATGCAGAGAACCGGCAACCGTGCAGCGCCCGCGGGGAGCACGCGTGGACCCGGGGCACCCCTGGAACATCCACGGGGAGCACGTGTGGAGTACGAACATCCACGGGACACCCGCGAGGAGCACGCGTGGATCATGGACACCCGCGGGAAGCACGCGTGGGTCACCGGCACGGGCGGATCGCGGCCCCTCTCCGCGGGCTCCCGGCGGGGGCGGCCCCGCTCGCCCCCCGGGCTCTGTCACTCACTGGCCGCGGCCCGGGCGGCGGGAGTCCCACATTCCTCCGCTGCGGCGGAATTCCTGCCGGTTCGGCCGGGAGGCACCGCTCGGCCCGGCCCCGCCCGGTTCGCCACGGCCCCGCCCGTCCCACCGCGGCCCGGCCCGGCCCGGCCCGGCGCGGCCCCTCCCCCGCCAAAGTTTCTCGCAAGTTTCCCGGTACGGCCGGTGCCACCGCCCGCCCTCCAGCCCAGCCCGGCCCGGCCCGTCCCGGCCCGATCCCTCACCCGGCGGTGTCGGCTCGGTGGCGGAGCGGGCGGCCCGCGCGGGCCGGGAGCTGCGGCCGAGTCTCCTCCTCCTCCTCCCCCTCCTCCTCCTCCCCCCAGCGCCGCTCCCGCCCCCCGCCCGCGCCCGGGGGCCGGTCCCGGGCCGCGCTGCGTGTCCTGCCCCGTGGCACTGCCGGGGGGCACGCGTGGGGTTCCACTGCTCGGGGGCTGCTCACACAGGCCGGGCCTGGCTCGGACACGCGTGGACACGGGTGGGGACATTGCCCGTGGCTGGGCTGGGCTGCACACACGTGTCTGCCCCAGGGCGTGGGCGCCTGGCTGGGGACACGGGGCCCCCCGGCTGAGCGGTGGCCGCGCAGCATCTGCATTCTCACGCATCCCCGCGCTGGCTCCTTCCTGGCCAAGCGGCAAAACCCCAAACCTCCATTTTGCCCCTGTCTCTTTCCCTTTGCTGGATGCCTTTCAGACAAAAAATTGGGCAGTATTAGCGGCCAAGAGGATTTGTGTTCCGCCGCACGTGGAATCGATGCCATGGGACACCAACACCTTTTTTCTCGCCCAGGATCGAGCGAAGCAGGGAAAACCAAATCAAATTAAAGCAAAACTGCAAAGCTCGTGCGTGTTCTTTCCAAGATCAGGGTTTTTTTCTGCTGGAAACAACCCCAAAAAGCTGGAGGCGAGGGATGCTTTGCTCTCCTACGCCCCTATCCGAGCGTCTTGTGCCAGGGGAACCGGCGCCGTCTCTTGCAGCCGGTGAAGCGATTTTGCAGGCGGTTTGGCCAGAGCCGCGGGTGCGTGGTTGCGGCTTTAACCCGCTCGCGGCTCTAAAACCGGCAAACTTTTTTCCAAGTGTGTCTTTACTGTTTGCTTGGACATACGTGTCTTGGTGACACCAGCAGGCTCGAGGATGCATTGCAGCATCCTGCGATTTGTGGGGTTTACCCTTGCAAAAATCAAACCTCCTTGGTCTGGGGTGCATCATCTATAGATGCGATGCATTTCTGCGGTCCGAGCATCATTGTCCTGGCGCCCTTCTCCTCTAGTTGTAGGTTTCCAGCCTGGCCATGGTCAGCAGGCCCCCTTAAATCTGTTCGCAAGGAGCCCCCATTTGGAATAGCTCAGATTGAAGCAGATGGTTGCCCTAGGTCATGAACTGAGACCTAGAAATATTGCACGAGTGGCTGCAGGCGCTGGGCAAGCACAGAGTGACACTGCAGTCCCACAATGAGCACTGGTGTTGCTGAGCCATCCCTGCTCCCCACATCTCTGCATATGGCCACAGCTCTGCAGTTGGACCCAACAGCCAGGATGAAGTACAAGATGAAACCTTTTAGGGCAAACCTAACATTTTTGGGTAAAATAAGACTTTTGTTCCCTCAGCTAGGCCAGCTGACATTGCTGGAGAGCTGTGCTGTGGTGACTGGGGGTGTCTTGGAGTATGCTGGCTTCATCCTGGCAATAGCATCAAACTGTGGTATCACAGAATCAGACTATCTTGAGTTCGAAGGGACGCATTAGAAACATCGAGTACAATTCCCTGGTCCTTGCAGGACAATCTGGAAGTAAATCATATGACCAAAAACATCATCCAGACACTCCTTAACTGGCAGGTTTGATGCCGTGACTTCCCTGGGGAGTCTGTCCCTGTATCTCACCACCTTCTCAGTGAAAAGCCTTTTCCTAAAGTCCAAACTTCCCCTGAAGCAACTTTATTCCCTCTCCTGTGTCCTTTCGCTGGTCAGCAGACTGGAGATCAGCACCCCAGGAATCCCTGGCACACTGTACATCCTAGGCTGGGCACAGCACAGGCTGCAGACACAGCAAGGACGGCAGGCACAGCTTGAACCACAGGCACAGCGGGACAGTTTGAGCACTCTGGCACCCTGGGCACAACACTGGGGCTAAAAGCTGAATCTCTGGGCAGTTGGAGCTGCTACTGCTGGGGGGCTGCAGCTCGAGGTCCCTGGGTGCTGGGTCTCCTGGGGACCGCGGCTGCCCGCCTGCTCGTGGTCCCTCTGTTAGCGACCAGCACTGACCGCTGCTTCTCTTTAGAAGCGCCCTTTGATTGTCCATGTGGGTCTCCCCCAGCGCCGGGTGAGCCGGGGACTCTGGCCGGGGTCTCGCCGCCCGCTGCCGCTCGGACACCCCGCAGTGTGCTTGGTGCAGGTCCCACTAGATGGCACAAGGATCGCAGGAATGGTCCCAGATCGGGAATATGCATGCGCAGGGACGGCCGGTGGCGATGCGGGACCGCGGCGGTGCCGAAGTGTCCTGACAAACGGGAGGGGACCTCTGAGCCCCCTTGAGGAGCTTCCACTGCGCATCTCACAAGGCACGGTCAAAAGCGGGGGGTCCCCGGCTACATCCCCCAAATCCTTTTAGTGTCAGCACGGCTGCAGTCTGGCAGGAGCGGCTGTAAGGCTGTGGCATCCCAAAAACACCACGACCCTGGGTTTTCACCCAGGACCGCACCACAGTAGAAGCCCTCCTGGCCGCCCCAAATCCAGTGCAGGGATGGAGGCCACCTGCAGCCCTGGGACGGCAGGAAAATGAGTGAGCGGGGTTTTGTCTTGGCATCGGGCAGACGAGTTTGGGTGGAGGAGAGAATAGGAAGTGAGTAAGTGAGCTGATACTCGGCTTTCCTCCCGCTCTCACTGAGGAAGGCAGATACCAAGCAGAGCTCCTCAAGGTGACCAGACGCTTTCGGAGTTGAAGCAATACAGCCTGTTGAAATAAAAAACCAGGACAAATTGTAAGGACTAAATTAATCAGCTGGGGGCAGAGAGTCGGTAGTGAGCCTGTGGTGCATCTGCATAAACCGAGCTTCACCTGGAAATGTTCCCGAGTTTTTGTCTCTCCTGATACCTGAGGTTTTGGAGCTGGACAACCCACTCCGCCTGCTGGAATGAAGACCAGCATCGCAGCATGGCAAATCTGTCTGTGGTGACATCAGGGTCCCCGCCGCCTCCATGCCTGTACCTGCAGGCAGGGCCAGGGAGGTGACATTAGCTGGCGCTGCCCGTTTCTGGCCCGGTGGCAGGAGACCGAGCACCGCCGACACGCTGCCCATCTCTGCCGAGTGACGTTTCCCTCTCTGGCTCCTTCCCGCTTCTGGACAGCGAAGGAAGCCCTCTGACTGTTCTTTGTTCCATGCACAAAGGGCAGCCAGCGCCGCCGCGTTCCCGTCAGTGCCGCCGGCATCCCGGACAAAGGCCGGTCCCGCCGGGGCTCTGTGCCCCCTCCCTGCAGCCCCGCGGTGCCCCCGGCTCACATCTCGCAGTGCGGGGATGAGCTGTGCATGGCTCACCGCTCCGGCGGTGACTTCAGCTATTCACCGAAAGGCCTGCGGGTTTGGTGCGGTGCCAAGTGCCCGACTTTCCCCATGAACCCCTCTGTGGGAGGGGCACATCCCAGCACTCTCCGTGCCCTTCTCTCCATCTCCAGATTTCGGGGTTTGTGGTGTGAGTCACGCTGGCTGCCGATGCCTTCATACATCCACCTTGTTCCGGTATCCGGTGGCGCTTGGAAAACAATCACTCGGTGGTTGCCTCCTGGCAGCGGGAACACAGCATCCCTGGGTGGTCCCCAGGGAGCTGAGCCTTTTGGGGGCTGGTGGGACATGCTGGATCTTGGTTAGCACTGCTGGTGCCCAGGGGTGACCCTTTTCCCACCCTGCCGCACCAGGAGCAGGGTCGAAGCACTGACTCTCCGAGCCCCCCGGGGGGCACGGGTTGGGATCGAGCGTCCCACCCCTGCAGTGCCACGGTGCCAGGGCCGGCAGCACGGGCAGGAGGGGGCCCAGCCTCTATAATCCTCTCAAGAAGAAATGGTGCCATTTACCTTTCTGGGCCCCTTACTTGGCAGGAGGCCAGGGCCAGGCTGCTGGAGGGGTTATGCCATCCTTTTCTCCCCAGGAGAGGCATCACGGCGCCTTCAGGCTTCAGAGCCAGCCTTGGCTCCAGGGGCAAAGCTGTGGAATTACAGCAAAAGCCCCAGATTTTGGGGAAACAAGCAGCCAGGAAAGACACTAAATTCACGTGGGAAAAGGAAGGTTTGGAGTAGACCTTGGCTCTGGTTTGGGATCTGCCTTTGGGACTTGTCTGCTGAGGAGCTGATGAGCCTAGTTACCGCTTCCCATGGGAGCATCCTCACCTGGTGCTTGTGCAGGTACCCGCAGGGACCGATTTCGCCCCAGACTTTCCTGACATCACCGGGGGTTTATTTGCAAAGCCAAGCCTAAACAAATAATCAGGCTTTGTTGCTGTGCCTACGGGTTCGGGTTTTACTACCCTGGCACCTGTTGAGTCGCTGTTATCATTGAGGGATAAATCCCGACGTGGGGTGAGGTGGACCCACCTCCCCACCGGATGTTTTTCCAGAGGAAGGCTGAGGGAGGTGGAGCAGCAGCAATGGGGAGTACGAGCACCCACAGCCGCTCAAAGGTTGCTGAGGCACTGCCCGAGGATCACCACCCTCCGAGATTCCCAAGGCTGTCCTGGCATTGCTCACCAGATTTGGATGAGGGATCTAGGAGCTTCGCCTCCCACCAGCACCTGTCTGCTTCCTCATCCTCCATCCACCGGGGCTGGGCTGAGCCCTGTTGATGGTGGCGTTTTGCTGGGAACACCCAAAAGGCTTTGAGGGGGTCTGGGCACCCTGGCACGGCTGGGCAGTGGGGCTGGCAGCTCTTGGCAGTGGGGCTGGCACAGCCCTCGGCTGCAGACGGCGCCAGGGCTCCCCTGCCCACGTTTGTCTCTCTTGTTTGGCAGCAGCCTGGTGCAACGTGCCCTCCCCTGGTAGTCTGCCCATCCCCTCCCCACGCCGCCGTGAACTGCTGACACACTCTCTCCCGCCCGCTGCCGGAGCCTCGAGGAGCTCTTAGGAAGATTTAGGGCTTTTAGAGGATTTTGGAAGCCTTAGAGTTCTTTTGGAGCTTTTAGGGCTTTTAGGAAATTGAAGGGGGTTTAGGAACTTTAGGGCTTTTTGGGAACTTTGAAGGGGTTTAGAAACTCTTAGGGCTTTTAATAATTTTTTAGGGCTTTTAGGAACTTTAGGGATATTCAGGAACTTTTAAGGCTTTAGGGGATTTTACGGCATTTAGGATGTTGTAGGGGTTTCGGGACATTTTAGAGCTTTAGGAGCTTTCAGGGCTTTCAGGGCTTTCAGGATCGTCTAGGACTTTCAAAAACGTTAAGCATATTTAGGAGCTTTAATGGATTTAGGCGCTCTTATGATTCTTAAAAAGTTGTAGAACTTTCATAGGAATTCCCCAGTTTGAGCAATAAACACTTATCAGGCCGAGCCCAAGGGCAAATGTCCCTTGCAAGAGACAACACAAGGATTTCCTCCCTCTTCGTGCTCGGGCAGTGTCTTTGAAGGTCTGTCGATTTACAGATAATCCCGACAACACCAGCAAGTGCAGGCGTTGACCTAAAAATAACTCCTGATAACGTCAAATGCGGACAAAAGACTCTTTGTTCCACGAACAGCAGCAAAGAGTCCTTTCCTCGCTGGTCCGAGGGGTCTGCACCTAACTCCCCTCTCCAGCAGAGCCTAATGTTGGGTTTAGCAGCGTTATTCCCGGGAGGTGGATTTATGGCGTTTCCCAAAGGAGCCGGTCGGGATGACCTGCAGTGGGAGGCTTGGCTCACCGCGATGCTCCCGCGGCTCTGGCTGCTCCGAGCGTGCGTTTCTGAGCTGGCTCAGCTCCCCGAGGCGTGGGGACGGCCGCACTTCAAAGGCGGCTCTGTTAGCCACGGTCCGGCCGCTTTAGCCACGGCCCGGCCATGTGAGCTGCTTCCCATGGGAGCCTTGTCCCGTGGCAGCCAGGGAAACTGGGGACTTGGAGCTGGGAATTAAACCAAGCAGTGGGATGATGCAAACGTGCGGGATGTCCTCTGCTCCAGGGATCCCAAAGCAGCCATGGCACCTGCGGTGGCACAATCCTCGTGGATCAAGGTCCATCACCTTCTCTTCTGGAGAGGGAAGTTGTTTCCACCCTTCCTCTTGTAGAAAAAAAAGCCTCATTCAAGCCATTGAAAATATCTGCAAGAGCAACTATTTACCCAGGGCACTTCCCGGAGCCCTCCCCCCGCCCTGCTCCCTCCGCTCCCTGCGTCTCGGCTTTCTCCAGCCCGGCTGTTTTCCCGGGGCAAACACAAAGGGCTGGCGCTGCCTGGCAGCAGCTTTGCCCACTCCAAAAGCGCTGCCTCGAAACTTCAGCTCAGCTCCCCCTGAGGGCCGGGGTGCCCATCTCCAGCCTTGGGGTGGTTGGTGAGGGCCCCGTGGTCGCATCCAGGCTCTACCCCTCACATCGCAGCCCACCTGCTCCAGGGGAGTGCTGTGTATCCCTGGGATCTGGGCTCCTTGCCCTGCTCCTTTCCTCCCTCACACCCTGCGGGGAGAGGGATAGGGGTCACCGGGACACGCCGTCCCGGCTGCTTTCCCATTAATTGTTATTTTTTAATCCCGTTGGCAGTCAGGCGTGCAGCCTCCTGGCTCCGGCTCCTCCGGCCCCAGCCTGCCGCTGGATGCCGGCCAGCCCGCAGCTGAAGGGCGACTGAAGGGCTGTCCCCAGCCGAGGTCCCCCAGCCCATCGTGGTGCCGGTGCCAGCCCGGTGCTCCCAGCCCGGTGCCCGCAGGCTGCGCCGGGCCGAACCGAGCCGGGCAGGTGCCGTGACCGAAGGCAGCGGCTCCACAGCCCCCGCAGAGATCTCGGAGGGTCTCGCTGGGGGACGGGGAGGGGCCGCTGGTCCCGGGTTACCGCTCTGAGCCGAGCGAGGTGCTGAGCGGTGCCGTGCAATGCCGTGCCGAGCTGAACCTCACCGAGCAGGGCCAAGCCGAACCGGGCAGGTGTCGTGACCGCCGGCGGTGACCCCGCGGCTCCCGCAGAGATCGGGGAGGTCTCGGAGGGGTCGGTGCGGGGAGAACAGTCCCGGTACCGCCCCGCTGAGTCACCGCCCGCCGGGGGGACGGGGCGGGGCGCTGCTCCCGGGGCACCGCGCTGAGCCAGCCGGGCTGAGAGGTGTGCAGTGCTGAGCCGAACCGTGCCGAGCCGTGCCGTGCAGAGCCGGGCGGTGCCGGGCGGTGCCGGGCGGTGCCGGGCTGTGCCGGGCCGTGCCGAGCCGAGCCCGCCCCAAGTCCAGGTATGGGAGCGACGGGGAGTGGCTGAGCCGGGGACGAGGGAGGATCGGGGAGCCCGGTGTCCGCCGTGGGGGTGCCAGAGGCCGCGTTGAGGGACCTTTGCCCGGCACCGGGAGCCGAGGGGATGCTGCGGTGCTCCGGGCTCGGGAAAGGCGGCGGGAAGAGAGTGAATAGGGCGGGCATCAGCCGGGGCTGGGGCAGCCCAGCGGGGCTGGGGGCACTGGGGCTCCGAGCGGACGGTGGCACCGGGCAGCGCCCCGGCTTGCTCGGGCAGGGAGCAGCCTGGATGGATGGATGGAGCGGAGAGGTGTCCGTGGGGGGGCTGAGCGGCACCCCGCTCCGGTGGGTGCGAGGGCTCGGCTGTGGGTGTGATGTGTCCGGCTGGGCAGGGCCCGGGGACTCTGCTCGTGGCCATGGTGCCGATTATCTGCGAAACCAATCTTCATCCCTGCTCCATGGGACTCACACTCGCCTTCCCCGGAGCCAGGCTGGATTCCTGGGCCATGGAGCCACAAAGCCCCCTGAGCTGCCCAGGACTGGCTGTTCCAGGCTGCTGCGAGATGCAGAGCTGAGCTCCACGGAGCCCCGGCCGTCGGCCCGGTGTGTGGCCATTGCTCCCCACTTTTTGGGAACCATCAGCGCACCCCATTCTTTCCTCTCCTCCCTCCCGGCGGAGGGTGCAGCATCCCGTGGGATCACCGGCATGTCTCGACAGGGTGATCTCCCTTCCCTAAAATGCCTTTTGGAGGGATTCTTCCTGCAACAACCCAGTCTGCTGCTGCCGGTTCTGGCATGTCGCTGCAGGATATGGGATGTAGGATGCTTGGGGTGGTCTCTACCCACTGCCTGTGCTGCCCCTCCAGAGAGACCAGCAAAATTCAGTGAGACCAGCTGGAGAATTGAAATGAAGTCTCCTGGAATAACCTCCTGGCAGCAAGTCCGAATGGCTGTTGTGGAGGGAAGGGAGCCAAAGCTCATTTCATGGTCTGAGGGCTGCAGTAACCACCCCCCTCACCCCCGCCCCCAAGCTCCACCGCCAGCGGGGAGCCAGGAGTGTTTCGGAGATGGGAGGGGGGCAAATCCTTTGAGCCTGGGACTGCAGCCACAGTGGGGTTTGCTGTGTCCCTTACTGGGTTTGCAGCTCCCATGTGAATTAAGCCAAGGACTGAAAATGCTGCATACTTGGTTGCAGTCCAGCTCTTAATCCTGTGGCCTGGGGGCTGCTATTCGCAGAGTAACAGGTTTGCAAGCAACTGTGTGTTGCCTGGACGGGGATCCCCGGGATTGGCCATCCCTGCACCTTGCGGTGGCACCCGTGGGTGCAGGGTCAGAGCTGTGTGGTTCACAGACAGCAGGCTGGGTCGCTCCCAGCGTGCCAATGTCTGCACGGGACCAGCTGGGCACAGCCTGCCGGCGCCTGTTTTTCAGGAGTGCTTGGACTCACCAACTCCTTTCCCATCAGCTCACCCGACAGCTGGGGTTTGGCAGGAATCTGAGAGGCCCACAGTCTCTTACCTGGCTCCTTGGGTGCTGCAGACTTTGCCCTCACTAAGCTCCAGCACCTTGCTTTCTCTGCCAAATACCTGGGAGCCTGATTTGGGGTGGTCCTGAGCTACTTTGCACTGCTCTGCATCTCCCTTCCCTGGCACCTGCAGCACAGGCAGGCGATGAGAACCTTGCTCATGTGAAGGGGGATAAGACCTGGGAATGGACAGGGTGTTTTGGGAGACATTTGAAACCCAAGGGAGTGGTTTGGACGGGGGATGTGCAGGAGGAGAAATGGCGCTGCTCTCTAAGAAGACTGTGTGGTAGGAGTGGATGGCAGGGACAACTGTCTGTACCCCCTGTGGCCAGAGACATCTTTGCATTACTCTGTCGTGTGTCACGTCAGCCTCGGTGTACCTGGTCGTTTGCAGAGTGTGTGTGGCTGCTGCTGAAGCCACAAGGCTTCGTGTGCCACCGAGCCAGGTGCCGTGTTGCCCTGGCATAGGAGGAAGTGCTGGGTTAGTTCACCGTGATATTTCTGTTTGTGGTGTTTTTTAGGAAATGGAAAATTTTTAAAAAAGTTTTGAATGTCAAGACCCAGCTCTAAGCAAGCGCTCTGTCTCAGGAGCCCCAGGCACTGGCAGACGCCCGTGCCAGCCTCCCCCTGGTGCTCCCCACGCCTTTGTGGGAAGGGACGGCTGCCAGTGGCTGGCAAAGAACAGATCTGGCAGGGAGTTGTGCCGCTCCCGTGGGAATCACTACCAGATCTGGTTTCATCCCGTTGGCAAGACTCATCTTGAAGGTGCTGGGTGTTCTGTGCAGAGCAATGGCCCGGGAAAAGCTGAAGCACCCTTGGCACAGCTTGGCACCGCCGGGCTGCTGGTTCGGTGCAGCTGCCCCTCGACTCCTCCGGCATTAGCAAACCCACCCGGTCGGCCCCGGCCGCCCACCGGTGCCGGGAATCACATGCCAATGTCGGGAATCACATGCCAATGCCATGAATAACGTGGGGCTGCCCCCCCCGGACACGAACCACTGGCCAAGGACAAGGGCACTTTGTGAAGCACTCAGATACTGACACTGAGGCATCCCCTTGCAGCGGGACCCCGATGGGATCCTCACATGCTTGGACAGCTCCATACCTAGGGCACACCGTCTTTGGTCCCTACGATGAGGGGCTGGTTGTGCAAAGCTGTTTTGCATCTCCAGGAGCCCGTCCTGGCTTGCCTCTCCGTGCCACAGTTTCCTCACCGTGTTGCTGAGTCTGTCTGAGTAACCCACTGCGGTGACGAGCTTCAGACTCATTAACATCTCGAGGAACACAGCGTCACTTTCCTAGCGGACCTGGAAGGAAAACAGATAAAAGCCCCTGGATCTCCCGATTTCCGGTGTTTGTTTGAGTCATCAGAGCATCTTCCCTTCTCGGGAAA
Organism: Acridotheres tristis; assembly: GCA_037013685.1. NCBI lineage: Eukaryota > Metazoa > Chordata > Aves > Passeriformes > Sturnidae > Acridotheres > Acridotheres tristis. The sequence continues at coordinate 14,238,185 of CM072898.1, forward strand.
AAAAAGTCATATCCAAAACCACGTGCCACCTCACTTAAATACCTGCTGCCAAGTCACCCAGAAAGCAGTAAGGTGGTAGTAGACACTGGGCTTTTTGTTTGTGGGGTTTTTAGTCTTCCCCCCGCCATTCACCATTGAGGTTTAGAGACCTCAGTATAAATACTTTGTCTTTTCTTTCCAAGACCAGTATGTTAATGGGATGGGAGGATAAGAACAGGTGCCCAGGAATAAGCCTCCCTCTCTGCTGGTAAGGGAGCCTGCTCTAAGCTCTGCAGCCCTGGCAGAGTGTCTGCCACCTCTTTGTACATAATTTGGTTGATTTTGGTTTTTGAGGCCAAGACAGGAATTTTTCCCCACTACCGTCCGGGTATGGGAAGATGATGAGGCAGGATTCAGCCCTGATGAGAACTCAGCACATCCGGCTACCTTTGCTGTACTTATTGCCAGCGTGGATGGAAGTTGCAGTTTGTCACCGTGAAACCATTTTCAGGGGATTTTCTCTTGCTATTGTTCGGCTCAGGAAACGGCAATCGGCGTCAGGGCGAGCGGGACCGTACAGGGCTCGGAGGGGAAATACCGGCTCCCCCACCCTCCTTCCCACAGGGATTTCTGGTCCCAGTTGAGTAACGGCTGAAAGGGGTTGATCCTCTCCTCTAACCATCCCAGGAAAACCTTAAAGATGCCAGCACAGTGGGGTGGGCTGAAGCCTCATTAGGATTCAGCATTCCCCATCCAGAGGCAATGCTTTATTGGCGTGCCAGCTCTGTGCTGCCTCAACACGGTTGGCATTCAAGTGAAGCTCCACTGCTTTTAAGTGATCCAGGTGTTTCCCATCACCAACAGCATTTTGCCACCCCAGGTCCGTGTTTTTTGGATGTATGTGAGTGATTCCTAAGTGTGTGGCAAGGCACTGGGATGCCAGCCCCATCCAAATCCATTTACTGCTGCCAAGTCATGCCGGTGCCGTACCCTCCCAGCTCACACTGGGAGACCTCTTTAGTGTCACTTAGTTACAGCCACGGCAGCAGGTTAATTAACAACCCGGAGCCCCCCTCTTCTGGTGATAAATTACCACAAGAAATAGACGGGGGTGGGCTGTAAACCCGTGCAGGATGTGAGCTGGCTAGAGAAACTTCCAGATAAAGCCTGTGCTGCTGGGAGAAATCTGCTAATGAGTTTTTAAGCATCTGGTGACCCTTGAGCATCTGGGAGAGCTCGTAAGCTTTTGCAGGTGATGCTGGCTGGTGCCCCGGCACCTACTCACAGCAGTAACTGTGTTCTATCAGTAACAAAGCAGGACTCGACTGCTTGGTGGGTTTTGAGGGGGTGCTCGAGAGCAGTGCAGGAGTGGGGTGCAGCAGTGGCAAGTGGTGCTGGCTGCCTTCACTTTGGGCATTGACAAGTGTTGGGCTGGGCCAGCTGCTCCGGCAGCACCCCCCCCACCAATGCTGGTCACCAGAGCCTGGCAGGGTGTGTCCCATGGCTGAAGTGACAGCAGGGCAAGGAGGAGGAGGTGACACTTGGTGCATCCCAGCAGAGCTGGAGATGCAGTTGGTGGCCTGGGGCAGGCAGAAAGCGCAGAGGAAAAGGCTGAGAGTGTGAAGGCTGTGGCTGGGTGAGCGCAGGGGTGTGGCAGCACTTGAGGGTGCTCAGTGCTGGCCTGGTGTAGGGTCACAGGCGCCTCGTGCAAAGACAAAGAAAAGGGTGGTGGGGCGGAGTGCCAGATGAAGGGATGGGCAAAGGGGCTGTGCAGGATGTGGCCCAGCTGGCTGTGAGCAGCAGATTTGGGCAGCCATGGCTGCTGTGCTGCTGCCTGGGAGAGCCTGTTTGTGCAGGCTGAAATGTTGGAGTGGTTTGCAATGTGCCCAGCTCCTCAGCTAATCTGCAGGAGCTGAAAGCATCCAAGTAAATAATTTTAGGGCTGGCGAATTAGGAAACCACAGTTTCCTTCTGTTCATATCATTTGTGATAACAAGTCAGGGCGTTAACTGAGATGTGGAGCTGAGAGAGGAAGAGGGGACCCTTCCTCTGTGGATTCTTTGGTGACTGGAGCTTGTGCTGGAGTGGGGGCACCCTCTCCATTCTAAGAACTCAGGGGCTTCTAGCCTCTGCCATCCTTCCAGCCCACAGCCACTTTGGATTCTCAGTGGTCCTGGCTCCTCTGGAGGCAGAGGCACAGGGAGCTGGCTGTGACACTGGCTGGTGTCCCAACTTCACAGCCTTTGCTCTCCATCCCTGCCCTCATGGCATGGGGGACACTCAAATATTCATGTGGCCCCTTCCCTTTGTACCCTTTCAGGCTCTGCTGTCTCCTTGAAGGCCAAGCCAAAGTAGAGAGCTGCCCAGGATGAAGGTCCTCTTCCTGCTCCTTCTCTCCCCCCTCCAAGGTAGACTGTCCTGCTTTGGGATGGTGAGCTGGGTTTGGGCTGCTGGGAGTAACTGGTAGCCCCAAAACATTGGCTGGGGGCACCATGAGATATATGCAACCAAGGCTTCCACAGAAGTAAAACATCTCATAGGATGATGTGTCCTTTCCAGGGAAAGGAGATGGTCTCCATCCATCCCTTCTGGGAATGGAGAGCTCCTCTTTAAGTGTGTGCTGATGTGGGTGGTGACACATGGAGAGGGGGTCCCTGAAAGACAGGAGCTCCTGTTGCCTGAGGGGCCCTGACAGATCTTTGCTGTGACACTGGGGACGTGGCTGGTGTCACACAGCCTGTAGGACAGGGTTGGGATAACTGGGTGGAGAGCTGGCATGCCACGTGTGACAGCTGCTGCAGGGCTGCAATGTTTGCTGGGACTGGCTGTCCCTCCAGCTGATCTCTATGTGCCTGTACAATGCAGGGGTCGGAGCCACTGGCCACAGGGAAGAGGATTTTCGCTTCTGTGGTGACCGAAACCAGACCCAGGAGAGCTCTGTCATCTACAAGCACAGCTCTGCCAACATCTCCATCGAGAACACGGCCCAGGCACTGATTATAAAAAGCCCCTTTTTGCCAAACAGGGGAAACTCTTCCTACAAGTACAGCTTGCCCCTCACCTTGGGCAGGTATCGCTTCTGCATCTACTGGTTTGGGTTCAACAGGACCTTGTGGCTGCTGTATGGGAAGCAGAGCATCCCCCTGGGTGGGGACCCAGCCAGCAGCATCCCCCAGGGACAGGAGAGCCAGAAGACTCAGAGAACCACAGCCTACATCTTCAATGTGTCCTATATCATAAAGGGTGGGAAGAACACCTCCCTGGATGCTAAAGCTGAATACTCCTTCCCTGGTAAATGCAATTTAATGTTATTTTAAGGAAATTAAAGAGTTGTTTTATCCGTAGCCTGTTCCCTAGTCATCATCAGAGCACTGGTTGTTTCCCAGTGTATGGTTTAGCCTGGTGATAGGAAAAAAGCTGAAGGGTTATTGAAGGGGATGTAGGTTTTCTTGAAGGAGCCCAAAGACATGCCTGGTACCCAGCATCCCTAAAGCTTGAGATTTTCAGAATGCTGACTAAAATCCTGTAAAACTGAGGTCTTTGCAGTGTTTTCTCAGGCTCCAGTCTCCACCATGAGGTCCCCATGGCCTCAGTGGGAGCTGAGCTCTGGGTGGCAGGAAAGCCCTGTGGGTAGGGGTCACTATCAGCTTCCCTGGCTTGGGGTCACCTTGAAGCCCTCTGCCCATCTCTGCTCCCACCAGGGCTCTGCCAGCTAGTTTGGAGTATGAGGAAACCCATTCTGCTCGTGCATTTCATGGCATCTTCTTTCCACCAGCCTCTCCAGAGAGCATGCCTGTCTGGGAGCAGGATGTGAAGGAGCAGCTCACAGACTTGGACAACCTCATTGCCCAGCCCCTGGCAGCGGCCACGGGAGCCACGGAGCAGCAGAGGCTCCGGCGGTGAGTTCCCAGCTCGCCCCACTCCTGCTGCTGCCAGCGCACACCCACTGCATCCAGCTCACTGTGCCCCTTCTCCAACAGCAAACTGGGGGAGCTGCAGAAGATGCTGGCCAAGGTGGAGCTGGAAGGGCACAACCAGACCTTTGGGGAGGCCACCGTGCATGCGACTGTCCTGAGGGTCCAGCCCAGTCGGGCTCCTCAGCACCTGACCTTTGCTTCCCAGAGAGAGGTGGGTCCTGGAGAGTCTGCCCTAGTGCTCTTGGCCTATCATGCTCTCTCTCAACCTCTTTCCTGATTAATCTTTCTTTGCAGGAGAGTGGAGAGATCCAGGGATTCACGGTGGACCTGCCAAGCAGCCTGTTCATGATGGGGAAGGAGGAGGTGGTGGAGCACAGGGTGCTCCTCATGGACATCAGCAGGCAGACCATGTTCCAGGTAATGCCCAGGTGAATGGCATGGTGGGGTGTCCCGTGGTACTGGCCTGCAGGGGTGCCACCAGACCAGGGTGCTGGTGCTCACTGGGAGAAGATGCTTCAAAGATAAGCTAAAAACTTGACAGGTAAAGTCATGGGACCTTCTTCTTGGGCACTCTCCTCTGCTTCACACCTGGCAGCTCTCCCTTCCCACACTGCCACTGCCTCCTCTGTTCTACAGGATGAAAACAGCAGCCAAGTCCTGGGTGACAAGGTAGTCAGCATCTCCCTGGTGGACACAGTGGTGGCCAACCTCTCTGACCCAGTGGTCCTCACTTTCTTCCATGACCAGCTGCCGGTAGGTGGGGAAACGTAGAACCTGATCCCACCAGGAATGGAGGGGGAAGGAGGGCTCAGGCCCTGCCAGCTTAGGGTGTGGTCACAGTCCAGCAGGTCCATGGCCATGGCCTGCCTGTGCAGGGTCTGCTGTGTCTTCTGGGGCCGTATCACAATTATGGCTCCACGGTGTGCACTGGTGGTGGCACTGCCTTCCCCTCCAGGAGATCCCTCATGACAGATGTGTCACATCCAGCACTGTCACCAGGACTGGGTACACTCTGTGCTAGCAGGCCCTTGGCTCATTCAAGGCTCTGTCAGGGGTGCCTGCTCAAAGATGGAAAAGAGGATCTGGAAGGAGGTATCTGCTCCATCTGCTGTTAGCAGAGTGCTCTCTGCCTGGAGCCTGCTCCCATCATAGGGAGTCTGGTTTATCTAAGTCGTAGTTTGTCTCCTGTGACCATCTTGTCTCCTGCCCCGTTTTGTCCCCTATCAAAAGTGCTGGGCAGGCAACAAATCCACAGCTGCATCCTGACCAGGGCCTGTGGTTTTGTCATTGCAGAAGAACGTAACCCCACTGTGCGTCTTCTGGCAGGAGGACAGCTCCGGTGAGTGCCCCTGCCCTTGGGTGTGAAGTCAGTTCCTTTTCCCAAGGTACCACAGCCCCACCAGCAGGGTGAAGGTTGCTCTGCACCTCCCTACCTCACTTCATCTCCATAAGCCATTCCCACAGGGCCGATGTCACTTTTTTTCCCTCCATAGCTAACCTAAGAGCTTTCCCCTTCCCTAGGGATGGGCTCATGTGCTGAGGGGGCTATTTGAGTATCTGTGCTTGGCCTGACACAAGCTGGGACACCCCACTCTTGTTCTCCCTCTTTCCATGGACACCTTGCCCTGAAGATCCTTTAGCCCATGGCTGATGTTCCTGCTGCTCACCAGACGCTCTCCCTTTCTCTTGCACAGCCAGTTCTGGGAGCTGGGACAGCTATGGGTGTACAACAGTGACAGGGAGCAGCCAGACAGAGTGCAGGTGCAACCACCTCACCTATTTTGCTGTGCTCATGGTGGGTAGCACCGTCCCTCAGATCCCTCACATAATTCCCCGTGGTGCTCTTCCTCACTATCTCTCATTCCTGCTCTTCCTCAGGTATCCTCTCCAGAGATCACCTCTGTGCACAGGAATAACTTGAGTATCATAACCTACGTTGGCTGCCTGATCTCAGCTTTGGCATCCATTTGCACCATTTTCTTCCTCTACTTCAGGTACAGTGATGGTTCACCCCCTGCTCCCTGTCTGTGTCCTGTCCCTGGCCATGAACACCTGGGTGGGCACAAGCTCTCCAAGCAGTTGGTGGCCTGGATAGAAGCATCGTGAAGGAGCCTTGTTTGAAGGAAGCAGGGTTCTCCTGTCCAGGATCCACCCTCTTGGTCAGGTCTTCTGCAGGGTGCTCAGAAACACCAGCTCTTTTCAATGATTTTGAAAAATCTTGGTTGTTACAGATGCAGCAGGCAGAAGTCTGCAAAGATCTTTTCAAGGACCTGGAGGAGAACATGAGTGTCTTCTCCTGAGTCATGTCACTGATCCTAAGTGGATGATTCAGACGTAAAATCATAGAATCATAAAAATATTGAATGGTTTGGGTTGGAAGGGACTGAAAGATTATTCATTTCCAATCCCCCTGCCATGGACAGGGACACCTTCCACTACACCAGGTTGCTCAGAACTTCATCCAACCCAGCCTTGAACAATTCCACGGATGGGACATCCACAACTTCTCTTGGCAACCTGTGCCAGGGCCTCACCACCCTCACCCTCTGAATGTCTAATCTAAACTTGCCCTCAGATTGAAGCCATTCCCTCTTGTCCTGTCACTCCATGCCCTTGTTCAGAGTCTCTTCCTAGATCTCTTTAGGCACTGGAAGGTGCTCAAAGGCCTCCCTGGAGCCTTCTCCAGGCTGCACAACCCCAACTCACTCAGCCTGTCTCCGTAGGAAAAGTGCTTCAGCCCTCTGAGCATCTTCAGTGCGGGGTCAGCTGCAGGGGGCTGGATTTGCCCGTGGGATGGGTGATTCCACCTGTGGGGTTGGTCTCTCAGTCCCTGGCACTACCAAAGAGTCTCCTTGCTCTTCTGCTGGGGCAAGTTGCTCCATGGAGGGCTGTGGGGCGTTGTGGGCACTGTTGGTGCTGGCCAGGCATGGTGGTGAGTTCTGCTGCCTTTGATTCTCCAGAAGCAAACAGCGAGATCAGATCACGAGCATGCACATCCACATGAACCTGCTGTTCGCCATCTTCCTCCTGGACATCACCTTCCTCATCTCTGAGCACTTGGCTGCCAGCAGCAGCGAGGCCATTTGCAGAGCTGGGGGGTTGTTTCTGCACTTTTCACTCCTGAGCTGCCTCACCTGGATGGGCATCGAGGGCTACAACCTCTACCGGCTTGTGATCGAAGTCTTCAACGCCTACCACGACCATTTCCTCCTCAAGCTCTGCCTGGTTGGCTGGGGTGAGCATGGGGGAGGCAGGCACTGGGTAGGAGGGGCACTCAGGTAGGTCATTCCCATTGGATACCATGCCTGGATGGGGATGGAGACACAGCTGTGGGGGAGCAGCTCTCTGTCAAGAGCCTTGGTGGAGAAGCTTGAAGGCTGAGAGCAGAAGCTGGTGCTAAAGCAAGAGTGGGTCATCCTGGGAGATCACCCAGCAATGGAGACCTGTGAGATTCCACCTGGAATCTTTAAATAGTAATAGGATCCTTTCTTTCTGAAAGAAACATCCAGGACAGCCCAGAGAGATGGATGCAGAAAGCTCCCCTTCTTCTCTGCCATGCTCTGGGCTGGATGTCATGGCAGGAAGATTTTATGCTATTTTATGGCCTAAAACTCCACATCCCTGGGAGGTTCCCAGCTGGGGTCAGCACAGCACTACTCCTTGTTGTGTGTTCTATCCTTGGTTTCCCTTTGAGAAGGAGGATGTTTGTTGTGCTCTATGAAAGAGAAAAGGGCAACAAGTCCTTCCAGAAGGCCAGGGAGTAGGGCAGTCACTTCACTCTGCTCTTTCCACCCAGGATTCCCTTTCTTGTGTGTGATGCTGATCTTCCTGGCTGGCTGGAACAACTACGGCCCCTTCTCTGTTCCCATCTTTGAATCCATTGATGGCAGATCCACCGATGCAACCATGTGAGTCCTGGGATGTGGGTTACCTGGTCTCTGGTCATAGGTGAAGTCAGCTGGCTAAACCTTCACCATGGCCTGGGGCTTTTCTGGGCTTTGTGCCAGAGGGATCCCCCTTCCCTGGGCGCTGGGCTGGCACCACACTTCTGTGCTTCTCCCAGCCCCTCCCTGTGACCCTGTGGGAGGGCACAGTGTAACCCTTTGCCCTTTCTCCTCCCTCCAGATGCTGGATCACCAGCCCCCTGATCCATAACACCGTGAACCTGGGTTTCTTCAGCCTGGTGTTCCTCTTTAACTCAGTCATGCTGGGGGCCATGGTACGGGAGATCCTCCGGCAGAACAAAAAAGGCCACAAGCTCAAGCATGTCCTGGCCCTCTTCGGGCTGAGCATCCTGCTGGGCATCCCCTGGGCACTGATCTTCTTCTCCTTCACCTCTGGTGTGTTCTGCCTTGTCTCCCTCTACATCTTCACCATCATCAACTCCCTCCAAGGTGAGCCTGTGACTCTGGGCTCCTCTGAAGGGCGCCAGGATTTTCAGGGGTGTTGGTGGGGTGGGGATGGTGTGCAAGAAGGGCTCTGGCAGGCTGGGTGGCTCTCTCTCAACTGCTGTTTTTCCCTCAAGGGGGCTCACCCACGTTTCCTCTGCCCTCTGCCAGGTTTCCTCATCTTCCTCTGGTACTGGACCATGGTGCTGCAGGCGAGGAAGTCCCCTGACTCTCAGAGCAGCTCTGACAGTGCCAAGCTGCAGCCCAGCAGCAGCTGAGCCCATGGTGGCCGAGCCGTGCCAGAGCTCCCCATGCCAAGGACGGCCACAGGAAGGACCACATCATCTGCTTTGCTACTGCACTTGCCCTGTAGTGCCACGAGGAGCCCAGGGACCCACAGTGGGGCTGGCCACCCCCCACCTCTGCTGGCCCCCTCCTCAGTTTTCCCACCCACTTCATCCTGACTGGCTTGGCACCCTTGGGGCAGGAGGGAAGGAGGGAGGGAGGGATGCTTACTTGGGCAGTGGAGGCTGTTAAAAGTGGAAAGGCAGGGACAGGGTCCCCAGTGCCTTTGGATGTCCTCTCCCATGTCCTGAGGCCAGGGATGATGGGTGGGAAAGGCCCAATTTTTAGCCCTTGCTAGTGGTCACCTTGAGAGTCCTTCCCCAGGGACGACAGAATGACTCTGCCCCCGCCACACCCTCAGGCAGCTGAAATAATCTATTTTTGTTATTTTGTTGGATGTCTATTTTTGGGTGATGTAGGAGTTCAGTGACCGTGCCTACACACCAAACTTGTGCCCATTAAAGTTGTTCTTTTCGGAGTGTGGCTTGCTGGGGTCTCTGCTCAGGGCATTGGTGGGCTCTGCAATGGGCTCCATCTCTCATCTGGGTTATCCCATTTCTGGGGCAGGACCCAGTGTTTCACCCTACAGAATTCTGCTGGTCTGGGGCTGATATTGGTGCTCCTGGCAGAGCACTGGCTGCCTGGTGCCATTGGGGTTGTGGTTATGGAGGGAGGTACCATGGGTTGGGAAGTGTCTGGGGACTGTCACTAACCAGCAGAAAGGAAGGCTGGTGAAGGACAGGGAGACATCAAAGGATGGGAATCACGCCCTCAGTGGCTGTGGGGCCAGGCAGAATCTGGCTGTGCCTCTTGCAAGCACAGCACCCCATTTCCCATCCCACCATTCCCCTTCCAGCTGGTTGCAGATCATCACCCTCCACCCAGCTTCCAGCACCCAGCTGGGGCAGGGACACCTTGTCAGGAAGGGGATGTTTCATCCTTGTGGTGATGCCCAGTTTAGGATGAGGATGCTCCAGCATTTGCTGGGCTGGTTAGGGCCATCAAGCCCTTGGCAGGACTGTGGGGAGAAAGGGAAAGCAAAAAGCCTGGAGTCGGTCGTGGGAAGGACACGGCTCTGGCGGTTGGTGCCGTTGCTTTGGGCTGGGACAGGAGGTCACTAGCCAGCCCACAGGAAGGCATGAGGGGTTCCCAGAAGGGAAATGAGGAACAGCTCTTGCCTCAGAAGTGGCCACAAGCCCTGGGGGAGCCTGGGGTAGAGCAGAGCTGCCGGGACAAGGGGAGCAGAGTGTGCTGGGATGGCCAGATGCAGCCAGGAGACCCCACAAAGTGGCATGAACTTGTTCCTGGGCACTGTCCTGCTGCTCCTGCTGCTGCCTGGTGAGTGGCAGGTGAAGGGGGGACAGGCAGCCTTAGCACAGGAGGTGCATGGGCTTTGTGGGAAGGTTTTCCCATGGGAAGGTGTTCACTAAAAGACCGTATGGGGATTTAATCCTGAAATGTGCCAGAGGGGAGAGTCCCCACTGGGATGTGCAGAGGTGAGCAGAGTTGGGGGCTTTGTTGCTGGAGGCTTTTTTAAAACCTGGGTTCAGCAGACCAGGGTCTCCTTCCTGAGCCCCTCTGGCAGACTGGTTTTGCCCTCACCGGCTCCGATCACGGTCCAGGTGTTTTTGAAGCCCACGTAACTGCAGGACTCTTCCTTTAAAACCTGGCAGCTGCCAGAATCTCTTGCCTTCTCTTCCCCCCTTCTGGACAGAGGGAGGGCTGACCCCAGATTTTGGTGTTTCCCCCTCCTTTATCCATAAACTCCTCTTCCAGATGTTGCCGAAGGACAGGACAGCTGTTCTGGTGAGTGGTCCCCTGCCATCCCTACCCTTGCTCCCAGTGCCCACCCAGTGCTGTGGTGCCCAGTGGTCACCTGCTCCCACCCTCCCCAGTCCCGGCTCGGGGTGATGATCACCGTGAGTGCTGTAACACGGCGGTGGAGCAGCAGAACCCAGAGAACATCCTCCGCCTGCCCCAGCGCTGCCCGGAGCTGTGGCGCTCTGCGAGCCGCGCCTGTGCCTGCCTGCGGGAGCGCTCCTTCAGGTAGTGCCAGGGACGGCCATGACAGGGTTTGTGGGCTCAGTCCCCATGTCCACCTGTCCCACAGCGCCCTTGTCCCACAGGCTGCTGCAGTCGGGGCAGCACAGATTGCTGGCTGGGCTCAAGAGGCTGCTCCTGACTGTCAGCAGGGCTGTCACCGATGACATCCTCATCGCCTTCTCCCCCACAGAGGTGAGACCTGCCCCTCCCTCTCCCTTGGTTGGAAGGTCCCACACCTTCCAAGCATGCCTCAGCCCCTGCCCCAGGGTGTGATGTGCCCTGCTGTGCTCTTCCTCCTCCCTGTGTGGTTGCATCATGTGCCCACATCAACATCCCTTGGCAAGGAGTCATGTGAGGTGACTTGGGAGGAAAGAGCCCCAAGGAGCCATCCCAGCAAACCGGGTGGTCAGGGGGAGTGTGAGGTAGGAAAGGAAGAGAGACGTGTGACCTGGTGCCTCCTGTCCATCCAGGCTCTGGATGTCCCAGGGGACCATGTGTGGGTGATGGTGGGTAGAGAATCTGCTGAGTCTCACTCCCAGCTCTGTCCCCATAGCTCCTGGGTGCTGGGGATGAGGTTCTTCCCTTCTGCCCTCAGGGCTTCTGCTGATATTGCTCAGCAAACCCACCTGGCTAGGGCTGAATTTATGCCTGGAGCAAGATGGGTGGGTTCTGCACAGAGATGTGACCAGGCAGCAACAACCTCTCACTGTTCTCTGCTGCAGGGACCCAGCAGGCTGAAAACCACAGAGAAAGGGAAGGCGGGTAAAATCCACCTCCCCAGGGAGATATTCCGGTCCCTGATTAACAAAACGGTGCATGTGGTGGTGACAGTCCTCAATATCCAGCAGCTTGGCATGTTCAAGGTACAGGCTGGCATTGCCAGCATCCTTCATGCTGCCACCAGCACTTGCCACCCACCAGCTCAGCTCCTGCAGCATTTCCCCTCCACAGGAATTCAACCAGACAGCGCAGGTGTTGGACAACACCGTGGTGGGCATCACAGTGGGAGAGAGCAGCATCTCGGGGCTGCAGGAGCCTGTGCAGCTCACGTTCGCCCACAGGGAGCTGCCCCGAGTAAGTCAGCCCTGCCTGCCCTCCCTCTCCCCTCCAGTGCCCATGCCGTGGCATTAGCTGATCCTGTTCTCCCCCCTGCAGGGTGTCACCCCTCAATGTGTCTTCTGGGATCCCAGCAAAGGTATGCCCTGGTGGGGGCAGGTGTGGGGCTGGCACAGGTGCTGTACCAGCACTCACAGCCGCTCCCCGTGCCTGTTGCAGGACAGGCTGGAGGCTGGAACAGGAGTGGATGTGTCACACAGCCCGGGGACAAGGGGACAGTCTGCTCTTGTGACCATCTCAGCTTCTTCACCCTCCTCCTGGTGACGATCCCGCTTCCTGCAGCTCCTGCTTGTGCCCTGGCAGTGCTGTCTGCCCACTTTTGTGGCCTCTTGGGTGTCATGAGTAGCCACACGGGGACAATTGTAGCTGTTCTCAGGCAAGCTGAGAACCAAGCACAGCCCCAGCTCAGGAGGGCAGCAGCAGGTCAGCTGAGCAGGACAGGGTGGAAAAGGTCCCAGCTTTGTGCAGGCTCTGCAATAGCAAGGCTTGAGGTCCCATATCCTGCTGGAGACTCCCAGGAGGGTGCTCATGGTGGTCACCCTCACCTTCCCCTACCACAGAGCATCTCCTCTGAGCCACCTCTGCCCTGCTTCCCTTGAAGGCCTTCTGGGGGCTGGTATGGGATCTCTGCAGCAGCCCCTGGGGTTATCAGCCCCATGGCTCTGGTAGCTGCAGTCAGGTTTTCTAGGCTGGTCCAGGGCCTGTCTAACCCAACATCTTCATGTTTGGCAGATCCCAGCTCTGGATGTCTCCACAGCAAAAGCTTTGACGGTTGTTGCCACCGCTGGCTGTGGGGTAGCCATGGCTTTCTCCATCTTCACCATGGCCTTCTGCATCTTCATAAGGTGGGATGGGCCAGCAGCTCCACGGGGGCTTGCCAGGCTGGGAGAAATGTGGAGCAGTGCCAGTGCCTCTGCATGGACCTGCTGTGGTACAGCACGAGGCCCTGCTCACCTGTGACCCCTGCCCTTCCTGGCCCCTGTGGGACACTCAGGTGCAGGTTCAGGTTTGAGGAGACCGTCCGCATCAACCTGGGGCTGCACATGAACCTCATGGGCAGCCTGATCCTTCTCAACCTGGCCTTCCTGCTCAACAGTGGGCTCTCTGGCAGGGCCCACCCAAGCACCTGTAGAGTCCTGGGGGGGTTCACCCACTACTGCCTGCTCTGCTGCTTCACCTGGACAGCGCTGGAGGGCTGCCAGCTCTACCTCCTCTTTGTCAAGGTCCTCGGCATCTACATCCACCGCTACCTGGCAAAGCTGTGCCTGGTTGGCTGGGGTGAGCCTGGACGAGAGATGGGGGGTGAGAGGGGCAGTGGGAGGTTTGGATTGGATATTGGGGAAAATTTCTTCACTGAAAAGGTGGTTAGGTACTGGAACAGTGGTGGAGTTACCATCCCTGGAGGTGTTCAAAAGATGAGTGGATGTGGCACCTGGGGACATGGTTTAGTGGTGAATGTGGCAGTGCTGAGTTAATGGCTGGACTTGATCTTAGAGGTGTTTTCCAACCGAAACAATTCTGTGATTGTGTCTCCTTTCTTCCAGGCTTCCCTGTTCTCGTGGTGGGAGTGGCAGGAATTATTGGCAGCTATGGAGAATACAACATCCATACCATGGACCACCAGGTCATAGCCAACCTGTGCGTGTGCCACTGCCCACAGGGCTCAGGTGTCCCTTTGGCACAGGGAGGGGTAGCTCAGTCCTGCCAGGAGTGCAGCACTCAGGGATTGCACCCATGTGGTTTGGCTTTGCACCATGCTTCTGCTTCTGCTTCCTTAATTGTGATTGCAACACATCAGCCACCCCCACCTCTCATGCCAAGCCTCCTTGGTCATGCCTGCAGCCCTCCAGGTTATGGAGGGATGTCCAAGGTCCACTTGGAGCTTGGTCAGGCTCCCTCCCAGCTGAGCAACACAAGGGCAATGGATATGCACCACTGTCCCCCTGCTTCACCCTGACCTTGGAAAATGCTCCCAGGGAAGGCTCCCATAGGTGCTGCTGATGCTTGCATGGCTGCTGGAGACATCATGGTTGTCTCTTTTCAGGTGCTGGATCACTTCCAAACATATTCTGGTCCACTACATCACCAACTGTGGCTACTTTGGCCTCATCTTCCTCTTCAACATGGCTATCTTTGGGGTGGTGACCCATAAGAGCTGCAGCTTGCAGGGCACTGGGGCAGTGCAGGGATACCAAAAGCCCTGGAAGGTGGCTCTGGTGTCAGTAGGGCTTTTCTGCCTGCTGGGAGCCACCTGGGCATTGGTATTCCTCACCTATGGCATCTCCTCCACAGCCATGCTCTACCTCTTCACCATCCTCAACTCTTTCCAAGGTCAGCACTCACTCTGAGCTGGGTTCCCTGGGCTTGGGTGGGGAAGATGGAGGAGGCAGGAGCCAGCCTGGCTGTGGGTTGACCAGGGATCCCAAGGCACCAGTGTCTTCCCAGCACTGTCATGCCCTTTCTTTTGGTGGGGCACGCCAAATACCAGCATGGAGCTGCTCATGGCTCCCAATTACACTCTCTCCACCTATGGTGGTTTTCCTCTGAGAAAGACATTCCTTAGCAGAGGACTATGGACATTATCCACTCAGGGCATGTCCCAGCCAAAGGGTTCATGTGAAGGTGGGGCGGGGGGGGGGGGCAGGATTGAGCTGAGGCAATCCCTTGGAAGCAGGAGGAAAGTGTCATTAGCATCCTGGCAAGATGCTTCACACTGTCTCCTACTGCTGCTATTTGTCTTCCTTTCCCTGCAGGAATCTTCATATTCATCTGGTTGGTTGTCCTGTACTACCCAAAGACAAGGGAGACCACTGGTTCCCTCTCCTACATCATCAGACATGAGAAAACTACCACAGCCTCCCAGGACTAGCTCCTAGCTGGACCAGCTCCTGGCTGGACCTCTCTCCCGGCCTGCACCTGCATCCACTGAGAGAGCAGTCTTTGATCCTGGCAGATGCAGCTTCCTCATGGAGGGAGAGATGAGTTAACCACGCCTCAGTTTACCCTTCAGTGGGCATGATCCACCTCAGCAGGGCTCTTTGCTTTGTCCCTTTCATTCCTGGTGGCCTGCCCTGGGCAAGGAGCTACAGAGATGATGCTTCTGCAAAGTCCCTCCAGGCTGCAGTTCCATGGTCTTGAGGTGCCCCTGATCTCATTCCCCAGGGGACAAGGAGGAAGCCCACAAACCACCTGCCTTCAGCCAGGATGGAACCATCACCCTCTTTGTTAGAGGTGGCTTTTGGTGCTGAACCAGCCTGGCAGTGAGTTTCCTGCCACTGGAGGGAGAGGATTGACTTGCTCCAGCCCAGATGTGGGAGGTTTGTGTCTGGGAAGCGACAAAAATAAGAGGAAACCCACGAGCTTCTTTGCAAAGCTTCTTTGCAAAGCTCCTTTTGCTTCTATATTTATATTTCTTCTTGCTCTCTGGCAGAGATCTGCTGCATGTCCTTCCTGCAACCCCTGGGGCCAGCAGCAATTCCCTCATGGACATTGTGCTCTAGCCAAAATGCACACACAGCTGCCTTGCAGGGCAACTGCTGTCTTCTCCTGATCTGTGTTTTGGTATTAAATCCCTGCCAGCTATCTGAGCACTGTGAATTTAGTCTTTAATACCTACAATATTGTTTGTTATTTGCTTTATATTAGGGATGTATCAATGGGAAAAGTCTTGCTGGCACTTTGCCATGAATGAAAAGAGAAATGTCATGAATGAAGGGAGAAATCACTATGGATGGGGGCACACACACACGTGTGCATGCACAAAGCAGCCTTTTCTCTGCTAATGCTACATTTGTGTGGCACAGAATTATGCAAAGACCAGCTTTGGTAGGGCAGGTATCTAGAGTGGGGCACTTCCATCTCCTCACACACCAGGGTGACTCTGTGGGGAGGAGGGAAGCAGGAGGAAGGACTCTCCCATCCCTGGGTACATACTCTGGGTTCAGTTATGGGCCTGGAGGGGAGAAGGTCCAAGAGATGCTACAGGGAACAGAAACACTGTGATGCAGCTCACCCTTCAAGCACTGCTTGCATCCAACCATTACCACCTTCCCCAAAACACCCATAAAGACACAGCAAGAGCCTCTCTGCTTCTGTCATGTTTATTGGGAAACAACTGTTTCCTAAAGCATCCGCTGCCTCACGCTGATGGCTGCAGCAGCCACAGTGAGCACGGTGAGCACACACAATGGAATGAGGGCCCTGGAGAGCCATGGGTTGGGTCCTGCCAAAGAGGAGAGACATTGGTTGTGTATCTGGGTCCCCTGAGCCAGCTCTGAGCCCTGGCAAGGCATTCCCTGACTGGGGATAGATTTAGGGAGGTCATCCCCTGTGATGGGCAGGAGCCACAGGAGCTGGGGGTACTTTGGGATCCTGAGGGCACTAACAGGACTCGGTCACCTCAAATGGCCTCCACCCACCCCTGCTGCCTGCAGCCCAGCATGCATGCCTGCTCTGAGCCATGCTGTAGGTGGGCTTGCCCCCAGCCCTGCTCCTGGATTGCTGCTTGGATCTCCTGGACTGACCTCAGTGTTCAGGACACACGTACGTACCCGCCGGGTCCTGCTGGTCAGCGCTGGAATGATGGGTCTCTGCTCCCGAGGAAGGAGCAGGCAGCAGGAGGATGGGCCCGTAGGACACAATGCTATTGTAGTCATCTGCCAGTGCCCGCCTGCTCCTCCAGTGCCTGGGGCATTGCTGTCAACAAAGCCAAAGGAAGGGTGATAGCAGGGCAGGGAAGAAGCACGTGCACCTGGGCCATCCTGTAGATCTCCTTTCCTTTCCCAGGGATGAGGGAAAGGAGGTCTCTAGTGGGTTCAGGCCCTTGTGCCTTTGGGCTGAGCTCCTGATTCGGGAGGTGTTTATTTTGTGAGGCCCCCAAAACAAGAGCAGAGCCCCTCTTCCAGGCAGAGCTAGTGAAGGGAGGTCCCACACCCACCCAGGGTCCTGCACCCACCCAGGGCATGGTGCAGACCAGCAAAGGAGCTCACCTTGGCACAGGGCTCTGGGCTGTCAGGAACACAGAGCTGGACACGGCAGTGCAGGAACACCTTGGGGTAACCAACAAACTGAAACATCTGGAAGCTGAACTTGGCAGCAGTGCTCTCTCCAATGGCATTCAGATAGATCACTGTCTCGTCATGGGGACACCTGGGACATGAGGGCTGGATCAGTGGGTGGCAAGCGAGGTGGAGCATCCCAGCCTGGGATACCGTATCCCACAGGGACTGGGTGCACTGACAGGCTAAACTGAACACCCGTTTCTGTGTCAGTCCTTGACACGCTGTGGTGCAGGGACACGGGGTGTGCTGGGGACACTGCACTCACCCCTGCTCAATGAGCTTGTGCTGCATGTCCTGGTGTGGATCCACGCTCGGTGTGGCCCAGCAGTCCAAAACACTCAGCAGGAAGTACTTGAGCTGGTGCTGCCCTTCTATCTTCAGCAGGACATAGACTGTGTCCGTGAGGGTGACAGCCACACTGGGCAGGTGATAAGGCTCGAGGTAGGAGGGGGACTTGTACAATCTCATGCTGACATTGAAGTGTCCTTCTCTGACCACAAACTGTACCAGCCTGAGAGGAGAGGATGAGAGCTCACAAGTAGGACAAGGAGGTGGAAAGGACATAGCACAGGTGAAGTCACCAGTGTCTGGCATTGCTCTCAGAGCTCTCTAGGGCTCTCCAGGGCCTTTGCAAATTGTCTCACTGAATCTACTTTTCTCCAAGCTCAAAGATCACTGTGTCAGCAGCAAGGTGAAATGGGACACTCACTTGTCAACAGCAGTGAGAGAGAAGGGCAGTCTCACAATCTGCTCGTAGGCGTAGATGCAGGAGAAGTGCACCTCCAGCTGAAAACTGCGGGAGATCATGGCCCTGGCAGCCTCCTGCTCTGACTCCATGACGTTGGAGTACGAGACATGGGAGCTGTTTTGCTGGAACGACACAGAAATCAAATCTCCAGAGCATGACTAAAGCCATACACAGAGCTGCAAGTTCAGAAGGCACAACTCAGCTATAGCTGCTCTGGGCCTGGATATCTGCTGGGCTTTCAGCTGGTGTCTGGGGTCTGCTGGGTCAGTATAGTGAGCACAGGTGAGCAAAGGACTCTTCTGTGCAATGCAGAGCTGGAGCACCATTTCATCTGCGCCCTTCCTGCTCCATGAAGCAAGTCAGGGACAAAGGGGAGAAGGCTGCAGAGTTCAGAGGATGTCCCCAGAAAGCTGAGGGCTGTTGCCAGCCCACAATGAGTCTTCCAAGCTCTCCTAAATAAGACAAAATTTGCTGCCAGCAGGGGTTTGGTATAGGCAGAAGAGCTTTCTGACATCCTCAGGGAAAACTTTTCAAGGGGAATGAGAACTTTTCAGCAAGCAGATATAAAAGCAAAAGCCTTTGGGGTTGCCCTTTGCTGTCCCATCTCACCATGTCTGCTTCTCTCCTGGCTTTGGAGCTATGGATCCTCACCTGGATTACTGATCCACAGGCAGTGTGGTTTTCACCTGTGAGAGTGGCTGCAAAAAACAGCTCACCCTCTTCTTCCTTCTCTGAGACCTTGCATGCCTTGTTCTTCAAGTGGACAAGCTCCAGCGGGATTTTCAAGAGCTCAAACACCTCCTTCCTCACCATCATCTTCATGTGCTCTTCCTCACAGGCCAACTTCAGCACCACATCTGGGGGAAAAAGCCATCTGCAATAGCAATAAGGGAGAAGCCTGAAGGAGCCCTAGGGCAGCTGCAGGGTGGCACAGTCCCACTGAGCTCAGCAGCCTCTCATCCCAGCCTTGCTGCAGGCTGCTGTAGGGCTCTTCAGAGACACTGGGCAAAAGACAGTCTGGTCCCTTTTGAGGGTTGTTCACACAACTCTGTCTGTCTAGGGAACCAGAGGGACAGGGACCCTCTCCTTCAGAGGAAGAAGACACAGTCTTTGGGCAGTGTCTGGAAGGGGCTTCACTGTATCTGTGCCAAGGGTGCATGTGCTTGTCCTGAAACTGTGAGGCAGCTGTGCCCTACACCCTACACCATGGCACAGCCAAGGAATTAAGGCTTTTGGGGATGAAGAAAATGGCCTGTGGCTGGGTCTTGTACCAGCATGTAGCCAGGATATGGTTGTAGGGGTGCAGAATGCACCTAAACCAGGAGCTGGGATGTGCTCCAGGAGTGGAGAGCAATGGTAACTCCATCACCCTTCCCTCTGGTGCCCATGGACAGACTGGGGAGGACTCACCAGCATTCCCAGCCCTACCTTGGCAGAATTCCCCTGTGAATCCTGGCTTGCAACTGCAAACTGGTCTGTCCACATTCACCTGGCACTGCCCCTGGTGCTGGCACGGGTTTGGCAGACAGGCATCTGGGCTCCTCTTGACATGGAGGGCAACCCCTGGCCTCAGGCCATGGGTGCTTACCAGCTCACCTGTAGCAAAGGAAAGGCAAGAAAGATGAAATGCAGCTAGAATGTCTCCTTGATGAGAGATTTGAGAACTCACCCCACTGCAGGAAGCTCTGCACAGCTCTCAAGGGCTGAGATCCTCGCCTAGAGCCAGAGCAGACACATCTGAGGAGGAACCTGCTGCCTCAGCTTGCTGGGAGGCTGAGACCTCCTCAGCCTGGCTGCAGTCTAGACCAGAGCTATGGGGCCTGTCACTGTCACCAAGGAGCATGGTGGCACATTGCAGGACCTGGGCTCATTTCCATGGGTTACACACCCCTCATGGCTGGGGTGGACAGCCTGCAGTTTCTGCCCATTTTGCTGGCTCCTGGACCCCAGTTCCTGCCTCACTCAGCTCAATTCTCTTGTTCCTCCTAGACAGCCTTCAGCAGTGCCCTGAATGAGGAACTTGAACATAGATCAGGTGAAGATTTGACCTTTCCTTTCCATACTACCCATCCATGACCCAGCAGGGACAGAGCCCAGGAAGACTCACTTTTGTTGCCTTCACAGCCAGCCAGGCAGAGCACAGAGAGCAGCAGCAAACATCTCACAATCCTTTCCTGGAAAAACAAGCAGGCTCTGGATAACTTGGATTTGTTATCATGCTCACTGGAGATGTTTGCAGTCATTCAGAAAGGCTGAATCCTCAAGCAGGGGTGCAATGATTTCTGTACTGTATTTCCTAGGTTCCATGGCCCAAAGTAATTTCCCTTCCCAAAGGGCCAGATCAGTCTTCCCCCATCAGTTAACAAAAAGGTCAAACACTATCCTGAATTTAGGTAGCTATTCCAGAAAGCAGGTGGGAGAAACCTGCCCTGGGACCCACAGGGATGTGCTGACAGTGATAAAGCCACATTTCGGTGGCAACTTGAGTAAAACTGCACAGCTGAGGCATCAGTCTGGGCTCCCCAAAGAGGAGTCACCCTCTTCCACCGACAGTTCTTTTGGAGAGTTAGGATTTGCAAAAGGATCCTCACTGTTCCAGTAAGTCAACAAGGAGACAACGGGATAATAAAACAAACCCAAAGCCTTGAATATGACTAAAATTAGTGTCAAAAAAGACACGGATTAAGTCAATCTCTCCTGTTAGTACAGATAATGAATTTCTTTAGGGAAATTATTGTCACAATGCTGGATTAGCCCTGGACACCAGATACTCCTGATCAGAGATGTGGATGCAAGTCAGCCAGGTGGCTGGGCAATGCTGTCAGAGCTCTGAGAGCAGGGCAAAGCCAGTGCCAAAAGCCCCCTCACACAGCCCACCCACACCCCCCTCCAGTGACCCTGCCAGACTGCTGGACAAGAAGAGTTAATTCCCCGTCTGCTCCTTGCTCACTGCAGCAATCCTGCGAGATCCCACACCTTGTTCTCCTGCCGCTTACCATTGCCAGGCTGCTCCCGGCTCCTCCATCCAGCGCTGTCCCGGTTCCTTCCCCTCAAGGGTGGCTCGGCACACCCGGGGCTGCTCCGTTCCTCCCGCCGTGTGCCTTATATCGCCTTCGGACAGCTCATCCCTCTCCCCCACGCCAACACGCTGCCTTTGGGATTGCACAAGAGCCTGCTCAGCATCCCTTGGAGGCCGGGGAGAAAAGGACTCTGGAAGTCCATCCCCCCGCACGGACGGCCATTCACAGCTTGTGGATGCTGACCCAATCCACAGCCCTGACGGGGTCCCAAACAGGGACTATCAGCAAACCCCTCCGGAATCTGGGGTCTGTGCATCCAGCTGGTTTTGTGGTACCTGTTTTTGATGCAGCAATAACAACAGATATCACAGCGGCACACGAGAAGGCCAGATAACTTTGGGTGCTGAGTACACACAGTTTTGGAACAATATTTATTTGCCTTATCTGTTTTTTTAATTGACTTCCGGCATTTAAGAACTGCTGAGAAGTACTGGTGAGAGATGGAGAGTCCTACCCCACTTTGTTTCATAGAATATCCAGATGTGAAATGCACCTGCAAGGATTGAGTCCAATTCCTGGAACCTTGCGCAGGACCACCCCAGCAGCCCCCCCCTGTGCCTCTCTCAGAGCATTGTCCAAATATTCTTTGAACTCTGGCAAATTTGAGGCATCCCTATGACCTGGGGAGCCTGTTCCAGTGCCCAACCATCCTCTGGGGAAAGAACCTTCTGAAATCCAACCTAAATCTCTGCCCTCAATACAGGTTCATGCCATTTGGGCAACAGTAACCATCTGCAAACCGCATTAATCACTCAAAATGATGCTTCCTGATACATTTTGACTGCTGTCTGTGCATCCTCAGAGCTTTAATTGCCGGGGTTCCCTCAACAGAATGCCTAATGTAAACATCCGTCCACCAATCCATATTTTTTCTTAACCGCAACAACAAACCAGAAAAAAAGTGTTTCTCAACCTATCCTGCTTACAGTGTAATGGACGGCTGGTTAAAAATAAAAAGGAAAAAAGAAAAAAGAAAAAAAATGAACACAAAAATATAAAAAGGAAAAGGAAAAAGGAAAAAGAAAAAGGAAGAGAAAAAGGAAACGTCAAAGGAGAAGAAAATAAGAAAAAGGAAAAAGAAAAATGAAAAAAGAAAAAAGAAAAAAGGAAAAAAGAAAAAAGAAAAAAGAAAAAAAAGAAAAAAAGAAAAAAGAAAAAGAAAAAAGAAAAAAGAAAAAAGAAAAAAGAAAAAAGAAAAAAGAAAAAAGAAAAAAAAAAGAAAAAAAAAAGAGCAAGGTGACTTGTCATCCCTTGGTGCCAGTTTTTGGGTAAGTGCCTCCTCCATAAGGGATGACTGGGGGTGGATTTTATTTTACGAGAGCCGAACTCTGAGTTTCGGAGCAGGTGCCGGAGCCGTGGCGGCGGGCAGGGCTGGCCGCTGTCCCCTCCTTTGCCGCCCGCTGTCCCAGCGGCCCCGGGGCACGGCGCTGGCGGCGCTGGCGGGGCCGGGGCAGCGCAGGGGGTGCGCGGGGGTCCCGGGGAGCCTCGGGGGCTGCGGCGGGAGGTACGGGGGGTCCCCGGGGGTGTCCCGGCTGGCCCGGGGCTCGGGGCAGCCGCAGGTGCCCGGGAGGTGGCGTTGCCATGGGGAGCGCTGCGGGCCGCGCCGGCAGCCGCGGGTGAGGGCAGGGCCGGGAGCCGTGCGGGGCAAGGTCTGCGCCTCGCTGTGCCCGCTGCGGGCCCCGCTCGGGGTCAGCCTGACCGCGGGGACGGCGCACAAACAGCCTCGACTATCGCCGGCCGTGATAGCGACAGACGCTGCCCTTGGGGCGGCCCGCTCCCTCCAAGGCCCCGCGGGCCGGGCGCAGTGCCCAGCGGAGGGATGGAGGACACGGGGCACGCAGCCTGGATGTGGGGACGTGCTGTGCCCTACCGAGCCAGGCTCTGCCTGCTCTGCCGCGCTTAGGGTGTCCAGGAACACGGAGCCACTTATTCACAAAAGCCAGCCCAAACCCGGTGCCCTCCCTTTACTCTCATGGTTCTGGCTGCCTCAGCCATGCTCATACACCAAAACGCCGCGGCCACGGTGTGTTTCTCTGTTCTGTGCAGCTGGGTCCCACTCCTGAATTCACCCTGGTGTGTGCATTCCTGTAGTGCCAAGCAGAATGGAGGCCCTGGAGGAGAGAGAGGAAGTGGAGGAGACAGCAGAAGACGAGATCTCTTTGAATATCAGCGATTTCTTCGATGAACTGGGTGAAGCTGTGGAGGAAGCCTCTGTCACAAGTGCTGAATCGTAAGTCTCTGCCCATGGCCAGGATGAACAGAGATGTTCCCTTTGGGCCCCACAGGGTGAATTGCACACGTGTGGGTGGCACATATGGTCCCCTTGCACAGTGCTGGGAGTGAGTGAGTTTCTTGTGCGTGACGAGTTTGTCCAAGAGTGTACATGTGCAAGAAAGACAAGGTAACTCATTTGATTGTACATCCATTCACCACTGTATAAAGATCCCCTGAGACTCTGGGTATATGTCAGTTTGCCATTGCTCCAGAGATGTCTGGCTATGTCAAAATCATATCCTTGAATATGGCCCCTATTTTTTACCTGTGAAACAGGGAAGTCCTGCCATGTTTTGATATCAGGTCGTCCTGCCTGTATTGCTCCTGGCTTATTACTTGTGTCTCTCTGCCTCCCCCGCCATGTAAGTGATTTTGACTGGAGCTCCATTGACACATCCCACTTACCATCTTCGTACAAGACAAATTCCCAGCAGGAAAAGGAACTTCTGCAGCTCGCTGACCATTTCTTCCAGCAATACACTCACTTGTGCCCTGACCGCAAGCCGCTCTTCATCCACCCGCTCAACGAGTGTGGTGTGCAGGTATGGGGCACAGCACAGGCAGCACTTGCCTTCCACTGTGCCAAATGTGTGAAAGAACAGCAGCCCCTCCTGCCCTCCCTCCTGGTTAAAGGGAATAGGAACCTGCTGGCTGAACCCACAGCCCCCAAGCAGGCACACAGAACCCCGGGAACACTCTGGCTGTCCAAATCCACGAGCCATATAAATATTGGTGTTGCCATGTGGATTGCAGTGTGATGCTTAGGAAACAGGAGAGGCCACAGAAACATAAAGGGAAGGAAAAGAAACACATGAAATAGATAAGATTTAGGATCAGCCACAGATAGAGAGTATGGATCCAGAGTTAAGTGTTACTCTGAACTTCACAGAAGTTATAGGGAAGGAGTAAATGTGGAATTTTGTGGTCTGGTTTTGTTTTCTCTGGGCCCAAGCTGCACAACTGTTGAAAGAAAAAACTGTTGAAAAGAAAAAAGAGTTGAAGGAAGTAAAAGCCAAAAATAAATAAAGTGGAATTTCCATCTTTGGAAGATGGTATTTATATGCTGTAGAAAAATCCTGAATTTGATCCAGGGTTGGTCTGAGGATGGCTTTGGACAGGAGACTCTGCCAAGGGCCTGTTGGCTAGCCAAACACTTCTTGTTGCCCTACAGAAGTTTGTGAGCACAACAGTGAAGCCAACCCTGTTGCCTTTCCCAGACCTGTACTACTGGTCAGGCTGTGCCAGCTTTGTCTGTGATTACCTCATCATGGAGCCCCTCAAGTGCCCAATCACACCGGTAAGAAAGGGGCTGCAGCCCCAACAGAGACATTGCAGAGGTGGCAGAAGGGCCTTTCAGCAGGACACAGTGGGGAAGTCCCAGTGGCTGGGATTACAAAGGTCTTTGACACTTCCACCATCCCCTCACTATTTAGGCAACCCCGTGATTTTCCCAGACCCTGTGCATTCTGTTGGACCCACAGTCCCGGTGCATGTTCAGTGTGGTACTTAATTACTTTTAAGTAATTAAGCACCATTTCTTCAAGACCAGACCCTGCTTTCAGCCAGCCCAGATGAGCAGCTGGAGCACTGTGGGAGGCAATGGCTGACAAGCTTCCCCTCTGAAAACCAAGACACCTTGGAAAAGAGGAGCACCTAAACCCTAGGGGATGATACTTGGCCTCAAGTGACCTGTCCTTAGGGACTTCCAGACATTTCTTTTCCCATATCTGGGGATATTTTGGGATGGCTGAAGGGAGATTTCTAGGTTAGCAAAAAGGGATGATGCCAGAGCTGGGGTAAGTTCTTGATGAGAAGATGCTTGCAAGGATTGCACAGTGACCTAAACAATCTACACCAGCCACAGGCTGTTCCAAGAGTCCCAGGGTCTTAAGAGGAGCTCTGGCACTTTGTGACCACTCAGAAGGTATCTCCATTTAGCAGATGAAGACTGCCTTAGGTGATCACCTTTGGTGATGTCTGAAAACTGAGTAGGAGTAGAACCTCTCTGTATGCAGTATGTGGGTATTGATACTTTTTATTGCTCACCAGGGAGGGCCAGAGGGAAATATGTTTCCTTCTGTGAGCTATAATTTAGCTTATGGGTGTTTTCCTGGAAGTACTGTTGACAGAACAGCAGGAGATAGAGGGCAATCCCATTCCAGGATTGTGATTAGCATTAGGTTTTCAGCAGTTTGATGAGTTTGTCATGTCTTTCCCTTTCTGTGGTTAAATTTGTCACCAGGTTTGGGTCAGAGTTTCCCCAGATCACTTTGGAGGGGAGTTTTGGAGTCTGTGGCTTTTAAAGGAATGTTATACACTGGATTCCCTAAGGGTGCAGAGCCCAGGGATGTTGGCAGTGCCTCTCTCCCCTACTCTCTGCCTGGTACACGTTTCTGCTCCACAAGACAAGGACTGTGAACATGCATCTTTCTCTTTCAAGCCCAGTTCACTCTATTCCCCAACCACCATTCTGAAATACCAGCGAGGGAACTGCTTTGACTTTGCTGTGCTGCTGTGCTCCCTGCTGATCGGGGCTGGCTACGATGCCTACTGTGTACATGGATATGCCACCCTCGAGATGTGCTCCCTGGACCAGACTCAGGAGCTGTGCCCGCTGCTCAGGAAGCCCCCAGAGGTGAGAGCTGCAGTGAGAGGCAGGGAGGAGCCCAGCACACATGCTCAGCCTGTTCATGTCCAGTGAGCTCCAGAGCTGAGCTAGGGGGAACAGTTTCAGGTCCACAATGGGTTTCAGTCCATACCAGGGACCTCACCAAAGGAATCTTTTGAGAAATTTTCTCCAGCTCCTTTGAAGGCCTTTTTGGCTTCACTGAATTTCTGCTCACCAGGTGCAATATTGCAAACTTCCAAGTGTTGCAAACTGGGAGCTACCTGTAAGCCATACATTTACTTTCTTCTCTTGATCTCTGCTGGGTTTCACAATAATACCCTGCTTTTGCAGGTACCAGAAGAGGAGGATCCCAACAAGTATAGAATTAAGTACCCTTTAGATCCACAGAGCAAGTTTGAACTTCAGCAGAAGGCCAAGAAGGAGGAAGAAACTGAATCTACACAAGAGGAGGAAAGAGAAGAGGAGGTGGTCACGGTGAGTTAGCAAGGTCCACCTTCCTGTGAGCTCCAGGAAGAAGAGCTGAGACACAGGTAATGGCTGGCCAAAGAGAGGAGCTTGCACCCTCCTCTGTGAAGTGTGACACAACCCTGATCATGGCCATGTGCACTTGGCCTCCAGGAGCACAGTGTATGCTGGCACAGGAACATCTGCTGGGTATGTACTACCTCACTCTCAAAGAGCATTAAGAGCCTGGAGTTCTTTAGAAGTGGGCAGAGGAAATGATAAGATTGCCCTTGGGTTGGATTAAAGTGTCAATAAAATGGCAATAATTATTGCTCTATCCTCTGTGCTACAGGAGGTGGGAATGCCCAAGCGAGACCCTTTGCATGGCTTACGGGTGCACGCGTGGGTTCTGGTTCTGCCTGGGAAGAGGAAGGTTCCCGAGACCTTCTTCATCAACCCATTCACAGGAAATCACCACAGCACCACAGATGAGTGCTTCCTTGGGATTGAGAGCATCTGGAACCACAGGAACTACTGGGTGAACATGCAGGACTGTTGCAAAGGCTGCAAGGTAGGGAGCCCTTAGCACCCTGGGCATGTCAGGGACAGCTGGGCTAACCTGAGTCCTGGTGAAGTCCAAGACCAGTAGTGGTCCAGTTTCCACTTAACCATTCCTTGTGTTGGTTTTGGTCATGTTGCTCTGACTACATAGACTATGGAACTACTCCAGGGCATCCCAGGCTCTGAGCTGGCAAATACAGATCACATCTATTAAATCCGTTCAGTGTAAGAGTTTCAGCTTTTAAGGCTGGCTAGGCACTCCTCTCAAACAACAGGTTTTGAGGCAGAAGATGTTTTGGGTCTGTCAGGCATAGCTCAAGGCAGGTAAGATCTTGATTAGGTTCTTCCCACACCTCAGCTATTCCCCAGCAGACAGAAAGTCTGGGAAGTGAGGGTCTGAGCCAGATCAGCTTGCCCTTGGGACCATACTTGCCCTGAGGAAGGAAGCAGAAGCATTTCCAGCCACTTCTTATCTGAGGAAAAGGAACCACGAGGAAGGGGTTTGCAACCTCTAGGCACAGGGACAGTCTTTGGGGTCCTACCAGCAAGCCAAGGGTTTGAGGAGCTCACCTCACTGAGGTCTGGATCTCTAGAGTGTCTGACACCCAGGCAGGTCCAGAGCACCACAGACATGTTTATGCAGTGGTCAAGTTTAGTGTCTGGCCCTTGACAGTGCCCTGTAGTTCAGACAGTTTTTCCTATATGCCCTAGGATCTCAGCTTTGACTTGAGTGATTCTATCTGCTGGGAAATGATGTTTTCAGAGAGCAAGGAGCTCTCTCAGTCACCCACAGAGTCACCCAACAAAGACACAGATGACATGGTGAGTGACCCAAGTGATGCTGTTGAGCTGTGAGGGCCCTGTATGGAACCAGTGTGTCCATAGGCCTGTGAATATCTGCCTGCCTGCTGCCCTCTCCAGGTCAGATCCCTTTTACTCTGGCCAGGTTTAGAGTCCTTCTCAGTCTAGAAGAGTTCTGGTGCTTTCTGAAGCAGGACTCCAAGTGGTATTTCACAGGTCAGAAGTGGCTAAGGATCTCTGTAAACCTCCAGTGGATTGGCCTTTGGGGTGCAATAATTTAAAAAATAAAATCCAGAATGAGATTTTTGTGGACATTCTTTCTATGCTGGTCACCTTCCCCTCCTGGCTGCAAGGTAGACCTGCCAACCAAGTGCAGAAATAATGTGTGTCCTCTAATATACAAAAAATGCTGTGTACTAGAAGCACAAAATGTTGTCCTATTGGGAGAAGACAACATGATAAAACAGGCATTGCACAGCAGGACAGAGGAATGCAAATAATAATTCCCTCCTGCTATCTACTCTTCTCAGCCTGTGCCCATAACTGGGGAGCAAAGAGTCCTCCAGGGTTTACATAAAATAATCTGGTCATTTTGGTGATTGCCACATTTATTCCCTGCCAGCATGAGCAGTAGCCAGGAGAAGATAATGGCATCAGGCTCGAGTAGGGATGTGCTGTCATAACTGCTCACATGAGCTGAGCTCTGATCACTGCAGTTCACCAGGACCAAAATGCCTCCTGGCACAGTAAGAGATGCTGCCAAAACCACAAATCTCTGCTTCTGTTTCAGCAGGAAAAGGGGGAAATAGACACGAGCTTTGAGATGCCACTATCATGGGTAACCCAAATTAGGGTCTCCTGCAGAGGTAGGTATTCTTCTTTTGCCGTTTGCTTGCCCCCAGCTGCCCTTTCAGTGGATTTGGGACGTTTGTCTCTCTCACTGGGTTCTCCCTTCAAGGTAGTCAAACAGTTTCAGTGAAGCACAGTAGATGAAGGCCACAACAGCTATTGGTTCAAGTGGCTGCTCTCAGTGCTGCACTGTCTCATCCCTCACAGACACACACCCCACACTGTTTTCCTGCCAGCTGGGAATTTTGCCTGGGATGGTCTTTCTGTTACTGCTATGCATAAGGAACTGCATCTGCATTATCAAATACCTGTTTGGGGAGAGAAAAAAGTTATGATACCATTATAACATTAAAGGACAACAGGCAGGGTGTGAACAGCTTTATTGCCAGCAGAACATAATAAATAAATGCATAATGTCTCTTAGATTATGGTATTTTCCCTCTTAAAGTCTTTTTTTTTTGGGCTGTGTACAAGGTTAGTCAATTTGTCTGACTTCTCTCTTGCCCACTGCAGAATATGAGAATCCCTTTTCCCGCGGGAAGAAGGTGATCCTGTATGATAAAGCAAAACTGGAGAAATGGGCGGCATTCGCAAATGAAGATGGGCTGGTGGAACGCCTCACTGTCTATGCAGACTCAGACTGTAAGAGGGATGAATGAACACACTCCACACACTGAGCAAACAGCCTGGGGCATGCTGATGGAAAGGGGGAGGTGGTCCCCTTCCTGCCAGAGTCTCTCTTGTGCTTTCTCATTTTCCTTTCACCTTTGTGGGGGAATTATTCACGATATCCTCAAACTCTTCATCACGCTTAGTCTGTTGAGCCCCTGAGCTTTCCAGCATTGCTAGGGGTTTTCACAAAAGTTTGAATCTGTTTTATGCTGTTCAGTGTCACAGGTCAGCTGCTTGGATTTTCAGTCTTCAGAGAAATGGAAGGCTGTTCGATTTGATCCAATAGTGTCACTATCCTCATTTCATCATTGGTGTCAAAAGGGGCCATAGAAAGGGGCAGCTACAGCCTGAGGATATCTCTGTACTTGAAAACATTATTTTTTAACAGATGGTCCAAGAAACCGTGCAGATTCCTAGCTGGACATACAGTGTCCTGCCCTCAGCTTTCTTGGATAGTGTGATGCTCAAATTTCCTGACACCATCATTTAGTATTTGGGATAGAATTTCTCTTGCCTATCCATAGCCCTTTGCTGTGCCATGTTCTATTCCTGAGCTCATTACTCTAGTTCTGGCTGATGGAGAGGAATAGACTCTCTTAGGGTATAATTCATCTACTCAAATGTAGATTAGGATTCACATACAAAATTCCCCTGTGCACAGGGGCAGTTCCAGTGGCTGTACTATGTCCACTAAGGCTGTATCAAGAGCACAGGGTGCTGGCACAAACAGAGCTCATCAGAATTTTGCCACCTCCAGCAGGGTGACCTAAGGTTGCAAAATGACTTGTCTCCTGCCAGGTACTGAAGAACTGGAGGTGAAGGAATGGTTCAAACACCGAGAAGACCTGTTGTATATGAGAGAAGTGAATAAACAAACACAGCTGATCACAGACCATTTCAGGCCAGGACACCCCCTCCTTCTTAAAGGTATTCCAGCTCATCAGGGCAGCCACTGCAGCTGATGGGATTTCACATGACTCCCTTCTAGCAGTGGCAAGAGCCTAAAGCTGAAAGTCAGGGGAGACAGGATACTTGTGGATAAATACCCTAGATAAATAAAATAGTCTCCAGTGAAGAGGAGAGAACTGGGCTCGTGGCTTGCAGTCCTGGGCAGTGCTCCCCCAGCTATGTAGTTTTCTATTATTAGGAAAATACACAGTTATCATGTGTATCAGCATGATACATTTCTACTTTTATAAGTAGAATTTATAGAAGCAGAAATTTTCTCTTTGGGATTATGTTTGTTCTCTCAGTGTTGTGCAGCTGGGGATAAGTCCTGCATCAGATCTGTTGCTAAAGCTGAAGAAAATGAGACCTCCCTTGGACATGCTTGTGTTCAGTGTATTACAGTTGCCAACTCTGAAAACCTGTGTGATTCGTCCTTAGCTCACTCCTACACATCACTGGAACCTGAGACTGGGCACACAGTGGAATTTTACCACACAGCACGAGTTGATGGCCTCTGGAAACGTTTTGAAAATGCTACAGAGATGACAGAGTACTTCGTGGGGCGGGAGGACTTCCTGCACATGCGGCACATAGAGTTTGGAGAAAGAGACAAAGAAATGGAAAACGGTGGCATCACAGCTGATACTAACCCCCGGCCTATAGTGGTATGGAACAGAAAAATATGTGTCACTGTGATATTTAAACTATGCAAAACATACTGCCTGAGGCTTCAGTTCATTTTCACTGGGCATGGCTGAGGCAAAACTCCAGATGAGACATCCAAGCATTGTTCAGCTGCTGTGTCTCACAGTTGCTTGCCTGACAGAGAGCTAGTGTGACCAGTTGTCAGGAACTACATTGAGCAGCTAGAATTCAACTAGGAAACAAAGGCTTGGAAATTGCATGTCAGAGGAAAGAAAAAAAAAAAGTGACTATGATTTTGGAACAAAATTTTCGCAAGATTCAAAACTAGGAAAAAGATTTTGTGTGCTGAGCCCAAACTAATATCATTTTAGGTTCCTGATGAATTTTGTCCCATCACTCTGATTTGTTACAGACAGGTAATCTACCTCTTCCTCTTGTCAGGTCTGGTTTGCAGAACAGAAGGAGGAGGAAATCTGACATCTGGCAGTATGTGTGGCTCAGACACTTCACCTGCCAAGACAGAGCCATGCAGTGGCCTGTCTTTGGGCCAGCACCAAACATGCTGCCTTTTCCTCCCCTGTGTTGGTAAATGTGGGAAGCTTTGCTTTTCTCCAAAATACCTTGCCTCCTGCAGTTCCCTCAGGCAGGGATGCATCTCAAGCCAAGTTGGAGCTTGGAAAGCATACTCTGCTCCACAAATAGGAAACTTCTGTATTGCTTTAAGCAGCTTTGTTGCTGGGTTTTTTAAGGCATGGGCAAGAAGAGTAGGACCATTGGCCAAGAGATGCAAGTCCAAGCAGAAAAGCACAATTTTTACCTTGAGGTTTTACCCAAATCTGTAAATCTGTCAGTTTTGTGTTGTCTAAGTTGCTTCTTTATCTTTTTCTCATTCTCCATTAGCAAATCAAGGAGTATTTCCACAGAAATCCAGAAAAGCCTGCTGATGAAGATATAGAGGAACGTGTCTTTATGGTCATAGATGATGTCATCCAGCTGACATATCATCTCGAGCTTCATGACACCATTGCCTCAAAGGTGGTTTTCTGCAGAGTAATAGGGAGGGAGAAGAGAGAAGATGAAATCTTCCTGAGCAGAGAAAACACTGTCAAATACGAGGTATGAAGACCACAAGACACAAAGGTGAAATGTCAGTGAAAAAACTACAAGCATGACATATTCATCTTGCCCCTCTACTCCACCTGCACACCTCCAGGCTGACAGCACCAACAGCCCAGGAGATGCACTGCCATGCTGGGAGTGACTGGGAGTGCAGGACACAATGTGACGTGACAGGCCTGCTCTAGCCATGCCTGAGGTCATCTTCTCAGCTCTGGTCATCAGGCAGACTCCACATCCCCTGACATCCTGCAAAATGCAGGTTCAGCAGCTGTTGGGCTCAGTTCTGCAGATTTATGGCAGGGAAGCTGAAGCTTCCTCTGTTGTTCCCTCAGAAGAGTGAGAACAGAGCAGCAAAGGCAGACACTTGTGTTCTGGTTCTGTTTCTGCCGTGGCCTTCTTGGGTCCTATAATTCTTTAAATCTCCCAGTGCTTACCCTGATCATACAGAGCAAGATGCTGAGGCAGATAGGTAGGTAGGTAGATAGATAGATAGATAGATAGCTAGCCTTAAATAAAAGAGATTGCAAGAGAAGTGGAGTGCTGCAATTAAGCCAAATGATCTCATCAGGGGTGAGGGGTCACCCCACTAACAGCATCAGTGTGAGTCTGTAACCTGAGGCAGAAGCCTGCCAGTAAATTGTGCAGTGATGCTGTACAATTACACTTAAAAAAAACAAAGAGAGATTACAAATAGGGATTTTTTTTTTAATGTTACGGGTTTTTAAAAATTTCTGTTTCCCACTGGGGGGAATACACAGAACACTATTGCTGGAATTCCATTTTTTCATCTCTATTTCTATGCATTCCTATTCATCTCATTTCATCCCAACTATAAAACAGCAGCATCAGCAAAGTGCAAGACGTGCCATCTGGCTCACGTTACTGATGGATTCCAAATCAAAGGGAAGTCTGATAAACCCATGCTGACCATGGTTTTGATGTTTCAGTGATGGAAATTAGTGTTGCTTTCTTGGCTGTAGCAGGATTGTGCCAGTTTGTGTTAGCAGAGTGCTGCTGTTTTTCACTGACTTCTCTGCTTCCAGCCCTGGTCCTCAGAGAAACACAAGAACATGCTCCATCTGTATGACTTGCTGTGGGAGCTGAGAGCTGAACAGAAGGAGCTGAAGCACCACGTCAGGGACTCTGAAGCAGAGGTAACAGGGAGGTGTCCACAGAGCTGATCAGGTGTAGAAATAGTTTCAGCTGACTGCTTGCCAAAGGCTCCTCAGCATAAACTGTGCTAAAAGTAAGACAAAGCAGGTCTCCATGCTGAATTATTATGCTTGCTACTCAGGCATTGTTCAGTGAAGATGTAGCTGTAGTGTATTTATGGAGAGTCACACACCTTCCTGCTCCTGCTCTTAGTCTTCCTTCCCTGTGAGGAAACATTTCAGAGAGCAAATGACAATATATGAATTGGGGCATCTGGAAGCCTACCTGCCATTTGCCCAGGAATGAGGCCAAGAAGAAAGGATATTGAATGTAATGCTATATCAAGGTGCTAGGCATTGCCAGGAAACCCTATCCAAAATACTGAAGTGACTTGTTGTGTGAGCAGCTATAGGGAAACACTTCATAAAACACTTTGCTTGTACTGCTAATCACACTGACTGGTGTAACAGATCCACGTTCTTGTAATTACTTCATGGTAAATATAATCATTCTGGTCGATGGAGGCGCAGCTATTGGATTTCTTATAATGTTTTTTTGAGGAAGAGAAATCCCTGAAAGAGCTGCAGAGGTAACGCTCAACTCAGCCCAGAATATTAGTAATAATTAAAAACAATTTGCAAAAAACACATTTTTTTCCACAGAAATTTGAAGCTAGTTCACTGTGACCTCATGAACTACCTTGCCAAATTTCTCAGTCTTGATGTATCAATAGACAAAATATTCCCATTGCTTATGCTGCATATCCTATATAAGACAAAGAACAAGCCAAAGCTCTCAGTGCAATTTCTAAAGTAGTGTCAGAAAGCTCCAGAAAAGCTTTCTTATCAGTTAATATCAGTAATCACATTCAAGAATTTTATACACAGTAGCAATCTAAAATTAAGACTACTGTCAGCTTGATCTATCAGCAGGACATGGGTATGTTTGCACAGATCTATATTTAACCTTATTCTACAATTCTTGTATGCAGCATCTGCTCTGATAGCAGGTCAAACTGTAAAGGTACAGTCATTTTGTGTGAAAGCTGAGGGGTCTTTCTTCTGATTTCTTGGAAGATGTTAAATATTTTGATGGTCCGTGAGGATGAAGAAGCCAATATTAAATTGTCAGTTTCAATGTACAGCACTGCAAAGAGAGGACAACAACAAGAAGCCACGGTAGGTAAACTTCATTAATGTCAGCATGCAATACATGTACTCAAAGAAATCCAGAGTCAGCTTTTTCTCTATCAGGAGTTAGCTCTGAAGAGCTTTTAATAGCATTAAAATATAGTGGGACAAATCACAGTATGGTGTAAGTTAGCACAGTTTCAATTGCCTTCCCAGGGAAACATAACATGGTCATGCTATGGTCACCTTCTGACTTTCTGGAAAAACTTGCACCACCGAGAATGATTACTGTGTTATTTTGTTTAGTTAATAAAACAATTAAGAATGATTACTAGATAATAGGGATTATGGGGAGAGTATTTTAAAAGAGTCATAAATATGCCTATATATATAGATATACATATTTTTATTTGTAATTAGCATGTAAGATCAAAGAACAAAATAGCCCCAGGGTCAAATTTAGACCTTATCTCAATCAGGAATTATTTGGTTCTCCAGGGCTTCTTGACTCTAGTGAGGCAAAACATTTGGATTTGCTGCTTCTTCTGCTCCATGTTTTGATTCCCTTTGTTTTCTTCTTCTCATAAGACCTCATCTCAAACTTTTTGCCCCCCCCTAAAAATAAATTAGCTCCAGTCTGTGGTTTCCTTCATATCAGCTCTGTGAATTGAGTTGTGCTTTTGTGTGCCTTTGCTCTTCACTTTCCTCTCTATTCCCCTGACTTCTGGTTGCTTGTTCCCTCACAGGTGTTGGAAGAGGAGCAGAGGAGCTCCCAGAGTCCCTTGGAGAACGAGAGTCAGGGAGAAGAGGAGGCTCAATCCCTCGCCCATCACACTGCAACCAGCTCCACATTGTAGAGGCTCTGCAGGGACTGGCAATGACTGCCTGAGCAGGCAGGATTA
The DNA here is from genome assembly GCA_037013685.1 of Acridotheres tristis. Lineage (NCBI taxonomy): Eukaryota > Metazoa > Chordata > Aves > Passeriformes > Sturnidae > Acridotheres > Acridotheres tristis. The sequence goes on from CM072898.1 coordinate 14,272,987, forward strand.
CAAGTCAGCCCCCCCAGGAACTTGGCACTGAAGTTACTCTGTGAAATACTTTAGTCCATGTCCCACTGCAGTTTCCCTCTGATATCCCCCTTCTTGTTCTAGGGAAAAGCACTTGGCACAATAGAAAAAAAATATTCTCCTAAAGAGATGCTGCTTAGGAATCCTCACCCAGGCACCTCTGGTTTGACTGATTTCTTCATTCCTTTTCTGGAGCTGCCTGCAGTAAATCTTTCACTATCATCAGATTTGTGGAGATTTTAATGAATTTGCACCATTCTGCACCTTTTCTTTTTCCCTATTTTGTTCTAAGGCCCATCTGCAGTTACATCAATTGTCAACTCCATCTGAATGGGACCTTAGCCCCAGGGTCTGCTTCAGAAAGGGAGACAAATCATCAGAGTCTTTCAAGGCTTTTCTTTTCCAAATCTGCTCCATAGCTGCTGGCAGCAGGAGCGGGATTATTTGGGAATACTGATTCTTTTCCAACGTATTATTTTAACTAATTAATAATTCAGTTTTGCATAAGCAAAGGTTTTGAACTGGTGAGTTCACAAATGTAACATTTCTTTGACCTCATCTAGAGTGCTGTAAATGACAAAACATCACCCCATATAACATTGTGGTCACGAACTCATCAGAGTTAATTCAATACCAGAGAAGACACCAGAATAAATTAATTTAAAAATCCTTTTACAGGCATTAGGGACACAGCAGCTGCCAAACCATCAGCAAATGCATTACCGAATCAGAACATTACAGGGTTGGAATGGCCCTTAAAGATCATTTAGCCCCAAGTCCCCTCGCCAGGGGATTTCCTTGTAGTCCTCCAAGGCCACCTGTCCTTGTTTCCACTTCCTGAAAGTTTATTTTTCCTTTCTGAGAAAAAAAGTCTTCTACAGTAGATTTTTTTTTTTTTTTCCCTCGGCTGCTCAGCAGCTCCTTATCCATCCACCAAGGCCTCCTGGCATTCTTGCCCGTTTTCCCTCTTGTCGGCATGCATTGCTCCTGAGCTTGAAGGATATGATCCTTGAAATTCAGCCTGCATTCTTGGGTCATTATCAAGGAGCAGCGCCCAATTAATTTAATTTTTCTCTGTTGATGGAGCAATTGGTTTCAAAGACAGCGAGAAACACGCACAAGCGGCGCGACCGGACCTCAGCCGGGCGGCGAGAGGCACAGAAGCCTTGCAGGAGTCCCGCTCCCTCCGGGACTGTGCCCGTGACACCCGTGAACCGCCTAATGGGACACGACGGCCTCAACCATGGGCGGACCGTGAGCTACGAGGCCCGGGAAAGAAAGACCTCAGCCGCCCTCACGGGAGCTCCGTAGCAGCTGCGGGACCCGAACCGGCCGCAGGGCAGGAGCAGCCCGGCCCCCGCCCCTCAGGGCGGCCCCGCAAAATGGCGGCCCCCATCCAGAGCGCCGCCTCCTCATTGGCCGCTCCTGCGGGGCTCCGCCAAGAAGCCGCTCTGCGAGTGGCGGCCGCGCTGCCGTCGCCATGGCAGCCACTCCGCCCTCGCTTCCTATTGGCCGAGCGGCGCGCGGAGCCCGGGCAACCGCCCGGCGCGGCGCGGGGTTGTTGTGAAGGGCCGGTTGTGGGGCGGTGGCGGCCGGGGGGGTCCCGGTCCGGTATTGCCGGGCCCCGCCGCCACCACCGTCCAGGCGATCGCCCTCGGTCCGAACAGCGCTCTCGTTCCCGTGATGTTCATCAGCGGTGAGGCCTCGTCCCCCGCCGCGCCGCCTCTCACGAGGGTCTCGCCGTGACTGTGTTTGCGTTCCCGCAAGACGGCCGGGGCAGCCCCGGTGCACGGCCTGGCCGTAGGACGCGCTAGCGGAGCGGAGCCTCGCCGGGAGGAGGAAGGCGCTGCCCGCCCGAGAGGCGCCGTGCTGAGCCATGGCCGTGGCCGTCACCACGAAGACGGCATGGAAGCTGCGTGAGTGCCGGGCGGGGGAGCCGCCCCGGCTGGGAGTGGGGAGGGATAGGAGCCACCTCATCCCTGCCCTGGATATGGTGCCCCGGCCCTCTTTCTACATTGCTGACTGGCATTTTTAACTCCTGAAAGTCCTGTTGGAAAACATAGCGGCACAGTGAATAGCTTGGCCTTGTCAGTGCTGTTTTCAAAGGGTCACGGTCTTTATTTTTTCTGGATAGTTGCTGCAGCGCTAGGCTAAGTGCTGTCTAACCCCACATGACTTTACTGTAGTACAAGAACAACCAAGGCAGTGAGGGGTGAGGCATCTGTCAAGGGGCAACCCTGGATGTACGGAGAGACTGGGGAAGGAGAGGCTGGAGAGCAGCCCCACAGGAAGGGATGTGGGGTTCCTGGTCGATGTCAAGTTGAAAATGAGTCAGCAGTGTGCCCTGGTAGCTCAAAGAGCAGCTTTCCCTGAGGTGCATCGAGGAAGGTGATGGTCCTGCTCTGCTCTGTGCTGGTACAGCCTCACCTCGAGTCCTGGGGGCAGGTTTGGGCACCACAGTTTAAGAAGGATATAAAGCTTTTGGAAAGCATCCAAAGAAGGGCTGTGAATATGGTGAAGGGTCTAGAGGGGAAGCCATGCAAAGGAATGATTGAGGACTCTTGGCTTGTTCAGCCTGGAGAAGAGGAGACTGAGGGCAGAGCTTATCATGAGCTGCAGCTTCTTCATGAGTGTGTTGGAGGGACAGCTCCGATCTCTGCTGTCTGTGACCAGTGAAAGGACCTGAGTGAGCATCTGGAGCTGTGCCAGGGGATGTTCAGGTTGAATATTAGGAAAAGGCTCTTCACCTTCACAGGAGCAGGCTCCCCAGGGAGTTAGTTACAGCACCAAGCCTGCCTTTGCACAACAGGCAAAGGAGGGGATTGTCCTGTGTAGGACAAGCAGGAGTAGGACTTGATGATCCTTGTGGATCCCTTCCAACTCAGAATATTCTGTCATTCAGTAGAAACTGCTCTTGAGAGCCAGGTTATGATGGAGCATCCCCTCAGTGTCAGGGAGAAGGCCCCAAACTTAGACTCTAGGGGGTTGTCCTTCATTGGTGCTCACTTGTTACACAAGGTTCACTGAGCTCTCTGCTGCAGGAGGAATGAGATGATCTTTGCAGGGCCTGTGTATCCCACCCTCTTGAAGTTGCTTTGCAAGAGGCAGTAAGAATCTGCTGGTTTCATGTCCTTATTCTTCCTCTGAAGGAGCAGTAGACAGTTGCTGACTATCAGTTTCTAGCTGGTCACTGATGAGTTATTTCATAAGGGCTGTTGAGGAATGCTTAGAAGCAATAGGATGTGATCAGTTGCTTTAATCAGTGAGTGGGCTCTGGAAACTGGCTGTCAGAAATAGTGTCCTTGTCTGGTAACACATGAAGTCATCTGAGATTACTGATTTAGGAATTTTGTATCTTTTTTAGCAGAAAGCCAGTTTGCTGGCTTATCTTCCCATCCCTGAAACTCCAATTGCAGGAAAAGCTGGAAGTCTGTCCATCTCCATTCTCCCTAGGTGGTCAGAGGTTCTTGATCTTCATTTTTGCTAGACTTACCCATCTTAGCATCCTCTTTAGAGGAAAAAGCATTCTGAGTGTTAGGGATGTTTCAGCAATGCTAATTAGGAGTTCAGTGTTACTGGGCTGGTGGATGATAGCTGGTGACAAGAACTTCATAAAATAAAAACTTTGTGGGTTTAAGGGACTTGTTGGAGAGCAAATGAACCTCTCTGCCCAAGGCAGACATCAGTTTATCACCTGGCTTTTAAGAACAGAGGGTTGGATGCTTCCACAATGACTTTTAAACTTACAATATATTATTAAGAAGGAAATCAAGAGGGGGGAAAAGTGGAGCTGCTGACACACTCATTTCAGCAGCAATGCTTAGCATCTGTCTTTGCAAATGAGTGAGTTGGTCTAGTACTGCTAATTGTACTTTTGGTCACCTTCTAGTCTGTGTATCCATATAGGCTTTGTTTTAGCATTTTTATGTGGAAGTTTGTTCTTTCAACACAATGCAGGTGTATTTTCAGATTTGCCCTTCACATGTAATTTGTGGCCCAGTTACCTTTGTAATTTGAAAGGTGTTTCTCCAGCACAAGTGAAAGTTGCGCAGTTTTGCTTTCAAAAAAACACTCTTGAGAATTTGAGATCAAAGTACCTGTAATTATTATTGCAGCCATCTAAAATCCTTTTGGATTAGTGTTGCATGTAAAATGATCAAATTGCTCCTCCTAGCCAAACAATCTAAATGAAAGCTGAATTGATGCTACCTAGCCTTTTTACAGACTCATAACTACTCTTACAGTTTCATAACTATTAGACATGCAAATCTTGTGACCTTTCAAAGAAGAGAACAGTAAGATGAAGATATTGGTAAATGCATCTGCCAAAAACCCCTGCCAAAATTTTGAGTGAAGTTAAAATTCCAATGTGAGATGTCTAAGCAAAGATGCTCATTCAGCTTCTTTTTGCCCCAAATTGGTTTCTTTGTTATGAGGTTTCCATAGAGTTCTGTTGGTGCAGTGACAGAGCATCCCCTCAGCTCTCAATTTTTAACAGCCATTGAGCATCAGTCAGATTTGTTATTTTCTGCCCATTTGGATGGATATTCACCTTGCTTTGTCACAGCTGCATGCCCTGCAGTACTCAGTTTTGCCTGTGTTACCTAGTGGGGATGTAGCAAAGACTCTGCCAAAGCTCAGGGAAGGGAACTCCACCTCTCCCCACTGCTGAGTCTGGCTTTTTTCTGGGTAAGGTAACAAACTGTACTGCTGCTCCTTTGCCAGTTCCTCTCAAGTTGGATTGTCTGCTGCTGCTGGTCTCTAGAACAGGATTAGAGGGCTTTTCTAGATGACTCTGGCTGCTCTGCATTATTGCAGCTAAAGTGCCTTCTGTGATCAGATTGCTGCACTTGAGCAAATCTTCAAAAGTTCACTTGAACTGCTGTAAGTGAGAGAAGATGCTTTTTGTAAGCCATGTGAGCACTAGAGTCATGAAACTTTGGTCAGTAAATGTTTTAAGTGCAGCAGGCAGAGCCAAGAAGGACTGTTCAAAGCAAGATAATAGTGTGACTTCTTATCTGAGCAGTGGGCTGCTGCAGCTTGTGCAGTGGAAACTGGAGAGTGTTTCTGAAGAAATAATTTTTTTTAGACATTTTGGAGGGATGGCATGAAAATTTTTATAACTGATCTGTACTAAGTGTTTCCTTTGTTTTATGCAGAAGAGATCATGGCCCACAGCAGCAACGTATCCTCAGTAGTCCTGGGAAAAGGTTCAGGCCGGATGCTGGCCACTGGAGGAGACGACTGTCGGGTCAACATATGGTCAGTTAGCAAGCCCAACTGCATCATGGTAAGAACAGGCCTGTTTTCAGCTTTTGGGGGATGGGAGTATTGATTCTGAGGTTTAGAGGGTAGAGAATGAGGGGAAAGATTGTTGGGGTGGAGCCTGTGGGACTTTTGAATAGAGTTTGCCAACACAAAGCTGTGTAACCAGATTCTAGCTAAAGATAGGGACAGAATTGGGTGCCTGGTGAAACCACTGCTCCACTTTGTGGAGATGCTTGAGCTGGACCAGTGCTTACTCAGATAATAAATATTGTGCTTTATTGTATTATCAGTCTACAAATAATTAAAGGAAGAGTTTTGTACAAGAACAGCTAGTTTTATAGTACAGGCTACAGGGGCCAGTTTTATAGCCTGGGTTTTGCAGTCACAGCAGGAGATATCCCCAGCAGGATGCATTCCCACCTGTGCCACCATCCCTAACTGTCAGCATAAAGGTTGCCACGATCGTTTGCTGTAGGCTGGGGAGGAGTAACTCTGTCAGTGTGTCAGCAAGGGTAGGGTTACCCCAGCAGTGATCACTAAAGAGCACCATAAATATCTATTTAACAGATACCTATCCTGCATCACTTTGAGTGGGTGTTGTATAGAACCAACGGTAGCACATCTCGTCGTCATTTGTTTAACAACACAATAATGTTGTGGTACTGAAGGCGTTGCTCTAGCCAGTGCGAGCCTTGTGGGAAAGAAATCAGGAGAGTCAGGTCAAAAAGGCTAAAAAGAGAATTCATCCACTTTATTTTTCTGTTCATTAAGTGTATGAAGGGTTACCTTTGGTAGGGCTGTGCTTTTTGCATAGTGTAGTTAAGCAACATCTTTCCAGGCTTTTGGTGGTGGCATGACTCCAGTTTGAAACGGGACTATTTCTTTATTAGAGAAGGTTAAAGCACTAACTCTGTACCTTTTTGTGGTAGCAGAGCTGCACCTCTCCTGCACTTCCTGGGAACCACAGGTGCTGAGAGCTGCTGTTTCTGAGAGGCAGGGACTGACTGAAGCTGCTTGTGCCATTCTTGTGTATCAAAAAAATCTTGATTTTTGGGGTTGTCCTCTGAAATTAATTTTTAGTGTTTGTATTATAATGATTATGGATGTTTGTGTTGGGAAAGAGGGAGAAGAGGAACCTTTTCAAGTAACATTGCCAACTTGGTTTAAGTGTGATCTCTAGTTCTCACTAAGTAATGGCAGTTGCAACTGTGGATTTTGTAGAGGATTTCAATTGCACATGGATTCCTAAGAAAGCTTCCAGCTGGCATTCCCAGCCTCTGTATGTGTGTGGGAGGCACAGAGCTAGTGTAGCTATTTAAAAAGACATTTGAGGATGGACTAAAGCAGAGAATACTGCTTATTAGTCAAGCAGAAAGTCTGCAGTGGTGGAATTTGTTTTCTAGAGCTAGTTTTAAATATTCTTGTGTTTACTAAAATATAGGCCTTTTCAAAATGCTGATGTAATTTGTAAGCTTTTGGGTGCTTAAAGATGAAAGGAACTTCCTACATGTGAATTACTGCCTTATGCCTCAAGTCAGTACTTCAGTGTTACACCATGCTATCACTGTGACATCCATTGCTGGCAGCAACCTGTGGCTCTGTGCTTGTGTGAAGGTTTCAAAGTAGCCCTGCTTTTGCTCTTGCTTTGATTTTGTAACTGGTTCATGACACTTACATGACCCATTTAAAGCAAACACGGTGCCATTGTGCTACCACAGCATAATTTTTATGATGTAAGAATGTGTCAGCCTTGTCTGAGCATCCGCACCTAATGTTTAACTACCTGTGTCTCTGTTGATGCATCCTTTCAAACTTAGTCAGTGTGCCCCAGAAAGTGGGATAATGTGGGAAGACAGGTGCTATGCTGGGTGCAGTGATGGGCTTTAGAGTGCTCTGCCATCCTGCTGGCTGCTGAGGAAAAAGGACTGTGCACAGCCAGGTGGTGCCAGCTCATGGCTAAAGAGTTACCCCTGGAGTATGAGCAATGCCAACACACAGGGCTGTGCCAGCAGCTGTTGACTGAGACTGATTAATTTCTTTGCAGAGCTTGACAGGCCACACAAGCCCCATAGAAAGCCTTCAAGTGAACCCAAATGAGAAGCTCATAGTTGCAGGGTCCCGGTCAGGGTCCATTCGAGTTTGGGACCTGGAAGCTGCCAAAGGTATGTGCCCATGAGGTTTTGCTTCTGTTCATGCACACTTTTTGGGGAGTCCTTATGTTGAATGCCTATACTGACCCAGAAGGTTCCTGATTTAAGAAGGAACAGGAGCCTGGCATTGCTTTCGTCTTCATCTGCACCTCTTATTTTGCCCTTCTACTGAGGCTACAGAGCTGTGTATTCATGCTTCAGCAGAAATTTGGACATGTGTTGGGGACACCGATCTGAGGAACTACTTTCCATGGTTTTGACCTGAGTGTGTCAAAATCTATATTCCAGATCAGTTTCCATGCATATATAGATAACTTGGCATATAGAATTTGTATTCAGAGTTTCAACTTAGAATTGTCAACCTTAATAAAAGGATCCCAAGCCAGATTGGAAGTTTCAAGTTTATTCAGTTCTGCATAAATGCGGGAATCCTCTGCTTGTTGACTTCTTGTTCTTAGGTTCTAACTTTTCTTTTTCCCTCAAGCAGTTTTTCTGCTCTCCTGCCACATGGCCACATAAATAGACAAGGACCTAATTTCTAATAAACTGTGAAAGCTATTAATTCATCAAGCTCTGAACCTTTAAAGGCCACTGTTGAGTCATGCTTTATTTGTTGAATTTTCCTCAAATCCTAGAATGAGTTTGCAAAGCTATCATAAATCACTTGAGTGCATTCCAGCAGGAATACCAGAAAATGACTGAATATTTCTTATTGGTTGCTACTTGTTCATAGAAGGAATGTGTAATGAAAATAGACTTACACTGGCTGAGCTAAGGAGGCAAACCACAGGCAGCATCAATACTGAAAAGCACTTTTGTCATTCAGACAGTTAGAATCAGTTCAGTTATGGAATAGTTTGGCTCTGCCTGTGGGGAGTAGCAGATCTGGCTGCATTTATTAGAAGACCTATGAGCCAGTGTCTGTGCAAATCACCACCCCAACTCTGGCTCAAGAGCTAATTTCTGCCAGGGGAATCATTGGCTTATTCCAGATGACGGATGAGGGAGAGGGATTGCCCTTGTTATTATCTGAGCAGTTTTTCTTAGAGTTGAGTTCTGCATTTGTCACTGCTTGCCAAGATATGATGTACCAGTTCTACTGGTCCTTTCTGGTTTCCAGAATTACAGGGGGTGTTACTTGATGACTTGCTGAAATACTGATCGTTTCTTTGTCTCCTGCTTCCTAAGCATTCATTTCCTGTGGTTATGATGGTTCTTGCAAGGGACAATTGAAGGAGTCCAGGATGAATACTGGAACATAAGAAGTGGTGCCTGGATGGGGTGCAGAGTCCTGGGAAAGGGTCTGTCTAATAACTGCAAGGTGAATGCTGCAGGCAGTCAAGACTGTTTCACTTCACTTCCTGGCTAAAACTGTTCTTCCTCCAGCCCATTTTACTGCCTGTGTAACAAATGGAAAGATATGCTGCCTGCCAGCTGCCTCATTTTCAGAATGGAGATCTTTGGAGTTCTGTCCATACCTAGGGACAGAACTGTCATTAAGTTATTGATCATGGGCTTTCTACTGCTGTTTCTTTGCATTGCCAGGGTAAAGTCAGAGGCATTTCCACAAAATAATATATATTTCCATAAAATAATGGGGGGGATAGTATGGCTACAGTTCCACATGGTGTCTGGTGGAAATAAACTATTAAATATTTTCCCCCTATTCCTTCTCTCTGCTCTGCTTCTCCTTTTCCCAGTTCTTCGTACCCTACCAGGTCACAAAGCGAATATCTGCAGCCTTCATTTCCATCCTTTTGGAAGCTTTGTGGCATCTGGCTCCTTGGACACCAACATTAAGGTAAAACCCAGCTTCCACTAGAGATTTACCTCTTTACTTGCAGTGTCTTTGTTTTAAAGAGTGCCAGAACGTGTTTTATGTCAAGCTGTTGGTGGATGCTGCACATCATCATTTCCATGTGTGGGCAGGTGTGTTTGTGAGTGCTTGTGAAATCCGTGCGTGTATTTTCACAGCCGGCTCATGAATGTGACTCCTCTGGTGTGGAATGTGGCTCTGAGTAAGGTGCCAGCCAAGGCCTGGTGTCAGCCAGCACAGATGTCCTGCTTGCTGTGGATTGTATCAACTTCCTCAGGCTGGTGTTTGACTGTCAGAACTGAGCTGCTGTAGTAAGAGATACCTTCCAGGAGTGATTGGGGAGTTAGAAAATACCCCTAAGGCCTACAGGGCTTCAGCAGCCCATTCATTCTGCAGTATCTGTTAGCTTGGTGACACAGATCTCTTGTTCTGGCAGGACCCTTGAGCTCCCGACATACTGCTCCAAACATATAATTTGTTTTCTTTTCTTCCTTGTAGCTCTGGGATGTAAGAAGAAAAGGCTGTATCTTCACATTCAAGGTAAAATGTTTCATTAGGTTTCAGGCAAAGAAGGGAGAAGTATTTCTTTTGAGGACTTGTGAGCAAACCTAAATGTGATTATGTACATTGAACTTCCTGGTTTTCCAGCATGAAAATAAGATCTGCATGATTTGTAAGTGGCCTGGCAAAACTCAGCAGGCCTCTGCGAGCTGTATGGGAATATGAAATGGATATTATGGGATATCAATGGGTATCGTAGTGTGAATGGCTTCAGTGGGGGATGGAGAGTATCCGTGAGGGTTTCTTTATATTGTTAATGGTATAACCACTGCACTGAGATGGTTCTGCTCTTGGCATCTTTTTCTACCTGAAGAACCTGCTGTATATTAATTTCATGTAAAAACCAGAGAAATCAAAACCACTACACTAAGTCTCATAGCACTTCTTTCTGAGCATATGTAAATCTAATTTAGAACTGATTCTTATTAGTGAAGCCAGATCTGTATTTGCCATACTTAAACTGATGGCATGAATGACTAGTGGAGAGAGATTACACACATTTAGTGTGGCTACGTGTAGCATCTTGAGTGCAGTGTTGTGTTCTGCAAGCTGTGAGCTCTGTAAAACACTTAATTGTTTTTGGTTTATTATATTGTATAGGATTGGAAGACAAAAGCCAGAGTATTGTTTGTTTTCCTTATTTCAGGGTCACACAGAAGCAGTTCGGTGTCTCCGCTTTAGCCCTGATGGGAAATGGGTGGCCTCTGCTGCTGATGATCACACTGTAAAGGTAATTCATTGTGACACCCTCCTTATGTGCTCATGGCACATGGGAATGCTGGGATTGTCTTTCTACCAGGCATTACCAGCACTCACTCATAAATTCCCTTAGTTCATTTGGCAGCTGGCTGAGCCCCGTGGCTTTGCAGAGAATAATTTTCCTGTGGGGATTGTGTCTGATGGCCCACAACACCCATGGAAGAGCTGCATAGGTTGAAATGCCTTTATCCAGCAGACACATCAAGAGAGACTATGCACAGAAAAATCAATGTTTTGATGGTAGTAGAGTTGTGATTCCTGAATGTTGACCTCAGTAAACCTTGTAGAATGAATTGTCCACAGCACATTGCTTCACCAGACTAATTTCTGGCTCTATTTGTGTTATACACATGACATGTGATTATCAGTCTGAAAATTACTGTCAGGACTAGACAGAGCAAGAGAAGGAGTTCAGGAAAGTATTGACTGAAGTAGTGACTTGAGTTGTTTCATAGATTATGGAGGAATGGGGATGAAGCACTGATTTTATTTTCAGTTTCACGAAATTAACTGATCAGTTATTTCACTGCATTTTCAAGTGCAGACTAGAACACAGGAAGAAGGAATTGTTAGGGGATTCAGAGCTTTTGGATTTTTGTTTGTTTACTTTTGAGATACAGCCTGTGGGGACAGATGGAACTGCTATATTTTGTCTTAGTCTCTAAATATAAAACAGAAACTTCTAGGGGACAAATTACATGGAAAATAAAAGCTAATGCAAAAAAAAAAAAAAAAACACCCAAAACAAAGCCTTAAGTTATTTGGATGGTACTTTTTTCCTGGTTATTGCCTTCTTTGACAGATTTGGGTCTCTTCATGGAGGGAGGAAGTGTTAGAAGCTTGCCAGTACAAGGAGATCCCAAGTGTATTGGAAATCTCTATCTCTAACAAGAGTCTTTGTTCTTCCCTCCTTTCAGCTGTGGGATCTGACTGCTGGGAAGTTAATGTTTGAGTTTACAGGACACACTGGCCCAGTAAACGTTGTTGAATTCCATCCCAATGAATACCTTTTGGCTTCTGGCAGCTCTGACAGGTACATAAGGGGAGAGAGAAAGAAGGGAAATGTATATGTCTTTTCCATTTCTTTATGCCCTTCCTCATAGGAACATGGCAAAGAGAAATGTCACACAGCTCAAACCTGCCATTGCAAGAGCCAGACATCTAGACAGCAGGACATGACATCTGTGATGGGCAGAACATGGAGATCTTCCCTTCTCATCCAAAATTGATGGCACCTTCTGCCACACTGGAAACCAGTGTGTAGCCCCAAGTCTCTCACAATCCAGCTGACATCCTGTGTGAACAGCAGGCAGCCCTGCTCAGCTGGCAGGGTGTTCTTTTAGCTCTGGGTCAGCTCTAAATGCCTGTCTGTGTCTAGAACCTCCAAGTATCTCTGTCTGGATTCATGGATTGTAGCTAGACCAGCCTTCTGGGTAGGGTCACTGTATGTGCACAACAGCAAAAGTCATTCTAACTGTCAGTGTTTTGTTTAAAATCTGGATCCTACTGTGATTTCTAGAGTGACAAGAAATTAATTTTGTTGTGTGTACAGGACTGTTCGGTTCTGGGACTTGGAGAAGTTTCAAGTTGTGAGCTGTATTGAAGAGGAGGCTACTCCTGTCAGGTACATTAAATTCCTACTGAAATGTGCTAGGCAGAGACTAAAGGTGGGGTGAAGGGGGTTTCCTTAGAGAGAGGTTTTATTGGGGAGAAGTTTGGGCTGCTGGAGATGTTGCACAGGCCCACCACGTTGCACAGGTGAACACCACATTGCAAGGTTCATTGTTAGAAACAGAACTGAAAGTGTTCAGTGTAGTCAGAGACCCAGAAGGACTGAGCAGGGTGGGAATGCTGTGCCTGATTCTCCTGCCATCCTCCCAGGTGTGTGCTCTTCAACCCAGATGGCTGCTGCTTGTACAGTGGCTTCCAGGATTCACTGCGTGTGTACGGCTGGGAGCCAGAGCGCTGTTTTGATGTGGTCTTGGTGAACTGGGGAAAAGTAGCTGACTTGTCTATCAGCAACAACCAGCTGGTAAGCCACTGCTCCTGAGGTGGGGGTAGGCAGCTGTGAAACACAAGATAAAATCCTGCTGCCTCCTTGCAGGCCTTCAGACCTGTTAGCTTGTGTCAGGGCTCGCAGCATGCCCAAAGGCTGTGTGCCTTGTGCTCCACTTTGTGTCTCTGGCTTCTGGAACTTAGCTTGAGAACTGGAGCTTAGTTTGACGAGTATTTAGAAGCTATGCTTGGCAAAAGTTTTATCCAAGCCTTTTATAAATCGCTGGCAACTTCAGGTTGAAAAATCCTCAGCACTGAACTGAGCAGTGCTTGAGCACAGTTGCTCAGGGTCGCTCCATCATGCCTGTTCTCAAAAGGGCTGGTGTGCCCCCCACCTTGGTGAATTATCTTGATCTTTTGCCTCTGCAGATAGGAGTTTCCTTTGCACAAAGCACAGTCTCTTCCTTCGTTGTGGATCTCAGCAGAGTCCCAAAGTCAGATTCTGTTCCTCACGGGTTGATCAGGGACGACCAGCCTCTTGTGCCACCTACCCCCACAGGGTCCTCCCTTCGCCGTATCTATGACAGGCCCTCCACGAGCTGCAGCAAGCCACAGAGGTGAGGGAGTCTGCTGGCTTGTTGAGTTTCAAGATTTTATGGAAATGTCCCAGGCACTCAGTGCTCTCTCTCTCTCGCTGACAATATGGCTTCCCCTGACAACAACTCTTTTTCCACAGCAGAGTGAAGCACAACTCGGAGAGTGAGAGGCACAGTCCTAGCAGTGAAGATGACCGGGATGAGAAGGAATCAAGGGCTGAGATCCAGAACCAGGAGGATTACAAAGAGATCTTCCAGCCCAAGAATGCAATCTGTCAGTACCAGAGTTTATTGTGCTTTTGAGTAGTGTTTGGGTTTGAGATCAGGGTGCTAAACTGATTTGGTAGAACTGACCTTTGGCTTACTGTAACAGAGACTTCACCTGTGACTGGAGAGTTTAGAAAGCTTTTCTTTAACATTCTATGCTTGGACACTGATGCCCAGATCATGTTGGTGAATGGCTTAAAGGTGGCACCTTTACTAGGGTACAGTGATGTCTGTTTGAAGCCTGGCTCAGAATCCAGAGCTTCATTGTAAATGTGCTGCCTTCCTAATCTGAATAGAGTGCTAAGGGAATTTTATTAGCTTAGAATTTTGATATGTATAAGATCAGCAGTCTTCATTAAAGAGGGAAAAGCAAAGTGTTTTGTTAAAGCAAAGACTGTTGTTTAGGAGGCATTGTGCAGTGTCATTTTATGCAAATGATAAAAATAAGATACTCTTTCTGAGGAATTAATATCAATTATTTTAATTTACTTATATTAATCCATAACGGGAGGTGGTTTTTTCCTAGTAACAATTGTCGTGACAGTGCCTTGTCTCACGCTTCACACTTCTACAGCAGCAGTGAACCACAGGGGTCAGTTTTGTCCCTCCTGTCCATGAAGGTTGAAAGCTTTCAGCCAAACTCAACATTAGTGTCAAGGTTCAAAGGAGATAACTCTGCTTGTTGTATCACTGATTACCCTCCTGTGTGGAGTTGTTGGAGATTTCTCTGTTCCAAGGCTGACTTACCACTTATCTGTAGCCTTGGATGCTCCTTCATTTGTTTATTATTTAAATCTTTTTCTGTAGGCCGAACTCCTCCTCGAAATGAGCCCTTTCCTGCCCCTCCTGAGGATGGTGAGTATGGACATGACCCCTTGGTGGGGATGGAGTTAATGGCTCTCAAAAGAGGGAGAGCTGCCTAAGGCAGAAATTACTCCTTGCAGTGTAGCTAAACAGAGCCTTTGCTCTCAACTCTTGAAAGTAACAATCAGTTTCTTCTTTCCCATTTTTCTCCCTCTTGGTAGAGCCTGGAGCTGCAAAAGAAGCAGTAAAGCCCAGCCAAGCTGTGGATGTCCAGACCTCATTGCCAAAGCAAGAGCTCGTATGTACTGTGTGATCTGTGACTTGCTGTTCCTGCTCCCTCTGTGAATGATGTGCAGAGCTGGACAACTTGTGATTTCTACTCAGACTCGTTCCTTCATTGAAGAGCAGTAAAAGTGCAGCTCCAGGCTTTGTGCTGCCAAGTATCTTGTCCTAGCAGTGGAACCAAGGCCAAGCCTCTGACAAGCTCTGTTGTTTTAGTTTGCTGCTTGTGCTTGCAGTGGTGCTTCTCCTTGCATCTCAAAATTGGGGCACTCAAGAGTACCAAGTGCCAGGTTTCTACAAGTGCTTGAACAGAGGCTGTTTTGTTGCCAAAAGTGCAAGCAGCTGATGGGCCAGTATTCATTTTACTGGCTTCTTTAGAATTCTCTCTTAGCCTTCAGGCTAGCCACAGCCCATTGCCCTAATTTCAGATAACAATAACAGCACTTGGCACTTCTGCTGGGGCATCTTCATGTTCTTTACAAACCTTAATTATATCTGATGTGTACCTGAGAGACATTTTATTGCCTCTTAAATTATGCTAGCAAACTGCAGACTGCTTCTGTGTTAGGACCCTGCTGTGAGAAGAAAGCAGGTCAGAAATAAATGTCATCAGACTAGGGCCAGACTGTTCCTGCTAGAGCTTTTATCCCACTTTCTCCTGCAGCCTGATCCAGTCCAGAGGCCACCGATTGCCTCCTCAACTTCTTTGACCAGAACAGAGCCATCAGTGATTCCTGCAGCCAGGAATGAGCCCATTGGCCTGAAGGCCTCTGACTTTCTCCCAGTAAGTGTCTCTGGACAACGTTTTCCAGCCAATGTCTGTGTTAGGTGGCATCAGAAAGGGGTTGCCCCACTGTGATAGGTATGAATACAGCAGAGTTGAGCCCTGCTCATGAAGAACCTGTTACCAAAGCAGAGAGCAAGGGGTGAGACAGTCAGTGAACTATTCCAGGTACCAGACAGTGGTTCATTTAAAAAATTGGTGTCTGCCATTACATGTACATAATAATTTCATAGGAATCTATGCCTCTTGCATCTTGGAGGCTTCTTGGTCTTTCTTGGGGAGGGTATTCCCTTGTCCTAAAAAGGGGGAAAGCCCAGAGCATCCTGATGATCCCAAACTCTAAATGTGAGTAAAGGAAGTAGTGGTTGTAGCATGGCCTGGGCAGGAAGAAAATTGAGGATCTAATGAATTATGTAAGGTTCATGCTTTATAATAAAACTTGCAGTTCCCAGACAAGTTTCATATAAAAAAATTATGTGTGTGTGAAAACATTTCTTCATTAAAACATACTGGTTTTGTAAACTTTAAATTCACCTTTTTTGAGAGTTTTTCCAAAGCTTTGAAGATGTTTGGGATTGACGTAGTAGAAAAAGGAGGTAAGTAACTGAAATCAGAACAAATTGAGCATTTCCATTTCAAACGGTTTTCACAGACATTCTCTGCACTAAAATTGGCTCTCACCTAGTCCAGAGAACACTCCCACCCTTCTGTGCCATCCTGCTCTGTTATTGGTGTCTGTTCTTGCAGGCTGTGAAAAACCAAAGCCAGGCAGAGCTGGTGGATGAGGAGGCCATGTCCCAGATCAGGAAAGGCCACGAGACCATGTGTGTGGTGCTCACCAGCCGCCACAAGAACCTGGACGCCGTACGGGCTGTATGGAGCACCAGTGACATCAAGGCAAGCATGTGGACAGTACCTGAGGCTCATGAGGGGGGCAGCTGAGCAGCTCTCTTTGCTTCTCTGGGGCTGATTCTGCCTCATACAAAACACGGGGTCTCACAGCTTTTGTCCCCAGGGATGCACCACAGAGTGCTGCAGCTGAATGGTCACAAAGAGACATGGAGGAAACTTTCTCGTGAGACAGTTCTCTTCCCTGGCCAACTTTGTGTCCTCTACGTTGTTTTGGAAAAGCAGCACTAGATGCTAATTTGCATTAGCCTAACCAGTTTGACGTCTGCAATAAATGACTTTTTCTTCCCCTTCTCTCTCAGAACTCTCTGGACTCTGCGGTGGCAATCAATGATCTGTCTGTTGTCGTGGATCTCTTGAATATTGTCAACCAAAAAGCGTGAGTCCTGGATGGGGTCAGCCTCTGGGATGTGCAAGAGCCCCTAGCTGGGAGCTCTGCCTTGTACCTGCCCCGTGTCCAGTGAGCCATGGCAGCGTGAAATTCTTGTGTTTGTAGTCACATCTTCAAGCCTGCAGTGACAGTAACTGCTGGAGTTATTTGGGGCCAAGGAAAATCAAGGTCTTGGGACTTCATAAAATGATTCTGCTGAGAGTCAAAGAAATATGTCCGAACCTGCCACCTTCTCTCACGAGGGGGAGTCAGTGAACTTGTTCTGTGAACTTGAGTGTCTCTGTCTGCCTGGGCATTTGCCAGGAAGTCTTATTTGTGTAGGCTCAGCTTTGTAAAGCTTCAGTTTCCAGTCTCAGGATGTGTCCTTTTCTTTTCAGGTCTCTCTGGAAGCTGGATTTGTGTACTATAGTCCTGCCACAGATAGAAAAACTACTCCAAAGTAAATATGAAAGGTGAGGCCTCAAGAGCATGGTGTGCTTGGGGGACTGGATGTAGGTAGTGATGGGGGAGCTGTGCTGAGTGTTTTGTACCTGAAGGAAAATCCTGAGAAATCACTGTGGATACAGTATCATGCTGGTATGACACCTGAAAAAGAATGATGGAGTTGCCAGGTGTGTGTGGGAAAAGATACAGTAAGTATGCATGGGCAGGAAGAGCAGGATAGTGATATTTGTTTGAGGTGTGTTAGATTTAAGACAGCTCTGGCAGCTAGGAGGGATCATTTAAAACAAATGGGCTTTGCACACTGCTGGGAGTGAAGCCTTCAGCTTGGGACAAGAGGAATGAAGTCCTGCAACAGCCTGGGGACTCATATCTTTAGGGGGAAAAAATTGCAGCCTCTCCTAAGATGGAGTTTCTGCTCTTCCTTTCTTCTGGGAGAGAGGCTCCTGCCAGGTTCCCTTGGCAGGACATCTCTGCCCTTCAGCAGAGAGGTTCCACTTGGATGGGGTATGTGCCAGGACCTTTGCAACAGGCTTGCTTTGTGAAAGCTTTGGAACTCAGATGTGTTGCTCTCCTTCCCTGGTTACAGGTGGCAGAGTGGAGTTGTTTGAGGGATGTGTGCTGGGGGACAGGAATGAAATTCAAGTGGGACCCGATTCTGTTTTTCAGTTACGTGCAGACTGGCTGCACATCCCTGAAACTCATTCTCCAGAGATTCCTGCCACTCATCACAGACATCCTTGCTGCACCACCTTCTGTTGGAGTGGACATCAGCAGAGAGGAAAGGTGAGGCACACCTTTCACTTCCTTCCTGGGACCAGCCTTTCTCTTGGGTGAGCTTTGTCCTTGTCATCAGGGCTCAGATACCGGACTGGACATGCCTTCCCTTTGTCTGCAAACACCAATCCCTGCTGCTCAGAGGAAAAGGCCAAGGACTGCTTTTCCTTTTGCCTCTGTGCATTGAGTCATACCTAAACAAAGTATCGGGAGTAAAACCACCCTGTGGCTTTCCTCTCTGCCTCACAAGAAACACGATTTGGTAGACAGGCCCTGGATTTTGAGTTTATTCACAGGATAGCTTCTCTCTGGGAATTGGCTTTTGGAAAACAGCACCTCCTTTTTCCCTGGACTGTACTGCCAAAGGGGGAAGAGGGGTGAAAAAGTCCTTATGTGGATGCCATTCTCCTGTCTCATCAGGACGTGGGCTGGTGTTTTTGCAGAGCTGTGCTCATATTTCAGCCTCTTCCAGGCCATTTTCAGGGCTTCTCTCTCCTGCTTGAGTAGCCTCTCTGGCACTGCAGGAACAGCCACACCTCAGGCAACTAAGGATTCATGCTGTGTCTGCTGTCATTTTTTTCCAGGCTTCAGAAATGCAAGTTGTGCTACAAGCAGCTGAAAAACATCAGCAACGTTGTCAAGAACAAGTCTGGGCTCAGCGGCCGCCATGGTAGTGCCTTTCGGGAGCTGCTTCTCCTCATGGCTGTCCTGGACTAACAGCCAGCACCTCCTCATGTACAAATACAGGTGGCCAAGCTTCCCCTGCTCGTGGTCTGGCTGGATTTCAGATCTCTCCGTGCGTCCATCTTTTCCCCCTGCCCCTCTCCAGCATGGTAGGGAAGTGGAATCTGCCTGGCTGGTCGCCCACCCAGCCCTGGTGCCTTACGGGCTGGATGGAGGACCTGAGTGGAGAGACGTGTGTGCTGTGTCAGGGGCCCTGGTGGGTGGAGGGCCCCACAAAGCCCTGTAGGGAAGCTGCTTCATTTCAGCTCTTCATCTCAGCATCAAGCTCTGGGCTGCTCTGTGTGCTGGCCTGTCCCTGCAGGAGGGCTCTGAGCCTGCTGTCACCCCTCCTTCCCGCTTGTGCTGTCGGTTCTTGTCGCTTGGCCCTGTGGGCCAGGGCCCTGCTCTCGCTGTGCAGCTGCTGAGGACTGCAGCTACTGCCCCACAAATGCCTGCTGTGGGGTGGATGCCCTTTTCATACAGAAGGGACTTCAACTGCCATAGGGGACCAGCCCCTTTGGCTTCATCTGACATGGGCAAGGACACTGTGCCAGTGTGCCAGTGCATCTCAAGGACCTGAGCCAAGAGATGTTCTCTTGGCTTCTCAGACATCCCTGCTGGCACCAGGGCTGCAGAAGACCAGTATCTTCAGACTGTCCTCAGATCTGAGGTCTACCTGGACCTGTTAAAATATGTGACTTAAACAGGACTCATCGTATGTGCTTGCCTTTGGGGGTGAGGATTTGGAAGGGTGGAGGAACAGAGGGACATAGACTGAGTTATGTCTTTCTACATCCACTGGACCATTCTTAGAGGTTTGTTTTTCGTTTTTTTTCCCCCCAATAAATGTCTGTCAGAACCTTTCTGTCCCTCTTTCTTCTTTCCTCTGGGGAAAGAGGTTCCTCTTGGTGCTTTCCCTGCTCTTCCCAGCCTGTCTCCCATTTTATACACTGGAGCTTGTTCTCCGGGAATCTGTAACTTATAATGAATTTTATTAAAATATTTGTAATTTTTTTTAAGTTGTGTTAAATGCCTGAATCTCTTGAAGTGCTTTTCACCTTGGCATGGCTCCTGGCTGGGAGTGCCCAGGAAAAGCAGGGCTCTGTTCCCTGCCTGTCCCAGAGGAAGCTGACCATTCTCACCCTTCCTGCTGGGAGGCTGTGGTGAACAACGGGAGAGCCAGCACTTGCCAGGTGGCTTGTGGAAATCCCGTGGGTGGTTTCACTGCTGGGTCGTTCCCAGCTCAAGGAGCAGTGTCATCATTTAGGGCTTGTCCTTGTCCCTGGCTGCACACCGATCTCCCTCCTGCAGCTCTCCAGCAGATCCGGGTGGAGTTGCAATGCTGCCTCAGCTCCTGAGCCAGGGAGTGCCTTAGGAAGGTTGTTCTGGGGAGGTGGACTGGGGCCATCAGGGAAGCTAAAGCCAGTGCCCACATTGCTGATGCTTCATCCAAACAGTCAAGCTGTGGGAACAAATGGGAGTGCCTGTCCTGCTCCGTGGCTCTGGAAGAGGTGACTCCAAAGGTGGCTTGTGCAGCAAGAGGCCCTGGCACTGAACCACTGCAGGATTGACAGTGAGTGCTGCCTGCTTCGAGCACCAGGACACTCACAGGGTGTGTGTCCTTCTGCTCTGCAGCTGCTTCCTGCTTTATCTGGTGATAATCCCATGCCTGGACCCCCATGAGGTGTGAAAAGGCTCTGCCAGCCACCAGCCTGTTGTTGGGATGTGAGGTGGGGCAGGACAAGGTGGAGCAGGACATGGGCGCATTGGGCCTCACTTCGGATTTAACCACTGCTCTCCTGCTAATTACAGGAGCCTGATAGCTGCAAAATGGGATGGGGACTGTGCTGCCAGGCTGGCCCCGGGGGGAGCTGCAAGGGGAAGGATATGATGGGCTTTTCCAGCCCTATGGGAGATGATGGGAGGAGGAAGCACTCACCCCCCCTCAAGCAGAGTTCAAGAATGGCACAGTGCAGGAGGACTGGCTTTAAGAGTTTATTTAAAATAAGTTTTGTTACAAAACAGGATATTTTTTAATTATTAAAATACATAGAAACATCTAATCTTACAAAAGGTTAAATTTATTTTTCCCTTTTTTGTTTTTAAATAGAACACGCCATGGAAGCGCAAGAGGAGAGGGCTGTGGTGAAAAGAGCCATCAGTGCATCCAGCAGGGGTTTGCAGCAGGAGGAAATGTACCCACAGGTGGGTGTTGAGAGGTCCAAGGGCAGTGCCATCCCCTCCCATGCCCCTGCAAACCACCATCCCCATACATAAGCCAAGAGGCTTTTGGGCTGGAGGTTTGGGGTCTTTTTGTTTTCCACTAGTTTTCCATTCCAAGACCGTGTAAACAGGTATAAATATTTCAAACACTTTCATCTCGACCACACTGTGATCTCTCTTGACAAGACAACTGGTAAATAACTTTACAATAGCTTCATTCGAGACTGCTCCATCCCTCCTGGCGCCATGTACCGCAGGCAGCCAGCGTGGGGCCCTGGCAGCACCAGCACCATGAGGAACAGCAGCTCGGCTCATGCACAGCACCAGGGCCCTTCATGCAACAACAGGGCTTGAGAAACTGACAGGGACAGGAGCTGATGGGATTTTTTGTGGCTTAACGTGAAGGAAGTGCTGCTCTGAAGACACGGGACAGCTGCCCAAACACAGTCTTGCAGGAGCTGTGGCCAGGCTGGCCCTGTGGCGGTAGCAGAGGCAGGGCCAGGGGCTGGTCTGGCTTTGTGCACCCCTTCCAGCCAGATCTCATTGTAAAAGCAAAGCTGGAGGGAGCAGCTCCCAGCAGCTCCCTGCTCTGGCTAAAAAACATCTGTCCAGCAAAAATAAACTCACAGAGCTGAGCATCCGAGGGGGCAGATCTCTGCCCAGCACCACTGTTCCCTACCCTGAGAGGATGGGGCTGGCTGCTGGGACACCCTTGCCCCCATGCTGCTCATGGTGAGAGGTGCCATCACTCTCTGATCATGGGTCCTGGTGGCCAAAGGACCAGCACCAAAGCCTTCATGTCTTCCAGCAGCCATCTCTGTGTCACTGTGAGAGGCTGGGTCCTGCAGTAGATTTGATGCCGTGGCTGGCACTCATCACAGGGGGACTGGCCTCAGCTTCCCTGAGGGGAGACATGCATAGGTTACAGCAGGCAGGGGCACAGCTACCAGTGCCCCGGCCCTGTCTGGTGGCACTGTAGCAGGAGCTGGTACAACAAGCATTCCCAGGAGCACCCTGCACAGCCCAGCAGCCCTGCCCTGCCTGGGGAAGCGGGGTGAAGCAGAGCCCTCCACCAGCACCGGCAGCAGGCACTCACCTGGCAGCCACGGCTGCCCCTAAGTCAGGCTGAAATCAAAGGGGAAAGAGGTTCAGCCTGGTGGAATTGCCCTCCCCTTGCCCCCCACCTAAGCCATCAGCAATGCCTTCAAACCAGGGCACTCTTGGAGAAGTTAATTAATAGGCCATGGCTAATTAGCTATTAGCTAATGAACTGACTACAGAGCTGCTCACTCCCCGTTACAAGCTTTGGCATGGGCTGGTGGCTGGAGCCTCCTGGGACAGAGGGACCCTGTCTGGGCTCTCAAGCTGTCCCACCACCCACCTGAGGTGTGGAGCTTCCTGCGGATGGAGGCAGAGCGACTGGAGAGCTGCCCCGGGCTGGGGGATGTGTGGCTTCGGCCAGGTGGTGCTGTGGAACCCGGCGAGTCACCCTGGGAGGAGAGGGGACACAGCCCCAGGGTCAGCCCAGCCCAGGCCCCAGAGGGAAAGGAATGGGGATGGGCTCACAGGCAGATAGTGTGTGCCTGGATGGTGGTGTCCAAATATTCTCAGGGGGTACCATGGGGCTGCTGCAAAACAGGGCTTGAATCAGCCAAAGTGGCAGCATTGGCCGGATACTGCACTTTGGGGACAACCTGCATCCCACCAGGTGATTGTCCCCAGTGGAGGTGGCTCTAGAGGAACATCCAACAGCTCTGGGGACCACATGTGGGGGCAAAGCAAGGGGGCTCCCTGGGGTGAGGAGGAAGGGCACCAGCAGTGTCTTGATTACCTCCAGGTGCTCCTGGCTGGTCCAGGAGCCCAGCTCAGCCTTGCGGGAGACAGGACCCAGCTCCACAGAGCGAACCCTCTCAGCAAACTTCAGGGAGCACAGCGTCTCACTGGTGTTCTTCTCGGCAGGGGACACCTGTGGTCAGGGAGGAGCAAGCACAAAGTCACCCTGGCAGCTGCCTGTGCACTCCAGGGGCTCCCCCCTAGAAAACCTGCTGCTGCTGGCTAGTGAGATGCTATTATTAACCTGCCCCTCCCAGGCTAGCACCATCCATCCAAGCCTGGGTCAGTGTCTGATCCAGCTGGATTCCCTGTCATCAACCACCCCAGTGCAAGGAGCAGCTGGGAATAGCTGTGGCAGGTGCAGAGGCTCAGGCAGCCCCCCCGGGGCTCAGTGTGGGTGCCAGCAGCTGGGAGCGGGGCGGGTCACTGGGCAGAGGTGGAGAAGCTGCCAGAGCTTAAAATCCTCCCAGGAAAAGAGGGCGTAGGGAGATGACAATACATGAAGAGATCATGCCCATAGGGATAGCATCCATGTGCAGGCAGGAAGGGCAGGATCATGGACCTCTGAGTGAATTCCCCATTCCTTGGCCTCGTCTAGGGTGCAGAGACAGGGAGAAAGCTGCAGCTGGCATCATGACTGCAGAATGGAAGATGTCCCATCCCTTGACTCCAGCCCAGCACCTGCCTCAGCACTGGGGCGAGGAGGGACTCAGAAATCACACTAGCTGGCTGTGGGGATACAGGCACTGGGTGCCCAGCCCCTACCTGCACCATCATCAGGGTCTTGCTGTCGCCGCTGAGCGAGTCCTGCAGCAGGTAGGTCAGCTTGGAGTTGCGGAAGGGCACGTGGCCCTGTCGGGAGCGCAGGGCGTAGATGACATCGCCCAGGGCCGACAAGGACTTGTTGATGTGCTGCGCCTCGCGGAGCCGGCTGCCCTCCGCGCCCGAGCGTCCGACCCGCTCCGAGCCCGCCAGGTCCACCAGGTTCAGCTTCCCTGAGGACACACAGCCAAAGCCCGCCGCTGGCATCAGCACCCAGCCCTACACAGCCCTGGGATGCCACACCAGGTGCCTCGGTGAGGGTTTGCTGTGACACCCACCTGTGGTGCGGAGCCCTGTGCTGCGGTCGAGGCCGCGAACGGTGACGATGAGGAGGGCGTGGGAGCGAGAGCTGTGCTCGTTCAGGTTGGTGCACTCTGTCACCCGCTTGATGTGGCCAAACTCAAAGACCTGGGGGAGCCCAGGGAGTTGAGGGGGTGAGGCCAACCTGCCCCAGTCCCACCACAAGTCCCCTGTGATCCAGGGATGGCCAGGAATGTAACCTGAGCGTCAGCCCCCCATGGGGTGCCTGGCCCATCAGGGTAATGACCTTGGTCAGGTCTCAGCCTGGGTTATGCACCAAAGGCAGGGGGTGACAGGCAGGGCACTGCGGTGACAGCCGCATCCCACTAATCCCTCAGGAACTCTCTGGGCCCCACACTTTTATTTTTAACCCCCTGTGGCTCATCCCAGTGACAGCGACTGTCATATCACACCCAGGGACCTATTTTGGTCTCTGTTGCTCCCCATGGCTTCAGAAATGCTCCCAAATCCAGGAGTCACACTCCAAAGACCCCTCCCCAGTTCACTGCACCCCTGCTACCACCCTCTTGTGTCCACTGCCCTCATTTCCCCACACCTTATTGATGTCTTCCACGCTCTGCACTCTGAACTCGGTGAGCCCAGGCACGTAGAGCTGCCCGCTGCCATCAGGGCACAGCTTGATCTCCAGCTTCTCCTGTGGCTCCTTCCCCAGCAAGTCCCTGGGCAAAGGGGCACTCGTTATCATTACCATCCCAGGGGTTGCTGGCATCCATTCTGTGGCTCAGGGCTGTGTGCCAGTGCTGCCAGAGCAGCCCTCTCTTCCCAGGAAAGCTGCACAGCCTATTTATAGACCTCAACTCTCTTGGCTCCCATGTGCCTCCTCTCACCCAACTCAGACCACGCTCCCATTCCTGTTCCTGGTTATTCTCATGGATGTGCTCCCAGGCTCCTCCCCTCCTGTGGCTGGACTAGGAAGGAAAATATTTCTCATGCTTTCAGCTCCCAGTTACAAATTCCTAAATATAGTGTCTGTGGGCAGAGGAAAGGGGAGAAGGGGATTCCCCCACCACTGCATTAGGGACAGAGAGTGGGAGTGATGGCACAGCTGGGAGCCTGTGTAAGCAATGGAGCTCCTGGGAAGGGCAGTGTGCACCAAATAAATTAAAAATAAATCCTTGCAGGGCCAAATGCACTGCCCAGGGCCCTGGGACAAGCTGTGAGGCCTAGGCAGGGGTGGAGGGATGTAGGGGAGAGCAGCATGGGGTGATGTCCAAAAAAGCTTCTTCCCCCTGGCCGTACCTGAGTGCCTCGTTGTAGATCTCTGCAGCGCTGACAGTGATGGTGTAGTCCCAGTCGGCCGCTTTGCCCCTCACCTCGGAGAACAGGAGCTGCAGGGCCCGCTGGTTGATCCCTGGGTTTGCTGCCGTCCCCTGAAGGATTGGAGTGACAAACAGGGAATAAACATCCTTTGGCATTTAATTCTGTATTTTTTCTGAGCAGAAGAAAAGCCCAGGGGGATGTTGTGGAGCAGCAGTGACCATCACTGGTGCACACCAGGTGTGAGCTAGCCACCAGCCTGGATGATGAGACTGGGCACTGCAGGGTGGGGAGCTGAGGAAGAAGATGGAAACGAAGCCAAGCAAATTCACCTCCATTGTGTAGGTTTTCCCTGCCCCTGTCTGCCCATAGGCGAAGATGCAGACATTGTAGCCATCAATGCAGGAGGTGACCAGGGCTTGAACCTCCTGAAACACCTGGGGGAGACAGGGGAGAGTGAGGAGAAGGTGGCTGCCTCCCCCCACCACACCAGCAGTGTGGACAGTAGCACCCACCTCCTCCTGGGACGCTTGTGGGGGGAAGACCTTATCCAGCTCAAAGGACACCTGCTTCCCCTTGTGCAGGAGGTGCAGGACAGCATCATCGTCAGCATCGAAGGTCACAGCATTGGCTGCCTCGGGGCCCTCTCCATCCTCTTTTGTGATGGGGCGGACTCGCCCAAAAACACGGATGTTTCCTTGGGGGAGAGAAGCAGGGAGTCAGCTGTCAAACACCGGGTGGGCTGAAGCATCCTGCAGCCAACCCAGCCACCTTATGGGGACGCTCCCCTGTCCCTCCTGTCCCGCCTCAGGGACACCACGCCCCGCACACCTTTGAGCCGCACCAGCTCGTTGTGACACTTCTTGCGGAGCTGCAGCTCCCGCCGGTACTTGCGCAGCAGCTCCCGGTTGGTGCTGTGCACCTCCTCGATGGCCTGGCTGATCTGGGGACAGTGGAGACCAGTGGCTCAGTGACTCCCCAGCACCTCAACCCCGCATGGAGGGGTGCAGGGTGGTGGTCCCGGGGGGCTCACCTCGGCCCTGGCGCTGCGCAGGGTCTCCTGGAGCAGCAGGGGGAAGTCGCGGACCTGACGCTTCAGGCTGTTGTAGTCATGGGTGAGGGTGCGCAGCGCCGGCTGCAGCGTCAGCAGGTTGGTCCGGACACCTGCAGCCACCAGACACGGTGAGGGGCAGCTGATGACACCCCAACACCAGTCAGGCAACCCTGCGAGCCCCTTGCACCCCCTCACCTGCCAGGTTCTCATGCACCGCCTTCATCTCCACCTGGGCACGGGAAAATGCCTCTTCAATGGCGTGGTTCTTCTCCTCCTCCATCGCCTGCATCTCCTCCAGCATCTGCCCATGGGCTCGCTCCAGCTCAGCCTCGTACATCGTGATCTGGGAGAGGAGCAAGTGGGGGATGACACCCAGTGAGTGCCCACCTGCTGCCAGACTGTGTCACCTGGCAAGCACCAGGCAGGCAGAGAATGTGGGGGGGTTCTGATTTACACCTATCGCACTCAGACCTGAGCTCGGAGCTGAGCCTCTGTCTTCTGGGAGCTCTGCAGCTGCTGCTCCATCTCCTTCAGCACCTGCTTCTGCATCCCCACCTGCTCCAGCAGGTACTGGTTTCGGGACTGGGTCTCGCACAGGGCTTGTTTTGCCTTGGCTGACTCCACCTCCACCGTCTTGATGATGTACTGCAGGGGAAAGCACCACAGATGGGGTGTACTGGGGAAACAGCACCTGAAGGACCTGGGATGGAGCTGTTGCTGGCCCAGGGGGAGATAATTTAGGAAATCATGGTGCTGTGCTGACGTGCTCAGGGCAGAGAGACAGGCGGTACTTGCAAGGCACCTACTGGGCACTGTAAGGCACCCAGCCCAACCAGGAAAAATGGAGAACTCACCTTTATCTGCTGGGGCTGGGACTTGAGGCTGGCGATGGTCTCCTGGCTGTCCCGCAGCCGCCGACTGAGCCGCTCCTCCTCCTCAGCTCTCTCAGCCAGGGAGTCCTTGAGCCGCAGCTCCACCTCAGCCAAGCGGTTCGTCTTCTGCTGCACCTCCAGATCCAGCTCCACCAGCTTGGCCCGGGTCTCCTCTGCCTCCTGCTGCAGCTGGGACAGCTGCTCCTGCAGCTTGGCGTTCTCCTGGCAAAGCACAGGACAGCCAAGGCTTTGTCACCCACCCATAAGTGCCAGTCACCCTGCCACCACCACTGCCACCCCCGGGGACTCACCTGCAGGTGGGGGCAGTCCCGGCACGGTGCCTGCTGCTGCTGCCGCTGCAGCTCCCGCAGCTCCCCCTCGCACGCTTTCATCTCCTGCCGCAGGCGCTCGTTCTCGGCCGCCAGCAGGTCCCGGTGCTTCTCTGCATCCGTGCCGCCCTATCCGGGAGTGGAGAGAGGACATGGAATGGGAGAGGACATGGAATCTCCACGTGCCCCAGAGAGTCCCAGCCCGCTGCCCTCACGGATCCCCCAGGCCGCTGTATGGGGGATACAGTGTGCCATTCCCAGAGAGTCCCTGCCTGCCCCATTGGGAATCACTCAGCCTGCTGCATTGACGAGCCTCCTGCTGCCCCCAGGGAGCCCCAACCCACAGACGGGCTCTCGCTTCCCACCACAGGGTGACAGCCCCAGGGTCACCAGTGCGACATCGCATTGGACAGAAAATCCCACACTTGTGTTCCTCAGTTTGGCTTGCACAGTCCAAACTGTGACCCTGGAGAGGTTTAATCCATCCCCACCCGCCCTGTGTTCCCTCTCCCTCCTCAGTGACCCAGAGCTCCAGCATCCCTCAGGGCAAGGGTGGCTCAGTCCCATCCCAGTAGCAGCTCACCAGCTCCGAGCGCAGCCGGCTGATCTCCTGTGCCTGCTCCAGGAGCTTTTCCTTCAGAGTTTCCACCTGTCAGCACAGACTGGGTTAAGCAGGAGCACCTCTGCAGCTTTCGGAGGAGACCCCGCAGTGCCGCCCCAGCCACCAACGTCCAGTCTGCCTCACACTTTTGTTGTGCTTTAATTTTCCACCTGGCTCTGAGCGCCTGATTCACACGAGCTGATTTAAATGAGCATTAATGAAAGCTTTGCTTTGACCTTGTTCAACCGTGGGTATAATTTGTCCATGTTGAGCACTAGCAGAAACCAATATTATAAAAATAAAAAGGTATCATCTTTGGAGAAGGGAGAAAACAAACCTACTAATAACTGTGTTTGAAGAGCCAGAGGTGCCTTGTGCTGCCCTCACAACCAGCTTTTCTCTATCTTCTCTATTTTTCTTTCTAGGAAAGTTATCTTGGTACAAAGAGAGAACAAGAGCTCTTCAAGAAGGCCACGTGTCTGAGTCCCATGGGAAGATGTTCTCCATCAACCCCCATCTGGGCATCTGCCCATGTCATGAGACCAGACTGCCCTCCCTGCAAAACCAGTGAATTTCAAAAATTCTCAACATTTTTTCTGCAGTTACTGGAATAAACAGCAGCAGTGAGTGCTTGGTGAAGCCAGCAGTCTCATGGGCTGTGCTTTAGTGGGGTTTGCCCACCTGCTCTGTCCCTCGCTCGACCACCATCCCCCAGATCCCAGCCCAGCTCCCAGTTTCCCCACTTCAGAAAGCCGCCAAACCCCTCTCTGGGACACGCCTGGGTATTGCCCCATCCCAATAACTAGCAAGCACCTGGCCCTCCGTGGACCATAATTTAGGAACTGCTGATTAATAACCAATGCAGATGTGCTGACATGGGGCTGTAATTAATCTGGTAAATTATTCAGCCGCGCCCTTGCAGAGATGGCAGCAGTGTGGGCAGCCCCTCTGTGTGCCCTGTGCTCGGCAGGGCTGGGAGCTGGAGCACGGCTGGAGCTCCCCAGATACAGCTGGGGAAAGGTGGCTGCTCCCAGCCAGGATCAGGATCCCCCTCCTTCCACAGCAAGTCTCCCCAGCTCTGGCTGGGAGCCGAGCGAGTGCTGAGTGTTTGAGTGGGAAAACCCCATTTCCACATCCACTGAGGGAGATTATTAAGCTATTTTTATAAGTATTTTTAAGGGAGGGGAGGCATTGAGAAGAAAAGAGTTGTGGCTTGTTCCGGGAAAACCGCCAGCCCAATCAGTCGGCGCACACGCCGGAGCCTGCCCACCATTCCCTGTGCCGTGGTGCCCAAAAATGCCAATGTTCCATCCCCTACCTGCTCGGGCATCTCCAGCTGCATCCTGCTCTCTGGACGTGACAGGGACTCCTTGGCAGCTGGACCTGGCTCGAGCCGTGGCCCGGCCATCCCAAAGCTTTGGAAGTTTGGGCCAGCTCTTGGCTCCAGCCGGCGTCGGCTGCGCTCGCTGCCGAACTGGCCAGCACAGGGCCAGAGCCCGCTGTGCTCACACTTGTGTCATGCAGAGCATGCCAACCAAATGCAGGACAATTACCTCCTCCTTTTTGACACCCGTGGAACAAGCAGAACCTGACTGTAACAGCTTCCACAACAGCCACATGCAAATCTCTTTACGAGCAGCCAACATTTCCATGTCCCTGAGACGACCCAAGTACTCGTGCTGAGGATGTGCCTGCATCAGTGCAGGAGATGGTTCCGGGGGGCTGTGTCACAGCGGCCAAAACCTGTCCCTTCATCAGACAATTATGTGCCTTCTGCTGAAAGTCACTAAATTAAACTGCTAGGCTTAAACTGCTAACGAGCTGACCCCGTGGCAGCCATCCTGTGCTGAGTGGATGGACGGATGACTGGTGCAGAGCTGCATCCTGATGGCCAAAGCCCTCCTGGCCATGTTATGTCCACAGAGCCACAAACCCTTGTCAGCACTATTGCAGTGTCACTGGGGACTGCAAGCATTCCAAGGGAGGCACAGCCAAAGCCAGTGCTCAGGAACACCCAGCGAAGAAAATGCTCAATGATGGAGATCCTACACTCCTTCCAAGTGCAGCCATCACTAACTGCACGCCACAGTGCTCCAGCCAAGCCACACCCTGAGGCTGAAGACCCTGATGGACCCACTTGTGTCCCTGTCCCCGCCATACCTGTCCTTGCAGCTGGAAAGAGAGGGAGAGCTCATTGTTCTCCTGGGCAGCAAGCTTCTCCTGCAGCTCCAGCAGCTCCTCCTGCAGCCGCAGCTTCTCCTTCTGCAGATGTGCCATGGAGGCCATCACCTCCTGGATCACGGGGAAGGGCCGGGCTGCGGGCAGGCTGGAGCGTTTCCCACCACAGAGCCTCCCTCCTGCAGCGTGAGCAAAGATGGGGCTGGTCAGGACACAGCACCTCACTGGGGAGCAAAATGCCAGCCATGGGGAGTCCCCAGGGGCTGAGCTGGAGATGGGAACACAGCAAACTGGATTTGCACAAGTCCCAGAGAGCACAGTGGTGTATCAGAGGTGCATCCTGAGTGCCGAGGCACTGTTAGCAGGCCTGGCTAACAGTGGTGTCCAGCTGGGTGGGAGCCAAAGGGATCTGCCCGTGCCAGCAGAGCATCCCAGGCCACAGCACAGAGCACCTGCCCACAGCACTGCACCGTGCCCCAGCCCCACCACACACCAAAATGCTGCTGCCTCGCTCAGATAACAACCGCCCTCAGCACGACGCTGATTCACCCCGGCATCCTTTCTTCTGAATGAGCAGGTGCCGGTGGAAAAGCAGTGTGTGATCATGTCATTAAAGTCTGCGTCATTACACACAAGCATAATGGAAGCAAAATTTAAATTATACAGGTACCCTGAATGGCCATATTGCCTAATCTCTGTGTGTTTGGCTTTCTAACCTTCCTAGTATTATTTTAAACATCACTTTCTGCATGTTAATAGAGCCACCAGTGCTGACAGAAGCCAACCTGGCCGTACATCAGAGCCTAGCAAATGACCTGGTAGTTCCCAAGAAGCAATGAGCTGGCGTGACTCATTCCCAACGTGGGGATGAGGCACTGTGGTGGCAGGACTGATGGTCAGGATCCCGGCTGCCCGGCGCCCTTCCCTGCCTGCTGTGGATTTCATCTGCTGCCACCAGAAACCTGAGGTTTCTCAGGCAGGAGCTGGTGCTGGGAATCACTGTGCTGCCTGCAGGAAGATGCTGCCTGCTTCATGGGAAACGTCCTGAATGCAAGAAGAAAGACTTTTTTGTCTCTGAGTCAGATTTTCTAGCCCTAAATGGAATTAAGGAGGCAGTGTAACATGCAGAAAGATGAAATGCTGGGACCAAACCACAGCTCTGCTGCTAACTGCACGCCCTGGGACTTATCTGGCAGTGGTTGCAAAAGCTATCACCAGGTTTTGTCTTCCTGCCATGGGCTGGATACTCCAAAAGAGCACTGTCAGGTGCTGGCTTTTCTTTCTTTCCATGCTGAAAGCTCAGCCCAGCTCAGCAGGGGACCATGGTATTCTCTTTAAAATCAATACACAAAAAACCCAAACAAAAAACAAAAAAATCCACTCTGAAATCTCCAAAGTTGACAGGAATGCCAGCTTTCACCCCCTGGGAAGTGTGCAGAGATAAGACAAAATTACAGGAAGCACCAGGCTCCTCTGGACACACTGCATGTCTGCACACATCATTCACAATCCTGGGCTGGGACCCAAGGCAGAGCCAGGCTGAGAGCCTCAACACTCAGCTGCAAGTCAAACTGCCAGGCAGGAAAATCCTCATGCCTTCCTCCACACTCCAGCACCTTCTTCCTGTGACAGCATCCATGGGAGAGGAGATGCCAACCAGCTCTGTGTTACATCTCCCCCTGGGCAGATGTGCTGGGGGTCATGCATGGTATGAGGGTGGCAGGCAGGGCACAGTGACCCTCCTGCTTTCCAAAATGCAAGAATTTGCAAAATTCAGAAAGCCATTTGGAAAGATACCTCAGCTCTGCCCTGTTACCACTGCCAATCAGACTCCCTTTCTCCTGCATCCCTGCCTCTTCCCAGCCACTACCCCACCTCAGGAGCTGCTCTGGGATGCAGCTGGGGATCAGGCCAGGAGCAGCTCCCGAGATATGCCCTGACAAGCTCACACAATTCAATCCTGATGGAGAAAGACAGGAAACCCTGGGATTTCCCCACCCTGGCACAGCCATGCATGCTGCAAATATTTCCATACACGTTACATTTTCCTTAAGAAGGAGGAAACAGCAGTGAGTTCTTCAGAGCTCACCTGCTCTGTTCATCCAGCTCAATAATTCATCAGTCCCTGTCACCAGCCAGCAGCTGGCTGGTGTTGGATTTCCACTGTGACCCACAGTGAGCGCAGCCACACATCCATGTGCACCCCAAAAGAGGAGAGGTTTCCTCGTCACCCACTGGCAGATACCAAGACCCCATCCCATCCCATCCCATCCCATCCCATCCCATCCCATCCCATCCCATCCCATCCCCTGAGCACCAGCACTGCATCCCTGCTCTCCCGTACCTGCTTTCTCCAGGTTCATGCTGGGGGCTGCCTGCAGTGCTGTGCTAGCCGCTGGCTCACCGGGGGCTGCAGGCGGCTCCTCGGTGGCCGCTGTCGGGGCGCGGGGCTGCGGCTCCTCCCGCCGCCTGCACCTCGAGTCCCGCAGGGCCTGTGAGCACAAACGGGCCAGGGAGCTGAGACAGTGCCCGCCCACACCGCACTGGACACGGTGCCAGCGGCTGGCAGGGCTGGCCAGGAGGAGTGAGCGGGGCGGGAAGTGCAGAAGACAGAACAGTGGAGCTTGGGGAAACCCTCCCTCCAAGGGAGCTCTGTGTTGGGAAGCTGCCACAATGAACTTATCATGTTTTAATTCTCCACATAAAAAACTTCTTTCAGCTTGGCCACACAGTTATACCGAATATCTCCTATTTTTCTCTCTGTGGCCTTAAAAAGAAAGAGGCTTTGACTTGCAGGCATGGCTCATGCCCTGTGGGATGGAGCCTAGCTCCAAAAAAATCAGAAGAAATCTGAAAGGAGCTTTCATAAGGCTGCTATGAAAGGGGATGATCAGTAAAGCTCACCCTGCTCAATAATGCCCTTTTCTTTCTTAAATCTTATCTCAGAGCCTGTGGCATCATCCACAGGCCAGTGATGCTGGGGAAACCTCACTCCAGCAGAGGGGCAAATACTTGGTACATGTCAGTAATTTGGGATTAATTTGGAAGGAGGTGGAAGCATCCTCCTGGAGAAGCCGTGTGTCTGCGGTGCCTCTACATCTGAGACTCCAGAAGGGTTTTGCCGAAGGGAATTCATTGAGGCTGGTGTGTGATAAGAAGGTGTTTTCCTTCTTTTCAAAGAGGGGAAATTTGAATGATTTGCCTGAAGCCTGGAATGAACTAGTGGCAGCTACACCAGTACATGGTGTCCCGACACTGTCCTTGGCCGTGGCACCCTTCCACCTCCTTCTCCTCCATCCCACTGGCAAACACCACCTCACAGCACTGCACTTTCTTATCACACTTCTGCCTTGAGCTCTCCTGCCAACATGACCATAAGTGACCCAGAAAATGCTATTCTGTTATGAACACTGCTTCCCATTTTTGATGCCTTTCAATTCCCCAGAGATGCTTTTCCCTCCCCACCCATGCAGCAGCTCTGCTGGAGGCAAACGCTGCTGGGGTCCAGACCCAAACTGGTTATGGTGAAGGAGGAAACCAGTTGGCTCCCACCTGGATGGCCCAGATGGGTGCAGGGCATCCTCCCCATCGCCCTAAAACTGCCCTCCCCATACATGCCACGGCTGGCTCAACGTTCCTCACCTGGAGAGCCCGGCAGAGCCCACGGGGGTTTGCAGTGTCCGGCCAGCTCACGCTGAGGATTTTGTGGTGAAGCAGTGCTGGTAGCAGAGGAGCCCGGGGAGAGGCACCTGCTCCGCTCCCAGTGCTGAGCCTGTCCTGCCCACGGCCTGAGATGGAGCAAAGAGCATCACTGGATCCACCTGGGAGCCCAGCACAGACACAGCCTTTGGCCAGCTCAGCAAACCCTCCTCCTCCCTGCTGCTGCCACCGCACCGGTGTGGCAGAGACAGTGCATGACTTTTATTAAAAATGTTAATTATGTTAATTAGAAAAATTAGCCCTCCGGGGGGCGGAGACTGGTTGCCAATGACTAGTAATGAGGATTCAGAGTGTAGTTTCCGTCTGGCCTCTGCAGGACCAGATCTGTCCCCCCACCAGGGATATCCTAGCTCTACCCCTTGCCAAGCTGCTCCACTTCCTGCGATCCTATCTCGGAAAAGCTGCCAAAGCCAGCTTGCATCACCAAAACCAGACAGACGGACCCTGACAGCGTCACCTCTCTCCACTGCCCCCAAATATTTCCTTCATTTGTCAGGCAGCCAAACCCAAAAGCAGCCAGAGCAGCACTTCCCTGTCCTGCTGAGCCACACAGAAGGAAACAGCAACTCAAGGAGCCTTCTCCCAAGGCTGCATCCTCCTCTGTTACAGGAAGAGCAGCTGGCGAGGGCTACATCCCACTGCTCGGGGACCCTGTGCCCCCGCACCTGTCTGCCACAAGCACTGCCACCATCGCGGGCGCCCAAATCTCTTCCCCAGCTGGCAGGGAAAAATCAATTGCTCACAAATCAAACCTCAATAATGCAGCTCTTTTCCCCTAAAACCATCAGGAGGAAGTTGGGACAGAGGTGGAAGCAATGTCTGGAGGGAGATGTGCCCTTATGAAGTTAGTCCATCACTCTGGACTTCTTCCCAGCCTCTAATTATCCATAACATTTTGCGCACGC
Organism: Acridotheres tristis; assembly: GCA_037013685.1. Taxonomy (NCBI): domain Eukaryota; kingdom Metazoa; phylum Chordata; class Aves; order Passeriformes; family Sturnidae; genus Acridotheres; species Acridotheres tristis. Next base: position 14,307,643 of record CM072898.1, read on the forward strand.
CATGAAAATTGAGCGTTTCCAAAGTGCTGACGATTGCCTGGATAACAGGCAATGAGTTCCCCATCCCAGCACGGGCAGCAGCAGCCCTTGGGCACAGAAAGTGCTGAAAAACCCTGGTTTTGGGGGCTTTCATGCCAATCAGCATTTGGCTGGACTGACCCAAGCGCCAGAGAAGAAGCTGTACCCAGAGAAGCAGCTGCCAGCACAGAGGGATGGCAAATGCTGAAGCCAAGAGCAAAAAAAGTCCAAACAGGGGGGTTCAGCCTCCACCTTTGCCAAAACCCATTCAGCACCATTGGTGAGGGAGGTGGGAAGGGCTGTTACCCAACAAACGGCTGCAGGTTGGGGCAAGCAGCTGCCCGCCTGCCTGCAAAGCAGCTCAGCCTCCACAGAAGAAAACTCTGACTAAACTCACCAATGGGGTCCAAGCGCCAGGGAGGGATAAGGAGCCCTTCCAGGGAGCCAAGGCTGGAAAGAGGCAAAGGCCCCGCATTCACCCAGCCATGCAGATCACTCTGTTTTCTATCTTACATGTTAAATTTTAACCTTTCTTCCTAAGTTTTCCACTCGGAAGGGCCAGTAGGGAGGTGGAGGCAGCCCTCTCTTCTCACCAGCAGGCTGGCCAAGGCTTTGTGCCTGCTTCTGAGTCCCTGTTTCTCAAATCTTGACCTTCATCCGGAAAGAAATGTGAAAAATGCAGGCTGGCCTGTTCCCAGCCTCTCCTTCCCCAATGAGCAGGGCGTGAGCGCGGCAGGCTGAGCCCCAAGGGGCAAGGACAAGCCACCGTGCTGTACTCACCGTTCGGGGCAAGGTCCTTCGTCTTCCAGGCGGCTCCGGCGGCGGGCCCGGATCCCAGATCCCAGGCGGTGCGGGATGTGATCATGGCACGGGGGTCCCGAGCACAGCAGCACCTCTGCGGAGAAGCGCAAGGACGGACATCTCAGCCGGTCTCAGTGTCCAGCTGTAAATCCCAGTGGGACGTTCTGGAGCAAAACAGGACGCTCCGACTCCCGAAACCCGCAGGAAGTTGCATCAATCCCGTTTTTTGCTCCCGAAAAGGCGACAGCCCCAGGCTCTCTCCGTGCTCCCGGCGGATGTGACATAAACGGTGTCTGTAATTAATTTACTCATTCCTGAAGCCTCTCCAGGCCCCTCCTAACCTCGGGCTGGGACTGACTTTAGGGAGTTAGGAACTCCGGGACCACGGGCAGCCCTGCGCCCGGGCGGCACCGCACCCACCGCATCTCAGCGCACACAATGCGCTGCACTGCACCGCGCACACAGCTCCGCTCCCGCACACCGCTCCGCACCTCACACACCGCTCTGCACCGCACACACCGCTCCGCACCTCACACACCGCTCCGCACCGCACACACCGCTCCGCACCTCACACACCGCTCTGCACCGCACACACAGCTCCGCTCCCCGCACACCGCTCTGCACCGCACATCTCTCCGCACACACCGCTCTGCACCGCACACACCGCTCCGCACGGCACCGCCCGCTCCGCTCCCCGCACAAAGCACCGCGCTCGCCGCACCTCACCGGGGCCGCTTCGGTGAGGAACAGAACGCCCAGCCCACCGTGGGGTCCCTTGTTCTCCCGACTAGCGGCTCCGGGCGTGCGGGACCCGCAGCGGGGCGGTCCCGGTGCCAGCGAGCAGGAGGCGCAGCCCCGGTCCGCGTAGCCCCGGTCCCGGTGGCCCCGCCCGCCGCGGGCTAACGGGGAGCCGCGCTCCAGCCGCGCCCCGGGCGCTCCGTGCCAGCGCTCCCAGCCCGCAGACAAAGGGAGCCCCGGTTCTGCCCGGTCCAGCCCGGTTCCCCTGTGCCGGCGGTGCCGGTGCCGCCCCGCGGGGCCACTCACCGGGCGCGGGGCGGCAGCAGCAGCGGGGGCACCCGGCACCAGCCCCGGCCCGTCCCCGCCTTCCCGGGCACTTCGGTAACGGAAGCGCCGAGCTCCGCCCCGCACTCGTTGCCACGGAAACCCGTGAAACCCCCGACGGGCGGCGGAGGCGGGGCTCCCCTCCCGCACCGGGCAGCGGCGCGGCTGCGGAGAGCTCCCGGTGTGTCCCCGGGGCACCCCGGCCCCTCTGGCCAGAACCCTGGATGCGCTGGGGAGCCCCGGTGTTCCCCGTGCCCTTCCCAGGGCGGCTCGCCCTCACCGCGCTCCCCTGACCCTCCCTTGGCATAGCCCTGGGGGTCCCGGTGTGTCCCGGGTACTCCCAGTGTGTCTCTGCCACTCCCACCCCAATCCCGCTGCTCTTCGGGGAGTCCCAGTGTAACTGAATCCCACCTGAGCTCCCCTCCTGGCATTACTCGTCACGGTGGCCCTGGGGGACCATGGGGACAGCGGTTCTGATGACCTACACATCAAGGACCTGCCTACCCAAACTATGCCCTCTTCACCCTCTGCCACACCCCCACTGCTCCCGAACATCCACTGGCAGCAATGCCAGCTGGCATCCCAGGCTCATTGGGCCCAAGGACACAGATATCACATGAAAAACCTTTTTCTAACCCAGAGGCAGAGAGAAAACAGCCCCACATGCCAAGACCTCTACAAAGGCCCTGGTGCCAGAAAGGCAACAGAAAATCCTGCTTTAAATATAATATATACGCATTTTTTGGGTGTGATTTGTATCTGCCTCCCTTGTATTGCACACACAGCCCTCACAGTAATGACTGGTCTGGGTGACACAAGTCACTCATGACTTGTTCATGGTAATGAACTGGCAGTACCGGATATTTCCCACAACAAAGCTCCACTTGGCATCTGCAGTGGTGGCCGCGGGTGCCCTGTGCTGATGGCTCACATCCGCACGCCTGATGGCAGGCTGACCGGTGTCCCACACGGGTTTGGGGACACAGGAGAGGCTGTCCCTTGGGAAAGGAGGGTTTGGTGCCAGCCCTGTGCTGTGCTCTCCTCAGATCTCGTGTCCGCTGCCTCCGATCTCGCCGCACTCAGTCCCAGCTTTTTGCTCACTCCTGGCCAGGTTTGGAGCAGGATTCAGCCTTGTCCTTTTATCCTGGTCTGTCCCTCTTGGACACCCCCCATGAAACACTGCTCCACTCTCTGTCATGAGCCAGCCACATGGGTGAGGGGTGATAGGGAGTCACTGCTGTGGGGGGGACAAACTGCTCCAGCCACTCACCCCAGAGAAAGGGGCTGTGAAAGGTCACCTCCATGTCCCCATGCCCCTGGCACAGAAACTTGCCCTTCAGAAGCCAATGCCATGCTGACCTGGCAGCTGCCTCCAGCTCTGCACTGCATTTGCCATTCCCCTGCAGCCAGTGGAAACCTCCCAGCCTCCCCTTCCCTTCATCAGAGGCTTATTGGCATTCCCAGCATGGATCCTGACATGGATGGGTATAGGTGTGTGTGCCTGTAGACAAACATCCATATGTACATACATTTACCCATAGAGGCCCTAAGCACAGTCTAATTTGCATGAGTGCCCCATTATCTGTGCAGCTCCTGAGGCTGGTTTGGGGATAATATTGACACACAGAAAGTTACTTTCCCCTTTCCGATAGCAACTGTAAAGCCATATCATTGCTGACTTCATTTATGAGCTGTAAAGAATAAAATAAATGTTTATGTAAATTACATTAACTGGTAAGTAATTTCCTGGCTTTTGACTGTTTCAGGTTTTTAATGGTATTGCAATTATGCAAAGCACGTAAGTTGTATCAATTACATCAAGTAAGTCTACATTAAGCAGGCACATGTGTGAATTCCCCGGTTTAAAAGAATAACTCAATGAATAAGCATGGAGCAAAATCTGAGATGCAGGAAGGGTTCTGTGCCAACAGCCCTATTCAAATAGTCACCTGTGAGCACTATAAAACCCACCCCTCCCAGCTGCTGGGCTGTTTTTGGCAAGGATGGCGTGGCTCTCTGGCAGCCCCAGCACACCAGGAACAGGATCTCCAGAGACCCAGAAGTGGGGTTACCCTGCATGCACGCTGCTGGCCGGGTACCAGCTTCCTTTCCTTGCACCACGATGTTGTTTGGCTCAAGGGAGCACTGTGGATCCCAAGGGATGCCCACTTGCTGCTGGACAGCCTGGGGGGCTGCAGGCACACATGGGAGCCTGTGCAGGCAGCAGGTACCCTGCTCGTGCCCCCCTCTCTGCAGGGATTCACCTTCGCCGGCTGGGATCATCTCAGCCTGGTCCCCCAGCGATGCTCCCATCCTCATTTTCTCGGCTGTCACGTCTCCGTGACCTGAGCGAGCACCGGCTGACGACATCGCCGGAGGTATTTTTAGAAATGCCGCTTTGCAGGCAGGCAGAGGAACGGCAAGGAGGAGCAGGGCTCGCCGCCAGCAGCACCTCCTGCCAGCACCCAGCAGGTAGCGGGGAGGCTCGATACATCGATGGCCATCAGTGCTAAAACATCTGCCCTGAGTGGACAGCACCAGCCGGCCACACACTGCCCGGGGACAGTGACCCGGGCTCGGGTTTAGCTCTGCTTTTAGCCCAGTCTGTGCTGTAGCTGAAAAGCATCTCTGCTGTGGTGCGATGAAGTCAGGCAGGTTAATTCGCCTTTTACTTGGATGAAGGGAAGCTCCACCGATCGAAACACATCACTGAGCGGGGCCCTTTGTATTGGGTGTTTGTTCTGCCCTGAGCAAATATTTAACCTACATCTGTAAGAGAGCTAAAAAATTCCCCAAATGCCAGAAAAAATGTAACTCCTCCTACTCTCCCTTCGAGCAACCTGATAACCTGGTCTAGGAATGTGGGCGGGAGCACACCTGATACCTGAAACCTATTGTATGTTGGGATGCTCCCTGTAGAAAATTCCCATCAGAAGCATCAGACAGCGTGAGAATGTGTCCCCAGAGCACAATTAATTATAAACTAGCTCATTATTCTAATTTTGCTCCTCCTTGAGGAGGTGAGGGGATTTCTCGGCTTTGCTGAGGCATGGTTTGCCAAGTCGACATGAAATGCTTTGCAAAGCAGGAACGAGCCCCCTGCATTCCTACATTGCTTTTTCACACAATGTCAGGAGCTTTAATTAAGTCTTAGCCTGCTCCTGAGAAATTTAATACTCATTTTAAAGTTCCCAAGTTGCATTAATTCAACCCCGGGGCTCTGATCCTTGTGATAGGGTTGTGTGGAACTGGGTGGAGAGCAGGAGCTGGGCAGGGGTGTTTCAAGGACTGCTGCCAAAATCCAACACACTGGGATGCTGCTTTGGCTGCTGCTGGTGTCTCTGCAGCTCAGCACCTTGGCCAAGCCCCTCGAGCCATTAGGCTGGGCTTGGGCAGCCCAGAGCCTGTCCACAGCCAAGAATCTGGTCTGGCTGGGAGCTGCAGCATGCCTGGCTCAGCTCTGCCTGTGTCCCCCATGCAAACCTCCTCTAGATCAAGCAAATGGCAAAAGCAACACCTTTTTCAACCTGCTGCATTCAGGCAGGCAGCTGCGCTGGCAGCGAGGGCAGTGCCATGTGAGATGCAGCAGCCGTTGGGTGGGTGACTCTTCCACCCTTCCAAATTTCTTATCTTGCACTTCAGTGCACACCATCTAACCAAACCTCAGCCTCCTTGTCCCTTTTACCTACCTTGTATCTTTGTCATATTTCTCAGCTGGCTTCAGGTACAACTTGGGTTTGGCTTTAATGTCTGTGCCTCGCCTAAGCAAAACAGCGCTGGGCTCATCTTGTGCCTCTCTGGCTGCTGGGGAGTGGGGAGCTGCTCTGTGGGAGGACTGCAGCTCACCTCCTAAGTCATTAATGTTTCATGGCATTAATCAACACAGCCTGCTGCTTATAAAGCACTTCTTAGAAACGAGGCTAAGAATAAGCACGAGGTGTCCTTGCTGAGGCTAAACCCTCTCTGCTGGCTGGGGGATGCCCGTGCTGGTTGGAGGGGACCCAGAGAGGGGGAAGCTTGACACCAAGTGAATTCTATCCAGGTCATTTCATCCAGCAAATAAAAATTCTGGCTGTACTGGAAAGATGGCTGCATGCCAGGAGGAGATCCTGGTTCTCCTGGTCTGGAAGGAGCCCACCAGCACTCCCCCAGCCAGTGCTTACAGGGCATCCTTGGGACCCTCTGCTTGGGACCTTGGGTGCTTTCTGCAATTCTTTTTAACTAAAGAAATGTCTGAAGCAGATGGGCAATTGGGATATTTTAAGAATTTTACTACTTCTGGTGCTCATTTTCTGTTTGAAGCCAAGCTCCCACAATGCCACTGAGCCTGTTACCCTGGCTGGGTGACACTGGTGACACGGTGTGCAGAGGCAGGCTTCCCTCTCCACAGGCAGAAAGGAGGGGAGCCATCTCTTTAAGAAATAGATTCTGTTCTCAGCAAACCCATTTATTTTTAGTGCCCTCCAAAGTGTGCTTGTCTTTGGAGAAGAAATGAAGCAAAACCAGTAATTCTGAATAATTTAGGGAATAGAATTTTGGGGCTGTAGTAAATGGCTGTGCTATGCTGGGACAGGGGCTGGAGGAATGCAGGGCTCACTAACAGCATCCAGCTGATTTAGGGATGGGCAGAGGTAAATCAGCGAGAGCCTCTGCACGGGAGAGGGAAATAGCCCTGTGGTCATAAAGCAAATGCACCCGTGCAAAGGAAAATATTGTGATGAGCGATGGGCTCAGCTGCATCCCGGCTGCATCGCGAGAGCTGCGCCCGACAAAGGGATGGCTATGCAAACGAGGCGGGATAATCACCGATGGAATTACACAGCTTTCCTGCTAACCGGCTTTGACTGCTCGATATCCAGCTGCCTGCAAAATCCCACTGAGAGTCCATCCTGGCTCAGGTCCTCGGCTCGTTCCGTGTCACCTTTCTGTGCCCTGGGAATGCTCAGCAGGCATGGTCCAGCCGCTCCACATCTCAGGGCTGGCGTGTGCAGGATGCTGGACCAGCGCTGCTCTGCAGATTTGGCACCGGGGGGATGGAAACATTATCCTCCCCTGGATCACTGACACCTCCTATGGATAATGGATATCCCAGTGCTCACACCGCACTGCTCAGAGCCCCACAGCACAAATCCTTCACCACAGCCTGGGCCCAGCCCTGCCCAGGTGTCCATTTGCATCCAGTCCCCATTTCCCTGGCACCGTGGGGATGCTCCCACTGCCTCCATTCACTGCTGGGTGATCTCTTCCCCACTTTTATCTACACTGAGCTGGAGCATTCCAGCCCACCCCATGCTATCACAGCTTCCCACTCGCCAAGGGAAAAGGCTGAGATCTTTCTAGTTTAACTTACTGGAGCATATTTCATGGTGATTTAATTATTATGGGCTTAACTGGGACCATATTATATATATATATTTTTTTTTTTTTTAAATTCTAAGGTGCAATTGAGAAGGTGAAAAAAACTGCACTCGGTTAAGAGTGAGTCACCAAAGAGATCCATGAATCTACCTGCCAAAATTTTACAGGAAAAATGGTGTTTTCTTATTAACACAAAAATAGATGCATAACTACCACGGAAGCTCATCCTGTTTTAAAACAAAAGCAAGATGTCTTGTTCCTGTGTTGGTGCTTCAAAGATTTTTTTCTCAGCAGACTATAGAATTACAAACTGCAAACACAGTGCCAGGATCTGTCCTCAAAGCAGGCTTTACACCCAGTAAGGGTCTTCTGCTTCCTGGCTGAGCCAGGGGAAACTGGGGAAGACAAGCAAAGGAAACATTGAATTCCAGCCTCCTGCTAAGGTTTAGGGAAAAAGGAGCAGCACAGCACTGTGCAAGACTATTTTAGAACAGAAAAGTTTTACATCTACGCCCAATGAATATTAAACAGCCACACGCTCCAGCTCTGCTGCCTGCGCCCGGCGCCGCGTGAGCAGATTTAATTTCTCTTTATGGAGAGGAGCAGACCCACACCCAGATTTTCATGCATGTGCCTTAGAGGTGAACGGGATGTGAAGGGTGAACCCGAGTCTTCTCTGCCAGGAGATCCCTTCAGCAATCACTCACAACTGGAAAAACAAGGAGACATTAAGGAAAACCTGGCAGCCCAGGCAAGGTTTATGCAGACTGACATGGAATAACTGCCAGCTTGCTGGGAACTTCATGTAAACCTTCCTGGGCTTTCACATCTATTTGCAGATCCAAGAGAGGTGTCAGGTGAAACAATAAGGATGAGATGGAGAAGGAAATGGTACACAAGGTGGGAGCCAGGCATGGCCAGGGCACTCAGTATCCCAGCTGAGGTGGGACCAGGGCTCTCTGGGGCTCAGGCATCTCTATTCATTATCTTCACCTTCAGCCCACCAGACAAAATGTGCAGCTGAATTAACCCCCTAGGAAGCAACAGCAAAATAAACACAGAGCCTGTGTGCAAACGTCCAGGGATGTTTCATGAAAACATCTCCAATCCAAAGGCTTTGTGCTGGCTTTCATCCTCAGCCTTTGATTTTGACACAGACTATGCCCTGCTTGCCCCCAGCCCCAGCCACTGCTCTCACCTGTGGAATCATCCAGGCCAGTCTTGGTCCTGGGCACTTTTTCTGGAAGCATCCTCCTGTACAGGTGAGTCTCCTCATGGTGCCCATGGGTCTGCAGCCCTCAAGGCTCTCACACTCCTCGCCGTGGGCAGGGATGCTCTCCACAGCCTGTATCCTGCTCCTCCTGCTGCTCCCCCAGCCCCAGCCCTGCACCGACAGTCCTGCCAGCACCCACAGAGTGTGCATGGCTCCACACAGCCTGGGAAGGGGTGCTGAGCTCTGGATGTGGTCTGTGGGAAGCCCTCCTCAAGCCCTCTCAGACACCAGGAGCGAGCTGGGCTGGCTGATGCTGGAGCAGCTCTCTGGGGTGGGATCCTTCACCGTGCTTTTCCACACGTGGTGCCACAGGGCTGGCACACCAGCATTGAAAAATCGTTGTCTTTTCATCAAGGGCTTTGTTGACTTTGTCCCAGCCTCAGGGGTCTCTGTGTGAAGCCTCCCTGCAGTTCTCCTTTTCCCTTATTATGGACCAGGAAATGCTGTCGTGAAGTTGGTCCCTAGGGACCCGGAATGGTCTCGGTGCTGGTGCAGAGACAGGGAGCTGGGACTCCCCAGGGATGCTCCCCTCACTCCAGCCTCCCCAGCGAGCCAAGGCAGAGGATGGCTTCCTGCACCCAGTGTTGCCTTCACCACTGAATTTCTCAGCCCATCCCTGGTGGCTCTATCCCATCCGTGGCCAGAGATGGAGATTGTGCCATCCCCTCTGCTCCCATCTGCCAGTGCCTTAAGAAAATGAGAGCTGATTAAAGTCCATCCCCTCCTGAGCACCATTGGTCCCCAGCAAATTGCTGATTTAGGGGCAGTGGCAGACGTGTGGACTTCCCTCTGTCCTCAGACATCCAATTTTAGATGGGTTTGGGGTTGCTTGGGTCTGAGCATTTCCTATGGTCACAAGAAGCGCTTTTACTGCAGAAAATGAATTTGTTAATTTAATTTTCTTTTTTCTATTGCCTCTTATAAGGTTGGTTCAGGCAGTGCCTCTCCTTGCAGCCCTGCTCCTCCATTGCACACTATGCAAGGATGCCAAGATGGGAAGGGAAGGAGCTTCTGTGTGCCCACAGCACCCCATTAACCCACAGCAACTGGAAGGCCCCTGTAGCACCAAAAAACCTCCTGTTTCTCAAGGCAGGCCAGCTGGAAAGCCCTATTTCCTTCCCATTAATCTCCACCTGCCAGCACTTTCTAGAAGGCAGTTAAGAACATTGAAACTGGGGAGATTTGCAAAATAAACAGCGATCAAACGCAAAGCCCTGGGTTCCTGCTCGGAGGGTGTCTGCCAAGACACACAGATCGTATCAGGCTAATTTACAAAAGGAAAACCGCCCTAATTAGTGTTCAAGAAAGCACTTTAATGAGAAGAGCATTAGTGCAAAAAGCAAGAGTGCCAAGAGGTCAAGCTGCTCCTAATGCCAGAAAAACAGGAAATGGGGCATAGCAGATCTCTGCCCACCCAAGCCGCAGCACTATTTTCTCATTTCTTTAGTAATATCGCAGGCTATTAGTGAGGAATTTAGAAAACCCTGAGGGTAATGCAGGGTGGCGGGGCAGAGCCTCCTTCGGCCGCAAGATCTGATCATGGCGATGCCGGGTGTGGATCGGCTCCTTTTCGGGGCAGAGGGCAGGATTTTGGGGTTTCATCCTGCGAAGGGAAGAGCAGAAGCCCTGTCGATGCCACAGCCGGCTGTGACGGTGGCCAGTAACCATGGCAGCGGAGGGATTCGCACGTGATATCGGCATTTCTGCAGCACAAAAGAGCCTCTTATCTACAGTGAGTAACCGGGCGGGCTGGTCTTCATTCCTCTGCCTATTGCTAAGGCAGAGCACCACGGGGCAGCTCATGTGATGCTCACCAAATTCGGACCATCCACGTGATGCTCGCGCTGGGACACATCCACATCATCCACGGGAGAGACAAGGGAGGCTCCAGGATGCCCTCGATGCTCACCCAGCCCCCAGCAGCAGTCCCGGTTTGGGGGGCAGAGCCAGCCCTCCCCGCCCATTCTGGCAGATAAAGCTGGGGAGGGAGCAGTGATCGTCCTGCTGAGCTCGGGCTTGCAAAAATGAGCATCTGCGAACCGTGTGGAGCAATTTGGGCCGTGCTGGATGACCCCAGGATGTCACAGCCCGGAGCTGTTCCCTGGCATCCCCTCAACCTGATTTATCTCAATTCTCCAGTTGTTTACATTCCTTCTCAGATTTCTTCCAGTTAATCCAAGAAAACAGTTTTGAGACTTTAACTGTTCGACTTCCAGCTCTTCTCCTGCATCAAGTGACTTCTAAAAGCAGGGGAAACTGCATGAAAGAACAGAGGTTTCTAGGCTTCAATTCTTCAAACCCAGCTCACTGATACTGCCCTTAAACATTCACCCTAGGGGATGAACCAAAGTGGGCAAGTTTCATCCCAAAACCAGAACAGGTAAACGAGGAAAGAACGAGAAAGGAAAAGGTCATTGAGCCTGAGCTCAGCCTAAGCTGCTGCTAACGAGGGCTGTCATGGGCATCCATAGGTTTGTGAACCTCTGTGTGGCCCTTCCCGAAAGGTAGTCTGGCATTTTTTCAGGGTGTTAACTCCAGTGGGATCATTACTGCATTTAAAAGGAGCTGTGTGCTCATAGCAGAGAAATCAGAGTTGTATTAGCTCAATTTTAGGGGAAGGTAAAAGAGATTCTGACAGATTTATATGCAAGTGTCGCTCAAAGCAGAGCTACACAAAGGAAAAATAACCCACAGAAAAAGTGGGTTACAGACTGTTCCCAGAACCAGGAGTGTGTCCTGCTGGTTAAGGTCTGCAGGTTTCAAGGTTGAAGTGCTTAATTTTATTTCAAGCTTTCTAATTAAACACCATTTAACTGGGCTTTCCATTTATCCTGCAATTTCTTTCTGGACCTGAGTCTAATCCCCAAACCTGCTTATTTGCTTTTACTTTCGTTACAACCTTATCAGTGATTAACCTGCAATTGCACTTAATCTTTTTAAAAGATTTCCCTGGCTATAAATACAGAGAAGCTACCTGCCCTGTTTCTGTCCAGGGGAAAATAACTTCCTCCACTGTCAGATGTTTGGGGTGGGTCATATTATTCCTTCTGTCAGCTGATTTTTCTAATGGGAGACATTTTTCTCCTCTAACTTCCTACAGAACATTGAATCAGTATCAGTTCTCTGAAAGACACAGGCCATAAGGAATATGCATACACCCCCAGTATAAAAAAATTACATATATAAAAACACAGAGAGTATATATAAAGCTCCAGTAAAGATGCTACTGGTGACAGTGAGGCAAAACCTACCACATTCCTATAGCTCCAAAGACAAGCTCTGCTTCTTCCTCCAGCACTTCTCTATTCCACTTATTTCACTAAAAAGCAGCAACAACTAAAATATCACTGCAAGAAGACCTGGTTTCTATGGCAATAAGCAGCTGCCCATCAAGATTCCCCAAGTACTGCATTAATATTATGAGAGGATCTCATATCAGATCGACCCAAGGCTTAAGGACATCAAGAGGAATGAGCAAAAGCTAATAAGAAATGCAGTAAAGGTACATGGAGTGTTACCAAATCCATCAGGAATGTTCCAAGGGCAGTGGGAGGTACACCAAGTCATGAGTGCCCTCTGTAAGATATTTAGTGGAACCAAAGCAAAGGAAGCCCATTGCAAATACAGCAAAAAGAAAAAAAGAATGGAATTTAAAAGTTCAACAGAAGAAAGCCTCCATGGCAACCCCTAAAACAAGAGGCACTAAAGTCTCTGTCCTCTGCCATCTCTAAATAGCCCTGCAGAGCAAACAGACCTGAGCTCAACTCCCCAGCCCAGCCTGCAAGTCTAGCCCTACCTTGACCTTAATTATTACCTGGAGAATAATCTCTCCAAAGAACTAAAGCCATAAACAGATCACAGAGAAGGATAATTTCAGATCTCCCCATGGTTCCAGAATTACCAGTTGTGTTCCCATCACCATCTCATGCTGTGTGTTGAAAACTAAGATCTTCAAGCAATCTTTGCTATTTAAGAAAGTTTTTTCCCCTCCTATTGGTGATTAAAGGCAAATTACAATTCTACTACCAGGATTATGTGACCTCTGAGCCTCTCAAATATTTATTAGAAAATCTGAACTGCATGTGAGTATTTTCTGGCTCTGTCAGTGCATGAGTGAGCAAGAAGTTAAAATACAGCTGTAATGTTGAAATAAATCCATAGCATGTGAATGGTAATCTACATGGTGTTTATTGCAGATACAGTGAATTATGAGAGCAATTACAGCATACTGTTTATTTAAATGCTCTTTCTAAAGAATATTAAATCATAGCAGCAAATCAGAGACCCAGTTTGATTTTTACATGTTTCCTGGTTTGATTATATAAATATTCAAAGAGTGCAAAAAACCCCCAACTTTGCACTCCCCACCAAAGTCTTCCACCTAACAGGAAACCACTTGCAAATAACTGAGGATGAGAAATATTCAGGGAGGTTTGGGTGAGTACAGGCTCTCCCCTGCAATTGTGATGGCTTCAGACCCTCCTACAGTATAGTAGAACTAATTAAATTTGTTTATAAAGAAAACAAAACATTGTTAACTAATGCTAACATCTATTCTGGCTTTCTTTTTTTTTTCCCCCACAGATACCCATACATTTTGCAATTGGGGGGGGCGGGGGGGGGGAAGCAACAAAAGAAGATCCCAAAGGAGGTGAAGGTCAGCCCTGGGCTGCTGATGGGAAGAGGGATCCCCCAAGGGGTGACACCAGCGCTGCCACCCTTCACCAAGAGCCTGGCTGTGTCACAGCCAGACCTGTGGAACCTGCAGCACTGCTCACAGCATTTGCTGAACGCCTGAGGAGTCCCTTGGCCATGGTGACAGGGCTGCTCCTTGCAGCAAAATCTGCCCCAAGTTTTCCCTCTAGAGGATGGAAAGTGGCTCCTCTCGATGGAGAGGTGCATGGACAGCCAAAAACTTGGGGACGATCTGCTAAACCTCATCCAGCACCTCTCCATGCACTGCTTGCCACCACCTCTCAGCTCAGCAGCAGCTCTGCTTGGTGCTGGCTTTGAGGAAGGTGAGGAAGGAGCTGGTGGTGCTGGAAGGAGATGGGACACGAGCCATCAGCTGGCTGCTGGCTGCTGGGCTGATGTTTGCCTTCCCCTCCAGCACCTGGTCCCAGCACAGCTGGGACAGTGACTGCATGACTTCAGTGAGGAGCAGTACCAGAGTGGATTCTCTCTCCATGGGAAATGTGGCCAAGAGCCATCCTGAAGTGTCTGAAAGGCTTGAAATTGCCTGCTGGAAATGCTGAGGTCCAGCAGTGAGTGCAGGGGAGCACCTGCATGCTTGTGCACACTTGTTGGTACTTTACAGGCTCTGAGCTGACTCTGAAACACTGTCTGGGAGAGGAGAGCACGTACTGCACTTCTGTCTCCCCTCCCAGCTGGGAACCAACTCAGCTTCTCCCTTCCTGCTCTGTTTATCCCTCCCAGCAGTGGCAGCACAGAAAAATCCCAGAAAAAAGGCTGGAAAAGAACTCCAGGAACATCTCATCCCAGATTGTGCTTCTCTATCCTTGAAAGATGCTCATCAAATCTCTCCATAAGAACCCCCAGTAATGGAGAGCCCACCACCTTCCCAGGGTGGACAGCTGGCCAGAATTCTTCCCTGTGGCAAAGCCAAGGTGGTCTTGGCACCACGCAGGGACCCTCAAAGCATCTTGCAGTCTGTGCACTTGGGGACAGAGCCTGCCATTCTCATGACAGCTTGATTTGCTCCATGCTTGGCCTGTGAGCACAGTCCACATCCTTTTTGGATGAATCACTCCCCACTGCTGCTGTCAACCTTGAGCCCAACAGAGAAACCTTGTTGTTTTTTTTTTTTCCCCTTGGTTGTTTCTAGCCAAGCGGTGACTCAGCTGTCAGAGGTGAATAACTCTTCATGCTTTGTCTGAACACTCATTAACCATCCAGAGCCATAAAAAGCAATTTTTCCATAGCTCTTCCTCCACAAGGCTGGATTTCAAAGCAAGAGGGCTGACCTGAGATTTAGTGGGAAATTAATAAAGGTGCTCAAATAGAACTGCAGAGCATAGAAACCTTATATGGTTCTGGGTCAAATGGCAGAGGGTTTTATCAGCAATGATTAAGGGTCTGGGCAGAAGAGAGAGGCAGATCCTACCCACAGCACATAGCAAAACCTACAGCCACTGCATGGAAATCATTAACAACAAAAATCTGCTAGCACAGGCATTTGCCTGACTCCTACATCTGCCCCGGGACCTGCTGCTATTTCATTTCTCTTCTTCTTTTTCATCTTTCTCTGAAATCTCAGCAGCAAGGATTTCCTCATCTTCTTTTGCCGTGGGAATCACACGAATGGTGACTGAATGATCAGAAGATTCTGAGGATATTTCTTCTCCCAGGCGGGTTTGTGCTTTGCGAGATGTGACAGGTGACCTCTGGTGCACTGGTGATTTTGGTGGGGTTGGGCTGACACTGGAAGCCTGCAATAAAAAGTAAAAAATGAGGCAAAAGCAACCTTAGCAGATCCTTGCCCACTACCCCTAACATGGCAAATCTGGGTAGGTGTTCTGTGGTTTCCCCAGAGGATCTCTGCATTGGGATGTCAGTGTGATGCCAGAGATGCTCCCTGCATGAGGGGCTGCTGGATTATACCCTGAATATCTGGAGAAACACAGAGAGAGGGGCACAGCAAAGCTTTCTCACATCTGCACTAACTCTTGTTTTGCTCCTGAAGCTTCTGCAGGGGCTGATCTTGGCCAAACATGGCACCAGGGCTGTTGTGAGGGAGCAGCCCCACACTGCCCTGCCCTTCAGAGAGGAGCCTTGGAAGCCTGCCCCATGGATATGCCATGGAGAGGGATGTTAGCAGGGTCCTGCTCACCCATTACTGGGGTTAGTTCCCAATACATGCACCCTTCAGCAACTGGGCTTGTTTTTACTCATTCTGAGCCCTCAGTGCCACTGTTCACTGCTGCTGTTAACTGGTTATGGATTAATGTAAAACATCACATTGTTTGAAGCCTCTCTGCCTCTGAAGGACTGCAGAAATGCAGCTAAGCTTGGCATTAACCTGGTGTTTACCCAGCCTCAAGGCCACTGCACTCCCTATGAGCTCCTCTTTCCCCTCCCTCTGCACATCCAGATGTGATAAGTGTGCTTGGCTCCACGCTGAGAATAGTAACAACAACGTCTGCATGGAGACAAAATCTTCACGTTTAGTTGAGACTGTTGGAAGAAAAAAAGGGAAAAAAAAAGGGCAGGGCCATTTTCTTTTTCAGCTGCTCATGACAAAAAGCGAGGGGGTTCATGAAGAGGTGGCAGGATGGCATTGCCTGCTGTGGGCACCTCTGCCCAACCAGCTGGGGAAAGCTTTGAAACATCAGCTGGGCTGTGGGTGCTGGGTGCCCCTGCCAGTACACTGATTAATTATAAGGGGCTCTGTCTCTGCAGGATAGAAGAGAGATTCATCCATCTGTGGCTATAGTTTAGCTAGAAATTAGACTGTCAGGCAAAAATGTGATGTATTTCCCTTTTGTATAGCAGCACAAACCCCTGTGGGACACTGGCATTCCCCCAAAGGCCTGTGCAAGATGTTGGCTCACCCCTCCTGTCTGCCCAGGCTTTCACAGACCCCAACATCCTGAGCAGCCTCAGTCCTTTGAGGCACCTGAACCACTCCAGAGCTGGTGGGGAGAGCACACTTAGCACCCAAGGGAGCCAAGCCAAGCTGGCACATTCCCTGTGCTGACCTGTGCCTCCTGCATGGCCCTCAGCTCCTTCAGCCTCCAGCGGAGCCGCCCCAGGGGCCCCTTGCCCCCCATCCTGCCCGTGGCAGCCAGGGCAGCCTTGAACAGCTTTGGGGTGTCAGCTCTTGGGGGGATGATCAGTGCATCTCCGGGGCCTCCTTTCTCATCTTTGGGTTTGTTGTTGCTTTTCAGCATTTTCCTACAGAAAGGGAGAGGTGATGTCAGTCCGGGAACATGGTCTATCAGCTGGATTTTGTAATGCAGAGAAACCAAGCGTTAAAAGGACAAGGATCTTTATGTGTCCTAGGGAGGACAGAATAACAAATCTAAGAAATGCTAAAAACTAAAACAGATTTTCACCGATTTTTAAACGAAGGCACTTTGGCCGTGCTCGTTCCCCATCTCCACCCCCTTTGAGAGGTGAATTTCCGCAGCCGGAGCCTCCGCAGGCAGCGGGGACCGGGTGCCCTCTGCCGAGGGACAGCAGCTCCAGCCGGGAATGGGGACACCGCCGGGAATGGGAGAGCAGCACCTGCAGAGGAGCTTTCCCAGGGCTTCACACAGAGACAAAAACCCCCTGAGCTTGCCAAGCCCAGGCTCTGCTGTTCATAAACCCCCCAGGTGAGAAAGCAGCAGCCCAGCACGCACTTGGCTTTCTTCCGCAGCAGCTTCTGAGACTCCGGGTAATGCACCAAGATTTCGTTCAAGTCCTTCTTCTCCAAAATAAAAAGGTTGGCAAAGCCGTGTGCCACCACGTTTGCCGTCCGGCGATTTCCACCCCCTGCTGCCAGCAAGCTGTGAGAGACAATGCAAGACATCAACACCTCTGCTCACAGCTCAGATGTCACATCTGCTTTACACATCTCCTTTACACATCTACACCTCTCTCTATCAGGGGACTCAGAGCTTAATTTTCACTCCTGATGGAATTTATCATGCACAATTTTTAAAGAATGATGAAGGGAAACCTTGCATGGAGTACTGTATAAAAAATTATGTGTGGGTTTGAAGGGTTAAGTATTGTGTTTTATACCGGTCTAGTGTCTGCTGGGCTGTGGGGAGGCAGCAGTATTGCTGTGTCACCAACTGGTACAGGGCTTTTCATTCCCATTAAAGGGGTGGATTAATCGCTGGGAGACTGTATTTGTGAAACACCTTTTCTGATCAATTTTCCCACTCCTCCATCCATATTCCTCTGTTTATCATCACCAGCTCCCCAGGCAGAAGACAATACAATGACAAAAACAGCAGGAAAGCTGTAATTTTCTCAGCTGCTGCCCAGTGTTCATGGCTCTCAGTCACAAAGATTAATTGGGATGCTGCTGATCTTTCCACTCCCCACCCTCCTCACCCAAAGCCCACAAGCTGCATTTCCCCAGCTCCCTGAGAAAGCTTCACTCACCTGATTTCCCCAAAGACAGATCCAGCTTTCAGAGTCACCAGCACGGATTTGCCATCGGGTCCCCCCAGCACCTGCACTTGTCCTGCCTGGATGATGTACATCTCACGGCCTATTTCTCCCTGCAGGGAACAGGGGACCTGGCTGGGATGCCCAGAAACAGGGAGACCTCATGGATGCCCTAAGCAGCACCTTGCTGGAAATCCCCATGGCCATACTGCCCTCTCCAAGCTCCCAAAATGTCTTGATGGTGCTCACCCCTGAGCATTCTCATACAGACTCCAACAAGCTTTCCCCTGCTCTCCTGCTGTTCAGAGCTGCAGCAGAAGAGGTCAGTCTTTGCAATGGATGTTTTTGCCCAAATTCCCTCCCTGTGAGGTGGCTCACCAGGATGATGGGCCAGGCCTGCCTTTCCCTAGTGCCCTGCACAGCCTGGCTGTGACTCCCCAACATCTCATTTTACCTTCTTGCACACGTAGTCGTTGGGCAGGTAGACCACTGATCTGAGCCGCTTCAGCATGTCAAAGATCATCTGTCTGTCACAGCCCTGAGCCCAAACAGAGCCAAAAGGTGCCAGCATTAGTCTGTGCTGGCGTGGCAGGCTGTGGCAGCCAGGGCCTGTGCTGCAGGGGTACCTGGAAAAGGGCCACTTTGCTCACGATGTTGTAGTTCACGTCGATGGCGATGTCCAGCCTCATCTTGTCTGGCAGCTGCACCAGCAGCTCTGACTCATCTGAGAGACAAAGCAGAAAAGTGGCTGCTTCCAACACTTGATCCGAGAGCGTGTCCTTCATGTGGCATTGGGAAAGCAGCCCACGTTCTGGTGGCAGAGGGCAGGAGCCAGCTCACACAGAAGGGTCTCCTCCAGGCTCTGACCACCCAGCAACCTGCAGGTCTAAATCTGAAGTGTGATAGAAAATAATTCTTTGCATTATCCCTGCACTGATGGCTCTCAGAAACAGACCACCGAGCCCAAGTCAGCATTTTTCTTGTCCAGGATGGTGGGAACAGAGGTTCTGGTCTTGCCTGATGACTTACTGGCAGGGTGAGCTGGTGGCTTTGCTGCTGGACACTCTGGCCAGTGACTGACAGTCACTGTCCTCTGTCCAGGGCAAGTGGGATGCTGGACTCAGTGAGTGATGCCAAGCCACCAAAGTGCTGTGACCCAGTGGCAGTCTGTAACCTCTACAGGTTGGCAAACAAGCCCCTATACTGAAGAGTAAAATAAGCCACCCTCCACCCCCAAACTGTACTTCTATTTGACAGCAACATTTCAGCTCTGCAGAGCAACCACAATAAAACAGAAGATTCAAGCATTTGCCCTTGGAGTGACTGGATCTCACCTAGCATGCCCTGAGAGTGCCATGTGTACTCATACCACGTCTTCACCCGGTTCTGAACAGTTCTGGGGATCTTGTAGAAGTTCATGTATTTAATGGTGCTGTCCATGCAGCTCCGGTAGTAAGTTTGCCCTGCAGTAGCAGCACCAACCACGTCTCTCATCTAAATGGAAGAGGTGGAGAACATTAAGTTGCTGTCACTTATCCATCAGCAGGTTAAGCATGTAAGCCAAGCCTTAACAGCATCTGACAAATCCTTTTTTGTCTTGCACCAATGCTGAGCAGGTCTTCCCACAGGGAAAATAAACCCAGAGAAGAAAACCTGTGGATCAAACCCACCAAAACCACTCCCACTCGAGGCTGTAATCCCCCCCCCCCGACTCCAACTCACCTGCCCTATCATGACAGAGAAAGCAAAGACTCCTGTGAAGTAGTTCAGCAGCTGGAAGACAATCTCAAACAGGGTCTTGGGGTCTGGCAGGCCCCCGATGGTGATGAGGGTTTTCACTGCCCAGTAATAACAGCGGATGTAGCTGGGAGGAGAAGAGGAGAACAGAAGAGAAGAGGAGGCAGCTCTGAAGACATTTCTGTTTCACCTCTCAGCACCAAGATCACGGCCTCTGGCCATGGCAAGCCAGGGCCTGCTGAGAGTAATTATGGATGACAAAGGGAAAAACTGAAGGGCTTCAGACTCCCCATCACACCTGCAGGTGCTTCTGGAGATGCTACAGGAGCAGGGGAACCAATGGTCCCTCCAGGAACCTCCACTTGGGAGGCTCAGCTGCTCTGGTTACTCCTGTTTTCTGCTCCTTACAGCTCTGCCATAAAGCAGCAACATTTTCACTTTTAGATATGATATATGATATATGATATATGATTTAGATAATCACTTTTAGAGAAAGTATTTTCAGCAACATTTTCACTTTTAGAAATCATCAGGGGAAAAAACATGTTTGTGATCAAATTGTTGGCATAGGATTTAGGAGAAGCCAAGTGAATTCCTGATTCTCTGGTCTTGGGCATTCCATTGGGTGTTTTGTTTCCACCTGAAGATGAACACAGATTTGTATATCATACAAAATAACTCTCTAGCAGCAACATTAACACAGGTGTGGGCATTCAGCTTGTGAGCCAAGGACTCTGCCTGTAGCATCAATCACTGACAGCACAGGGGACATTTAACACAGGTATTGCCACGGTGAGGGGAAGGGCTGGCCCCATCTCACACCCCAGCTGGTCTGAGGGGCCTGACACAGGGCACAAGGACACGGTGTCACTCCTCCATCCCAACCTGGCAACAGTCAGCACAGACAGAAACAGGATTCATTCTTTGATCCTGGTTGGCCAGGGAGAATTCCTTTGCTCCCCAGCACCAGGATCCCACTTTTTCTCGTCAACCTGCCACTGCTTTCCACCTCTGCCCAGCTGCAGCCTCCTCTTGCAGCATTGTGTATTACTGCACATCCCATCCCTCCCGTCCTTGTCATTCTCCTTGGCTCCACATCTTCTCCTGCCACTCCAACCCTTTGCTTCAGGGGTTTTTATGAATCCAGCTGCATCCCAACCCCTCCCTTATTGCTCCAGCTCATTGCAGCAGGCTGTGCTATGTGAGACCCCAGCCCTGGCTCGTACCTGTTTCCTTCCCCATCATAGACCCAGGTGGTGGAGCCCAGTCCTTCGTAGGCTGAGGCCCAGTAGTAGAGGCAGGAGTTCACATGCAGGCTGTACAGTAAGTAGGCAGTGGTGCGAATCACTCTGCAGAAAAACCCCGGAGGGAGCAGGGAGGGAGATGATGTCTGCTGGAGAAAGGTGCCAGGTTCCCCCAGGGTATCAGTATTATCAGTGTGAGCCTTGAAGTGGTGACCATACAGCCCCTGCCAATGCAGGAATCACAGAGCATCCCAACCCTGCTGCCGCCTCCTGCAGCCCTGCAGCTCCAGAAGTGCCAGAAAAAGCAGTTTATCTGCTGATGGCTCTTCTTCCCTGCCAGCACCCCTGTCCCTGTGGCTTGGAGAGAGATGATCCTACCCATGCAAGCTTTGGGACCCTGATGTCCCATCACATCAGCCAAAGTCCATGTCAGCCAGCCCAGCCACAGCAGGGAAATAAACCAGGGACCCAGAACAAGTGCAGAATGTTTCCCCAGTGGCAAACGGCAATTCCACGCTCCCTCCTTCCCCCATGACCCTCACCTGTAGATGTATGCCTTGGTCAGGATGGCCTCCAGGCGGTTGTTGAACTCGAAGAAGGCCATGTACTGTGAGGAGAGGGAGAGCTGCATGTTCCAGGTTCCCTGCTGGGAGAGTCACCTCCCCATAAATCCCCTCTGCCCCTCATTTCCCTCCTGCAGCCCCTCTGCAGCATGGACTGACACAGACAGATTTGTCTCCATCCATAAGTGCCCTTCTAGTCAAACACGAGTAGTTTAGGATTGAAATGAAGTGTTTGACAACAGCCCTGCAAAGCTTTTGGGACAAAACTGCACTCCATTTTTTAATCCTTCTGTCATCATCGATGCGTCTGACAAGCCATAGCTCACCCCAGCCAGCACAGGGCTCCTCCACATCCACTGCAGCTGCTGTTGTGATTTTGTCAGCTCTGACTCACCTTCAGACAGCGAGGGAAGCGCAGGAGGGGGTTGACACCCACTTTGAAGTAGAAGAAATCCAGGGGCAGCAGGCACAGCACATCCATCTGAAATCCACACGGGGAGAAACCTCTGTGGGGACCTGCAGGAGCACTGGGGTGGGGCTGCAACCCACAGGGCAGGTGAAAGATTCAGATGAAAAAAGAAAATTTTGACAAACCTTGAAGCGCTGCGATCGCAGGTAATTCTCTTTCATGGCCTTTTTGTCAGTCTGGTGGGGAACAGGAAGGAGAGAGAGAGAGAGAAATATTGATCATTGCTTAGAGAAAGGAAAGTAGGGCCGACATGGTCGTGCCTGACTTTCCTCCTCTGCACCACAACAGGGAAGATGCTCCCTTTGTGCCTGGAAAGGGAGAAGAGCAAACAGAGAAGTCCTGGCTGTATGCCATCCTCCCATCCTACCTTGGGACATCCTGTGTTGATTTTGCATCCCAGGAAAAGCATATCACAGTGCCAGCACCACAGAAATCAGCATTTGCAGGGGAAACTGCCTGTCTGAGCATCTGCATGGCCATGGGAAGGCTGTACCTTCAAGGTGCGATTTTGCACAATTTGTTTAATTGAATATGGAAATGAAATCAAAGGCTTCCCTTATCTCAGGGACGTGATCTGTGTGTTCAGATTGCAATTGCATCCTGCCTGGCATGCTCCTGGAAATTAACCCCAGAGTTTGTTACACCCATGGCCGAGGTTGTCATAACAAGGCAGTGCCAGGGCCAGTCAAGGAGCACCTCACCACAGGCAGAACCACCCCATGGAGCAGCACCCTGCAGGCATCCCTACCCAGGAACAGGGATCACAGACCACACCGTTTCTGGATAGGATGGCACTGATTTTTATAGGACAAAATGGTGTGCTTGGCAGACAAAAAGACTGCCAGCTTATCCAGTCTGTGTCAGGAGAGATGCTCGTGGTCTCTGAGAGTGGACAGAGCCCTGATGGCCATGGCCAAGGTGAAAGAGCTTGGAGAGCTCAGTTCAGAGGCCAGCAGCACCCTCAGGGTGATGGGGATGGGAGGTCCCCCACAGCTGTCCCCAGTGGGGGATGCAGTGCCCTGCCACTCACAATGATGTCTCCCCCCTGCACGAACTGCAGCCGGGTCTGGAAGACGAGGATATCCAGCAGGTAAATGAGGTCACACAGGTAGTCCACCAGCAGCCAGTAGTGGATGTTTGCTGGAGTCTGGTAGGGGAAAGCCCAGCGGACAGGGATCAGCCAGCAGTTCCAGTTCCAGGCCATGACAACGAAGAACAGCCACAGCACGTACATCATATCTGCACAGAGGGAACAGCACCACATCAGCTGGGCACACATCCCTCCTCTGTGTGAGTCCTCTAGAGGGGTTTCCATCCCCTGACCTGCCCTCAGCACAACAGCAAAACCTGCAGGAAGTCTCTTGGTGACAGTGTTTAATTGCAGCTGGGCTCTAGCACAGATTGAACACCCCTGGTCACAGAACACACCACGTTTTATCAGAAAGCTTCTTCTAACTTTGCTCATTCAGCTGTATTTGCTTTTGCTCTGCTCCCACAACTCCAGCTTCCCTGCTTTTCCCCTCCAGTCATGCTGAACTGGTGGCTGGCTGTCTGAGCCCAGAGGCTTCCAAAGGACTGAGGAATATGAAAGACTAAGGAAAGAGCTGGGCTTCTGTGAGATGGTCACAAGGCAGTGGAATCTTCTTTTGCGATTTTAATTTTTTGGGAGAGTATCCACACCCCAGAGAAAGCAAAAAGCCCAGTCATGCTCCTGATACCCACAGCTGGAAGTATTTAGGAAAGCTTGTGCCTTGCAGAAGAATTTAAAATTCTGTGCTTTGGTGAAAACTAAGTTGCTTCTTGCTAAGTTCTCCTCCCCTCCTCACTCTCTCTCCCCTAGTCCCACCAGCTTGTCCCCAGCCCAGGCAAGAGGCTGTGCTCCATCACTCACTGGTGAGGGGGTCGATGCTGCTGGGGAATTTGTAGCTTTTCAGGCGGTCCAGCCAGGGCTGGCGCTTGAATGTGCAGCACAGCATCTCACAGTAATGGTCATCCCTCGAAGGTTTGTCCCCCTCCAGCTCCCCTCCTGGGGCAGGCAGTGGTGCTGCTGCAGGTGCTGGCTTGGCGGGAGCTGGGAGAGGCCACACAGTTATTTCAAAGTGCAGAAAAATCTTCTTACTGCATTCTTTTAAAGGTCTTTAAACTGTTAATAAAACAGCTGCTTCCCAGAAAACACAGCATGGATGGGGACCCACCAGGGAAACACTCCCAGCCCCAGCTGAACTCACATGCCACAGGGCTCTCATCATCTGAGGTGACATCAGAGTCAATCAGCTTCTCCTTCACCTTCTCAGTCCTCTCCTTGAAGAGCCTCACCAGCTCCTGCAGCCGGCTGTTGATGACGGCGCTGCTCAGGCTCGTGGCCGAGCCCACGCGCTCGGGCAGGCTGTGGGGACACCAGCAGGCATTTCAGGAAGGTGGGAAAGACCCAGGGCAGGTCCACGGGATCATAGAAACCTGGAATGGTTTGGGTTAGAAGGGACCTTAAAGCTCATCTCATTCCAACCTCTCTGCCAGGGTAAGGACGCTTCCACTAGACCAGTTTGCTCCGAGCCCCATCCAACGTGGCCTGGAGCCATGACCCAGCCATGACCCATTCTTTAACCCACAGCATCTGAATTAGGATTTACCTGTGTTTATTTGAGTAGTGTGTAATGAGAAGAACACAAAGTGGCATGGCTGCCTCTCCCTTTGGGATCCTTTTGGGATCTTTGCTATTTCCACCCAAGCCCCAGGGTGTGAACCCCTGGCTGATCCAGACCCCCTGAGCCCATTACACACCTTTCCTTCTGCTCCTGATGCCAGCCCAGCACTCTGCTGGGGGATTGGCTCCCCACGTCCAGTCCATCCTCTGGGAGCAGTCTCTTCCTCCTGCAGACACAAAGTGACCAAGGATCAGCTCAGCTCCTCTCCCTCCTCTCCCTCCTCCTCATCCTCCTCCTCCTCCTCCCAGCTGTGACCTGTTTTCTGTTCCCGTTTCTCCTGCTAGGTTCAGTTTCCCTTAATTTTTTACATTGCCTGGAGCAGATGGGAGTGAGCCCCCCCTGCTCCTTTCCTGCTAAAGCTCTGTTTTCCCTGAGCACCAACAAGCCCTTGGCTCCATGGACATGCAGCCACCTGGCCCATTTTGCAACTCAATTTGGCAAAATGCAGGAGGGCAGGCATCGTCCTGTGCTTGCCTCCAGTGCCACAGCTTCACATCACTGCACTTCAAGAGGCAGGCAAGGAAAGTGCAATGCCAGAAATATCTAAAAGTTGTATCCTAACACAGCTGGGGGCTCCCTGTGGCACAGATGGGTTTCCCAGATGACTTCCTTACATCTGGGCAATAAAGCTGTCAGAAGGAAAGCTGAATATGAAGATAACAGTCCCAGCAAAAATCTAGACTGGTTTGCAAACCTGCAGCCAAGTCCAGAACTTTAGCTGTGATGAAGAAATTGTCTCTTGCCACCACAACTGCTGATCCCACTGGCCTTGGCACACAGTGGCTCAGTGCTGTGTGTGGAGCAGGGGAAAGGAGGATGCTGAGGGAGCTCATCCTGCCAGCACAACTCTCCCAAAGAAAGCCAAATGCTGTGAACCCACCACCTTCAGCCTCGCTGGCTCTCAGGTGTGTCCTGCTGGGAGGTGGAGCAGGTGAACAGGACTGATGAGCCTTCATTATTCAAGAGCAAGGGTGGAGGAAAACCACAAACGCCCCCCTTTAAAGTACTCTCAAATTTGGATGGAGGGGTTCCCAAAACATCAGTTTGGAGAAACAGTTGTGCCAAGGCGTTGTTGTTAGGACAACATCCATTGCCTCTCGCCAGTCTCCAGCTGCCCTGTCCCTGTCCCCTCAGGTCACACTGCCCCACTGGCCTGTCCTCAGCCCTGAGCAAGCCCAGATGCCTGCACTGACAGTCCACACACCCTCCAGTGAGCAGCCAGCTGGGATGGAAGCCTGTCACAGCCTCAACCTTGCTCTGGTTTTGGTGCCCTTGGAATGCTGCAGCCAGAGGTCACAGGCACTAGAAGATGTGGGATGCACAGGGTCCCTGCCCATATGGCACCAGCCAGAGTATCCTGGCATTACCTGCAGGAGCTTTCCAGGCTCCAATCAGGCGTGGGGCTCATTTGCAATGAGGCTTTTTCAAAATCATGTTCACTTGAATTTTTCACAGAGCCATGTAGGAAATAACCCAAGACTGTGGCCAGTAGAGGGGATTCAGAGATAACTGAGTGACTGCTTAGTGCAGAGCTGCCTTCTTCCTCTGCAAACACCAGCACACGAGCATTTCCCTTCTGGCTCACAATAATTTTTATTTCTTTATGTAGGAGAACAGGAGTTCCTTGCTTTTAAAAATACCTGGTGTTGTTTTGAGACACTCCTTGGTCAGCAGAAGGGTTGATATGCTCACATCTGTAACTGCAAATATGTTTAATGCTGTCAGTATTTTCACTACAGGTAATTTACATGAAGCCTTGGGCTCTGCTGTCCCAGTATAAATAGATGTTCAACAGACTGGACTGGGGACATTTTTGTCATTTTTGTTAATTTTTTTCCTCTGTAGGAGCTTGTTTACTAAAAGATCCAAACTATTAAGTGAGAATGACTACATCACCTGGTTTTCAGCACAGAAAAAAATCCCACTTTAACTTTCGTTTTGAATCTTGTGCAAGAGTGAGCCTCTAAAAACCCTAGTGCCACAACAGAAAAAAATCCATCAGCTTCTTCCAGCCTAAATTTTAAAGCTCAGTTTTAATCCTCCCTCTCTCTAAGCATAGAATCACTGAATGATCTGAGTTGGAAGGGACCTGAAAAGATAATTTAGTGCAGCTCCTGCCATGGGCAAGGACACCTTCCAACTAGACCAGCTAGCTCCAAGCCCCGTCCAACCTGGCCTTGAACACTTTGAGGAATGGGGCTCCACCACTCCTCTGAGAGCCCAAACCCTTGTAGCAAAAATACAAGAAGAAACTTGTTTATTTTTTAGATGAAGGCTCATATCCAGCACATAGACCCTCTGTGCTCTGAATGTGGGAGCACAGACAGGTGGACAACAGAGAAATGGGATTTGACCATGGCCTGGGGATCAAGCTCATCTCCAGGAGGACACACAGACAGGGCTATCCCTGGGCACAAAAGCTTTAAACAAAATGTGACCATTTAATTAAAAAACGCCAACAAGAGGCAAGGCTTTCGCCATCTCCTCTGCTGGGGGATGACACCCCCAGCACACACATCCCTGCCCAGACCTGCTGGCAGTGAGTGTGGCTGTGCAGAAGTTGCTGTGTGGCAGCTCAGCACCGTGCCTGGGCAGAGCCATACCTGGGGGATGCTGCACAGGGCACGGCCAGCAGGTTGGGGGCAGCAGGCACCAGCACAGGGCTACCGTGGATCTCCACAGCACTGTCCACATCCTTGATCTCCACCGTGGGGCAATTACCTGCTCCGTGGGGAAGGACAATAATGGCAGGTGAGGGCGTGCAGGGCCCCTCCTGCAGCCAGGGTGGCTCCCCAGAGCTGCCCCCAGGCCCTGCAGTGCATGGGCAGGACTCTCCTTCTCCCTCCTCTCCCTTCTTGCCTGGCTCTCCTTTCTCCTAATCATTTGGAGCACTTCTTCATCTTTTCTTTTTGCCCAGTTTTTAACACTCTAAGAACTGCCATCTGCTCCCCTTCTGCTTGCCCAGCTTGCAGTGATTGCAGCTACTCCATCTGAGTGTTGGGTTCCCCGTGGTTTGGAAAATAATGGAGATTAGGATTCCCAGCTGCAGGTGACATGCAGGAACCCAGGATTTCCAGGAGCAAACCTGCCTGCCAGGGGGTAGAGATTCTCCTGGTTCTTCTGAATGTAAACATATGGATTGTGACACTCTGAACCACACAGTGTTTGCTTTTCATGCAGAATAAGGCACTATGTAAATAAACATTTATGGTTTCTTTCTTCTGCAGAGGTAATAACTGCTTCCTGCCACAGACA
This sequence comes from Acridotheres tristis, assembly GCA_037013685.1. NCBI lineage: Eukaryota > Metazoa > Chordata > Aves > Passeriformes > Sturnidae > Acridotheres > Acridotheres tristis. The sequence continues at coordinate 14,335,251 of CM072898.1, forward strand.
AGGTTAGAAGCATGAAGGTTGGATGTTTATAGAGGGTAAAGAAAGATGCCAGTTTTCCAAAGGAGAAATGGCACTGGGGGCTACCTTGGCCTGACCCCATAGTCATTTGGCTGTGAAGTCTGATGTCTTTTCTTAGCTATTCAACAAAATACAGTGAATTCCTGCACGATTTCTTCTATGGGAGGTTTTCACACATCTGAAAGGCCCCGTGCACCTCCTGCTTCACACTGATGTGAATCAGTGGATCAGAGTGTGACTTGTTTAAAAGCCTGAGAAAAGGCCTGTTTGGGTTGCAAAGTTAAAATCCTGTTGCATGTAAGGAAAAGCAGCAGAATTCAGCTTGCTGGTTAAAAACAAAGCAAAGCAAAGCTGCAGAAAAGGCAGAAAGCCATGAACAGCAAATGTCCACCTTCCTCTCCTCTTAGTATGAGCAGGTTGTGCAAATGCTGGAGAGAACCGTGTGTGGTGATATTGCACCCTCTGCCTGCAGGTCCTTCAGGAGAGCTTTTCTGAGCAGCTCTAAACACACAGCATTTGCAAACACTCTGTAGACTTAGCTAAAAAGGCACATGTGATGAGCAGAAGCAGACAAACACGTGGATTTCGTTCCCCAGCCTCTGTGCTGCAACATGAAGCGTGCTTTTATTTTTTTAATTCTTTCCCCCCTGCAGGAAGCAACAAAAAAAGCAACTACTCCAGGAATCATCCCCCTCTACACAAGGCCATGGTCAAAGCCAACGTCTCTAATACCTAGTGGGGATTGCTCCTCAGTGCAAAAATTGGGGTTGACAACTCCAGCCTTGGGCGTGCTGGTGACAAGGACGGGGGTGCAGGTGGCAGCTCTGTAGCTGGGGACATTGGGGAGCTGCTCTAGAGCCCCGTGGCCGGGAGGGGAGGGGTCCCTGCCAGCCAGGGGCTTGTCATGCACCAGCTGGTCCAGCTCGACGTCCCAGGCCCGCCTGGCCATGCTGCTAGGAGCCTGCTAGGAGCTTCAAGCAAAGGGCAAGGCGTCAGAAGCTGCAATAAAACACAGAGTGGTTTGAGACAGGAGCGCTGTGTCATGGCACAGATGCGGGGTTTGGGGCTGCTCACACCTGTGGGCATCCTACCATGTGTTCTTCATGGCATCATGGAAGGTTAAGGGTCGGAAAGGACCTTAAAGATCACGTCCCATGGGCAGGGATATCTCCCACTACTCCTACTCCAGGTTGCTCAAAACCTTGAGCATTGCCTTGAGCAGTGGGAGATGTCAAACATGGCCTTAAACACTTCCAAGGTTGGGGCATCCACAACCTCCCTGGGCAGCATGTTCAATATCTCACCACCCTCACTGTGAAGAATTTCTTCCTAATCTAATAATCTAACTGAAATTCCCTCTCTTTCAATTTGTACCCATTACTCCTTGTTCTATCACTACAGTTCCTGACAAATCAGCATTTTCTAGCATCATTGCTCCTCTGCAATGGGGTGAGGGCAAGCCATTCCCTGTGCAACTTCCTGATGTCAGTGGAGTTCTGCCAGGATGTGCCTTTGTTCAGTCAGACTGCAATGGGAACTCACCACCTAATTTTCATTACCAACAATTGTTTCCTAAAACATTATACTAAAATGTGTTGTATGCCACTGGTTATTTCCCAAATGGAGAAAGATGATATAGAAAATACTTTTTATCCCTGCACATTCTCCAGCTGGAGGAGAAACTCTTATTTCACATCAGGGATTGCTTAATCAACAGGACTAAGCATTGTACATTCAGAGCCAGCTCCAGACAATGCCAATATTGCCATGGTGCTGTGTCCACAGGATGTTTTACCCCAGTGAAAAGTCCTGACTGCCCCTGCAGGCTCATGTGCAGAGAAGTCAGCTGCCTGCTCCCTGACAGCAGGAAAGGAGAAGCCCAATTGTCCCCCCACCAGGCACTGCATCCCCTGCTTCCCTTCATCCCAGTTTGGCATCATACTGCTACAGGTTGTACCTTCAGCATCAGTTTCAGCAGCTTCAGCTGTCTCCTCTTCCACCTTCAAAATGAAAAAAAAAACATTTTAAGGAGAAAAAGCCCATTCTGTCAGTAAAAAGCAGATTTTGCAGATTGACCGGATGCCCCATATCCCTCCTACTCACCAGACTCTCAGCTTGTTGTTCAGTGCCCACTTAGATGGGTGAAAGGAGCCATCCATCCATCCATCCATGCATCCACCCATGCATCCATCATCCATCATCCATCCATCATCCATCATCCATCAATCCATCATCCATCCATCATCCATCATCCATCATCCATCATCCATCCATCATCCATCCATCCATCATCCATCCATCCATCATCCATCCATCATCCATCCATCCATCCATCCATCCATCCATCCATCCATCATCCATCATCCATCATCCATCCATCATCCATCATCCATCAATCCATCATCCATCCATCATCCATCATCCATCATCCATCCATCATCCATCCATCCATCATCCATCCATCCATCATCCATCCATCCATCCATCATCCATCATCCATCATCCATCATCCATCATCCATCCATCCTCCATCCATCATCCATCCATCCATCCATCCATCCATCCATCCATCCATCCATCCACAACTATTTCTGCTGCCCCAGCTTCAGGGATGGGAAACATGTCCAGGGCCCAGCCCAGTCTGCTCCTCCCAGGGCTCTGCATCCCCTTGGAGAAGCTCTGAGCCCCCAGCACCTGCAGGGCAGCAAGAGCTCATTGCAGGAGCCCAAGCAGGGAGTGATGCTGTACCTGCACAGGAGCACCTTCCAGATTACTTATCTCAACCTCTTCCAGCTGCTCAACCCTGAGGGTCTCCTCAATAATGTAGGCTTCATCCACGCCCTTATCAGCAGGGGGACAAGGCAGCTGCAGCAGGGGTCTGGAAGGGAGAGAAAAAAATACTGCCTGGGAGACCAGGTGAGAGGCACATAAATAAAACAGGGCATTGCACGCAGATAAGCAAAAATTGCAGAGGCAGAAAGATCCAGGCACAATGTTTCTCCTCCTGTGCATAATCATTTCTCATATAATTAAAACGGGCCAAATAAAAAGCCAAAACCTAATTTCCAGGCAAGGCTTTCCCACAAGCACTATTCAAATCCCACATTTGCCTGTGCAAGACACCTCCAGGACACATAATTCTCATTTTCCTTCAGCAGCAAGCACAGACCTCAGCTCCACCATTCTGACAAGGGGGCTCTCAAGATTGATTTTATTGCTTTAATTTAACTTCATAACTGAAATAAAAGCACCTCAAATGTTGCTCTGTGCATTTATCTCTTGATTTATTTTTTCCTAGCAAGAAATGCAAAGCAGAGATTTGGGATAATGAGAAGAATTTTAAGACAACTAAATGCACGAAAATATTTGTTTTGTTATTTTTAATAATTTTCCCCCAAAATATTTAAAATTATGCTCCTTTCAAATGTGATCACAGATCTTTCCATCCTGAACTAGAAAACCTCTTGGTCTCTCCCTCATTTCCCAATAAACAAACACACTGAAGGAGGGGCCAGCATCTCATTCACCCCACAACTGAAGCTCAAGTTTCTACAGTGAAGCTCCAGGAACAGATTTTGATGAAATACAAACATATGGGTTTGACACTGAGTAATCCAGTGTTTTCAGATTCTTCCTGAAAATCTAGCTACTTTAGAGGAATTAACACAGAATAATATTGTAGTATCAGGTAATAAATCCCTAAATGTTTATCTCATGTGAAACCAGAGCAAACTACTAATCTACTAATATAAGCAGAAAGATGTCTTCCAATACGATCTAGACCAAAGTCACCACCTTCCACAGCTAACAAGAACTCGGCTATTTTCTACACCAGGAAAAAATGTAAAATTGTACCTACTTGCATGAAGCAGCAATTGCAGACACAACACATAATCCTGTCTTTACATTCAGCTCTGTAATACTCAAAACAATCCCGAGTGCCCTGAATTAATGGACATTTAAATAGCACGGAGCACCTCCCGAAGATGCTGCTCCCGCCTCCCGTGAAGGAGCAGGAGGAGCTGCGGTGCCGCGGGCGGAGATGGAGCCCGTGTCACCAGGAGACACTCGCCTGTCACCGGGAGACACTCGCCTGTCACCAGGGGCCGCGTCAGCAGCGAGCTCTGGGCTGAGCCGGTTTGCCAGAGCATCTCTCCTGCATCCCATCCTTCTTGTCTCCCATCCTTCCTGCATCCCATCCCTCCTGCATCCCATCCCTCCCGCATCCCATCCCTCCCGCATCCCATCTTTCCCCAGCCGCCTGCCAGGCTGGGAGTTCTGCTCTGCCGTGGGTGTTTCAGCCTCTCCAGCTGCTGAACGCAGTTCAAACAAAAGCTGTAATCACACCGGTTTCCAACAAAGCCATAAAGGCAACAGGAGCCACTCACTCTGCACTCTCCTCCTGCTCCTCCTCTTTCTTATCTTCCTCTTTCTTCTTCTCCTTTTTCCTCTCCTTCTCTTTCTTCTTCTTCTCCTCCTTCTTCCTCTTCTCCTCCTTCTTCCTTGCCTCCTCCTTCCTCTTCTCTTCTTCTTTCTTCCTGTCCTCCTCTATTTTTCTTTCCTCTTCCTTTTCTTTCTTCTCCTCCTCCCCTTTCTTCCTCTCCTCTTCCTCCTCTTTTTTCCTGCCCTCTTCCTCTTTTTTACTGTCCTCCTCTTCCTCTTGCTTCCTCTCCTCTTCTTCCTTTTTCCTATCCTCCTCATCCTCTTTTATCCTCTCATCCTTCTCTTTCTTCCTCTCCTCTTCCTCCTCTTTTTTCCTGCCCTCTTCCTCTTTTTTACTGTCCTCCTCTTCCTCTTGCTTCCTCTCCTCTTCTTCCTTTTTCCTATCCTCCTCATCCTCTTTTATCCTCTCATCCTTCTCTTTCTTCCTCTCCTCCTCCTCTTTTATCCTCTCCTCTTCCTTCTTTTTCCTGTCCTCCTCCTCTTGCTTCATCTCCTCCTCCTCTTTTATCCTCTTCTTCTCTTTTTTCCTCTCCTCTTCCTCTTTTTCCCTGTGCTCCTCCTCTTGCTTCATTTCCTCCTCCTCTTTCTTCCTCTCCTCTTCCTCTTTTTTCCTGTGCTCCTCCTCTTGCTTCATTTCCTGCTCCTCTTTCTTCCTTTTCTCTTCCTCTTTCTTCTTCTCTTCCTCCTCCTCTTCTTTCCTCTCCTCCTCCTTACCCTCCTCCTCTTTTTCCTCTTCCCCCTTGGTAGTGTTTGGGGAGCACAAGCATAGTCTGGAAAGGAGAAAGTCATCAGGTAAAATCCACAAAGGATGTGTGAGCCTCACAGGAGGAGCTTTTGGAAACATTCACCTTAGCTCCACTTGCAAGGAGGGATGCCCAGGGACAGGCTTGTCCCCTGCCACGGCCACCACAGTGGTGACTGGAGAACACAGACGTGCCCATCAACAGCATCTCCCTTCCCCTACCTGTTTTCTTCTTCCTGAGGTTCCTCCTGTATGGTGGGAAGGGAATGAGCCTCCAGCTCAGCCTTGTGAGCCCAGGCTGTCATCTCTTCAATAATCTGGTCATCATCCATCTCTTTCAGGATGGGATGGGTTTCCTCCTGTTCTTCAGGAGCTACATGAACTGAAACAGGAATGGGGAAAGGAGGTGATGGAGTGACAGTGGCACATTCTCCAGAGGTTGGGGTGGGGCCAGGGCAGATCCCAGGTTTCCTCTGCTCTCAGCCTGCACACAGAGCTGGGCAGCCCTGCTGCTTCTGAGCTGTGCTGCACAGATGCCTTGGGCCCCTTTGCCAGAGGGAAGAAGAAAATTCACCATTTTGTGCCAAGCACAGCCAAAACCCCTCGAGCAAGGCCTTGAGCAGCCTGGTCTAGTGGAAAATGTCCCTGCCCATTGCAGGGGGGTTGGAGCTGGTTTAGCTTTAAGGGCCCTTCCAGCCCAAACCATTCTGTGATTCTATGAAAGCTATAATCCTCTGCACACTGATGAGTGCTGCCTTCCCAGCACACGTAGCCACCTCCACCAGCAGTGACCTGGCCCATCTCCAGGTCACTTTTGTCTCTCCTTGCAATCTGGAAGAGCCCAAAGCCTTTCCCCTTGTGAGCCACAGTGAATTGCTGTCCTAGCACTGCTCAAGGGCCCTGGGTCTGCAAGACCCAAACCAGAGCCCACACCACAACACTCGAGCACCATGTCCTGTCCACTCTGAACATTCTCCCAGGCAAGGAACATCCCACACCCCTTGTCAGCATCACTTCCCAGCATCACTGGGGCAAAACCCACAGCAGGTAACTGGGGGCTGTGGGCCAGCTGCAGAGTGAGGAGTCTGACCCATGATGAGCCCTCTCTGTGTCCCAGGGGTACCCATCCTAGCACACCAGAGAAACAGGAGCAGGAAGCACATCCGCTTACTGTAAAACCAGTTTATTTTGAGGTCTGCCTGACAGCAAAACTTACATGTCCACAGCAAAGCTAATAGGAAATGTGCAAATTGAACTACAGAAAGGCAGGAAACCCATGCAGTGTCATATCTGTGGCTTATTTATCCACCCCACAGTGTCCACAATGCCTTTAGCCCATTCCCTCTGGATCTCCATTAGTTATAACATGGGACAGCAATCAGGGAAATGGCTTTTAAAGCACACCATGACTTTTGGATACGTTATATGAAAATGAGGTAAATACTAAAACTGAGTCCTGGTACAAACAAGATTCATTATAAACAGAGGGGAAGAATCTCAGGGTGGTCTCTTGGCTCACAACTCATTGTTACAGCTGCCTGCATGGTCCTAAAGAGATGCAACAGTAGGAGGTCTTAACCTGGCCTGTCAATACACCAGGGGGCTTATTCAAAATATGGAAAAAGACTTTTTATCAAGGTCTGTAAGGACAAGGGCATTAGTTTTAAACTGAAAGAAGGGACATTCATACTGGACATAAGGAAGGAATAGTGTACTGTGGCTGCCTCCTCCCTGGAAGTGTTCAAGGCCAGGTTGGATGGGGCCTGGAGCAACCTCATCTAAAGGACAGTGTCCCTGCTCAGGACTGGGAAGTTGGAGCAGATCATCTTCAAAGATCCCTCACAATCCAAACCAGTCTGCTATTCCAAGGTCTGAATCCAAAACCTGGGGTGTAGGGTCTCCCACCCCCCTGAGCCCAGAGTGCCTGCATTGGCCATGCCTGCCTGCAACCTCTGGGCTGGAGACAGAGCCCTGGAATCCCCTTCCTGCTGGGACATTCCTGCTGCTGCAGTTAGTGCTGCATCCATGGAGCTGTGAGCTTCAGGAGGGAGCAGCCATAGTTTTGGGTAAGGAAAGTTTGGGGTAAGTTCTCTTTGAAGAAGAGCCCGGACAAATATGTTTAACCATTAACTCCTACCTATTCACCTAGAGATTAACCTCACCCACCTGATTTGCTGCTGCAAATCAGAGCCCTTTCCACTTGCTGGGAGGAAAATGTTATGGAAGAAAAGTAAGAAGCAGCTGACAAGAGCTTCGGGACGTTTTTATAACATTACATCTCAGAGGCAGAAGTTGACTCAAAGAAGCCAGATGGAGGTCTTGGGGTGAATATTCAGAAGTTGTGGGGGCATTGAGAGGGCCAGGAGTGCTGGGAGACTGCAGCAAGAGGCTTTCTGCCACCGAGGTGTCCTGAGTGATGCTTTTCTACCATCCTGTAAATTATAGCTCCCATCTCATAGACATCATCCTGCAAAAACTGTAGCTCCAATTCCCAGAGCCAAGAGGGAGCCAAGAGGGACAGCACTGGGACTGGGTCCCTGTGCCAGCCTTGGGTCCCCACTGCCCCAGCTGGGAAGGAGCTAGAGACCATTTGCAGATTCCCCTTTGCTTTTCCTCCCCAGCTGTGCTTTCTCCTCAGGCTGGTCTCATTTGGGTTTGGGAAGGGCTGCTCTGCCATGGTCTTCGTTTTCCGTTTGTTTCAGAGGCGCTAAGCCCCTTTGCCCCCTGAAACAAAAGGAGAAGGAAAACATTAATGAGCTTGATGGCAGCTTGGTGCCAGGGCAGATCTCTTGCTTGACCCAATCATTCCCTTCTTGGGCAGGTTAAGTGACCTGGAGAGGCCTCAAGGCACCAAAGCCAGCTGGGCACCAAGGCTGTGCTCACCCAGCAGCATCCCTGGCTTTGCCTCTTTCCAAGGTCCATGGCAGCACACCAGCTTGTACAAACACATGGAGAAACGCCTTCCCCCAGGAATTCCCTCTCTGAGGTTCTGCCAAGGGGCTGTTGGCATGTGGGATATCCCCAGCATATCCCTGGGGGTGTGCATTTCCCACGTGCCTCAACAGGTCCCTGCTCCCAACAGTAGCTCCCACAGCCCAAACAGCCACTCCTTTCAAGGGACAATTCTTGCACAGGGGTGTGTAACCCTGCCCACACCATCCACAGAGGCAGCTGTGGCTCTGCATTTTGTTCAGCATCCCCCAAAGTGGCTGGTGTGGGGAGCCAAGCCCCCCTGCCTGCAGAGCTGGTGCTGCATCCCCTCCACAGGCACGCAGCAGTGTGAACCCTGCAGGTTTTCTCACAACCATGAAGATTCCATTCTAAGACATCTAATCCTAGCATTTTGTTTTCCTGGGGTACCTTCTTAGACATCTCACACCAGGCTTGACAAGCACCAAAGGAGTGAAAGAAAGCAGCAGGTTTGAATTTCATTGTAATTCTTTGATCAAATCCCTCCAGCTCCAGCACAGCTCAGGACACACCTTGACATCAGCAAAAAAACCAGGACCTGAGGAGGGGGGATGCTGCACTTGGAGACTCCCTCAGCCTGAGTTTTACCAAGCCCACGCCACAGCTGTGCAACAGCTCCCTCATCTCAAGTGTCAACAAACTCCCATGGCTTTCCTGGGGAATTCCAGGGGCTCCTGAGCTGGCACCCAGGGCAGAGCAGGGGATAGAAGATGCCAGTGACCCCTCTTCCCAGTAACCCAAGCCAATAATGAGCTTGGCAGTCAAACCATCATGAAGAAATGGAGCCATCACTTACTCTGTTCCACAGGAGTTGAGGTTGCTGTGGCCACTCCCTGTCAAGAGGCAAAGGGAACTGTGAGACATTGCTCATTTTCAGTAAGCCTTAATTTTTACCCTCAACGCTCCATTTTCAGTAAAGGTGGTCCTTTTACCCTAAATACCCCATTTTTGTGGCAAGTTGGATGGCTTGGCCATGGGCACAGGCATCCCCACACTCAATGGAACAGGGCACTCATGTTTGCCTGGGAGCCAGGCAAGAAAAGGAGAGCTGTGTAAAGCTGCTGCTGCTTCTCCTTAGAGCTGGGAGCACACCTGTATGGGATGCCAGAGCCTGGCCACCAGCCAGTGCTGCACAGAAAGGCAAGGAAACAGTAAAGAAAGCACATGCTATGGGATCTCCTGCTGCTTAGAACCCAAACACTGGCTTTCATCAGCTAAGCAGGTCATGGGGACTTGTTCCCTTGACAGAACTTGGTGACACCCAAACTACAGCAGGTCCCAGCACTGATCTAGTGGCATGGCAGGGGATGCCCTGCTCATCAGGGATGTGGTGCTCCCGTGCTCTGTCCCTGTCCATCAGACAGCATACCTGTGTGTCCTGCTTCTCCCTGGTCACCGGCTGTGGCATCACCTTCTCCAGTCCCTGGACAAACCAGCTGAACATCCTGGAGACAAAGAACCGCTGTTAGAACCGGCAGCCAGAGCCTTTGCCCCGCACCAGCCGTCCCTCTGGCCACCAGAGCCCGGCAGAAGGTGTCACTGTGGTTACCTGGCGCTGTCCCCAGCCAGGGACCGAGGGCTCACGGCGGTCACCGCCTCCGGCTGCCCCTTCTCTGCCGCTGGGGCGCTCTGTGGGGCTGAAGAGCTGGATTTTGGCTTCTCCTGGGTTTTAGTCTCTTTTGTGCCTGCTCACGTTTATTCGAAAGAAGAAGGAGGATAAGCAATGAGGCAGTAATAAATTGTTGGGAGGTGGAGCAAGCCGGGAAGGGTCACTCCGGCAGAGGGACGGGACTCGGGGGCTGCCCTGGCAGCCTGCCTGGGACCAGGACAGCTTGGGGACACAAGCTGTGTAGGGGCTGTGCTGTGATAGTGGGACCTGTGTCCCCACCCCTGGGACCTGTGTCCCCAGCCCTCCCTCCAGTGGGAATCCTGGCCATGGAGACGAGGGCAGTCCCAGCCCAGCCGGGCTCACGCAGGGCTCGGGGATGGGATCGCTCACCTTCCACCGCGCCTTGGCTCTTCTCCTTCGGCTCTGTCTGCGGAGGGACAGAGGGACAGAGGGACGGGTGGAAGTGGCAAAGCACTGCCTGCGGCCTCAGGCCACCCCAGGTTGACATGCCCCCACCGCAAAGGCCCCACATGCTCAGCCCCACACACCACCCGCTGTGGTTCCAGCCCATTGCCCTCACAACAACCCTTCAACCCGGACACCAGCGCTGCTGACACCAGCGGGTCAGCCTCAGATGAAGGGTCCTCCCTGCATCAGGGTTGAGGAACACCGGGACAGCACCCAGAGGTCTCTTTTTGCTCTTCTGAATTCCCTTGGGGTTTTCCTCCCCAAGGTCCCAGCTGGGGTGTGCAGGAGGATGAAGGCGAGGAGCTCGCCCCAATCTCATCTCCACCCGGTAGCCCCCAGTCTTCCCGAGCTGGGCAGCGCTCACCTCCGGCTTTTTCATCCCCTCTGGCTGTGGTAAAATCCTCTCGAAGCCCTGTGACAGCCAGCTGAGCACCCGCTGTCCCGCCCTGCGGGGAGAGCGCCGTGCTCGGGAAGCTCATCCCGAGCCTCTGCCCTCCCGCATCCCCCGAGCCTCGCTGGGCACCCACCACTGCTCCGGGGCGGTCTCCGGCTCGTCCTCGGAGACATCCTCCTCGGGATCGAAGGGAGTTATCTCTGCAAGGACAGCACTGCTGTGGGCATGGGGAATCTGCACTGCTGGGAGCTTCAGGGCCCCCCATCAGCCGGGGGACAATAGCGCTGGCATCACCAGTCGGGGAGGGGGGATGTGGCGGTTCCAGGATGCTGCAAACTACAAACTCCCAGCTCTCCTTACCCAGACCATCGTCGTCCTCATCCCCAAGGACCTGGACCTCTGTCTGAAAAGCCAAACATATTGTCTGAAAACCCGATAGCCCAAGAGAGGCATCATCCCACTGAGTGGGGAGGGAAGCCTGCCCTTTCCCCAGGGATGGATGAAGGCAGAAACCCATGCAGGGCAGGTTTAGTGCTCCCAGTTAGCATTGGGAGAGTGATAAGAAGGAAAAAAGAAGAAAAAGTAAAAAGAGGCAGAAGGTCAAATACATCAAACCATTTCCCAGATCTGTCTCCTACCTCATCAGCAATGTCGATGCTTGTCTCGAAGCTCTTCCCGAGTGCCTGCAGCCCTGGGGCTGGGGCTGGCTGGGGAATCACCTTCTCCAGCCCGTAGGAGAGCCAGGAGAGCACACTACTCCCCACACTGCCAGGGAAGGGTGTGAGTCAAGCTGGGAATGCCATCCAAGGCATCCAGCCCCCAACAAAAAGCAAAATCCCAGGCAAATCATGTAGCACGAAGGGTACAGGAGCCATACCTGTCGAACACAGAACCTGAGTCCTCAGAGACCACAAAGGTCACTTTCTTTTCCGTTTCTTCAATGGCAGCGGGGGAAAATAAGGCAAGTTCCTATCACCACTCTGACAGCCCCCAGGAGGCCAGGCAGGAGTGGGACAGGTGGGTAAAGGAACACTGATGTGATGGGCTTACCCTCAGTGCGTGCCCGGTCAGCAGCATCTGTGGGGCCACCAGCCTTTCCTGTTGGTACCTTCAGAGCAAGAGCCAGAAGGTGTCAGAGAATGAGGCACAGGGGACACTGTCCCTGTTCAAAGGTGGCTTCAAACCCCAGGGATTCCCCATCCTCCTGCTGCTTCCCAGAAGCTCGGATGCATCCTGGCCCCCATCCCTCCTGGGGATGCTGTGGAGCATCCCTGGGTGCTGCAGTGTCTGGGATGGATGCAGAGGCACCAGGCACCTCTCATCATACTCATGGTGTCCCCATCACGCCCCAAGCTGGCTCCCTGCTCACCTTGGCTGGCTCCAGCTCCTGCACAGGGGTCTCCTCTGTCACATGGGGCGCCGGGGGCTGGGGGACCACCCGGTCAATCCAGCCCATCATCCCGCTGGCTGCGGGCAGTGCCCAGGGGTCTCCAGCTGGCAAGAGCTCAGCAGCAGGGGTGCACACTGCCCAGGGAATACCAGCTGTTCACACTGTCTCCTGAGCAGCCCCAAAAAGGTCCTTGGTGTCCTTCTGTTTCCGTGTCCTGCTTGGGAAACATGGCACTGCAGCACAGGCAGAGCAAACCCGGCTCAGCTCCTCATCCCTCACTGCTACTATGAGCAAACAGAACGCTCTATTTTATTCTCGCCATCTCAGTTAAACTTGCTCCTCAGTTAGATGTTTTATTTTCACAACATGTCCTGACTAGGAAGCCATTGCAGATAGATCACAGAAGATGATGAAGGTAATGCTCTGCTCAGGGTCATCTACTCTCCCCATAATTTTTCATTTGAGGGAAGTTGAACAGTAATTTAAACAGAATTTTTTTATGAGGATGTTCATGTCCCAACACACACATCCCCTCTTTCTGCCCCTACAAAACAACTCTGCTCTATGCCTTTCAGCCACACCCCAGGGACATGGTGGCTGCTGGGGCAGGTACCTGCTGGGGGCTCTGGCAAGGGCAGCAAAGGCATCCAGCAATGGCTGCTGTGATGTTGATAGGGTAGGTAAAAGTAAGATATTGCAGAGCAGGGATTCAGCTGTCCAAGCTCTGGCTGCTTGGTCTTTTTGGGTCCCTTCCTTCCCTTCGTGAAGCAGCTCCAGGCTGGGATATGAAACCACTGAGCCAAGTGATGCTGCGCATTCCCATTCTTAGGTACTGAACAAGAGCTGGGGTCTCTCATCCAGCTCAAACTTGGGGTGTCACTTGCTGTTACCCCTCTGAAGGGCTGTGCTCTGCCCAAAATGCCCCTCTAAAGATACCCCACTCTGCTCAATGAAGGGCTCAGGAGCACCTCAGACAGCCCCCAGGTGATACCTCTGAAGGGCAAAAGAAAGCAGATCCCTGAGCTCCTTCCAGCCCAGCCAGGAGACTGCAGAGGAGTTTCTATTCCAGTTGCACAAATGATCCCAGTCCCACATGCAGGAGGTAGAGGCTGAAAGCTGCTCAGCACTGGGCTCTTTGAATTAACCCCTCATGCAGCTTTCAGGCACGCAGGACATCTTCAGTTCCCTTGAGATGGCTCACTGGGAGCTCTCCAAAGCCTGGCTCCTTAAATCTAGGCTGGGATTTGCAGGAAGGGTGATGTGTGTCCTCAGCCCTTTGCTTGCCTGCACCTTGGCAAGGCCAGGAGCCAGATTTGGGTGTAGCCAAAGCATTGCTCCATGCAGCACTTCCAGTCCCCAGCACACCATGGGCAGGGCCAGCTTCCCCAGAGACCCCCACATCCCACAGCTGGACAGAGGGGCTGTAAAACACCTCCTGACAGGCCTGACACCCAGAAACCAATTAAATTACCTTGTATCTCTCATTGGGTATAAGGGATTAAGGAGCTGCAAACGTCCTGGGAACAGCAAGGAAAAGCTGCCAGTGCTGTGCAGCAGAGGCATTTCCACCCATGCTTTGGCAGTCTCACAGGTCCCAAAGCAGCCCAGGGTTCACGTACACAACTGAGCCCAAACAATCCTGGAGAAAGCCCCCTGAGGCTGCAGCGAGCCCCTCTTGTCAGCCAAGGGCTTCCCCTCTCTCTAGATGAGCTGGTGCAGCTGTAAAAGCCTGGACCATATGCCTGTTCTTGGTCTGGGAAAGAAAGTGGAGGGCAGAGGCTGTTCCTCTGCCAAATCTGAACAAGAAATGGGCAGAAACATTTGTGGGTCCCCACAAAACTAGCTGCTGAAAGAAATAGGAATAGGTAGCCAGGATTTGCCTTCAATGACATGAAAGAGCTGGCAGGGTTATGCATCCTGCTGCATTGCAGGCACCCAGCAATGTCACCACCTGTCGTGGCAGTTCCTTTTGCCAGACCGCAAAATCTCATTCCTAAGAGCAAGAAGGGCACAGCCCACAGCCTCACGGAGCAGGGACCACCGTGGCCTTTCCTTCCCCCACCAGCAGCTGATCAAACCTCCACGTTTCCCATCCCTCACAGCATCACTCCCCACAGACCAGCATAGCTCATCCTCCAACTGTTTCGGATCACCAAACCCCCCAGTGATGGGCAGAGGTGGCCCTGCAAAAATCCCAGCACCATCCCTCGCCTCCATCGCTGCCACTTACCCCTGCAGGCTCACCACTGCCTCCCTGGGAGGCCACCCTTGGGATGCATGGGCTCCCTTGGCCACTGCAGCTTGTCACTGACCCCCCCAAACCCACCTCAATCCGCTCAGGGCTCTGTGAGGATTAGCCCTGTGCTGCCTGCAAATGGGATTACTGGCATCCCGCTGTCCTGAGTGCCCAGGCTTCCAGCAGCCAGCCTGGCCGTGGTGCAGGGTGCTGGGGGAAAAAAAAATCAAAATCAAGCAGGTTTGAGCACGCTCAAAACCCCTGGAGCCACCACAGCTGCCACAGGCACTCACCAGCAGCGCTGTGGGGAAGGCAATCGTCTCATCCATGTGCAGGTGGGTGCAGGGATGCGCAGAGGACCAGCACTGGAGCTGCTGAAACCCCGTGGGGTGACACAAGGTGATGTGCCAAGGGTGCTCCACCCACAGCTCTGCCCCAGTTCCAGAGCAAGGAAAGCAAATCTGTGCTGGGTTGAGCTAAGCCTTCCCTTGCTGAGCCTGCCAATTGTTGCTTGATCCATTTACCTCCAGCCCTGCACAACGCCCAGCCTTTCCCACTGCCCCTAATCTTGGCTGCAGTGACACTCTGGAATCCAGGTACCAGCATGGCTTCTCTGCTCCATGTCCAGACTGTTTCTGTATTCCACAGCTCCCTGGAGCAGCGCTGGAGCTCCCTGAGCTGGTTCCTCCTTCCCTGGCTCCATGGGTGTCTCCATCCTGGTGGGCAACAAGTACCCATCCTGCCTGGCCTCTGTAGCAGGCTCCTCTCTTGCTATCACAGGATAGGGGGACGCAAAACAAACCCTCAGGAAAAGCTTGAACAGTTGCATGTGAGGCTGTGATCCCCAGAGCACAGCATGCAGCAGCTTCTGCCCCCTGAATAGCTGCTCCTTTCTGGCAGGAAGAGACGCCTGCCTGCTCCTGCCCTGAAGCTCCCAGGGAGGAGTTTTGCCCTGGGGGGAGACCATTCCAATTCTAGCAAGGGGCAAAACCATTCAGCATACTCTGCTTGTGTTTGCTTTTGGCCCCTGGGAGCTTGCTCATACCCTGCATCTTCTGGTTACCAGGAAGACGAACCACCAATTCTACTTCAAAAAGGGGAAAGAAAGAAAACATGAAAAAAAAACCCAAGCAGAGCCAGACAGAGCACAAAGACAGATGAGGAGGCAGTGCTTGGCACATGGCCTCTGCTCCAGAAATTTTACACACCCACAGGAAGGTATAAATAACTATAAATTTATTAGTAAAGCAAAACCATTTGACACTCACACAGAAGAGCGGGATGTGTTATTACAATATATATACACACATACATGGAGTATCATCTTAGAAACACATGGAGAGCAGTGTTAAAGGCACTGCAAGCCACACGGACCTCGGCAACCTTGGCTGCGACTTCGACAGCCCTGGGAACTCTACCGGAGTCACAACCACAGGTTGGGAGGTGCTCAGGAATCTCACTGACCATGAAGTCCCCCAGATCCACGGCTTGGAGGCACTCAGAAACAAGCCCACGGTCCAGCTTCCACCTGTGTCCTGCTCTCCCCACTGAGCATCCCAGGCACGCTGTGAGAGCAGCATCTTCACATCCAGAAAGTGTCAGAGACAGCTGCCAGGAGATGCTGTGGAGAAGCTGGGTGCTCACCGGGCCTGGGAGGAGCTGCCAGCCCCAAACCTCACTGGCCTGCCCTTATTGAATCTCAGCATTTCACCTGCATGCACAGGAACCTTCCCACAGGAACTCAGCACACAATGGAGAAAGAGTCAAGTTCTGAAGTATAACAAGAGAGTTTTGCCTAGTTTTAATGGCCAGGCTTCAGTTGCAGCCTGGACTTGACGGTAAATACCCAAGGGAAGTGCAGAAAGTGTTCTCCTCCCTCCTCTTCTCCCTGCAAGGGCAGGCTTGAGTGCCCAGAGACGGTCCCAAAACTGTCAGAGGATGCTTTCCCCTTTGTCCCCCAGTTCAGCATATGAGCCCCAAGACCAGGGCGTGCACATCCTCCCACCCAGATTGCAGAGACAGCATCTCCTCACCAGAGAGCTGGCATGGCCACCTGAGCATCCCCATGGTCCCACGGGTGTCCACGCCACAGCTAACTCAGCTCAGCCCCTGCTTGATGCACACAGCTGCTCCACAGCACTCCTAGCTGTGCTGGGAACTAACTGTGCTGTCTGAGCCCACCTCAGTGTCATGATGTCTCCCTAGGAATGCCTGTCAGTCCTTCACTGACTTAATCTCCAGCCTTGGAGATAGAAATGGCTGCTCCTACCCCAGTCCCCATTTCCTACATCTCTGTTCTGGCTCTTGGTCCTGGCTCTTGCACCTGTCCGAGCATGGGCAGGATCTGGCAGAGCTGAGCTGCCAGGTCACAGGCATTGCCCATGTCCAGTGAAATGGATGGCCTGCTGTGGGGAAGGGCCAGAAGCACCCACTGGATTCCAGCAAGATTCAGGTCCTAAACACCTGATCTCACCCATCAGTGGTTTGGTATCACCTGGATCGAGACTCAGCCTGGGAAAGGAATTTGGGGCTGGGAGGAGCAGAGGGAGGTGGAAACGAAGGAAGAGACTTCACAATCAGTATGGAAGAAGGAATGAAAAACAAACCACTTGCTTACAAATAAAGAACTGAACAAAGATAAAAGAAATTGAGAATGTCTTTTTAAAGCATAAGCTGTGGAAGGGAAGGGGCTGAGACAGCTGAAGGCATCCTGTAGGTAGGGTCAGGGGAAGTGAAGATCAGTAAAAGCCCAGGTCACAGACTACCTTTTCCTAGACCCAGGCAGCCAGAGGAACAGCAGCCCTAGAGAGCAGGACTTATGTCCTGGACGACACCCACGCAACCTCTGCCCAACCTAGCCCTCCTCTCTGCCTACTCAGCAGCATCCTAAGCTCAGAATACCTGCCAAGGAGAACCACCCTTCAGGAGGGACCACCCGCTACCCAGCCCCACACAGCATCCTCAGGTGTCTGGCAACCAGGTCTGGAACTGGCTCGAGCACTTGCCACAGGACTGATGGCACACCAGCTCCAGCACAGCAACTCTTTTAGGTGCTGCAGGGCAGTGAGGAATGCAAGAGGCCAAGCAGAGGCAGGAGCTTGAAAGTTGCTTGAAGTAAACACCAGAAGTGAAGTGCAACAGGTATAGAGACATGATTTACTCCCCAAAGGGCTTTGGCCCCAACTGCTCTTTGGCTTGAAAAGGAAACACCAGCACTCAGCAAAGAGCCCTGCAGTGTGATGTCCCAGGGACATCAGGTCCCAGGCCAGCCCCTGCCTCCCCATGCAGCACAGAGCTCCTGACACTCCTGTGCCTCCTGCTACTTCCACCACCTCTCACCTCACTGGACAAAACACGACCCAAAGGCAAAGCAACAGAGATGGATCTGCTTCCCTACCCCTATAGGCAACAACGCTGCTTCCAACCAGAAAATGCTCCTATAAAGACATATCCAAAGTTCTCTGTGGCCACTCAGTGCCCACCTCGCACAGGTCCTCCACACACAAGCTCCAGCTGCGTGTTCTCCATGGGCTTGTACAGCATTTGGGCTGTTCCAGGGCAGCAAATGAAACGAGACTGGGTCACCATGGACTCACAGCCAGTCCTAAAAATGATAATAATGTTCTAATCCTGCACCACGGTGTTTTTCAACCTGGAGGCACCTATTCAGCAGCTGATGACCTGGAACCGGGCTCATCCCTGCCAAGCTCCCCAGAGCATCCCCTCTCTCCCTGGCATGGGAGCCCATACACACAGCCCTGATGAGTCTCTCTGCACCGGGCACTGCTTGGCTATTGCCACATCCTAGGCAGAGCCACAGCTCCTCACTGGGAAATCCAGGGCTTTCCCATGTGCTCAGCACAGAAGAAACACCCCCCAGCAGTCTCTATGTCCAGCTGTACCAAGGGAAAGGATCTGGCAGCATCATGGCCCCTCATACTGTGCATCCTCCTCTGCTCCAAGTGCCAGGCAGTCACCGAGGCAGCTCCCCCAGGCTCCTGGGGAAGGAAGGGAGCAGGGCACAGCCAGCTGACTTCTCCAAACCCTCCCCTAGCCAGCAGCTGCCCCAGAAAGAAACAGGAGAGGCACAAAGCCCATGGAGGCTGCAGCTGACTGTGTCTCACACCCTCCTCCTAGCAAAGACGAGCCTCTCTAAGCCCCGGGCATTGATCCTGGCTGCCAGTGCTGAGCCCAAGTGCTCAGGGTGAGCACTGAACCCCTGGCAGTTGTGCTGGGCAAGAGCAGAGGAACCATGGCCCAAGGCAGGAACAGAGCAAGGGTTCAGGTGAGTGCCACAGTCCTCATCTGGTCCCACACACTCGCAGCCTCCATCACCACCAAGGCCTTCTGTAAAGACAGGATTAGCCTTCCTTTGTTTGGACTCTCTTTTGCTCCTACAGTAAAGCATACACTGAACTTACTACATATTAAACAGCAAAAAACAGCTACCTAGAACTAAAGAGCTCTTTAAAAATCCAAGTTACCACATCTCTTTTTTTTAAAGATCCAGTATGACATCAAGTTAAACTATACAGTGTTTTTAATGAATTTTAACAAACTGCTTTTAAAAAAAAAGGTAAAACAAAAAAAAAAAAGAGGAAAAAGAAACACAGATGGAAAACTTGGTAGGAAGTTCTACATCTTTGAGGCAGCACAAAGTAAGATAACCATCATGGGTCCCTCTTCCTTGGGCAGCAGAGAGCACAGTCTGTTTTAATCTCCTTGAAGTTGCACATGAAGACTCAGCTCCAGGGTCTACCCTGCCACTGCACTGTCCCAGGCCCTGAAAATGCACCCTGATCCCCCCTCACCATGCTGGAAATGGAAAACCAAACCTTTCTTCACCTTTTCAGACAAGTATCCCCCAGGAGAGATGCAGGCCCAGTCCAACCCTCTGCAAGGTTAATCTGTCTACACTTGCCATGGACAACAGTTATTAACCTCATCCTAATCACTTGTGCAGCACATGGGCAACTTACTGGCTGCTGTTCATTACAACCTCACAAGAGCACCAGCAGAACACCACAGAAGAGCTGAGGCTGGCAGGGATCTCTGAACACCATCAGGTGCAACTTCTTGCTTGCTACAGGGTCAGCTACAGCAGGTTGTCCAGGACCACAGCCAGCTGGGGACTGAGTATCTCCACAGATGAATACTTAACATCTTAATATCTCCAAAGATGGAGAGGGGAAGGTTGAGGGACAACCTAGTAGGCACATCTTCAACCTTCAAGGCATCTAAATGACATGTAATGGATCTCTTGGACATGAGAAGCCAGCAAATTCCTGCAGAGGAAAACACCTGAGGCTGCATCAACCTTGCTAGGGGAAATTTATTTTTAAGTGATGTTTACAAGAAGTGTGCAAAACCTGAAAAATACAGACGAGGTAAAGAAAGGGTAAAGGGGTAAAACAGGACTCCTGCAAGAGGGGAAAAATAGACTTCTCCTTTACCCACTGCTGACTTTGCCCTCCTCATGGAGCTGAGCCTGCAGCCCAGAAAGGATTCTCCTGGCTCGCTCTGGTTCCTCCAGCAAATAAGACACCACGCCCCTGGCACGTCGGTTACCGTTGGCCATGGCAACACCTCTGCGGTTGTAGGTTACTGTAGTGTTCATCTCACCCATTAGTGTTGGAGCTGTGACAGCCCTTTGCCTGACCCTGCTGGAGGTACCACTATCAGCCCAAGGGGTGCTCAAGGGCTGGAGGCAAGGCTTAGCAGGAGGGCTGGCAGCTCTTCCCCTTAGGAAGCAGCTCTTGAATGCTGGGCTTTTGGTTGGGAGCAGGGAATGAATGCTGTAACAGAGTCATGGAACTGTTAGGGTTGGAAGGACCTTAGGAGTTCATCTAGTCCAACCTCCCTGCTAAGTTAGGGTCACCTAAAGCAGGTTACACAGAAATATGTCCAGGTGGGTTTTGAATGTCTCCAGAGAGGGAGAATCCATGATCTCCTCCCAGGCAGACTGTGCCAGTGCTCCTTGTCATGCTTTCTGGTAGCAGCACAGTGCTTCCTACAGCTCCCTGTGCAGCTGGCAGGGACAGGGGGCAGGCAGGCTCACTCAGAACCCTTGCAGAGTGTGACAACCTGCGACTGCAAAAGCAGCAATGCCAAAGTGCTTTTTGGAGCTGTGAAGCCCCATGGCTTTTCCCTTTCAACACTCTAGAAGGAGGGAGAGCAGGGGAGGTTGGGGCTGTCAATCAACACTAGTGATCTGAAATAGTGTCCTCAACTGAGCTTGGAGCAAGTTGGGAGACCCCAGCAGCAGACACCTGCTATCTCCATGCCAAGCAGCACACCCTGGGAGAAGGGAAGGCTGGCTCTGCTTTGCTCCTAAACCCTCTCCCAGGAGGAGAGTCACCCAACTCTCCCTGCCAACCCTGCCAGGCAGGGCAGGGGAAAAAGGCTGCACACAAAGAGCTGGTGCTTGCAACAGACAGCTGAGCTCCCAGGACTGGAACTGCAGGTACAGCATGAACTACAGTCCAGGGAACGCCAGGCATCTACAGGCACAGTTTCCTTCCTCCACCTCCCTCCTTTCCTTTCCAACAACAACCCGACACAGCCCGTTGAGATGTTCACGTTGTCTGTTGCTACTTCGATACAGGTGGCACATCGACCACTGAGGCCAGAGGAAAGTTTTACCTGCCCGCACACCCCACCCCCCTTTCCCCCACACTCCCTGGAGGTTGCCAACAACCGAGGAGAGGGAAGGGAAGGCCGAGGCTTGGGAGAGTCCCATGCAAGCTGGAAGCCACTGCGGGGCAGGAGGATCATGGCAAGCAGGCAGCCACCTGGTAGGCACCCTCGGCCGTGTGCTGGACGCTGTGCTCCTGCAGCAGGCCCAAGTCCAGGAACCGCTCCCCGCACCACATGCACTTGTACTGCTGCTCGCGGGCGTGCACGCTGTGGTGCTTGTTGAGGTGCTCACGCTGCTTGAAGGCCTTCTCGCAGGAGGAGCACTTGTAGGGCTTCTCGCCCGTGTGCACGCGCCGGTGGCGCTGCAGGTCCGAGGCGTACTTGAACCGCTTTTCACAGTCGGGGCACTTGAGGGGCTTCTCGCGGGCCGGGTCGCAGCGGTGCTGCACGAACTCCGAGGAGGAGAAGAAACGTCTCTCGCAGAGCGTGCACTTGAGCGGCTTCTCGGCGCAGTGGGCCAGCTGGTGCTTCTGCAGAGCCGAGGCCCGCTTGTACGACTTGTTGCACACCGCGCACTTGAAGGGCCGCTCCGCGTTCTGCACGCACTTGTGCCGCAGCAGTTCTGAGGACTGGTTGAAGCCTTTCTGGCACACGTTGCACTTGAAGAGGTTCTCTATGCCGTGCACGTGCTGGTGGTACACCAAGTGCGAGGGCTGCACGAAGCCCTTCTCGCACAGGTTGCACTTGAAGCGCTCCTCGGCCTTGTGCGTGCGGCGGTGGCGCATGAGCGCGTACTGCTGCTTGAAGCTCATCTGGCACAGGTCGCACTTGAAGGGCCGCTCCTCGCTGTGCGTGCGCTCGTGCTGCCGCAGGTCCGAGGGACGCTTGAAGGCCTTCTGGCACTCCCCACAGCGGAAGGGCCGCTCCCCGCTGGGCGTGCAGGGGTGCTGCAGCAGCTCCGAGGACTCCTTGAAGTGCAGCTCGCAGACGTTGCACTTGAAGAGGTGCTCCCCCGAGTGCGCGTACATGTGGCGCACCAGGTGGGAGCGGTGCTTGAAGGTCTTCTCGCACACCGTGCACTTGTAGGGCCGCTCCGAGCTGTGCGTCCGTTTGTGGTGCACCAGGTGGGAGGACTGGCTGAAGCTCTTGTCGCACAGCGTGCACTTGTACGGCTTCTCGCCCGTGTGGATGCGCTCGTGCCGGGACAGCTCCGAGAGGTGCTTGAAGGTTTTCTGACAGATGGAGCAGCTGTAGGGCTTCTCCGATGGGTCGAGAGGCTGTGAGTGCTCTACCTCGGGAGGCTTGTAGGTCTTCTCACAGATAGAGCACTTCATGGCGTTGCCGTTGTGGACATTGTGGTGCTGCGCCAGCGAGGTCAGGAGGGAGAAGCCCATCTTGCAAACCCCACACACAAAGGGCTTCTGCTCAACCTGGATGCACTGGTGTTCGAGGAGGTCGGTGGCCTGGTGGAAGATCTTCAGGCACTGGGTACACTGGAAAGAGCGGTCATGGCCTGGCAAGCACTGGTGCTCATGGGGGTTGGAGAGGTGAGCGAGGTCATGGCCACACACACCGCATTTGTGGGATGGCTCTCCAGCCTGGATGGGGGCGTGCTGGTGGTGCTGCAGTCCGGGGTCCGGCTGGAGCAGGATGCCGTACACGGCACAGCCCAAGGGGTTGTCAGCAGTGCTGGGAGGGATGGAGTGCTCTGGGAGGGCGGCTGCCCCAGCGTGGTGCTGCTGCGGTGGCGGCGGCTGCTGTGGTTGCTGCTGTTGCTGCTGCCAGCTTTCTGACATGCTTGGGAAAAAAAATGGGATTTTAGCAGTGATAGCTTCAGCTTCCCAGTTGAAAGGGTTCAAGTAAAAGCAAAACCAAAAGATTCTGAGATCCTGATTCCCTGCAACTTATCCCCTGAAGCTGAGACCAGAAAATCCAGCCTACAGCCAGGATCCTGGGAAGCAAAGAGATGAAGAAACTCCAGAGCCTCCTCCTTAGACCAGCACAAGTTCTTTACGAATTGATTTGGTCTGGCTTTTCCTTCTTTCAGACAAAAGAACGGGAAGCAGAGGCAAGTGCCTTGAAGACAAGAGAAGGCCTTTCTTTGTGCTGGCTGTGATGTGCTCACACTTGGGATGGGCACAGGAAACAACCCAAGGAGCAGCTCTCTCTGCAAGAAAGAAGACAGCTCATGTCAGGTCTTAAAAGAAACGTTGGCAATTCTCTAACAACCTTCCCCCATGGCTCTTTGAAAACTCTCCTGCATCCCTGCGAAGCTACCAGGAAGCCAGTGTGGAACTGGAGCCTCACTTGCTGCTGTGCAAAGGGTTGGGACAAGGAGTTCTCAGTCTGGAAAGGGCTGGGCTCTGCCTGGACACAGCCAGGCACATATTTGGGTTTGTCCTCTCATGAGAGGCAGCACAACTGCCCAGGGCCTGCTCAGCTCAGCCTTGAGTGGATCACTGGATCTCCAGCACTGCTGTGGCACTGTCTGAGAACACTGGTGTCCGCACAGGCTATGTACCAAACACCGTGCAATCAAGAAGCTACTGGGTTAGATTTTACAGGTATCAATGCAGATCATAACATAATCCCACCCCAGCTGAAACAGCTCTGTGAAACAGTTCTGCTCCTCCTGTAGCCTGGATATTGAGCCCATTACCCAAGGGATGTATGCAAAGCATTTTCCCCTCTCTGGGCAGCACTTGTAGACTGGAAGAGCCAAAGAGCTCAGGAGATTTGCCCTCAGTGTTATCCTATCCTCAGACAGAACACAGAACTCTCAGGGACCACTCTGTGAAGATAAAAGAAGAGTTAAAGCTGTGGCTCAGCTGAACGTCCTACCAAACCATGGAATAAAAGTACACTGAACCAAACAATTCATGCCAGAGCTGCAGCCTGGCCTTGCTACAAAGCATCATCAGGCTTGTGCTCACTGAAAAGTTCCAGTCTTTCTAGAGACATCCAATAAAACCTGGCTACAACTTAAAGAATAACTAGCAAGCAGCAGACAGCAGCAGTGCCAACACACCTCAAGAGAGAAGGTGCAAGTCCTGGTGAGCATCAGCCACCAACACTCCCGGGCCTCGAGTCTCCAATCCCATAAGAGCACTCCTATGTCTGTGTCAAACCACCTGCCTCCAGGGTAAGGAAATCCTTGGTTTACCATGATAATATTTTTTATGTCTAAAACCAAGCAATAAAGAGCACCAGAGAATCACACTTCCCAGCATCCCCATCTCCACCGGCAATCAGTTGAGACTGGGTTGAGCTCCACAGCTCAGGTAGTGCTGGACCCACCTCTGACTGTGGGGACACTTCATTATTTTGTGCTCCAGCAGAGTTTCGGGCAGTAAAGCCCCCAGAGGCCCCATCGCAGCCCCGCCGGCACGCAGGATGCTCTCCTTCTCCTACAGAGCTAACCTTGACGAAGCGAGGGCTCGCATCGACGGTCCCGGCACCCAAGCTCGGCGGGACACCAAACTTCAGCCCAGCCCTTCCCCCGCACACACCGCGAACTGTGGCAGGATGAACCCACCCGGGGGCGATGCACCCCAGCCTAACGGGGAGGGAAGATCGTGCCCCTCGCAGGGAAGAGCGATACCAACCTTGGCTTACCGAGGGCTCTGCGCGGGGACCCGCGTCGGCGCCAGCTCCAGCCTAACTCATCCCTCCGTGGGAGGTGGGAAGCGACAACCATTTAGGGAGCGCGGTCGGGAGCGCAGAGGTACTTTCAAACTGGCTCGGCGGCCTGCTCGGCATGGCCCGGCCCGCTCCCGCCGGGCCCGGGCCGCCTCAGGGCCGCGGGGCGCGGGGGCGGCCGGGGAGCTCGCAGGCCACCAGCAGCCGCCGCCGCCGCAGCCCGCGGCCAGGCCCGGCCCGCCGCTCGCCGCTCCCCATCGGGCGGCCCCGCTGGCAGCGCGGGGACGGCGCCCCGAGGCCTTCACCGCCGCCGCGCCGGGAGGGCCCGCGGTGGGGTCGGGTGTAGGTGGTGTCTGCCCACCCGGGGCCGCCCCCGCCCCGGCGAGGCGAGGCGCACACAAAGGGCGGCGGCGGCGGCCGGGCCGCTCACCTGCGGCGGGAGGAGGCCTCGCCGGCGGCAGGGCCGCGGCCTGCGCGCTGAGCCCGAGCCCCGCGCTGGCGTGGAGGCGGGAGCCGGGAGGGAGGGAGGAAGGAAGGGAAGGGAGCGAGCGGCGGGCGGGAGCGCAGCGGAGAGAGCGGAGCGGGCCGGGCCGGGGCGGCCGCGGCGGCGGCGGAGGAGGCGGGGCGGGCGCGGCGGGTGCTGCCCCCTGCCGGGCCGCGCCGGCAACTGCGCGGCCGCCGCCACCGGGGACCGGGCTGTCCCGGCGGGTGCCGCGGCCATGAGCGCCGCGCTGGTGGGCTACAGCAGCTCCGAGGAGGAGCAGGAGCAGCAGGAGGATGGGGGGAGCCGGGGCGGCAGCGCGCAGGGGCTCCCCGGGGCCAGGTGGGTACGGTGGGGTGGTGGCGGCAGGAGCGCGCGGGAAGCGGCGGGAGCGCGCGGCCTTCCTCTTCCTGCTCTTCCTCGTTCTTACCCCGCTCCGGTCCCGCAGCTCTGGCCGCCCCCGCCTGCCCGTGCCCGCCGGTCTGCCGGGAGACCCGGACCCGGAGGAGGCCGTGAGCGATGACAGCTCCCGGCATGGCGGCCGCGTGCGCGGCTTCCCCCACGAACGGGGCAACTGGGCCACGCACGTCTACCTGCCCTGTAGGTACCGGGACCGGGATGGCACCGGGGGGATGGCGGGACGGAACTCGGCCGCTGCGCCCCACGGTCCCGCCGGTGGTGGTGGGGATGCGCGGCCAGCGCTCCTCTGACGGCGCTGCCCCGCAGACATTGCCCAGGAGGAATTCCTGGAGCTGCTGGAGCTGCTGGTGTCCCGCGCCCGCACCTACGTCCCGTCGCTGGCTGCCATGGAGGAGTTCCACCTGAGCCTCTCGCAGTGCGTGGTGCTGCGATACCACTGGATAGAGCCCTTCGTTCGCTCCCTCAGGGAGCGCCTGGCTGCCTTCCACAGGTGGGTTTGGCAGAGCCCCGGGAGAGCGCTCCTCACACCCCTCCTCTGCCCTCGGGAGCCGTGTTTTGCCAGCATCCACGCCCTAAGGTGTCCCTGGCAGCTGGTGCTGGCAGAACATTAAAGCCTTGGGGATTTTTCCTCACTGCCTTAGAATCTGGCATCAGACATGTCAGGTTTTGGCTTTCCAGGATCCGGCCAGAGCTGTGCCATCCCCTAAACCACGGGTGGTTTTGTTGCTTACATCTAGCTCAGGTACCAGCTGAGCATCAGCTGCTTCAGGGCTCCTGTCACTGTCCAGGCTTTGGAGGGCTGGAAGCGGGAGGGGAATTAATTAATTTGAGCCCCAAAAGATTCTGGTTGCCCCAATTCAGTCCGTTTGCAGCATACATTTGCCTGTATCTTTCCATCGTAACAATCCTGGCCCCTCCTCATCTTCTCTTTTTTTTTTTTCCCCTGCAGCTGAAATAGGATCTTTCTTATTTCAGGTTCTTCTGCGTGGCTGACCAAGTGAAGGTTTACACCAACCAGAACAAAACCAGGTGGGTGCACAGTGGAGCAGCCTGCCTGCCCCAGAAGAAGTCTGAGCAAGGTGCTGGGGGGATGGGAAGCGTCACCCTGCCTGTCCCACGGTTGGGCTGTGTGACAACACAGTATGTGATCACCTCCAGATCATCTCCAGACATTTCACACCTTTCCCCAACCATCTGTACAAATTTTTAGCTTTGGCGCTGATTCTCTGCAAGCTTTTGGTCTCATTAGCTGGTGTGCACAGCCTGGGGTGAGCAGAGTGGGACCACCTCTTTTGGCAGCAGTGCCAGTCGAGAAATTGTAGTGCAGGTCTTCCAAGAGCTGGAGAGGAAGAGCTGAGATGGCGCTAATTCTCCTGGGCGTCAGCTCAGAAGCCTGATTCCAATGGAATGCAATTAAGTTTTTTTGAATGCCAAAGCAAAGGTGATTAAAATTGCGAAAAGTTGCTGAATCTGGCAGGAAAGGCAGCCCAAGATAGTCATGGGTAGGAAAAAGTGGATATGGAACCTGAGTGACAATTGAATATTCTGCTTCCCTCCTGGAGGGGAAGAAATGATGACTCTAAATGACTCTAGAAGGTGTCATCCTGACAGTCCTGGAGGAGGTGCTGACCTCTTTGTCACATCTCTCTCCAGCTTGGTACTTCCTATTCTCTGCTTCGTCTCACACTGTAAAACCTCTCCAGCAACTTCCAGTTTTCTAATGAAGCTCCTGCATGGGCATGGCACTCTGCTGAAATTCCCATCCAGTGCATCCGTTGCCTGGAAAATTAATTTTCATGTCCCAAAAGGTACTGGGTTAATCTAGTAAATCTGTATGGTTTTTCATGCAGTCCTGCTTCTCCCTGCTACTACATCTTCTGTTTTTCTTCCGAATACAATCAGCATCCCTGGATGCTTAAACCTGGCATTCCTCAGATTTTCTTGTGTTAGGGAGTGGGGAACTTGCCCAGTAGGAATGCAGGGCTAAGTATTCTTATGGCTGTGCTTTCTGCAGCATGAAAGCGTATTTGCTGTCTCTCCTTGCCTTTCTTTAGGACCTTTATTGGCTTGGAGGTCTCTGCTGGGCATTTCCAGCTGCTGGAGCTGGTCTCAGAGGTGGACGCTGTTCTAAAGGAGTTTGACCTTCCCGTATTCTACAAGGTGAGGTGTTTCCTGATTACTCCCCTGCCAGTCTGGACATGCTGGCTGGTTCCCTGCAAGATGTTCGCTCAAATAAGCAGGAGCCAGTTGGAGTGGCTGCCCTGCTGTGCATGGAAGCTGGGTTGTCCTAGGATAGAATGGGCACTGTGGGACTGAAGACAGTCCTTGTGTCTTTGCCTTGGGCAGCTACCTTGGGAATTAGTCCAGCCTTTTTGGTTGGACTAGTATTTTTTAGTTGGACTAGTTCCCAACTAGCACTAGTTTTGGGAACAGGTTTGGGATTTTGAAGGGCCAGACCCCAGTCTGTGTGTCTCCAGAGCTGAGAAGAGAGCTCGTGTGGGTTATTCAGAAGTGACCCATCTACCTGCTCCAGGACGAGTTCTGGGATATTCTCCCACAGCAGAGTTGAGCACAGGGAGGCTGGTAACCAGGCAGCCTTGCCCACTGGCGTCCAAAAGGGCTGGGCTGGGAAGCCGAGGACTTCTCTTGCCTCCAGCACTGTCCATATCAGCTCTGCAGCTGTTGAGGTGGCAGCTTTGGGATCCTCCAGCCTTTGTGATCCCAGACAGGGCAGCAGCGTCGTGCCACATCTCCCACTGTGGCTCTGTGCATCGAGCCAAGCCTCCTTTGGCCCTCACATTCTTATCCTTGTTTTGTCTTCAGGACCCATCGTTCCACATCAGCTTGGCCTGGTGCGTCGGGGACCTGTCTGGCAGGCTGGAAGGGCAGTGTCTGCGGGAGCTCCAGGTGTGTCCCCAAGTGGTGTGGAGAGCAGGGGAGGGCAGAGCTGGAGTCCAGCCACATCTCCCTGCCAGGGCTGGAGAGTGGGAAATTCTCTTCACTGAGCAGGACAAACTTCACTGGGCTGAAAGATGAGAAGCTTTTGGGGGGAGCGTGACTTAAATTATCTTCCCAAGGGAAGTCAGAGGCTTCCAGCTGCAAATGGCTTCATCTGTGACTTGCTTCAGAGAGGGAGCTGCAGACTCCATCCTCTGGCAGATCTGCCCTCCTGGTACTGACTCCTGCCTCTGTTTTCCAGGACATTGTGGATGGGTTTGAGGAGTCAGCATTCCTGCTGCGTATTCAATGGGAGCAAATCCGCTGCAAGTCAGGGAACAAGTACTTCTCCTTCCCCTTGAGGTAGGGGCAGGTGGGGCTGTGCATTTTGGAGCCTCAAAGAGCCTGATGCTAGACCAAGGACCAATGTCTGGCACAGCTCTGGGTGGCTTGGGCTGTCACGCACCTCCAGCCTCTTCTTGCCTGCTCAGCGTCTCTGCAGTGCTTGTGGCTTCAAGTCAGGCCACTTCCAGTTTGAGCTGCTGGCTGAAGAAAAGTGTGTTTGTAGCAGATTTCATCCTCGCTGCTGGATGTGCTGCAGTCAGCACTGGTGGTTCCAGACATCCCACGGTCGCAAATTTTGCTGATTTTTTTAAAAAAAGAAAAAATATATCTTCAGAAGCCATAGATGCCTTATGGGAAGGAGGAAGAAGGTACCGTGGGAAGCTGCTACTAAAGGGAGAGTGTCTCACGCAGTGGGAAGTAGCACTGCCAGATTGTTGAGAGTCTCTGGACATGTTTTGAGTAGCAAGAGGCAAGGACATGGAGCTGGATCCTCTTCCCTTAGTGTTTTCCTACTGTAAGCCTCGGACAAACTCCTGAGTCATGTTGTGTCCCTCACACTGCTGCTGACTCTGTAGAGACATTTTAGTGTCTGATCCTTTTGCCAAACAACAGGAGCTTGCTGCCAGGTGTGGGTGAGCCCTGGAGCAGACAGTGTCAGTATTTGCCTAGTTGGGAGGGTGAGTCCCTCCCAGGCCACAGGTGAGTCAAGGGCTGGTGGTTCCTGCCCAAGCTCCACACTTTTTCCCTGTGTGATCAGCACTCCAGGTGGATGAAGACCCAGGGGATCACATTGTCCCTTGGGAGAAACTCCTTTTTAATCTTTTTGTTCCTGCAGGTTGGACACCTGCAACCTCTCAGGTAGTTGGAACAGGATGCTGATGTGATACTCTGAATCTTTTATTCCATGTCTGTCCAGGACTTCTGAGCAGTAAAAATGTGCCTCTTTGTGTAATAAAATTGTGTCTGCGGTGTATTTTAGCCGTTTTCTTTTAGATATGCACAACTCCTGCAGGCTTCACGTGAGGCCACGTCTGTGAGTGCTCCTGTGAGCTCCATGCTGCCTGTCCTGGCACACGAGAGTGGCTTTGTCTGTGGGAACATCTCCATACAGTCGGGATTTGTGTCCCTGGGAGCATCGGAGCCAGTTGCCGCTGCCAGCAGCCTTTTGAAGTCCTTAACAAAAAATCTATTAAGTCTTTAAAGCCAGTTAGTTTCCGGGATGGGGATCGGCAAGATAAGTTTCATTTGGGGGAAAGAAAAACAAACAAAGAGATATATTTAGCCTCTGGGGACTTCAGTGAAACCGGTTTCTCCCGGGTTAATGCTCAACCGCCGGGCCTGGCGCTGCACCCAGTTGTGTAACACCGGGTGTCAGAGACCCCCGGCACGGGACGGTGGCTGTGGGGGCAAAGTCGGGGGACGGCGGCAGGGCGGGGAGGGCCCGGGGCTGGGAGGGCCCGGGGCGGGGGCTCTGCCCGCGGCTCCACCGCGCACACACGTGCGGGGGGGCGGCCCCGCCTCGGCCCGGCCCCGCCTCGGCCCGGCCCGGTCCCGCCTCTGCCCGGCCCCGCCCCGCCCGATCCCACCGCTCCCCGCCGCCGCCACCGCCGCGCCCGCCTTCCTCCAGCGCTCCGGTGCTCCCGGCGGCGGGCAGAGCGCGGCAGGGCAGCCGAGCGGAGCCGGGCCCCGCCGCGCCGCGCCGACCGTCCGCCCATGTGCCGCGCGCCGCCGTCCTGACCTCACGCACAAAAGGCGGGCCGGGAGGCGAAGGGCCGCGCCTGGCAGCGCCGCCCATGCACCGTGCGCAGCCCCCCGCGGCGGCTCGGCGCCGGGCCATGAGGGCGGCGTAGCTCCGACACCGCCGCGCTCGGCCCGGCCCGGCCCGGCCCGGCCCGGCCCGGCGCGGCCGGCGGCAGCCGCGGCCCGGCGGCGGCGCGGAATGGCAGGAGGGGGCGGCGCCCCCTGGCGGGCGGGCGGGCGCCTCTCGCCGCTCGTGGTGCTGCTGGTGCTGCTGGCGGCGGCGGCGGGCGAGGAGATCAACGCCGAGGTGAGCCACGGACGGGCCCGGGGCTCGGGCACCGCCGCACCCGCACCTGCGGGCCCAGCCGCACCGCCGGCCGGGGCAGGTGCAGGCGGGGCGGGGAACGGGGGGGGTCCGGGTCGCCCCCGGGGGTGGCGTGCAGCGGGTGCGGAGCGTAGGGAGAGAGCGCTTTGTGCCCGGCGGGGGAGGGGGTGAAAGGGCTTTTGATAAAGGCTCTGCTCCACCACCCTGCCGGGGGAAGGGGAGTGGGCATTGAAGAAATTAATAGATTAAATGTTTTTAGAAATTAAAATGTTACGCAGTTTTTGAAAAGTAAAAGTGATAGGAAAAGAATTGGGGTATGAAAAGGATTGGAGAACCTGGAGGAGAAGACTTGGAAAAGGGAAAATACTTGGAAGAGGAATAAGATCTGGAAAAGGAAAAAGACTTGGAAGAGGAATAAGACTTGGAAAAGGAAAAAGAATTGGAAGGAATTTAGAAAAAAAGCTGTAGAGATTAAAAGGAAAACTCCCCTAATTTGGAAAATAAAAAAATCAAGAATAAGAGGAAAAAAGAAAGTTACAAAGGAGTAATAATAAAGATAAAAATAAAATGCAATTAAAGCAGACAAGAGGGGGCGGAGGCTGGGGCAGGAAGGAAGAGCCCTGGCGCGCCCCAGCACCCTCCTGCCCCCCGCCCTGGGGCTGCAGCCCCACGGGACAGAAGCCCCTTTGTAGCTGCAGGCCGGGGTGAGGGTCCCAGGCGTCAGATCCCTCAGCAGCTCCCAGGGGACGCCTCCGGAGGAGGATGGGGACAGACAGCCCGCAGGCAGCCTGGCCCCCTGCCAGCTGCCTTGTCCCTGGAGTCAGGGCATCCGGCAGCAGCCCCCCGAGATCACAGATGCCCCACCTTTCGGGGCAGGGCAGGGACCCTGTGCCCTGCTGCCACACCGCTGCCTGCTGGCACCACTGGCAGCTGGCATTGACCCCGATGAAGGGACACAGGGCTGGGGGACGGTCAGGCAGGCGGACAGATCCTTCCCCGCTGGGTGCCGGGGCTGCTCCGTGCCGGGGCTGACGCGCGGCTCTCCCGGCGCAGGCATGGCTGCGGCTCTACGGGTACCTGCCGCAGCCCAGCCGCCGCATGTCCACCATGCGCTCGGCTCAGACCTTCTCCGCCGCGCTTGCTGAGATGCAGAAGTTCTACGGCATCACCGTCACCGGCGTGCTGGACGAGGAGACCAAGGCGTGAGTTTCTGCGTTGTCCCCTTGCTCAAGCAGATGGCAGCTCTGCTCTCAGGCTCTGTGGTTTTCTCTGAGCCCCAGGGTTCTGCCGGCACCTGTGTGCTCTCCCCCTTGGGAGCTGCTTCTCCCCTTTCGGGGGCTGCACCTCTGCAGCCAGGATATCGTCCTGCTGTCTGTGAGTGCTGGAACCCCTCAGGGACCGTGGCTGAGCCTTGACCTGGTGTCCTCCTGGCAGGTGGATGAAACGTCCCCGCTGTGGGGTCCCAGATCAGTTTGGAGCACGGATGAAGTCCAACATGCGTCGGAAGCGGTACGCGCTGACAGGGCGGCGCTGGAGCCAGAGCCACCTCACCTTCAGGTACCCAACACTGCCAGGGATTCCTCCCCCCAGCCCATGGAGAGCCATGGACCCCCTCAGGAAACGAGTGCTGCTCCAGGTCTTCCCTAATGAATTCTGTATCTCCAGCATCCAAAACTACACGGAGAAGCTGGGTCGGTACCACTCACACGAGGCTGTCCGACGAGCTTTCCGGGTGTGGGAGCAAGCCACGCCGCTGGTTTTCCGGGAGGTGGCCTACGAGGACATCCGGCAGAAGAGGAAGAAGGAGGCTGACATCATGGTGCTCTTTGCCTCTGGATTCCATGGAGACAGCTCCCCCTTTGATGGCCTTGGAGGATTTTTGGCTCATGCCTATTTTCCCGGCCCTGGCATGGGGGGGGACACACATTTCGACTTGGATGAGCCTTGGACGCTGGAGAACGCAGATGTGTCTGGTGAGTTGAGGGCCAAGGAGGTGGTAAAGGTGACCAGAGGAGCCTGGTGGCCTTCTGGGCTGGAGCAGGGATGGGGGGGAGGGGGCTGTGCTAGTGTGGATAGGAGTGGCAGGGAGAGCAGGTCCACCATGGGTGATGCAGACCGGTGCCACTGGAGCAGGGTTCCAGGGTGCTGCATCCAGGGGTCCACCTCGTGTGTCACATCCTCCATCCCCTCTTGCTGATGGTGCCTCTCTGTGCAGGGAACAACCTTTTCCTGGTGGCTGTGCATGAGCTGGGGCACTCGCTGGGCTTGGAGCACTCCAGCAACCCCAGCGCTATCATGGCCCCCTTCTACCAGTGGATGGACACGGAGAACTTCCAGCTGCCTGAGGATGACCTCAAGGGCATCCAGCAGCTCTACGGTGAGGAGCTGGTTGGGAGATCATCTCAGAGGTGGGATTCTGGGCATATGTGTGGGGAAACTGAGGCACAGGTGCTGCTGGTTTGCATCACCACATCCCTTCTCTCATCTGCCCAATCCAGGTACCGCAGATGGGCACCCTCAGCCCACCAAGCCTTTGCCCACGGTGACACCCCGGAGACCTGGCAGGCCAGACCAGAGACCCCCTAAACCTCCCCCTCCGGGGAAACCAGAGCGACCACCCAAACCTGGCAGCCCAGACCGACCTGACCAGTATGGCCCTGACATCTGCGATGGGGACTTCGACACAGTGGCGGTGCTGCGTGGGGAGATGTTCGTGTTCAAGGTACCTGCCCTCCTGCCCCTTCCTTGGGGATATAGTAGGTCTGTGGGTGGGAGGGCTCCTCAGCAAGGTGACTGTGTCCCTGTGTTTTCCCCATGCTTTGCCAACACCCTGTTTCTTTCCAGGGCCGGTGGTTCTGGAGGGTCCGGCACAACCGGGTGCTGGACAATTACCCCATGCCCATTGGGCACTTCTGGCGGGGCCTACCTGGGGACATTGATGCTGCCTACGAGAGGCATGATGGGAAGTTCGTCTTCTTTAAAGGTGAGCAGGGAAGCTGGATGGGAGGGCTGAGGTGGAAGTGAGACCTCAGTGCCCCCCACAGAGCTGCTGAGAGCTGGTTGGCTTCATCCCATCCTGACCCACCTCCCCAGCCACAGCTGCTCTGTGATCCCAAGGGATCGGGATGGCCACAGGCATCTACCACTATCCCTGTCCACTTGTGTACTTGCCAGAGCAGCTGGGCAGGACCTTCTCATTCCCCTTCAACTCTTCCCCCTCTAGGTGACCGGTACTGGCTCTTCCGAGAAGCCAACCTGGAGCCTGGGTACCCACAGCCCCTGGTCACCTATGGACAGGGCATCCCCTACGACAGCATTGACACGGCCGTCTGGTGGGAGCCCACGGGACACACCTTCTTCTTCCGTGGGGACAGGTGAGTGTCTGTGGGGTTCTCTCTGCTCTGCTGCCTCCTGGCCCTGTCAGGGGGAGACTGTTGGACAGTGAGGACCCCTGTGCTCCTCACCTGCTCCCCACCTCCCTCCCCAGATACTGGCGCTTTAACGAGGACACACGCTCGGTGGACCCTGGGTACCCAAAGCCCATCTCTGTCTGGGTGGGCATCCCTCCTTCGCCCAAGGGAGCCTTCCTCAGCCCAGACGCCTGTAAGTAGAGGAGGAGGGGGATGGGTGGTGGTGGTGGGTGTCTCGGGGATGAGATGACCCCTCTGATAGCTTGGCCACATGGGATGGATTTGGGGAGAGTGTCTGGGAGTCAGTGGTGAATCCCTTTCTGAAGGGTTTCACCAGTCCTGGAGCAAAACTTGCTGTCTTGGGCATCTGCAGGACTGCCCAGGTTCTGCAGTGTCCTGTGCCCACCAACTTACCCCTTGTCTCCATGTTCTCTACTCCAGCCTCCACCTACTTCTACAGAGGCACAAAGTACTGGAAGTTTGACAATGAGCGTCTCAAGACAGAGCCAGGCTATCCCAAATCCATCCTACGGGACTTCATGGGTTGTCACACGGAGCTGGTCCCAGACCCCAATCCCCGCTGGCCCGATGTGGACCGACCCCCCTTTAACCCTGATGGGGATGGGGGGACTGAAGGTGAGGAGGAGGAAGAGGAAGATGAGGATTACAACGAGGGAGATGGCCAGCCAGGCAGGGACGTGGACGTGGTGGTGCAGATCGATGAGTACACACGCACCATGAGCGTGGTCATGGTGCTGGTGCTGCTGGTGCTGCTGCTCTGTATCCTGGGCCTCATCTACGTCATTGTCCAGATGCAGAGGAAGGGCGCACCCCGAATGCTCTTGTACTGCAAACGCTCCTTGCAGGAGTGGGTCTGACCCTGGCTCCCTCCCCCAACCACCCCCACCACCATGGTGCTAAGATGGACCTGACACCCCCTCCCCTTGACCCTCACCACGGCCTTGGCCCCTCTACCCCATTGTTGCTTGATGGCTCCAGCCTCAGAAAAGGGGGGATGCCCGACCCCCTCAGCCCCTCCAGAGCAGCCGGGCTGGGACCGGGGATGGTCATGGGGGGGCTGGAGGGCATCCAGGCCCTTCCTGCTCCCCAGTGCCTGTGCGTCCCCCTAGCCGTGACCCTCAGGCTGCCACCCATCACGTGCCTGCATCTGCCATGGGTCCCTGCAGGGTCCTTTCCTCCTGTGTGAGTCTGCTGCAGCTCGGGTGGTGAGTGGGCTGGGGGCTGCTCACAAGTGCTGCAGGCTGGCAGGTCTCGGCCACGGGCACCTGCAGTGGTGGGGAAGGGAGGGCTGAGCTCATGGCTGTGTTTCCTGTTGAACCATGGGGATACAGGGATGTGGTGCCTAAAGACAGTGTGAGTTGGGAAATGCCAGCTCTGCAACCCTGCTGGGGCTCAGCTCAGTCCGGGCCCTGCTGCTGCCACCGTGGGACGAAGCCCTGGGGCACGTGGCCCTGTGGGCAGGGCAGTGGGCACGGCCGCCTTGTATGTCCATTAAACGGGTCGGGTGTGTGGAAAGCTGTGGTGCCGTCATCCTTCCTGCTGCTGGGGTGCCCTCGGAGGGATTGGGCAAATTTCGTGGTAATGGAGCTTGTCTGGGGGGGGTCATCCTACATAGCACCACAAGGGGACCGGGTGCCGTGGCAGGGGATGCAGGGAAGGGGCCAGCATGGCCAGTGATGTCCCTGCCCTGGGGCTGCCACTTGAGGGGGTCAGCTAAAGCAGCCCCCCCACCCCCACCAGTGGACAGAGCGGCCTTTCAGCAGCTCCCATGGCAGTGACAAGGGCCTCGCTGGGAACACAGGGTGCCTTGTTCTCACCCAGCCAGCACTGCTCTTCAGCCCGGGGCAGCCACCTCCCTTCCCCATGCAGGGGCCAGCAGCAGCTGCGGGACCCTCCTGGAGCCACTTCACAGGGTGCTGCAGCTCCCTGTCCCCACGCAGCCCTGTCGGGTTTCCTGGGGGGAAGGGGTGGCCGTATCCTGTCTCACCATTACTGTCTCGGCAGAGGAAGGCAAGAGGAGTCACGACTGCTGCAGGGATCAGGGAAATAATCATGGGAGTGGGAAAAATTAGACTTAAGGGCTGGGAAATTGGCTTTATCTGGGGAAAAATGCTGCTCATGTTGCAAAGCAAACCACAGAGATGGAGGTAGTGGTGTCCCTGCCTCTTCTGGTGATGTGATGATCACAGGGGTGGCAGCCAGAGCCAGGTTTGTTCTGCAGGTGCAGCCTTGGGGTGGGCAGCAGAGGCCTGGCACAGTTGCTGCACTGGTGGGGAGGCTGGTTGGGCTGTGCTGGGGAAGGGGGTTTAGTGAACCTGACCCATCCTTGTGGGGATGAACCTGTGGAACTGGGGAGCATCACCATGTGGGAGTTGAATCCAGTCTGTATCCTTGCTTCCTCCAGCCTCCCCTGCAGCACGACCAGGGCCAGCACTGTGCCAGCACCTGTGCCCTGCCTCTTCCTCCGTTGGATCCCAGAAACCTGGGATTTTTGAGTTTTTTGTGCTTTTAGGTGCAGGTACCTCTGTCTTGCTGCATCCCTGCTCCCTGTGCCCTCATCCCCTCCTGCCAGCCCTGGCGGGTGGGTGGGAGGGTTCCCCCACTTCATGGATGAGGATATGAATCTTTTGTGCTTCCCCCATCCTTCCCCCTCCCCAGGGCCCAGGGCTGCTGGCTCAGTTCCCAACTGCTCCAACCACTTCCCAGCACTGAATTACCCTGAGCTGCCCAGCCACTCGTCAAGCACTAATTACTGTAAAAGGGAACGACTGATGTTGGCTCTTGCCCTGCTTTCCTGGTGCTGGGGGGGAACCCTGTGGCCTGAGTCACCCATCCCCTGCCCCAACCTCCATCTCTGCCCACACTGGGCACCGATTTCCAGCCATGAGCCGATTCCCTGGAAAACACGTTTGGCTCAGACTCAGCACATCGCTGCAGCCAAGCGAGAAGTCAAAATCAGGAACAGAAAACCTCTGAGGAATTGGGGGGAGTGGGTGGAAAAAGGTCTCCAAGTGGCTCAGGGCTGTTGTATTCTATCAGCCAGGCCTTGCTGGGTCACATTCCTTGGCTTTTAACTTCTTTCAGTTTGGTTTTGACCATTTTGCCCAGATTTTGTGCTTGTGTGGGTCTTCCCTAGAGCTGAGGGAGGACCCACAGCTCTGCTGAGCCGGGAGCCCTGCCATGGGGCAGCCCCACACTCCTCCAGCCCATGCTGAGCCAGGGCCAAACAGGTACCAGGAGCTGCCAAAAGCCATGAACCTGGCGAAAAGGCGAGGCAGGAGGAAAGCAGGGCTGGGATTCACTCTCCCCACCCCCGCAGAGACTGCTCCAGAGGCCAGCACAGATGCATTTCCCACGGCAGATGCATTTCCCACACTGGATGCACTTCCCGGGGCAGATGCATTTCCGACAACAGATGTATTTCCCACGGCAGCAGAGTTTCCTTCTCTCCTGGAGGTACAGAGG
Source organism: Acridotheres tristis (assembly GCA_037013685.1). Taxonomy (NCBI): domain Eukaryota; kingdom Metazoa; phylum Chordata; class Aves; order Passeriformes; family Sturnidae; genus Acridotheres; species Acridotheres tristis. Next base: position 14,372,940 of record CM072898.1, read on the forward strand.
GCTCGATGGGGTGCAGGGCTGGGACCCCAAAGCCTGGTACTGGAAAGGTGCCTAGCTCGCAGGGGAAGCCAGAGCTGGACAAGGATGCCCAGGACCAGCTGCTCATGGTGTCCCTTCCATGGCAGGGGCGGGGCCTTCTTGCTGATTGAGAGTGGGACAGGAGCTGGGAACAATTCTCCAGCGGGAATTAGGGATGCTGGGAGCAGAGGCTCAGGCCGCCAGGCTCGGTGAGCTGGGACACCACTTCCCTCCCCCTCCCGCTTTTCCCCGGATGCTGCAGCAAAACTGGTGCCAGGAGCCCAGGGCCATCTGGAAACGCTCATGGACAGCAGTAAGGGACCCGCTGCAGACAAAGCCCAGCATTACATGGCGCTCAATGAAGAGGCTCCTGCACTGCCCAGCACGCCCACAGTGGGGTCAGCTCACCTCTGGGCAGCCGTGGGTGTGAGACCCCAGAAGGGGCAGGCAGGCACCTGCTGTAAGGGACAGCAGGTCGGGGGCATGGGGAGTGCGAGTCCGGCTGAGCCTGGCCCTGGCAGGCACCGGACTGCCCCACCAGGCAGCTCCCTGCTTCCCAAAAATAGGTTGGAGAGCCTGACCTGGAAAACACCCTGGGAGCTCAGCGCCCTCCAGGCCCTGCTGTGCTGGGGTGTGAGTGAGGGGGTGACCAGGGCTGGCAAGGGCTCTCTGCCTGGCTGGCACCATCTCAGCAGAATCCTCCTCTTCCTCTGCGGGCCCGGGCACCATCCCCTGTTCAGCGCTGAGGAAAGGACCCGGAAAACACAGAGGAAGCCGGGCTCAGTGCAGAGGAAGAACTGGGGCTGGGATACAGCAAGCAGCGACCGGCCAGCTCAAGGTCGGAGGAAACAATGCTGGGGATGGAGGGAAGGGCTGCGGGGCCCTGGGAGGGGTTGAACCTGCTGCCTGTGCTCGCTGCAGGCAGGGTGGAATGCACCCACCAACCACACTGAGCTCAGCACGTGTGTGTGGCTCATGCCCCTCTCCTCCCCTCACATCCACCTAGCAGCCCCCAGCCTGCTCCTGGGGGTGCTGGGACCCCTTATCTCACAGAAACTAATTTCTGGGGCTGTAGGGGCAACACATGAAGTGATGGTGAAACAAACAGGCTGCAGGTTTGCTTCAGCACAACTTGGCATCCATCATCTTCTCACCTCTAGCGGCTCTGAGTTTTTCCCCACTGCATCTCAGGTCAGCTCTCAGGGTGCACAACTGCTCCCTTATCCAAATGAATCGAGTTTGGGTGGTCCCATTTTGCAGCCTGTCAGGGGAAGCTCTCACCCCTCTCCTGCAGGCACCAGCAGAGCAGGAATATCAGCTCTCTCTGTATGTGAAGTGGCCAAAGTCCCCAGTACCGTCACTTGGTTTTCCTGGGCGGTGGCCAGTGGTAAAACTCAAAATAAATATTTCCTTTGCCTCCAGCACTGCCTGCCCCACATTAGACAACAGCTGCAAAGGATTAACGTTGCCCTGGAGGTGTAATCCCTCTATAAAGATGACAACATTTGGCCCAAGACATCCAGGGAGATGCAGCATGGACAAGAAGCAGTTTGGCCCAGATTTTTTTGATTCCTGCTTATCCCCCTGTGATCATTGCTCTGTGCTTCTTTGTGAGGATGTACTTGATAGGAAGGTGACAAAGTGCAAGGGGACAAACACAGGCAGGGACAGAAGCTTGTACCAGTGTCCTGCCACTCTGCTGGGCTGGACACTCACACAGGATTCTACTGCCCCAGCAGCAGAGCAAACGGAGAAAGCTTTCCAGGAAAACCCCATCGCCTGCTTGCTCTGCCAGCAGCTGCCACCTGCCCAGGCAGAGCCACTGGAGCCTTGGGATGTCCCAGCCCTGGCTTGCACCACAGTGACTGCCAGCTGCTCCAGCCTAAGCCTGCTGCTGCTGGCCCAGCCCAGGGTGGGTCCCTTGCTCTGAGGAGCTGCAGCCTGTGCACTCACCCTATTTCAGCACCCAAACTTTCAAAGGGAAGCTTTGCCTTTCATGTAGAAAGCAGCTCCCAGCACTGAGGTCCTGATCAGAATGTCAAAGTGCAGAACCTTACCCTAGCCAATGGAAGACAAAGGTGAAAAGCTGGTGCACAGAAGGAAAACTGATCTTTGGGTGGGCCCTGCTCTGCCATGGGATGAAAACAGGGCTCCCCACAAAGATTCTTTTCTCTCCCACTAGACAAGGACTTATGCAGGAAGGAAGAAGCAGGCCACCCACAGAAAGGTGAACGAGGAGATATTTAAGATCTTTTCTCCACAGGCTGCCTGCACTGAACTGCCCACCCCTCATACCCAGCTGCCCCAAGAGCAGGCAGGCAGTAGCCATCCATGACTCCCATCTCTGCCCCCACCTTCCTGCATTCCTCCACTCTTTCCATCTAAGATGATGTTGCATCCCAGCCATGTCAAAAGCCATAACCAAAGGAGGAAGAAGCTGAGTGCTCCACCACAGGAGTTTTGCTGCTGACACAATGCCTCTGACATTCTGGCCCATCTACCAGCAGCATCCACAGAAAGAGCATCCAACTTCACTCACCTTCAGCATGATGGTTAAAGTTTTGATGAGAGAGAGGGATTAGAAGAGAAAGATTTTGGAAGACCACTTAAATCACCGAGCATCTGGCCATAAAGGAAAGAGCCAGTATCCGATGATGGTCCACTTTGTGCAGCAAGTAAACAGGAAGATTCAGTATTTTGTTTTGTATTTAAAAATACACAGAAGGTCCATATGGATGTAAGGGTTTGTGGCTGGGAGTTTATTCCAGCAAATCCGCTGGCACAGCTCCTAGAGGTCGGGCAGGAATCAGCAACAGGGCCCATCTGATCTCTGCAGAGGCAGCCAGCTCGGGGCCCAGGGGAGCCCAGCACCTCTTAATGCATTAGGGCCAGTCACTCAGGGTGAGCTCAACTCCTCAAGGACAAGGGGCAACTCCAGCACAGGCTCCAGCAGGACAGGAAAAGGCAGCAGCAACTCCTGCTGAATGTTCAGCTGCCAAACTGCCAAAAACACAGTGTTGAGCAAGTGCTTGCGGGAAGGGATGCACATTTTACCCTGCTGGGGTCTGATGGATCCGCTCAGCAGCTCCCCCAGCTCTGGCGAGCTTTGCCAACATGGAGAAAAAGCCTCACCATGGACTTCATTAAACCCAACCCTTGGCACGCAATCCAGTGTGATTCCACTTAACAGATCGAGTCCAGCCAAGCCTTGACATATGTCAATGCAAGATGAATAGTGCTTTCTCATGTAGGCTTCCTTGGCTGGGCTCCTTAGAGCTAACCAAACTGTTCAGCTGCTAGTAGAATTGGAAAGGTCTCCTCCAGAAAGCCTTGTGTAGGTACAATCCAGCCCCACGTGGCAGCACCTCCAGGTCAAAGGCCAGCAGCTCTAAAGGCGTAGGTGAGGCAGCTCTGTTACAGCTTTGCCACAGAGGTGCAGAGAGGGTGCAGACGTGCCAAACCTTTAGATCAGGTGAGATCTCAGTGGTCAGGATTAAACCCAGACTTTAAGGCAGATGTCCCCCAGCAGGCTCTCCTCCTCCTGGGAGAGAGCAGCTTTGTTCTACAGAGCAATAACAGAAGTGAAATCTTCCCTATTCACTGCACAGCCCAGGGAAGGATCAATCCCAGCCTTTGGTACCTCCCCTCCAGAATACTGATAGAGGGGCTTGGCCCCGGGCAGGAAAGGCATCATCTACTTCCAGACTCACCCCATTACTGATGGAGTCTCTGGCCTTCCCTTTGCAAGCCTTTCTACAACAAAGGCAGATTGGTTTGAGGGAGGGAAGGGCAGCTTCAGCACAGGAAAAGACTTCCGCTCCTGTTATGCTGCTTTGCTAAACCTCCCTTTTGATCCCTGGGGAAAGGGACAATTTGGCAGCTGGAAGGCTATTGTGTGCCTCCTGCTGCTGAAGGCTTGGCTGAGAGCTGGAGTGAGTTGGTAACTACATAGCCAACAAAACTGTGCCCTAACAGGCAGGTAAGCCTTATCTGTCACTGCTGGGGAAAATGGCTTCAAGGAAAAAGGAAATGAAAACCTCATTTTCATGAACAGCATGAGTTTTTGTCATAGTACCACAAACTTCATGGATTGGAGACATTTCTGTCTTCTCTGTGGAAACCTCACTAATTTTCCTCTGACCAGATTGCTGCTGTCTGTGCTGTGCTGTCCCTTAAACAGTGAGAGTGCTGATCAAAGTCAAGTTCAGAGGAAAATTCTAACATCTGGGTTCTCAAATAAATTCTCTGGCACTTTCTGAAGCACTAAAACGTGCAATTTAAGGATCCGTCAAAGGAGGAAGAAGACAGAAGCAGATTTACAGAGCCAAATGTTTAATAACTTTTCAAGAACAAGTATTACATCCATATTTAGAGCATATATAAGAGATGGAAAACAAGGAAATAAAAAATAAAATTGCTAACTTCAAGAGGATACACTTAACTCCACAATTCCTGCTGAATCCCTTCTTTGGAGGCACAGTGGCCACTTTGAGCAAGACAAGACTGGGTACCAGGCCACCTGCAGACTTTAGGCTCAGCACTTCAGGAACAGCCAGGAAAACTCTGACTCTGTACAATTTGCACGCCAACATCTCTTCCCAATGTGGTGTTATTGCTGGACAGAGCAGGGAGAAGAAAGGAGACACTTACAAGACTTGGCAACACAAGACAAAAGTACTGGGAGGGCTCCAAGCACTGCCCAGACACCTCTGTGAGGCTGCTACAGCCCAGAAGGCAGTGACAGGTTCTCCAGAGGTGTTATCTACAGTTAACACTGCCTTCTACCTCCCACTATGATCAGCCCCCAACATCCTCCCTCAGCAGCTTGAAACTTTGCCCAGGAATCTTCTTTGCTAAAAGAAGTGTCTGCACTCGGACAGGCTAGCCCTGGCACAGAAGGTGCTTCCTCACAAGCCTCAAAATTGCTGCATGTTGCTCAAGATCTCTCAATATGTCAGGTTCACTCCTCTCCCATCACTGCAGGAGCAGAGCTTGGCATCTCCTCCTGAGGGCAGCCATGGTGTCTCCTTCCCCCCTCATGGCACCACCGCCTGCACTGGGCAGGGAAAAGATCAGAGGGGACTCATTTTGGGCTACAGGGACACAAACAGCATCTCTCCTGGAAGACAAATGTGGAGCTGCAGCTGCTCTGAAGAGCCAAATTACTGAGCTGAGTCATGGATGAAAGCTCTGGAGAGATGCCGGGAGGCTGCAACTGCTCAGAGTCCTCCAACACAACCAGGGAGGACACAGGGAGCGGCTAAACAGCTCACACTGCTCCTAGATGGGAATGACAATTTCCATGTGTTTTGGCAGGAAAGCTGTGCAGCAAGGCACCCCAGACAGACTGCTCACCCTGGCAACAGAGAGGGTGCTCCCTGGCTGGTGGCCAAAGCTGGCAAGAGCTCCGCTGCCAGAAGAAACTCTGAGTTGTGAAGGCAGCAGGAGGAGGCAGAGGAATGCAAGTCTGGCTCACTGTTCTCCCACCCTCCTTCCCACATGTAGCTCACCTTGGCCTTGTTCTGGACAGGCAGATACAGCTTGAACTCAGCTGGGAGCTCATCCTCTGAGTATAGCCGGTCAGAGAAATACACCCGTCGGATGCGACAGTTAGCGTGGATCTGAGAGTAAAACAAAGAGTCAGTCTGTTTTCCACATGCTCTTTCCACATCCAGCTTTGGTGTCATCCAGCAACATGGATTCTTTGGCTCAGTAGCCGAAATCTACCGCACTGTCTTGCTGTTTTGAATCTTATAGGGCATCAGACAAATGCTGGTCTGTGCCCTCTGCTTTGCATTAGATGCTCTCTGCAGGAATGAACACTTGCTCAAAAGATTTGGCCAAGCTCTGCCAACTGAGATCTGTCTTAGTTGCTACGGGGATTCTCTGCTGTGAGCTGACCTCTGCTTTGCTGGTATCAGCATTTGCTGGAACACCCACAGCCTCGGCCTGCTGCATTTTTAACACACCCACTTCAGGGCCTCCCTGAGGTCAAGAATGAGCCTGTCCAGTCTGTGCTGCCTCCACAATCAGCTGGCAGCAAAGGAGTTGCCCTGGTCCCCTTCATGGGTATGTGAGAAGGCAGAAAACTCTCAGCTGACTGTCTGCACCTCAGGGCAATCCTGGAAGGAACTGCAGCACTTCCCTCACACTAAGGAACAGGCATGCTCCATACATAGACATTCCTCAAAATAACACACACCACTGGACACTGTGAACATGACTCCCTACTATATGGAACAAGTTCCATGTCCTCAGCAGGAACAAACACTGCATCAGCTTTGTTACAAGGGACTCAGTGAAAGCAGGGTCACTCCACTACCACTAGGAAACAAGCTTGACCAGTGACATGAAAGGACCGTGGGTCTTTGCCATCCAGGCTCCCATTCAGCCAATCACTGTCCAGCTTATCCGGACAGTAAGGCAACACACAGATAAATCCCAGCAGAGCTCCACCTTCATGGCATGCCACAGGGAACTGCAACTCTCACCCTAACCAACAGCCAGCCAGAGAAACAAGAGGGAACTGGGCCTCCTTCATTCCAGTCTAGTCAAGTAAAGTGAGGCCTCAGCCAGGCCTTTGCTCCCCTTCCACAGTGCTCTGCAAAGAGCAGGGCTAAAGCCAGATTCCCATCCTGCTGTCCCAGCCAGCAGGAACATCACCAGCCGTTGGTTTCCCAGGGCTGCTTCTCACCTGCACTCTCAGGGTCTCGATGTAGTTGGTGCCGTAGGCGCGGCGCGTGAAGTCGGACAGGTTGAACTGGATCTGGTTCCAGCCGTCGTCCAGCCGCATGGGCATGGTGCAGATGAACGGCTTCACCCGAGTCGTGCTCTGGTAGTTGCTCGCCCGGAAACGCCGACGGACGTTCTTATCATCCAGCACCTGGGCAAGGAAGGCAGGCTGCTCACCCAGGCACCAGGCCCCGGCTCCCCAGGACAGCGCTATCCGTCTCCGAGAGGACTCTCTATTCCCACCCCTCCATTCCACAGCAGAAGGAATTTTAACACAGGAAACAGACCCATTTTCAGGAATAGCAACAATGTGTTTGTGAGCTGACTGATGCCCCCATACCAGAAAACCTGACACACCACATGGCCAAGAAAGCAAAACTGTTTTGGGGATCACTCACTGCCTGGGACAAGTTCCAACACAAGACTGCAGGCTCTCTGGCGCCTTCCTCAGTGGTCCCTGGAGGGGCCTCCCCACTGCACACTCCTCACCTGCACTTCAAAAGTGAAGTATTTTTTCAGGTTCTTGATGATCATCACTAGGAAAGGTAGTTTGATGCCCAGGGTCTTCTTTGGGTCAGCAGGGCACGTGATGTACGTGGTACTGAGAGGTGAGAGAAAAACACTTTAGGATCTCACAGAGCACAAAGTGCACAGCCCGAGGTAACCCAAGTCTCTCCCTTGGCCCAATGCAGCCTTGGAGGACAGGCAGAAATCGATAACTGTGATCATAAGATCTCAGCAACAAGCAGGGCTTCCTGTAACAGGAGGAGGTGTTTCAGAGGTAGCTGCAGGAAGAAAAAGATAAAAGGCACAAAGAATACATCTCAAATTGCACTTTTCTCACCCAGGGCATGAAACACCTTCCTGGACAGCTTCACCTCCCCAGTTTCACTGCCATGTCAGTGCTGTTTCTTAACACAACCTCCTCCTACCCTTGACTGAACAAGTCAGATCATGGCAGAGGCTCTGTATGCTCTATACGGCTGGGAAAACAGAGGTCATGAGCCCCAGAAGTACACGTCACGCCTGGCAAGGTCTGTATCAACACTTCTTGGAGGAAGAGAAGCATTGGCTCAGGAGAGGAGTCTCCACTGCCCTTATAAGGAGCGCCCTGCTCTGAATCACCCCTGGAGAAGCCTTGGAGACTCTGAGCCCGCTCATGGAGCTGGCGTCTGTCTCCCGGGGCGATGGAGACGAGGTTGCTAAGAGAAGCTCCATAAGCAAATCCCCTCATAAATCTCCCTTTGATCTTCCTTGTGTAGGGAGAGCAGTCGTCACGTGAGGAGAACAGGCCCAAGACAACAGAAGAAACAGCAGACAGTGCTGCTTTTCCAGTAACTGGCAGTGCTGACTGAGGGTGTGTATTAAATACTGCTTTTTTCCCTTCAAGTGATGGAAAAACAATGGGATTTTACTTTTTATCCCTTAGCCCCACTGAGGATGAGAGTTCTACAAGCACAACCAGGGAAAGGCACAGCATACTGCCACGGAGGAATACCAGTGATATGACCCAGATTCTTCAATTTATTGACAAAGACATTGCCATCACATTGCTGTAGTCTGAGGATGATGTCTGCTGACATCTTTCACTCTGCTTCAGGGCAGAGTCCTGTTCCCCCAGAACAGCAGAAGAGGCTTCTCCTACCTGACATTTGTTCCTTCAATCTCCAGCACCAGTGACTGAATGTCATTGTCTGTGATTCGCTTGATGTGGCCATTGCGCACCTGGAACGAAGGTGGAGAGGCAGCACAGATGTTACTTGAGAGGGAAAACAGAGGCACAAGCAGCTCCATTAAGAGAAGGAATAAGACCCCAGGAGGACCTATCTACATTCACTTGGCTCCTATTCTCCTGCACCTCGCTGTTTCCAAGGCTTTGATCACTGCCCCAGTGCCAGCAAGAGTTTATGGCCCAGCATGCTGCATGTACATTGAGTGCAAGACTTCCATCTATCAAAATACGCTGCAGTGAACACAAAGGACTCAAGCCTCACGTCAGAGGCCCAAATAAACAAACATAAAAGAGTCAAACTTGAGTGCAGTAAGGGGTAAAAACAAGGACAAGCCATACAGGGGAGCCACCAGCCAGCCACCGGTCACTAAGGGGACTTGGTCTGTTCTGCTGGACATGGCTGACTGCCTCTGGGGAAGGGCTGGACACACACACTCAGGCACACTCACACACACTCTCTCTCCACCAGCACAAGCGGTGCACATCCTGCTAAGGCCAAAAACTAGATGGGTTTTCTCCATATCACATCAGCTTGAGATATTCCCTAAGATCTAAAACAAATGACAGCCTGCTGGTTCTTCTTGCAAAGATATGAAAGCCTACATTAGGACAGCTATGAACCCAGTAATCTTGGGCATGCACCTAGGACATGGGAGAACATCAAATAGTGTTTCCAGTTCTCACCAAAATGACAGGGGCATTGCATGCACTGCTGAAGAGAGCAGGGCACTCCTCACAACGAGCAGGCTTCATGCACGAGAGACTATTGCAAGACTATTGCAACCGAAATGACCACTGCTGACATCCACCCTGCAAGCAGAGCTCTTGCTGGCCACTCATGGGCCACACAATCGTAACAGTGTCACCCTGCACAGGACAATTCACATGGAAAGGTGCCTCCAGAGGTCTCCAGTCCAACCTCCACCTCCAAGCAGGGTCAGCCCAGGCTGCTTATGGCTTATCCAGTCTGGCAGCACACTACATCCCTTTGTCTAAGAGTCTTTAATACATCCCGTCCTTGCACCATCTAAATAAGCTGTTGATCCTTTTTTAAAGTCACGAATATTTGTGCAAGACACAGACACACACATCCCAGTTCTTCACAGAGCTACGTGGGTACCCCACTGATGGAAAACAGGATGGGTCAGTGCTTCCTGTCCCCCATCTCACAGCTTGTAAATGCTCACACAAGCCCACTCAGGTCAAGCATCACGGCTGTCTGAACTGCCTTGAAGGCTTTCGTTCCTACTGAAACCACAAAAAATTCAGCTAAGGCTCATGCACAAGCAACCAAATAGATTGTAGCCTTGGTCTCAGAGGTTATAACAAGTATTTTGCAGAATCACTAAACCATGGATGGTTTGTGATGGGGGGAAGCAGCACAGCTCTACATCTCTAAAAATCCTGAGGAGGGCTCCTTGATGCACGACAGCCCGGAGAAGGCACGGGGCCCTGAACAGAACCACTCTAAAAACTGATAGGAAGGAGAAACAAAGTGATGAGACATTCACAACTTCTCCTACACACTACAAGCTGTCACACAGCCCACTTCTGCATGCCTTTGGCAAGCCTGTTTGAAAGGCAGGTCACGCACCAGAGGAGACCCCCGCCTCAGCCCCCGCAGTGGCCACGGGGCCTTGGCCATCCCGCTGCCTGTGGCCAGTGCTGGAGACTTCTGCAGCTTTCCCACAGTGCTGCAGCTGCCGGGCGGGCTCTTCTGCCCCGCAAAGGCAGAAAATACTCGTAATAACACACTGCCCTCAGAAACACCCTGAGAGGCCACGTACACCTGCCCCGGGGCATCCAGTACCGGAGAGATGGCGGTATCCCGTTCCCGGAGCTCCCGGTACCCAGAGATGGCGGTATCCCGTTCCCGGGGCTCCCGGTACCCAGTACCCAGGGATGGCGGTATCCCGTTCCCGGGGCTCCCGGTACCCAGTACCCAGAGATGGCGGTATCCCGTTCCCGGGGCTCCCGGTACTCCGGCCGCTGCAGCGGGGCCCAGAGCGGCCCTACAGGTGTCCGGAGTCGGCCCCGGGAGCCTGAGCCGAACGGCCGCGCTGCTGCCCGGGCCGCGCCGCTGCCTGAGCCCGCCGCCTCACCTTCTTGTCCCAGATCTGGAGCGGTTTGCTGCCGATGCTGTAGAGCACGGAGAGGAAGCCGCTCTGGAAGGTGTTCTTGAACATGCCGGGGCCGGGCGGGCCGGGCCGGGCCGCGGCCGCCGCTGTGCCAGGACACGGCGGATCCCTCCGCGCCGCGCCGCCGTCGTCACCGAGGAACTACTTGGGGCGGCCCCGGATGCACTTCCCGGTGCCGCTGTGTGGGAGCGCTGCCACGGCAACCGCGGCCCGGCTCCGGGCCGGCCCTCCCTCGCTCGGCCGAGCTGCTGGAGCCGAGCCCGCTCTCTCTGAGCCCTGCCCGGTGCCCTGTGGTTGGTATCACGTTGCCTGAGCGCTACAGGCAAGGACACCTCTAAAACATCTCAGTTCTCCTCCTGCAGTTCACGACCCTCAGTGCAAAGGGGACGCCGTGGTTTGCTTTTTTCCCCAAGGATGCTTTTTGCTCGTGCAGTGTTTTTCAGCCTGGGCTCTGCTCGTTCCTCCCAGGGGTTCTCTGTGCTGGTTTTACAAGACTGGAGCATTCGAATGGTGTTTGCTGTTTCATTGCTTCCTTAAGCTCCACTCATTCCTGGGTGCCCCTGGAACTTTCTGGGTCTTCTTGCTGCTCTAAGTCAGGCAGGGATAACATACAGAACCCTGGCAATACTGGGGGTTCGAGCACAGCTTTATGGATCTGAGAATGTCTTTGAGTGGAGACAAGGCCTTCGCAAAGCTGAAGAGGCTTAACAGGAACAGCTTGGGCTAGAAATTACATTTCTAAACTGACATACATTTCTTCTGGCTGTAATAACACATGTTTACATAATCTATTTTCAATGTACAGACACTAAACAGCATAAAAATTACTATTCTGCACCAGCTTTATGGTTCTTCAGGTTAACTCCGGGCCTCTGTTGCCCCATCCAAATTCTAACAATGTCTGCTAGGTGTGCTTGTCTCTGCCATGGGCTACAAACACTCCTTCACAGCACCTGGGTTAGCAGCACTTTCCTTCACAATTCCTTGCACAAACAAGTGGAGCACACAAAAAGCAGGGCATTAGTTAGAAATGATCAGCTATATTTAGTCAGTGGGTTAGAGTATACTTTATATGGCACGATGAAATAACTTGTTCCCTTAATCAGATGGTAGGAGACAACTGGGACAAATATCCAGCTGCCATTCCTGAACAGCCGGCTCATTCACATGCTCTCCACTTACCACTTTAATGTCATGTTTTGCTGCACACAGAAATAGGTTGTGGTTTCAAATTGTCCCTATTTCTCAATTAATTTTATTAAAATGTGGTGCCTGTTGCCCCTCCTCCTTCCCCAGGCATGTGTGGGCTAGAGGAGAGGGCAGAGACAGAGAGCCCTGTAAATCATTAACCCATATTAATGGTGGAGGATGGGATTTGGGAAGAGGTCTCGGAGAGATGCATTTCAGACTCATACCCTGATGTTATCCATCTGGAAGACCGGTAGAAAGATGTTGGCATGTTACCTCACCTCTTCTTCCAATTCCCCTGTTCAGGGATTGAATTTGGGGGAGCAGATGGAGAAAAGGCCCATCATAAGAAAATTATCTGGTCGAAGAAGTGAGCAGAGAGTGCCTGTGCCAGAAATAACTGCCCACTAAAGCATTTCCTTCCCTTCAGAATTCTCAGCAATCCAATGCCTTCAGAGGAATGAGATTTTCAGGAAGCTTCTGAAATGTTGCTCCTCTGAAGTGTCACATTGCTGGGTGCAGTTAGGAGACCAAAATGTAGCAGGTCTCTCCAGTATCACCAAGTCTGTGCTTGCCTTGGAGCACATGGTCCAGGTTCATGGCCTGGGAAATCCTAACCCAGGCCATTGCCCTCTTGACTGAGGCTGGAGAGCAGATGCCCAGGGCTGGGCCAGCTCCAAGGACAGTGCTTGAACCAATAACACCAGCACCAGATTCAGTCAGTTCCTTTGTGAACCAAAAGCCTTCACTACATGGCAAAACCAAGAACAAAGTAATGACTTTCTGCAAGGAGTGTGAGGTCCTGGGATTTGTCCACATGACTCCAGCCAACTCTTCCAGCCTGGATTTTCCTACAGAAGCAGCACTGGGTGAAGGGCAGCTGTAACGGGAAAACCAAAAAGACAATTGGACAGGAGATCCATAACCACCACATGCAAAGAGGAGGCAAGGCCCAGAAGTGGCTTTGGGTGCTGAGGCAACCTGGAGGCTTTGGACCTCACACTGGCTGAACTCTGAGCAGTGCAGAAGAAGGAAGAGAAGAAAGCTGGTAAGCAAGGGATCAGAACAGAACAAAGGTGTAAACATCAGTGAGTGCAGAAGGAGACAGTGCCAGTGTGTACTGGAGGAAGATGGCAGAGAAAATCAAGGAAGGAGGACACGTTGCCTTGGAGGGACACCTGAGCAATGGATGGAGCAAGGGGCCAGACTGAGTGAAACCTTTTTGACTCCAGATGAACTGGAGACAAAGAAGGATAGGCAAAGAAGAGTTTATTTCTGACAACAGTTAAAGGAGTCACTGAGAGCATTCTCTGGAGACAAGCTGTTGGTTTGGAGAGGATATTGGCTGCAACAGGCAGCAGGTGGCAATGGGGAACATGATCCAACAGCATCAGGAGATGGATAGATCCAAGCAGCAACAGTGCTCGGATGTGCCATTGTGCTGCAGAGACTTCAGCTCAGCATATGCACACAGTGCTGTCTCTGCCCAGTGTGGGCCTCAGGTGAGCTCTGCCATGGGCTTGTCCCTGCTCTCACTGCTGGCCAGAGCTACACCCACCAAAATTGGTCTTGATGAACGTAGATGCCACAGATCAGCACAGTCCTGGATACAACAGAGCTGCCATTAAACTGTTCCTTGGCAAAGGACCATGCCCTGCCTCACAGCACCAGTAGGTTAAACTTACCTGATGTCCATGTCCACACCTGGGCTCACAGCAAATCTCCATATATGACACAAAAGGACTGTGTGTTCCCACACCTGTACCCATTACAGGCCTTGTGCATGGACTCACTACTGCAATTCCACTTTGGCCAGTGCCCAGGGCTGGGTGAGAGCAGTGCTGAGTGGTTCTGTGCTGGCAGGAGCCCACAGCTGAGCTCCCCTCCCTGGGAACCAGTAACAGGTCTCTCTTTCTCAGGCAAGAGCCTTGTCTCAGAGGTACCCTTTCCCCTGGGCAGCTTCAGTATAGGGGAAAACTGTATAGGGAAAATATATGGGCAATGAAGGAATGGAACAACACAAGAGAAATTACCATGTACAGTCATACAGAGTCCAGCTGAAGGCTTTTAGACAGAATTTCAAGTGGTTCATTAATACCTAAGACTAGAGCCCAGCTTGGCCAACAACCATTATTGCAGCCAGACTCTGCTGAGCACTGCCAGTGAAGGACCACATCTGAGAGGAACTCCTGCAATGCAGTGGCCCTTGGGCAGGACCTCCAGGCTCATGGCTTTGCAGTCAGGGTGCTAGGGAGGAGGAGGAGAGCCTGAGCCCAAGAAAGAGGAAGAGATGGGAGCTGCAGTGGTTCAGAGACAGAGCCATGCCCAAGCCCCCCCAAGGCTGGAAAAAGCAGGTACCAGCATTAGCACTCAGGCCACCATCCAGGCAGGCACCTTCAGAAGTGTGTGGGGGCCTAAGGAGGGAAAGGAGAAACACCCCCAAAGGTGGCAAAGTGGCTCCTTTGCCTCTGCCCACACTTATTTAGTACAATTTTCTCTTGATCTCCTCACCCAGCCTGTCCTAACTGGGCACAGGGAACAGCTTGCTCTGCCAGCACTCTCCAGCTCCCTCCCCACTGAATACTCCTCCTTACATGCTTCTTTTAAAACTTTTATTCAACAATATAGAATTCTTTTAATTTTAGTCTAGAACTGTCCATCACGATACTACATCCCCTGCAACCCCCATGTCCTGGAAGAGACAGGCACAAGCTGGCTAACCATGGTCCATCAGAGGTTGGGGGGAACAGCTGGAACAGAGGAAGGAACGACTAACCAACAACTGCTTTGCACACCCTTCACATTTCCACACTTTCTGGGTCAGGAAGAGCTCAACAAGGAAACAGAGGCAGAAGAACCTTTAACACTCGGAGGGAAGGGCTGCGGTCATAGCGAGGCGAGTGCCGTCCAGCCAGGGGTGTGCCCCGCTCTGAGCCCTGCCCGCGCCGCGCAGTCTGCCCGCCGTCGCTCTACCGCGCCGATGGGACGTTTGATTTGGTTCTCATTCTGCTTATGGAAAATTGGGAGCAACAGCATCGGACCTGAGGAGAGACGGGAGGAGGGAAGTGAGCGTTGCGGGGCACTGCCAGCTCAACACGGAGCTCCTCTGGGCACGCTGCCCCATGTCTGCCACCCCACCCCCAGCCATGGCCCTCTCGATGTGGGGACAGCAGGGGAACCTCAGCCTGCTTTGGAAGGGCCGAGAAAGGAAGGCAGGGCTGAGCAAGGCAAGAGAGACATGCAGTCCAGGAGAGCAGAACTGTCATGGACAGCCAGACGCACGTTTGGACCTTTTTTTCCATGACCTGCTGTTTTGAGTTTCCCTCCACTACCACAAACAGCTCCCATAATTCCACTAAAAGCTCCCATCGTGCCCAGCACACTTGCAACAGTCGAACTGGCAAAGCTGCTTACTGCATCCATTTCCAACTGCATCCCTCAGTGGCTGCTGGGGCTCAGTTTTGAGCCTTTCCTCTTACAAGGCACTCAGCCAAACCCATGCTCTACCTCTGCTAGAAAGCTGGAGCCAGGCCAGCTGAAAGGCCAGGAACATGCACTAGGACTCTCCTGACTTTCTCCAGGAGAAAGCAGATGAGGATGCATGTTCCCCAGTCCTCTTAACTTCCTAGGGACAAAGCACTCTTCCCCAGCTCCTGGCTGTCCCTACAGCCACGAGAATGCTTTGCTAAGGTCCAGAAGAGAGAAGGATTTCCTGCTCTGAGTGCTGGAAGAGCCACTGGCTGCAGAGATGAACTGGCACAAGCTGCAGTCAAATGTCCCTACTGCTCTGAGATCAGGAGACTCCACACCCTTCTTGCTTCCAGACTACTCTTGCTCAGCTGCTGTTTCCCTCCAGGATTAATCTGCCACTGCTTATCCAACCCTAGAGCTGGGGTAGGGATGTGGAGAGATAAGGGGCAGGTTGTTCCAGCCTCTCTACTTACTGCCACCAGAGAAAGCCATTTCAGTCTCTGGAAGAGCAACTCTCTTCCTCTGCTTCAGGGTACCAGGAAAGAATTTCTGACTCAAGTTTCAAAATAGATACTTCTCCAAGCACCACCTTGAAATTTCACCATCAGGTTCAGACGCTGTCAAGCATTTATATGCAGCACACTCATACACAGTGGTCAACGGTGTTCACCAACCAAAGTTCCCCCACTCAACCCATTTTTCTTCTCCCCACCTCTTCTGCCTTGCCCCTCTATATGCTGGGAATGCCAACACACAAGAGCTGGAAAACAGACAAGCTTCTCCCATAGCAACTTGGACAGGCCATGAGAAACATTCACGTCGCAATGGAGCAATTCAACAGATATTTAAAATCACTTCAAAACTCGATATTAAAACCCCAAACCAACCTTGCTGGTACTGGCACAGCGTAAGAGCATAAGAAACTCCCCTGGCCCTCAGGCCAGGCAGCCAGGAGGGTGGGCAGAGGCAAGGAGAGGGCTGGGAACACTCACCAATGCCTTCAGCAGCCTCTGCAGGAGAGCAAAGGTTAGCGAGGCCCTGCAGGATGGCAGCAACCACAGGCTGCTCCTCAGCCCAGACACCCAGGACAGACCCCACATCCCCAGGTGAAGGAAACAGCTACTCCCTACTCAGCACATCTTTAGACAAAGCCATCCACCCAGGCTGAAAGCAGAAGAGCCTGGGGGTATACAGGTGGAGAACCCTGATTTCCAGCCGTGCACTGGGGACCTGGTCTGACCCACCAGGTAACAGCAGTCATGTCTGTCCCTCAGGCACTGCCTGTTTGAGGCCAGTGGAGCACCAGAGCTGAGCCCCATGCTGTGCCCAAACCCTCGCACCTCCTCTGTGGCCCCGTGGCAGTGGAGACAATCTGCTGCAGAGAAACGCTCAGGGCTGACAGCAGGAAGAACTGCAACCATAAACCCGAGAAATCCCAAAAAAAACACAGACAAGAGGGGCTGGAAGAGCTGACCTGCCCTCCTGGAGGAGACAAGACCTCCAGCTCTCAGGCGTTCTGGCTATCCCATAGATTTGAGACGGCAGACGTTCAGACGTATAGATATTTATTGGTTTCAGTGAATTATACAAATGGATTGACCTGCTGTCGATGCCAATAGAACTTTATTGGAATATGGAATGTAAACAGATGTTTCAAATAGAAACATTGCAACCTTATAAAAAATTAACTATTTCAACAATGCCGCAGAAGGAAATTCTGTGTTTAGGTGCTGGTGGGAAAACACTATCTCCAGCGTCTAGGTTTGAGTGTCACCAGAACCACTTGATGAAGTTACACACAGAACAAGTAGAGGAGGCAACTGTGAATTGTGGGGCTATAAAGCCATCGAGGGATCTGATGAAAGAACCCATAAGACGAACCCCCCACCCCCCAACAGGATCGGCACCCCAGAATTCAACAAATGGCTGACTTTGTTAAAACACTGCGTGGGATCCCAAGGCCTGGATCAGTAGCTGCACAGCCCCCGCCCTGACACCGCTGTTTGTTGATCCTCCCCCCTCCCTGTGCTCTCCTCCCCGGCCTCCTCTCCACTCCTCCATCCTGCGGTGCTGGATTGAACCGCTCCAGAGCTGTGCTCTGGCACAAGTCTGCGTCTGGCACGAATTCTCATGGGAGCCACGTCATGAGGTACGTGGTTGCACACCTATCACAAGAAATCTTGCAACACTGACTTTCCTGAGCTCGGTGGGAAAGTCTAGATAGTCCCTCCCCTCTCCTGCCACAAGAGCAGCCCTCACATTCACAAGTTTCCAAAGCAGGTCTATTGAGTTTCTTCTCAGAGCGAGCCTTTGTCAAACACACTGGAGGGGGGGATCTCCTCTCCCCAGCAACTCGGATCAGTGCCTTTGTTTTAATGCTCCAAACCAATCCCGAGATGCTGCTGGGTTTGTGGGTTGTTTTTTGTTGAACTCCCCCTCCCTCCCCCCAACTACCCTGGCATTCACAATTGAAACTGGAATTCAAGGGCCAAATTCAAGCCCAGAGTGAGCAGTAAAGACTTGGACCTCAAAACAGAGTTGCACCTGCTGACCCCCAGCCTGAATTTGGTTCATTCAGAGTCTACAAGTCAGAAAGGCAAGTTTAGAAAGAGGCATGCTAAGGGCTGATGGTGGAACGACCAATTTGTCCCCACCAGCGTAGTGGGGAAGGCTGGACTGAGAAGGAAGAGAAGGATCCATAGAGATGTGAACCAGAATCAGTTGTGTGGAGCCCTGGGGATATCACTACATATTTAGCTCTTGCAAGACCATTTGCCCAGGGCTTTGGTACCACAGGGTTAGAGTTACATTAACCACAACCACCAGAGAGGAACTGAGGTTTAAGACCCCCCCCCAAGGTTAGATTTCTGCCGAGTATAAAGGGGAGGGGAAGAAGGGGGGGGGGGGTCCTTGGTTCTTTTCCCTTCACTGTGTGACCGAAGGTTTTGCTTTTATTTGTAAACATCTTGAATTACCCGTCGTTTTCCAGTCCTCATCGTGCTGTTGTCATGCCACTGGAGAGCACAGCATTTTCTGAGCTGGGCTGGGACTGCTCCTTCACCACTGGATCTGCAGGAGACAGACCAGGCAGGAAAAGGAAACAGTATTTAATAAAGAGGAAGCTCCACCCAGGCAAATCCTTCCAGAGAAACTGCCCTCAAAACCCACAGAGTTGCTAAGGCTTTTGCAGAGTGGGGAGCCAAAATTGACCCCCACAACTCCATCCCTGCTGGCCCCAGCTACTCCACAGACTCACAGAAATAGGGGTGATCCATTGCCTCCTTGGCAGTCAGCCTCTGTTGATGGTCATATCGCAGCAGCTTGTCCAGGAGGTCAAGGACTTCAGGACTGACCAGGTGTCTGTTCTCACTGTGGATGAAGTTCTCCCAGCGCTTCCGGGAATGCCTGCAAAGGGACTAGCTGTCACTGCACAGCACTACCCTGATGTCCCATGACAATCACCAGCCACTTCTGAGTATAGCTGGCTGTGATAAACAGCCCACAGCTCTTCTTGCACAAGCTACTGCCCAGCAAATACCTGCCAAAGGTGGAAAATCCTCTTCCTTATGTGCACAATTGTATGGGTCTCCTGTGCCAGGAAAGGCACAACACTGCACATTCCCTTCTGTCTACAGGGACTAGACAACATGACAGCATGTGGCAGCAGTGTGACACCCTTGGGACCAGAACTGCTTTGGCTTGCCAGTCAGCCTCACAGAAGCTGTCCTCACCATTCCATCCATTCCACTTGTCCTTTACAGAAATCTCAACTGGAAGACTCTGAGCCACTCAGCCCACACTTAACTGCAGTGTTTACACCTCCACTTTACGGACGTGAACAAGCAGGAGAGAGAAGAACTAGGGGATGGCTCATGAATCATGGGAGAGACAAAAGGAAAGAGCCTGCATTTCAGTGACTTCTTGAGATGACATGAGCAGCTAGATGTGAAGCCTGCAAGCAGCACTGTTATCCAGAATACTGAGCAGGCCTTTGCTGAGAGTGCCTCAAGGGTACAGATATCAGTTTATCTCCCTCTCTGTGCTTAACAAGGAAAAAAAAGGCAGCATTTCACTTCTCCACTTACTGGCCCAGGATGTCATTGAAGTGTGGGTCCAGTTCTATGTGGTACTTCTTGAGATACCCATACAGCTCGTCTGTGCCCAGGACCTTTGCGATGCGAACCAGCTGGAACAAAAGGCATGTTCAGAGAGCAGAAGGACAGCCCACCACTCTTTTGCAGAGGCAGAGCTGCCCAAATCTAAGAGCCCTCCTTCTGGAAACATCCCAGACAGAAAGAGTTTCTCCCTTGAAACTTGCTTTTGCAACACGTGCAGAAAACAAGTTTCCTACACATGGCAGCAAAATCACAGATGGCTTAACCAAACGTAGCAGCATCCTCCCGGCCTGGCAGTCCCATCCCCAGAGCCTCCCCACTATCCACACAGAGATGAACTGGGGACAAACTTTTCACAAAGTAAGCCAGGTAGCAATGTCTTTACTTGGTCATAATTGTCCTGGCCGTGGAAGAAGGGCTCCTTTCGGAAGATCATGCTTGCCAGCATACAGCCTAAACTCCACATGTCTAAGCTGTAGTCATACATCTGAGGGAGAAAAGGAGAAGCTGTCAGAAAATCACACTCACCACAGCCTGGTTCCCCACCAGCACAGGCAGCCTCAGCCTTTGCACTTCACAGCCAGCCTCTCTCCAACCCAGGCAATGCCCTGACAGGCAAAACCAGACAACCCAAAGGTGGCTAAAGTGCAGCCACAAGTGTTATCACTGGATAGCAAGGAGGAGACAGACTCTTACTTGGTAGTCCACAAGGAGCTCTGGTCCTTTGAAGTACCTAGAGGCCACACGGACGTTGTATTCCTGAGCTGGATGGTAGAACTCGGCCAGACCCCAGTCTATGAGCCGCAGCTGAACATGCAATAGGGACACAGAGTCAGCAGCCAGGAGGTGAAGCCACACTGGCCAAACCTCAATCCCTTGATGCAAGCGTGGAGCCCAGGGAGGCCCTCTGTGGACAGCAGATGCTCTCAGCAGTTCTCTGATCAAATTTTTCCCTTTCCCCTAGCATCAGCTGATGGGGCAAAGCCCAGCATAGAGCTCCACTGCCTTCTGAGTCCAAGCATACTGTTATTGCTGGGCAGCTGGCTCCTTACCAGCACCACCAGGTCCTTGAGCACTAGGGAACAGGCAAAAGTCTTATCCCACTGATTAGAAGGGCTGGTTAGAAGGCAGTGTTGATTTTACCTGGGGACTGAGAGCAGAAAATGGGGTAGGAGGAGGGGCTCAGCACATTGTGCAAGGCAGACGATCTCTACAGCTGCAGAGATTACTGCTTACTAGGGAAGGATTCCAGTAAGAGATTCCCTTCCTTGTACACCTTGCCTTGCCTGTACAGCCACTGCTGATTGACAGAGAGGGACCTGTGGACCAACAACTAGCTCCCTGACACAAACTCCAGCACAAACCCCTGTGCTGCCCATTTCCTGTGGTCTAACCAGCACACCTCAGCAGTGAGGAAGCCATAGACTCCCACCGAGGTGCTCCCCTGTGGGATTTTGACCATCGCCTGCTGCTGGCACAGGTGGAGGGGAGCCAGTAAAGAAAGGTTAGAGGAGTGTGTGCAGCTGCCAGGGCTATAGGTACAGAGGCTGCAGAGTTTCAAGCTTCCCTGGAAAACCCCTGCTTGTAAGCCCTGGTGTCACGGTACCTTTTTTTGTTGGTGGTCTATCATGACGTTGTGGGGTTTGACATCCCTGTGCATGATTCCCATGCTGTGACAGTAATCCAGGGCCTGGCAGACACACACACATATATTAGACATGGCTGTAACCACAGGCACAACATTACCAATGTAACAGAGAGTTCTCAGCCAGAAGCAAGAGTTCACAAGAAGTGCCATAATCCTGGCACATGAAACGAGCAGTTCCAGCTCTTATGCTGCACATGATAAAGTGACAAGCTGGCAACAAGACTGTATGGACCTTGTGCCTTGATGCAGTCACAGGTGTTCCCTGCAGAGTTGTTGAAGAATACAATACAGAGAGATGTCCCGCCTGCTGACAAGCCCAGTGCTCCAAACTGGGTAGCCCTGTGCTTCCTAGGTCAGGCTCTCTTCCCTAGAAAGGGAATGATTCCTACATGCATGCAGTTTTTATGGCCTTCCAGTGAGGCTTTCCACTTGTGTCCCAAAACACACTCAAGCTAGAAAGTCACCTCTGCCCTGCTGATTTAAGCCAAATTGCACTTAAAAAAGGCAAGTGATAGCACATGAGGGAGAGCAAAGCTGTTGCTTCAAGCTTGTAGGCAGGACCACATATAAGCTCCCCAGCTCCATGACCTTGCACCACTTGCCCCCCCAACGCAGCTGTTCCCTTGAGCAAGGGGGTGAGAATGTTGTTTTCCCATCTCCAAGGGGAGGGAGATCCATCCATCAACATCTATCAGATGCTATGACATCTCCAGCAGCATGGAAAGAGGGTACAGCCGGTAGTCATTCAATATCAAAGACATCAGTGCCAGGGAAACAACGCTGTCCTTGGGCCTGTGCCACAGTGGGAAGCAAGGAGGCAACAGCTTCACCACAGCAAGGCTTCAGAACAGCCCTGCAGTGACACGTGGCCTCACAGCCCACAGGACTCACAGCAAACAGTGGTCCTGGCTCTCCAGTCCAGGACACCTGTAACAGGTTACACAAACTGCTTCCAGGGATGAAGCTCTTCCAGTGTCTTGTGTTGCCAAGGCTCAAGGATCATCTAAATTTCATCACCCCTCTCATCCTAATCCCAGGCTGCCTCAGGCTCACTCTCAGCATTCGGTAGGAAGGTCCTTCCCTTGCAGACCGGTGAGCAAATGTGGGGTTGCAGAGAAGAAAGTCTCCCTTGAGCCCACTGGATCTGTTTCAGGAAGTCTCCTTCAGTCATCCTTTGTCCTGGAGCACAAAGGGCTTTCCTAGCCTGTCCCACTCATTTCCAGAAGCATGGGAGCTGCAAAGTGCCAGCCCAGAAGTGTCAAGGCCCTGTTAAGTCCTGACACAGCCAAGCTGCTGCTCCAGCAGGTCAGTACAGAACAGCCCTGGGATCAGTCAAACCCTCAGCTCTCCCTTGTGCCCTGCTGCTTCCCCTGTCCCGCAGCTGGAGAGCCCCAACAGTCAGTACAGCACATCCCACAGTCCTGCCATGGCTCCTTGAGGCAATTTCCACAGGAAAGTGCAAGCTAGGCTAGTTAAGAGGAGGTATTTAGGGCACTCCTCACCTTTCATCAGAGGGGCATGGAAAGCTTGGCTGGGAGGTGTCAAAGGAAAATACTGATGTTACATGTAACAGCTGGCATAATTAGTGGGCAGAATTCACCTTCTAGGGCTGCATCTGAATACTGTGGCAGAGGAAAGCCTGGAGCTGCCAATCCCTCTCTTCCACTTTCCCTGGCATCATGGTTCCCCAGCCCTGCCTCAAAGGCCTTGTCCTGGCTTTGGCTGGTTTTCTGGGAGCTGATTTTCCTCACAGCAACCCAATGGTTCAAGAGACACAGGGAGACCAAGCATAGCTCTGCCTGGTGACACAATCACAAACACTTCAGACCTCAGAGAATCACAAACTCTTTGGGGGTGATCAAAGGCCCCCAGGTTGGCTGCAATACCTCACAGCAACAACCCAGGTAACCTGACCTCTTGCCAAACCTTCCAAGTCATGAGACTTGGATTCTGCACTGAACACAAGAGAACCTCTTAGCAACAGTGCTCCACGAGCCCCACTACTGCCACTCTTGTTCCTGGTCTCCCCATCCAGACTGCCATAAGCAATGCCACTCACCTTAAGCAGCTCATACATATAAAACCGAATATCAAAGTCTGTCAGGATCTGGTACAGTTGCTGAAACAGATTTGGGGAGGGAAGAAAAAAAAACAAAAGAGAGAAAAAGTAAATACTCCAGATTTGGATTAGTTTCATTTCCTGCACCACACCTGCCTCCAATCATTGACCCCATTCCAGATTCTCTAAGAATGCTACCATTCCTGAGGGCTCTCCTGGTCTGAGACCTGCCAGGAAATCTAGAAAAAGATGCAGGAGCTCCTGTGAAATGCTACTGGCATCATTCAGACTTGTCACAACTTTCCAGTGGGAGATGGGCAGGCTCTCTGTCCAAGGGGGACAGAGCAAAAGCTCTGGAGGAGGCACAGACAATTGTGACTTTCTTTCTGTTGTTAAGTCACTGTGATGATTTTGCATGTCAGCACTGACAGCAGCATTCAGAGCAGGCGGGCTGGAAACACATGGGAAGGTGTCCAGGTGTTCAGGGTGTGATAGGGAGAGGGAAACATCAATCTAAAGGAGTGTGGGGTTGGGAAGCACAAAGAGGAGAGCCAGCAGAGGCTCTCCTCTACCCCAGGATAAAGGCTAATGCAACTGAAGAGCACAGGAATGCTTGTGGGAGCAAGGAGAGCACAACTCGAGTTGTGAGGAAGTGCTCACTGCCACCACTCTCCTGGGTCCTTCTGTGGCTGCTCATGTGGAAGTGACAGAGCAGGGGGCACTTTAACCTGCCCTGTGCCACCAGCACCATCACAGGAAAACTCATCATCCTGCTGCCCCCACACCAGGCCACAGCTGGCCCCAGATTTGCCCTTCTGCTCTGTATCTGTCACAGGCTGCAGTCAGCCCAACCTTGCTGAGCTCTTCTCTCTTCCAGGGAAAGCAAGGCAAGATGCCAGGGCACGGCAAGGAAGGACACTCATAGGGCAGCAGTGGGACCAGACCTCTCTGCCCTTTCTTACAAACAAGGATCATCTCACAGCTCAGACAAATCACCAATTGCATCAGCGCTGGAGCCCGCTGTCCATCACAGGCACCACTTGGCAGCTTCAGGAAAAATCCCAGAGCAAAGGGATTGAAATTCACACCCCAAGAAAGCAGCTCTGGCCCTGGATCCCCTCCAGGCCCATCTGAGATCCTTAGGTTCCTGCCTTACTGAGGGCCATTGCCAAACAGCCCCAGCCCCAAAATCAGAAATCATTTGACAACATACGAGTGTCACTTACACACACACAGTTTTAAAGCCTCCAGGACACAACTGCATTGGATTCTCGTGAGCTGGGGTGATCCTAACGCTTTGGAGCAACCCAGTGAAGCAGACAAGTGAGCAGGGAGCAAAAAAGACATAGCCACAAGCTACAGAGCCATAGCAGGGATGGATTTCCTGACTCGTGCACAACTGATGCAGGACACAGGGCCAGCAGAGGACAGCTGAGCCTTTCCAGAAGTCTGTTTAAATGGCTTCCTAGGTCACAAACACTGTAAGAAATGTGTAAAACATGTCTTTCTGGCATTCATTGCCCTGTTCAACTTCACCTGGCAACATCAATGCACCTGGGGAAGGAGGAGGGCGGGAAAGGCAGTGGCATTACAAGATTAGACTTCATTTTCCCTATTCCCTGGCTCTCTGCCTCTTACTGCCTGTAAGTGGGAAGGGGATGGAAGGGAGGTCACCAGTGTCTTTCTTCTCAGACCAGCAATGCTGTTGCTTCTCTGGCTCGTGGCCTTCGGCACTGGGCCATGATAAGCCCCAACACTGTTGGACAAATAGCATTAAACAGACTTCCCTAGAAGAGTTGCCTGTGAAACCCAGCCCCACTGACCTCTGTCAGTGCCAAGGCCAGCAATGTGGCCAGCAGTGCCCAGCTCTGCTCACCACAGGAACAGTCCCTGCAGGAGCCTGCTCAGCCCTGCAGGCAGCTGGTGAATGCAGACAGCTTTGAAGGACAGAGCCAAGGCTTCCACTGCAGAGCAGCTGCCTCAAGCAGGCTTTGACAGTGGGCTCCAAATCCCATTTGCCCAGCCTAGCAGGGCAGGACAGACACCTCCTTTGCAGACATGCCCCGTGCTCTGTTCTTACAGCTGCCTCTGTGCAGTAGGATTATCAGAGACATCACTGTGGGGATCACTCAGACCCAGCTCAAACATCTGCTCAGCACCCAGGATCCCACAAGGCCTCAGAGACCTGGGCTGGTCTCCTTTCTCCACACAGAGCACTAGAAAGGCCAAACCCACTCACAGGCAGCTAGTGCCCCTCTCCAGCTTTTGGTGACATTTTGGCACACATCACATAACCAATCATAAACGAATCCTGTTAGTGCCCAAGGAGGCAGAGACACTTCCCCCACCATGGGGCTGACAGGAGTTAAATGCTTATTCCTCTCCCTTGAGTGAGCAGCACAGCTGGCTACGTGCAGGAAGCAGCATCTGCAGAGCAACAGGGTGGCTGTGAGGAGAGACACTGCTTTGGGGTGCAGAGCAGCAGCAGTAGTGAAAAAAAAGAAAAGGAGAACAGTTCCCAAAGCATCCAGTCTTGGCAGCCACACAAGGGAAGAGAATCTTTTATACTTCTGCATTGCTTATGCAGGGCAACAACCATTTTTTTAACAAATCCTGGATGTACAAGGATAAAACTCATGCACATATTTTGCAGCAACTGGGCCTGAAAATTCACCAAAGTGCAGGTGAAGTAGAAGACTTGACTCAAAAGCCCACTGCACCCACAATCCCATCTGGCTGAACATCCTGAAACAACCTTCCACTGCTCATCTTTCTCACCCATCTTGTCTTCAGCTCCAAACCTGCTAGAGCAAATCTAATCCAGAACTGCTACTTGAGACCTGTCTCTGTCCCCTTCTTTCCTAAGGGATTTTCCTCTTTGGGGCAATGAAAGGCACAGTACCAG
The DNA here is from genome assembly GCA_037013685.1 of Acridotheres tristis. Taxonomy (NCBI): domain Eukaryota; kingdom Metazoa; phylum Chordata; class Aves; order Passeriformes; family Sturnidae; genus Acridotheres; species Acridotheres tristis. The sequence continues at coordinate 14,398,946 of CM072898.1, forward strand.
GTACGTTTCCAAAATACGTGACTGCTGACAGTGGCTGAAGTGCAGGCATCTCATTTCTAATTTGAAACCAATTAGCAAAAGACATTTAATTTCACTGATGGTTCCTCAGTTGCATGTGGCTCTGCAGCACAGCTTTCATTTAAGACAAATTACTGTGGGGAGCTTGAATGCTCTCAGATGACAAGTAATGCAGCAGGACTGAAGAGAAACACTAACCCTGTACATAAGCTGCTGTCCTCACACAGCAGAATACATATCCAGTCTGGCTCCAGCTCATCCTCCCAGCAAGTACAGTGCTGTCACTTCCAGAAGAGACCCAGACAGGTAATTTAAGAAAATGTAATCACCTCTGGGGAGGTATCACCTAAGTCTCCTGTTTATACTATCACTTAAGAATAGTGAAATAAAAGCTTGTGCTTCTGATCTGGGATTGTCCACAGCCACAGCTTAGACCCCACAGAACTGCAGCTTCTGCCCAGGCACAGAGAGCTGAGGAAACCCAGCAGCCACTTCCATGGGTGCACTGACATGAACAGTGTTCTGCCATTTGAACAGGCAAAGGGGTTGAAGTATTAGCATCAAAGCAAAAAATAGTAATGCTGGAGGAAGGGAACTTCCAGGAAGGAGACAACTGAGCAGACATCCAAGCTTGTGAGCAACTACTGCCAACAGGACAGAGAAAAATAAAATCCTATGGAGAGGTCAGCAACCACCTGCTGCCTGCAAAACGTGTCACCAGGAGCTGAGGCCTCCCAGCCTTCATTACAGGAGGAAGGTCAGCCAGGACTGCCAACACTGCAGCAGCATTTCCTCTGCAGGGCTGCCAGCAGGTCACAGCCCTCAGCCACACAGACTGCCCTGGGAACCCCTCACACACCCTGAAGGTGATTTGCCAGCCAGATGCTGGTTCTCATCAGTGCTGCTGAATCCAGATGTCTACACAGAGATGGGCACATCAGCAGCAGTCACATCCAAACAAAGAGAAGAGGTCCCTGTCACCTGGATTAGCTCATGTGGCACTCAACTCCAGCAGAACTTGGCTGCCCAGGGAGAAAAGGACTGTGGAGCAGAGGGGACAATAACTGGGTGCTCTCCAGCTGCTTCATGTGTAGAGGTACAGAGCAAGGTGAGACCTCCAACACAAGTGGTCTCACATGCTCCATACTCTCTGCTTGTCACTTCAGAGCAAGGGAAGAGACACCTTGAGAGTTTCTATATAGAAGAAGACGCCCACTGGCACCCTCAGTAGAAGCAGCTCTGTAATCTGCAATTAGTTGCAGCCCCAAGAACCTACTCAAACAGGCAGACAGCTCATGGGAGTGGAGCATCAAACAACCCACACACCCCATACACAGCTAGGGAAATTCAGGTTACAAATAAGCTCTGAACACAAGAAGCCACACTGCATGCCCTGGGGACACACTTGCATTCCCAAAACAAGTTATTCCTGCCTTGTACCAATCAGCATCAAAAGCATCAATACTTTCTGTCTTGGACTTGTACAGCTGTGAATTTGGACTTCCCCGAGGAGCCAGGCTTTCTCCCAGGAGCCTAGAAAAGTCTGCTGCAAGCTCATGGACTTGTTTCTAATGCAACAGCCAGAGCAGAGCACTGCCACTTCTGCAGTGGCCAGTCCAATGCTCCTCACTGGCTGCAGCAGTGCCTGGCTCTCCATGTGGCCAGGATGGCCAAAGGACCATGGACTCTGAGGCCAGCATTTTTCAGTTAAGAGTCCCTACAGGCCACCAGCCTCAAGGTACTGCTGCCTCAAGGCACTCCACTACATGGACACATTTCAGTTTCTGGGAGATATCTTTGAGGATAATTTTTTCCTTTAAGGACACGACAGAGCGGTGTAATCACATTTTGAATTGGAGACACACATAGCAATCCTCAGCAAGGTGTACCACTGCCTGGGCAATGCAGCTTATCTCAAGACATGTATTAAAAATAAAAATCAGTGAAATAATTAAAAAGTCACTAAATAGAAAGTTCTAGGAACAGCCTTACAAGGAGGCTATAGGTCACAGGAGAAGCACAGGGGCACATTCTCAACACACAAGGCACTGGCACAGCCCAGCTGATGTCAACAAAACCCAGGCAAACCAAACCTGCTTTAATTAGCCCTGAAAGGTCACCACAGAGCACTCCTCTCATGGCTGTTTACTTGATGGAGGCAACACTCCTCTGCCTGCCCAGAGCTGTCAGGGCAGGTGCTGCTGCAAGTTGCTGTTATTGTGGCTCCTGCAGTGTATCTCTACATGAGATTAAATAGCACTCAGACCTCCACTGCAGCATGGCTGCAGCTCTGGCTACACACACACATCCCACCCAGAAGCATCCAGCTCACCAGGCCCTCCCCAGAGGGACAGAAACTACATGTGCTGCCCCTCAACATGCAGGGCTGCAGGAGCTGGTCTGTAAGCCAGCTGCCTCCTTTATAACCAACACCAGCCCGAGATTCTTCTCTGGGTGTTTGGTACATCTGTTTCCTACAAAACCTGTAACTACATAATGATCCAGGACAGAGAGGAAGTAAAAACCACCATCCCATAACATGGAATGAAAGAGATCCCTGAATGGTGCAGGAGAGATGACTGCTGGCTTTCTAATGGCAACTGCTCAATTAATTCTCCACCACTGACTTAATGACTTGGGGTAAAGGCTCACATAGGGGAAGCAAAGATACCATTAAAATAGGTGTGGCTGCTAATTATAGATCCCTTTTGTCTAGAAGCATTTTGGAAGCAAAGGCAGTTGTAGCTGCACTCAGAAGGACCCTCCTTTTGGGAACAGTATATCCCTTGGAGCCCCCTGATATCAGAAGAGCCAGGGAACATGCTGCAGCCTCAGACAAGGAAAAAAATCTCTTGAGATGTATTCAAGGATGTTCAATCCCCCACTACCAGTGGCAATGGGAGATGAGTTCTCCAGTCTCTGCCACTCCAAAGTCCCCAGGTCTGAAGGATTTCAGAATAAATCAGTGTCACCAGCTCCATCAAATGCACTGCTGTAAACAGAGCACCACAGCTCAGGGATTAACTTGGGCTGAATATATAGCACGGCAGTGATTACTAAATTGAGAGGCGAGTAAGAATATCTAACCTGTTGACCTTACTTCTCAGAGTTGGGACATTCAGTAAACAAACCTTTTATGTCTTTTCATCTAGAGGCCATTAACAGGTTTCTGATTTACATGGAGAAAGAAAAGTGAAGCTGACAATTGTGAAAACTCTAAATTCCCCCCACAGCTCTTGAGGATTATCTGAAACACACAGCATTTTACAGAAATGGGAAGCCTCCCTCCTCCACACTCAGGCAAACTCACCTTAAAATCTGTGTTATTGATGTACTCAAACACCAGAGCAGGGGTCTTTGACTGCAAGAGAGAGAAAGTCATGGTTTAAAATACACACTTGACTTTGGCTCCAAGAGATCTGAGAAAGCCTTTGCTTCCTGCCCAGCCCTCACTAGGGAGAGCAAGGTGGGAGCAGGACATGGGCACCAACTCAGCATTTTGGCCAGCACTGCTCCCCTCCTCGTGGAACAGAGAGAGTACTAGGTGCAGCAAAATGTGTCACCAGGAGCTAAGGCCTCCCAGCCTTCCTCGCAGGAGAAAGGTCAGCCAGGACTCCCAACACTGCAGCAGCATTTCCTCCTCAGGACTGCCAGCAGGCCAGGGGTCACAGCCCTCAGCCAGCTGCCAGCAGAGAAAACTCCCCAGGAATGGGGTAATTGTGGCAGTGCAGACTGCTGGTCACTGGGTAGGTAGGACAGCAACCAGAAGGATTAAAGTGCTTAGTGTCCCTGGCTGGTACTTAGGTTCCAGATGCCAGACAGAAGCTAGAAGGCAACAGGCTCTGCTTTCTTACAGAAAATTTGGAGGACTTCAAAACTTTCCCCCATCAGCTGTGGCAACTCATGGAGGACAGAGAAGGGGTGCTGAAGAGTCTGGGGAACACAGAAAGGAAGAGGAGCCCATCCAAACCAACCAGCCCATGCCTTCAGCTGGTGGGAAGTCAATCCCAGCACACACCCCCAACACAGGCACCTACCACCGGATCCTTGACAGTGTCAATCAGATTGATGATGTTGGTGCCACCACGGAGATTCTCCAGAATCTTAACCTCGCGTTTTATCTTCTTTTTCTTCACTGGCTTAAATAGACAAAAGAAATAAGAAGTGAGAGTCCTTTCACACATTAACACTGATTTATGCCACTGATTTTGACTGGAACACATCACCTCCTCTCCTCTCTCTGCTCCCACCCTCATATGGGAATGTTTTTAGCACCAAAGAGGAGACAGACACCTTGCATGAACTAGGATTTCCCTCTCATCCATGAAACCTTCCTACACATCAGGAGGACAATCAAACCACTGCAGACAAACATAACTATGACTCCAGTGACTGTGGTTAAAAGACTTGGACTGCTGTGTGGTAACCTCAGCATACTGAGTCATGTTGTGCACTCAGAGCCACAGGACAAGCATGGTGGACCTACCTCTGCTTTTGTTTACCAGCACTAACCAGTCTTTCACTTTTCAACCAGTTTCCCAAGGAGTACTTTAATCCCATGAAATGATAACCTGACAGTCTCCAACACCAAGATTACTTGTAAGCACAGACACTGCTGTGACTCACTTGGAACCACCTCAAATGCACAGAGCCAAGTGCACTGCATGTCACTGCATCCATAATCATGATTGCTTTTAAAGCCTAAAGACATTTTAAACAGTTTTGACTCCTCCTCTAATCTGCTCAGTCTCAGGAGCCCTCTTTGCAAAGTAAGCTTTTCTCTGGACATCCCCCTGTGGAGAGTGACAAAGAACATCTGCTCCCAAGGCAGAGGCTCAGAGCTTGGGCTGGCTTTTACACTCTGCTGATCCAGTGGTTCACTTCAATGCAAATGATAATTTCTGTAACTCATCCACTCCCAGGACAACCCTAGCTCTGTACCTGCTGGAAAGGAAAGGCAATTTAGAGCAGATAAGAGGTGAGGCTTTCTTAATGAGCTTAGGCTATTGACCGGTGTGGGAAGGACCAGCTGCAAGTCACCAAGTCAAGCAGTTCTTCATTCCATAGCTGGAACATCCCCTCCTGCCCCACCAGTACCACTAAAAAGAACTGCAGAGACATCTTGCAGGGACTGGTAAAGCCCTTTGCTGGTAAAGCCCCATCTCTGAGGCTGCTGATGAAAATACTCCTCTCTAGACTTTTAGCTTTCAAAAACATTCATCATCTGGCACTGAGTCTGGTGTGTGTGGAGGGGTGTGATGAGGAATGGCAAAGGTATGAGGCACCTTCCCAAAGTAACACACATTAGCAGATGTCTGTGTGAAGGACAAGGAGCCACAGGAACTCAACAGCTCGTGCTTACCACCTCACCTCTGCCATCTCCCACTTCTATGATGGCCACAGAGTGCTGATGGGACAACTCCCCTTATAGGCAAATCCAAGGCAATCCCTGATTTCAGACCCCGGCAGAAATGTATGAGCAGAGAGGAGAAGGAACAGAAGGTTTTATATAGTGGGAAAATATGGCGTTTATGTAAGTGATAAAATATGCTGTCTTTCCAGGCTCTTCAGGTGGCTGAAACCTTCAGATTCGAATCTTGCTCTTCTCCTCTTGCAAGTTAAAAGGCATGAGCTAGACTTTAAAGCCAAAAGATGAGAATCTCAGCCTGAAGCAAAGTGCCAAAAATAACACCAATGCCAGCACAGGGAGCGTCAGCACCTCATAAAGCCACTGTGGAAAATGGCAGCAAGGCCATGGCAGCTGTCAGAGCTGCAGCAATGTGGGGCAGGGCTTGCTGGGGAGTGGGCGACCAACAGCCCCAGGGCAGCACCCACAGAACACTGGAGAAAGGGAAAATCAGCCAGAGAAGGGAGAAGGTAAACCAGCTAGAGTGAGGGCTACATTTTGGAACCTGAGAAGAGGATGCTTCATTAGGAGATGGACACTGCCCTTGTGTCACCCACATGCACAGATATTATCAGAAGGCCAAGATGGAATTAGAGGATGCAATTTGGTTACTCTGCTTGTCCAATAAGGCAGATGCACACACAAGCTGTTTTCCAAGGAACTTCAAAGAGAAATTGAGGCACTGACATGCTGAAGGAACTCCCTGAATGGCCTGGCTGTGAGAGACATGCCTTACAGCCTCTCTGCTGCAACACTTGCACCTGACTGGGAGCTGAAACAGTCCCTGAACACAGCCAACAGGACCCAAAGCCTAATCTGAAACACCTTTTCCTTTGTACTGTAGTTATTTTAGGGGCCTTTTGCATCAGCTAGGTAGGGAAGGATATGCGTCTCTCCCTCCAAGATTTCCTTTTCTCCTTTCATAGAAACCACTGCTCCCACTGAGGCAGAAGCTGTTGTCTTCCAGTCACTGCCACATGTTTCTTTTACCTTTTGCAGGATGGGAAGATGATGCTCTAAGTTATCTCCATCAGAAATCTATCCTAACTCATCACACCCTAAAACACTAGAGTAGAGAAAATCAGTGACTTTTAAAAAAAAGGAAAGAAGAAAGTTTTTGGTTTTTTTTGTGAAATGCCTGCAGATAATCACCACCAACAGCTTCTCTGACATCACCAAGGGAAGACACTTGGGTGAACACTCAGCAAGAGGGAGAGTTAAAAGCCCCTTGCTGTTTGCATTTTTTCCTGCTCAGCTGCAGGACTGCAGAGTTCTGGCCAGGCTGGTCACACCATCCCCACATCAGCTGTGAGCTGGGATGAGGGCCCCAGAAGCTTCCAGGCAGGGCTGGCAGAGCAGGGCTGTAAGCAGCACATCCTCAGACGCTCTCCCTGCATGCAGCCAGCGCTCAGAGTGGGGTTTTCCACCACTAGGTAAACAAGGCAAAAGAAATGCCACGGGCTGAAGTAATTTTAGAGGAAAAGCTATTGCCTAGGAGTGTCCTCAGAGAGAGCAATGTTGGGGGACAGTTTCCCCATTTCAGTGGTGACTGCTGGCCTACACCCTGCCCTGCACAGTTTTCACCTACCCAGCCTCACACCACCTACCTACCCACACGTCCCACCCCACTCCTCCAGCCACAGCTGCACACACCGTGTGCTATCCAAGGCCACAGCACTGGGACTCTGGTTTTGCCTAGTAACCAGTTCCAAGCCCAAGTAACTGATCCCAAGCCCAAGCCCTTGCATCTGGCAAGTCAAACACCTTGGTGCAAACCACTCCAGCACATGGCCAGCATTGCACTGGGGGTAACTGTTCAAACCAGAGAAACTCTGCTGACTTCCCTCATGTCCCAGAGCCCAGTACTGCTGAAACCACAGGCCAGCAGCAGCATATCAGCCACGCACCAGGATTAAGTCTGGGTTGCTACAACTGTCTCTCAGAGTCACCCGATCTGTCTCTCCAAGGATGTTGACTCCAAACACACATGGATTAAATGTGAACTGAAGCTATTATGGCCTCCAACCATCTGCCTCTCCCAGCAGGGATAGCTTCTAAAACACTAGCCCTTGCAGCCATTTTTAACAATACTCATTTTAAGGCTATTTTATTAAACCAGGCTATGAACAGCAGCACTTCAGGTTGTGCTTCCTACACAGGCCATTCCTCCTGCACTGGGAGGGGGATTTCCAGCAGAGACAAGGAGCAGGCACCTTGACAAAATTAACTGCTCCTGAGTTTGATCTGCCTGTGTTTGCAAGGCAATGTTTTACACAGGTACAGCCTCCAACTCCATCTGTTCCCACGCCAGAGGCATTTCAAAGCTTTCCTCCATGCTGGGATTCTCCAGTGACCAGTATGGGTCAAAGCCTTCCCCTCTGAAAGGGGCTCCAACACAGTCCCTCTGCTCTGTGCAAACACCTACTTCCATGAAATCTGTACAAACTTGACAGCTTGGAGACTTCTGTCGCATTTGGTTGAAATTGGCCAACCAGTGCAAAAACTACTGGGAGGAGGAGAGGGGAGAAAGGCTGACAAACAGCAGGATTGCATAAGACTCGTTTCCATAGGAAACCAGGCTAAAAGACATGTCTCAGTTTAACCGTGTCTACATGGGGAGGGGTTTAATTACTTCAACTGCATCAGTACCCTCAGAACAACATTACTGTCTAGCACAAGCCGGTTTTCCAGTTTCCCAGAAAATTGCTTCCTTCCTCAGACAAACTGGAAGTGAGTTGGCTGTAGATTGTGGAGACAAAACACAGAGCTCACAGCTGTCCACTCTGCTGAGTGCCCAGAGCAGAGGGACAAGATGACCTCCAGCCACAGGAGGATGGTCTCTGCTGCACCCAGCAGCTCTCACCTGACTATCCCCAACCACCTTGGTGGCTGCAGGTTTCCCACCCTACCAGCCAAATGGATAAGGATGCTTCAATCCACTTGAAAGTCAGGCAGAAGAGGCAGTGACAGTGACCAGGACTATCCCAACTGTCTTTGCCCAAAGGCTGGGGAACATCATGCAAAGCTATCCCTCTGCAGAGGTGAAAAATGTCACACGATAAGCTTTGCAGTCAGGTAGATCCAGAAGAAAACACCTCTTTGTGACCAAGAGAACAGATCCTGGGTCATTTTCCACAGGATCATGTAAACTTGTAAGCAGGGAAGGAGTCCAGCTGCAGCAAACAGCAGCTGGAAGAATTAACATTGTTTGCTAAAATAAACCTTTAAATAAAGGACTGCAATCATCACTTCCTGTCTTGAATGAATAAATGGCTGCCTGGTTAAACATCTTTTTTGCTTGGTTTCTAAAGTAAAGGGAGTACATTCTTCTGTCAGATGCTCCAGTTCCAGCCTTCCCCAACAACCTGAGGACCCATTGCTTGAACTCAAGCAAAGAGAGAAATTAGATTTGCTATTCAATGTTCTCTATGCATTTTCACACTGTGAAAGAAAAGCAGTGACCAGGAAGGCATGTGAAATATGAGTTAAGTCCAAAGCATAAAAATCATTTTACATTAGCCCAGAGCAGGCAGCCTGGCAGTGCACACACACTGCCAGCTGAGGAGCACACGTGCTGCTTTGAAGGAATCCCAAAAGGTGCTGGGTTTTGCCCAGCAGGTGCTCTGAAACAAAACTGGGGTTAGCACAGCAGGAAGGAAGGTTTAGCAGCCAAAAGATACAAATCCATGAGAAACTCAAGTAATGTATTCCATCACCTCATTAAAAAAAAAAATCAATTCTTTGCTCACCAAGCCTGAATAGCCTGGAAATAGAACGATGCTTCCAGTGAACAAGCAGGGAGATCTGAACACACAACGTCCAGGACCAGTGAAAGGCTCGAGCAGCATCCCTATCACAGGCTTTAAACATTTGAAAGCTGGCACTTGAAGCTCATTTGTCTCTAGCAAGTATTATCGAAAGGATCACAATAATCTGCCTATAAAGCCCGACACCAATTGCTCAATAGGAAAATTGGCTTCAGAGCAGCTCTGCTTATTTTGCCAGACATCAGCTGGGAAACCAAATAATCGTATTCCAAAGAGCTACAAAATCAAGAAGCCCACTAATGTTAATGTTCTGTTGGTTGTTCGCATTTTACCACTTCCATTGTGGGAATTCAAACTTTTGTGAGTTGCTCTTGAATTTTAGAAAAGAGGGGAGAAAAACATACCTTGAAACTACAAAAGTACTATTGCTTTTTTAGTGAAATAAAATAGACTTAAATTTGGTAGAATATCCCAGCATCTGTTCTGAAGGCAGGTTTATTCTTTCCTTCAGAATCCTTTTTGTTCCAACATGGCACACTCCAAAACAACCCTCCTGGGGCTTCAGAACTGCCCATGATACATTAAGAATTCTGCAGTCAACTAAAAGGGAGACACATGGGACCAAGCCCTTATCTCCACCACCACCATTCCACGGGATGGGAATCATTCCTTCAGGCCCCTGTGAACAGACAAAATGCTGTATCTCACCCTTCTCCACGTGGGAGCTGCAGCTTTGCAGCTCATCAGTTACTTGGTGTTACACCACCACCATGAGAGTCACCAGCTGCATCTCCAGGCCTCTGCAAGACACTCAGTACTGTCCCAGTTGGTCTCAGCTCACACAAGGCTGGACTCTAGCAGCTAACTCTGCCAAGCTCATTGTGGGCAACTGGTGCTGGAAAGAGAAGAGCTGTGTACCCATCTCTCTTGCAAAAGGGCTCATTTCAAGACTGCCAGAGGAGGAAGTGGGCCAGGGGGAGCTGATTCAGTGCATGCAAATGCAGGAGGAGCAAGAGACACAGAGAGTTACCAGGAGCAGGCATTGAACGGCTTTAGTGGAAGGTCACCGAGGCAGTCAAAAGCTCCAGCCTGAGGGACCAACAGCATCCAATCCTATTTCCCTGTTCAATCCCTTCTGCACACCAGCATGAGAGTCATCTCAGACCCCTGTAGAACAAGCTGATGTGTGTGGGCTCTAAAGTTTGTAGAGACGGAAGAAAACTTACCAGAGCCACCATCACTACTTGGTTCTCTAGTTACTGGAGTGATAACTGGAGTTCAACACTGGCAGGGTCTTCCAAGAGTGCCTGGTATAAGCAGCAGCTCTGGAGGGTTCATGCAGCCCAAATGGGGGAACAGGGGAAAAACAAAGCCAAACAAACAAGAATGCACTTGTGAAACCATGTACATGGTTGAAATTTCTAGTGTGTGGACTCAGCACAGAGGGACAAAAGCCACCAAAGGAGAAAAAGGCTATTTCATCACTGCTGCAGAACCTCCATCTCACTGGTCCCTCTCCTTGAATCTGCGTTCTTCCCCTACCTCCACCTATGCTGTGCCTATGCAGAGGAACCACACAAGGAGACAAAACAGCCTCTTTTTGATGGGTTTAATGCTTTGCAGACAAGTAGAGCACACATGGACACACAGGTGCATCAGGAAAGCAGGATGACTCCTGATTCCTATAGAGACCTGCCAACATGGATGCTGTAATCTCCATCCCCATGGAAGGGGTACAGTAGGGATGGAGGCAGTACAGGAGACTGGGAGGTGGTACAGCCAACAGCACCAGAACTAACTGCAGGTGACTCATGATAACAGCATCATTCTCACTACAAGGTATCACCTGTAGCAGTTACAAGCAATGTGGAAAGTTATCCTTTGCCTTTTAGAGCGGCAACTTGCAACACTGTTCACATCCTCCAGGAACACTGTTACCCCAGAACTCAGGATTCACTTTAAAGGTATGCTGGGAGACAATTTGGAGCTGCATTAGCAGAAAAATAAAATGAGAAGTTCATGAAAGAGACAGCACAGACTGACCTCAGCAGTCCACCAAAAACCTCTGTGTGGTAAGATACGGAAGAGCAGAGCTTTAGATACCTGCATTGGATGTCAACAACACACAACTCATTGGCAACAAGGATGTCTTAAACTTCCTCTGTACATGCTGAGGAATGTCAGGCCTCATCCTGGGAGTCAAACCTTAGCATCAGATTTAAGCAAGACACAAAAGCACGTACAGAACTCCTTCACACACTCCCCCTTCCTGGTGTGGGCTGCCCCAAGGCAGGCAGGAAGCTGGGCCACAGTTGTACCCAGGCCAGCCAGATCAAAAAGCCCACAGGAACCTCCAACACCAGCAAGGGACTGCGAGAACACAGCTGCTGGCTGACTCCATCCCTACTAACCTGAGGGCTAGGAAGGTCAGTACAGTGCAGAGTCCCCACACTTGAGACCCTTCTCACTCTCTGCTTCCTGAAGACATTGAAAAGGGGAGGGGAGTTGTCCTCTGCCTCAGTGCTCAAGATAAAAGCTTCTGGAAGGTGTTGGGCAGGGGGTGTCTGTGTGGCTCCTGCCCCACTGCTTTGTACACACCATCACCCTACAGAGTGCATCCTGATGTCCTGCTGCAGTGGAGTGAGAAGCAACCTGCTTGCTTCATTTGCCTTTTTAAAAAAGAGCTGTAGAATTTTCCCAGGAAGAGTGACATTAAGAGCATCATATTTGTAAGGCACTTGATCCAGGAAATGGTAATGTCATAGCAATTTGCACGATCTTAATTCTTTTCCTTTGCTGATACACATTATGACCACAACTAGCAACATCCCATTTTCCTGCAGGATTATGCCTGGCCCTGTACTTGGAGTAGCAGAACTGAAAGGAAATGCTGAGTACTTGGCCAGAGAAACAAGACACCTTGCTTTATGCAAGCCCAGGAGGCCGAGGGCACTGTGGTACCAACCAGAGCCCTCAGCTCCCTGGCCTTGTCCAAAGCCTTATGGGCACTTACAAACAAACCAGGCGAGTGGCTGCCCAAAGAGGAAGAGCAGTTATCTCCCTCATGCAGCACTAAACCAGGACCTATGCTCTAGACTCAGCTTGTTGAGGCTAAGGGACTTGCCCAAAGTCACACAGGAAATCTCTGTGGCTCAGTTCTGCATCAAAGGGTGATAAAATTTCCTGACCTCTGTGGAAGATGGTACAAGACGTTCAGGTAGTACAACACCAAAGCAGGGGAAGTACTTGCTATGTGCTAGTTTGAGCTCAGTAAGGACAAGCTGCTTCAAAGAGCAAAGGCTAGGAAGACACACCAGTGACTTCCCACGAAACTGAGATATTAAAACAGTGACTCTTGCTAAAACTCATTTTAACACCTAACATAAACTGTACTCTCAAAAAATGTTAAAGAGAAAGGAGCAACTGTGCTAAACTGCTGCATCCATTGCCCAACCATGGTACTTCCCTTTGACCAACCCCTGCATCACACAAAAACCTGAAGACTTTTGGTTGCATTTCTCATCTCACAGAATCTAAATTTTTACCCAGTTAGGAGAAACAGAGACACTCAGACCCTTTGCTAAGGCTCCACTGTAGATACATGCAATTGTGTTTGCAATTAAGTTTTGAGTCTAGTTACAGGAAACCAGAGGCACTTTCCACAGAGTAGAGTGATGTTATTGCCACACTTCACAGGTTTTCATAATGTACACAACGTGGTGCTCTGAAACTCCCTCTTCACTGACCCACTTTCCACTGAGGAGAAAGTTCATCTTTATTTATCTGGACCTTCTGCTTTTCCTTGCTCGCTCACAGGAATGCTGTCTGCATGTTAATGCAAGTGGGGAGAGCCAGGGGAACCAGTGGCAACACCATCCGCTTCAAATCTGGGACAATCCAGTCTCCTGCTTGCAGGGCATTAAGGCAACACATTCAGGCCCCAAGGAGAAGGAGCACCCAGCTGCCCTGAGATGACTCTTGCCAGCTGACTCACCGTCCAAGGCTGACAGGCTCCCTAGACGTGACAGAGTTCAGCTGCCACAGGAAGAGCAGCATCGCTCCAGGGGAGGCTCTTTGGGCTGGGAAGAGGCAAGGAGCAGGGTTTCTGGTGACTTTCCCTGCAGCCTCCTCTCAGCCTTGTGGTGCCTTTCTATGTAGGACAAGACCTAGGATCTCAACAAACCACAGCAGTCCCGAAGAGGCCATCAAGGGCTCCAGAGCAGCATGCACAAATGCAGTTTCCCCAGGCCAGCCACATGGCATCTTGCTGTAAAATCCAGCTCTGCACTTGCCACTTGTGAATACTCACAGCAAAAACTCCTGCCTGCATCTGCTTTAAAAAAGACAAAACCCCAAACCACAAAAAGCATCCAAAGGAGGGGGAGGGATAAACAGCATACCAGAGGAACCTGGCTTGGCAAGGACAAATGAACCTCTCCACTCTGCCCTGATGTCAGGCTTAGCCACAGAGGCTCTCCCAAACAGCTCACCTGGCCACCTCCTTGCCCATAGCCAAAGTTGGGGTTTGTGTGCGTCCTCCCAGAGGCAGATGGAAGATCACACCTTTCCCAGGAGTGCTGGCTGGACAAACCATGACAAGTTCTTTGGGAAGCTAAGGCAGATCCCAAGGAAGCAGACACAGTGAGAGAGTGGGAATGTCAGCAGAGACAGCCAGACATGTTATCTGAGTGGATCTAGTGAATGCCTTAAGGCTACGGCCCTGCAGAGATGCATGTCCTGGAAAGCTGCTCTTCTCAGTGGCTGCAGGGGCACGTTAAGCTCAGACCCTCCTGCACACTGTGGATGAATGTGTGCCCAAATTCTTAGGACACCCATGGTTAGACACTGGCTCCCACGTGCTCTTGGGGAACAAGTGACAAGTGTTGCTGGTCCAACAAGTGACAGCCACAAGTGTCAGCCAAGCCAGAACCAAACATACTGCAACTCTAACCTTTCATCTCTGTCTTAACTCCCCTGCCTGCCCCAAGATCACCAACACAGAGTGCTACTAGGACAGCTAGCACAGCTCGCTGTGAGCTCTGCTTCAGTGTCAAATACGCTGAGACACGCCCTGCAGTGTATAACCTGTACTCAGCCATCCCACACTACAACCTCCCAGTGCTGCACAAAGGTCCCCACAGCCCAACCCCACCAGGGTCATCACACCAGCACACAGGTCACCAACACTGCCAAACTTTGGTAGGTCTCCTTGGGCCCCCTCAAGTTTCCATAGTCTGACTGTGATGAAGTTCTTTTCCACATCAGATCCTATAAAAGACTGAATATAAAATATTGGTGCTTTTTTAACTGCTGAGCATCCCACAGCCTGGCTCTGAAAAGGCCACATGCCGGCTGTCTAGAGATTAACAGAAGGATTCCCCCCTCCAGGCTCCATATTCCAGTTGACATGGCAGTCCCTGGGCTGTTTTAGACAGGCATTGCCAGATACGATTTGCCAAACACAGGCAGAACACGCAACGCTGTTCAAATGTCAGGACTCACAGCTCTCCCCCACCAGAGGAACTCTCAGCTCTGAGCTATGCTGGACAAGGAGCAGTGGAGACATCAAAACATCACTACAGCATGCAAGACACCAAATCCATTTCCAAACACACCATCCCAATGTCCTTAACGAGAAAACAGGAGTTTTGGGGCGAAGAAAGACATTCAATAGTTCTTTGACCCCCACCAACCCAGCTCCTCTCTCTCTTGCTCCCAGACGCCAAAAGCCTCTATATCATCAACGGGATACTCACCTTGAGGATCTTCACGACGACCCTCTCGTTGTTGGTAATGTTGATGGCCTCAAAGACCTCGCTGTACTTCCCTCGGCCGAGCTTTCGAACCAGCTGGTAGTCGTCCTGATTGCTGCGGGCACCAAGAGGAGAGAGGCGACGGTGGGGGAAGAGTAGATAACTAACAGGGCAGCAGGCCGGGGAGGGGGGGTCCCCTCCCAGCCTCTCCCCCTCCGCACTTCCCCGGGGACACCGGGGCACGGGAGCGGGGGATCAGGAAACCCTCCCCACGGGCTGAGGCCCTCCCGCGGGACGGAGGGCGGGTCCCCGCACGGCGCTTTACCCCCAGCTCGGGACGTGCGACTCGTAGTCCCAGTACTCGCGGCTCCTCAGGCTGTTCACCTCCGCGTACACCCGCGCCCGGCTGCCGGCGGCCGGGCCGGGCATGGCGGCGCCGGGCGGCGGCTGCAGCAGGAGGAGGAGGAGGGCGCGGGGCCGGCGCGGGAGGCCGGCGAGGCGGGGCGCGGCGCGCAGGAGGGCGGCGGCGGCGGGCGGCAGGGCCAGGCCGGAGCGGGGCCGGGGCGGCGGGGCGGGGCCGGCCCGGGGGCGGCGGGCGCGGGGCCCGCGGAGCTGCCGAGGCCCGGGCCCGGTGCCGGCGGCTGCAGGCGGGGCCGCCCCGAGCGCCGCGCAGCCAACCCGGAAACGGCAGCGCCGCCGCCGTGCCCGCCCTCAGGCCGCGCAGCGCCCCCCGGCGGCGCGGAGGTCCGGCCCCGCCGGCTGCTCTCGCCATCGCGCCCGCCCCTCAGGCAGCGCGTCCCGCCGCGCCAGCCTCCCCGTCGCCTGTCGCCTGTCACCTGTCCCGTGTCACCGCCCCGCCACACCCTGACACCCTTCTGCGGCCGTGTCACCCGCCCAGCCTCCTCCCGCCTGCGCCATCGCAGCCTGTCACACGCCCGTCACACCCTGACACCCTCGGCGCCCTCTCACGCCGCTGCAGGCGCTGTCACCTCTGCCACCCTCACGACCCCACCTCGGCTTGGTGACACCCCTATTACACTGTCACCACATTGCCACCTCCAGTCACACCCCCTCGTTATTCCTGTAACCTCACCACCTCTTGCTAGCCCCTATGGGGGACTTGGATGAACCAAACGCTCCATGTTCCTCTGGAGGAGCTCACAGAACCATGGCTGGCCGAGGTGAGGAACCTCCGGAGGTCACCTGGTCCAAGCCCTGCTTCAGCAGGGCCACCCAGGGCCGGCTGTCCAGGATCTGGACACTCTAAGGATGGAGCCTCCACAACCTCTCCGTGCCAGTGCTTTGCCATACTCACAATGAAAAAGTGTTTCCTGAAGTTCAGAGGGACCCTCCTCTGTTCCAGTGTGTCCTCTGGTCCTGGCACTGGGCACCATGGGGAAGAGCCTGGCTCTCTCCCTCCAGTCTCTCATTCACCTTCGTGTCCCTTCACCGGCCTGGCCATTATATCCCTGTATCCCCGGCACTAAGAAACCCAGCACTTGGCACAAGGCTCTAGGGGTGACCCACCATGGCTGAGCATATGGGAATTGTGTCCTCTCTTCACCTCCTGGCAATGTTTTGACTGAAGCAACCCAGGCTTCTCTGTGGCTTATGTTCAGTGTGGTGCCTGCTAAGACCCCCAGATCCTTTTCGGAAAAGCTACTTCCCAACAGAACGGGATGTGGTTTTGACCCCAGGATACTGTGCTAGTGACTGGCCTCTAGCTAGAGTTTGTGCTGCTAATCACGACATTCTGGGGCAGTTTTCAATCTACCTCACTTCCCCCAGTCCCAAGGGAGCTGCCAACCCCAGCTCTTCCTCAAGCTCCTGTGATTCAAGCCCTCATGACTGGCCTCAAAAGATCACCTTAGGCTCAGGTGGAAATCAACCTTGACTCCAAAGTATCCCTGGAAAGATAAGCATGTGGATTCAACCAGACACTGCAAAACCCAATGAGCTTTCCATATGCCTGAGAATGAATGATGAAAAAACCCAAGAGAAATTTATAATTTCATACTTCAAGTCCTGACTGAATGCAGTTCAGGCAAGACTTTCACAGGATCTTTGGAAAACAAAGAGGATGTGTTCATGATGCTTGCTCTTCCAAGGCACTCAGCCCTGGAGAGAAAAGGCAGACATGACACTCACTCCTGCTAAACCTGTCTTAACAAAGCAAGAGGAAGATTAGCTGTCCCTCAGGAAGGCTGCCCCATCCAGAGCCTAGCTTACTGGCCCTTCCTACCAGGACTGCAAAGTGAAGATGATCTCCTAGGACCTGGAGGAGATGTAGAAATGCATAAGCAAAGCAGTCAGGCCCTGCATAAACTGGCAGATATGCAAAGGCCAACGCCTGAGTCACCGGTTAAAGCGGCGCCGTGATGCCGGGATGTGCAGGTGGCTGTTTTGCAGAGTGAAGGGGCTGGAGCTGCCCTGCTACAAAGATGAGATGTTCATCTCTCACAGCAAACTCTGCATGGGACCACAGCAAAATCCTGTGTTAAAAGGGAATTTGTCTTCCACAGGATGCTACTATTTGGGCAGAGATGCCCAAGCATAGAGTTGGCAATGTTTATTTTCTGATGGATAATTTTCCTGGTAGAGTACACTGGGTTGTCAGCAATTTCATCACTGGTGACATCTTCCTTGATGCTTTCCAGTGGGACACAGGCAGGCTATTGAATTGGCTTTCCAGGCTGATTCCTGGCAGGAAAGCTGGCCAGTGTGCTGCCAGCTCCTCCAGCTGGCGCCTGGGCTGCCCAGCTCTGGGCACCATGGCTGCCTGCTGCCTTCTAATGCTGCCTGGCACAGCCCACAGCAAAAAAGCCCTGTTTGCAGTTATGGGAAGTTTGCCAAGCTTTACCTACTTTTCACTGAAATGCTAGAGAGATGTTTTTACTACTACTACTACTACTACTACTATTATTATTATTATTATTATTATTATTATTATTATTATTATTATTATTGTTATTTTCAAATGCAGCCATAAAAGCCCAGCTGTCTCCCAGAGCAAAGCCAGGGAAAATATTTGTTCAGCCATTAAAGCACCACCTTGTCTGAAGACAAGATCTCTGGAGTCTGGTGTTTAGCAAGGGACAAATCTTCTGGCAGAGATGTGCTGGGTCTCCTGCTGACCTTTGAAAAGCTTTGTGTGGCTGGGCAGAGCTATAAGCTTCTTAAAAATCTGCTCCCCACATTCCTGCATCTGAAAAACCTCTTGGCTGTCCAGGGATGCTGTCCTTGCTCACCATCCCATCATGGCTCTGCTGGGTCACTCAGGTGCCTCTCCCCAACCAACTGAAACACGACCTGTCACAGGTTGAAGCATCACAGCCATGGGCTGGTGAGGAGACCTGGTGTTAGAGTTATCCTTACAGTCTTATTCAGCCAACACACACAAGCATGGCTTTGAATACAGCTTTTAATTCATATCCCCATGTTCAGCTTTTTCGTGGGGTCCCCATCCCACCTTGCATGCAAAGAGGAACTCCAGGCTATGCCCCATGCATGCTGTTGCCTCCTCTTCATCCCAAAACACTCAATTTCTGGTATTGAGTTCTGTGTGTGATGAAGATCCTGCACCCAACAAGGCCAGGAAGCGAGGTTCCTCCCATGAACTGGATGTAGTTATGACTCAAGATGCATTTTGAAAATGAGTTTTGACATGTTCTAGCCAGAAATAGGACTGACTTTGCCAGGGCATTGATTTTTCTCACGTATATATAATTAGATTGACTTGTATCCCTCATCCCAAAAAAGCTGTGGTGAAGCATCACTGGCCACATCATCAACTTTTGGGGGAGACATGCATATTCAAACAGACCTGCCACCCACTGCCATTGGCCCTGAGTATCCAGCACAGAGAAGTCAGAGCACGTTGCTGTGCCATGGTCTGGAACCAGCAGCAGGGATACTTACAAATTATTCTCCACACCCTCACAAAACTGCTAAAACTAGGCATGCCTGTGGGGACAGCTGCCTTCAGGACTGGTGTTACTGTTCCCCCGGTTTTGTGGCCAGATTGTGACAAAGCAGAGTCTGTAAGAGGAAGAATGCAGTGTCACAGACAGAGAAACCCCTACCATGGTGCAGATGCAGCTCAGAGGTGAGCAGGGGCCAGTGTTTACCTGCACCCCTCCGGAGTTTTGGCCAGCCAGCTGTTGGACTGAGTCCTGTCTGGCACAGCTGGTGATGAGGAACCCAGAGGCAGCGCCCATCAGGAGCTTTGGGAGCTGGCACTGCAGGAGTGGGAGTGACATCCACCCCAGGAGAGCCCTGGGAGTGCTGTCCCTTTGCCATCACACCCCTGTCACTGCAGCCAATCCTTCACAGATGCATTTGTACTGCATCTAATCAGTTTCCAGTTCTGCATATGTACCTCTACCAGAGCAGTTCACCTTGGAGACCAGGTGCTGGTGGAACCATGACCAGCCCATGTCCTTAACCCACAGGCCATGGGTTCTCCCAGCTTTGCAGCTCTCCAAGGAGGTCAGCACTGCCAAAGAAGCGTAACCCCCGTGGCAGCTCTCACAGGCAGCATGAGATTCCTTTCTGAGACCAGCACAAACCTCTTCCTTTGTCCAAAGCCCTGGTCGCCTCCTTGCCAGTGCTGCTGGGAGACAGGCACTTCTCACAAGGAGCTGTAGCCTCCCAGCAGCCTGGCCATAACCTCGGAAATAATGAGTTTTCTGCTCTGTGGAGAACCAAGCCAGCCTGACTCTGCATGGACACAAAGCCTGAAGCCTGCTGCCAGTTCTGCCCACAGCAGGATGAACACGGCTCTTCTGTGAGCTTGCACAAAGCCTCCCTTGTGCAGGAAGGGATCCAGCCAAACAAATGATCTCCTTGGCTGCATGTCTCCTGGTGCACCATCATTTTTACTATTTGCTGGATTGTTCCCACAACTAAGGAAAATTTGACAAGTAAAAGCATCTGATAAAAATCTATCAGCCACAGTAAAGCACCAACCCAGCCAAACCAGTCTGTACAGCACAACCCTCACAGCCTTCAGGACACATCCATTTACCATCCAGAAAAACAAATGCTGTGTGGTACTTGCAGCGTCACCAGTGTGGAGTCTTTGAGTGCAGCTTGTGTTACTAAAGCACAGTGGAGATGTTTGAAGGCTGCTTCCTTCCCCAAGCCTGGTTCCCTGTTGTGCAAAGACAAGTTCTTATGTCATTTCCTTGGCACTTTCTGCTTCTCCTCTTATGTTTCCGGACCATGCTGCTCCCCTTGCTGCTGGCCTTAGCACTGAGGTCCTGACTCCTGGTGACAGCCTTGTGGCCAGGTGCCTGGCAGGAATGATGCACCTTGTCTTCATTGAGGAGCTGCAAGAAAACCGCTTTTGGCCACTGGTGCCTTCAAGTCTCACAGTATTGCTCGCAGATGGTTCAAATCTTGCCTTGGAGACAAATCTCAAGGCAAGTTTTGACTTCAAGACAAAATTTGAACCACCTGTGAGTAATCCTGGATGACTTCCCAGTGCTGTGATGGATGGTGTTGGTTCTGTGCTGGAGACAGCAGCTGGAACAGAGACTCCCATGGCAAAGGCATGCACGGCATGGAAGGGTCAGGTACCAGCAGAATGAGGCCACCAGTGTGTTTGTCTTGGTTAAGTTCCTTTCAGCAGATGCCAAGCACACATGAGCAAACCCATCTACCACCCAGAGGCGTTAAGGCATTAAGGAGAAGAGTATTTCAAACCTGCTACATTTTGTGTAGAAAAGAAGACAGAAGGTAGAGGGCAATTAGGTTCTGGGCAGGACAAACAGTCTCCAAGCCAAGTCTTTCTAGCAGTGGATGATGCAGTTGTCTTGAACATAGAGCAGCACAGTTAGAGGGGAGCCCAGGACCAGGTTGGTCCCATACATTACTCTATCAGCCATGAATAAGCCATTTCCATAGGCAGAACAGTAGGATCTGTCAGGAAAAGCAAACACTGGTTACAAGCAAAAGTCTGGTCAGTTGGTAAAACCATTCTCTGAGGGATGTGCATGCCCTTAACTGGAGGACAGATCCATACTGAATTAGCTTTTCTATTATAAGGATGATGACTCAATTTATTTCTACAGGGTGCCCTTGCCAAAGGGCTCTATGGCTGTGTAGTTCATAATAAAACAATTAAAAACTCTATTAATGCTAAAATCTTACCAGGCTAGCACAGAAAGGGTCTTCCCCTTCCCACAGAGCCAAGAGATGCCAGACTTACAGGTCTCATGGGAATGGAAAGAGTATGGAATTACTTTTAAAGGCTGGAAGAGGCTAGATGGGAAGGATCACAGGAGGCCACAGACTTTGCACTCAGAAATCATTGCTGTTTGACAGATTGTTACAGTGAGGAAATCTGTGTGATCATGTCTTGTATTGGCTCTGTACAATAGCAGTGAGCTGTAGTTGAGGAAGCATGAAGGAGTCAATATTAGTGGGAATTCATTGACTTCATTTTGGAGGGAAACTTAAGTTAAAATTAGTCTGAAAAAGGAAAAGAAAGCCTTGAGATTCACAGCTTCTCTCAGGCCACCAGTCTATGGCACTATTCCCACTAAGTGGAGCAAAACTGAGTTGGCCAACCTGGACACCTGTCCCAAGTAAAAATTTTCCAGCTTTGTCCATCTATTTTTCTGATGGTCCCATCACTTTAGTCTAAGCAGCAAGAATCAGGAGTATGCAAAGAGAAATCTCCTTAATGCTCCATTCCTGCCTTGGATTGGGGCACCACTGGCTTCCCCAGGCTTCCCCAGAGCAATAGCTGGAAGTCACAAAGCAATGTTCTTGATATAAGTGACAGTACAATCTGTGCTACAAATTCTTCTGTCACAGAAGCAGGAGATGCCATGCAGACCAATGGCTCGCCCAGTTTCTGCCTTTATTCCTGCCTACATTCAGCTATCCCAACTCATCAGTGTGAGGATATGAAGGTTCCCTACATTTTCTTGTGTGACCTATCACTAATCCCTGGGGAACTGGGCTGTTCTGCAAAGCTGTGCAAAGGATGCCCGAAGACATGAGTGACTGATGGAGCACTGATTAATGGAATGAAACTCACTGATGAGTGACTGATTAATGAAATGGTTTGCACTGGCAGGACAGGGTCAGACTTAATGTTCTGTGACAGAAAGCTGGTCAGAGCCAAAATGCAGGGGACAGACACTTTGTCTGTTGGGTACTGGATCCTTTGCAGTGGGAGGCAGAGCCTGGCACAAGCCACATTTGCTAAATTGCCACAGTGCTGCTTTCCTCCAGGCATACTTACCTTTAACTGACTCTTTTTATCAGCCATTGTGTCCTAGGTCCTGGGAAACTAAAAATTGCCTTCAAAGGGCAACTAAAGGTCTCACCTGTAACCACTGAAACTTCTAGCTTAATCCAAAGTTTACTCTGAACCCAGGTTAGCAGATTGTCAGCACAGGTGGAAGATCAGGAACTGCAAGCAATCAAGCTACTAAGGCACTGGGGACTTGGCCACTCAGCAGTGCCAGTGCAAGCATGCTGGAGTGTAATCTCATCAGTCTGTGAAGTTCGAGTGTTATTTTGCAGTGTGATTCCTCTCACAAGAACTCACATCAGTATTTAAAATCATTTGCTTGCTCGCTCCAACACCCAAACCTTATTCCTTTGGTCTAGATGTGGTTGCATCTCAAGGCAAGTTTGGGGTCTTCAGGCAACTAAATCAAAGTTCACACAGTCTGAGCTGCTGCACATAAAACTGGGATTTCTGTGCATGAGAGGCTGTGACTAGGACAGCTGTTCCTGTGACCTGAGGAACACACAGGGAGAGAAAATGCAGCCAGCCCCGGCTGCTACTTGCTATAACCATGCAGGAAGGGCTTGTACAGGTGTTTGTTTAGAGAGCACCAAAAAATGGGAAAAGTTTTGATAGACACTATTAGTCACTAATATCAGGATTAATCACACACAGCAGGATAATGCAGTTTGTATGAGTCAGCCCCAAATTGCCGAGGAGCTGCTGGAGGAGCTGCTCCAGGTACACACACACACCTGAGTGAGGGGAGCAACAGCTAAGGCTTCTGCTGGAAATGTGGTTGGTTTCCAAGATCTCGGCATTGAGTGATGGATCTCGGTAGGAGGCTGCCCTGAGCTGCTGAAACGAAGTCTAAACCTTCACACACTGCCCAGCTCCTCGTGCTTTGATACAGGATCTGTTTTAACCCCTCCTGGCATCTTTTACTGTGCACACATGAAAATCTAGTGACATAGGAGGAGGATGAACTTCTTAAGTTAGGCTCTCTGTCCATACTGAGTGTTGAGGAATACATCTGGTCCAGGTAGCTCAGTTTGCAAATTGCAGATTGAGATGCAGATTGAGCTCCGGGTAGGGGCCCGAGACAAGAGGCTGTGAATTGCCACCTTTTGGGATAACAAAGGGAGCGAGGACAGGTGACACCAGCCAGGCGAATGGACATTGAGAGACACGTCAGGAGCCGGGAATTGCCAGGCTTTTGGAGATGAAGAGGTGGATGTGCACAGAGATGGGGACTCAGGAGGAAGGGCAGGACTTGCGTGTCGGGAGACTGTGAGGTTATGAAAGCTCAGGGGTTCCTTTGTTGCGGGTCCTCCTTGGAGGAATAAATGGCTTTATGGAACCAGACATACGAGACTCTGGGTTAAACTGGGAAGGAACCCTGCTCTGGCCGCGTGTGTAGGGAGTCCAGCAAGTGTGGAGCAGGGAACGTGACTTACAGAGAGTCTCGTGAAGGGTCAGACTGGGAAGTTTCCTTGACACTGAGGGCACTGAAAACACGCAGCTTGCGTCTGCTTTTCGTGAGTGTTCAGTACTTATTGGATGCCAGGAACATATTGAGGACTTTATTTGTCGTCTGATTTATTGGCCTCGGGAGCTTGACTTCATGAACTACTTTTTTAAACTAGGCAAAAGCTCTTATCACCAAGAGATTGACACAAGGGTGCTCCATAAAATGCTTGTGACTTTGTAGGGGCTGAGTCACCGTCACAGAAGCTGCCGGTTCTGACCTCTGGTATTTACACTGCTGCATTTTCAACACTCTTCAAGCAGTAAAACGGCGGCAATCCTGATCTGTGAACCCACTCCCTGGCTGGCACTGGGTGGCAGGTGGCCGAGTTTCTCTCCTGGAGGCTTTTGGGCCAAAACACATCACCATTTTTTACTTTTCTGAGTCTGCATGTAGTGATGAACAGACTCCCAGAGGAACTGATGTAAAGAAACATATTCTGCCTATTTATCGATGTAAAAAAGATCCAGTTTCCAGATGAAGTACTAAGCAGTGGTTTGGATTCTGCTTCCTTCCTAGGCAACTCCTGGAGATGTTCACAGCCTGAGCTTCTTGGACCTTCCCAAGATTTTGAGGTGAAGGAGCAGAGATGGTGGTGTAAGATGTATTCCCTGATGGAGAGTGCTAACTCCAGCCCTCAGTTTCCTGCAGTTGGACTCCACTCTTTGATCCCTCCTTAGAGAAGGGCTGGCTTTTAGATTACTGGGGCTACAGTGCTATTTCTGAAGAGCTTGTTGCCAACAGTATGAACCACGTGCTTACAGGAACTTTGACACTTTTAAATTAACATATTTCATTTTTGTCAGCACCCTGCTGTTGCTTTGAGATTATGCTAAAATGTAGACTGCTTCTTAATTACTTCAAATGCCAAGGTTTAATTGCAATGCCTCTGAGTCAAATTTCAAGACAGCCAAACTTCCAGAGCCATGCAGGAGACAGACAGACATACCCATAGCAAGTTCATCCTTCAAAAAAGATGAAGATGGTTAATGTTACTGATTTCCCAGCACCAGTATTTCCCCTTTCAAACACAGAACATGTTATCTGGAGCATTCAGTGCCTGTCTAACCATCTCTGGGCTGGGGTATTCCATCTGGACCACAGCTGCAAGAGGGAGTCTGCATTCCTGCAAGAGGAAGAGTTAAACTTAAGTCTCTTAAGGCTTCATTACACAGCTCCAGAGAAAACACACACCCATCCTACTGGATGGGCATCCTTCCCTATGGGCAAGGGAAAGGTGCATTAAGAAACAAATTGCAAGTGGGCTGGTTTTTACAGCACAGCTGAAACCTTCCTGTGAGCAGCTGGATTCCTTATATAATATCCAGAAATTCAGGGAACATTTGCTGTTTGCAGCGAGCCATGCTATATTTCTATAGCAGTATCCCATTTTATTTTCCAGATGTAGAGTTTAGAGACCGTGACCTCAAACACAACAGCTGCAGAGCTGGTGTTGTAAATCAACTAACTTAAGGATGGTAAGTATGTTTTTGGCCCTTGACAGACAAGAAGGTGTATCAGACTTAGTTCCAAAAGCATGTCTGAAGTCATGGGAAAGAGAAAGCCTCCAAAAACTCCAGCTTTAGATTTTGGCAAAATCAGGAAATATGCTGGAAAATATTCTGGAAATATCTGTCGGCTGTAGGTATTTTCCAGGAGGAGAAAAGGAAACACCTCTGCAGCCTCCACACCTGAGCTGTGACACACATCCAGTGCTGCTGCTGTGGAGCTGAAGGTGTCTGAGCCTGTAATTCAAACAGCTCCAGTGCCAGTTTCCCTTTTAAAGCTGTGGCAGTCAGGGAGAACCGGAATGGTTGGTCGGAGTGACAAACATCTGCTACATAAGAGGAACCAGCACTCGCTGCCTTGTCTCTGACTCTGCCAGAATATTGAAGTTTCATCTTCGTTTCAATGCTTTCAGCAGTGAAAGTGGATGAAGCATCCAAAGAAAGCATCTTCTGGTTATACTCAGGTGACTGTAATCTTACAGTTCTATTAGATGCTGTGTCTGTGTCAGAAACTTACAATTAATTTACACTATCTTAAAAATTAACAGGATTTAAAACAGTGTGGAATGTTTTTGTATTGCAATATTTACTGATTTCCTCAGAGCCCAAGGTCTGAAGCCACATTTCATCAGGGGAAAAAAATTTAGTACTTTTTTAAAACTTGAAAATTGTTAAGAATTAGACATCGTCATCATCATAATGTTAAAAAATAAATTTCAGACCTGCTGAAAAACCCAAAACCTATGACTTTTGAGACAGCTTCATGACTTTTAGGGACCATGGCATTATTTTCTAAAATATATTGTTGTCAAATCTGTGATTTAGCTCATAAAAATCTTTGTTGCTTAGGGATAATAACACATCCTGGGGTTAATGGATTCTGTAACCTCCTGAGTTTTGGTTATTTCTAAGAAGCAGGCACAGGCAGCTAGCTGGAGAGCACTTTATTAACCAGCATCCCCAGAGAGCAGACACTATGACACTTGATATCTTTTTGGCTTAGAGGATATGGCAAGGACACAAAGCTCCTCACAGCACCTTGGAAAATGAGAGAACAGCAATGACACAGCCAAAAACGTGCTGAGCATCCCACTGCCCAGGGCTGCCTTGGGGCAGGGATTCTGCCATCCCTGCCTGCCCTGTCCCACTGCCACCACAGCTGGGAGCAGGGCAGGTCTGACCTGGACCCTGGCCTGATGTAATACCTGCTGCAAGTGTAAATAATTTCTGGTTTTAACATAAAATAATATTGTAATATCTACATGAAGCACTAACAAATTTAAATGCATTTTGCACATTTAAAAAAAACCTAATGATGTTTGAAAAAAAAAGGCTGAATTCTTAACTAATATAACACTACTTGAAAAATCATAATCAACTTTTTAAACATCAGATCTTACATAAATTATCTCTCTCTCTGTCAGATCAAACTCTACTCATTTAAGGCATTGCAGGTCCTGTTTCCCTTCTTGGTCAATACAAGTTGCTGCTGTCTTTGGAAACCCACATTTGAACTTTTGGGCATTCAATATTTAACTTTTAAATATTTTTTTTTCAAGAGAATAATTAGTGATATATATAATAAATAGCTATCTAATGAAAATATAAATACATAATGCATGTCTATACATATATAGGCAATTAGTATTAACAGGTATTAAGAAGGTTTTACTGGCTAAAGTATAGAAGTACATCTATAGATAGAATGTGGAATTCATCTACCCCTAAAGAAGATAAAAAGTGTTAATTTGAAAATTAAATATCTCAAAATCAAACAGACAAAATTAATTTCTGATAAAGTGTCATCTCACTTTAAAAAATATTTTCTATCTCTCAGAAGTGTTCTGTCTCAGTGGGAAGTACAGCAGCTTCTGAAAGTCTTCAGCTCTAGTCAAGGAATCTGTAGTTGGACATACACATTTTTGTTTAGCTGCTGACTCCTTACCACCTGTTAGTGATATCAAGATGTCCTCCACAGCATCAATGACAATCCTAAATATGAGATACACCAGGGCTTTGATTTTTTTTTTTTTTGGTGAAAGTCTTATCTTGCTTTCGTCAAGCATGTATTATGCACTGAACCCGACTTGTTAAATTCTGTCGTGTCAGAGATCTGTCAAATTAGACCTGTGCCACTGTTCTAGTTTGAAAACTGATTTACAGTTCTTAACAAACCCAAATCATATTTTCTGACAGTCTGATTTCAAATGAAGCAGCAGCACACTTTTTGAAAGAGGTGAAAGACACCTTGCCTGAAAGACATTGGTCTCAGTAAAATTGCCAGTCTCCAAATCACAGTAATTCTGCACTTGAAGCAGGAGGGAAAATGCCAATAAAAAAATGAGCCAGATGAAATGATGTGTCATTTACAGGAGAAGCAGGCAATAAAAATCATATTTCCCTCTTGGTTCAATTCCATTCCTTCAGCACTGTTTGGATATAATCTAATATAAATGTACCCTTTCCACAGCAACTGTTCTTATAGAGATTTACCTCATCTTGGTTTCAAGTATCCATTTGCAGGTCAAGTACCATGAGAAGCTTTAAAATATGACATTAAAAAGACAACAAATAAAAAATGTTTC
The DNA here is from genome assembly GCA_037013685.1 of Acridotheres tristis. Lineage (NCBI taxonomy): Eukaryota > Metazoa > Chordata > Aves > Passeriformes > Sturnidae > Acridotheres > Acridotheres tristis. Next base: position 14,426,758 of record CM072898.1, read on the forward strand.
ATATATAAATAAGTTCACAGACCAAATGAGGGCAGGGTACTAAGAGTATATTGCAAAGCTGTATGGGTCTGTGCTGTGTAATGAGATAATTTTGGAATAGAGAGCATGAAAAACAGCCCTTAAGGAAACAAGGCTGAGACAGCTTTGGTCTCCATTTGTATTCCTCCTTCTCCAGGTATGGATGAAGGGGGTGCCCTGTGGTGGTGGCAAACATGTGCAATTTGTTATTTTAAGAAGAAAAGCCTTCATTAAGAGACCAGGATGCCAGCAAACACATCTACTCAGGACTTTTAGTTCACAAATTCTTGTTTATTTAACACAATGTTACCTTCCAGAAGTGTTACCAACCTGAACCTTGCCTGCACACAGCAGCTGTAATGTTAATTATCATGAACTACACCAATGTTACTCTCCAAGCATGAGGGCTCTTACACAAGACTAAAGATACTACTGATAGTATTGTGATTAAAGTAGGGAAAGATGAGAAATAGTATAAACCCCATTTTATAAATAGTTTCACAGAAACAGAAACCAGAGGTGTTGGGCCCTTGGGCTTTAAATACAGGTTTTCAAGGAATTCACAGTCATCCCCCTGACACACCTGTAGGGGAAGAGTGGCAATGAATCACAGAATAATTTGGAGGTCACTGGGCTGGGTGTCCTACGCAAAGCAGGGCAAACTTTGAAGGTAGCGCCAGTCTGAGCCAAGAGGTGACTTTAGCCTGAGCTCAGCTTTGTGTAATGCAGGATTAGCTGGAACTGGTGCATGTCTGGAGGCCTTGGGCATGGCTGGGGCAGGTGTGGCATTGTCTGCACCTCACCGTGTTGATATCCCTGTTATCTCCTATGGGTTATCACTGCAAGGTTTCACAATTTTCTGCTCCAGGGCTAAATAGGGAAAAATCTTGGCTTTGGCACAGAAAGAAAAAAAGCTGAGGGAAAGCAAAGACAATTCTAACACAAGGTGCCTGTTCTAAGGTGCAAGAGTCTAATGCCATGAATGCCATGTTAAACTACTAATGTGGAAAATTACTTTAGCAGCCATCAATACTGGAACAGACAAAATAAAAGGTTAAACACCGAGGAACTGCAAGGAAGCAAAGAAGGTGAGATACTGAAAACTTGGCATGATTAGAAGAGTGATCAACATCAGCTAGTTTTTCCAGCAGAAACATGGACACAGGAAAATCTTTCAGACAAGGGAAAAATTACACTGAAATCAAACTGCAACACTTAGAAGGATGTTGCCCTTTGTGGGGCCGGGCAGGGTCCTCTGCTGAATGTCTCCTGCAGAGTAAAGGAAAATACTGAGCTACAGCTAAGGAAAAAGTCAGGTAAATTGCAGACAGAAAATATCCACCATACACTCATTGTAAGGTTGATAGTTCAAAAAAGCAACAAATGGAAAAAGCTGCTCCTCACAGCCCTCAGAAAAGAGAGTTTTAGGCATCTTTCCTATCACAATTTACTCCAGAGTATGCTGAGGCTTTGTGTCGGGGCAAGGAAAATAACACACCAGGGTGCAAGGCCAAGGTGCACTTTGCATTGTTAAAGTAAACATGTGCTCAGGTGGATGCTGTAAGAGAAACACTGATGTCAAACAAGGTCCTCTCATGTCTTGTGTGATACCCTGAGGGACCATGCATGGCTGGACACAGCAGCCAGCAGCACCTGGCTCAGCTGTCCTACATGGAAGCTCTGGAGTTTGTTGGCATTATTATTCCCTGGATGTGCACAGCCTGAAAGGCAGGCAGCAGCAAAGGGAGTCAGATGAATCTGAGCTGGGAAAACATAGGTATAATGAGAATCTCAGCTTTGAATCCTGTCTGCATGTTAGTGCACAGAAACACAAATCAATCCTCATGTCTTGACAGCAGTAGTACAAAGCAGCGGGGAAAAACACACAAGCCACCGTGGCAGATGCATCCCCAAGATTAACAAGACTTGTTAATTGGAAATCTACAGCTGTTCACAGCAAACTTTCAGTGCTAGTTATTGGTGTTTTCACATCTGGGTGTAAATGCTGGAAGAGTCAGGACAAACATGCAAGGGCTTTATCTGGGCCCCCTATAAATTCGTCCTCCCAGTGATTAGTGTTTAGTTGCAGTGGGGATAGCAGGTGATGGAGGCTTATCCAGGGAAACTGCCACATTAAAAGTGGACATTCTATCCCTGGAAGTGTTCAAGGCCAGGTTGGACGGGGCTCTGAGCAACCTGGTCTAGAGGAAGGTGTCCCTGTCCAGAGCAGGGCAATGGAACTAGAACATGTTTAAGGTCCCTTTCAAAAAACCAATCCAAGATTCTATGATTCTATGATTCTCTGAAGTCAGTGTCTGGCAGCCCCACAGACCATGCAGTCTGAATGCCATCCTAGAAGCCTTCAAAGCTAGTCCCTGAGCAGAATCCTAGCTATTAATACTCTTCCTCAAATATCATGGAATTTAACAACCTGAAGGGTGTGCAAAGAGCACTGTGCAACAAGCGGAGACAGCAGAGCTGTGCTCAGTCCCTGTACACTTTAAATAGAATGGAAAAGGTTCAGATATGGAAAAGAGCAATGAATGAATCACAAGACAGAAATCCCACTAAAGTCAGCATGAGTGTTGCAGCCTGTTAATTCCAGCAGGAGGTTTGGGGATTAAATTGGTTGTTGAGTCTGGGCCCAAGTCCACTTAAAATAATACGAATTATTGGGAGGGCAATAACTCACTGTAAAGGTCACCAGGGCTCTGAGGTGCAGCAAAAAAAAGACCCCCTGCTCCTCCTGAGCAGCAGCTTTGCTCATATTCCCATGTAGGGGTTATAGACCCCCTGAGTGGGTCAGGGCCACTGGATGGAGAACTGGGGAGATGCTTTGCACGGGAATATGACATGAATGAAGTGGGCAGAATGAAACCAGAGAGAAAAAAACACAGATGGTTCCCTCAGATATAGGATGGTCCTTCCTGCACAAATGTTTGGAAAAGGGACATGGCTGCTAAATAGTGCTGGAATTTTTGCTCCAGCTCTATAAGAGAAGTCTGTTTCTTGTTCTCAGCCCAGACTATGTGTGTTCCTCTCTTCCTGGCTGTGTCACCATAAGTCACTGCATGAAGCTGGCTGTGAATGCAGAGCGTGTGCTCCAGCCAGCACAGGCTGTCACTGCCCAGCTCACACACAGCCATTCACAGCCTCCTTCCTTAGGATCAACAGCATGCATGAAATGCTGCTAAATCAGATACCACACTTCGATCCTCAAGCTCCCAAAGAGTTACACTGCCAGGAGACAACAGCCCAAAAAAAAGCCAGGAAAGAGCTGGAAATGAAATTCTTTCCAGGTAGCAGATTAAGTTCCAGGCAGGTTTTTAAAAATACTGCAAAATACCCTTATCCAAAAAAGCCTTTCTACAGCAAAGTACAGGTACTTCTTCAAGCCTCATAAAAACTGATCAAAGAGCCTACACAAAATAATGATTTCTACACGAGACCCTACACAGACACTCCAGGAAATCCACTGGTTTTGATATTGGTATTTTGTGTGAAGGTGCTTCAGTAACACCACCACGGAGGGTAATGAATGGAATTTGACAGCATTTAGAAGGGAACAGAACTCATGTGCTTGCATTCTGTGACCTTCTTTGTTCTACAGTGCAAGGTGAACTCTGTGACAAACACATCGGAGCAGCTGTTCAACAAAAACCTTGTAGATTGACCTTACTGCTAATTTCAGATGCATTCTGTAAGAAAGAAACACTCTATTTCCAGAAAAAAACAAATAAAACAGACTAGAACATCACCTCTAGCAATGACATGAAGCAGAATATGCTTAAAGAAAATAAACTGGCACTATTTGCTTACATCTATTAGCTTTGCTGATTCATGTCTATTTGGTAAAATGCATTGAAAGGAAAAATAGAGAGGAATTAAGGTACACACAGTTTTTATTGGAAGGCCCTGCAAACTGACTCATTATTTTGTGTCTGCTCTGGTGAGAAAACACAGCTGCAGCCCCTGGTGCATGTAAGTCCATACAGACTGATGAGATGCTGGCACTGGCCAAGAGAGGATGAGGATGGCTGTAAAGCCTTCAGCACTGAAGCCTCCTGTGCAGGCAGGACAGGCCAAGGGCAGCAGGGCAAAGTCTCGAGTCTTCTCTATCTGAGACAGAAAGGCACAAAAAAGTTCTGTTGGGATGGCTTAACAGCCAAGAGCATCCACAGCAAATCCCCCAGTGTGAGCAGTTTGCAAGGGAAGCTATTTTAACTGCTTCAATACAGCAATGGCTTTATTACACCCATATAATACTTACACTAGCATAAAAAATATACTTTATGGCCCCTACTAATTTTTGAAAAAATATTCTTTTACTATTTTCAGCTGCCCATGCTGTTGGCAGAAAAAGGGTTCTGGAGAAATTCTGCCAGAGATCCTGCACAAAGCCAGTGACAGCTTCTGGGAAAGTGCCACAGGAAGCATGGAAAATAATTATTTGTATTAATGCAGCTACAAAGCTTTTTTTTCTTGTGGATACTAAAATAGCTTAAAAAGTTACAGTCTTTCACAGAGAAGAAAAAAGATCCAGAGATCATCTAATAGGCCATATCATGAGACAGGCAGCACCCCTGATCCCAGTGTCCTCCCTTTCATTTCTCTGCACTGAGTAGGCACTGGAAGCATCATCTGTGGGACAGCCACTGTGTTTTAGGGAGATGAGGATAGGTGCAGTCATGATAAAGTGGGCAAGTCCTGCATTAAGGTGTTGCAGAGGTCTGGAGGATTCAGCAATGCAGGTCAGCCATAACTTTCCTCTCATGTCAGAGGCTAAGGGCTCCATCCAGCAGTGCTTGTTATATGTGACAATAGATCCATGGGTTTAACATTAAACAAAACCCCCAACACCTGTCAAAAAAAAAAACAAACCAAAAAACAAAACCTCAGCATGAGATCAAAGAGAAATATCTGCAAAGAAAACAAGACAAGACTTCAAAGCCTTTCATTGATTCTGTCACACTAAAGTCACCATGTCCTGAGGCACTGCTCTGCATCTCTGTCTATTTTGTGTTTAGATACCACAACCACCACAGTGGCTTCAAGTGTAATTAACTGACACTGAAATTGCTTATGCTGCTGCCTTCCCATGAAGGTCTCAGAGGCTGGCACACGTCCCAGCACATTACTCACTCTAACACAAGATGTCAACATCTCAGAGCAAGGACTCCTCTCTCTGTCAGTGTTTCAGAGCTCTCACCATGCACATTGCCTGCACTGGACCATGCTCAGCCTTACCTGTGATGAGCTGCTAGACCAGAGGCCTTAATCTGGGCTGGGTCATGGCAGCAGGTGAAAGCCCCACGTGCTTCATATCACGTCTGTGAAATCATCAGACCCTACAAGAGTCCTTTAAAAGGTTAATCCTTGGCAAATAGTAACTTTCATTCCATATCCTAAAATAGGGGAGAGGGACTAGAAAAGGATGAGTAAAATCGCCCTGAGTAGCAAAATACCACTGTGTAATGTCTGAAATTGTTGTTATTTCACAACAAAATTGCATCCTTGCAACAAGGAGAGGAGATTCAGACAGTTCTGCTGATGGGTGCATTTCTAGCAGTGCATATACAGCCTGTAGGATATTTACTGTTTACTCCTGTTTATTCCTTCAGGGCACAGCAGAGTTAAGAAAATAGTTCTTCAATCTCAGAAATAGCTCCCCACTTTTTGCCAAGCAGCAGAAGATACATGCCTGTGTGATAGGGCAGTGTTTGACACACAGTTGTAATGTCAGTATCCCAGGGAGCATTTGTCAACCTTGGTATGAATCTCTTGGCTCAACACAAGAATTGTTACCAGCCAAGGGGAGTCTGAAATGAACAGGGATAAGTGCAGTCTCATTTTCTCACTACTTCCAGGAGCCTTTTAACGATGCAGCTGTGTTTGCCCTGTGAATTTCTTGGAAAATCCAAGTAGTAGTGAAGTGTGGGGTCTAGCAGAAAGTAGTACGAGTGTGGGAAGCAAGAAGGGAAATACCACATTGTTTTTTAATGAAAGATCTAGTGTAAAACTGTTCTGCTCTGACATCCAACTTGTTCTGTGGAGCTCTGGATGCTGTATCAGTGCATGGTACAGCATATCAAACCTGATCATGGTTTCATTAACTGTAGGTGGGAAATAGATGGGAGTCACCAAGTTGTTGGAAGTCATGTAAATACACAAATCCTAAGCAGAGCCTTGGGCTTTGTGAAGACCATTCCCAGCCCTGAGAATGGGGCATGGACATCCTGTTGTGCCTGCACAGAGCTGTGACCAGCACATCACCGAATCTAAACTCAGCTTACATAAATAGAATAGGGACTTTAAGCTTTCCTTCAGGACTAATAATGCAGCAGTAAACAGAATGGTGCCAAGCTCAGGACTGCAACATTGATGGGACAACACTGATTGACAGGGAGAAATTATCTAAACTGTAATGGCATAGAATGATTGATGGCTTGTTGAGGTCACTAAGAAAATTCTTAATATTAAAGGATGGGACAGTGAAAGATTTGTTCTCCATTTTTGCAGATCCTAAATGGCAAAGCTCTCATCAGACTTACAGCCTTGATCTAAGGACAAAGGTGAAAGAGCCTCCTAAGCCCCAGCTGCACTTCAGGGCAGATAAAATCCACTGCATCCATCCCTTGGACTGGGTGCTACCCTGCCATGGCCAGCACAGAACAGCACAGTGCAGGGGTACAGCACCCCAGAGCCTTGTGCTGAAAAGCTGATACGGTGTTTGTCCAAAGAAATTGAGCAGACACAGAGCTCCACTCTCCTAAATGAGAGGACCCATCAAAGAGAGCTTCTAAGGTAAATACATCCTCTTAGCAGGGCCTTATCTCTGCCCAGCAGATCAAAGAGCACTCCTGCACTGCTGCCCAGCACTATCAGCAGTGCTCTGCAGAGCAGCCTGCCTGCCTTGATGACTTGCAGGCCTGTGAGACATGCATCACACGTGGAACTCGTGATGATGAGTTTGGGGATTTTCAAAAAACAGATATCTAATGTTAGATTGCCATTCGGGAACCTAAGCTTAACACCCTGACCTTCAGAACACAGGAAGCTTCACAGCACCCAAGGAGTCCAAGTGAAGGGACTTTTCCAAGATGCAAATTAATTTTATCAGCTACCAAGAAGGGATCATTCAGAAATGTGTTTGAAAATGTTCTCAGGACCTGCATGTGCCCTGAAATACTCACTAGCCACCAACACTTGTGATTTTCTAAAAATGTTTTCCATTTGAACTTTTTTCTCTGTCTCCATTGGCTGGTGAAAGGCACATACACACAAAACAGACCAGGCAGGAGGAGGTGGCAGAACTTCTTATACCCAAAGTGCTGTCAAATATACAACACCAGGCTTAAAGCTGGCAATCTTAGGTCACTTCTAAAATCAGTAATTTCCTAAGGAATAATGTTACATCTAAGAGATTATGAAAGGGATAGTTATTCCTTAGGTGGAAGAAGAAGCTACCCACTTGCTGGCCTATCTCAGCAACCTGGGGTAGGATTTGTTATAAAAATCCTGCTCTGCTGACAGAGAAGAGGGTAACCACTGGAAAAGGATGGTTAGTTACCTTTCCCTTTCAGGTTCACTGGGTATGTGATCTGCTCTGACTGCCCTCTTTCATCCTTCCTGGGGCAATGGCTGGAATGTTCTGCTGCCAACTAAATGTATAAAAGGGATCAAATGAATCTGAGGCCACACATGAGTTACATAACCAGGAATGGCTGATCCTGCACTGTTCAGCTTCTCATGATGTCCAGGTGACACTGTCAGCAGGAAATATTGCACCCCCTTCTGCTTTTGCTTTCATCCCTGGGCAGTCTCCAGCAAACTGGGTTAGGGTTCCCTCTCTTCTGTCTTCTGGGGTTCATTGGGCCCTTCCACCAGGCAAAGCACTCACAATCTCTAACTGGTGTGCCTGCTTACCCCAACACTGCTGCCCCAATAGACAAATGGGGCACTGTGAACAGCCAGACCACTGCAAAAATTTTTCACTCTGTCTCTTTGTGTTTTGGCACCTGACTATGAGCTCCTCCACAGCATCACCTCCTCTTGTCTGTAAGGTCTCAGCTGTGAGCTGGGCCTCTGGTACAAATGACTTCTTCATTGCCACACACAGACAACATGGGAAGCCTGAATCCTATGCTGCCATTCTTGGGTTACTTTAAAAGGAGATCCTGGAATGAAAAATCTCCACTTTGAGGTTATGTGTCCCACAAAATACTAGTAGTATAACCAGAAAACATTGTGTACTACATTTAAAAGATTCATATATTCTAATAAGAGGAGAGCAGAGAAGATAAAAAGCAGAATAAAGGAGACTTTGACTAAAAGGAAGCATGCAGTGTAGTATTCAAAACAAACCCCTCAGCATCAGCAAAACATTTATTTCAGATTTGTCAAAGGCAGATAGAAACTGAAATAATTTTAGCCATTATTCCCCATACACTCATGGCAAAAAGGGCATGTTTTACACTGAGTTAGTTACAAGATTGAGTCAGGCACGTTGTATACACTCTTTACTTATATGATGCCATGTCTGTCTTCCACAGAGGCTCTGCTTCACTCAGTCCACAAGACAGAGATGCAAAGGAACCTTCTCTGAGTCACCAGATCAGATGAACCCCATTAGCTTCAAGTCAAGAGCACAGAATGAATCAAAGTTCCTTTTTTAAGCAGAAGAGCCCTGCTAGAAAGAACAGCAGAAACAAACAAAGCTCAGGAGAGAGCTGAGCCTGAAGACTGAGCAGGAATATTATTAAGGGAGTAAGAAAAGCCAACAGGGAGGTTTGAGGAAGACAGGGGAAAATTTGCCAATGAACTTGTCCTGTCACTCTGGGGTTTGCTCACTTGTAGGCACTTGGATCACAGTTCTTGTCCCTTCAAAAGCAATGATAAAACTTCCCTTTATGCACTGGTGCAGGGTCTGGCCCTGCATGGAAATTTATGACTTCAAATGTACAGGTCAATTAATCCTTCCAGTCTTGGTGAGGCAAGAGATATCTCCATGGCTCAAAGACAGTCTCTGAGTAGAAACTGAGAGATCTGACTTTCCCCAAGTCACAAAGTACATCCTTGGCAGAGATGGGAGGAGTTCAGAAAACTGTAGGCTGCAGAAATCCTAGTTCTGAGCTCAGCCATGAATAAATAGATTGCAGTTTTTAATGGCTACTACCAGCCACGCTGACAAAGGGTTCTGGGATCAGTCTTTGTGTCCTAGCAGTTCCTCTCACAGGCTCTGTGCATTGATTCACCTGGTAATGATGAGATACACAAAGAAGGTCAGCTGCTCTCCAACTATGAGAAAGGAGAGTAAAACAATTGCAGTGAAGCAGGAGCTCACACACCAAGTGACCACAGCTTTCCGAGTGCAGACAGTGCAAGAAGCTCCCCTATGCTTGCTAATCTGCCTGCAGATATCTCTGTTCATGCAGTCTGCCAGATGCATTCAAATCAAACACCTAAAACCATCCTCTGTCTAAACAAGATACAGTGGCACTCAGCTGTGCAGGTATGATTTCATTTTGGACATTTTTGGAACTAAACTCAGCCCAGCTGCTTGTGAACAGCTCTCAGCTTCTGCCATCAGGGGCCTCCCAGAACCGAAGGGGTGGGAGCAGCCAGCCTCTTCCCAGCTGGAATTTGTTCAGCAGTGAGATTCAGAGACCCTAACGAGAAACAAGCTCTGCACTGGAAAGGACAAGCAGGACGAGCTGTCAGTGAGGACATCAGAAACACCACTGGAAAGGAGTTGTTTGGCAGCACGTGAGCCCAGTGGTGCCAGAAGAGCTGTCATCTGCCACAGTATTTAGAATGGGAAGTGACTTTGGGAGGGTTTGTTTGTATCTTTTAATAGCAGCCAGTATAGATGGTTAAAACCAGAGAATACAACAGAAAAACCTGCTACCTTCGCTCTAATACCCTTCTCTCTTCCCAGATATCACTGTATCATTTAGATGGTGCCATTAAATCCCTATTTGCACACAGCAACCCTAGACAACAGCCCATACGAAAACAGGAACACTGGGAAAGTGGCTTCACTCACTATCATTTATTATTCCACTTGTCTGAAAGTCAGCCACGTGCCTGTCAGACCCATTGCTCCATGGGGACACACAGAGAAGCTGCAGTCTGTTCTGAGTCCATTCTGAAATAGCCCACCCCAGACACAGAAACACAGAGGGGATGAGTAGCAGACCCCAGGAGAAAAAAAAATCCCATTTGCTGCAACTTTTTGAAGCTCCTAGTGATTTAGTTGTTTCAGCAGATGGAGCCATTGCAGTATTCACCATGGATTGAAAACTAGGACAGTTCAGCCTGTTCAAAGGGAAAAAAACCTTCTGCCTGCTCTGAGGACATTTTCAAAAGAATCCTTGGCTGCATCCAGGCAAGTGTGTGTCACTTAGGCAACTACATGCTCTTTTAACAAATGGACTGCCTTGCCCAGAAATGTCCTAGGACTGATTTTTAGATCTATAGGATCATTAGTAATGATACATTAGTATCACAACTGAAGTTTATTGTTTTAATGTGCATTTCAAAACTGGTAGGTCTCCAAATCAAGCCCACTCAGTAATTCTGGTATAAAACCACCAGCCTTTGCCATGAGAAACACCCAGTTCCACTTACTGTTAAAATTTGCTTTTTTAAGGTCTGATGTCACTAACATGAAATGGCATCTAGCTGCAATTGCTGAATTGTTGTGTTGTAGGATAGCCCTGGCTGATTTCAGAATATCTACACACACACATATTGAGGAAAGTAATACAAATAAGAACATAAAAATTCAAGTTTCCAGAAATACATTCACTTAAGAGTATGACTCTTTAAAGGTTGTAAGGGGATAACTATGATCATAAACTTGGGCATGAAACAGCAAGCAATTCATGGTACAATTAGAATTTGAGATAAATGGATTAATAATCTCTTGCTCAAGCATCTAATTAAGAAGAAGAAGAAGCTGAATTCATCAAAGGCTGCTGTTGACATTATACATTACTGAAGGGGAATGGGGATTTAATATCCCCTTGGGGTGAAAACTCATTACCATTTTCCCTGATGGAGGCTACACATATACAAGGGGCAAAGATTATGACATTTAATACAGAAAGACAAAATGACAGAATTGACCCCAGCTTTGCATCCTGCATAAGACCTGCTCATAAGCTACAGAATAACTTAGTGAGTCTTCCCCACATACTTTCAAATTCTTTGTCATTTTCAGGGTTACAGATAACACAGAAACTCTTCTGCAGTGACAACCACACCAGCTCTGGGATGTGCTGCCATTGCACTGCTGGCAAAGCAGGGTAACACTTCTAGCCCAAACCAAATCTCTCACCTGGAGCTATGGCTTTCACTCCACAGCAGGGAATGTCTCACTGAAAGCAGGTTCAGAGGCTGCAACACCAGACCTGTGCTTTCAGCACCACGAACCTAAGAAAGGCATGAATGCTTTGTTGTATCAATCTGGGACGCCTGGGCTTTCTGGGTAACCTGCCATAAATCAGGGGGAATTTGGTGAAATTGAGAGCTCACAGAAAGGTTGGACAGAGAGCAAAGTCACACATCCAAGGAATTTCTGCCACAAATTTCCACTGAAGGCTGGAGGTCCAGCTTCTAATCTGCCATTCCTTCCCAGACTCCAAATCAAAGACTTCTCACTGCACTAACTCCTGTGATAATTTTGGATTGAAATGGCTATTGAAATTGAGGCCACAAATCCCTTCTCATTTGGGAATAAATCTAAATTTAGACCCTAGTCTTCAAATGAATGTATGAAGCTGATCCATCTCACTGCATTACTAATGTTCTTTACAAATATGACGTCCTAAAGGCATTTTGTTTCCCTTTGTGTATATGTGGCAAAAAATTGGATTAAAAGGATGGATTCTGCTAGAAATACCCATCATTATACAGAGAAAACACAATTAATAACGAACCAATTCACCCACTTAAAAAAACCCCAACTTTCTATAAAAACTGAAGCACAAGCAGAAGAAAAGCTGAAAGGAGGAAATAAAAAATATGAAATAACTGTATTCTCCACTGGTGCAAAGACATGGCTGATGTGTATGCCCAGAGGCTGGGCTGAGCTGAGCTTGCTGGCAGCAATGGCAAACTGCAACTTCTTTGTGGATCATCCATCAGCTGCTGCAAGTCAGGAGTTGCATTTATGGAGCAGAAGCTTCTGAGCCCACGGGCTCAGCAGAGGTTGTGTAGAGTGGATACAGTGAAAAGATGAGACTGAAAATAAGACAAAGCATGTTCCTGGCCAGCTGCTCAGCCATCCTCCTGGGGGGCCCTTTTAGCAAACTGTGGCTGAGGCACCTTGCAATGGCACCAGTGAAAAAGCTGGGCAGAGACTTTGTATGAATCGAGTTTTAAACAGCTCCTTTCAAACCTGTGCAGTCCAGTCTCTGCCAACATTTTTGTACGAACCTGCTGAATTAGGGGAGAAAATCAATATCAGTCTATGACATCTCAGGAAGCTGGGTTTCCATGAGACATTCTCTCTGAAAACTAAATGCTAATTTAGTGACATTCAATGTTTTTAAGGGTGCCATTCCTAATCAGCTTTGCAGAAATAGCCAGCTGTTTTGGTGTGGGCAGTCAGGGCGAATTGGGCTGATGTCACTACACCCACAACTAATTATTTGGAAAGAGATTGAATGCGAGGGGAAATGTAAAAGTAGGTGAATTGTAAAAGCAGAGGAACGTTCTGCAGTAACAATGTAAGCTCATGCAGGGAAGCAAGATGAGCAATGTTTATTAGGAGCAGGAGCTGAGTATCTGATGGGCTGGGCATCAACCAGCAGCCAAACGCCCATCCGCATTTTGCTCACTCCATTCTGCGAGGAGAAAGAGAGGAAGGTGAAAAGGCTCATGGATCAAGTTCAACAGGGAAAGCAAAACCAAAAAGAATTAATTCACTCCTTCCCAAAAGCAGAGAGATGTCCAGTCACTGCCTGGGAAGAAGGGTCTCAGCATGTGCAACCATTGCCTGAGAACACAAACACCATGACCACAAACATCTCCCTCCTCTACCTGCTCTCCCTGAGCTCTTATTGCTGAGCCTACATCATAATGAATGGAACATCCCTTTGGCTGGGTCCCTTCCCCATCTCTCCCAGTCCCCTGACTGGAGGAGGGAGCAGAAAGAGCCCTGCCACAGTGCAAGCACTGCTCAGCAGCAGCCAAATCTCTGGGGCAGCAGCAGCTCTGCTTTAGGCACAAATGCAGAGCAGGGCACCACGGGCGGCTGGGAAGAAAGTTAACTCCAACCCTGACAGATCCAGTGCACTGCTCTGTCACAAAATTATTCCTGATGCTTAAAGCCAAAGTAGGCTTGAATGCAAAGGATGTTATAAACAACCTGCTGCAATTTTAAGCAATTGCATAAGACCTTTATCTTCAAGGTCTGACTCACACATTTCACTGTCGAAAAGCTGGGACTTGGTTTGTGGAACGAGCTCATTAGGAACCACAAACTCTATCATGTTTCACCTGAAATGAAAAACAACTACCATCCAGTCTGACATCTCTACTAGAAAGCCATAGAATTGTGGGCATTCAGAATTGGAACACAGAAACAACTCTGCCCTGCATACAAGTCTCAGAAGGAGCATAAGGGAGAGGCAGAAATGTCTATGACACAACACTTAAAGCACTGTGAGGCTCCAGGATGGAGACTATTAGTCAAAAGAGAACAAAACCAAAGCATTTGCATTGAAGCACCTATCAAAGAAGGTGTCAATGTCTTTAAGGACTGCTAATTGTAATATTGAATTGTTATCAACAGGGACATGTTGATACATGTTGATATTATCAACAAAACAAAATCACCCTCAGTGATTTTGATGAAAGCTGCACTTTCTGTAGTGGATTTACATCTATTTATAACATGGAGATATTTCGCCCATAATTCTGTGAGGAGATAGATTTTTTTAACTCCTTTTTTTGAAAACAAGATCTAAACCCATCAGTCATCTCAATGAGATTATGGTGGGTTTGCCAAACCTACCCCACTTAATGTATTTTTCTGTTATTTTACTAGCTCTGCTTGTAAATACAGGATTATAAGAAAAATGAGAAAATCAAAAGATACACAGCTTCTCCTAGAAGAGGTTAAAACCCTGTCAAAAATCCTCATCTGTGTTTGTGTGATAAAGGCTGCCACTGAGTACAAGCCACAAAGTCCAGAGAAAATGTGTTTGCTTTTAACACATCTCACGGGGTTTTGTCACTTTTGAATATAACATTCCTGGATATTTAGCTGCTGGCACTTGCACACTGCTGGCTTACTGGCAATGAGATATATTGCTGGGCATGTACAGGGGTGTTTCATGAAAACCAAGATAAACTTTACAGGATCACAGAGCAGTCCCTGCCTGGCAGAGCAAAGCTGTCAGATCTGAGGATACGCCGAGACAGGATGTTCTCACAACTACAGAGCCACTCAGCTGTCAGACGATGCAAGCTGCCTGTCTTGTCTCTTCTTTGCATTCCCCCACACTGTGAATCACTGGAATTCTTCCAGATAGGATGCTCAAAATGAACTGCATTTTTCCCTTAATCCCTAGGCTCCAATGGTTAACCTCTCAAACTCTCCCCCCATGCTACCCAAGCTCCCACCACCTGAGATTGCCTGACTAGTCTGGCAAATGACAGTGGGTAAAGAACCTGCAGGGGCCCACAGGCATCCCTTTGTGTCAGGGTGTTCTGCCTAGTGGGGGTGAAACAGCTCTAAGCTCACCCTAAGTGCAAAAGTGAGCAGCTGCTTTTGGTGTTGAAGCATGCTGAGACCAGCCAGACTCATCAAACCCAGAGTTAAACATCACAGGAGCAAAAGACCTTTGCCCATGAGCCTTGCTATGGGTGAATGACATCAGCCTCTGCTTCATAATTATTTTGCTGACTTGGACACAATTGCTTTAATAATGCTGCAATAAATAGTGTACAGGGAGTTATACCTACATATTCTGTGTAGTAAATAATTCTGATAAAGGTCTCCTAATCTAATATTCATCAATTCAAATAAATAAGTTATTTTATTAATATAAATATATTTGGTTTACCATCCTTACTCCTGAAGGACAAAGTAGTACAAAGACACAATTACACCTATATAATTCTTTAGACATAAACCATTGACCAAGTCTGGGGGTAGAGTTGGAACCAGCTGCATCTTGTCTCTGAGAAGGGGTTTAGAAAGCAAGGGAGTCCTTTCTGCTTCTCGTGACTCAGTGGGAGGGTCTCCCTGATAAACCTTGTCCAAATCTCCCATTATGCCTGTGATGCCTTTGAACAGCTCAGAATTGCTGCTCTCAGCCAACCTCTAGAAACTGATTCACAGCAGCCACCTCTCTATCTCCCCATGACACCAGGAATGCCAGCAAGAATCTGAGTTTGCTCTGCTCCTCATGGAACTCCTAGCTGGTATTATATTAATAGTCTTTCTCACTGGGACACAGAATTTTTGGTGTGCTCATTCTGACTGTAATCCCATTATATCAGCCAAATTCTCAGTATGTATTCAGTGTAACCTGACGTTTCATTTATTGAAGGATGAAAAGCTTCCTCACAAGTTAAGAACAAGATTCTCTACTTTTTGACAAAATGCATTGCACTCCAGCGAGGTGCTGTTAGATTTCCCTTCCCACGTGTGATCAGAGAAGAAACAATTTGGATCTTTTCCTGTTCCAGCATGCCTCAAAAAACACAGGACAACCTGACCACATACCCACAGCCCAGAACTGAAAAGCAGCAGCCAAGAGGCCATCATTTAATTCGGAGATTCTGCTGGCAAAGACAGTGAGCCATGGGCCAAGAGGAGCATTTATGCTCTGAAAAAGCCCTGGAATATCAGCATTCTGCTCATCTAGTGCTGACAGATGAAGGGCTGGAGTAATGCTGAAACCATGGTTCAAAGAGCACAGGCAGCTGAACACATGAAATGCAGATGACTGCATCCTCTCCAGCTTGTGATGCTGAAGAGGCCAGATAGAAGAAATCTGAATGAAGGCAGTGAAGAACTTGTTGGCATTCATGATGTGGTAACTGACTGATTACATATGTGTGAATTGGTAGGAGCCTACTCTCCCTGCAATTCAGAATTCAAACTCTCATTCTGGATCTTGAGAAAAACGTAGGGTTGTTTTTTATTTTTATTTTTTTTTTTTTTTTTTTTTTATTTTCCAGTAACTCACTTAATAAAACTCTCCAGAGCAATATAAATACGAGTGAGAACCTAGAATGAAGAACAGGAGTATCAGGATATAAAGAGAAAAGCATGAAAAATATCTGTAGCCAGATTTACAATTGCTTATCTGAGTCTGAAAGACAAAGAATCATCTTTTCTTCACAGAAGTAAAAGCTGCATATTTTAGCTTGTTTTTACTGGAAATAGCTCAGAAAAAAAACCCCACATCATTTAGAAAGTGAAGCTCATATAGCAACCTACCCCTGTCTCTTCATTCCAAAGAGGTCATCAGCTTCCAGTTTTTGTGCAATTTCCTTGGAACAAAAAAAAAAAAAAAAAAAAAAGGAAGGAAAAGAAAGGTTTTTTTTTTCCCGTGCACAAAGATTGATTCATTAGATGTTTTTTTGTCTCTGGGCATTGAACAGCCTTTAGCTGAATAGAGTTGGAGTTCATGCAACTTAATTGGAAGAGCATCATTTCCAACATCTCCCTAGGATATTTACTATGAATGGTGAGACACAAGAAAAAGAAATTGCTGATGTTTAATGTTTTATGCTGTGGAAAGGATTCATTGTTTTGCTCAGTAGCTTGAGCAGAACTTTTGGAGTAGGAAGGGGTCTCCCTGTCAAGAATGAACACAGTACTTTCATCCTCATCATGTGAGTGGATGTGAAAGAAACTAAAATACTGTGAGTTTTCTACTCACATCATCACAGTCACCTTGAGACACCAAAAGTTTGAGAAATGTCAATCCTTTAGAATTTGCTGAACAGTCGTCACCAATTCTGCACAGTCATCAGCAATTTCCTTAATTTCTTGTTAAAGGCAGTTATCACAATTATAATTTTCCCACACTTCTAAACAAAAACAATAGTTAATTGTCAACCAGGGAACTCCAAATGGAAGAAACATCAACAATTTTGGCAGCATTCTCAACTAAACCATCAAAAGTTTTAGCAACGTGGCACCATCCCTTAGAACAAGAAACTTTCTTCAAATGCCTGCTGCTGATTTAACTGTGACTCCATTTACCAGAAAAACTACACAATGGTTGAAAAGGCCTTGAAAAGTGCTGAATCCACTTCTGCATAATAACAGAGTGAATGACAGCTAGGAAAAAATATTGGAATTCTAGAAATGTTTTTGTTCTTTCAGAATTTTTTTTGCAGTGCCAGCTATAGCATCTGCTTGATCTTATGACTTCAATACTCCTTTTTTAGAAGGTGTTTAAAAGATTTTGAAATTCACTGCATAAGCTGGCCAGACTCCCCGCTGCCTTCTGGCCAAGAGACCCTTGCTGGAAGATGGAAGCCAAAAGATGCATCCCATAGGATGTTTGATTATCCCAAATCCTGTAATTTCATGTGTGGCTGCTCTCCCATCCCCAGTATGTGTGGATATCTGAGGACACAATCCTCCACACTTCCTCCACATGGAAAGGAATGGCATTCTGAAATCTAAATATGAAAACGGTGTATCCTTACTACTCCTGCTGAACATCTCACATTGGCAGATAAATTGAACAGGAAAGTGATGATCTCCTCAGTTTAACTACTGATTTGTGCTGCTACCCCTTTTCCTTTAAGAAATGGAGCTGTGCTGGACTGCAGAGCCTGTCTTGGAGAGCAGAGTTTATTAATATGACACAGCACCTAACTCCCTCAGGATAATCTTACTGAAGCCAATTGGTTTACTTGAGTTATACGCCCGTATTTGCACAACAAAGGGGTAGCAAAGACAAAGGACAATTTATAAATGAGGTCTCCCAATGCCACGGGCAAGTTAACTGATTAGGAAATGCAAATTTGTTGAGTGTAACTTCCAGGAGGGAAAGGAGTAGCTAAGTAGCATTAGCTACTTACTTAGTAAATAATTTGCTAAAGCAACTCAGACATTCCCCCGGGGCTGTGGGTGAGGGATGTGTGTTCCAGTGTGTGCTGCCTTCCTCCAGCTCTGCTCTCAGGAGTGTGAACACCACACTCCTCAGCATCCTTCTACTCAGCATCCTTGGGTCGGGGTTAGACACTCAGATGTCTCATCTAGGGATGTTAATGCAGCAATAAACCCTGCCAGCGTTCCTGATTGCTAGATAACACGTGCAAATAAGAAAAGCAAATAATTCTGTAATCCTCTCTGCCTCAGAGGGGAAAAAGACTCAAGATTAACCTTAATTTGTGCTGTGGTTTAATCCAATATGTAGAGACTGATGATTCCTCTCCCACTTTGACCTTAAAAAGTGAGGTAGGGAGAGGCCACAGGGAGAGAGGAACTTGCTTCTCTCATCAGCATCCTGCAGCTCTTTCAGCTGACTTACTTCGTGTATTTAATGCTATTTAGATTACCCAGGATGGCTCTATCAGCTGCCTCTGTCATCACCTCCCGTGCAGATGCTGACGTGACAGAGCTCAGCAACTCTGCAGCACACACAGACATCAGCCTGCTCTGATCAAAGGCCCGGGAAGAAGCAGGTAACAACCCTGCTTCCCCAAATTTATCTGATGTTAAATTGGCTGGGTTCTGTGGTATTCAAGATTTTAGAAGTACATAGATCAGATGTAACAGGCTGTTCCTCAATTTCTAATATTTTACTCTTTCCCATACTTTGCAATCCTCTAATTTATCTACCGTACCCTCAGGTAATTTGGGTTTTATTCGTCACAGTTCAACCTTAATTCTGTAAGATTTTTCTCTGTCATTACTCAGTTTTTGGCATATATCAGTTATGACACAGGACATTCCTTTTCCTTCAGAAAGGCTTTGAAATCATATTTATGAAAATATAATATGGGCTCGTTATGCATATTTTTACACTAAGATTCACACACAAGTGTTCAAGAATAAGAACCTGCCTGGTACCTTTCTCTGGATGAGAAGGCAAACATAGTACAAAAAGGGGTAACATAATTTTGTCTACCAAACTCATTATTTTTCAAAATTCTCACAAAAGAACCATTCTTCAACTGATTTTACAGTGAGTATAAACATCTTTCCCTCTGTGTTCTTTCAGCTTTACCCAGTACTTTGGGCTTTCTGCACCTTCGTGCTTATTTTTGTATCACACACTGGAGGCTGAGGCATCTCGGGACACAGGCAAATTGTGCTTTTCTTTCTTCTTTTTCCAGATGTCTTAGCTGTGCAGCCTGGAAAAAGCATATTCCATTTGCATAGTTCTCTCTTCTTACACTTTCATATTTAGCAGACAGATTTGTTTCCTAAACCTCATTAAGCAGGGAATACTTTTACTAATCCAATTCAGCAAATTATAATTTTATCAGAACTGTCCTTTAGGAAGAGCTTTCAGAAATTGCTTTGCAACTCATCTGGAAAATGTGCACAGATAGAAGGATTTATTTGCCAGAGAGTCTTAATCTCTCATTAAAAAAAAAAACAAACTAAAACAAAAACTATCCCACAAAAACAATACAGGACAATAGTTAGTGTTGCTAAAATTAATATACTGTCTGTTTTCTATGCTACAGAAAAATCCCAGCATCTACATTAATGACCTTAAATCTCTTTTTGGGGGCATGCATTGCCCTTCCAGCTGCTGTCAGTATTTAATGTACCTGACTAACGGGGAAAGGGGACACTGGAATCAGCAGTGTGTGGGTGTCACACTGACAAACACACATGGGCACATTTCTTCTGCCCACACAGCTCACAAAATCTCACCGTTTCTTTGCTGGCTGGATTTTTATAGCACAGACTGCTGTGATGGGAAGCAAGTGACCTTTTTGTTCACTGTTCTTGATCACTAGTGAAGAAGAATGTGTAAACAAGTAACCGCCCTAACTACATCCTTGTATTCTCTAACCACAACCTTGCATTCTGTCTTGCTTGCAAAAATGCAAAGAACAAGAACTGCTATGCTTGCATAATAACAGACGTTTGTAGGTCAGGGTCACGGAGAGAACACTGAAGAAGACTGTCGCGAGCCTTCATCAACGACCACCAGGAGGCAAAAATAAGACCCCCTAGCAACAGGCGGAGCAGGCGCAGAAGTGACCGGAAGGACGACTCGACAGGAAGACGAGAAACTTAAAAGGGGGATCTGAGCCACGAGCGGTGCGGCAGTTGGTGGAGGTGACTCCCCTGTCGCCCAGCGCTACAACTTTGCTTTCTCTTTTCTGTAGTAATAAATTTGCTAAATAATTGACCTAAATAGCCCGTTGTGCTCATTTATAACAACTTGGTGCCGTGACTCGGATCGGGACTCTGGGGGTGGAATTCCTCGTCTGAGGGGGGGCGCCCCACCGACTCGGTGGTCCCGGGACTTGGACTTCACCCCAATCCCGACCGACGATCCTAAAACCGAAGAAAAGAGGAAAGCAAAGGGGGTTTGGGGGCCGATACACCCCTTAAGTCTTGTGCACAAGGTCCGGACGAAGACGCAGGACGCGTAAGTATTACGGGAACCGTCCGGGCGGGGTTGGGATCCCGGAGTGCGACTGCGTGGTGTGTGAATGAGAGGGGGGCTGGCAGCCAGACTCCCCAAGCGAGAGCGGACCCTCAGTAGTGCGGTTCCCACAGACCTGCGAGGGCTTGGGCCACGAACCAGGGGAAGCGAGAGTCGATTGTGTGGTTGAAGGCACTCCGGAAGAATGGGACAGGGGAAGAGTAAGTCCCCTGTGGGCATTAGGCTCCCACCCATACCTAGAGAAAGTCCCTTAGGATTTCTGCTAGACAATTGGAAACATTTTCCAAGCACATAGGGAAAGGACAAGGCTAAAATGATACACTACTGTGTGGAAATATGGGGCGGGAAAGAAATTTCAAAGAATGTGTTTTGGCCCATATACGGGTCCTCAGAAGATTGGGTGAAACAAAAACTGAATACTTGGGTGGACACTAAAAAACCCCTTCGTGTGGAAGAAAGTAACTATGCAAAGGTCTGGGTGGAATGGCCAGAGGTATTCATCTTTAAATTAACAGAAAAATCAAGGGAAAATAAGAATAAGAAAAAGGGAAGTCGGCCAGAGGAAACTTTGATAGCTCCCCCTCCGTATGTACCCCCACCTCAAGTACCGGGAACCGCAGACCCAAGTGCACCTCCCGGAGAGGATTCGGATTCTGACCAATCAGGACATACGGGACCGATTACCCACAGTAGGGCTCGGAAAGGATTATACCCACTGAGGGAAATGCCAATGGGGGGGCCCCAACCGGGTATAGGGTTTATATCAGTACCTCTCAGTTCAGGGGATGTCAGGGATTTTAAGAAGGAAATGAGACATCTACTAGAGGACCCACTGGGGGTGGCGGAGAGGGTAGATCAATTTTTAGGGCCGAATATGTATACTTGGGAAGAATTACAGTCCATACTAAACATCCTGTTCACGGCTGAAGAAAAGAATATGATCAGGAGAGAAGGCATGCGTATTTGGGACGCACAGCATAGGCAAGGGCCAGCGGCAGATATCAAGTGGCCTTTACAGAGCCCCAATTGGGACCATCAAAATCCAGCCCATAGAGTCCATATGCAAGACCTTAGGACAATAATTGTACAAGGGATTAGAGAGTCGGTCCCGCGAGGTCAAAACCTCAATAAGGCCTTTAATGAAAGACAAAAGAAGGATGAGACCCCCACAGAATGGTTAGAAAGACTACGGAAGAATTTTCAACTTTATTCGGGAATGGATCCGAACGATCCGATGGGGCAGGCAGTATTGAAAGTGCATTTTGTTTCAAAATCTTGGGAAGATATTAGAAAGAAAATACAAAAGTTAGAGGATTGGCAGGACAGGGGACTGGATGAACTATTGAGAGAAGCACAGAGGGTTTATGTGCGGAGGGAAGACGAAAGTCATAAACGCCAAGTCAGAATGATGGTAGCTGCGGTGCGAGAGAGCAGGGAATAGGAAAAGGGACCGAAGCAATCTGGGCGGAAGTCAGCCGAAGTTCGGGATTCTGGAGGGAGACAGGATTTAAAGG
This sequence comes from Acridotheres tristis, assembly GCA_037013685.1. Lineage (NCBI taxonomy): Eukaryota > Metazoa > Chordata > Aves > Passeriformes > Sturnidae > Acridotheres > Acridotheres tristis. Next base: position 14,448,908 of record CM072898.1, read on the forward strand.
TGTGTTTTTACTGTAGAAAGAAGGGGCACTTCAAGAGGGAATGTCGCGCTTGGGTTAGAGATGAAAAAAAGTTTAAGGAAGACTAGGGGGGTCAGGGGCTCTATCTATTGGGGACCCGAAAACATCAGAAAGAGCCCTTGATAAAGCTAAAAGTGGGTCCCCATGGCCAGGAGATTATCTTTCTGGTCGACACTGGTGCAGAAAGATCAACGCTCCAGTCTATACCTAAAGGGTGTGCCCCGTCTAGAGATACCGCTACGGTGGTCGGGCAAAAGGAGAACCTTTTGACGTGAAAATAATAAAAGAGGTAATGGTGGAATCGGAATCTAGATTAGGTTTAGGGGACTTTTTGTTAGTTCCAGAATCAGATTACAATTTACTGGGCAGAGATATGATTATAGAACTGGGTATTCAAATAGAGGTAGTGGAAAAAGAAATACGAATCAGACTCTGTCCTCTGAGACAGGAGGATGAAAAAGAAATAAATCCGGAAGTATGGTACAATCCTGGAAGCGTGGGGCAGTTGAGGATTTCCCCCTTTAAAGTCAAAATCAAAAACCCTGAAATCCCCGTAAGAATAAAGCAGTATCCTATGTCCCTGGAGGGAAGGAAAGGGTTAAAGCCTGAAGTAGACAGGCTATTGAGCCGGGGGTTACTAGAACCTTGTATGTCACCATACAATACACCGATCCTCCCAGTCAAAAAGGCGGACGGGTCCTATCGCCTAGTACATGACCTAAGGGAGATAAACAAGAGAACCATAGCCAGATTCCCAGTGGTTGCGAACCCATACACGCTGTTGAGTAGATTAGGCCCAAATGATTTGTGGTACAGCGTGATAGACTTGAAGGACGCCTTTTGGGCTTGCCCTCTTGATGAATCTAGTAGGGACTATTTTGCCTTTGAGTGGGAAGATCCAGACACAGGAAGGAAACAACAGCTTAGATGGACAGTACTACCCCAGGGATTTACCGAATCCCCAAACTTGTTTGGGCAAGCTTTAGAACAGATTTTAACGGATTATCAGATAGGTCCTGGGGTAACCCTGGTACAATATGTTGATGACTTGTTGCTAGCAGGGAAAGAAGAGGAAGAAGTAAGAAGGGAAAGTATAAAGCTCCTAAATTTTCTAGGACTTAAGGGCCTAAAGGTTTCAAAGGCTAAGTTGCAGTTTGTGGAAGAAGAAGTAAAATACCTAGGGCATTATTTAAGAAGGGGCGAAAAGAGGATAGACCCAGAAAGAATCCAAGCTATCCTATCGCTACCAATACCGAAGAATAAAAGACAGATTCGGCAAATCTTGGGCCTCACGGGGTATTGTAGACAATGGATTGAAAACTATAGTAGTAAAGCTAGATTTTTATACCAGAAGCTAACACAAGAAGGGTTAATAAAGTGGACTCAGGAGGACACGAATAAACTGGAAGAATTAAAAAAGAGTCTAGTTCATGCTCCGGTCTTGAGCCTCCCAGATTTAAAGAGGCCATTCTTTTTGTTCGTAAATGTAGAGGAAGGAATTGCATTTGGGGTGCTTACCCAGGACTGGGCAGGGAAAAAGAAACCCGTGGCATATTTATCAAAAATCTTAGACCCTGTAAGTAGAGGCTGGCCCACATGCCTACAGATGTTGGCCGGATGTGCATTGTTGGTAGAGGAAGCTAGGAAAATCACTTTTAATAGTAGCCTAAAGGTATTGTCCCCCCATAATATCCGGAGTGTAATGCAACAAAAAGCGGATAAATGGATATCTGATGCCAGACTCCTGAAATATGAGGGGATTCTACTAGAAGCACTGGATTTTACCCTAGAAACCACCACTTTACAAAACCCAGCTGCCTTCCTGTATGGAGAAATGGAGCAGGGACCTTTAACCCATGACTGTCTAGCTACTATAGAAGAACAAACAAAGATTAGGCCCGATTTAGAGGAGGAAGAGTTAGATGGAGGGGAGAAACTGTTTGTGAATGGATCCTCTAAAATGGTAGGAGGGGAGAGGAAATCTGGGTATGCTATTATAGGGGGAACTGATTTACGAGTAATAGAATCAGGAGCCTTAGACAGGTCATGGTCAGCCCAAGCGTGTGAATTGTATGCTATACTTCGGGCCTTGACACTCCTAAAGGGAAAAGAGGGGACGATATATACTGACTCCAAGTATGGATTCGGGGTGATACATTCCTTTGGGAAATTATGGGAAGAAAGGGGGCTGATAAATTCACAAGGAAAGGGATTGATCCATCAAAAGCTTATAGTGGAAGTATTACAAGCCTTAAGGGGACCAAAGAAAATAACAGTGGTTCACTTAAAAGGACACCAACCAGGAATAGACTTTAAGAATAGGGGAAATAACGCTGCTGATCAAGAAGCAAAATGGGCAGCAGTGAGGGAGATGGTCTTAAAGGAGAAGCCACAGATTAAGGAAACACTGGAAAAGGAAGATGTAGAACTTATATTTACTAGTGAAGAGAAGGAAAAATTGAGGAAAATGGGGATAAAAGAAGATAGGGGAAAATAGATGACAGAAGATGGGCGAGAAGTATTGCCCAAAGCAGTAGCTCAACGGATGTTATATAGGCTACATCAGGGAACACATACCCGACCAGGGACACACTGGGGGGCCCAAGGGTTAGTTGACCATTTCGCGACTAAATTTATGAGCATTGGACTACTAGATATGGCTAAATATGTCACCAAGAACTGTCCTACATGTCTATGAGTCAATCGTAGCAACCTAAGAAAACTACCTCCAGGGGGACGGCCATTGGCAAAAAGATCATTTGCAAATCTGCAGATAGATTTTACAGAGCTACCCAAAGTAGGGCGGATTAGATATCTTTTGGTAATAGTGGATCATCTTACCCATTATGTAGAAGCGTTCCCGACGGTCAGGGAAACAGCCCGAACGGTAGTAAAGACTTTGCTTGAGGAAATAGTGCCCAGGTATGGAGTGCCTGAGACTATTGATTCAGACAAAGGTCCACACTTTACATCAAAAGTGACACAAGAACTGGCAGAGGCGCTGGGAATAAAATGGGAGAAACATACCCCTTATCATCCACAAAGCTCGGGGAGAGTAGAAAGAATGAATGGGGAAATAAAAAACCAGTTAACTAAATTGGTATTAGAGACTAAATTATCATGGGTAAAATGCATTCCGTTAGCCTTACTAAATATTAGGACTCAGCCGCGGGCAGATGTGGGATTGTCCCCATTCGAAATGCTATATGGAATGCCGTACAACCTGGAGAGGGTTCAGACTCACCCTAACATTAGTGATCAACATCTCAACAAATATTTAATAACGTTAATGAAATTTAGGAAACAACTATGGGAAAAAGGAATGTGGGCTCAGAGACCACCTCTAGATCTTGTGTTCCACCAGGTACAACCGGGAGATTGGGTTCTAGTCCGGAGCTGGAAAGAAAACCCGCTGACACCGAAGTGGGAGGGACCATACCTGGTGTTACTTACAACAGATACCGCGGTACAAACAGCGGAAAAGGGGTGGACTCATGCCAGCCGAATAAAGGAACCAGTAGATCCATCCAAGTTCTCCAAGAAAAATAACTCTCACTGGGAAATAAAAGAAACAACTGGAGATTTAAAGCTCGTCCTAAAAAGAACCTCATCTTGACACCCAGGGAAGTAAATGGACGAAGGGGACATTTGGGTGGGGGACAATTGGCCACTACAGAAGGAATTGATTGGGACATCTGAGGCTCCAGGATACTGTAAAGGCCTAGAGGAGCTTACTCAGCAACCATATTATAGACCTGTGAGGTTGGAGTACCGTGGCCGATTGTATAATGGAGAAGGCAATGCAAAACATAATGAAATTAGAGTAGCATGTAGCTGGTTAGATTGTGACTGCTACCCGTTTGCATGCTTTTGCTGTAAAATTTGTAAAGAGTTGTGGTGGGTCCACTGCAAGAAAGGGAGGGCTCCTAGAAGTGTGTGTCAGCCCTGTTGGGAGGAACAGCGCGAGCTGACTGCTTCGGTTTTAAACCAAAAAGTAGCAGCTCGAGAGCTGAAAGTGGGATCCCCGCTCTGGTGGCAAATATACTCAAGGGGGGTGAACCCCGACTTATATTGCTGTCACCCCAACGAACCTCTTGGCCCCTTTCAGACGGACATTGTGTCGGTCGAGTGCCGCAAAAGATTGAAGAAACTCAGGTGTGATATTCCACCATTGAAAGATAAAAATTGGCATTCCAAAAGGAAGTGGAAAAGAGGAGTGAGTTCCGCCCCTGAAGAATATCCTTGCTGCGTGAAGATGGTACACCTCGCAGTTAGTGGCAACCTAGCTGGCGAGCGAGGCAGAGGGGTAAAAGGTGGGGACAGAGAATCTCACACAGGAATAACTGTAGAGGTGCTTACGACCCTTGATAACCAGAAGCTTGGGGGTGATAGTATAAAGGGGATTAGAAAAAGAACTAATTCTATTCACCGCTCTTGCATTGGACATCACCTAACTCTAATGATGTGCATAATAACAAAGATGGGACTGGTGAGAGGAACAGAACAAAGCCATGAGCCCTTTGAATGGTCCCTCAATAGATGGGATGCCCCTAGGCCACTACAGACAGTTGTTACTTCCGGAGCACCGAGTTTCATAGTAGGACTATGTAACCTAACTAACATACCACATTGTGGGAGAGTTCTGAATTTAACAGGATTTTACATGTGTCCAGCATCGAACCCAGGAAAGTCATATTGTAATTACCCGGGAGAGTACTTTTGTGGATATTGGGGCTGTGAAACTATTGCTTCTGACTGGGAGACAGGAGGAGATCCTTTTCTGAAGGTAGGATTTGGACCAGCGGGCTGTACTAAACCCTGGCGGGGACCCTCTGGGGAGACGGTATATGCAGGAACCTGTTCCTTTATATATCTTAATGTCTCCCAGCCGGAAAAAGCTGAATGGGCAGTAGGAAAAACATGGGGAATTCGTCTCTGGGAACCAGGGAAAGATAGAGGCAATATGATCCTAATAAAAAAAGAGCCTGTACCACATGACCCAGAGCCAGTGGGACCTAACCCGGTCATAGGGGATAAGAGCAAGGGAACTATTACAAGCCTTTTAGTCCCGGGAGGAAATAAAATAGAAAACAAGAATGAAACCCAAGATTAGCCTGAAAAGAATCAATCTATCAGTGAATATAATACACTTTAGAAGGTAATGCAAGCTACCTTTAAGGTGCTAAATGATACATACCCCAATTTAACAAAGGAATGTTGGCTATGTTACATGGTGAAACCACCCTTTTATGAGGCCATAGAATCCACCGCCGAACACAGATGGGTGAATGGAACAAATCCCAGGGAATGTTTATGGAAAAAGGGACAAGATAGTACCCCTGGAATATCTCTGGCTCAGGTGAGTGGTAAAGGAAGATGCGTAGGAAATATTCCTAGAAACAAGGATTATCTATGCCAGATGAAAATATCTATATCAGATCCAAAGCAGCCAGCTCAATGGCTCCTCCTGGCCGTAAATACAAAGTGGGTTTGTAATACCTTGGGAGTCACACCATGTCTGGCAGTCAATAGTTTCAATAGTACCTCAGAATATTGTATCCAAGTTCTAATCCTCCCTCGAATAGCATACCACTCTAAGTATTATGTCCATGAGCATCATATCATCCCTAAACATCATTTAACAAAGAGAGAACCATTCACAGCCCTCACTGTAGCAGTTCTACTTAGCATGGGAGGCGCCGGACTTGGAACAGGAGTTGCGTCCTTAGTTAATCAACAGCAAGGAATGAGAGATTTGAGAGCTTCTGTAAATGAAGATTTGCAGAGGATAGGCAAAGCTATATATAACCTTTTTGTTCACTGTTCTTGATCACTAGTGAAGAAGAATGTGTAAACAAGTAACCGCCCTAACTACATCCTTGTATTCTCTAACCACAACCTTGCATTCTGTCTTGCTTGCGAAAATGCAAAGAACAAGAACTGCTATGCTTGCATAATAACAGACATTTGTAGATATTGCAGTACCAGGGTCACGGAGAGAACACTGAAGAAGACTGTCGCGAGCCTTCATCAACGACCACCAGGAGGCAAAAATAAGACCCCCTAGCAACAGGCGGAGCAGGCGCAGAAGTGACCGGAAGGATGACTCGACAGGAAGACGAGAAACTTAAAAGGGGGATCTGAGCCACGAGCGGTGTGGCAGTTGGTGGAGTGGTGACTCCCCTGTCGCCCAGCGCTACAACTTTGCTTTCTCTTTTCTGTAGTAATAAATTTGCTAAATAATTGACCTAAATAGCCCGTTGTGCTCATTTATAACACTGCCATGGTACCCAGGGGACGTGGAAGTGACGGAAGCACATCATCCTGAGGTCTCAGCCCACGTTGTCTGTGCTTTATTTTTCTCAGTATGAAATAAAACAGCACAAGATTTAATAAAGTGGTTCAGATTTTATTATTTTGCACAGGTCTGACTTTGATGAAGATGTGAATGTACCAATGCTAATTAACGATGATAAAACAGTAACAAATAATAGTGGGTCCAGCTTGAGCAAACAGCAGCAGGAAGAATGCTGAGGTCTAAGAATTAACAGATGATTAAAGATGCATTGGGCTACGCCTTCGTCATGGACTGAAAATGTCATTAAAAAAATCATCAAACCCTCTATAAATAACTCCATGATTATTTCTCAGGGAATTGTCAGGTGTTTCAACACTGCTTAATTGTTTATTTTCCTTCCTCAGCAGAACAAAGACTGAAATATTTACTAGATTATTTAGATGTTATTTTATAGATCGCTGTCTATAGAAAAAGTAATGTTTTCAGCACATACAGCTCAGGGAACAGCAAGACAATTTTAATCTGATGAAAAATGAACAATTTTCAAACCAACAAGCAAAACCAGCACAAGGTCGGGTTCTAAAATGGAGTAAAAATCTGACCGAAATGGGGAAAACCACTGCTTTTAGCCTTATTCAACAAAATCCAGAATTTAGCACAGGGAATTTGATTCTGCCATCAAAACATGACTTGATTCTTTGCATTACAGCACTAAAATAAATTACTTTGGGCTGCAGCCTCCCCTTGAAACCCAAGGTGTGCACAGTTCATTTGGCTGCCTTCTGCCTGCTCAGCACAGCCGCATCCATCAGCCTGATCATGTGCTCTGCAGCTCCTGGATTGCCAAGGAGAGCCACGGGCACAGCCAAGCACACGGGCAGCGTTCCCTCGGCTCCCCATGACCCCGCGGTGGGTGCGGGTGGAGGTGCTGGAGCCGCAGGGAGCATCCCTGCCTTCGGAACAGCCCTTTCGAGGGAACGCATGCCCCTCATTCTGCACGGCCCGGGGCTCAGGGACAGAGCAGCTGTGCCCAGCCTGCCCAGCAGGGATCCCTGCAGCGCTTTTGCTGGAAGGGACTTGGGAACCCATCCTGTCCCACCCCTGCCATGGGCAGGGACACCTTCCATTATCCCCGGCTGCTCCAAACCCCGTCCGACCCCGCCTTGGACACTTCCAGGGATGGGGCAGCCTGTGCCAGGGCCTCACCGCCCTCCCACGAGGAATTTCCCCGCAAACCCAACCTCAGTGTGAGTCCATCCCCTGCCCTGTCCTGATACGAGACCCCTCTAACGCGGGCTGGTGCGGGGGACGGGCGGCACCGCCTGCGAGCCCCGGCCGTGGGGCAGCCAAGGTCCCGTGCCGACCCCGCTTTTGATCTCTGATCCCGACCCCCATCCCAATCCTGCCCCTGATCCCTGATCCCGATCCCCATCCCAATCCCGAATCCAGATCCCTGATCCCCAATCCCGATCACCGATCCTGATCCCGACCCCCGATTCCAGCTCTCCGATCCCTTCTCCCGCTCCCGATCCTAATTCCCACTCCTCGACCCTGATCCCGCTGCCAATCCTGATCCCTCTCCCCTCTCCCGATTCCGATCCCGGTTCCCACCCCTCTTCCGTCTCCCTGCTCCCGCTACCCATCCCACTCCCCTCTCCCGATTCTGATCCAGGTCCCCATCCCACTCCCTGCTCCCGATCCCCATCCCTCTCTCCTCTCCCGGTTCTGCTCCCGATCCCCATCCCACTCCCCTCTCCCGATTGTGATCCCGGTCCCCATCCCACTCCCTGCTCCCGCTCCCCATCCCTCTCCCCTCTCCCGATTCTGATCCCGGTCCCCATCCCACTCCCCTCTCCCGCTCCCGGTCCCCATCCCTCTCCCCTTTCCCGATTCTGATCCCGGTCCCCATCCCTCTCCCCTCTCCCGCTCCCGATCCCCGTTCAGCGCGGGCCGGGCCCGGCGCATGCGCGGTGCCGCTGGCGGGCGGTGCCTCCCGGGCTGGCGGGAGCCGCGGCCCGGCCATGGCCGAGGCGTATTTCCCTGTGGGGCCCGGGCTGGGCATGGAGGAGAATTTCCTCTCTCTGGACGATATCCTGATGTCGCAGGAGAAGCTGCCGGGGCGCGCCGAGAGCGCGCTGCCGCGCCTGGCCGTGCTGCTGGGGCAGGGCGCGGGCAGCGCCGAGTCCATCCCGGAGGTAACGGGGAGGGGACACGGGACATGAGACACGGGACTGTCGCCCTGGGGAGGGGACACGGCACATGAGACACGGGACTGTCGCTCTGGGGAGGGGACACGGCACATGAGACACGGGACTGTCGCCCTGGGGAGGGGACGGGGTGCGGGAGGCTCTGCCCGAGGCCCCCACCTCGCCCCCATCTCCTATCGAGCCTCCCAGGCCCGGCCGCGATCTCCTCGTGGTCACTGCAATGATGATTTCTGCTGCTTCCCCTAAAGTTATTTTTGCTTTATTATATACGCTTTGCTTGTTTTTTTTTTAATTTTTTCTTTTTCTCATGCTGTTTCATCAGCTGACATTATTAAACCATAGAGCGTCATTAAAAGCCCACTTTCTGAGTCTTGTGGTAATAAGGCCTCTAAAGCGTGGTTTATGCTACAGTCACAAAAGACTGTTCTGAAAACAAAATTGACTTTTTGTAATGCTGGGTTTTCATTAATAAAGTCCATTCTATGTCTTTGGAGCTGCTTCAGGTGTACTTTCACGGCAAGGATAGTTTTTGGCTTCTCTTGTTCCTCCAGGGATCAAAGCTGGAAATCCCCCTGTGGCTTGCTAAAGGGCTGCATGACAGCAAAAGGAGAATCATCTCTGTGGAACTGCCAAAGATTTACAGGGAAGCCTGGAGGACGGTGTTCAGTGCTGATGCCAATGTTGTTGATCTGCATAAAATGGGGCCTTACTACTATGGATTTGGCTCACAGCTCCTGAATTTTGAGAATCCAGAGAATCCTGAGATAGCTCAGACTATCCTGCAGGCAAGTATCTGAATCAGGTCTTGAAATTTAGGTCTGAACTTTTCTGTCTTCCTTTTGTTCCCAGCTGCTTAGCAGTCTTCAGGAAAAATATCCTGATTTAATCCAGAAGACTTCTGGATTGACTGTGGATGACCCTCTTGGCAGCTGCTGGTGCTGATGCTGGAAGCCTCCACTGTGCATCCAGGAGTGTAATTTTTGCTTGGTGTTTCCACACTGTAAATATGGTATTTCATAAAATCCTGTAAAACAAAATTAAAGGAGATGTAAGATTATTTAACTCTAGCTGTCTTTAAATCTCTCTAATGCAGAGACCTCACACTGCTCTAGGCAATCTCTTTCAATGCCTCACCAGCCTCACCTTTGGAGGTTTGCTCTAATGTCTGAACCAAAGCTCCTTCACAGCAATACAAGCTCTCTTCTGTTTGTCTCATACAAAGTAAATGCTGAGGACAGATTATTCTCTTCCTTCCTGCAGCAGTCCCAGTTCATTTGATATTTCTCTATGGGTCATGCTTCCTAACCTCTGACTGCCCTCATTGTGCACTGCTGGTGCCTCTCCAGTGGATCTGCATGCACCATGCCATACCCTGAACAGCAGTGCAGTCCCATGCTCAGGACTTGTGCTGATGAAAACAAAAGGATTACTTTGTGAGTTTTGTGTGGCTGTGATGCTCTTGGCTCATCTTGGTGCAGTATCTGGTTTGTCACGATGCAGTCACATGGATCTGTGTTTGGTTTGCAGTCCACAGTGAGATGGTACAGGTTGCATCTGCAAACAAATAATTTCATGACTCTGCACTATTTCTGCCTTAATGTAAAACCTTCTGTTAGCCTTGGGTGAATGACATCTTATTGTTTCCACACCATCATTCTAATTAGGATTATTAAGAATTAAGAGTTCTGCTCCCTGAAATGCCTGTAGTCATCCCTTCTCCTTCTCCTGCATGTTATTTGCTGATTTAATAAGCACAGCTTCTCTCCTTTAGTAAGCTCATTAATTAACATCTCAGACAGTAGTTGGTCCCACAGAGAGCCCAGTGGAACTCCACTCAGTGTGTTCTTCCCTCCTGACAGGAGCTGTGGATGATGGCTGTCTCTCCTGACCATCTTTGGGTGGTCTGGCTAAATCTCCCAAGAATGCCCCCTGACAAATACTCCTCTGCTGCTTTTCCTGCCATTGCAAAGCCTGGCATCCTGCCCTAGCAGGAAACCAGGCTGGGCTCTGGGAGTTTGTTCTTGGCAAGTCCATGATGGCTGTGATTCTTTCATTGTCTTGCAGAAGCTTCTGTATTGCTTTTTCATTCCAGTATGCTTCCAGGAATTGATGCTGATGGATTTATAATTCCCTGGCTCTTCCTTTCTCCTCTCTCTCTCCCCCCTTTCTCTTTTAAAAGATAGATGTCATCTTTGTCTGTTTCCGGACTTCAGTCCTGAGCTTTTAAACATAACCACTAACAGCTCTGAGACCTCTTCAGCCAGGTCTCTAAGTGGGCTGGGATGATTTTTATTGCATTTTTTTCCTTTCTCTGTGCTTTACATTAAGGCTGATGCAGAGAGGCTTTAAAGTGCTGCTGCTTTCTTGGAGTTTTCAACTGCACATGTGCTTTGTGCATTGAAGAGGTGCCCACACCTTTCTTTGTCTTTTCCTTTTCTGCTAATGGACATCTGAGGGAAAAAGCCACAGTAGAACTCATTACTTATTGACAGAAAAATGAAAGCATACCAGGTTTGATTTCTCTTTTTAAAAGCAAACAAGAGGGGAGTTGTGCTAACTTAAAAACCTATAAGTTTGTTCTTACTTAACCTATTACTGTATCCTATAAGTTCTGGCGATTCTAAAATCAACTTCTGAAATAACAAAGCACAGTTTTCAAAGAGGTCTGACTCCTTTTTGTCTAATTCCAAAAGCAAAGATAAGAGGAAAATAAAATGCCTTAAATACATCTTGCTGCTTAGCTTTTCAAAATGCTGTTTATAAGTTGTAGATTGGTTTGGTTTTTCACCTTTTTCATGGTTAAATGATTTTCTAGCATCCTGAATGCTTTTCAGCAGCAGTTTGGCTTAACTTCTAGGACATTCATAACTTGCAGCTTGTACATTACTGCAGCAACTGCTATGGCATGAGATTCAATCCCTGCTCTAAAGCAATGATTGCTTGAGAAATGAGGCAGAATAGATCATAGTTGTGTTGTATCCTGTGGTCTCCTAAAGCCTGTTGTGAGGAAGCAGCCAAAATCCAATTCTGTGTTTGCTTTCCAGCCAGTATCAGGCATTTGATGTCCCAGCTCAGGCATGAAGTGGTTTTGTCTGTGTAGCCAGTCTTAACTGGTTGCAGACACTTGGCTTGTTGTGAACAGGAGCCTAAACCTTTGACTTTTCAGTTTTGAAAGCTCCAGGTTTGAGGTGGGGGTGGCTCTGTGTTACCTGTCAGTGACTCTGTGTGTTCTCTTCAGACGTTCATTGCCCGTTTCCGCCGCATCATGGACTCCTCTCAGAACGCCTACAACGAGGACACGTCTGCGCTGGTGGCTCGCCTGGATGAGCTGGAACGAGCTCTCTTTCAAGTGGGCCAGAAAGGGCTGAATGACTTCCAGTGCTGGGAAAAGGGACAGGCTTCTCAAATCACAGCTTCCAGTCTGGTGCAGAACTATGGGAAAAGAAAGCTCGCAGAAGTGGATGGTTAAAAACCTGAGGAATGTGAAGTTACAGTGGGGGACACAGATTTACAGCCTTTTGTAGAAGAGGAAAGTGAATCAATTTAGGGAAGGACAGGCTCCCTGTCCATTAATGGGAATTCTTCTCTGTAACAGGTTTGGATAAGACTAGTGAAAATTTAAAGGCAGAGGGCAAGGGTGTAAAAACTAGATCACACCACTGAACAGCCTTACACCTTACTCATAGCACTCCTGAGGAGTTGCAGCTGAAGTGTTTGCTAGGTGGCTGAAAGGCTATGAGAGGATTTTCTAAAAGGGTAATAAATACTAATTATTGCTACAAATTGGTATTTACAGTACCAGATCTGGAAAGAACTGTAATTTATGTATTTCATCTTGTCCTTCCATCCCAAGCTCCTGGAAACAGCTGTTGTTTCTATGAACAGCTGTTTCCAGGTTCCCTGTTCTTTAGAGAGACCCAGTGATGTGGAAAAAACGTGATACAGCAATATTTGTTTTTCACTTCTTACACACTCAGGTGGAACAGGTGCTCTTTGTGAGGCAGGAATGTTTTTCTTCGCTGACTCCTGTACACAGTGCCAGTGCCCTGGAGACAAATACCTCCTCAAACCCACACAGCAAGTGGCTGCACAGGTCTGCTGCTGCCTTGTCCTCTCTCTCTCCCCTTTTTGGCCCTTGTGACCTTGGTGCTTTGCAGTAAAAAGTGTTCTTGTTTGATGCCTGTGGCTTTTGTGCTGGATGTGTCTCTGTGGTGGGTGTTCTACAGAGGAGGAAACAGAAGGCAGCAAAGAGTAAAGTCTGGACCAGATCAAAAGCAGAAACTTTAATGGAAACTCTGCCCCATTATCAACCTTTGAGATATTTGTTTCTCCATGAGAAATTCTTCTGGTTTCTAAATTTGGTGAGTAGAAGGGACAGAGCAAATGAACTGAGTTTCCTTCCTTCTGATCCATCCAAATGAATCTAGGAGTATGATCCTGGTAAATGTTATCCTTGCCAGTAGGAGTGACAGGATTTGGGACTTGCTAAACAGCACAGTGGTTATTATCTCATAGGGATGCCCTTAAACCTAGATCATCTCAAGTCCCGTTGGACTGGAGACAGAAGACAGGGTTATCTCTGTAGTTCCTGCAGTCATCAGGATGGTTGTCCTTTGGGAGCAGTCTTAGACATCTTACAGGTGCCTCTGTAGAAGGAGGACCTTGTGAAGAGCCTAAGCCGAGGAGCTGCATCCTGATGCTGCTGAGCACTTCCACTTGTGTGGAAGTCCCTGGGAGGTGACAGCAAGATCCAAGTCTCAGAGGAGCTGTTACTGGACTTGCAGATGCACCTGGACGTTGGATGCTTCAAACAAGACCTCGAGCACAAAGGGCCATTCCTGGCCTGTTCAAGCTCAGCCTGTGGAGGTGCTGAGAGGGGACAGTGCTGTGCCTCCACAACTGTCTTGGTGCCTCCCCCTCAGCTGCACAGGCCTAGCTGTCCTGCCACAGGAGAGTAGTTGGAAACTTGCCTGACAAAGTATTTTAAGTATGTGCAGGATGAAATGCTGCTGCACTTAATGACTTAATGGCACATAATGGCTTATGCATTTGTCAATTGTCCATTTCTGGATTTTTATTCTGAATAAATGTTCTGTAAGGGAATGCTCATAATGTGAAAAGTCTGTTGATAATTGTGCTGCAGCAGATAAATCAAATGGGAAAGTCCAGGTCTCTACAAAAGTGTTGCCATGATAGATAATCCCTCTGCACCTACAGATAATGTGGTCAGGAGCTGACTTGTGCAGTTGTGCCAGTGTAGAAATAGTTCCTGTCTGACTTAGCCCAGGTGGGGACTGGCAGCTTGCACAGGTTGTGACAGAGACCCTGCCAGCCAATCAATAATTAATGAATTGCATTTTTAGGAACATCAGATGGGTAGGGATGACTGTGTTACCTCAGCTTTGTTGTAGTGGTGGTGGGAGGTGGGAATTGGCTGTCTGTATCCAGATCCTGCTGCTCCAGGCATTGTGGCAAACACTTCATGTACCGTGGCAGAGCTGTGATCAGTGCTGCAAGGGGAGCAAGTTGAAGTCCATCTGTGACAAGAAGCATCTTTCAATTGGAAATATTATTTTACTGAGATGTTGGCTTTGGGATGTAGTGGGTTTATAACCAAAATCATGAGTTCCATCAATTTCTGGACTGGTTTTGGTGACTATCCAAGCTAATTTTCCTGCATTTGTAAGAACGTTTTTCTTCTCTACTGCTGGGTGCAAATTCCAAGCAGAAATTTGCTTACTTGCCAACATTTGTGCAACAGCCTTCAGAGTAGGGAGAAAGAAAATCTCTGAAGTAGTCTTTAATGTCACTGGCTTTTTGTAAGAAGGCAGTACCACTTCTAGTAACCTTTTAAGACCCTTAAAAAATCTGATCCTGTAATTTTAAATTACAGTATTGGGTCAGTAAATCTTGGTTAGGTATTTTCTGTCCATAAGTACAAGAATGCTCTTTACTTTTTGTGAACACAGCTGTCCTTTTCCATGGCACTGCAGCGAGCTTTAAGTTAGAGGAGTTTGAATTTCTGTGTTTTCAGAATGGTACAATAAATCTTCATTACAGAACTACCTGGAAAAGGTCTGAAAAGGACTTTTAAGTTTTACTTCTCCCCAGCTTTTAAACTGAAAGACTGCTGATGTTTATGACAAAGCAGTCCATAGACACATTTTACAATATTGCCACAAATGTTTTCATTGCAATCAAGGGTAAAAATAGGCAAAATTTGAGCAGCAACCAGGAGGAGCAGCAACGAGAAGTGCTCTGGGAACTGACACACTGTGACAGCATGTATTATTTTTATGAGAGACACAATGGCACCTGGCTGAGTTAGGAGCACAAGCTGTTCTGATGTTCAACCGGTGATTTTCTACCAGTTTTTGGGTAACCAGATACAATAAATGCTTCATTCAAAATTTTAATTGAAATCTAGGTTTGGTAGGTTTTGCTACCTTGTCCTAAATTAGAACTTACACAAAGAGTGGATATCATGGTTGGCAATGAAAATGAAGGATTACTTACTGCTGCAGAAGGAGGGAAGTGGTGAGAAAGCTGTGGAATTCAAAACCCTGGGAGAAATTTGCCATCCCATGGGTCCTGACCACAGTGGTAAAAAAGAATCCAGAGGGGGATAGAGATAAGAAATGAAAAGAAGGAAGAGGAGACCGTGAGCTTCCACCTCCCCTGGGCACACTGAATCTGCCTGATGGGCTTCATTTCCAAGTGGAAATTGCTCTGGGGAGCCTCTTCCCTGAGGGCTGGCCAGGCTTGCTGGGAGCCCCCAGAGCCCACTCCTTGCTCTGCTCTGGGGAGCAGGACAGCACCAAGAGCACGGCCAGAACACTCCTGGGCTGGTGTGGAAAACTACAAGAGGCACAGCCCCAAAAAGCCAAGGCATTTGTTCTGGTTTTCCAAACACTTCATTAACGTCATTGACAATACCAGCAGGTTCCTCAGATTAGCGTGCTTCTATTTTTGAAGAGTTATTCCTCATGGCAGGCTGCCAAGCAGTGCCAGCAGCCTCAGTATCCTTTCTATCTGGGTTGGCAGGACACACTGGTCCATTGCCTTTCCTTAGCCTTTGTGAGGACTTGCAGCTGCAGCTCTTTGCAGTGCTCCCCCACACCTTGGGGAAAATGCATCTTCTTTGGGATTCCCAGCTAGACCTGTGCAAGGCACAAATCTTCTCTTTTATAGGAAAAAACCCCACTTTTCTGCTGCTGTGTCAAGGCAAGGCACAGGCAGCAGATCCTGCTGAGCAGGGTTTGAGGAGATGAGGAGCTTAGAGGGACAGGGAATAAGGAATCCCAGTTTGTCTGCAGATGTGCTTGAGAAACTGCAACCCTAAAGACAGTTCCAGATTTAGCCTCCTTGGATTTCTCTGTCTAGAAATGGGCAGTGATAAGGAGATGTCTCCTGAGGGTCATGATGGTGCTGTTCCATTTCTCTTGTAATGCTCTAATACAAAAAAAAAAGGCAGAAATGAAAAGGAGGCTAAAAACTGGACTCTCAGCTTGTGTGGCTTGTAGGGCAGGGCTTGTGTCTAGCTGTCCTGTTGGTCCCTTGAGGGCCCTAGGTTCTCCTCAGAGAAAGCAGAAGATTGTCACAAACCCTCTCAAACCCTTACTGAACATAAAAGAATTTTCCCCCTGACTTCAGACCAAGAAGCTGCCAAATGCCAAAAGCTTGTGTGGCTTGTTTTTTCCTCAAGCATTGGAGCAAAAGTGGAGTGAGGGGGTGGCTGTGGGACTTGGCAGCAATTCATATGGGAAGAAGCAGTGAAGCAGATGCAGTAATCAAAATACAATCAAAGCAGCCCTCATATGTGCTTATTTCTCTTGTTGTGGGACCATCCTGGGCAGGGTGGGTGTATCTTTGCAGACAGGCTCCCATCATAGCAAGGATTTAAGATGAGTTTCTTGCCTTCACCTCACAAATACAAGAATTGCAGGTTTTTGGCTGTTCAGTTGACATCCTGCAGTCCCTTTCCTAAGTGCTCTTTCTATCCATAGGCGGCTGAGTGGCCATTTCTCCGATGGGGTTGATGCCTTAAGTTTTAGCTTTCATATTTTCCAGATTCTGTACTGCATTAGTATAGAACTCATATAAAGTGTTAGCAAGTTCTTCTTTTCCAGCCTGAGAACCAAGGACACCATTGCAACTTCAGGCCCAAAAAGTGCAAACAACAGCAAATTGAGGAGAGCAATCTGGGAGGATGGGACTGCATAACCTGAAGCTGTAATTGGACAATTAACCACAATACGTAAATGGACCAAAACTTATAAAAGCATAAAAACATGTGACCCAGGGTCCATCTTGGGTGTAGCTTCGGCCAGGCTCTTGTACTGCCCAAGGTAGCATCCTTTGAAGGCCTTTTTAATAAATACCTACTCTATTCCTTTGACACTGCCTAGCCTCTGTTCTAGGCAGCCTCTTTAGGCATCAGGGGTGAGGGAACGAGCTATGCACAGGCCTTGGGCAGCACTAACAAACCAACTGTGGGAGTCACACCCTTTGCCAAGGCTTCCAGAGCAAAGTCCTCCCTTCCTCAGCTGTGCTGGTGGAGACCCAAGGAGTGCTGATGGAGTGGAGCCAAGCCTCCAGGGGCTTACAGTAGGGCTGTACTCTGTTATACTGCCCCTGTGCATTTGGGGTTACTCCAAGTTTGCACCAAATCAGCAGGATTTATTGCAGTCGTGGTGGATTTTCTAAGCTCTGCCTGGAGGCTGAGCTGTTATTTTTGCTTTCAGTTTGGGCTCTCAGGTGCACAAATGCAGCTCTGGCTGCCCCCGAGCCTGTCCCTGCTGATGTAGGCAGAATGGGGTGAACAGATCACGGCCTCCCTGGATGGCCAAGCTCTGTTCACCCAGCACTGCTCTGGATTCACACAGCATCCTCCAAGTGAGCCCCCCGGGGCGTGCGGTGACATTTAACTGAGTGGTCCCACCCTCATCTCTGGAGCTCCGCTGTGTCCTGGCTGCACCCAGCGCCCTGGGGCTTCAGCTGAGTCAACAGGGCAGGAAAAAAGCTCGAGGAAAAGAAAATCACTGCAAATCAAGCCTTGAGAACAGCATCTGCTTTATGGCAGGGACGGATTTAATCTCCTTAGCAATCGCCTCGATTGTAGAATCAGCAGGATGCTAATTAATTGAGAGGCGCTCAGTGACAGCCATTGAGATCCCTCCTGGCTTTGAGTGGAAACCTTTGGGTCTGGCATTTGTGCTGGCTGCTCTCCTAGCAAGAGCTGCTGCCTTGGAGCTAAAGCCCTGTGTGGGGTGTCTGACAGCAGTCACCTCTCTGCTGGCCGTGCCTGGGGCTGGGCTGTCCACACACCCCTGAGATGATCCCAGGGCTGTCAGGGAGCACTGCCCTGGCCTCCCACTCCTGCCTCTTGGCTCAGGGAGCCAGCAGAGAGGAGTGGCTGCAATCCATGGAATGCCTCACCCTGCCTCCCTCTGGCCCTTCCAGCCTGGAGCCAGCCCCTTACCTCCACCCTGAAAGCCCACAAGCTGATTAAGCTCAGCATGTTAATTGGCTGTGACAGCTCATTTTGTTATCTTGCGCTTAGTTATTGATGGGGTGCGTGTGACTGGATTTGCAGCGAAGGTCAGTGCCAGGATGGGCCAGAGCCCCTGGTTTGGTGCACCCCAGCACCGGGATTGGGCTCCGGGAGCCCTGCCAGGAGCAGCTGTAAAGCAGCAGCACGGTCACACAGCCAGCAGCCACGTCAAGGGGCACTTTACCCCTGGGGTGTGCAACACCCTGACTCAGGAGCACATGGAGACTCAAAGAGAAGTGGGTTTGGGTGGGTATCTGGCACCCACTGGTGCAAACCACTCTTTCCAGGGCTATGTGATAGAAGGATTGGATTTAAAGCCCCTTGGGTGGGAAGATGCACAGGCAATGGCAGCGCCTGATATCCAGCTCTCCCCAGACCAGTTTGAAGACTTCATCTTGGTTTTGTCATAGGCTTCAACAAGGGAAAGGGCTAGGAAGGGAAGGAGGAGAGGATGAGTGTGCAGGGAGTTGGAGAGCTGAGGGAGGAAGGTTTGTGGTTGTCCAGTGAGCTAAGATCTGTGGGAGGAAGAGATGAAGACCTGCCTCAGGAAGTGAGAGGATGGTGTTTCAGAGTCAATATGCTGTCCTGGGACAGCAGTAACACCAGCCTTTTGCCATCCCTCTGCCTCTCTCCCAGCATCTGCCAGGTCCATGGCCCAAAGGCAGCATAACAAGAGAGTGCATTAGTGAGAAGTGGGATGAAATCGTTAGGATTGATGGATTAGAGCTAGAGGTATTGATCAGCTGAGGGCCAAGGAGAAGGTCAGGGGCAGAGCTGGTGGGGTGCAAGGCAGGGGGAGCTGGGTGTTGGGCTGCTTCTGTGAAGGCTCTCTTGACCGTCAAGGAGGAGGGACTGCAGGTGGCTACAGCTGGTGGGGACTGGAGAACTCTGGAAACTCTGAGAACAGAAGTTTAGTGTTCCCAATCCATCACCCTCCCCCAAAAGCATCACAGCAGCTTGCAGTTAGAGAGGTCAGCCCTTGGAAATGGCATTATTCCATCCTCCAAGGGAAGATAAGAGTGGGCAACTTTGCTGCCTTGTGACAGGTGCTGTGCAGTTGAAAATGCTGATTAATGCTGCCTTTGAGAATGTGCCAGTCTCTGGCCTCAGAGGAGAGAGCCCCTGCTGTCTCTGCTCTGTCTCACGCCTATCAACCTGCTAAACACACACATGCCGTCACTCTGAGCACCCGGCTGGGCTCTGCTGACAGGTATTTATTTAAACCCTGGCTTGGCTCCGAAAAGAGGCCGTGGCAGAAGCAGCTCGGTGGGCACGGGCAGTGCTGCTGCCGGCTCCTGTGGCTGGGAGAAGGCAGGAGGGGATGGAGGGGCCGGCTCCGGAGACATGGGCAGAGAATTCTCCCTCTGAAGAGGTGTCTCCTGGTGGTGGGTGGCTCTCCATTCCCTTTATGAGCAAGTGAATGCCTAAATTGAGGTCAGAGTTGAGCAGCTTCATTGCAAGAAGGAGTTGAAGGCAGCGTACTGCTGTACACTCGCTGCAGGCACAGTGCTCCAGGACCTGGTGCCTTCCTCTGGAAATCAACTTTACTCTGACGTGCTCGGCTAATCTGTGCAGCTGATGGACCCAGAGCTTCAATTCCAGGCAGAGGTGCCTGTGCAGAGGCAGCTTTGGAAATGGCTGAGGGCAAAGTTCCCAGGGCCGCCTTGATCCTGGCCCCAGTGCAGCTGAGCCATGAGAATTTTTCTTGACTGGTTGCTGGTCTTTTAAATTTTTTTTTCCTGGCTTTTGGACAAAATCATCCCATTGCCCCGAGGCAGCGTGGCCGTGAGCCCTGTGAGGAACGGGGCTCAGAGGAGCAGCTGTCCTGCAGAGCTGGAGCAGCAAAAGGGGGGGGGACTCAGGGTCTGAATGAACAGAGAAACTTGAATGGGGCCCAGCCCTATTAGAGGGACATAGGAGAACATCTCGTTAGGGCAGAGCTCACAGCCAGGATGGAAAATTACTGGTAGCCCTGTGTTTGGAGGGCAGGAGGCAGCCGGGGGGGACGGGCAGCTTGCCAGCCCCAGCACATGCTTTATGGGGCACACAGGGCACAGCACAGCTCTGCCCTGTGCCAGGTCACAGAGCCTCTGCTCCCATCCTGGGCTTGTGGGCTGTGTTGCAGGGAGAGGATGCTGAGCTCCCTGCAGGATTTTACCTTCCCAGGCAGCTTTAGTGGAATGTGTGGTGTCAGGATGTGGAGCAGCAGGGCTAGCTCCTGCCTGTCCCTGTCCCCAGCCCGAGCCCTGAGCTCACACACAGGCAGTGCTGGGCTGCAGCCCCACCTTGTTCTGCATGAAGCCCAGCAGTTCTGGGGGTACCAACCCATCCTGGCACCAATCTGGGACCTCTGGGCAGAGTTTGAGGCATCTCTTTTGAGGCACCCAAGATCTAATTGCCCTGCTGTCATTCTCGTTCTGATTATTTTGGAGCCAGAAAGGTGTGGGCCTTTTGCTGCCCTGTGGATGAAAGGCTGGGGCAGTTTGTGCCTGCCCTAGGGGTGGGATGTCCAGCCAAGGTGGGATGCAGGATGGGGCCCATCACCAACAGCTGGTACTCCAGTGGTGCTGCCTCAAGCCCAAGACATCCCTCACTATGGTCAAGGCTCCAGCACGTGATCCCATGGAGCAGCTTTACCTGGAAGACACCTCTCCCTCAGCACCAGCACATCCCCACAGCCACCAGTCACGCTCTCACTGCTTTGTATGCACTGCTGGATTCTGGGAAATTGCTCCTGAGCAGTTTTGAAAATAGGTCTTTGGAATATATCTCACCAACTTCTAATTCTTGTTTATCCTTCTTTTGAATAGCTTGACTGAAACAACCCATCCAAAGACTAGGGCTGAGCAAAGCAGAACCAGCAGCCACTGGCTCCAAACAATGTTTTTATTTAAGGGCAAGAATAAAAACATCACACTCACGCACAAATGAGGCTAAATTTAGCTGTGACTCCTCTGCACATCGTCACTGGACTGCCTGTGCCTCGGGGTGGCACCTGATCCCCATGAAGCCCTTCGATACAGGCACATCGATTGTGCTGGTCCCTGCACAGCCAGTGTGGGCAGCCAGCACATCTGCCCCAGGCTGCTCCTCCTCCTGCCCCCAAATCAGCCCTGTGTGCTGCACAGGATGCAGCTGGAGCTGTCAGACGTGTGTCAAACCCTGCCCTGCCTCGGGGCTTGCATTTGGGCTTCTGCTTCCCATGCTGGTCACCTCTACGTCCCTCTCTGCTGATGGCAGCTGTGTGATCTGTCCACCACAGGATGGGTCCTTGTGGCACTGCCAGCACTGGGTGCCACTGTGGGAAGGGTGGCTAAGGGGTGCAAAGCTCCCTGCAGCAGGATTAGGGGTCCCAGCTCACCTCTGCCAGGTCGAGATGGCACCATTGCAACAGGAACTTTGGGAGGGGGGAACAGGGTCATGCTGGAACATTTTTGTTGGACTTTTATGGTCTCTGCCTTTTTCATGAAGTCTTTCCAGGTTTCTTCCAGAGACAGGGAAAATGAAAGGTCCCAGGGCCTCTAGTCCTGCCACCCCCATCTTGCCATCAATGGCATCCATGGGTTCAGCAGTTCTGGCCCCCTCTGCCTCTACTTGGAGGTGTGACTGCTGAGGAGAAGATAAATCCCAAGCATGAAAAATAATTTATTTCCATAGAAACTCCTGGCAACTGAAGGAGGAGGAGGGGGTTTAAATGTGTGCAATGTCAGGAAGATCAGAACCAACACTATCTCATCCCTGAGCAGTTCAGAGAAAACCCCTTGGCTGGTGGACCCACAGAAGAGGGGGAAAAACAGCACTGGAGGAAGGGAAGATCTGATCCCATTGAAGTGCTAGGTGAGGTGCTGGCTCCTAGTTGAGGGATTTAAGAGTCCCTGAGCTCCCTGACATCATGGGCTTTTCCTCTCTTTGAGGTGAACAGGCAAACGCAGCCTGGATGCAGAGCTCTTGGTGACTCAGCGGGAGAGGTTGAAATCAGCTGAAATCTGGTTGCCATCCAAAAAGCCTGGGACAAGCTGTTAAAATGGATGTACCAGGGATGAACGTCAGTACGAGCAAACATTTCTCCAGCCCCTGGGAACTGTTTGTAGGATGAGCTGCCTGTGGCAGCTCATGAGGCCCATGAGCCCCATGGCTCATCAGGCAAAGGTGCCCTGAAGCAGAGAGGTCTGTTGGCCACTGTGGCTGGCTGAGGGGTGATAAGACTGAGCTCTGGGATTCCTGATTCAGCCCAGGTGCTGAGGAACCAAGCCCACTGAGAGGGGGTCAGGAGTTCCCCACAGGGATGTTTTGATAAGGGCCAGTTTTGAATGGTATGTCCTGTGCAGTTGCCTCAGGCAGCATGGGATTGGAGGCTGATACATCCCTAGATGTGGGAAAAAAGTCAGTTAAAGTTATACCAAAGAAGTACAGAGGAACAGTGGCAGGATGGGCTGGTCTACCTTGGAGACAAGCAGGATTCAACCCTTGCTCTGGGGCAGGCCAGGGCCCTCTATCCTCAATGTCCCAATTCAGGAGAATTCAAGTGATTCAAGTTCTGCTCTGCCCCAAACAGCTGCCTCTCTACACCTCCAGCATCAGTGTGTGTGGGACCCCAGTCATGGCCTTCACTCCTGGGTGATCCTTCTTGACTGTCACCATCTGCTCTCCCTGGCAGCCCCAGACCCCCCTGATGTGGGGACCCTCACTGCACAGGTCCTTCTTATCCTGCAATCACCTGGAGCATCCTATGCTCAGGGGAACCTGCACTCCCATGCCCCAGAGGACTTTCAGGTCCCTTGTCATCCGTGTTTGTGTTCCTGAACACTCCCTAGCCCTTTGTCCTTCATGGCCCCACTCTCCAGGACTCCCCACATCCCTTGGCCACCAATGGCTGTGTTCCAGGTATCATGTGTTGTGCACAGGTCCCCTCTTGTCCCAGATCCTCCCCGACCACCTCGATTTTCACCTTCCTCTGCTCTCAGGGAGCCCCAGACCCTTTGTGCATTGTCCATACCTGGGGCTCCCGAGGGCTCCCACTGTCCCCTGCTTCTGGGACTCCACGACCACAGGGACCTGTTGGACCTATTGGCCATCACGATCCCACTCTGGGACCTGCCTGGTTCCCTACAGGGTGATGTGTGCCCCCGGCAGCCTCCATCCCCCGTGCAACCCCCGCAGCCCCAGCGCTGCACGCTCGGCGTGATCCCCCGGTCTCCATGTCCCGTTCGCTCCCTCCTCCCCCAGCGCCGCTATTCTCCTGGTGCCCCCGGTCCCCATCCCGGCCCCGTCCCTCCCCTCCGGCCCCGGCGAGGGGAGGAGGATCCGGCCGGCGGGGCCGTGCCCAGCCCAGCCCCTGCGCCGCCCCGCGCACCTCGCACCGGCACCGGCACCGGCACCGGCTCCGCTCGCCCCTCGCCGGAGCCGCCACCGCCCCTCGCAGCCCGCCCCGCCCGCCGGGACCCGCCGCCCCGGCATGAAGGTGCTCCGGCACAAGATCGAGCTCCTGACAGGTACGGCCCGGCCGCCCGTGCCGGAACGGGGATGTGAAACGAGCAGGGGCCGTGGGGTGATGGGGCCGGGGGTGGCGAGAGCCCTCAGCCCCTGCCTCGGAGATGGAGCTGCCCCCACCCCCTGCTCTGCCTGCCCTGCTCCCGCAGGTGTGGGCTGCCGGCTCGGCTCCTTTTCGGGGTCCGGGAGGTGATGCCTTGCTGCGGCGGGGGAAGCCCAGCCCGGGGGTGCTGGGGGAAGGGGGAACGGAGTCGGCAGCCCCCTGGCAAGGGGGGCCCCGAAGCAGACAGCCGGGGGATGGGGGTGCCCGGAGGATTGCTGGAGCATCCCTGCGGTGCCTCCCCGCTCCTCAGCCAGCCTCCCCTGGGAGTCTCCCCGCTGCCCCGACGAATGCGCTGGGCTGCGAAGGAGGCTGCTCTTAGCAACAGCCACTGCGAGACAGCCTGAGCCCCCACAGAGCCCCTGCTGCCACTGCCACCCCCGGACCCTGCTCAGCCCATCAGCGGCACCGTGTCCCCCTGGCGTGTCCCCCGGCCTGGCGGCTCTCCCGGTGTTGCTGCCCGGTTCTGCACCCCTCAGCTGGACCACACTGTCAGGCTGGTTTGTGCGGGCTGCTGGGGGCAGACCTGTGTCCCTCACGGGTTCAGAGCAAGCTGTGGGTGTTCCTCCTGTACCAGTGGAGCAGGATGTGGCCCAGGCTGTGCCACTCTGGGGTTTTCCTTCACCCCATCGTGCTCCGCCATCGGTCCTGCTCCAGGGGCAATGCCGTGGGCACACGGCTGTGGCTCGGACTGAGCTGCAAGTTCCCTTCCTCCCTCTTCCAGCCTCACTGAAGGCTGCCTTGGCTTCAGTGCCTGGCAGGGGCCAGCCCTCGCTTCTCCCGATTTGTCTGCCTGTTTATTGCACACCGCTCAGTCAGCCCGAGGTATCCGTGCCAACATCCTGTGGGCAGCGCCTCCGTGCCAGGGCAGCACGCAGGTCCTCAGCGTGGGGACCAACACCTGAGGGATCCCTGCCCTGTGAGCAAACATGCTGCCAAGTGGGAAATGGAGCTCACAGCCTTGTCGTGTATCACGATTAAGAATAAGAATAAGAATAAGAATAAGAATAAGAATAAGAATAATAAGAATAATAGTGCTACAAACTGGTTCTCCTCCAGTGAGCCAGCAGTGGGCTGCAGATCCCTGGGGAATGTAAGCCAATGTGGCTGTTCCTGTCCCCATCACACAGTGCCAGGGCCCTAGTGGGGCAGAGCACTAGTCTCAGACAGAGCACTTATGTCCTGCTGGGTTTGGAACTGATTGGGAATTAGGGAAGAGACGTGTCCTGGCTGTGCCTAGGAAACTGTGGCACCACACTGGGAAGGCAGAGTGGGAGCAGAGATGGGTGTGTTTGGCTTGTTACTCTGGGAATGGGTGCTTGTTGGAGAGCATTGGGGTGAGCTTCAAGGAAAAGGGCTGATTGCTGGGCACATTACCCTGGCATAAGATGGGAGCCAAGTTGTTTTGGCTAGGAGACCTGGAGCTGTGGCTTCGTCACCAGCCCTCCACAGCGATAGTGGCCCAGTGCATCTGGGTGAGACTGTCCACAGCCCCACAGCTTCACTGCCAGGAGCAGGGACGAGGGTTCCTGTGGGGTGGAATGGGAAGCAGAGCACCCAGGGAAGGTGGTAGCATGGCTGTGACCCTGCTTACTGACCCCTGACTTACTGATCCCTCCTCTGTTCCCGCACTCAGCTGCACTTTAGGAGACTCTCCACCCTGTGCTGGGGATGCTGGTTGGTGCAGGGCTCTGCCACATCCCCCTGGGCCAGCTTTCCCCCCACCACACGAACAAGGTCACGGGGCCTTTCCTCATGGCTCAGCCACCCTCCCTCCCATATTAGCTGCAGGCTGTAATTATTAAAGGCATTCAGCATACACTGAGTGCTGTTCCCAGCCACCCTGGGGCCGTGGCCACACGGTGGGTTGTTGTGCTCAGCGTGGGACGCTCCTGCTCTCTCTCAGACCCAACTATTGGTGAGGCTGATTTTTCTCCTGTTTTTCTCCCCCGGGGTTGTGGGGTTGCTCAGTTGGTGGCTCTGCAGGCTGTGCTGGCTTGGCTGTGCTGGCAGGCTGCAGGCCAGGGCTGTCCCTGTGCACAGAGCCATGTCCCCAGCAGCAGCAGCCCAGCCTGGAGCAGCCTGCCCCTCACTTGTGCCTCTCCATGCGGCTGATGGCACCTCTCGACATCCCCCAGCCTGGTGGGACCCTCTGGGCAGGGGTGGCACGGATACTCCTGGTGCTGGGTACCCTGGGAATCTCGAGAGGCTTGCAGTGGTGTTTCTCCCTCCAAACATTTCTGGATTGTTGGATGGCTCCCAAGGAGCAAGGCAAAGTGCCGTGTCTGCAGAAAGCAGGCAGGTGGCACAGCCTGCTTGAGTTTTGAATGGAAAACCCGGTCAGAGGAGCAACACCTGACTTTGGAGAGGAGTTTATGACCAGCACCTATATTCCTGGTGGCCTTGCAATATTCATGGCATTTCTTGGCCTTTCTACATCGTCAGGCTGGACTGATGTAGGTTTGGAAGTGGATGAAATCTGGAGAGGTTCAGCCGAGGCTGTGCGGATGGAGCGGGTCGTGTCTGCTGCAGTGCGCGTACAGCCCAAACCATCCCCATCCCCAGGGAGATTGCACGGGGGGGAGACAGCTGAGGGGACGTGGGATCAGTGATGGCCCATTTGGAGAAGCAACAACTTGTCCGAAGGCTTGGTCTTGTGGAAAGGGTGAAAAGAGAGGCTGCAAAGGCAATGCCTGAGGTCTGGATCCTGCTTGTGTGCAGATAATCCCCTGGCACTGGGACCTGCCACTTACCCATACCATTTAAACACAGGGGAGCCTGGACTGTTCCCTGTGTCCTCATGTCTTTCACCTTCTGTGTGCAGCCAGCTGCTGATCTCCTTGTTCTCTTTTGCTCTCTGAGCCGGGTTTCTGCCTGGGGGTGTTTTTGGAGATGCCAGTGCTGGCTGAGGTCAGCAGCACCCAGTCTCACACTGCTGCTGAATGGCGGCTCCATGGAGAAATGTGTCCCTCCAAGTCATGGGGCTGAGGTACCGACTGGCCAGCACCTGATCCACAGACAAGGAGAAGACTTTGGGAGCAAAGGCTTCACATTTGGATTTTTTCCAACAAACTTCAGGCTGTCTCTCTGTTCTCTTTCTGCTTGGAACATCCCTCTGCCTCCCAGCATGGCTGAGAAACATCACCCCTCATTCTGCCTGTGCAGGGAGATCTCCCTCTGTCCCATCTATACCAATATGCAGCCTAAAACTGGCGAAAAATGTGGATGTTTTGTCGTTGACTGATGCTGAAAGCTGGGATGGGAATTTGGATGTTCTTGCTCTGGATTGGGTGCTTGCTGAGGTGACCAGCATGGACAGATGAGGTTGGTCCCTCAGTTTGCCCTGGGGATAGGTTTGGCCTTAACTGGGAGAACTGGACCTGGGTAAGAGCTGGGAGCTGAGCTCATCTAGGCACTGTCTGCTCTGTGCCTGCTGCCAGCTCCCAGCAGAGGGGCTCACTGCAGCCCCTGCACACGCTGAAGCACCAAGCCCCCATGGTAGATGGGTGGAGTGAAGCTGGTTTGGGTCCCATTCCTACAGGAGGGAGCCCCATGGGGCTCTGGAGGGCTGGGGCAAAGAGGGCTGAGGTGGGACCTGCCCTGACATCTCCCTTGCCCTGGGCAGGGCTGCTGCTGCAGGAGATGACCATGGCAGGGCTGCATGAGCTGCGCTTCACCGAGGAGAAGCCGCTGCTGCGGGGACAGGACGCTGAGCTGGTGAGTTTGGTGACCACGCTGGCTCTGGCTCCTGCATGTGGGCCACCAGGACACAGGGGCTTGGGAGGGGTTGTGTGCTGGCTCTGGGCATGTGTGTGGTACTCTGTGTGTGTGCTGGTTTTGGGTGCACGTTTGTGGTCCTCAGTGTGTGCGTGCTGGTGGTGATGAGCCCGCGTGGCTGAGCACAGGCTCAGGTTTGGTGGGATGATGGAAGTGTGTGCAGAGGTTGCACATCATGCTAACACACACCTGTGTGTGTGCAGGTAACACACACACCCCTGTGTGCAGCTGTTGTGTGTGTGTGCACACTGTGTCCCCTGCAGCCCCGGAGAGTGGGTGCCTGTCGTGTCAGGGGGCTTTGCGAGCTGGGTGGGAGGGCGCTGCAAAAGCGAGGGTGTCTCTGTCCCTAATGGCTCCTTCTCATCCCAGGAGAACTCGGATGTCTTCCTCTCCACTGTGGACACAGACTGGAAGGTAGGACCAGCCGTGGGAGGTGCTGCCCAGCCCTGGGTTTCACATGGAACAGCAGCCTGTGCCTGGGGAAGGCTGTGGGGCACTGAGTGGGTCAGGGGTGTTGCTGTCCCTTTTTCGTGGGGATGCAGTGCCTGGTCAGTGTCTGTGCACGGGGTTGCACATCCATCATGGTCCTTGTCAGGAGAGGATGGGAGGATGCTGCCAGGCATCTCTGTGCTGGCACTCGGATGTGGCTGGTGGGCACTTGGCCATGGGCTGGGGACAAAACCTTTAAAACAGGCAATTTCTTCTCAGGAAGGCTGAGCTGCTTTTCCAGCCCCTCTATCATTGCCATGGCAATGGTTTCCCAGGCGATGCCAGGTCCCTGCTTACATAAGGATGTTTGAAAGCCTCTTTCTCTTTTGGAGGGCTGGGGCATTGCCCCCTATACCACCCACCACTCTTGGAGAACAGGGCCCCTCTGCTCCCTTGGCTGCCACCTGCCCATCTTGTACCTCCATTTCTGCTCTGCAGAGGAGCCCCAGGATACAGCTCTGGGACTCATGGGAGCTCAGCTCGTGCCTGGCTCCCACGTTGGTCTGCATCACTCTCACACCTCTGCCCAGGCTCATCCTGCACCAGGCTCCCTCTGTGGGGACCAGGGTGGTGGGGAGGGAGGGTAGTGGGGCTGCCAGCTTGCTGCCTGTCCCTCTCCCAAAGTGTTCCCCTGCCAGGGGACACCAGTGATTGACTTCAGGTTCTGTGCTGCCACTTTGCCAGCAGTGGGACCATGGGGAGGGTGGGCTTGGGTGGTGATGGCTGAGCCCTTGCAGGTAGGCACTCAAAAAACAGCACCTGTAAGGACAAAATAAATGTAGATTTCATTCATCCTGGGATAAGGGCAGGGGAACACAGGTCCTTGTTTTAGTAGGGCCCAGATTTTGGGGCTGGCCCACTCAGTGTCTGTCCCCCATGTGGCTGAGAGGATGCAACTGGTAAGGGAGCAAGGCCTTTGGCAGGGTGCTGGGTGGTGGCTGCTATGATTCACACAGTGGGACATATCTGATGGCACTCTCAAAAACAAAAAAAATAATTAAAATGATGCCCTCCCCAGCAGCTGCAAAGCTGGTGAGGTGCTAGGGCTGGGAGCAGCAGGGTGTACAGGGCTGGCTACTCCTTGCTCTGCTTGCTCAGGGCTTCTGTTGGCCACTGGAGGGGAAACCAAACCTCCTGGTGTCACTAGAATGAAGGAGAGGAGAGAGAGGGAGGCGAGGAGGGGAGGGAGGTGGCAGTGCCAGGCTGCCCGGAGCTCTCAGTAGCGCCAGAGGCACCAGTATGGCTCTCACTCAGCTGTGCTGGGGCAGGGCTTGGTTGGCACACAGGGGATATTAAAGAGCAGTGACCCTCCCAGGACAATCGTTGTGTATTTCAGGGGTTGGCCCATGGGCACTGAACTGTGTCCCTGGTGGTGCCCAAGTGGAGCAGTTCTGGACAGCAAATGTTACAGGGATGCACCTCCATGCCCTTGGGACCTAAAAAAGGAACTGGGCAATGATCAAGACAGCTTTTCCCAAGCCAGCCAGACCCTGTGTCCTCTTGGTTCCCCTCCAAGAGCCTCAGGGAAGAGATGGACTGAGTTTCCTGGGCTATGCCAGGGCAACCCCCTCCTTTTCTCCACTCTGACATTTGCAAGTTGGTGCAGTGCAAAGGCTGGGGGCTGTCTGCCATTCTTTGGGGACATCTTACCCAATTTTCTAGGCTCACCTCCTTGGGATAATCCAATCCAGCCCCCAGCTTAACTCTTCAGTATCTGTCTGCTCCTCCCTCCAGCGAGTCATTGATGGGATGCTCAAGCCTGGCTGGGGCAGTGGGGGGGACTGGGGAGCCCCCATTTCTGCCACAAGCCAAAGCAAAGCCCTTGGGACATAAGCCAAGGTGCAGGAGAGTGGAGGGCAGGTGCCCTGGGACCCAGGTGCCCTGGATCCTGCAGGAGGTCTGGGCCATCTGCCAGGCAAATGGGCTAGTAGCCAAGGCAGTGGCAATCCCATTTGATACTATTCAAGCAAAGTCAGCCTTGCTCAGCCCTCCCATCTCCCTGAAGCCCTTTTGGCATTCCTTGGCTCTTCCACCCCTTCTGTCTTCTATTAACCACTTTCTGTCTTTTTTTGTCCCTCTGCATCTCTTGTTTTTTTTCCGGGGATTGTGGCTGTCATGGTCTTTGGCTCTACAGGCATCAGAGCTGGGGAAAGCAAAAATAGCACCTGGAGTGCCAGGAACCACCTGGAAGCTGGGCTTCCCCATCACATGTGGTCCTTCATTCACACAGGTGCCTCTTTCCAGGCCTAGGTCTGATTTCCCCACGGGACAAAGCAGTGCAGAGTAAAGCCCCTCTGGTGGAACCAGCGTGAATATCATCCCTCTGTCTGTCTGTCCTTTCTCCCACATCCAGACTTGTGGCTGTGCAGCCCTGACTTGTCTGCAGGACATGGCTTTCAGTGGATTTCTGAAAGGCATTGAAGGGAATGTGGGACTCCTTCTCCATCCACGATTGCCCAGTTTTGTGCCAGTCATGCCAAGCTGGGCAGTGGTGCTGGTCTGGGCAGGGGCAGGTAGGGTGAGGGCACCCACAGACTGCTGCGGGGTTTTGGGGCTGTGGTGACAAGAGGCCTCGTTGGAATCAGGAAGAAATCATCTGCCTGCACACAGGTACACATGGGAATACTCATGTCTGTGTGTATGCACACGGCATGTGTCATTTCAGGGACATGATCCACCCCCTTGGAGCTGCTGGATTGTCCCTCCTCCTTCTTTATTTGCCTGCCACTGGTGATGCCCAGGTCAGGGTTAAACCCTACACATCCCCTGTGTGCCATCATCTCGCAGCAGCTGGGATGAGTGTGCTGCTGGGGGAGGTGACACATGTGTCAGGGCAGTGTTTACACGTGCACATGTGTGTGCCCTCTGTGCACAGGTGTACAAGGTTCTGCAGGTGTGCAGCTCGCTGTGCATCCACGAGCATTAGCGATGCTGAGCACACGGGATGCAGCAGGTGTGCTCCTGGTGTGCACATGACCACAACATCCATGTACAGCAACGCGTGCTGACACACACAGGGCCTGGGGGTATGCCACAAGCACTTTGGGGGATGCATGTGCTTCAGTGTGGGTATGGTAATAATTTTCCCAGTTTTGCCACTGCCAGCCACAGTTTTGCCTGGCCCCTGCGTGTCTGTGTCGGTACGTGTTCCAGTGCATGTACACGCGTGGTCATGTGTATGTGGCAGAGCACGCCAGCCGTGTCCTTCTCCTGTTTTTTGGGGTGTGCCCGTGTCCATCTGTGGCTGTGTGTGTGCTGCCCGCTGCCTGGGCATGGCTGCAGGCCCTCGGCCTTGGCTCTGCGGGCTCAGCCGTGGCTCGGCGCGTTCCGTGGGGCTGGAGCCAGGTGTGTGCAGCGGGCACAGGGAGCGCTGCCCCGGCCGCGCTGGGGGATGCGAGTCCAGACACCCCGCCTGCCTCCGTCTGCCCAAAGAGGAAGATGGAGAAGGTACCGCGCGGTGCCAGGCGTTTTTTCTTCATAAACAAGGGTATTTGGGGCCAATTGGAGCATGAATAATTCCCGCGGCAGCCAATGGCTGAGTGCTGGCTCCATCGCGGCGCTCGCCCGCAATGGAGGCCAAACCTGCCGAGGGGGAAGGGCGAGGGAGGGCTTAGCGCAGGGCTGGGGCTCCGCTATAAATCCAGGCGAGGGGCTGAGCCAGCGCAGAGCTGCGCTTCGCCCCGCCGCAGCTTTCCCGTGCCCCACACCGGCACCTCCAGCTTGGCCCGCCCTGCCTGAGCATCCTCGCCCGCCCAGTTCCTCGCCATGCCGGAGTGCTGGGATGGGGTAGGTACCGCCGTGCCCGTGCTCCCTGCCCTCCCTCCCTCCCTCCCCAGGTGTTTTGCCCCAGCGTCTCTCCTGCTTGCTCAGACTGGGCCTCTGCACCCAGCAGGGCTCGGCGTGGGTCAGGCAGGCATCAGGGCAGGGAGAATCCACTGCTGGGGAGCCCTTCCTTGTCCCAGCGCTGCTGCCGCATCCCTGATGTGCTGCAGGTTTTGGGGACGCATTGTCCTTGAGCGTGTCCTCCCCGAGCCCGGCAGAGATGCTGTGCCGGGGCTGAGGGTGAGCAGCTGTGGCCCGTGCTGAGGCTGTGTGCTGCCCCTTGCCCACCCCCTGAGCTGCAGAGGGAGAGGGTCTCTGGCTGTTTTGAAGCAGCCCCTCAGTTGCTTTCCGGCCTCTGCGGTGATGGCAACACCCGATGGCAACAGGCTGGTGCAGAGGGGGTAAGTGAGGTGGGAGCACTGCAGCGGTGAGCAGGTAGCCTGGACATGGATGGGCTCTGTCAGACACCTATGGGGGCTGAGACCCCCATGCCCCTCCTCGCTGGGGCTGTGGGTTGTCTGTGCCCCTCTCTCCTTGCTGCCTGCATCCTCTGCATCTCCTGCATCCCAAGCCTCTTCCCCCAGCGAGCATCCCTGCGTCAAAGGGCAGGGCTGTGGTACCCAGCGTTGCTGCAGAGGCTGCACCACGGGCAGGATGTGCCTGACTTGGTGGGGAGTGGGGGCCAGGAAGGAGCAGTGCTGAGGATTGACCTGCTACCTCAGGCAGGTGATTTTTGGGGTAGGATTGAAAGCTGAGCTGTTGGGGCTGTGGTGGGGACCACGGGGATCGTGATGGCAAGGAGGCAGCCCTGTGCCCAGGACCAGACCACATGGATGCCTCCTGCTCTGTGACCTTGGGCCAGGCCCTTCCTCTGCCTCAGTGTCCCAATCTGTTGTTGCAGAGGAATGTCACTGCTCATGGACTTCTGCCTGATGCAGCTGTGAATAAGGGCTGGTGTCAGGGTGCCCTTGGGAGCCAAGAGATGTCTCCACAGAGCCCTGGATCTGCTTTTGGCCACTGTTCCCCCAGGGACAGCAGGTCTCAGTGAGGGGAGGCACTGCAGTGAGGAGACCATGTCCCCAGGCAGTTCCTCCCACCCAGGCCCGTGTCCTTCAGAGTCCTTGGTGGCATGGAACCCGCGTGAGCATCCACGTACCTGCTCCCCTCCCACCAGCCCAGCCATGGGGCTGCCAGTGCCAGCAGTGAGGACCGTGATGCTTGGGCACCCTGCCATCATCCTCTGCCCTGCTCTGCTCTGCACATGATGCTCCTGCACCCAGCAGATCCCAGCCTCGAGGTCACTGCTGCTGGACTGGCTGGCAGGCACGGGCATCTGGAGGGGACCTCTGGTCCCTTGTCCTTGGGGAGCTCAGTTTCCTGTGCTGGCTGGGAGAAAGGGCCAGGATGTGGAAGGAAAGGAGCCCTCCTAGAAAGGGAAACTGAGGCACAGGGTAGTTTTTGTCTCTGTGTGGAGGCACTGCCATTTCAGACCAGGGGTTTTAAAGTTACTTTAGCTGTAATTTTGGGATCAGGTTGCAGCATTTCCTGGAGTGCTGTCCAGGGTCTGACCTCTGCCTATTTGTCCCAGATATATCGAATCTGCACCCATCTGGGCCATGCTGTGAACCCCTACCCTGTTGCCAGAATTTTCTCAGTCTCAAACCCTTGAAGATCTCCTCTTCTGTCCTGTGGTCCACCTGTCCCACCCTATTATCCTTCTCTCTCAAGCCCTCTTGGATCCATCCCTTGATACCAACCTGTGAGCCTATCCATGTGTATAATGATACACATGTCCAATCCTACATCCTATGATCCTATCCAAAGTCTTCCCTTCCCTTCCCTTCCCTTCCCTTCCCTTCCCTTCCCTTCCCTTCCCTTCCCTTCCCTTCCCTTCCCTTCCCTTCCCTTCCCTTCCCTTCCCTTCCCTTCCCTTCCCTTCCCTTCCCTTCCCTTCCCTTCCCTTCCCTTCCCTTCCCTTCCCTTCCCTTCCCTTCCCTTCCCTTCCCTTCCCTTCCCTTCCCTTCCCTTCCCATTTGTCCTGTTTTTCACCCCCTCTGGCAGTTTTTTTTCCTGGGACAGCTGCTCCTCTTTCCCATGTCTTCCCTCAGGACCCAGCCATTTGGGGAAGCAGCAGTGAAGGGTGTGATGGCGGGGCAGGAGAGGATGAAAGGATGTCTTAGGGCAGGTGGGCATCACCCATCTCTCCTCTTCCCCAGGAACACGACATTGAGACCCCCTATGGGCTGCTGCACGTGGTCATCCGGGGCTCTCCCAAGGGGAACCGCCCGGCCATCCTGACCTACCACGATGTGGGCCTCAACCGTGAGTGCTGCTCCTGGGCTGGGCTGCAGGGCAGGCAGGGCTGAGCCCGAGGCTCCGTGGGCTGCCAGGACATCGCCCCTGGATCAGCTCCTTTGCCTCCACCCATGGCTGCACGGGGTCCCCCCAGGCATCTGAGAGCACCAGGGGAGTTTGGATGTTCAGCTGGACACAAAGCCCAGGCCAGGCACAGCCAGCAGTGCTTGGCCACCCCGGTGCTGGCTGCCTGCCTGCCCACACCAGGCAGGGATGGGATTTGGGGGATGCTGGGCTGGTCCTCACTGCTGCCGCCAGCCCATTGGTATTCAGAGCATGGACCCAGCTGGCAGCAGGGCACGGGGGGACAAAAGAGACTGGGAATAGCAGGGAAGGAGGGTCCCCGAGCTGGGGCTCTAATGTGGAGCTGCTGCACTTTCTGTCAGCCTGAACCCCAGAGCCTGTCCTGGGCTGTGCCCTCCTGCTGAGCCAGGATGCCCAATTCCCTGTGAGTGGGGAGAAGCATCTCCCGCTCGGCTGGCGGCTGAGGCTGAGTCACTGACATGCTACATGAGCTGTGTCACCATTGCAGCAGCTCTGCCTGTTCAGCTGCACATCATGCTGCCTGCAATTGGCCTTACAGCCTGCCTCATCCCATGTTTTGGGAGGGATGTCCCAGCCCTGGTGCCATGGGACGGGACCCCTACAAGCCCCAGCAGTGACTGTATCCCACTGCAATGGTGGGGTCTTGTCCACGGCAGCACTGGGGATGTTTCTTTGACTCTTTCCCAAGCAGGGAGTTTTGCAGCTGTTCCTCAAATCCTGTGTTTGCTTGAGCCCTTTCTGGGGATTTTGGACAGGGCTAATACCCCAGGCTGCCAATCCTGCTGCCTACTGGGTGGTTTTGCAATCGTGGGCTCTGCACTCCTCAGTCCCATCCTTGTGAAGCTCCCCAGTGAGGTCACCCCAAACTCCTCATTCTGATGGCTGTGTCTGTCCATCCCCATGCCTCCTGACATCTGTAGGCATGCAGCCCTTGCTAACAGTAGCTATGGTCTCTGCTGTGAGGACAAGGAGCCTGGAGGGAAGGGGATGGAATGGTTTTGGTGGCATGTCATCTCGTGGCTGAAGGGCAGTGGGAGGGTGGTCAGCTTCTGTCCATGCTCCCCTGGCCCACCAGGCCCCAGTGTTGGGGTGTTTGGTCTCTGATACCCATCTGCCCTTTGACAGACAAGCTTTGTTTCAACACCTTCTTCAACTACGAGGACATGCAAGAGATCACAAAGCACTTTGTGGTGTGCCACGTGGACGCGCCAGGACAGCAGGCAGGAGCCTCACAGTTCCCTCAGGGGTAGGTGCCAGCTGCAGGGGCTCACTGTGCCTGCTGGGATGTCACCTCCCCGCCCCTTGGGTTGTTGCTGCCTGGCACTTGTGCCCTGCCTGTGGGTCTTTCCAAACTGTGCTAAAGCCTGTGGCAGATTACTGGCCCAGGGTGGGCAATAGGGTGGTTTGCAGGTGGGTGGCATTTCCCTGCCCATTTCAAGCAGCCCAGCTGCCCTGTCTCAGGCACTCTGCTGTGAACAGGTTCCATAACCACCATCCTGTGCCTCCCTGTGCCACAGGTACCAGTATCCATCCATGGACCAGCTGGCTGCCATGTTACCCAGCGTGGTGCAGCATTTCGGGTGAGTCAGCCTCTCTTTCACCACTGCTGGCTGAGGACCCTGGGCAGGGAGATGGACAGATGGACAAGGATTTGGGGCTGGGGGAAGCTGGCATCCTGCAAGTCTTCTTGCTGTGGGTGGAGGGGTGTCCCAGGGAACATGTTGGAGCCCGCTGTCCCCTCACATGGACGTCTCCGTATTTCCAGGTTCAAGTACGTGATCGGGATTGGTGTTGGGGCAGGAGCCTATGTGCTGGCCAAGTTTGCGGTGAGTCTGGGGCTGGGATGGGCTGGCCTTGAGTTGTTTGTACCTGCTGTCAGTTCAGGGCATGGGGAAGACCAGGAGCTGATACCTCCAGGCAGCCTCTGTTGCTGCAAAGGCTTCTGGAGGGTTGGGGGGCCCAGGACAGCAGTGCCAAAGCCACAGTGGCTGGGTAGTCTTGCCACAGGCCTCCCGTTTCTCCCAGGACAGGGTCACATCAGCTCCATGCAATGCCTGTGCAGTGGCTGTGGTGGGGGGCTGCCCAGGGCACATCTCCCCTCCCCTCTGAGCCTCCCCTCTCTTGCTCACTGCAGCTCATCTTCCCTGACCTGGTCGAAGGGCTGGTCCTTATGAACATCGACCCCAATGGCAAAGGCTGGATTGACTGGGCAGCTGCCAAGGTGGGCAGGACCCCAACCCCTCCTCCCAGTCCTGGTGGCTTCCTGGGGCAGGAGGCAGCCCTGGCAGTGCAGTAACTCCCTGTGCTCCCCCCACAGCTCTCTGGCCTCACCAGCACACTGCCGGACATTGTCCTGTCCCACCTGTTCAGCCAGGTAAGGGCTGTGCATCCTCCGGGCCCCTGCCACCAGCCCCTGGCCCAGCATCCCAGCTGGGTTACCTGGGCTGTGCCCTGCCATGTGCCACAGTGCCACTGGACCTGTCCTATGTGCAGAGTGGGGTCAGTCTAGCCCTGCCTGGTCTCTGAGGCTTAACCTTGATGAGTGTGTGATTTGTGCCCATGTCTTGCCTGGGTGTGCTGCCTGCAGCACCACTGTGCTCAGCGGCATTGCCCAGCATCCTCCTCCTCATCCATGCTGGCTGGCATGGCATGGGCAGGACTGGGGGAGAAGGGTGTGTCCCCAGCACCTGCCCTGATCTCCATCCCCTGCTGGCACAGGAAGAGCTGATGAACAACACGGAGCTGGTGCAGAGTTACCGGCAGCAGATTGGCAGTGTGGTGAACCAGTTCAACCTCCAGCTTTTCCTCAACATGTACAATGGGTGAGTGCTCCAGTGCTGCTGGGCTGTGTCCTGTCTGTGCTAGGGTGAGGGGCTGCAGTGCTGCTGGGTGGCTCTGAGGTCACTGTGGGAACCCAGAGCCCTGTTGGGTGCTGTCATCACCTTCCAGTGCATGCAGGCAGCAGTTGAAAGTTGTCTGCCACTGCTGGCTGGGGATATGGGAGTGGTGGTCCCTGAGCCAGAGGTGGTGGTTTCTCGGGGCTGGCAGTGGCCTCATTGTTGTGCTATGGCATCGGTGGTGGCACCTGCCCATGAGCTCACACTGGCCTTTCTCCTCCATCAGCCGCAGGGACCTGGACATCAACCGGCCTGGGACTGTGCCCAATGCCAAGACGCTGCGGTAAGTCACGCCAGCGAGTCATAGAGGGGTCCTGGGGCAGTGAAATTCACTGAGACCAAACCCTGACCAGGCCCCTTTCTCCTCTCACTTCCAGCTGCCCCGTGATGCTGGTGGTCGGAGACAACGCTCCTGCTGAGGAGGGGGTGGTGAGTGATGGGGGTTGCAGTGCCCACACACGTTCACTGCCTGCTCAGACACACGGCACTCCTGGGGCTGGGAGCGTGCTCCTGTGGGCACCTGTGCACGTGCAGCTGTGTGGGGTTGCCACACCTGGAAATCTTCCCCTTCTTCATATGCCCAGATGTGCTCACGCTGTGCGTGCTCAGATGTGTTGGCACACGGGCACACTCCCTGCTCAGCCACGTGCACCCACAGAGCTGCTGGCACACTTGTGTGAGTGCACACACAGGTGTGACACAGAATGACTCACCAGTCCCCTCACCTTCTGTTCCAGTCCCTGCCCTTGCCCAGACTGATAGGAGGAAAGTCCCCTCTGTCCCATGGCAGGGGATGGTGGTTCTGCTCACCTAGAGCCCTGTCTGCTCCTGGCTGGGGTGGGATTTGCCAGCTGGAATGCCATGGGCTAGTGCTGGTACATGTGGACAATTTCTGCTTGGCTCCTGGCTTCCTAGGGTGTTAATATTATCTCTTCTGCCCGTAGGTGGAGTGTAACTCCAAGCTGGATCCCACCAACACCACATTCCTGAAGGTAGGCTGCTGGCAATGGGCAGCAGGGAGGTCCCTGCTGCCTATGAAGTGCCCCATTACCTTCTGCCCCAGAGCTGCAGGGTGTCCCCATCTCCCCATTCCAGGTCCATCATGGCCCATGGAACTGGGGGTGTATGGGGAGAGCAGGGTGACCCCAGCAGTGGCATCCTGCCAGTAGGTACTGGGGGATGGTGGGCAGTACAGGCACCTTCCCAGACTAAGCAGGACCTTCTCTTTGCAGATGGCTGACTCTGGTGGGCTGCCCCAGGTCACACAGGTGAGCCCTCACAATTTCCCCCGTTACCTGGACATACTGCACCCTGAGACATGCACTGATGCTGTCCTTGGCTAGTTGGGGATGGTCTAATGAGGTCATAAGGGTCTTATAGTGGGGTTTCCAGAAGCTGCTTGGGGCTAAGAGGGGATCTCAGCCTCAGTGCTGCCTCAGCTCAGCTCAGCTCAGCTCAGCTCACCCTGCTCTCTCCCTACAGCCAGGCAAGCTGACTGAAGCCTTCAAGTACTTCCTGCAAGGCATGGGCTACAGTGAGTGCTGGGGCTGGGTATGGGGCTGGTGCAGGTCTGTGTGTGCTGTGTCAGTGTGCTGGTGTGCTGACCTGCTGCAGGTCTGTCTGTCTGTGTGTCTGCAGGGCCGAGAGGTGTACAGGTTCTGTGAGCATACAGGTGTGTGTGCAAGGGCTGTGTGTGTACATATGTGTGTGTCAGGCTCCCTGTGTAGGTGTGCACGTGTGTGTGTGTGGGCATGCACGAGCAGGGGCTGTGTGTGTGCAAAAAGGCAAGCAGAGCCCATGTGCAGAGGTCTGTGCATGTGTGTGTGCACAGTTTATGACCACATGTGTGTTGTGTGTGTTCATGTGTGTACATCCTTGCAAAGTCCACATGCACGTGTGTGTGTGTTTGCAGGTCTGTTGCGTGTCTGTGTGTCTGTGTGTCTGTGTGTCTGTGTGTCTGTGTGTCTGTGTGTCTGTGTGCACAGGGACAGCTCCGTGTGCAGGCACACGTGGGCTGGGCAGGGGCTCCTGGCCCAGCAGAGCAGCCAACAGGGTTGACACTCTCTCTCTGCCCTCCCTGCCCTTCTCCTGCCCCTGCCAGTCACCCACCTGAAGGATCGCAGGCTGAGTGGAGGCACAGGTACTGCTCAGTGCCCGCTGCTGCATGGTGCCTGCCTGGCCTGTGCCCTCGAGCTGCCTGGGCACTTTGGGAGCAGCCTGGGTGCAGGACTGGCCCTTCCCAGCTGGATGCCCACTGCCTCGCTCTGCTTTGCCTGAGATGGCACCCTGAGCCCGGGCTGGGGGCTGAGAAATGGCATTCGGAGAATTCCCCCTCCCTGCAGGCACAGTCTTGGCAGTGTGCCCACTGTGCTTTCCTCCAAGTGCACCAGGAGCTGTGCCCACCAGCCATCCTGGCTGGGGGAGACTGTCACCTTCCCTGCACACCCTGGGCAGCCAGGGAAACTCTGATCCCAGCTCACTCCTTTCCTGGAGCGTGGTCATCAGGGGTCCCCACTGCCTGATGCCCAGAGGTTGCATGCCCAGGAGTGAGCCTGGTGTTCAGCCTGCCCCAGAGCACCCCTGCCCTGCTGTCCCTTACCAGCCTGGAGCCGCTCATGTTGTCACAGCACCGCTTGCTGCAAGCTTGTGCCCAGGCTCAGTCGCATCGGGGAGCGGGGCTGGAGGCAATGTTGGCTCAGCTCCCTCAGGCGTTCAGAGGACCTGAGCACCCCAGCTGTGTCTCTGTGCCCGTGCAGTGCCATCTGCCAGCATGACCCGCCTGGCACGCTCCCGCACGGCCTCCCTCACCAGCGCCAGCTCCGTGGATGGCACCCGCCCGCGTGCCTGCACCCACTCGGAGAGCACCGAGGCCATGGGGCAGATCAACCACACCATGGAGGTATCGTGCTGAGGTCCACGCCCGCCGCCGACGTCTCCTTCAGAGCCATCTCCCATCCGTCAGCATCCCGCCAGCACCCACCCGCCCCGTGGACATCCTCCACCAGGGCCCTCGCTTCTTCGGGGTCAATTTGTCTTCTTTGCCGTTGGCCTCATCCCCTTGTCTGGTACAGGAGAAGGAGAGGGGCTTCGTCCAGCAGTCACACATGGTTCTGCACTGGTCCTCACCCTCCCTAGCATCGGCTTGGCCCCGGCTTAGGAGGGTGGGTGGCACAGGGACAGTGCCAGGATGGGGTAGCAGGGTCAGGGTGGTGAGATGGGGACAGGATGTTGGGATGGGACGGGATGATGGGATGGGACAGCACGTGGAGAGGACACAGGAGGTAGGTTGGTCTCCCAAGTTCAACTGATGGCTGACCAAAAGGAAGACAGGAATGGGGAACAGTGCTTACTGGGAGGTCACCGGTCTGTTCCGAGGGATGCAGTTTTCATTTCTCCCTGATGGCCCTCTCTAGGGAGAGCTAGCACGGGATCCCCCAGCACACCCAGGACTTGCTACCCCAGAGCTGGCTGAGCCTCGTGAGAAATCACATCCCAAACTGTCCCTTCGCCCCAGTCATGTACCCTTGAGGGCTGCCCTGGGGCAAGTGAAGAGGGGACAGCCCTACTCCAGCAGCTATAAGGGCAGGAGGGTGGCATGAGTGTCCCCCTGCCTCTGCCCATGCCCTCACTGGTGGTGGCACTTCCTTCGTCCCTTGTTGCAAGAAGGACAATTACTGCCTGCCACCAAAAATGCACTAGGGAGGGGGGAATGGGCTGGCTTGGCCACTGCCACACTGTCAGTTCCACTCCCAGCTTTTGGGCTGAGCCTTCCAGAGTCCAGAGGCCACTGTTTTAGGGGATGTCACACAGCAAATCCCACCTCAAGTTTTGCCACAACCCGTGGGTGTCATCACCGAGGAGCCGTTAGCAATAAGATGAGACACTCCCCCCGCCATGCTGGGGAGCCCTCAGCACCCTCTGCCCTGCAGGGTGCCTCACTGCAAGGTGCTGGCAGTGTGGGGTGACCCATGGGATGTGGGGAGCATGCCATGGTCTGGCTTTGCCCATAGG
Source organism: Acridotheres tristis (assembly GCA_037013685.1). Taxonomy (NCBI): domain Eukaryota; kingdom Metazoa; phylum Chordata; class Aves; order Passeriformes; family Sturnidae; genus Acridotheres; species Acridotheres tristis. The sequence goes on from CM072898.1 coordinate 14,489,970, forward strand.
GCTGGCTGGACCCACCACGGCTCCCCAAATCCACAGTCCCCACCTCCAGCACTTTGCCTGCACACTGAGCAGGGCGTCTCTCAAGGGCTTGGCTCCCCCTGGGCCGTGGGGCCCCATCCAGCCACCAACTCCAGGTGGCTCTTGCCACTCGCACTCGGCATGGAGACCCTGTCATTGCATAACCCCAGTGATGGCCACCCAGCCTCTGCTGCCAGAGCAGCAGTGCCCAGCCCCTCCTGTGCCCGCTGTGAGGCACAGGTAAGGATGGCCCCGGCTCTGGATGGGTGCTCAGGTCTCTGTAGGTGGTCCATGGGGGACCTGAGCAGGGACCCCACCAGGTGCCACCCCCTGGGCGAGCAGAACCAGCCCGCAGGAAGCAGGTCCCACCCAGCCCCACAAAAGCATTCTACCCTCAGACCCCACCCCTGCTCCCAGTGAAAGGCACAGAGGTCCTGGGGCTCCCAGCGGGTGTATGAGGGCTTTTGGCCCTGAGACCCGTGCCCCACTCCCATAGTAAAGGCCACCCCAAAACATCAGTGTCTCCCTTTGTCCCTCACTTTGTTCTGCTGTGTGCTTCCTTCTTGGTGTGACTCTGAAAGCTACGTAGCTCCTTTTTACGGTAGATACCGCTGCGATCTCTTGTTTTCTCAGCGTGTCCTTCCAGATGATATATATATATAAATACCTATATATAATATATATATAAGGGTTTGCCCAATCCCTGACTTTTTGGGTTCACTCCTCCTTGCATTCTTGTCCAAGCAGTGCCGTGTGGTTTCCCTGGAGGTGGTGTGGCCGTGCTCGCCTTCAGTTCCTCACCTTGGTTTTGTTGGTTGGTTGGTTTGGTTTTCCCTGGTGGTTTGTTCTTTTGATTTTTGTTGGTTTTCCTTTTTTTTCCCCAGTCACAGCGGAATTTAACACATTTTCCTGTCTGAGTGCAGCCTGGTTTTGTCACAGCGGCATCGAGGCCGCAGCACTCATGAGACAGCAATATGTAAACCGGATTTAACTAACCTGTTGCTGTAGAGAGGAGTTACTGTGTTGGAAATAAACCAACTAACTAATAAAGATGTTAAGAACCTGCTGTGCTCTTTACAACATGCTGCAGGGAAATGGTTCTGAGCCTAGCTGGGGCCTGCCTGCACAGACCTGGCAGGCACAGAGGACAAAGGGGACACACCTTGGCCACCAACCCCACTAGTGATGCCCATGGAAGAGAGGCCAGGACCCCAGGGTGCACATGGGGGAAAGCTGTGGGGTGCTTTGGCTTCTGGGTAGCCATAGGTAGGCTGCCCTATATGTAAAGAGTGGAGGAGGCTGGAAAGCTGCCAGTTGTAGCCCAAGGACCTTGGATCCAAGGGGTGTCCACTGGAGAAGAAAAGAAATGTGGCAGCACAGCTCTGAGGATGAGCAGGGTCCTTGGGAGATTCAGCTTCCCTGTCCACTGCCAGGACTCCTGTTTGTCTCCCCATCAAGATCTGAATGTCCCAGGCCATAGCCCTTTCCAAGAGCATGAAGTCCTCCCTGGGAAGGATCCTCTCCCTTGTCTCTGCTTGAGTGTGTCAGTGTCTGCCTTGTGCTGGGTCACTCCAGACTGGCCCCACTCCCTGCAGAGGGACCCAGAGCCAAAGCATGGAGACAGTGTGGCTGTGTAGTCCACACTCACGGTTGCCTGGGGTAGGCAAAGAAAGCCTGGACATGTCGGGAGGGAATGCAAACAGTCAAGGCTGAGCTGAGCTGAGGTGTGGGCAGGGAGCCCAGGAGCTTTTCTTGGCTGGTTTGGTTCTGCTGGTCAGGGTGAGTCTCACCGGGGGGATGGGGTACACTGCACACACCCCTATCACTGAAATGCTGCTGTATTCATCCAGGGCATAATGCAGACTTTATGCTGTACAGATGGCTGGGATAGGATGTCAGACAAATGATTTCCACATTCCCACTAAATGCAATTTACAAAGTGCTGGATGCTGAGTACTGACAGACTGCAACAGGAAAAAAACTAAAACTCCATATCCCTAGAGTATTACTGCTAGATAAAAACTCTTTTTCTGTACTTCAGATATGAACCTAAATAATCTATTTTCTTGTGACCTGGCCCATCTCACCTTTCAGTTACCTCTTCTTAGACGAGAATCAAGTATGCCACTGAAGCTTCCCTTCCCATATGTTTACTCAAGAAAGCATAGTCACAGCTTTTTTTAATACTGCCAGTAATACTCGCATGAGAACAGGCTGTTGATGATGCATGAGTTTTTATTTCTAGCAGGATGAGATAATTTAGTACATGCAATCCCTCGGGGAAACCTGCAAAGCAAAGGGAGCAGCAGGGCAGAAAAAGAATTCAGGCTGCTTTTTCTGGCCAGATATGGATGCCATTAGTGGGGAGCGAGGGAACGATATAGGTCAGTGTCTCAAATAGTGCATGAAAATCCGACTTAGAGGGTCGGAGCCTGCGGTGCATCTGTGAGGCTGCACTGCCACCTGGTGTGTTTTGAAGTGCTCACAGCCTCTGCCCAGGGCCGCCTTTGCCTTGTTTTTTGTTTAAAACATCCCACCAAAGGACAACAATGCTGTTACAACCGCTGGCTGTTGGGTTTGGTTATGTAAACAGACAGGAATATGACAGCACACAGGTCCGGGAATCAGAAGCAGCTGAGCAATGGTGACATGATTCCCCCTCCATCTGTCACAGCTGCACAGGGGAGAGGGCTGCAGTTGCCAGGACAGAGTTACTGCAGGTTAGTGCCAACCCACTGAATAATTCAGCCTTTGCAGCCGGCTGTGTTGTGTCACCAGGTGAGCCAAGCTTGGCAAAGGTGACTGTGTTTGTGCCTCCGAGGAGGTGAAGCAACCTGCAAGGGCCCAGGTGGGTGCTGGCACAGCAGGTACTTCTCTCCAGCCAGGCCTTCCTCAACAAGGATCCCTGGCTAACGAGGAAGAGTCTCATCCCCGAGATGTGGTGGAGACAGCTAAGGGCAAAAAGCTTAAAGGACAGTTCATTTCCCGTTGCTTCTCAGGGTCTCGCTGTATTCATTCCTTTGAAAACAGAGGAAGCACCTAATGCCCTGGAAATCACAGAACTGCTCAGATGGCAAGGGACCTTTGGAGATCATCCAGTCCAATCTCTCTTCCAAGGCAGAGTCACCTGGAGCAGGTGACACAGGAAGATGTCCAGGTGTATTTTGAATGTTTCCAGAGAGGAAGAATCCATGACCTCCCCGGGCAGCTGTTCCAGAGCTCTGCCCCCCTCCATGTAAAGAAGTTATTCCTCATGTTGAGGTGGAACTTGTGTTTTAGTTTATGGCCATTGCTCCTTGTCCCACTGCTAGGCACCACAGAAGAGAGCCTTGCACCATCCTCTTGGCACTGACCTTTGAGATATTTATATGCATTAATGAGATCCCCTTTCAGTCTTTTCGGCAGATTAAACATGCCCAGTTCCTGCAGTCCCTCCTCATTTGAGGGCTCCAGACCGCGCATCATCTCTGCGGCCTCCGGTGGCTCCTTGTCTCCCTTGTACTGAAGATCCCAGAATTGGACAGAGCACTCCAGATGTGCCTCGCTAGGGCTGAGCAGAGCGGCCTAAGCCCCTTCTACTCCTGTGCGGAGCTCAGCCGGGCGTCCGTCCCCTCGGTGTCCATGCCCCCGGTGCCCGCAGTGCCCGGCCGCACCGGGCCGTGCCGCGGGAACTACATCTCCCATGGTGCCGCGGGGCCGGGCGGAAGCGGGGCGCGCCGGCGGAGCGGGGCCGCGCCGAGCCCATGGCCGCGCTCAAGTACGCGGGGCTGGAGGACACGGACAGCGAGGAGGAGCTGCCGCCGGGCTGGGAGGAGCGCACCACCAAGGACGGCTGGGTTTACTACGCCAAGTAAGGGCGGGAGCGGGGCGAGCCCGCCGGGAGCGCTCCGAGCGCGGGGCAGGAGCCGCCCCTCACGGACGAGCGGCCGGAGCGGGTGCGGGTGACGCGGGGTCTGTGTGCGGTGCCCGCCCGGCTCCGGGCAGCGCTGGGCTGGGGGTGCGGACGGGCTCCGAGGCTCTGACAGGCACAGCCGCCCCTGCGGAGCCCAGCCGCCTCCACCTGCCCGCCTGGGAATGATGCTGGGGCGGCCGGGAGCCGTCCCGGAGCTGTTTCGGTGCGCATCAGCCCTCCGTGGGCGAGCTTTCTGCATTCCGGTTAACCCTTACACAATACTGCAGGCTGGCCAGTTTTCTTCTTTGTGGGAACAGGGAAGAAACGGCTCCGATGGAAGTTAAAAGCGGTGCACGCTGTTCCTCAGCTCTTCAGTACACCTTGGGCAAGAGATAAAGAATCGCATTTAGCACCTCCAGCCCGTGCCGCTTTACACGATTCCATCCTCCCAGGTTACAAAGGGAATGTGCCGCAGGGTGAACTATCTCAGGGGAATATATGTTTATATGCTCTCCTCTCGTGTGGTTTCTGTAGCCATTGGGGTCTCCTTCCGTCTGTTTAAAGCCACAGGAGTTATTCCCTTCCACAAAAAGGTGGAAAAGTATGGCTCAGTCTCACCCGTGGTGAGTTCGCCTGGTCTTCCCAAATTCTGCTCTTAAAAACACTGGACAGAATGCTTTAGTTTATCCACACTTTGTTTGTAAGCGCTGCAATTTCTTAGGTCAATTGCCTGTATATTTCCTTCAACTTCAAAAGCTCTTTCGGGAAGGAATCGCTCAGTGAAAGCAACAAACCTGTGAAGTAACAAAGTATTACCGAGCATAATTGTTACACATCAATTCAACAGGCCGGTGTCTGAACTCTGGTGAAACTGGACTGGTTCAGTTTAATGACTTAACATGAATATATCTTTACTGTCTGAAAATCTTGCCCAGTGTGCCTAAAAATATGTTGGACATGAAGAGGTGTTGCAGTGTTGCTGCCTTTAATTATACGCTCTATATGAGCGATACTTCTGCATATTGTAGGAATTTATTTTAAACCTCATCACCAATATGCACTTTTAGCCAGAGTAAGGTAATTTTGGTTTAAGGACTTTTAAAAGTATTTATGATGAGTTAGGTGTGCACACAGGTGGACTACATTTGTTTGTCAGGCTGCTGTAATTCGGTTAAATATCTCCTATTTTCAGGTCACACAGGTGCACTTGTGTAGTCTCAGCTCCCCAGCTGTGATCCCTGTAATACCATGTGCTGTCGGTGTGGGGTTGCTGTAAGAAGGGAAAGTTGCTTATGTTGAGTGTAAATCGCTGTTGGGCCTGCAGGTTATTTGTGTTATTTATTGCTATTGTCACTCTTTATTTCACACTTGGGCAGCTATCAGTTTGGACACTCAGTTAATCCCTGCCTGACTCTTAAAACTTGGTTGTTATTTAAAAATACTCAATGAAAGATGAGATTTTAACATTCAACTTGATTTCAGCACTTTGGTTATTTTAAGACCTTGTTTATGTGCATATGACTTTGCTTATTAGCTTATAGTGCAGAAAGTCTTATTTTGGAGTATTTTAATTCTCCTAGTGATTTAAATGAATAAAGTCTCAGAATTGAAAGAGAAGATGGGATACCATTGTTATATATAGTAAATAAATATCCTGCTAGCCAAGGCCTGTGGATAAACTTATCTGTCCAGTTACAATTGCTCATGTAGAAATCCAACTTACTTATGTTATACCCTACAAATCAATATTGTTAGGAGTTTTAGAAAGGTGCTTTTGTAATTTGAAGACTTTCTAATATTACTACTAGTTGGTGATAAATTCTTTTCTTGCTTTTTTCTTCCTTCTGCCAAGGATCATCATCTTTTTTAGGTGTTTTCTGAGTATGTTAATGTTATTTAACCCAAGTTTTTGGGTTTTTTTTTCTTCTCATAAGCAACAAAACTTGGATTGGAAGTCAAACATTTATTTGCATTTTTATAGACTCCTGTGCTCTCTGGTTAGTTACTTCCAGAACTGTGTCGATATTTTGGGTTATGTCAGAAAGATTATTAGGCAATTTTTAAAAACCTTAAACTTTTTCTTTTCCTGCAGCCACCTAGAAGAAAAAACACAGTGGGAACACCCTAAGTCTGGGAAGAGGAAACGTGTTGCAGGAGGTTTGTGTTAAACTTTTGTAATGAGCTGACGTTCTACTACAAACACCTGGTTCCTGCACAAAGTCGGCTGATCTCATTTTCATCTCCTAGTTGTCATTGATTCTGAGCTTGCAGAATTAATCTGATTTCAGTGGGGTTTTACCTCTGTGGTTGTGTCTGTGTAGAGTGATCACTTTGCAGTTTTATGGCTTTCCTGTATTGCTCCATAAAGCCAAAGTACTAATTCCAGGTTACAGGTTTTGTTTTAGTGTGGCCTGTAAAACATATAGTCAAAAACTGGGGTTCTGTGTTCCTGGTGTCCATCAGATAATATTTATAGTTGGATTGTATTCTTCTGAGAAGGTATTTCATCAAGGAGTATCCCTGGCACAGAAGGAAGTCTCATTAATTTTCATGTTACGTGTTTTCCCCACCCCAAGTGAATATTTGTGCCAGAGCAGAAGGCAGACAGTGTTGCAAGGCACTTCCAGAGGAAAATGACTTCTCAAGGGCCTTGGATCAGTGCCTTAAATCAGATCTTCCAGAAGCTTCTGTACACTGTGGGCAAGCCATGTTGCTTTTGGCATTGGTAATCTGACTGTAAGTGAAATATTTTCAGTAAATATTAAATCAGTCAAAGTGAAATGAGTACTTTCCAGCTAAGATTAGAAATACTGTGAATGCCATCTGTTAGATACTTTTGAAGGATCTTTTATATAAGAATTTCTTATGTAAACATGTGTTCATTTTTCTTTTATCTGTCTTTCCAACTTCATTGAATTATTTAGGTTTGATTTATTGTATCTCATGCCCACTTGAGGGCTCTGACCTTCAGCTTTTGCTATGTGTTACACAACTTTTCCTGTATGTTTTTGCTATTTATTTTAGCAGGGATACATACTGAACTGTGAGTAGTATAGATCTGTATGTGCTTGGAAGCATGGTTACATTTTGCTGGTTGTTTTTTTTTTGCTATTACATGGAATAATCTTTATAAAGATTTTTTTAGACTGTCTTTATACTTAATCTGCCAGTCGCTGCACTTGTACCAGATCTTCTTTGTATTATACTTCTATGAGAGAGCAATTGTGTGTGATTGGGGAAGCAATCCTTCTTTCAAGTTCTGATATTCAAGGGCAGCAGGTAGCTGCACCACCTACAGAAAACCATGCAGAATTGTGTCTCATCAGTCTAAGAAATCACTTAAACTTCAATTTGACGAGTATTCGAATGCCTGAAAATGAAGTTAATGTTTTATATACTTCCTAGATCTGCCATATGGATGGGAGCAGGAGACTGATGAAAATGGACAAGTCTATTTTGTAGAGTGAGTATCTCAAATTGTGGAGTATGTAGAAAGAGGACAGCTGTGTTACATGCTGAGTAGCCTTCTGAGTTGTGATACTGTGACAATATCAGCTGTAAAAACAGATTAATAAATGCAGCTTCAGAATCCAAATGCAGTTATTGCAGTGTCTACTGTTTCAAGGACAAGTGTGGGGTCTTTTTATAGATGTACTAAGAGAACATGATCTTCTATGATCTTCCTTAATGTAACAAGATTTTTAAAATTTTTTCCTCTGACAAAATGCTGCCTTGTATATCGGGGTTCACATGAAGTTCAGGCTTGTGAAGTATGTAAATACAATTATTAGTGGATGCTGTCACAATTGGAAAAAAGTTTGATGAAAAAACGTAACTGGGATAATTTTAATCAAATTGAAAAAATTGATTTTTGGGTATCTAAATAATCCACTGGAATTGTACACAGCAGTGGTTGAAATACATTTAAAATCTAAATGCAGAGAAAAGAAGGGGTCAAACAGTTAAATTTTTGTGTTCTTTTGCAGCCACATAAACAAAAGGACTACCTACCTTGACCCAAGACTGGCCTTTACAGTAGAAGATAATCCAGTAAAACCTACTACTAGACAAAAATATGATGGGAACAGTACTGCAATGGAAATTCTCCAGGGTCGAGACTTGAGTGGGAAAGTGGTTATAATCACAGGAGCCAATTCAGGAATAGGTGGGTTAACATTGCATGTAAGGTAAAATATTGCAAACTTTGTCTTAAAGGCTACTTGGTTGTTTAAATATCTCTGTATTTTTGGTTTTCAAACTTGGCTTGTGCTTTTTTAATATAAAACCACTAGTTAGAAAGGTGTTCTTTAAAAATATGTGGAGAATTTGGAGCTTACAGAACAGCTACAGGAAAGACATCAAGTGCTGAAACAACTGATTTTTGTCCAGAAAAATATCAGTGGAGGCATTTTGCATTATCCAAATATACAAAGGATGGCTGTGAAAGGGAAGGGAATTTTATTTTTATGATCTTAGTGGCTGGGACAGGGAGTGAGGTTTGTATGGCTGCTGGGCAGCTCAGGTAAAGTATTCAGAAAAACTTCCTAATGCCAGCAAGTAAACTCAGGTGAAGATTTTCCCAGTAGGCTGTGGAATTTTTATCTCTGAAGGTACTTTCAAGTAAATTTGATGATGAACTTGTCAGAATATTTTACTTGATGCTCCTTTAGTTCCAAGAAATACAATTTATGACCTTTAGCTATCCCTGTTAGTTGTATTGTCTCACAGGTTCATAAATCCTTTCAGACACCCAGCTTGTTTAGATACCTGTTAAATATTGCTGCTTCTGTAGTGGGTGAGTGAGAGATTCAGATAACTGTTGATCTTTTGTTGCCTCTTGTTGTTTGCATTTTTCTTTGTGATGGGATTGCATAAATATTGAAGGAGTCCTTATACAAGTTATTTGGTGGTTTTAATTTTAGTTCAGAATTTTGACTTAAATGCATTTTTGAGGGCATTGGAAAACCTAGGAGATGTTCTGGAAAATCGGTTAATAGCAGGACTTATCCCTCTGAGTTTTCTTGGATTTTATTCCTTAATTATTTAAAGGAGTGTTACTGCACAGGAGTCACATGAAGAATTTAGAGCTTTTCTGTGCCTTGCAGTTTAGGCCTTAGCAGCACATCCTGCTGTCAGTGCCTGATGTGCTGCTACAAATTGGGGCAGCAAGTGTTGTACTTGCCTATCTCAATGAATTTGGGCTTTCTAGTGAGGTTTATGTTTCAAATTCTTGGTACAGTGTTCCTCTACATTGCATCCAGCAGTACAGTTTGCTTTGTATGCAGCTGTGCAGTCTCTGAACATTTAAAGAATTACCTGGGCTCAAAGGGATTTGCCTTCAGCAGGAGCAGAGCTGCCATTCAGCCTTTCTGAATGAGTGGGAGGTGTTTCAAATATGGCAAAAGACAAAACCATCACATATATTGAATTATTTTTCGATGTTTCTCCCTTAGTTTATAATCTGGATTGGTCACAAGTAATCAATCATATCCTTGCTCCAAATCTCTTTTGCTTTGACATAGAGTCCATAAGTATGAAGGCAGCAAATTTCTGATTCAGATGGTGTTCTGGGCTTATAACTTGAAATTCTTGCATATCATGTTGCATTTAGTGCTGCTTTAGTTCTATGCAGTGTCTGATATTTCCTACCAGTTGCCATGGAGCATGGATTAATGAGCTGGTTCAAGGGGACTCTTAGCAGTTTTGGAGCTTATTTTGCAGTTAGTTTAGGATTTCACTGCTGTGTTCCACTTAGTGTTGTAGATATTCCTTTTAAATTTGCTGTGTATGTTGGAGGTAATAATTTCCTCCCTGAGTATTTTGAGGAGTAAAAAATTCCTGTGATTTCTGAACAGCAGAATGTTTTCTTTTAGAAGTAAGCGTAAATAATTTAAGAGAAATATTGTTGTTCATTGAGAAGAAAGAGATATTAAAAATACTGTGTTACTTGTTGAGCATTTGTACTCAGTAATGCAAGGAAAAAAATAACTGAACCTTTTGATTGTTGTCCAAATGAGTTTCAGTGGAATATTTGAAAATAACGAACTGTGGTGTCTGTCCATTTGTTGAGAAATGTTTCGTTTCTGGATGGGTAGAACAAAGATCAAGTAGTCTGCAGTCAGAAAAATGCATTTTCAATTACTGCATTGCTGGATGCTCAAGATAAAATTTGGAAAATGCTGAGAGTCCCTTGAAAGATGGATGAACATGTAAGTGATGTTTTTATTCATCCATATATTCTGCTTCAAGATGGCAATGTTAAAAACAGATCAGCAAAGATGGAATGATATCTTAATTTACTTTATTTGTGAATCTAATACAGAGGCTTCTATGTAGTTTGTCAGGAGCACTTTTTTCCCTTAGAGTTGAAAAATCTCAACTTTTGAAAAAGAGATGCTTGCTTAGTTACTGAGGGAATACTTTGGATGACTTCAGCAGTTCTAGGGTTTTAGTGGTGTCACACATTGCCTCATTGCCTTAACATGCCTGTAAACAGGGACACTGTCTGCCCTGTGCTGGGTCTTTTCATTCCTGATTAGGAAAGTGGTCTGTAAGAACTTCCTAGATTATATACCCTCTTTCTTAACTTAATCCTTAAAGCTGCTGTGGAATGTGTGAGGGGGAAAGCTACTAAACATTACATTTATAAACACCTAATTATTTTGGATTACCAACTTGGAAAAGGTTAACAAATTATTTTGTTCTTGCAAACAAAGAGGTCCTAGCAACTCAGGAGTTATTAGTGAAATATTTTACTTTTTATTTTGGAAGCTTTTTCTTCTGACAGTGCAATTAAAGTATTCTTTAGGGTTTCTTTGCTCATCTGTTTTTTTTAAGCTCAATGAAAATTTTAGTCTGAATATCACATTAGAAAGTTGAGGTAACTTTTGGTCCCAGTAGAGCTGTTGTATTAAAAGGACAGACCTACAGAACAGTTCAGTCTTGTGCTGTCAGTCCTGGTTTTAAAAGGTATTTAAACATGAATAGTGTAAATTGGTCAGCTAGTTCTGTCAGTAAGATTTATTCCACTGGGAGGTATTGGTGTGTGCAATTTTGAGTGTTGTTTTTCTGTTTAAAGGTCTCAACATGAGCTTACAGAGAAGGACCTTCCCCAGCTTGCTGCTGGTATGAGCTGATTCCTGCTCACCAGTGTTGCCAGTAGAGGTCTGTGTTGCTCTTTGAAAATACTGAACAAAAGCAACCTGGTGCTTATTGCTGTTCTTAGGAAATGCTCCTGTAATTCTTTTGTGTTTTTAATTATTAGGGCTAGAATTGTAAATTTATAAAAGTGTGTCAGCAGTTCCTCTAGGTTTAATTTTACACAGAGATGTGGTATTTTCAACTGTATGTGTAAGCAATCTCAAATTATACATTTTAAAAATACTGTAACTTAGTTTTAGTATCAGAGAGCCAGCTGTGTAGCTAATATGATTTTCTGACTTATATAAAAATTGCTGTCTGTTTTTAAGGCTCATATATGATCTCTATGACTATGGGACCACAATGTGTTCTGGTTTCTGTGTCAGGTGCAGTTGCATCTAACCCAGTGACTGTGGAGTGTGTCTGAATGGAGAAATGCAGGTGGTGTTGGAAGGGCAAAAGGGGTCAGTTCTGTCCAGTCAGGAGGATTCCACAAAGTAGGGGAAAGTGTTTCTTAATGCTTTTCCAAGATTTTATCAGAAAAGTGTATTGATAATCACAACCAAGCAGTTGCTCAAACTGGGATTCTAATTTTTCTGCTAGATGAAGTTCAAAAGAAACCTCTTCACTGCTTTTGTAAGAGATGACCAAAACAACCAGATTAGGTTTTTTTTCAGAGGCTGAAGAAAATCCAGAATCTCCAGCCACAGTGTGGCTTGCTATATTGCTTTCCTTGATAATGTTTTAATGTTTCAGATGGTTTCCTCAAAATTATTGTTGTTTAGTGTTTTGTTGGAATTCTTTTTTTTCCTGACACTTCTACCTCTGTGCAATGGAGAAGCCTTAGCCAAGAGAGAAGCTGTGGATTAGGTACTAAATCAGTGCTTAAAAGATGAGGGACTGCTCCAGTAAAATCTTGGTGTGTATATACATTTGGTGTGAGAAGTTACCATGGGTCTTTTATTTCTTGTACAGAACTTCAGAGCAGTGTTAGCAACCTTTGTGCAAAAAGTTGGGAAGTGTGCTTATAATCTATCTCAATTAAACATCTGCTTTATGATATAAAAAATTGTTTTCAATGACTGACCATTTAATATTTTATAAATGATAAAAGTTTTCCTGTTTTATTCTTATCTCTTGTAACTTTTTCCCTAATGTCTTTCTGAGCAACTTGGTCTAGTGGAAGGTGTCCCTCTCTGTGGTTGGGGATTGGAATTTGTGTGATTTTTAAGGTCTCTTCCAACCCAAACCTTTCTGTGATTAGGTTTTTAGATTAAAAGCTAGGTTGAAATAGTAAAAAAAGTATTATTACAAAACCTGTGCAAATTAGATTGCAGCATTATCACTGAGGTTTTGAAACTCTAAAAGTCTGATTACAACTAAAAATTGTTAGTACATGTTAGCAAAAGATGACATGTTCTATTCAAACATGTTCTTGCAAAGCAACCTACTTTTTTCCTCTTAACTACTAGAATAGATTTAGTAGCTATATTCTTTCATTCTTTATTTAAACGTTGATTTATGTCACACTCACAACTAAATTGCATCCCCTTACAGATAGTCAGTAGTTGAGGATCAGGTGTATGAAATCAGAGGAAAAGACTTCAAGCTTAAACTCTGCTTTGAGCTCAACTCTCAGGATGGGGCCCTTGCAGCTTCTGAAATGTTTGTGTATTTCTTGAGCTCCATTCCCAGTATTAAATGTTGTAGTTAATTGCAGTCAGGGTTTGTATATAGACACAAACAGCTGAACACTCTGAAACTGTGGAAGGTGACACTTTGACAATGAGTGTCTTGATAATTTCCTTAGTATTAATAATCATGCTAACAGGTAGATTATTAGGTTTAGTTCACACATGGTGCTTTTTTTAGAAGTACAAATGATGTGGCTCTGCAATTTATCCTGTGCCACTCTATCACCTGCACCTTCTTGTGAAATCTCATATTGGACATTATTTGAACACTTTTTACATCTGTGAGCAATGTAGAATGGTTTTTAGATCCTTCAGTTCCCAGTATAGTAGAAACATTTCTGAGTCCCTTACTGGAAAATAAAGCAAGGATTTAAAGCCCATGACCATTTATTTTTGCCATTACTGTATTATATTAGAAGAGAAGCTGTTTTCTTTAGTTTTTTACTTCTTTTTCTTTTCATCAAAGTAGCATAAAAATAAGTGAACCTGTCCATAACCAATACAAAGCACGTGGCCAGGCTGCTGTGCTGTGCTTTTGTACTTCATAGTGGCAGAAGGTAATGAAAGTTTGTTTTGTGAGAGAATTCCTGAATTCCTGATTTCTGAGCTGTCAATTCTGTGTGTAGCAGTGTTTGAGCACTTCCTATGTTAGTATTGTTCTGAATCTTTCTTGTAGTTAAAAAGCAGGCTCTACCTTGAGATCCTTAATAGAACCAAGTGTGGGTAACATTTGTTGTATTTCTTAGGGCAATTAAGTGATCACTAATTGAGTAATGGCTATTTAAGCTACTACTTGTAAGAAAAGAAAAATTAAATTTTTAAAACTGACCCAAATTTTGTGTGAAGACTCTTTAGGGTCTCTAATAGATGCTGGCTACTTTTCACCACTATGCCCTAAATCTATGGGCAATGGAGAGATTAGAAAAGTATGATTAAAATAATATTTTTATTTCTGAAGGAATTAAAAATTGACTGCTCTGTACCTGCAAAGAAGAGACTTTTGTGAATATGGGGAGCTATTGTAGTTCAGAATTTGCTGAGGTTATTTGTGGGTGACAGCATTTTTACTGAGACTTCATCAGCCTTCAAAAAGAAGATAACATTTGCTGAATCCTAATTAGACCAGTGAATGGTCTAGTTGAAGTGGAACTCTGATCATATGGGAGGAATTAAACAGGCCCTTCACATATCACTGAGTGCTTGATTTTATTAGTATTAGTCTGACTGTTCTAAATATGCTCATTGTCTTTTGCTGTACTGCCTGGAGTTTGGTGGTCTAAGCCCGCAGATGTTTGTCTGTCAGGAAGGAATTATTCAGGTCTATTTTTGAGCTAGATTGGAAGTTTTCTTTGAAAAATGTGCACATTTTTCTTTGAGAATACTGTTTATATTCTAATTTCTCTCTCCTGTTTCGACATTAAATAAAGGTTTTGCTTCTACAAGGAACTGCTTTTGTTTCAGATTCATTTTCTGATTTCTTGCATGGTTTTGGAATTTCTCATACACTGGAACACCTGAGCTTTGTCAGCCTTGAAAAAGTCAGCTTGTTTTTGTTGGATAGTTTGTTTTGGAAAGAGGGAAACCTCTGAGACAAAATACATCTGTCTGCTTTTAGTCCATATTTTTTATTTTTCTCAATTCTATTCATATGATGATTTTAAGATTTCTTAGTGTAAACTTCTTTTTTATGTGGCTTATTATGATGAACAAAGAGCAAGGTATTTGCTTTCGAGTAATTATTATTTGCATCCTATTTCTTACAAGAGCAGAAAAAGGAATGTGAGCTGGGGCAGCAAATTTGTGACAATACCTCTGGAATGGTCTTTTCCCCAGTTTAGTGAAAAGAGTTTGATGTCCAAACCAAAATTGATGTTCATTAACGTATGAAATCCTGTGGATTAATAAAACTTGTGCCTGTTTTTATTAAGAGTTTCTGTGCACGGTTCTGGTGTAGCTCAGTGGTGCACAGAGGAGGGATTGATGGGGTTTTGCTGAGGGGATGCATCTCACGTTCTCAGTTCAGAGCAGAACTTGTGGTGAAGGAGCTGTTCAGCCTTTGCATGGCTGGAGCTTTCCATGCTGGAAGTGTTTGTGTGTGGAGAACTGCAGTGGTGCTTATTTATGGAGGTTTGGGCTCAAAGCTTATTGTGTGGCAGACAAAGAACAGCAGTATCTAACCTTGGGTTATTTTTCTTGGCCAAGTCCTGGCTGCCCTGAGAATGTTTTCATGGGATACTTTCGTATTTATTGGGCTTTTAAAAGCATGGAAGAGCTGTTCCTTGATGTATATTTTGATTTTTTGTGTATCTTAGGCTCCATGTATCATGAATGATCTTACACCCTGTGAGTAGTACTAACATGAAAATGTTGGTGCCTGTGTAGAAGTTTTGTTGTTTGCTTCTTACTTAAACTTACACTTAGCTATTTTTTTCTAGGCATTTTCTTTATGGAAGTTCAAACCTTTGTAGCAGGTTTGAATGAATTTTGTTGTGTCATTTTTTTGAGGGAATGGGAGTGTGGTGGTTTTCTAGAAGAGCCTGAGTCCTGCAGGAAGTGTATTTTTGGCCAGAGAAGGGTATTGGGATAACTGATGTAGGAAAGCACAATTTATGGAGGGGAATGTGCCTCGGGGGTGGAACTTTTAACTCCTTCTGTTGTGGGATGTTTGTAGCTGTCAGTCAGGGATTAGTACTGCTGTAGTTTGAACAATTAAAAATCCACTAAAAGCTATTATTTTCAAAATTTGATTAATAAAAGAGGGTTCTCTTTAACTTGCAGAACTGTATTCTTAAAATTTATGGCAGATAGTAATGAGTGAGTTTTCCATGAGTGCCATCACTCTGTTTTAACTCTGGCTTAATATTGTGGAATATTAATATTGCTCTGCTTTACATAAGGCTCCAACTGCTTACTTGTTACATACTGTAAATATTAAGAGGTCCCCTTGGACTTCCTGTAATTTATTTTTCTTATTGAGTAAGCTGAAAATGGTGTCAGATGTTCATACTGCTTTTTCATGTCCATTTTGATGAATCTATTTATTACTTGTGTAATGAGCAGTACACATGGTTGGTTAGCCAAGTTATTGAACTTCATCAACCTTGGCTGAAATTCACAATGCATGTGAAACTTGTTGTAACATGTAAGAAATTACATCTGGGCTAAAAGGTTCAATAATGATTACTGCTTGTAAAGGGATATTTTCACAAAGGATGGGATTGAGCCTGTGTTGTACTTTCAGGTATTCCTTTTACAGAGAAAAACATATTTGTAGAACCGGGAGACTTCCTAGGTGGTACTTATTTCTTGTCTCCTAAGAGCTAGAAAGACTTTTCAACTTGATTGCTTTTTTTGTCTTTTGAAATATTTAATTTCACAAGGGTTTTTCTTATTATTTTATGCATACTTGATAGTCCAGAGGTGAAAAGACCTTTTGCATGATTCAGTTTCTTTCTGCAACATTGAGATTACTCTTTGCATCATTTTGTGTCTTCACATTTTGAAAACTCATTGTGCTTCAAGAATTGTTTGAATGCATACATGTACATTTCTGTTATTTTGGAATGCTTGTTAGATGCTGGAGAGGGAAGAGGTTGCTAAATGCATTTTATTTTCTAGTGACAGGATCTTCTGAAACGTGTAGGGACTTTTCTAGATACTGACAGCTCTAGTTACAACATGTAGATGTACATAAATGTGATTTTTATCTTACTGGCAGAAAATTTTTGGTGACTACATCTGTTCTAAGTAGATCCACACGAAGGAAGGATTTCAGTATTGTGTGTCCCTTTTATGTTTCTCATGCTTGGTTATGTCAAGGTGTTAGAAGGTCTTGAAACTCAAGTCTGAAACAGTAAATCCCTACCAAAGGAAGTGAAAGGAGAAAAGTAAAAACCTGGGAAGATAAAGATCAAAATCCTGACCTGATTAAAAGGAGTTTTATCTTTGGAATTTATGATGCCAGAATTTTGTCTGAATTAGAGAATAAGAATAGTAGAGTGAGGAAGCAATTGATCTTACATTTACCCTAAAGTCTACAATACACAGAGTTTTTTAAGAGACAGTGTGTGATTTATGAAAATAAATTTGTCAAGTGTCACATTCTTTCAGAAGCTCTTAAGACCATCAAAACCAGAAGTACCTTCATCTTCCCTTTTTTTTAGTAGTTAATGGTATTTGCAGTTTTTAGGTCACACATTAAACTCTTATGCCTTTCTCTTGTTTTTATTTTTCTTCTGTGAAGGGGAGATTTTTTTCTTCTCCTTTTCCCATTTATTCTGTTGGCTTGTCATTTTAATATGTGAGATCTCTGTAGCTTTATGTTCAGCTACATAACCTCAGTATTTTTGTTCCTGTTACGTCCAGCTGGCTTTAATTTTTTGCTGTACTTCTACATTGTGGATTTCATCTGTTGCTTCAGGAAACTCCCTACAGTCTGTATTCAAATCTGAATATTTTCATGGTAATATACTTTGTTTCTTCTCCTTCAGTTAATGATAGTTACCTTAGTCACTGTTCCCGAGTTCCTATTCATAGTTAATATCTTCTTTGTATTAAAAATACTGGTGAAGTTAGGTTTTCTGATTGTTGTTACTTTCTTGATAGAAATAATATGTATGAGAAAGGAGTTGTCACAGTTCAGTTCTGGATTTATTTATTGAAATCTTGTTCATGCACCGTGACTCAAGGTTCCAATCAATGAGTGTTGAAACTTTGAAATTTTTCATATTTTTCCCAGGTTGTATTGTACATTTGGTGCCTCCTCATTATTTATTCTTTATCCAAGTAGCTTTAACATAATACATTCTCTAATTGAGTTTCCTTTATTTTTTACATGAAAATCAAAATCATAAAAACTTGTGGGGCATTTTCCTCTTGTGGTGCTTAGTCAAAGTTCTGTCTTTGTGCAAAAAATTACAGTTTAAAAGTTTGTAAGGAGATTTTCTAATTCTCCTGTATCATAACCAAATGGAAGGAAACAATATCACATCGTGTATTCAGTGATTCAGGAACTTGAGACATTCTGGTCATGTTCCTCTCCTGCCCCTGGCAAGCATGAGCAGCATGTCTTCCTTCTGTACATTGTAGACATTGGTTGTGCTGCTTAAGATTTTGAGAAATGTATTATTAGCCTTATTTTACTTATGGAGCAATGTATGGATGCAGTAAATTAACTACATTTACAGATTATGTCCATGTCTATATTCCAGTTTAAAGTGGGAGTTGGATTGTTCTGTCACAAAATAAAATATATATTTCTCTGAATGCTATTCTGATTCTTCAGCAGAGGGAGTAATTAAGATATATTAAGAGTAGAAAATAAAGCAACTAAAAAAGCTTTTTTAAGAAAACCTTATTTGTTTGGGCCTGTGTCCAGCTGTGAGCAGATGCTGAGGGGTATACACTTACTCTTGCTTAAAGATTTTTAATTCTGAAGGTAAAATTGGATTATTTTGTGCCTTGCTAAGCAAAGAGGAGTGCATAAAAACATGCACGACCTCTTTGGCAGCACACTTCTGGCATCCTGAGTGAATGAAGATTGTGATCTGTGAGAAGGTGTCTCACTGTGTCTGTTTCTGAATTAAATCTGTGGTCCAGGGAATAGAGCCTGAGACTCCTTGGTTCTGCTCTTTGCATCTGGCACTTTAATCACTCATCTCTGACAAACCAAAAAGTTGTGTATCTGGAATGTAAGGCAGAGAGAGGCTTCATAATAGAACAGAGGAAAAAAACTTGTTGTGGAGTGTGTAACTGTTGTTGGTCCTTTGCTTTAGAGGATGGTTGTCACTGAGCTCTTGGGTGGCTGCTGGTGTTCCAGCTGTTAGCAGACAGGCTTTAAATGTCTTCTAAAAAGATACAGATTAATTCTGGTGTGGGAAGATGCATGGCATGTTTTCATGCACTTCTTGAAGGAGTGGCAAAGAGGGCTTCAAATTTTTTTTTTTTTTTTTTTGCCCATGGCCTTACATTGTAATTGACTTCTAATTCTTGCTTGTTTTCCATTCTCCTTGCTTTTGTGTGCAGACACTTTTTGTTAATACTGTTCTTATTCTCCATCTTTTGTTTCAGAACTCCATCTCCTGCCTTACTTTGTATGTCGGAAGCACATGATGGATCATTTGAGTTACATAACAGCTTCCCACCTCCCTCTTCCCTTCGTAGTTTAAAGCACACCCAAAGGTTTGCCAGTTTGAACTAGAGACCAATGAACTGCATCTTTGCTGTACTCAGGGCTTTCTGCAGGATCCTCAAATGGCTCTTTTATTAAACTCTTCCTTTGCTGCCAAAGTAAATAAAATGTATATCTTGTATGGCCCAAAGGCAGAGGTGGGTGGAGAATGCCAGAAATCAGGTAGTGTTGTTTTAATTTTCAGTCTGTTCCTTTCCCCCGATACAAAATGTGAGTTCCTTAGAACAGGACTTGGCTCTGTATGTTTGATTCCCTAAGATATCTCTTTTGTTGTAAGCTGAACTGTGAGCTTTTTAGGACAGAACCTTGTTTTATTATTTATCTGTAAAATGTCTAGTGTGCATTTTAAAATTTTTCACTGTTTGTGTAACTGATATAAATAAATCTCAAGTTTGTTTTAAGAAAAATATTGGTCTAGTTTATGTTATGGCACTTTCTCTGTATCTTTACATAACACTGAGATTTCTCATGAAATGACTTTGAGATTAAAGCTGGGAGGATCTAGCACTTTAGCTGACAGCACAGTATGTCTTTTAATTATTCTGCCTTGGATGAAGTATTCCTCTTTATTGAATTTACTTTTATTAACATTGCACTGTTGTACTTGCCAAAAGGAGATTCAAAACATGCAACTAATTTTTTTTATTATGTTTAATTAGGGCTCAGCTCAGCAGTACAGAAACCTATGATACTGTTGGTTAACAGATGAACAGAAATGCACTTGAAAAGAAACTAGACCATTTCTGTCTTTTTTTCTCCATTTTTGCTTTGGTAGGAAAAACTGTTGTGTTGCCAAAAGCTACTGCTGATGCAAAGAGCAGCTTTAGAGAAGTATTTGCCAACCCCATTTCTCTGAACTTGGAATTAAAAAAAAAAAATCTTATAAAAAAATCCCAGGAGAGACGGTCAAAGATACATTTTAATTTATCTGGGATTTTTTCTGGTCACTTGAGTAAACTTGTCTAAGAAGGTGTTTTAAAAGTTGCAGCAATAAGAGAGGAAAAAAGGCCCCAAAGTTTTGCAAAGAGATTGGGGGTAAGCAAAAACCCCACCCTCAAAACAGCTTTTAAAATGTATTTGATGCTGAATGTCTGATCAGACTTATTTTCCTGTAGGAATGCTGTGAAGGGGCTGGCATTTTTCCACAACACAAACCCTTCCAGGGTGAAGTCTCTGTACTGGTTGCTTTTGCTGCTGGTGTTGGGTAAATCCTGGTTTGTGTGTGGGACTGCTGTAAGTTAAGTTTTGTTGCCACCTCCTCTCTTCAGCTCATCTCAGCTTTGCTGTTAAATAACGATGAAGCAACAGCAGCATGCACACAAATGTTATTTATTTCCTTAATAATATACTTCAGCACTGGTATTTGTAAAAAGACTGGCTTTATTTAAGCAAATAAACAAAAGAACTGGTCACTTATCCCACAGCTACTAAACCTTCAGGAATAATTACTGCTGAGACATGGAGTGCCCTAAATGTCACAACAAATTTGACTGCTCAGACCTGATGGAGATTTCACCAAGATGCTGGTTTGATGTTGACTTACATTATGGGCAGATTTGTTGTTTTCTGCTACTCCAGATTTCAGTTAAATGTTTAATTTGGAAGTGTTTATTTTGCAGTAAAAATAGAAGTAGTGTGTTAAGATAGCTGTAGTCTAACAAAGTATTTTTTATCCCCTATGAATATAAGCATTTGTAATTCTGAATAATTTAGGGTTTTTACTAAAATAAAGAATATGAGTCACACTAAGATAAGTTCTGCTTATTCTGAGACAAAGTGCTATTTCAGGTTGCTTTTAACTCTATTTGACTTGGTAATAATGCATTTAAATACACTTTCAAGTGGAAAGGTTGTTTTTGTTTAGAAAATGTGAGGTTGTGTGTTGAGTTGCTTCATGTTCAGATGCCTGTCTGCCTTCATGTTATGTTACATGTTGCAATGGAAAAAAATTGTATGCAAACAGAAAAATAAACTCTAATAAAGTCTCCTTAAACATTAAATGATAAAGCCAAATGCTAAATTTTGATGTTTTTTTTAAACACAGTAATTGATTTGTGTTAGGAAAACTGGCTGTCTTTCTTGCAAGAAGCCACAATGTCAATTTTAAAGACAATCTAAAGAAAACATGAATTTATTCTATGCTTGAGGAAACACTGAGAATAAAAAATTCAAACAGAATAATCCCTAGTTCCAGATGTGATGCTAAGATAGGAATAATTGTGTTAATTTCTGCCAAATTTTATAGTGCTGGTAAAATGCCATAGGCCACTGGACTTACACAATACACTTTAGAAATATTCAGTAAAATTTGTTTGGGATTTGGTAGGAGCATGATCCCGTAATAAATAAAGAAATGCAAGATGAAGATGAAACATGAGGGATGAGAGTTTGCCCCCTGTTAAAGCAGCATATTTTATCTAAACAGAGCTTTGGGATTGGTTGAAATGCAAGATGCAAATCTGAACTCTTTTTGACTGTGATTTTTGGTCACTGATGTACATCTAAAGCAAGGAGTAGGTATGAAAGATTGAACTGGCATGTGACAGAAAATTTGCTTTTTCTCTCTGATTCTTCTCTTCCCTTCAGTTTACTTCCTGGCCACTGTTCCTCTGTTCAGGCACATTACAGGATCAAGTTGCATTTAGATGACTTGGGAAGTGAAAAAAAAAAAATCTTGATTGGGGTGATCTCTGCAGTTTAGGATAAAATTTCAGTTTTGGTTTTGTCTTCCCTTACATTTCCATTAGGCTGTTTTAAGACAATCTAACTTAGCTGCAAACCACAGTTTACTCTGAGTAGCATCTCCATGTATTTCAGGGGCAGACATTTAGTGGTTGGTGGGAATTGGCTTGGTAGAACCAAAGCAAGATCTTACCGTGGGATGTGAGAGGTAGCTTGGTGCTGGATTTGATGTGCTGCATTCACTCCAGGGCTCATTCCAGGCTGGAGCCCTTGGCTGTTATTCCAATGTTTATATTGGAAATTTGCAGCTCTGCACACCTCTACACTCTGAAGGATCAGCAGCCTGTGTTCAGATCTGCTGTGGGACCCTTGGGGGGCTGAGATACTGATCAGAGCTGGGTGGAACAGCTGAAAGGACTCAAATCCCATCTTCCTTCATGCCTGGTGTGAGGACATGGTAGAGCTGGGCTGGTGGGTGTCTTTGGAGCAGGTACCAGGTCTGATTGCAGCCCCGTGGCTCTTGGTTGTATCATGTTTGTGATGTGGTCACTGTGCTAGATTCTTGCTTGCTTGCAGCACTACCAGTCACAAATTCAGCTTTCTTACTCTCAAATGATGCATTTTAAATTTTTTACAGCAACAACAAGTAACAGATATTTATAGTCCCATTAATTTAGGAGTGTTTTAAAATGTTTGTTTAGTGTCACGCTCCCTTCAGAGGAAACAAAATATTTTGGGGTTTTGTCAGTGACAACAGCAATGCACTTACTGTTAAGAATAACTTGGCCTTGCCCAGGGCAGTGCATTGCAAAAAAGTGTAAGGAGTGCATAGTTTTGGGTTGGTTAGATGGAAAACAGAACCAATGCATTACTCATCCTTTTTCATTTGGGTTGGCTTTTTCTGTGCTTCATGACTCCAAGAAAAACACATTTGTCCAATTTACATACAAAGGGAGAGTCAGGATGTATCTTTCATATAACATCACACTTTGCAATGAAAAATATCAGTATGTGTCATTGCCATGTGCCTGCAAACACATGGAAACAAAGGCAGCATTAGTATTCCACGGGAATTGCTCAATTTAAATTGAGTCTCTTAAAACATCTTAGTGCTTTAGTTGCTTGAAAACTTGCATTTGGAGCAAGTTGAATAATGTGTCTCTTAAGATTTTACCCGAAATATCTGTACTGAAGCAGAGTGGATGTGGCCAAGCAATCCTGATATGGAATTTGTGGTGCTTTTCTGGCTCTGAAAGGTGTGAGTTTGTCAATGATGTGATGTTTTGCATGTGCCTGTGCAAGCTCTGGTGGATGTTGCACTCTGTACCCACCAGCACAGGCAGCAGCCATCCTGGTTGCAGAAGATTCTTCTCTAAATCACGCCTCAGTGTTGCAGTATTTCAACCTGAAAAGAATTCTTTACCCCTTTATCTGTAGCACATTTGAGTCTTCTTTACTCCTGTTCTGAGGCAGTGTTGAATAAGATGAACTGATTCACTGGTGTTTAGGTCTTCCAAGTTTGAAGAAATCTCAGTGATTTCTGGGACACAAGTGTCTATTTTGTTTATATGTAGTTCTCTTGAATCCCCGAGATTCAGCAGTTGGGATGAGAGTCTCTTTTGAGTTTTAAATGTTTGTTACAAGCAAACCCTGTAGGCTTTTACACTGAGAACTAAGCTGTTCAAAGAAAGATGGCATCATTGTATTTCAAATGTGTTGTAAAGGACAGCTCCAAGGTATCCTGGAGTATTTGGGCAAAGGTAGAGAAACTGAAGAAAACTTGCTATTGTCTGAAATGTTTCTGAATTTTTCTTGTGTATTCAAACCTCCTTATATTTGCAATAAAGAAATATTTTAAAATATGTAAAGGCCTGGTGCAAATTCTCTTTACAAAATATCCCCCAGTGATTGATGGAGTGTATGCTGTCTGTTTAAACAAGAAATCACTGAAATACTTTTCCACTCAGTGAATCTCTTTCTCTGTTTTATAGAGGAGGTTGCACCATTGGACAGAGCCCTGTTCTCATCTGGTGTGTGTTGACACAGTGTAGCTGGCATTAATTGAGCGATGCTAACTGCTTCTTAATTGACACCATTAGCTGAAAATCTGCACCAAAATTCAGTGGCAGTAGTCGACTGCAGATAGCCAGGAATGTGAGAGTATTGAACAATCATTGTAGAAGATGAAGAATGAAATTGAGTGCTAATTTCTGAGTCCGTATGAACAAATGCTGTAAGAAAGGGTTGAAGGGTTTTAAACGTCTCGAGCAAATCCCGTGTGCTTGTAGCTCTCTTGTTCGTTCTGCTCCCAGTCCTTTAGGTTAGCTGGTGATGTAGAACTGTGCCATAATGTTTATCCCCGTGTATGTCTTATTCTTAAAGAGGATTTTCACTTCTGAGTGTCGGATTAGAGCTTGTTCAGCCACAGCACCAGCAGCAAGAGTAGTTGATCTCAGCACAAACTTGAGATTTCCAGGGCAATTGCTTGAAATTAGTTTTATGAAACATTTGCTCGGAACAGTTTATTTAAATACTCCATACAATGCAGTGATTACTTTTCCAAAGTGGATGTTATTAAGTATGTTATTCTCCTGTCACATTTGGGGGAAGAATCTCTTTTATTCCTTGTAATTGGTTGTCCTTGATGCCCAAGTGTGTAATTCTGTGCTGTTTTTCTAGTGTAGTTTTCCCTACTTTTCAAACCCCCACAAGTAGTATATAACTTGTTGGCAGTGGGCTGTGCTCTCTTTTACCTGGAATAAATAGCTCTGCAATAGCCTAGTGCTGTGGTACAGGGAAGATTCACCCCTGGAGAATATCACTCGTTTCATGGAAAAGAAACTGATGTCATTGCTGTTAATGTCCCCTTACCAAGTGGTGGCAGTCTCAGATTAAGTGAAGTATTAAGAAAACCTTTGCTTCTTTTGAAGTCCTTTTGTGGGTAGAATTAAGGTTGCTCTGGTTCCTTAATTGTGCATGTCCCTTACATAGTTACTTAGGATTCTCTTTCTTTGTACCCATGCTGTGATTTTTTTCCCAAGGATTTGCTGTTTGGGTGTTTATGATCTTTGTGGTTTAACTTTGGTGTATGAAACCACATTCAGTGTGGATTGTGATTCAATGGTAGTTTTTATAGAGAGGTAAGATTTTTATGTATAGCGTTTAAATAGTTTACTCAATCCATGTATTAGGCTGAGGTTTTAAAATTTATTGTATATTGAAAATATAGCTGCAATTTGCTGAAGAACAAATGCTGTTGACAGACTTAGTTTAACACAGTGAATGTGACAGGAAATGTTTTCCACCCTGCTAGAAGCTTTTCCCCACCTGTCTCAGGTTTTTGATCCTAGAGGAGGAAAGATGCATCAATTGTTGCAGAAGAACCAGAGAACTAAAGCTGTAAAAAGACTTGGACACTGAAGGGCTTCCAAAGCCCTCCTTTGGGTGTTGCAGTTAGAAGTTGCATGTGTAACTAACTGTCCTAAATAAAGTGCAGGAGTGTTTGTGAATTAGTTTAAAATATGTCTGATGGGGAGAGATGTCAGCACTTCACCTGTGGCAGCATTCAAAATGATTTTTAGCACATAATTTAATATAAAGATCAGAACATGTCTGCCTAAGGGTGAAGAATCACTCTTTGAAGCTCAGAGAAGAGCAAGGACATCCTAAAGAGAAGTGCTTAGCACTGATCTCCAAGTTTGCAGGGAAGATCTGAGATAGCATAAAATGAACTAAACTCACAGCATGTAACTTGCTTAGTTTATAATGAGTATCAAGTTATTAACTATAGGGGAGAATGGCATGGAATTTATTATTTTGCACGGTTTATTATTTTACACAGTGTGACATGGGATAGAGTTAGCAAAACATCATCACGCTTTGCTAATTAATCTGGCCACCAGCTCTCAATCTTTGTTTAACAATAGCAAAACTATTCCCAGGCATTCAAACTAGTTTTTAATAATACAGTCAGCTAGTCAAAATAAGGATACTCGTGCAAAACAAGAAGCATAACAGCTAGCTAATGGTACATCTTACATTAGTTACATGAAAAATTCTAGTTGAATATGCTTAAAGTGGAATTAGGAACAAGGGGAATCTTTGCATATGCTGTAGCTTAATTCATGTGCATGCAATGAATTATCCAGGTAATTAAAGTTACTTGGTGCGGTGAATGGCTTTAAAGGAGATACAGGAAAATTGCTTGGACTTAAATACCATAAATATATAATTGCAGAAAATGGTATAAATTTGTCTTGGTGTCTGTTGTTTCTATAATGTAAACTATGTTTTGTGCTGTAACTGGATTTTGTTGCTGCAGGGTGTTTTGGAAGTGAGACAGCCCATCTTCATAGGCTTTTTGGTAAACAGTGTTTAACAGGAAATCATGAACATGCTTTATATGTCATAAAGCTAAAACAAATGCCTCTTTGAATTCTTCACATACTCAGATTGTTGGGCATTTCAGTTTGATTCTTCCTTTTCATAGTCTAGGCTTTTCTAATTGAACTCCTTAAGCTGTTTTGCCTCTTTCAGCTAGAAGGCAATTCCTGTCATTGGCACAGTTCTCCATGGAGATGGACACCCAGTGATACCATTAACTGCATCACAAAGATGTCGTAGCTCACTCCTGGTAGAAACCCAGGTTCTGGCTCAGTTCTCTGCACTTCATGGGCATTCTGCTCTCCCCAAAACTCCTCATCCCCTGTTGTAAATTCTCACAGATTGCTTCCAATTAAATAAAGTTTACTTTGGACCAACTTCTATACGGCTTTTCATTAGTGAATTGAACAGTGAAACAACGTTTTGTTCCCCCTGCCACAGGTGGTCCTCAGATTGATGACTCTGAGGCCAACTGTGCATCTAAAGAGCCCTGAGCTCAGTTTTGGTTGCTCTGTCACTGCCAGTCTGAGGTTGCCAGGCACAGTGGCTCTGCAGTCTCTCTGTGTAGTACATTGTTCACAGTCAAACAAGGAAGGAACACATCCCATCCTGCCCTTCTAACAGCTGAGGACACCAGTAGGCAGAGAAGTTAAATCTGTTTTCTGACGATGCCAAACCTGTTTTGCACAAAATACATACAGTTATTGTCTAAAAGACCTGCTCAAATGGAGGTGTCTGTGTTTCTTTATGTGTGCTCTTAAAAGCCGAGTCCAGGTGTGTGTGAGGTCACCAGACTGCAGGTAGCCTTAAGCGTGCTTAAACGTGTGGCTCATGGTTTCAGGTAGTTTTACAGCTCTGTGTTGCTACTGGCATCTGATTCTGACTAGGACAATGTTTTATCCTAGGTTTTGAAACTGCCAAGTCCCTTGCCCTGCATGGGGCGTGTGTTATCCTGGCCTGCAGAAGTTTGGCGCGAGGCAACGACGCCGTGCAGCGCATCCTGGGGGAGTGGGTGAGTGCCTGCACAGTGCCCAGCACGGAGCTGTGCTTCTAGAGACATGAAATCCTCCGTGCCAGCAGTCCGACAGAGCACTGCCACGTGAGAATCGCAGGAAAAAGTAATTTGTCTTATTTGGTAACACCGTGCTCGGTCGCTGGTGAATGGGTGATAGAGGTTTTTCATTCCTTATGAGTGGGTGGGACTGCAAGGCTGCAGGTGTGCTGTTTTCCATGTTATTTATGGATGCTTTGCAAGGGAAAAAAAAGTGTTTGGGAGAACCACTGAGGTTTGGTTCGTAGAAAAAGGCATTCCAAAACCGAAGTGAATAAGTATCCAAAGGAGGATGGACACAGTCCTCCAAAGCAGCCACTGTTTTGCCCAAGGTTACAGTGAGAGATTTCAGAGGGTCGGTTTTGTGCTTTTCAAACACAAGAATGTTTCTCTTTTTCTCTCTGAGTTCATTAGGCTCTGCAGCGCTGCTGCCAGCCTGTCTCAGTGGTTTTTCCTACTAGCTTCTTCCTACTTTCTTTTATTTTTCTCCCATTTCTGTCCCACAAACACAAGATTTTCAGTCCTATCTATTGCCTTGTTGCTCTTTGACTCCTGACTTTACCTCATCTCCAGTTTTTAAAATGATCTTCTAAGGCCCTTATTAAAATTTATTCAGCTGTCCTAATTTATTCCTTCCACAATCATCTATTTGCTAGCATGGTTTGCAAGCTACTTTTGTTTGAGCTTGCTGGGACTGCTGACTTCCAGGAGAGAATGTGGTGACTTCTCTACACTTAAATGAATAAAAGACCAATGGATCAAATTCTTGGATTTTTATTTCTTTCCAGCTAAAATTAGTGATGAGTGTTTTGCTTTAATTTTCTGAGCTGTCAAAGTATTTCAACTGCTCCCAGATGACATGGGAGAGCACTCAGTAGTACTAATATTTACATATAAGTAGTCTAAAGATAATTGTAATATTTATTAATGTAAAACAAATGGTGCTTATTTATGTGCATTTCCAGATAAGTGATGCTTTCAATATTGCTAATTTTTGTCACCACAAGTTTCATGAAGAATTAGTCTTTGGATTTAGACCTTTTTCTCTGGCCCAGATCATATGAATGATTTGTAGTAAAGGGTTGGTTGGGAAAAATGCCTTCCTTGCTGCTTTCATCCCATTAAAGCTCTTTTTTTCCCTTTTTTAAAAATTTAATAAAATTTTAAAAAACCTAAAACATTTCAATAGCTTAGAATTCCAGGAAAATTCCAACAGAGGCCAGCATAGTGTGTGTTCTCTTTCAGTAGAACTGGATTTGGTGATATTCTTCTTGGATTTGATAGCCCCAGTCCAGCTAAATATGGCTGTTTATATGGGTTTTATCTAACTAAACTTGGGCAGTGGTGAAAATCTTTTCTTTGAAAAATATCCCATTACCTTCTTAATCCTAACCATATCTCTGAGCACTTTGAAGACAGTGGGAGATCAGAATACTTGTCTTAATACCTGTATTATCTCACTAAAAGTTAATGAGTTGTTAATTGAATGAAGAACGTTGAAGGTCAAATTACTTCAGAAACACTACATTTATTTACTAACAGTTTTCAAATTCTAATTGTTCAGAAAAGGAGTCTCATCTGTAAACTGGTAGCTGGAAAACCTTCAATGCATCTTGGTAATGGCTTTGTTGTTGTTTATTGAGAGGGACTAATTAACTTTGATTATTGCACTAATATTATGGCACTTTGACAGTCCCTCAGATTTATGACTCTGGGAAAATAAACAAATGAAATGCAGGTGCTGGAGCAGAAAGAATAAGTTATTACTGAACTTTAATTACTTGGAGTGTGTAACCAGGAGAGAATTAGTTGATGAATTACAAGATGCTTAAAATTTACATCAAATTGTAAGCAATCTTGAGGAAAACAAACACAAAAACCCGCCCCAAAATCAGTTACTGAAAACAAAGAGACAAAGATTAATTTGACTGATTTGCTTCTAATATTAAAATATCGATGTAAAATATTAATTTTTAGCTTATAGGTGGAACTACAGGAAGTTGTTAATTGAAAATCCTTTTTGAAAGAGTTTTTAAAAAATCAACAACCTCTGCATCTGATTCAGGTGAATTCTCAATATGTAGCTGCAACCGTTCTGCTAGAAAGAACTTCAAAGCATGCACAGAATTTTCTCTCCTCTGTTCCTAGGGAAAGCAAAATTATTGAAAGGAAGTTGATTTACTTTTCAATTTGGAATCAATTCAAAGAAAAATACAGCTGCTTAGGTTGCAGCCTCACAAAGCCTCATGTTCATGGTACTCAGTATTTTCAGTGGCAATAGTGCTACCTACTCGTTTTATGTTTTCTTGTAAATCTTTAAGTCTCTGAGCTGCACTATTAAATGCAATGTTCATCCAGTAATTTGAGGGCTAGAAATTTAATAAATATATTCCTACACTTCAACTGAGTTCTCAACCTTTTCAATTTGCATGAAATATGCTCTTATAAAAAAAAAAAAACAAAACAACCCAAACTGTTGCCAAATGGAGTTCAGTGTGTTTACCTGTCCTAAGTGTGGAGTTTTACTACTGTGTTGTAATATAATTGATATTTCTATATGAGCATGTATATTACTAAAAGCAGTGTGTACCCTATGCTGGCATTTCTGTGGGGCAGAAATCCAGAAAGAGATCTTTTGGTACTCAAGGTTTAGATGTTGGACACAGAACATTTCTTTTTCCATTCTTTGTTGATACAAAAGAGTTCCACATTCTTTGCAAGAAGAGCAAATAATTATAAAAGTGTAACAAACCAACTTAATATTTCAAATTTTGAGACAATTATCTAATTGATGGCCTGTATTAACTAGACCCGAAAACATATATGGAAAGAACTGTAATTTTTAAAACCCCAATCACCACCTCTACCAAACCACACCAAAATAAACCAAGCCTAAATCAAACCTAGTGTAATGCAGCATTTAAAAATAAAGTTCTGTACCTAAAATAACAGTACTAAGGAAAACCACCCAGCTTGGTCCCTTAGTCTGCTTGTGACATTCCTGTCTGGAATGCCACAGATCTGCAGAAACACTTGCACTTCAAAATCAGTTGTTAGGCAAAAAATGCAGTTTCAGTTTGCTTGTAGTGAAAGCTGAAAATCAAGTTTATAAAGACAAAATGGGACGTCTAAATGGCTTGGGAAAATCCAATTGTTAAGATTTAGAGAAAAAAGCAGGAATAATAGGAGAAAATAAGATTTTTTTCAGATTAGCTGCCATTATGTTTAGAAAACAAATGCAAACTGATCTTAACTGGCTGTTGTAGAAAAATCTAGAGAACTTTGTTTGTAACAATTTATGCCTGAAGAGCTGTTTTATAGGGAGTTTGAGCCATTTGAGTAGGGATTACCCATATAAGCTTGCTAATTACTTTGGTTAACAGACATTTGTTTGCAACCTGCAGTATTCCAGTTATTTTCTTTCTAAACCACAGCAGAATTTTTCTAATATTGCAAATAAAGGGTAATTGCCTTGTGTAAAGCATTGTGACAAGTTTTAATGTAATTGGTCTGGCTGGTCTATCAAATATAATTTTTATGGAGGGATATGGTTGATTATATTGGTGCAATCTAATGTTTATACACATGCATATATATAGGCAGAAAAAGGAAGAGAAAATATGGAAAGGCAGCAGATAAAAAGAGAGATCAGTACAGCTTTACATTTGATATCTCGAAAATGAGTGTTCATGCTCGGTGACGTTCAATATCAATTTAAAACTGTTTGATAATTTCTTGCTCGGGAAAGAGGAAATTAGAATTCTAGAGTTATGATTCATTTTAATCAGAAAGAAATTGTCAAACATAAATCTCTCCTTGAGTAGTGAAAAGGCCTGAAAGCAGCCAAGAAAAATATCAATACTTTGCAAAGGAGGAATGATTGTTCCAATTCGTAGCTTAATTGACTTTGAGGCTTAATGAAAAACACTCCAGTGCTGTTTGTACACATAGTTGCTCTGACGAACATGGAAATCTATGCTCCAGGAAGAGAGGCTAGGTAATTTATTTTACATTATTATTGATATAATTTTCTAATTGAGTATGAGCAGAATGTTTGGATAAGACTGCATAGCTCCAGATGTTAGTGGTATTCTCAAGAAAATACTTAAGAGTATGAATGAATAAAATATTTCATAAATCACAGCTTTTCTTGCCAAGAACCTCTCATTTATTTATTCCTGTCAAATAGTCTTTGAAGAAGATATTAAAAGATAAATTGTAAGTTTAATATTTCATAAAAAGTATAATGTTTCTTTGGTAATTATTCCTCAGTGTTAAACCTACAGCTACATTAAAGATAAGATTAAACTGTAAAAAGAACATTTGGATTTGCTGTTTAAGTAGACACTCACAAGGTAGAGATGTGACAAGAGAAGAGAGAAAAGCTGTGAAGAAAATCAACCAAACAAACGTGACTCCTTGCTGTATTCCTTTCCCCTGAAGTATTCTTCACCGAAGGAGTGATTTATATTCTTGCTGATTAAGTAACTGAATAAAATTAAAACCTGATAAGTGAGTCTTTGTATTCCAGTTGTGATCCTGTAAAGTGCAGAAAGAGAAGCAAACTGGGCACATTTGCCAGACCGTGGGCAACAGTTTTCATCTGGTCACTGTGTGTGTTTCCCCCTCGAGGAAGGGGCTCTGTGTTCCCATGTTGTGTTTTGTCTCCACTGCTGTCCTTGGTTTAGAATTTTTTGTAAACCTCCTCATAGTTAGTAACAGGTTTTCATTCATGGGAAAAGCTGAAGACTGCCTAGAAGGTGGCTTTGGAGATGTAGTAAATACTGACTGGAACCACAGTCTGCTAGTACAGAATCAAAGGGTTTCAAAGTGGTGCTAAATAAAAGCTCTTAAAAATAATCCTCAAAATAGGAAATATTTCAGAATGTCCTGCAAGTAAAGCACATGAATTTCTGTGAGAATATTACTTCCAATATTCCGTTATTATTTTGTAATAAAGAAATGTCTTGTTTCACAGCAGGATATCCTAAACCATGTATTGCTGGCTCACATGCCGTCAAAGTGTAATTTACAGTTAGAAAGGCCTGCAATATATGGACATATTTCATTTTCCAGTGCTTGAGCAGTGCCCATGCTGAAGAATCAAGTTAAAGGTAGTTATCCAAGCTTTGCTGTAGGGAAAAGGCCTTGCAGGAAGGGGCAGTATTTTGCTTTAAATGAACTGGTAAAGCAATAAAAAAAATCTGCATCAACTTCTCTCACTTGCAGCTGTGGACACTCCAAATAAAGAATTATTGCTTCTGCTGAGTATAAGGCCTTTTTTTTGATTCTTAAGAGTGTGATCCAGATTTTTCTGTAATGAAGGGATCTTTTAATTAACTAATTGCGATGCAATCAGACCGTATATTACTCGTGGAGAATTGACAGTATAAACATTACCCAGTCCTGTTGCTAGCAGCAACTCATGACCAGATTTTGGCCATAATGTTTATGAATTCAGTAAGTTTCTCTGAGTAATCTGCTCAGCTGAGAAACCTTAAGAGAGTGATGTCTGCTGCAAAGCCATTTTCCAAATACAGATGCTTAAAAGTCCTCCCACATGAAGTTAAAAACATGGAACAGTATAATCAACATTTACATGGATGGATTGTTGAGATCTTTTTTTTTTTGGTACACCATAAACATATGGCATGAATTTGATTTCATTACAGTTGCTGAGAAAAAGGAAAGGCAAATATTTATATTACATTCATGTTTTACAGTAAAAACACTGTTCAGTTTGTTTATACAGTTCCACTGTTACAGTTTTTATGGTTAGTAATGAAACCGCTGTAAAACAGAGTCTGAATGATACAGCAGATGTGTTAAGCCCCTAACTTTCAGGGTTGGGCATCCTCCTGAATACTGATATCAGCTACTTGGAGAGTGGATGTTGTGGTTACAGCTGAGCTGTTTCATGCTTACATCTTCATCTGCAGTTAGCTCTGCACTGGTGCTGCATGGATTCATACAACTGATGGAGTTTTATTATTTATTATGATGAAACACCTCACAGGGTGCACAGGCTGCTGCAGGGACAGGGTTTGGGAGATGCTGCCTTTAACAGCTCCCAACCCCCAAACCTGAGCTAACCCTTAGACCTTGACCCTTGCCCAAATCCAGGAGCAAACCCTAAATCACTTCACACCCCACACCACCCAGGTGTGTATGAATTCATAGTGCTGTGCACACTGATAGGAACTGAGCTCTCCCACAGCCATGAGGTTGCAAGGTTTTTAACATAGTAAGACAATTTGCTATGATTTCCTCCAGTAAAGAAAAAAGTTGTCTTTGACTTGACTTAATTACTTCTACTCTCATAATTCTCTTTACCTTCCAGTATCTGTTACACGTGTATTAAAAAAAAATTCTAAAATGTAATTTTGAAAGGAGTCGCAGTATTTTACTATTCCTTAATTTTTTCCTGCAGTCAGCAGAATTTTATACATAGAAATGTCGAAGTGATCTTTTTGGTAATTTGTTTCTTTAGCACAGCCCTGCTGTTCTTAATCTGGAAATGTGAGTCACAAAATCCCTACCATGCCTAAAGCTTTATAATAATGCTACTTAAATGCAGTTTGAGCTTTTTAACAAAAAAAAAAAAAAAAAAAAATTAAGACCCCCTCCTCCCTCCCAGACAGTAACAGACCTCAGGATAACCCCTTTAAAAATTGCACTTCATGCTTGGTCTTCAATTAAAAGTCACTAGGAGACACTGTGTGCTCAAATATATCACCGACCAGTCTGGATATGTCTGCACTTTTATAAAAAAGTAGACTTTGTACATTGACTTGAGTGCAGCTTATAGGATACAAAGTTTGAGTTTTCTCTGATGATTTATATATTTAGTGGAACTTGGGTTTGGTCTTTTCCTGAATCTTTCTCTCCCAGAATGTGTTTTATAAAACTATTTAATGTTGCTGACATTGAAAACTGATTTATTGTAGTCCAGACAGATGTGTTCCTACATCGAGTGAGTTCTACTGTCACTGGATTTCTAGCTGTCAGTTCTGGGAGAGGAGGAATTAAAGTGTCTGGATATATATTTTTTTTAGACCATCTTCACAATTAATCTGATTGTAACATAAGCTTGTAATATATTCCATTAATGAAGAAGACAAGCTTAGCTTATGGTAAATACAGTACTAAGTGTTTATAGTGCATTTCATATTTTACATGATTCCCTTTATAATTCTGCTTATCTTTTCATTCTAATTCCCTAAAGGATGTATAAAAGAACCCCTAAAGAGAGTAATTACTGCTCTATTCCTTAACCAAGGCTCCTCTTGCAAAAAGAAATCTGAGCAGCTTTTTAAAGAAGGCAGTTTTAAATAAAAATGCAAATAAGCTGCTTTGTAACCACATTAATTACCCACCTAGCCTCTTATTACCGTGTTTGTATTGTTTGCAAACACTATTTACAGTCGTGTGGAAATTACCATTCCTGGGCTGGAGGAGCTGCTGGTGGTGGGTTGTGCTTTGGACCCAATTAGAGTGAACCCTGTCTCCAGCAGGGCTCGGGGGAGCAGGAATAGCCTTGCACTGTCAAAGCACAGCATTAACTGGGCTGCACAGCACTGCCTTGTAATTATAGCACTGCTCCCCTCCTGCCTCTGCAATGAGTTTCATTCTCTGCATGTTAAAACTAAACAGGCAGCCTTGTGTCTCGCTAATGATTTAATGTGCACTCTGATCTTTTTTTTTTTTTTTTTTTTTTTTTGTGGGAGTCGTGGTAAAATCTGGCGGGTCATTTTTGTCGCCAGATTCATTCTTTGCTTTAATTTTATAAAAAGTAAACAATAAAAAAATCATGCTTTTATGTTCAGGATCTTGCACATTTACATGTAATTATTTTTTTCACATTAATCCCTCAACTTTATTAGTTTATTTCATCAGCAGAAGTGAACAGGATGGACTATCTGTTGGTATTGCAAGCAGTGTTAGTGGGCAATAATTGTAGCTCTTCCAACACATTGAAGAAACAAAATGCTTCATAACAAAACAGTCTTGTTAAGTGCAGTGCACACTTGTTGCTAAACTGATATGTGTTGTGTACTCATCTTGGTTTTCTCTGTCACAATTCTAAAATGAGCCTTTACCCTAATAATTGCCCAGAAATTAAAACCAAAGAGGTGACTCTGCATTTGTGGTTTTAGACTTATAAATGTTTCCAGATCCCAAAGAATTTGATTTGATGGGTCATAGAGCCTGCAATGTGAAGAATCAGTTCTTTAAGATTTGTTTTCTAAAGCTTGTAAGCAGTCTATTAATATGGTAAATGAATCTTTTGAAGTACAGACATATATTTTGGTTGAGCTCAGTGTGGGGAAGAAAAAGGTAGAGAGATTATTTTCTTTCTTCTTGTGGGTCTGCAGTGCTGTGACAGTGTGATAATGTTTAAAGAATTCTTGATGATAAACCCAAACATCTTAAGGTCCTACTGTAACACTAAATATATTAGAGCAGGAAAACAGTGACTCTATGATGGTGTAGTACTACTGCAGAATTGTTATGCATTAAAAAGAAGGAAAAAAGAATAAAAAGTGATTGCAGGTTCACATGCAGTTTTAACAGTGACAAGGGACTAATGTGAGGGCATCAAAAGAAGCACTGACTTGTTTCATGATCCACAATAGCTTATAAAACTGAAGATAATTATCAGGCTTATATGACTACAGAGCAGCATAAGTGACATAAACAAGCATAGCTGGAGTTCAATGGGAATGCAGGAGATGTCTTGAAAACAGACTTGCTGAGTAGAGTGCTTAAAATGTACTAATAATTGATGTGCTTGTCAATTATATTTGTAAACCATTTATTACTATAAAGCCAAAGTATCATACTTTTTGTTTAACTTACTGTCCTTTCTTATTTCTCCTCATCCTTTAATTCCCTTTTATCTTAATAATCACCTTTGGAGGTGGGGTGCTAAACTTGTTCTTTCCCATATTTCATTTGGGGCCACTGAGACAGAGTATTAACTTCAACAAGAAACTTTGCTTATCAAATAAAAGTGTGAGATTAATGCAGCAAAATGAGTATTTGGGGCAGTTTTTTTACTTTGTTTTTACTGGAGCCAGGCAAAATAGGCTTGGACCAACTTTGCAGTCAGTGGGCAGAGCTGTAGGGACTTTAGGCTCTTAGACATTAGAGAACCCTTGAGAGTAGATGGGAAAGAAAGCACAAAACCCCAGTTCAGGGAAGATTCGAGTCTGCATTGTGTTCTGCTCTGGGTGCTGAGAGCTCTCAAGAGTTGTTACTCTGCTGTAGAAGAAGGACCTGCACACTCCCTGCAGCTGCAAAACTGGACATCAGGAGATCTGATGTGGGGGTGACCCTTTCTGTGACATTTATGGTCAGGGAGCTTTAATATTTTCCTCAGTTATACCAGCTTATAAATTTTAGGAACTGCTCATTAATATAGTCATGTTTAACATGTTATAGCTACAAACAAAGACATGAATGTATGTACTCATTCCTAATTAATTTGTGTAATTATGTTTTATAATCTAGGTGTTTGCAAAGCAGAACATAGTACACCCCATTTACTGTCTGCTGTAGCTAATAAAAAATAATAGAATGAAATAAATCTTGAAACTAACTTTAATTGTAAGTATAGATTAATTGTAAATTGTATCTTTGTTATGTTTATTTTTAATTCTGCAGTGTTGCAGGTTTGTAGAGCATCCCAATTAGTGTAGTTATTCACAGTAATGATGACTTAATTGCTGTAAATGCTGAATGTTATTTCAGTGACAATTTAAATACAGTACTGAGATACTTTAAAAAAATGTGGGACTAGAAATAAAAGGAAAAAGGAAATGGTGGCAATAATGAGACTGGTTAGTTTTTTAAAGATTTTTTCAGCATTCAAAGTGATAATCTAGATAAGATGATTAAAAATACATGAAGAAGAAAGAAATATAACATTTAAGAATAAAATCCTACCATCTCAGCTAATACCATTATAAATATGGACACCAACAAGGTCAACCTGTGTATTACACTATGCACTTAAGTATGAATTAAGGACATTTGATTGAGCTCATCTGAAATTGATTTCTGTTCTTGCAATGCTCTTTATGTTTTCCTTCCAAAGCCTCTCTGGCTTCACAGCTCATCTCGTGCAGGTTGGGAGCCCTGCATGCCCTTAGTGCTTCTCTGCTGTCTCGGGCAGTGGTGTTGCCAGGTTTGTTTCTGGGAATGTGTTTAAAGGGTAGAAAATGCCTCTAGCTGAAAAGAGGAGTGTTTTCCCTTCTGATGGACACTAGGAAATCCTCCCACTTGGAAAGCTGTGGAGTGTACCTGTGAGAAATGAGCTGATTCCACAGTGTTTCCTTGAGCATGCATGCTGTAAGAGATATTAATAGCTTCCTTCAGCACTGTCCCACTTAGAGGAACTTTGAAATGAAATATTTCGTTCTGTCCTGGTTAAATTAACCTTACATTTTCCTCTGAAATGACGTGACTACCTAGAGAAAAGTTGAAGTGTACTATGTACATTCTCACTGCAGGAGAGAAAATGGTATCCAGCTTAGTATTTATACATTAAATATTTATTTTCCCGTTCAGGATTGGTTGTCTCTCAGTTGAGTGCAGATTTCATAATGGAAACTGGTGCCACGTACTTCTCTGTTTGATGACCTTCTTAAATAACCAGAGAAGTATTAAAACTCCTTAAGATGGCTGTTGAGACATAAGTGATAAGTTGGATTTTTACAGGCAAAAGACTTTATAAAGCATCAGCAGAAATCTGTTCCTTTAAGTTCTAAGAGTGGTGCAGTAAGAGAAAAGCTCTTCCACTCCTTTGGGGGAGTTTTTGGAGCCTTCCCCCACACCAGGAATTCACTGAGGGAATAAATCTGAGAACAACAATGCACAAACCTGAAAGTCACAGACATTCAGGTTCATCTGTTTGGTCCTGTTATGACAGAAATCATTACAAGTTTGATAGATTTATTTATAAAGACTTGCTTCAATATTTAAAGTACATCTATTCCAACATTCCTCATTTCAAGCTCGGCTGTGGATCAAGATGAAAGAAAAATTAAATTGTATATTGAAGAGCTGTTAATTGAACTGCACTGCATTTAGCAAGGGAGCATCAGCTTCAGGCAGTCAATACTATAGAGAATTTTTAATGTACTGTATCACTAGATTGTCAGTTTGTATTGGAGAATGCAAACAGACTGCTTCGACTGATGATAAAGCCCTGGAAACTTCTAAGGCGTTGAGGGGAGAAAATGTTATTTTGCTTTGATATATTGTGACAAAGTTGTTGATGGAAGCAGGAACAACATTTCTTTTAGGTGAATATTATTTGAATATCAAATTCTGATTGCTGGGTATTCGTTCTTTTAGTGGGTAAAGACTGGGTACTGATTTTTCTTTATGGGAGAAAGCCACGTTCCTGAGAACTTGGACTCGCACAAATGGTACTTTACAATTTGAGCAGCTCTGAAAGTCTCATTTAAAAATATTAGCTCTCTCCAGATATAATTCTAAAAAATAGCATATCAAAAAGCTTTAGAAATGCTTTAGAAAAATGTTATCTCGTTTTCCTAAGGCAGTGTTAATTTCTTTTGTAGTTAATCTTTTGCACTGGAATTTAGTACATTTATAGTTAAAGATTCTTTTTAACAGCTAAATTATTTAAGCACATCTTCTGGGGTAACTTGGTCTGTTTGGTGTTAAGTATGAAATACTTTTTATTTCATTTTCTTCACTGATAAAAAGGAAATAACTAGAGGCATTTGTAGAACCAGAACAGATTTAGGACTGTGGTGTTAGATTAAAGATGTACTATTCTAAGACATAGCTTGTTACAGTTGTCATACTTTGGGATAAAATTCTTCCTTTTGGTGTTCCTTAAAGGGCTTAAAGTTCACCTTCAGAAAAAGCAAAGCAAGTCTGAAACTTGTTAATAATTTTTACATGTCAGTCCATGGTGTTTTCCATAAATGTGGTAGGTCTCAAGGAAGTCGTAAAGCTTAAAAATTCCATACATTGTCTTCTCTTGGAGCAGAAAGGTCTTTCACAGTTTGGGTTTAGTCTTGGTGCCTCTATAGCATCTGAGGAAACCGGGAGTGGCTTTTTTTCAACACTTAAATGTTATGCAGTAGAAGAGAGTTTCCATTTGTATAAGAGTCTTCATTAATATGAAAACATTAATGGCTTCAAAAGACCTCATTTCCCCATGGTACTGAAATCTCACAAAACTGGTGAAAGTCTTGTAACTCCAAAACCAAAATAAAAGAGCAAAATCCACTATTTGTAAGTACCTGGCTTTGCTTCATTAATCTGAGCTTCTACAGACAAACTTTGTGCAGAGCTGGCAGCTGTTTGGGGAGGTCAGAGGTATTTAAACAGATTTAATCCTGTAGCTGCTCTCCCTGGTAGGCTGATGGTGCTCAAGTCAGAATGGATGATGCTTACATGCTGTCAACTTACTGTTGCATTTTCCAAATTTTTCTAGTGGTTTCCCCTTAGTAAAGTCTTGGAATATTTTTCACCACGTGAGAAATTGCAAGAAGGGAGGTATTACATGTTCTGAACACCCTGGTATTTTGCCTTTGATATCAAAAAGTTAGGGTCTAGATCAAAGGTGTGCATTTGACTTAAAGAGCATCCTGTAAATATTTCAATTTAGACTAGTGTGCTACTAACTGTATTTTTAGAAAATTACAATTACTGAAATACTACACTTAACCCCCCCAATTCATATTAGAAGGTATAATTTTAATAGCTAAAACGCTTGTATGCAACTCAAGTTAAAATCATTGTGTGGCATGAATATTACTTTGAAAATTTGCTTGAAACAGTAATGTAGAACAACATATTCAGTGACTTTGCTGCACTTGTCTGAGACAGTGTTTGACAATGTGAATACATATGGTGATGTTCAAGAACCCTTTACATGACACCTTGACAATCAGGGTAATTAAGATAATTCTCCAAAGCTCTGGTAAATCCCATATATCAGAGGTCAGCTTGAAATTGTGCAGAAATAAACTAAAATTCTTCAATTTTATTTTTATATAGGTAAATCCTGTATTGTCTGTGTAGTGGGAAGTTGTCTGAGAGCCTGATTCTGAGAACCAGGATTTAATGTGGGATACATGGATAAATCCATTAATGTACTTGGAAATTAACAAAAAAATACAATTGAGATGGCCAGGAACATGGGGTCTCCACAATGGGTTCTGTTTTATTGTTGGAAGAATGGAAACTTTCTTTCTATGGAGCAAGGTTAAGTTGGGTGGCTTCCCTGTGACTCTAAGGTAGTTAAAGTTTAAATGTTAATAAGCTTCAAGAAGATGTGCATGCATATTTCCTATTTTTTTTTTATTAGACTACCAGTTAATTTGTGCAAATTCCTCATCTCCAGGCAATCTGATTAAAAAAATGATATGTTTCCTGTTTCTTTATGCACTGTGTAGCTGCATGAGGCAATATCTTTAAAATGTAAAAAAGCCTACAAAATGCACAGTCTGATAACAACAACAAATCTAATCTAAAGTGACAACTGGGAGACTTTCCCAGACGTTTTTCTCTTTAATGTAACATGACTTTAAATTGATGCAGCCCCACAGTGATTGAAAAACTCTCAGAGCTTGTCTCCCATGATTACATTTCTGATCTGTACAACTTAATTTTTTAACTCGGTGAATCTCACTTTGCGAATGAGCAGCTCGTCTGTGTTTTGAGAGGGAGAGTCTCATGGAATGGAAAAGTAATAAAGTAAAACACTAACACTGTGAAAAGTCATATTCCTGATAGTGATCCTGGCCAGAAACTTGGACTTGTTCTTTCTCTGAATGATCCAGAAGTCAGCTGGTGGGTAAGGCACTGTATTGAGTGCTGGTTTATATTTACACAGTGAATTTAGTGTTACAGTACCAGAATTAAGAGTAGCCAAACTTTGGGTAACTTCCCCCCTCTCAAAATACCTTTGTTACAGCATTTTAAATCTGCTTAAGGTTCTTTGTATCTTCAAATTTAGTTCTTGTTTTTTGTGTGGGTTTTTTTTAAATTTATTTTTTAGTTTTATTGCAATGGGATATCTGTTATGCACTACCTTAAGCAAATAGACAAACATAAAACCCTGCTTTATTGTGAAACAAGTCACTTCAGACTTAATAATGAACTGAAACAGTATATTTTATAGAGAGAAGATATGAAGAATAAAATGACAATATTTTTAATCATTATTCCAATATAAGTTGTATTGACTTCAGGGTTTCTTGTTATAACTTAGGTAATTGATTGTAAGACTTTAACAGATCTACCTACTAAATGTGAAAGAAGCATCTCTTCTTTGCTCAAGGACACTTTCTCATGTTTTCCTGTCCCTAGTCCAAGTCTCAGCCTCTGGGCCAGTGGGACAGCACAGTCAAGGCAAATACTGGGGCTGTGTCTCCCCAGATGGGATGGGAATGAGGCGTCTGCAATTAGGAATGTGGGCAAGGAATAATGTCTGGAGCTGAAAGGAGTGGAGGAGGGTGGAACAGGCAGCACATGGGAAAAGGACAGATGAGAAGGTCAAAACACTTACTTGATACTGGCCACAGTTTTTGTTTTGAATATAGTTGGAAAACCAAGAATTGGTTTGTAACTTTCATAAATTGTTGAAAATTGCTTTTTTTTGATAACCCTCATTTTATCCCAGCTTTCTCTTGATATATTTCTAGTACAGAAGTACATAAATTCTCATTTACCTTTTCATTTACCTTTAAAAATGTATAAAGATTGATTAATGATATATGTATAGCAATACTTTATAATACATATAACTGCTCCTGGGCCTGCTTTCTAGATCTGTGTCAGGAAAAATGGTCATGTGCAAGGAGAAATGTCCTGTGGTCAGTTTTGTAGTACAAATTCTAAAAATCTGTTATTTATATCTTTATTGCTTCTCTCAGAAGCAGAAAATGATGCCCATGGGTAGGTGCAGTGGTTGGTTGATATCAGTTGGAAATAAAAAGAAATAAAAGCCTTTGAAATGTAGTAGCTGTGTTTTATATCCGTGATGCATCAAACTGTGTTGTACTTATGAGATTGTGCCTGACTTATGCCAGGGAAAAGCAATTGGGGTTTTTTCAGAAGACTGTGGATTTAATCCATAAAACAGTGGACAATATGCAGGACAGGCAATAGGCACAGCAGATAAACTTTCTGAAGGAGGAAGCAGTGAGGTGAATGTTGTAGCCTTTAGGAGCATTTCACCTGCCTTGATTAAAGCTCTGGAGGTGCTGGAGGAAAAAAATGGAGTAACAGTTCTATTAGAACATAAAATTTTTGATAGTGCTGTAGAATGTAAACCAGGTAAAAATTTAAGTTATCAATTTAAGATATCTAATATTATCTTTTCCATAAGGTTTAGTAACCAAGCATTTTATTTGACACTTTTGTGTACTATTTTGTGATCTATGTCTTAGGGTAAATCTGATGATGATGATGATTTCAATCTTGATTTCAAATCCTTCCTTTAGTTTAGTTTGCAAATGAGAGCAGGTTGTTTCTGATTTAAGAGGGTGAGTTTCATTGATGGAAAACTGATGAGACTGTAATACTCTGAAAAATAATATTCCTGCTAGTGATCCTGGTCAGCAACCAGGATCCATCCTGGATCTATCCAGGAACCATAACCTACTTGTAAGAGTATTATTTCATAGTGCATCTGAACTTAATTAATAGAGCCATCAGGACAGTGGTTATCCTGCCAAAATGGTCGTCATTGGCCAAAATAAACATGGTTCTAGAGACTTCCTGACAGGCATCCACAAACACCTGGAAATTAAAGCCATGCAACCATATCAGAATGCACATCTGTATTATAAACTAGTCAAACTACTTGCATGTGTTCAGTTGTATAAATCTGGTGTCTATAAGTCTTAAGAAGTTTGTTACCAAAAAAGTTCAGTTCTGTTTGTAAGAAAGTAGTGAAAACTTTGCCGTCTGCAGAATGATTTTTCAGGATTGCTACTTTTTTTTTTCTTAACATAAAGTAAATATGTTCTGTTGTATTTAATTTGTTTGAGAAATTAATGAATTCACTGTTTAATTGGCTTTTTTTCTCTGTGACTTCTGCTTTATTTAAGCATTAGCTGTTCTCTTCTGGGTGCCAGTTTGTTAAAGGTCCAATTTGGTATGGAAAAAGCTTAGGAATCAACATTGCATTTCAAGAAGTTCAGCCATGCCTTTGGTCTGGTTCAGATCATGCCCAGTCCAGTTCTTCAGTCACTAGATTGGACTCATGGAGTCCTATACGGAGTTGGAGTGGATTTATTTTTCTTCCTGTGCCAAACAACACTGGAATTGTTTGCAATTTTTCTTTCATTCTCTTTTCATGCCAGCTTCTAGAAGAGTGATATGGTCAGGGGATATGAATAATTGTGATTTCTACCTTTATGCCTATCCCTAAGTCCCCCACTGTTAAAAAGAACCCTCTTAGCAGAGCTGGTGTTGGTGGCGATTTGATGCAGGTTTTTGCACTTTCTCTGTCCTGTATCAGCAGCCTGTGGGGTTTGCATTTTGAGACCTCACCTAACCCATTTTTACCAAGGTGACTGTGAGTTTATCTGGATTCACCCTCCAGGATATTTTTAATTAGATATAAAACAATGAATATATTACTTTAAATTATTTTGATGAAAGAATTCCTGCACCGTCATTAACAATGAGTTAAATGAGCTAAAACTTCCCTCTAGTTCCCTATGTTTTGATGAGGAAACAAAGCAGTTCTTTGCATGATTAAGATTTGTGGTATCATGCCTGAAAT
Source organism: Acridotheres tristis (assembly GCA_037013685.1). Lineage (NCBI taxonomy): Eukaryota > Metazoa > Chordata > Aves > Passeriformes > Sturnidae > Acridotheres > Acridotheres tristis. The sequence continues at coordinate 14,533,800 of CM072898.1, forward strand.
GAGAAGCCATAATATATACTTTATAATTTGTGTAACTCCTACATTACCACTCGTCTTTTTGTTCCTATTTTTACAGCCAGTTTTGTTATGTTTTCCTTTGGTTTGAGATGCTGACATCATAAGTTTGTATCTCTGTTTTTATTTTTCCTTTATTGTTAAGGAGATGGTTTGATTCCTTAGGCACCTCAAAGGGAGTTGACACTGACAATTCCTGAGGTGCTTTAGAAGCTTCAGATCTGGTTGGTTTTAGACCCATTAGACTCAATATGAATTTTTGATAGTTAGTGATGATTCAAACTTCGCAAGGTGTGTGAAAACATGTGGAAAACCTCAGGGCAACAAGATTGCCCCTTCAGTCAATTGAAGTGAGCTGGGAGTTCAAAAAGCTGATTTCCAGCAGCAGTTTTACAATATTTTACTGACATTACCATGTAGCAGCAGTTTGAACATCATACACAGAGAGCAGTTAGAGAAGCAATACAGGTTATTTGCTCTTGGAGAAAGATGATTATTCCAGTGAAAAAAGAAAGGGATTAAATTTTGTTGTTGATAGAGCTCTTGGCTGAATCTCAGAATATATTATTCTGTAACAGCATGGTTTGAGTTGTTGACTTCTTCACAATTTCTAATTGTTTCTGCTATAATACCTCCTCACAGAGATTAGGCAAAAGAGCTCTCTATGCCAAGTGTCAGCTGCCAAATAAAATTATCAGATGGTCTTTAATATCTTGAGACATTTTATAAGAAAGGTATAATCATTTGTCTTATGGATTTTGATTCGTCTCCTTCGTAACCCCAGCCTTGCAACGATGAAAAATCATTAAATATTGCAAGATTCAGAGTTTTCTCAGAAAAGTTGCAGATGCATTACTACATCCATAATTTTTGTGAATGGAAATTGATTCTTGTATCTTGGAGCACTGGACTCATGGTGCATCATTTTGAATTGCTGTTTTGGAACAGGAGCAGAATGACTGAGGTGGAATATTTGGGATCAATGGGTTGTCGACATGGGATATTTTCCTGTTGGCTTTAATTCAATCTTGAGCACAATAAAAGGCAGCATAATTGGCTTGAACTGTGGGTCTGAAGATGGCAGGTTATTTAAAATATTGGGTAACACAAACTGGAACACTAATACCTTAAGAGTAGCAAAGGTGCATATTCTGCTAAATAAACTTCAGTAATTACTTTAGGGGGTTTTCCTCTGCAACATTGTAATTTTTCTAGTTTATATTCTTCACAGACTGCTGACCACAGTGACAGTTTTGCTGTTCTTGTATAAAATAATTCACACATGTGTGCACCTGGTCTTCATTACTGTTACATTGCATATATGGAAATGGCAGAATGGGAAATTTTCTTTTCTGATTTCTGCTGATCACGCCTTGTTTCAGACACAGCACTTTACAAACACATTGTTCATTAAGTGTCAGTATCCATTAAGCAACACTAACAGGCAAAAGGACTGTACAAAACACTCTCATCATTTTTATAACAAGAAAGTATTTACTATAAAAGACTAAAAAACCCCAACAGCCCTGCTTTAACTTTTTTGAACTGTCAACAATATGAACATTAATGCTTTACCTCATTAAGACAAATATATTTGCAATAACAAGGCATAAATATGCAAAAATCCCTTTGCAAAATGTTATCCCCCTGTATAAGGCACTGACTGAACAGAATAGGAACACTCAAGACCCCACTTCTAAAAAGTTAATCCTGAAAGTATAATTACAAGTGTGGCGATTGAAATCTATTTTTGGCTGAGCTCAGTTGCATCTTTCAGTATGCTATGGCTAATTTGACCCACTGCACTTTAGAAAATGTTTATTCTCACAGATTCTGGTTTTCTGGCAGGCGTTTTTGCCAGAAACGTGTGACTGTGAGAAGTTACTTCCAAACCTCCAAGTCACACATCTGACTGCCAAACAAAAGTGGCAGTGAGGAGCTGCCTGAAGGCAGGGACATGTGGGTCTCTGGAGGGATGTCCACAATGCCTGGATCCATAGGGAATCTCTGCTGAGACTGCAGCACCAGGAGCTGGCAGGGCTTGGGCTGCAGCTTTTCACCAGTGCTGGGTTTGCTCTCTGTTCCGTGCAGACATGAGTTGTGCTCAATCCAGGATTTCTGTGTCACCACGAGATGTCACTCTTTTGTTAGAAAAAGGTCTATCCAATGGCATGAATATCTGGAAAATAAATTATATAGCCCTAAAAGGTGAAAATGCAGGATTTTAAGGAAGAATATTCTTTAATGTCTTCGGTTGTATTATGTTCTGTTTAAGTAGGCACAATGCACAGGCATTAACATCACTATTTCCAGGTTTGTTGATGTTCTAGTTTTTCATGCTGCAGGGACTGTAACAGGATTTAATTCGTTTAAAAGTCAGCAAATATTTGGGCTTGCAACATGGCAGCTCAGATGGATCAGTCGTTGTTGTAATCTTATTTACAAAATTAGAAGATGCTTAAATATCTGTGTCATGTAGCCTTGAGGAGAGGGGAGTGTGGAAGTCCCCAGTGTCCATCGGTCACAGTCCCCACTGACATGGAGCAATAGTGACATCCTGTGGGAAAGGTTTAAAAGGGACACAAACAAAAACCCTCTCCTGCAGTCGTCCTGGACCCTGTTTGGGTTTATCCATGCCATCTTTTTCTATTTTGAAGCCATCATCTCAAAAGTAAATTAATATCCATTGTCAACCGGGATTAGAACATCACATCTTTCTGTGCCTTAATTTACACTGTTTTGGGATACTGAATTATTTATTTGCATTGCAGGAGTGCTCATGTTTTACTTTGATCAGAACCCAAAACTTTAGAGCTTTTTAATACACTCATATGATTATATGGTTTCCTAATGTGCTAGGACATGTCACACATTTTCCTCTAAGATTAAAGATAACACGTAAGTTTTAGGGTATCTTTAAATGGGATCCAAGTACTCAGTTTTAATTCTTTTTCAGATTATTGTTTGAATTAAAAAACGTGAGAAAAATATTTCTTTTTTTTTGGCCAAAATTTGGATATTACATTTAATAGAAATGCGAGCTCTGAACATGGAAACCTGGTTCTGATAACAAAAGTAGTGACAGAAATTCCAGTATTTGTAGCTAGATATAAAATTATTTACTTGTACAACAAGAAATTAAAGGAATTGGAACAATGTTATTGGAATGATGTGACTTTGGCTGCAGAGTAATCCAGGTGCTTCTAATTAAATCCCTTTATTAGCCTTTTTTTTAAAGCATGGATTTAAAAACTCTGATACTTTTAAAAAGAGAAGTACTTACACCTTGTGTTGTAATTCACTGCATGTCTTGCAAGAGGAAATATAAAACTAATATTTCTGTACAATTTTTTTCTGGTTTTAAAAATAGAGATGGATAAAATTGCAGCACTATCCCCATGTGAAAGGATTATTTGCACATCTGTCTAAGGTTAGTACCTCCTGTGTGGTTATCAGCATCCTTCATTGTGCTTGCTGAAAAAGGGCCAGATGATGAGTGGCGCCTTGCAAGATTAACTTTGTATTGGTAGTCATTAAACAGTGGGAATTTCTACAAACTGGCAGTTTGGGATACGGGAAAAAAGAGGAAAAAATGGAGGAAGGAGTATTATAATGGTTGCACATACAGCATCTAGAATAGACTGGGGCTACTGGCAACAAGTGTGGTGGAACAGTTGGTGAGCAGATGTACAATAAATAACTGTCAGGAGGTAAACTGACACCTCTGATGTCCAGAATTGTACTAGTGCAGGATTAAAAGAGTAGAAGTGGAGGTATCACTCCATTTTACAGTGGGATGTGTGGAGCCCAGCAGTGGCTGTGTCCCTCCTAACACTGCAGTGACTCCAACGCAGCTCATTTCAACCAAATCTGCTAAATGTGGCTTTAGCCATTTTTCTGGGGCGGCTTAAACATGTCATTAACTTCAAAGAGGTGAGGGGAGGATTCTTTGCACATGCATGTGAAGGACTATAAAAGTGATTGGCAAGCCGAAATTAAATTTTGAATATTTTTGTGTAATCACTGTTAATTTGGTTTTGCAAACCCATTCCTGGCAGATATCTGTGGAAAGCAGATGGCTAAGTTGTGTTGACTGGAAGCAGATTTTCAGATGCTTTTTACAGAAGCTCTCTATAATTGATTTGCTGGCAGATTAAGAGTTACTCATGAGATGTGTTTTGTTTCGCTCCTCTGTTTAAAAAGTATACTGTGTTATGCAGCTGCACTTAAATTTTTGAATCAGCAAATAACATCACTTGTGGTGAGGAACTGTTTGGGAGCATAGAAATATTCGAGAAAGATTTGAAGATTGAGAATGAGTAGCAGTAATGAGTCAAATCCTAAAGCTTCTGCTCGGATTTATGAAACATTTTTATTGAATTTTCTGTTCCAGCTGATAGAATTTCATTCTCTGAAGACTTCAACTATTTAACTGAATAAATGTGATCATTTTCATTATGCAGCTCTGATCTTGTGCCATTTGTTGTTCTGGATTATTTTATCAGAGTGCTCTTTTTTTCATATATAACCCAGTTCAAACTAACCTTATCATTCAGAGTTGTATTTGATCACTTCTGCAGAAGGAAATGGCAAAGTTGAAACTTTCTGTGCTTTGTGACTGCTGAAATTTCCATGGATTCAAGAGGAATTGGTCAGATGGAAATGTAATAGAAAAAATTGTTAGACAACAAGTACTGTCTCTGACTCTGGATGTCCTAAGCTTAAAACTTGTTTGAGAGTAGGAGAGTATCCCAAGGCAGTGTCATATTTTTGTATTCTTCCTTAGGCATTAGAGAGTGAGAACTCTGCCTCTGTGAATATATGGGTATAGTCTTTAATTATATATGATATATTTATTTTTGCCTCGGGATCTCTGTCACAGCTTGTGCAGGCAGGATTTAAAAATTCGAGGGACATCATGGCAGTGTGTGTTATGGTAGGAAAGATGTGTAAGTAGCAGGATGGGTGACTGTGAGGTCTAGTGAGGGCTTGTCTTACTCCCTCTTAAATATTTAAATTGGTCTTTATTGCAGCCAAATTTCTTCTTCCCCTCTGACATGAATCTGCAAATGCGATATTAAAAGAATTGGTTTTCTTTTGGAGGATCACAGAATGTTTTGAATTTGTTTCTGATCCAAAGCTTTAATTTAATTTAAATTTTAATTACGTTCAAAAGCAAAACCTTAGAAGAAAATGTTTGTTTAAAGCAAATTTAATTTTTGTTTTCTTTTGCGGTTCTTTCCTCCTTGGATGATTGTGGGATTATGTGCGCCAGGAAATATTCTTCCTGTCTTGTCGGAAACCTGTCAAAACTTCATAATAATATACTAAGTACTTGAAATAATATTAGTGTTTAGCAGAAAATGGGTCTGCCTATCTGTATAGTGCAGTAATGGATGTGCACAGCTACAGCAAATACAGAGGCCGTGGAGAAGAAAGTAATTTTAAGAAAGAAAACATACAAAGCCTAAAAAGCTTCTCCTCCAGTGAATGCTAATGAGCTGGCTGCTTTTTGTGGTGAAAGGCATTAGTGTCTACTGGAGTTAGAACGGGGGCCCAATAATTGCTGACTCCAGTGAGGAAAATCTCCCAGCTCCCTGTGGCTCCAGAGGTGGGAGCTGGGTGGGACCCAGTCCCTTTGCAAACCTGGTTGGGTTTCAAAGGCAATCAGACTTTCAGTGTATTTAGCTTGAACCTGTAAAGTACTTTTTGCTTTATTGTAGTTGGCATTATTAATTTAGAGGCTAATTTCAGTTTTATTGGATTATTTGTTATAAATGATGATCTAGATTTCAAAACTTCATAAAATATGATTTTGTATACTCTTCCCAGCAGCCATTTAAATTAAAAGCTGATGAGGTCTTGGAGGTCTAAGTTAAACATTTTTTGCATTATTTTTAACTTAATTGGAAGTTGATATACTGTGTTTTTGACCTGGTTGCTGCAGAATGCTGCATTCTTTGGCAAATATTAACAACTGTGTGTGGTCTAAATAGATATTCAGCTAACATGGACCAAGCCTTGCTCTGGTTAAAGATATCTCGTTCCACACATTTCCTAAGCTATAATGAACATTTTTATTAGTGTCTTCTCAAAACACCACAAAGCTCCAGTAAAAATAGAGCACAAATCCATCTGTACACAAAGCATTTAGCATGAAACCTTCATTTTAATTCTGTTCTTTATTGTAGTGAACATTGTATTGTTCATTTTCAAAGCAAAAGATTAAAAACTTTTAAAGTAATTTAGTTCATCATGTTAGAGGTACTGTTTATGGAAATCTTTCTTTTTCTTGAGGATCAGAAAAAGCATGCAATCTTTACAAATATATTACCTTTATAGTATAAAATTTCTCTGTAAAACATGCTGGATTTTTTTTTTTCCAGAAATCACATTTTAATCTCTAAAGTCATTGGCTGGATCAGAAATTGCAGAACACGCTGGGCACCAAGGTTAATGGTTCTAATGTAGATAATTCTTTAAGTGAATACCTTTGCAAAGGTTTGACTCAGGGGAGAATATTTTATTGATACTACCCATATGAACCAGGGGAATATGGGTAGTTGCAATATTAGTAAGAATTCTACATGGTACTATTTATGACTTTTTAGAGAGGATGGGTTTTGGTTTTAAATGTACAAAGGCTCTTGATATTGCTTATATTTTCTACGGGAGTGCAGACAAATTGTTATTTAGTGTCTTGTGTGTCATCATCTCCAAGAAAATGGGTTTCAGAAAGCTTAATTTCATAATTTGTTTCAAAGTTGTAGCTATAGATCAAGTTTAAAATACATAATGCTCGTTCACAATGTACTTTAAAATTTTTTTATTATCTCCCAATGCCTTTTTTTTTTTGTTTTTGTGGCATAGGGATCTCGCCCCCTGCCCCCTTTTAATTCAGCATCTCTTTTGCCTGAATGATAAAGGCACACTGTAGATAACAGCAAAACATAAGATACCTGACAATATATGTTACATTGCAGATTAAAATCTGGCCTTCAAGGCAAAATGACTTTGCCCTTGCACTGCAGGAATTCCCCCCACTCCTTGGAGACAGAATTGACTCCACTGATGTCTGGGGGGTTTGACTCCTGTCTCCATCAGCTCCATCTCTCCGTGCTGTTTCTGGTGTCTGACAGTCTCACACAGCTCCTCTTTATCTCCTGTTTGCTTTTGTGGTAATCTGACAAATACCTCTTATTTTTCCTTTCCCTTTTCCTCCCTGTCTGGCACACTGGATGCTGCTGGAGTGTGAACCTAAAGTAGGCAATGATAAATGAGAAGAGGAACAAGGAGATTTTCATGCTAAAATACCTTAAGGCTCAAACGTTGGCATCCACAGTAGAAATTGAGTCATTGGAAGGAGTGAAGGAAGAAATCCTTCCTGTGAGAGAGATGGGAACGTGGCCCAGGTTAGAGCTGCCCCATCCCTGGAAGTGTCCAAGGGCAGGGTGGACAAGGCAGCAGCAGCCTGGGGTTGTGGAAGTGTCCCTGCCCATGGCAGGGGGTGGAATGAGATGAACTTTAGGGTCCCTTCCAACACAAACCATCCCATGTTTCTATGACTGTTTACTTGGTAGCTTTGGAAATCAGGAATGGAAATACTTGCAATTTTCCTGTGTATAAAGAAAGCTTGTATGTGCTATTTGAAGATATATTTTTCTTTCTGTTGATGCTCTGTCCTTTCCTTAAGAGCAGAAGAAAGTTTGACATCTGCCCATCCCTTTCTCTCATGATCAGATTGGGTTTGGTTTCTGTTGTTTACCTTATTTCCAGAATTATAAACAGGATTTAAGGTTTTTAGCCTAACCTCAAATCTATACAGGGAGCAGTGACTTCTCTGGTGCTTGCTGTCACTAAGTGTATTGCAAGCTGTCCTGGGAGAAAGGGCGCCTGTCAATATTAGCAAATGTTTTTTGCATCTTCTTTTGTTTATGTGAACAAGACAATGGTTGTAATTTAATTTAATTTTTTTATCAGACAATTCTGTTTGACTGCTTAAAACTTTTTTTTCTACTCCTTCTACTGAAGCAAACTACTTCAGTTGCATCAAATATTCTTATAATCTTCCACTACTGAAATTCGAAGTTGAGATGTGCATTAATCATTCTTGTAGCAGACTGTTATGTAATGTTGTTGTCTGAAAAGGAATGTGCAGGGTTTGGGAGACTTTCTTTTAGTAATATGTAAATATGTCAAATAAACCTGTTTGTTGTGTTTTCTTAGAATGGGAATATTTCTAGTAGTAGTACCAGAGAAGAAATCCAGATTCATAAAATATGAGGACTTTATGGAATGGATCTTTTGTGATGCTGAAATCAATGGGAGCTTGGCAGTGGTTTTAGTAGAAACAGAATTGGGATAAGACTGATGCTTATGCACTATTCTTTTAAATGTCCTTTTCTGTTTGTAATGGTAAATAAAAAAGGAAGATGAAACTCAAATCTGCATGAAAAATTTGACAGTTCATAGTGAAATATTCACAGTCTGCTCTGACTCATTCAAAAATCACAGCAAACCAAAAATCCCCTAAAGGGAGTGGCCTGCAGGAGATGTAGATATTTACAGAAGGAAGAGCACAACTTATAACTTCTGTACCAAATTTCAAATGATGTGGGTTAGGGAGAGCACAGATGTACCTGAAGGTGTGAGCTGTGTTCATGTGATTTCTATTCTTAAAGCATATACTGGGCTGCAGCCTACATATGTTTGTCTGAGTGATTAATGGCTTGTATCCATACATTAGAACTGAGAGTATTAAGATTTATATCTTTTTGTTTTGAAAAGCAACAGCAAGCCCTTAAATGCATGCTAAATGTATTCCATCTGATGAGCATGTGACCTACAGTGGACATTTACAGTAAATGACTAGAGCTATTTAGAGGGTTTTTTTTAAGCTATTAAATGTATTTTAAAGTGTCATAAGATGTCATGAGTCATGGATGTGAAGCTGATATTTATATTTATCAGACACTTTGAGGACAGAAAAGATCTTACCTTTGTACATATTTCTTTACTTTCTAAACTGATGAATATACTGTGCTGGGTCAGGATAAAAAAATACAGGTAGTGAGGGTCCAAGATTTTTCATGATGTTTATTTAAATATTTTGTTCCAAGTACCATAAGGGTGGCTGATAAATGTTCTAAGTTATGAGGGATTTAGAATACCTCAATTAGGTGTTGAGGGCAAAAACCTGCTGATTGGAGACAGCATGAAGAGACAGTATGGAAGAAGTTTATATAGCTTTTATTTTCCTTCTAAATAAGGTACTAAGCATATTCCAGACTTTAAGAAATGTTCTAGCTCTGTGTCCTTCAGTGCCTTCTCCCAGGGGGCATTTCCAAGGCTGTGCCTGCTGGTTTTGACCCTGGGTGCTGGGTAACCTTCCTTAGGATACATATTCTCTGTGCTCATTACACCCTTTTGAGAGTTTCTCTTTGCATTGCCATACTCTAGGGTTTTTCCCCATGTGTACAAAAGCAGAAGCAGTAGTGGGTCCAGCACTGGGTCTGAGTTACATCCAAGTGACTTCACTGGGTGAGATTGTGCTCAAGAGCAGCAGTAGCCAGGGCTGAACTCTGCAGTTTGTGAGAGTGTTAATAGGTTCAGTGCACATCTGTTTGTCTTGTGTTTGAGGAGGAGACTGGTCAAACACTGGTATAGAAAACCTGTTATTTTGAACCATCAGGATTTTGTTTCTGGAATAGATACAAACCTTTTCATAAAGAAAAATATTTGTAGAAGACATGGAAGATTTAATTTACTGGCTGTCTTACTCAGCCAGCCAAATAGTACTGTTTATTTCAATAGCACTCCTTCTCAATAGAAATCCTAGATTACTTCAGCAAGCTCAGGCAATGGAATTTTTTTTGCCTTTTTCTTCCTGTCTTTTATAAGTTTGTGAGAAATCCTCAAACAAAGCATTTTTAACAAGAAGTTGCTTTAAATATTAGTTGAAATTTTTTTTCACAGTCTATTTCTTTTTTCCAATGCTATTGATGGATTTAAGGTATCTGAACTGTCAGTGAATTAGCTGTATAAGAATGTTTTAATGATACAAGGGGGTATTGGATGACGGCAGACTTTTTTAGCATCTCTGAACAGTACAAATTGCCAACCTCTTCACATTTCTGTAAGGAGAACCTGCTTAAGGCCCAGTGGGGTTAAGAATGTTGTTTACTCTACTCTTGACTCCTGCAGTATAACAATAAAAAAGTGATTAAAATTTAAGTAGTCATGAGAGATTTTTGCTATATCTAATTTCTTGAATGCTGGTGTGCATTAAAACTGGATCATTGCATAATACTGTTGTGGTAAGTAATACTGTATTACCTTGTTTAGCAACCAACAGAAATAAGAACACTAATTTTGTGATGAGTAGTCATGGCTAAATGTGCTGAGTTCAAAAATTGTTTAGCATTAAGGTTTTGTTAATTGCTTCCTCTGTAGGTTTTATTAATAATAGAGATATTAGTAGATCTCTATTTTGAAGTAGTTAATGAACCACAAAAACCTTTTGCAAAACAAAATTTGGAACTGAGTTTTTCACATCAGAAAGCATTTTCAGCTTCTGTTTGGGAAGGTTAGTGATTTCCAGAGATTTCACCAGGAAAGCAAGAGAGATGCAGTCTTTTTCCAGTGTCTTTGCTTTCATCACGAAATAAAGAGATCTCTCCAGCTGTGGGTGTGGAAGGGTGACTCTTTCCTTCAGGAGCTGCAGTTATCAGGAAAGCCATTGAGCTCTCTAGTGTAGGTGCTGTGCAATTGGAGCTTTTACAAGCCCAGAATGTGCATTCCTAAACCTCAGTGCACAGCAGCATCTCTGCACAGAGCAGACTGTGCCTGCACTGAATAGGGGAAGAGCAGAATTCAGCATTCCTTTGTATCAGCTGTTGGCCTCTATTGCTCCATCTGCATGTCCATGCTCTGTTTTTCCACATTTTCTTTAGGACAAGTCAGAGAGGGGGTGGCAGAGGATAAATAAACAAAGGTATCCTGTGCAATACCTCCTGCTAACTTTTCTGATTCTGGAAAGCCATGCTTCAGTGTTTGGGACTGAACAGTGCAATTGTGTGGGACAGCTTTATTTACTTACACCTCTTTGCTTTATGGTCTTTGAAAGAGGTTCCCCCTCACCATGTTTACTGTTTTGTAAAGTAAATCTTTGATTTACTGCAGCAGTCACAGTCTGTTAAATAACTATTTTCTTCATGTGGAAAAAGCACTTCATGTTCCCACTCCCCAAGTGTCCCCAGCCCACAAAGTGTGAATTCCTTGTCTGTGATTGAATCTGCTTTTTCACTGGTTTCTGACAGTTTATTATGTACTTTGCCATTATTAGGAAGATGATTTAGGCTGTAAACAGATCACATGGAAACAATGCTTCCTAAAATGATAATGTTTTACTTCCTTAGCTTTGTCTCATTACAATGTTCTTGCTACCATTACTCTGTTAATTATTTCTTATATATAAAAATCTTTCTGAAGCAAGACTCAAATATCTCTGTATAAGATGAACATCATATCTTTTTTCTTTAAACGACTCAGTACCAAATATAATCCTTTAAGCATTGCACTGAGGAAGGAGATTTTCTGAATACCAGAATTGTTGAAACCACCAGGATGAGGTTTTTCAAGATCCAAGACAGACAAATACAGACCCTTTGTGACCCACAGGCCAATACTTGCTTTGCCAGACACACCAAACCAGACTGTGGCCATCTGAAACTGAGTTCACAGCTCAGAATTTTGCAGCATCTAAACCAGCCTTGTTTCTTTTCATGGCACATGAAAACAAACTGAAGAATTATATGAAAATGATTTTGTTGCTAATGCAAGATGTTTCATATTCAATGTTTTTATAAATCCATTTACAGTTTTGTTTGAACAATATGCCTGGATTAATGGGAACTGCAATGGTTTAATTTCTCTGTTTGTCTTATTATGCCCACTCTAAAAGTGTGTCCTTTAATCTACTTTAAGTAGAAGATTGGTTGCCACAACTAGAATTTGTTCTCTTGTGCTGCAGAAAGATTTTGCAGGAAAAAAGTTTGATTTGAAATTGTAGATGTCTCCTCTAAACAACTGCCAGACCCATCAAGCAGAAAATTCTGAATGTCTGATGACATTCTTGCAGTTTTTATTTTTTTAATATAAATTCTCATAGTACAAGTGCACCTGCTTCAAATGGTTATACTGTATGTGTTGAAAATCTACAACTCAAATGGATCTAATTACTCTTGATAAAATCTCAAGCAAAATTAAGATACGATTGTACTGTAAAATGGCCTAGAACAGCATTACTTTGAAATATTCATTAACATAAGAGAAAAGAGAAAACCTTTAGAGCCCAGAACATTTCTCTGAGGACACAGGCAGTTATTTTATTGTGCATTAGTTTCACTGATGGCACATTGTTAAACACAACGAGTTATAAAAAATTATGAAGAAATTTGTATTTTAGCCACTGTTTTTCAGTTGTGCAACGTGGAGATGTTTAACATGAAGATGCCTCCATTCGCAGATAGAATGGCTTTATTTAAAATTGATTAGGAGCAATTCACAGCAGCCTGCCAAATTGCTAATGGAAGCCATTTGAATCAATTCTCTCATATAATTTAAATGCCATTTCACTGCATATAGTTTAACCAAGAAAGAATCCCAGCTTGCAGCCAGGAAAATTAATTATTTATTTTTCTTTTCATAAATATTTTCTTGGTCAAAAAAAAAAAAAAAAAAAAGGCAAAACCCAAATAAATGCTTTTACTCTAAAACTTTTCTAGGGTGTGCACACTTCAAATGGCTAATTTGAGAAATGCCATAGTATTATTTTTACTTACGTATGTCAAAAAGCATTTTTATCTACCTGTCAGGTGTTTTTCTTACCTGATCGCTTTTTGTGGAGTATGCATTTAAGGCTAAATTACAAATTGGATTCTGCTGCTAACTGAGGGGCCTATTCAGCAAAAATTATATATAGGCTTTTCTCAGAAGGTCGTGGAATCCATCTTTGCTGAGGTGATGAAGCAGGGAACTCCTCTTGGCCCCAGCATCCCTTCAGTGCTGCTGTGCCTGGGTGTCCCACGGGGGAGTCTGGTGGCAGAGAATTCATTGTGTGAGGTCTGCTCTTCACTGCAGCACTCTCATCCATCACCCAGAGATTGTCCTATCTAGGGGTTAATTTTATTGTTATTTGCCTGAAAATCAATTGAATTAAACTTGAGAACTAATGGTATATTGCCCTGGTTTAAAAATAAACATTCTGGGGTTTGGCTGCTATTGGCTGAGATTTTGCACTGTCGGCGCAATGCAGGAAGAATATCTTTTAATTTCATGCTTTGCCCACTCATCTATTGCACTGCCAATTGCAACCACTGCAGTGCCAAGCAAGTGAAAATATAGATTGCATAAAAATATAGAGGAATGTTGATGCTGCAACAGCAGAGGAAGTGCATTACAGGGGCTGCAACTCTTCAGACGGAAATAGCAAATTGAAATCGTTTCTGGTTGTCCTTCACTGCTGTCCCTTGTGACTTAGAGAATCCAAGAACAAGCAGTGGTGCTCTTAATTCCCCGCCCCCACAAGTATAAAAAACCCATATTTCAGTGTCTTTTGCTCACATATGGTGACGCATAATGTAAGAGTTAAAATATGTCAGAAGATTAATCAACCCTCAGTTGGCCTTTCCTCATGGGAGTTGATATGTAAAGTTGACCTCAAAGTGTAATAATAATATATGTCAAAGATATTTAGCAGGCTTTTGCCATGCTCCTCTGTATTGGTGTGGTGGGCACATGACTGTGCTGATTATGGACCTGAAGGCTTTTCCCCTGCAAAATGTGTGTATCCAGTCAAGAAAGGTCAGCCTGCCATAAGGGTATTTAAGAAAGGAATCTTCAGCTGCATTGGCCCAGTTGAAAATCTTAATACTTATTTAAGCAGCAAGGTCTTATAAATAGTCTGATGAACATATTTGAGGGACTGTAAAATTTCGTGAGTAAAAGGGGAGAGAAATCTTTAATAAGAAAATTTATTGAAAATATGGGAGAATCCATGGGTCTGAATGCAAACCAAAGGACTTAAATGTCACATATTCTAAAACAGGAGTAGCTAATGATGTGAAATGATTTGGCTGCAGTTATTTTTTTTTTTTTATCATGGTAAGGAAAGCTTTATGGTAATGGGACTGTGCTAGGCTTTTGATTTTTAAAAAAAATTTAATTTTTAAATATGTTATCTGCCCTCATATTCCCCACTCCCCTCCCCCCAAGAGGGAGATTCATAACATTAAAGTTAAGGAAGGCAAGTGGTCAAGGCCAAGATGACCAAGAGGAGCCCAAAGGAAGTCAGGCCATTTGTCTGGAATACAGGAGTTTTGAGCAGGGATTGAGCTCTTGTAGGGCCTTGTTGAGGGGACTTGCCCTTCCCTCAAGCAAACCCAACAGTCTAAGGAGATTGTACCATATTTCCCTTTCTTCTTTGAGACCATGATAGTTTTGTAGAAAAAATAATTCCTTAACTGTATCCACTGGCATTTTAAGACTACTAAATAATTCTTCACAGTCACTCAATCACTGCCAGTGCAGACTTGAAAAGGGAATTTATTTTGCAGATAGACACCCCTGACAGCACTCTGGAGGCCATCCTTTCTGACATAACCACTTTCAAGAAGCCAAGAATAAAACATCCTGCTTGACCAGGTTTTGATGTAATGAAGCCACTCCTTGATAGAGAAATCTAATCTGTGCTGTGGGGAGGGAGTGAGGCTCTGTCACTGTCCTTTTTCATTATGGTTTCCTGTCCTGTTAACCAAGGAAAGGGCCAGTAACACATTCTCCAAGCTCATCACTTCACACATGTGCATCACCCAGCAAAGGAGAAGCCCTGTGTTTGTCCCCTGTACCATGGGGTGTGTTAACAGAAAATGGTCACTGAAGTAAACAAAGAGGAGTTAAATGCTTTTTTATTTGTCAAAATTAAGAAACAAAGAAGAAATGATGAACAATTTGGAACACCAAACCTGGAGGAACCCAGAGATTCTTGATGTGGGAATGATGGTGGGATAGAAAAGAGAAAAACTTAATTAATGGGGGAGAGCTGAGTGAGCAGAGACAGATTTTGGAGAAAAATAGGTGACCTAGTTTGGTATCACAAAGCATAATTTTCATTTTAGCTGTGAGGCATTAAAATGGCTAACATTTCACAAAATGGGTTGTAAATCATATAATCTTTCCTGAAGTCCGTTGGTAGAAAAGTTTAGGAAGTGCTGTCTGTGTTGGAGAAAGTCTTTCAAGGACTCGGGCAGTACCTCTTGCTCTTTCCCTGCTTGTTTCCCTGCCCGGGGACAAAGTTCCAGCATTTCTTGGGGATGTGGTTGGAGTAGACCAGGCACAGCACTTGTGGTCCTCAAACATCAGCATGGTCCTTGGGGCAAGATTAGAAAAATGTATTGATAAACATAGTGAGAGTTTGACTCTTGAAAAATTCTTTTTTGTTTTTCTTATTTCTTTTCATATTGCAAACCAGATTACTCCATACTGAGAGATTAAAGTCTTCACTGGCACAGTAAAGAGACACTCATGAATGAAAATAATTTATTTCTACCTGTTCTTCTTTTATCTGAGTAAATGAAGTTTAGGGAGATATAGTGCCTTGTTTCATCAGGAATTTCCATTCTGAAGGGACAAGAAATAGAATAGGAATTGTGGTTCTGAATATCTAAGGTTACAACTTTGCTGTAACTGGAGCTGTAACTCCCTGTTACAGCAGTGTTTGATCCCCTTCCCCGTTCCAAAGGCTGTCTGGGTTACTCAGATATATGTCTCACCATTAAAGCATTTTCTCCTTCTCTGTTTCTTGTGGTAAATATGCTCTAGAAAGACTTTTTTTTTTTTTAAACTCTTTTTGCAAAGTTTTAAAATAAAATTTACAGCTGGTGAGGAACATGATTTTTACATACTGGACCTTATCATCTCAGTAACCAATTTTTCCTTATGTCTCAGAACTCTCATTAATTTTTCACAGGCTTGTGATGGATAGTTTTTATTTATTCACGTCTGAGGTTCTGTTGTGTGAAAAGGACTCATTTTATAACATTACATATTCATGGCTTGGGATAGATGGGATAAGGAACTTATTATTAATGTGTCACAGTGGGAAACTTACTCTGGGTTCATTTGTGAATCTTGTTAAATGTGGTGCGGTCAGCAGACAGTGCTGAAATTTTTGATACATTTTATTGGAGAAGGGCAAAGAGGTTCAGTGATGCTTCCTTATCTAAACAGCACAAGTGAGATGGTGCCTTTCTAAATGCATTTGAAACTCTATATCAATAACACAAGGGCAGGAGCAAAGCATGCCTGAGCTACAGTGAAATCAGAACGGTGCTTTTTAGTAATAACTGTTTCCAGGTGCTATTTGGGTCTATTTAAATCCAGTTTGCTTAATTAAATCTTGTTTTACTTTTACCAAAACCACGGGGGTTGCTTGGAGTCTAGTGAATTGACATCAGAGTATTGCAAAACTTAATTTTTTTAGTTAGGCTTGCCTGTAGGATTTGATCATAGCCATATTTCACTGAGATTCTTTTGCTGGTGTACAGTGGGACTCTGCAAATTCTGAATGTGTACATGCAAAAATGTTTGGAAATCAGTGAGCAGTCTGTGTAGTGAAGGTATGCAGCGTACAAAATAAAAAGTAAGAATGTAAACTGTAAACTATTTTAGAACTGGATCTGGTTTAAAAGAACAAAATGCCCCTTTCTTTGGGCCACAAAGATACTAATTTCCAAAGCAGAACATTTTGTACCACTGAAAATTTTAAAGTAGGGGCTTTGTCCTCTGTACTTATGTACTCAAAATTTATTTTTCAATTAAATGCTTCCATACTAACTTTTGTAGTTACAGAAATGGATCCAGAGAGGAATTCAGTGATTTAGCTCTACTTCTGACTCCCTGTTATTTATCACCTATTGTTACCTTTCTACTTAAGTTATTATTGGAAATCTAGAAACATGATTTTGGTGGGGTCTTTTTGAGTGCACTAACTCCTTTCTTACCAAAACAGATTGCAGATGAAGGTATTAAAGTTTACAATGCCAGCAATTATTCAACTATTTCAGAATGTGCTATCAAAATCCAAATGAATTATAATTCCCCTTTGTTTTAAAACATTTTCTTTCATTTGAAATGAATAATGAAATAGATGAAATAAATTTGAGCTACTTAAGTAGCTTGAGAGGACCAGGACAAGACAATTTATGATGGCTATATTTTAAAAGAAAATTTTCAGTGATGTTAAATGTTGGCTTTATTAGCGATCCTACCAGTAGGTCAACAGTATTATATTGTCATTTATAATAGAGGAGCTGAGCAGTGAGAAAACTGTAGTCTATTAAGAGTTTTGTGAGTGTGTGTGTGTATACAGTGAAATAATATCTAGTGTAATGTGAAGTGACAGTCAAAATTACAGCTTTTCTCTTGCCACAAGGGTACTTCTCTGCCAAGTATAGTAATATTGTTGTAGCAGTGTTCAAGGTTGTCAGCAGTTCTTGGTTACTCTGCAGAGAGCCATAACTGTGTGTGGAAGCAAGGAGCTTCCTGTCAAGGGAGATACTATAATTTTGATATATATTTGTTGGTGCCAAACTGCAATTAAATAGGAGGCGTTGGAAGAGGTTTTATTTAGCCAACTCAAATTTGTTGATTAATTAGTTAAAACAAAAAAACCCTAAAAGCCACAAAAAAACCCCAACCAAACAAAAAACCAAGCAAAAAAACAACAACAAAAAAAAAATCCGAAAGGAAAACCTCTTTGTACACAAATGTAGTTTAAATTATGAATTTATCTGGCATTTGTCTGTGCTCAAAGTGTAGTGTGTTATTTTTATGGAATAAACCTTATTTCTGCTGGTGGATCTGAGATTTTTGAGGATGTGTAGGACATACTGCTTTTTAGTTAAAGTATTAGCTCTGAGGCTAATTATCTATCATAAAATTATTTTAAGGGGTAGTTGTAGAATTCAAGTTTTTTAGAAGTCAGCATGGAAACTGTTTCTTCTCAAAGCATGTTTTTGCAGGATGTGCTTTTGTGTCAGGAAATCGACAGAATAGTCACAAAAATGTGTATTATCATCCATATTGGAAGTAGTAAAGAATTTCTCCTATTTCCCCATGTTGAAAACGGTGATAATGGTGTCAGCAGTTTTATTCAGCAGAAAACCATTTTTCTTGATGATTAGATTAAACAAAATGAGGTGGAGGAGAGAGTTCCTTTGGAAAACATTGCTTTAAAGAAAACCAGGAACTTTTCTGCTGTCCTCCAGCTATGTATTAAGGTATAAACATGCTTACATGATCTTAGGACTTGAATGATGAAAATGTAGTGTTATGCTAATGTAACCAGTTAAATAGTGTCTAAAATATTGCTTGGCCAAAACCCCCAGTGGCTTTCATTGAATATTTTTCCAGTAGAGCTGCTGATACACCTGGTGAGGTTCTTCCAGACCCTGCCCCTCACTCCCTTCTTCCCTGATTTCTCTGCAGTGCCAGGCTATGACCTGCCTTGGAGAATTGGGTGCTGCTCACAGCAAAGCAGAAGCCACAGAAGCTGACCCTGATTTTCAGATGTGTGCACGAGGAAAGAGAAGATAATTTAAAAATAAATCATGAATAGCTTATCAATATTTTTCTTCTAAGTATAGCTAAAGTGAATTTCAAATGCTTTATGTTGAGGAAGTGAAATCAAAAGCGAGAAGCATTCTTGGAGTTATTTTTCTCAAAGAAAATTGGATGGTCATTGG
The DNA here is from genome assembly GCA_037013685.1 of Acridotheres tristis. NCBI lineage: Eukaryota > Metazoa > Chordata > Aves > Passeriformes > Sturnidae > Acridotheres > Acridotheres tristis. The sequence goes on from CM072898.1 coordinate 14,552,618, forward strand.
GTACTTTGCACAACTGGCATTGAACATTCCACTGCTGTCTCAGGGACTCTTGATTTATCCCAAAACACCCTGCCAGGTGCAAGTTAACTTTTTCTGGAAATCCTTTGTATCTGATTTTATAGAAACCGAGCATGATCCAAAGTTTATGGGAGTGCTGAAGAGCTGAAGTTGTAGATTCTGCTGTTGTTAATTATTAAGTGAGCTTAATGAGTAAATGTAAAATGTAGCTGTAGGATTTGTTACTGCACTGGGGCCCATCCCTAACCACAGGTCCCATCTCTGGCCCCTGTGCAGAGGAGCTGTCCCAGGGCACAGTGATTGGACATAACGTGTAGGAAAGACTCTACAAAGAAAAATCTGTGAAATTACACAAAATATCTGTTTTATGGTGTTTCTCTCTATGGGTTCCACAATGTTTTGACTAATGTTTCTCTTCTTCTCATCACTGAAGCTTGCTTTTTCTGGTGGAGGGCAGAAAGCCAAAATCTGAGCATGTTATGAGAGCTGATTTCCCCATTTTTGGTAAATATATAATTTACTGAGGTATCATATCTGCCATGTTTTCAGAATTTCCTCAATCTGGCCAGCTGTCTGGTTTATGAACATCTGAAGTCTTTGTTTCTGGCTCTTTTGTTGCCACTAGAAATTTGAGTGTTTTCCTGTGAAGTCTTATCTGTTTTGTGCAGGAGCCTTGGTGCTCAAAAGGTGATCACACAATATCTGTTTGTGCCCAAAGCTGCACACACCAGTCGACACCTCACTCAGCATCCTTAACCCGAGTGGGCTCAGCATCCTGTGTGTGACAAAGCAATTTGCAAAATCTAAATTCCTTTCCTCGCTGCATTGATATGTTGGCTCTATTTTTTTTAATTGAATAAATATATTACGCAGCAGGGCAGATTATTTTCTTTGTGGCCTTGCTGTTGCAATTTGAGAACAGATACAATTTCCTTCAGCTGATGAAGAAAGCAACATCTGTTCTTGGTTTCCTGCAGCTTTCCTTCAGACAATGCATTTAGATGCACAATTTGAATTCCTTCTGAAGAAATAGAAAATTAAAACTTTGACCCCTCCTTCAAAGTGGTGGTTACACTGTGACAACAGTGGGTTGAGCTAAATTCAGCTATGTCAGGCAAGAACTATAAAAGTAGATAGATTGCCCTCTAAGCTTCACTTTATTGGATATTGTAATTGACATATAGTTGTCATTTATAATCATCTGTCCATTCCTGTGAGTTGGGAGCAGTAAAGTTAATTGTGGCTGCTCATTTGCATTAATCTCACCTCTGAAGGGTACAGTAACCCATTAATATCATGTCATGATGAATTATCACAAATAACATTGAACATATTGATTAATGATCTCTGAGATTTGTATCTCGTTAAAACATTTTGTTAGCTCTTTAAACTTTTAAGCAGCCAGTCAATGTATGCAGGAGAGGTTTAGAGATCACCCACGAGGTGATGAAAAGTTATGGCACACATTTTGGGTCACTAATTAAAAATTGTTTAAACATTTCATATTCATTTTAAGATTGCTTTTTCCTTCTAAAGGTATAGAGCTTGAAGGCTAATCGCAAGGATTTTCTTATTATTGTTTATTGCTTATAAAGATACTCATTTGTATTGGAATTGGGATGAAACAGGGTGAAAAGGAGTAATGAGACTTAGAAACTGCCATTATTTCTGTTTCTACTCTGTAACAAAAATCGTGCTCAGAGAAGCATATGTTTCTTGGTTTGTTAAAAAATGTAGTTTCTTTCTATTTAATTTTTTTCCTAATGCAAAACTTCCCTTGCTGCTTTAGCACTTGAAGTCACTTGATTTTTTTCCTCCTCCTGTTCTTTCTTTATGAATGCAGATATATACATGAGGCTGAATGAAATCTCATCCGGTGGGTGGCCATGTAATTTGAAGTAGCTGATAATTAAATATTTTGCCATTTAGATTATTACCTGCTTAAATTTCTGTAAGCTAAGAAGCACAAAGACTTTAGGGAGGCAAGGGAATTTACACCATGGCTCAGGAAGGTGACTTGGCAGGACAGAAGTGACTCCTTTGCATATCTGAGTGTTGTGTTTCAAGAGTGGGAAATATGTAATGTTTTAAATCATTCAGCAGTCTGCCTTATTGCAAAGGTTTCTTTGTCTCCTTCCACATGAAGTTGCTGTATTTGAGTTGGTAATTTTAAATAAATAATTACTCTAGTGGGTCCTATATTCAAGACACTGTTCTATATTCAAGACACTGTTTTCCCTTTCTTCTACCTGCAGTAAGCTGCCAGAAATAGTTATTTGAGGGGATACCACTCATCATCATCCTAATTTATTACACTTATTTGAATATTCCTGATATTTCACTGTTCTTTTTCTCAAGTCTGAGGAGGTGATTCACATACACAGAATATTTTGGGTTAGGGCTGTTTTGTGTTTTCAGTCTGTCTCATTCTTTTACACTGGGAAGAAACAAGGAGTGAGTCTGGGTTTTATGCTTTTGATAACTTTGTTGGTCCCTCTCTAGAGCTAATCCTCACCTTTTTCTTCTAATTATTGCCCTTGGTACCTCAGATAAAGTTCACACACTGTGCCAAATGTTGAAATAAGCTAGTTTTGTAGAGGAGACTAATGCGAAGATTAGAGCAAGAAATAATCATCCTTTCTAACTTGAAGATATGGTATGGCAAATCTTCACAGGTGTGCCATGACTTCTGCTGCTCTGGGCGTGTGCAGTGGCCGAAGGTATCACATCTCCCTTCCCCAGGCTGGGATTTTTGTGTGTGAACTAACACAATTTTAACTTATTTGCTGGCTTTTCAGCCCAGCCCCTACAATCTTCTTTCAGTAATTCCTGGGAGTCCGTTTCCCTGGCACACGAGGCTGTAGAGTCAAGGATTATATTCTAGCTATAATTTATGATTAACTAGATTTATGGCTGAGATCCCAAAACAGTCTCAGTACTGTGGCCTGAGGAATTAAAGCCAAAATGGAGACTATCATTCTGAATTGTTTACTTCTCCGGATTTCAGGAAAACTCTTAGTTGTGTTTGAGAAACAAAAACAAACCCCAAATCCAAACCAAATACAATTTGCAGTTGTGTAACAATTCAATTTCGCAGTAAGGAATTTAGCACTAAAACACATGAAGTCCTCAGCCTTTATAGCATTGAACTATTTAATTTAAACCCTATTATCACCTAAAGCTGATGCAGTGAATAATGCATATTAAACCCTCTCCCTGCTCTTGCTGCCCCTCGCCAAACAGAAAGTGGTGGGGGGGGACACACAATTAGGGTTCATTTTCACCCGTGGTATTAATCCTTACTCATTTTAAAAACCTGCTAACGGAAATATTTCCATTCAGCTCATTAATCAATTGTGATTTTCATTCCCTTGTTTTGTAAAAGCTGTTGCAATAAATACTTTTTTTCACAAAGCAAAAATCTAAGAGATGGATGCAGCAAGCGTAATTAATAGCACCCAGTTACAGAAGATCAGCAAGTTTGTGAGATTCACATGCTGCTTTACCATATGGCTGCCCAGTAGGCGAAAAATTTGATTAATGTTTTGAAGTAGGTTTTTTTCAGCAAATATTACAGCCCCAGATGAGGAATTTTACTTCCGAGTATTGTTAGACTTTACTGAAATAACAGATCTTTTGATTTAAAGCTAAATAATATTTTGATCTCATGAAAACTCTACATACAGAAGAATTACTGTCCTGCTGTATAAAGAATGGACCCTATACCTTGTTTATAAATCAGCCAATAATGGTTAAATTTTTGTTTAATCTTAGCTTTTCATAAGTTGGTCAATTTAAGATACCAGAACAGGTGCATGGGTTTTGTATCAAGGATTTCCCCATTAAAACTAGATCTGTAACAAAACAGATTCATTCTAACTTGTCATGCTGTTTTCCTTTATACTCCTTATGCAAAATAATCAAAGTTAAGCAGTTGGCTAATGAAAACCAGAGGCTAATCTGTGGTCTCTTCACTAAAACATTACTGTAAAAAATTGTATAAAAGCAAAATTCTACAATGTATTCATTTTAATAGTTCTAATAATTGTAATTAGTACTTAATTTATGGAGCCCCCCCTCCATGTTTACCTGAAATAAAAAATATTTACAGAAATGCATCCGAAGAGTGTCACGACCTAGGATCGAGTGCTCTCATGCAAGGCTGACACACAGCAGGAAGTTTTGCTTTTCTCACAAATTCTCAGTTTAATACAAGGAACATCAGCAGCTGGTAAAGAACAGATCCGGGGTGCTGAGCTGAAATGGAGTGGAGAGCAGCTTTGAGGGGGAGCCTTGCTGAGCTTCCAGAATGCTGAAGATAAAACATTACCTAACACTACATTGCCACTTTGGTTTCTTCTAATTGCTTCAGGTAATGCTGAGCTTCAGAGTCTGGTGGGATGATGCTAAGGCTGAAAGATGAGAATTTCTGCGTTTAAAAAAGTACCTTTTTGCAGTTTTTGCACTTATATAATAAATAAAAAAAAAATCACTGATTGGTTGTAAGGGTGTGCTACATGAGAAAATAATCCTGATTCTGTACATATCCCCAGATCAGAGATCTTGGCACAAAGCACTTCTCTAAATTACTAATTTTGGGGCATGGAGTGGGAACTCAAACGTAACTATGAAATAAAGCTCAGTAAATATAAAAGTTAAAAAAAAATTTTAAAAAGGCTTTTTTTAAACAAAAATTTTCCTCTTTGACAGCTCCAGGCAGTGCATGACCAGAGGGGCTGTCCAGCTGTGTTAGCCACTGGTGGTAAACATCAGAGGCAGGAAAACAGCCTGTGAAGTTTTTAAAAGAAAATCTTAAAATGAAGCATAGCTGAGGTAGTGAAATGATGGTTCTTAGCTCTGGAGAATACAAATGTCACAGCAACTTGTGCTTTAGATTCACAGACAGATAACAGATGACAGAGCCATGTGAACAAATCCATACCTTTAATACAGAAGGATGGATTAAATTGTTTTATGCTTTTGAGACAGGACAGTTAATTAATTGATACAGGCTTCCCAGGCTTGCACTGTTTGTAGATTGCCTCTGGAAACTTGTTTTCCTTAATATTATCAATTTTTCTGCAAATTGCAGAAAGTAGAAACATTTTTTTTAGGGCATTTTTGACATATTATCTTTTTTCTTGTCTAGATCATGTATTCTCTTGTCAGTGATTAATTTCTAATAAGAACACATTTTATGCTATAAATGAATGTAAAATAAACCGATGTTTCCCTTGACCTGTGACTAAACTACAAGCTGATGTTAAGATATTCTATTTTATGCTCATTAAAATGTGGAGAAATCGATATTTGAGTATTTAGTTTTCTTAGTTTTTAGTTTTCATAGGATTGTCTAAGAAACAAGCAGCGTTTTAAAATATTTTAATGGTGGGGCTAAATTTTTAATTGATAATGTCTGCAAAGGAAAGTCACTGGAAGCTGCTTGAATAAATTATGCTATCAGATGCAAATTGGACTTAATCTGAAGGAATGGGGGGTACTGGGGATGGTGTTGGAATTCTCACCCCTTGCTTGGCTTTTTAATTCTGTAAATAAAGGGAAGTGTTGGCTCTGGTCTGTCAGTGCTCACATTTTTAACCATTTCTGAGCTGCTGTTCTGCTCAGAGCTGTGGGCTGTTTGTATGAAGAGGCTGTAGAGTGATCACTCTAAAAGGCTCCTTAGTGTGGTACTTTGAATTTTAAATCACACACATAATTCAAAGGTAATCTAACTTTCAGTGTTGGTCTTTAGTCCGTTCAGTTAAATGGAGAAAAATGACTGACATAAGGAATGAGTTATTGATTTATTGTAGGAAAATGACTTCTGTAATATAGGAAGTATGGTAAAAGGAACAGCTTAATTATTTAGGGGACACCACTGAAAAAAGTGCTTTTGCAGCATTGCAGATTGTCTAAATAGAGTTGTGCTGCCCAGGTTTTTAATAATTCTTTCTTAAAGACAAATTGTAGTGGTTTATTTTTTTTTTCCTCATAAGTTAGACTCACCTGGTTGTTTAAAATAGTTTTGTACTTGTGCAGTTGATGCAGAAAAGCAGGCAATCAAATGATTTTGTTCTTAACCCTAAAGGCACATCAGCTTTTAGCCTGCGTTTCTCAGTTATCTGCATTTTGTTCATGCTTTGTGGAATTTTGATGTCTGGGGCCTGGACAAGAAAGAAACGTGCTGCAGTCTGAAGCCCTTTTGTTTTAGTAGGTGACATGAACTTTTAAAATGTGAATTTATCAAATAAATATATGTGGCAGCTTATATCTGTACGAGCAAAATTTTTAAAATATGGTTTTTGATGATTTATAAAATATCAGATAAGATATTTGCTTTGGCTTTTTCCATATGTTTTTGCCTTTGATTTAGTGCTATTCTTTGCAGAAGGACGACAGTATCATGTTATTTTGACTGCAGCTCACAATTTTTGGCAGCATCTCAGATAAACAGAATATTTGTAGCTAATTGGTTGAACATGTTCAACAATTATAATTATATTAAAACTGTAATGTGTTTGAACATTTGCCCACTGCGGGCTGCTAATATGTGCTAACTTAAATTCCTGTCTGTGACTGGAGCTGGCTTGTAACTGGTTTTATTGGAAATATCTGCAAAGTACAAAAGGCACATCTAATAAGAGTATTTCAGTTTACCACTGTGTTCAATATATATGTGCTTGTTTTGACTGGTTCAGAATTCAGTCTTAAAATTTCCTGTCCTCCTGACATTATGTATCTAAACTTCCAGTGAAAAGAAAAGGAGTCAGTATTATTTTTATTGAGTAAATTTTCAGAAATACTAGCTGGCCTTTCTGTCAAAGATTTCCAAGTTAAATAAAGAATTGGAAGCTTCTCCAATCCTGATGTTTTAAGTCCAAAACATATGAATGGCATTTGCTACTGCACTTTAAGGGAATGGCAATAGGCTGACTACACAGTGAATATTTTTCAGTGCATAATTCCCTATTTTTCCGTGTTTTTGGTTCTTTATTTCTTTTTTTAAACAGGTGTCCCAACCTAGTCTTGCTCCTAGCGTTGTTAGCTCTTATTATTGTCGAGTAGGTAAAAAGTGCTGGGTTTGACTTTAAAGCTTTGCCACTCGATTACCTGAAGAATCACCATTGTTTTGTGTGGATGATACCCTGCAGCTCTAAAAAATAGAGGCAATTATGCTTGCAGCCCCTTGTTTTAATTGAGTGAGGCATAATGACTTCTCTTCTATAATGCTCCATGGACTCAAAGCTGTGCATGAGGGGCTCCCTGGGGACCTGCAGTGTAGCCTTTCCCAAGCACATGTTTTTGGGGGAAAGTAGCTGAATGGAGGGGTCAGCCAGAGGCTGAAGCTGGCACAGCAGGAAGCAAGAAGCAGAACCAGCTTTGTCACTGATGACAGTGACATCAGCCTGTTCTCTGGTTGCTTTCAGGGTTTTGTCCCTCGTGCTGGCTGGGGTTGAGCTCCAACCTTTGTGTTCTCCACTCCTTCTCTTGCCGTGTTTCTCCACCTCAGCAGTTCCCCTCCCTCTTTCTGTTTCATATTGCAAAAAGGTCTTTCTGTTCATATGTTCACATGCTAAACATTTTCTTATCTTCTGCCTGCTTTTTTTTTTTTTTTAATTTAGATTCAAAGATATTTAGGGCATGGGTTCTTGTTTATGTTTCTGCCCTCAGAGAGCCTGCACTTTGTCCCTTGAAAACCAAATTAATTTAATGCAGTAATTTCTTTTTTCTGTTCCTGAGTTTCCATATCTCTAAAATTAATCTGGTTTTGCTCATGGCCCTGGTAAAATGCTTTGAAAGATACTATAAAAAAGAAAGAAAACCACTACACATCAATTTAACTGCAGTATAGCATATGCAATAAATGATGGGTTATTCTCCATTTTCTATAGGTTAAGTAAGACCTTCTCAGACCTGAACTTCTCTCCCTGGGCTTTGCCAGCCAGGTGTGTTTGCACTGGGAAGGTGCCTGCCCGTGCTGGGCAGGGTGTGCTGGGGGCTGCACACCTGGAAAGCCACAGAGCCTGGCAAAACTGCCCCTGGCTGCCACAAAGTGCCTGCCCAAAGTAGTGAAATGCTGCAAAAAGTATCACAAAAAACTGAATTGTGGCTTGTTGATGTGAGGGACTTGTGAGGAAAATCCAGACATTGTGAAGGAGTGAGACTGGGAAAACTGGGGTGGGACTGGTGAGGACTGGGGTGAGAAATGGAGAATAATTCCTGTGACATCCCTGGCAGTAAGAAGTGATTTTGAGGGAAAAACAGTTGATGGTGATCTTTGCTGGAGGCCACCAAATCCCACCAGCTGTCTCATCCCAGTGAGCCAAATCTGACTTTCCTTTGGTAGGACTGATTTTAATGGCATTCATTGCTTCTGACCTAGGTACTTTTTGGAAAATTGGTCTGACATTCTTCAGAGAAATCAACCTTCTAACTGCCTTCTTAACATTTTGCTCTCCAAAGCAAAAACCTTTGCTGAAATGGACAGCTGGGGAGGCTGCTCAAGGAGCAGGATGAAGGGTTGCCTCAAAAAGAAACATTTAATTGGTACTGATTTGGTTACAGAATGGAAAAAATGGTGCTTGGTGGAACTTAGGAACAAAAGCTGTGCAAACATTTCCCTTGACAAGTTTGTCTCAATTTCTTGTGAGAGTTAATTCCTCATAATCTTGGATCATATGACTAATGTATCTCTCAGAGTGTGGCTGAATTAAATCGTTCAGGATTACCTGCTCAAGCAGAATCTCTCCTCTGCAAATCTATACTTCAGTAGTAATTCTCTGTTTTTCTTCCTTTCCTTTTCTTTTTTTGACTGCTCATACAAAAATAGAACTTTCTCTTATTATTTTAATCTTTGCTTTTCTTCTAGCATGGATCATTTATTTGTGAACTGGTTATTTCAGTAAGGGCTCAAAGGTAATTTCATGGTTTATAGAATTTATATCTGAGGGTTTAATGAGGAAAACATATTGTTTTTTAACACATGAAATAGAGAATCTTTCATTATACTTTTATTTTCCTTCTCTAATATTACATGTATATCAAGTTCAAAGCCTTGAATACACCTAAGTATAAAATTATTCCTTTCCTACACATGGGAAATATGAATATTTGTGACTCAAAAATCAACACACACAGACTTAGGAGGTGATTTCATTTTTAATGAATCCACATGATATAAATGAACTACTCTTCTGTTTGTGCATTATGCTGGAGTATACATTGGAAAATACAATAACAGTATATTACTTTTCTGTGATTTAGGCTAGGAATTAATGCATTCAAATGAATTTAAGAGCCTTGGGTATAATTCATACAGGATGCAAGTCTCTCAGTAGACCTCTCCTGAACATTATCAGATTCAATACAGTTTGCATGGTCAAACAGATTAAAATTTGACCAACCCCCTCTTTTTGCCATTTATTAAACTCCAGAATGTCTTTTGGCTTTCTTCTCGTTATTCTATGTGAGGAAAAAGAAGCAAAGACAAGGTTTTTGTCAGGTATATCAAATAGTTAAAATCTCCTGTTTTCAGCCAAGTTTAGTTATGGTAGATCACGTTGGAACTAAGGCTGCAAAATATCAAATTTCCTTTTTTTCTTTCCTAGGTGCATTTTCTGAAAGCTTTCACTTTTATCCAGGGCTGATGTCTCAGTGCCCTTTCACTCCACATCAGGGTCATTAGCCACTCTCTGGATGGGTTTTGTTGTATGGCTCCTGCCTTCGATTAACAATTGTGGAAACTGGAGGATGCTCTCAGCAGCAGTTTGATCTTTTGATGGATCAACACCTTTGCTGGGCTGCCTCCTGAAGTACTTAAAATACATCTGACTCCCTCTTTCTGATACTTTAGCAATTTTACGTCCTGTGTTAATTATACCATGAAGCATAAAATCTATTAGCAATTTTCAAAAAGTGTCATGCTTAGAAGGCTTTTGAGCACTTGGGACTGATTCTGGTGTGATGAAAACATCCTTTAAAATCGCTTCCAAGTTCTGAGATACAGCAGGAAACAATTATGCTTCCTTGCAGTGAAGGTTTGAAAGGATTGTGCTCTTAAGTACAAAAAACCTGTAAAATGTGTCCAATACTTTGAGCCATCTCTCAGGGAAGCTTAAATACAGATTTTTACACTGGAGGGGAGTAAGTATTGTGGTAAGTACTCTGCAATAGTAATGCCCTTGTGTTGCTGATTTATCAAAAGGTCATTGGAGCATCTGAAGTTCTACAAAAGTCAGTGTTGTGTATGCTGGAATTGCTGATGTCTCTGGGTGTCCTCTGTCATTGTTTGCCAGGTTCCCCTTCAAGTATTCTTACTGCAGCAGAGATAATGAAAATCCCCAGGAAACTGCTCCTGCTGCATTGCCAGGGAAATCAGGCCAGGAACAGGCACACGGGCTCTGCCAAGTTCCTCAGTCTCAGATAAGGAGGTTTAGGGATGTGTGACATGGGGTAGGCAACTGACTTTGCCCATGACAAGTTTAGCCTGGTTTCAAAGGCTTAAAGTTCCCCAAATGTCATGGGATGGACAGGTATAGCTCTCCACTGACTGTACCCAAGTGTTGAAAACACACACTCCTCTATTGCTGTGCTTTTTGCTTTTTAACCTCCAACTAGTCTGTAGAATAAAATTCCACAAATACAAACATCTCTCAGGTTCCTTTGGTGACAATTTCACTGTGAGAAAATGAACACTTTGCTGTTCCATTTCATACACTCTTTATAAGTAAAATTGCAGAGTTGTTTATTAAAATCTTTGCTGTGGAAAGAAGAAATAAAGATGTATGGCACATTTCCTGAGAGAACCAAAGGAAACACTCCAGAACTTAATTTCTTAATATGCTATTGAAGAGTGAACAAACATACATCTGTGGCTGTGTTTTGTCTTTAAATGTAGTTACAGTCCTTGTCTCTTGCTGGTTAGGAAGCATTTATATCATGATAGCAGGGAAAGATTCCATGGGCAAGTTAAGGCCAGTACTGAGAGTGAGGATCTTAAAAGCTGGAGCTCATTTTCATTGTTATTGTTTTGTTTTTTGCATGAGAGGAGGGCTCTGCAGGTTTACAAGCCATCCCAGAAGCCCAGAGATCAGAATGTGTTTCCATTTCTTCTTGTTGCTGGATGTGATTGATCACCCAAAGAGGGAAGAAGGAGCAGTAGATGTACAGTGCTCATCCTGGGAAACTCTAGAAAGCTCTGTGCTGTGTGGGAGATGTATTCTTCTCAGAGGGCTTCTTGTTTGATTGTTAGTTTTGTTTTTTTTTTTAGGATTGCAGGCTCTTGCTTATGGAGCTTTCACGATGATTTAGTGCTTATAAGACATCACTGAATATCAAGGAAGCCTTAATAAATCTGAATTGGTCTCAGTGTGGATGGAAATGAAGATGTGTTTTTATTTCATGTTGGGATGATAGAATGAATTATATAAGAAATCTGACTCCTAGAAGAGCTGGGAATTCTTGAAAGAATACAGCAGCCAGGAAAGCACACTAAGGGCTCCATAGAAGGTTTCTGCTGAGAAAGGGCAGCTCTGGTGAGGTGTTATGTTAATGTTTGGAAGATGTACCAGTGCTACTGCCAGGGCACAGCAGGAGCAGGGAGGGTGAGCCCAGAGCCAGGAGCACCAAGCTCAGCTGTGCAGCCCCCCCTGAGCAGGGTGGGGAAAATGATTTCTTGCCAGAAAAGGCAAGAGGGGGTCTCAGGTCATGCAGGTGGGAGCAGCAGGATGTGGGGCCGGGGCCAGGGCTGGAGATGAGGCTTCAGCACAGCTCCAGGGACCATCTGGAAGACAGGGCTGGGACAGGTCCAGCTGGGATAGGGGCAGGGAAGGGCAGAGGGGCTGAAATGTCAGGAGTGTGGATGGAGCTCCAGGAGCACAGAGAAGAGGCTGCATTTGGGGAGCTTGCAGGGGAGACTGCATAGGGGCAGCAAGACCTGTAGTCAGTGATCTGAGATGAGAAAAATAAGTTTCCAGTAAAAAGTAACTTTGAGACTTCAAGCTTCATAGCAGAGATAAATTCTGATATACTCACTTGCCTTTAAGAGAATCTCATTCTAGTTAGTCCCTCTGATTTCAGAGTAATACTTCTGTCTGTAGTCTCAGCTGTAGTACTTCAACATGTATCACCACATTTTTATGGGAAAATCATTTGTTTTTATTGTAACTTTTAAATTTTATTTTTCATTAAACCCATTTTATTGACTTTAGAAATGGATTTTAGCTATAGCAGTGTAAATCCAGAGGAAGTGAATTTATGCTGTTTTTATACCAGTAAGCATAATCTGGCACATGCTTAAAAGAAAAACAAAAGTTGAAATTGTATAGTCAGCAGTCAAAGCTTCTTGTTAGAAAATTCTTGATCTGTAAGAGTGCTATTGATAAAGCAGGTAAAAACCTCAAAATTGATTTATTTGTTATCAGCTCAATACAGTTTGTCTGAACACTGAACTTGCTTTTTTGTTCTTCCATGTGATAAATGTATTTGCCTGTTGTAAAATCTAAGCTGAGATTAGCTTCTGTACAAGCTGAGTATAGGACTGGAAACCAGGATTTCCAGAATTTTACCTCTTGCTTCTGTCAGTAAATGAAGTTGTGACCTTAAGTGACCTCCTAGGTCTCCTTTGTCAAGAAATCTAAATTCCCTTTGCAGTTTGTTTAGGAGTCACTGGGAATTCAGCATCTTGAGAAGAGATCTTCTCAGGATTGATGTATTTTGTTTTTTGCAATTGTAAATTGAGAATAGTCTCTGGGCAATCTAGTTATGCCAGACCCTGACTCCTCAGTACAGGCTGTGTAGCTGCAATGAACAGCCTGCTCCAGGCATGCAAATTGGGAATTAATGAGGACTGGAAGTTAGGAGTATTTCAGGCTTTATGGTTTTTCCTTTTTGCTGAATTTTATAGTTACTTGAATTACTTGTTTTGTTACACTTAATTTATCATTTTAATTTCAGGGAATGTTTTGACAGTAAATGTCTGTAAAGCAGCTAAATATATTTTTACTGGAAAGGCAAAAGAAGTACGAGTGGCATTCTTATTTTCCTGTTAGTTCTGTAGTATTAAAGAGACTGAAGAGTGTGGTTTGGTCTTTGCACAGAGTGTACATGTTTTTTGCCTTGTTTATTCTTCCTATGGTGTAGCTTAGGGTTTTTCCTTCTTTGCATTATTTCTTTCCTGTGCCTCAGAAGGAATAAGAATTCAAGAATACAGCAGGGCCAAAGGGTGGGCACTTGTTTATTGTGGCTTGTCTGAAGCCTTATCAGTTTTAACATTTAACAGGGCAAGGCCTAATTTCCCCCTTGTTTTTAAACCAATGCTTTAAAAGGCGAGTTTTGCTTTATTTATTTTCTAAAATGATATGATCTACTTTTTGCACATAGTAGCATTCACTTAGTTTATACCATAAGTGACCTAGTTTGCATTTTCTTTCAACTCTATAAATTACCCTATTTTTTTCTGCTGGTATTGAGGTTTCCTACTAGTCCTGAAAAATTAGGTTTTAATTTTTTCTCCCTTCTAGCCTAATAAACATAAAGAAGGATGAGAAGACAGGACTCATGAGTGGATTTATGGCTTCTTGGAGGCAGGTTTCATTCCTTAATGTGCTACTCCTTTAGCTTTTGATGAAGTTATTTCATTCATCTCTGTCATGATTTGCTACTTTTGAAAATGCCTGATGTGCATAGATTGTTCTTATGCAGATACTCTGCTTGAATTTCTACAAACAAGTAACTGGATAAATGAGAAATATTTTGTAAATGCATTAGGTGTATGCTATTTTCCATAGTCACAATGATAACTGAGTAGTGAAGAGCAGGTTGACTTGAGTCCACTTTTCCTCAAGTTTCTTTGAATGGGTAAAATGCCCAAACTTTTAATTTCTGCATGCTCTGATCAGGATTTTGATTTCTAAGTTAAAATTTCCCGACCCTAATCCTTGTCATTGCTTACACTATAGCTACAGTACACAATTCAGGTGCTGGAAAGGAAGTTTGTATGTTTATGGACTACTGGTCTTAAAAGCAGGAAACCAATTTTATATCCTTTACATGATAGATATTGAATCGATAAAGCATCAACCTAAGGTTACACTTGATGTCTCCAGTGAGAAGACAATAAATCATGTTATGTGCATACAGGTATATTGACTCAATTTCTTTGGGCTGCCTATGCAAAACTGAAGGTGATTGAAACTAAACCATTAGAGTGAAAGTCTTATAATGGCAGGTATAAAGCCATTTAATCCACTTTTTATGATTTGAGATTTTAGTATTAAAAATCTAAGTACAACATTTAAGTCAAATTGAAAATCCATCAGGTCCTGTGCCCTGTCTCAAATAATGGTAAGTGCAGATGGCTAAAGAGGGGGAATAACAGAAGATGTGCAGAATGATTTCTCCCCTTTTCTACCCTTCTGGTCTTCAGCAATTAACAGTTTGGGTACTTTGTAGCTGGACACTGCACCCACGTAAAGAACTTAAAGTGCACCAGTAGACTTATTTTAGGTAAACTTGTTAGTTTTCATTTTCAACCTGTTTATGGTTTGGCTTTCCTAATGAAATTTTGCATATGTATATTGGGGAAAAAGAGTCTGACCCGTGTTGGGATGGGTGGGTAAAGAAAAGGATCCATTTGTGCTTTATGTCTTTGTCACTGAGCACTTTCTGAGGATAAAAAACTTGATGGTTGTCACTCCTTTAAATGTCTTGGCTCGCTTGTGATGAGAATGTGTAGGTCTGGCAATACAGGGTATTTAAATTTCTGTCTGGTGGCTTCCAAAAAGGACCATCTGAGGATGAAGATGGAGTTATTGATACAGCATGTCTATCAGTAATAGTGTATTTTATTCCTTGAAATTTTCATATCTCAATACCAAACAAGTCATCAATACAGATAAATGAGTTGATTCAAGATGAAAGCTTGCTGTTTTATGTAAGTATTAACAACAAACGCCTGAAGAAGGTTTTATAATGCTGCACTGCATTGCTGGGAATCATTTTGTTGTTTAAATATTGGCTGTCCTTTGTAGTGACTGGAGTTGGCCTGGCTGGACAGCTGCCTGCTCTATTGCAGGTATTGAAATATTGCTTGAAGAACCAGTTTTGCTTCTAATACATGTAAAAATATATGGAGGATGAGGGTGTGGGTCAGAAAACCACTTTGAAGCCTGTTTAAATAATGGAGCATGACAGTTTACATTTTCTTAACCACAAGATAGCCTTAACATCCAGCATGTTCTCACACAGAGACTGAGGCAGAAGCCTGCCTCAGATGAATCTGGAAAGCACATGTGCAGGGAGAGACATTCCTTGCTTATCCCTGTGCCCCTCTGAAAGCCTGATTGCATCCTCACAGCTGGAATTTTTGCAAGAATGTGTTCTGAAGGAAAAGGCATGTGTTTGAGTGCCCATCAGCTCCTCATCTGGACCACAACTGCTGGTTTCATAATAGTTACATATGATTTTAAAGGCATGGGAAATGTTATTTAAAAATAGTAATGGCTAAATATAATCTTAAGTTAGAATTAATTTAAAAGGTTGCAAGCTGTATAGGTAAATAATAACATAATTATAAGAAAGCTATTTGTAAAAAAGATCCTTGGTATCACTGTATATTTAATTTGTGTGCTGTAGTCATTCAGGACTATTCTTTGACTGTAAAATGTTACACATAGAGATTTGTAATTGAAAATTTTATTATATGATTTGAAGTTCAAGGAATAAAACTAAATTGCAATTTTTCCTATATTGAATATGCCACTATCTCATATGTCTCAGCCTTTCTGACCTGGCCTTGCATGATGCTTCTTGACTTCCTGTCCTGCTGTCATTTTCTTTCATATTGGTCTGGCACTTAGTCTCACTGGAATCAATAAGGTTGCTCACATGCAAGTGTTGAATAAATAATTGATTAAGGAGATACTACACTTGTCACATCTTTTCCTAGCAAAGATAGCCAACATAACTGTTTTTTGGTAAAAAACTTCTCTTCTTTCCCTTTGCTGATTATCCCTCACTTCTTCCACTGAACAAGCAGAGCATGGTATCTACCAGATAATCTGATTGATGTGAGCTTTGTAAGGTGGTGATACCACTCAGTGTGTACAACTGCTGGGAGAAATGGCTCCTCTGCAACTCCATAGCTCAAACCAAATTACTCTCTCTCTGTTTCCTTTCAGTTTTAAAAGCTGTAATCCAGAATGGCAAAGCACCCTTGGATATTGGTCACCAACCCTGACTGCTGTGCTCATCAAATTCTAAATGAAATATTTAAATAATTTGGTCCTGCACAAAGCCAGATAGAAAATGGCAGATAAAGTTGTATCTATTGACATGAATAGTCCCAGTGAAGTTGCCTGACTGCTTGGCTGGGTTTTGTGTATTTAGAATTGCAGTAAAAGTAGAAACATTTCTTGACAGCCATTGTATATTGTGACATCTGAAATTGAAACAGGCACTTCTAAATTTTCTGCACATCTCCTCAACTCAAAGGTTTATTATAGCTCCTACTATGTTATGGTAGTATTAAACTACAGTGAACTTTCTATAATGGGAATGCACTTACACTGAAGACAGATGTAGGATTTCTGTAGGAGATGGAAAATAAGATATCCCAGGCAAATAAATACCTGATGACTGTGCCCATTGCAGTCACTCTACCAGTGTGATTAACCTTTTTATCTTCAATTACATTCCTAAGTGATACAATTTGTTCCAGTAAAATAGTGTGCAGATCCAGTCCTGTTCAATATTTCCCACAAATACATTGACTCTCTGTTTTGGTTTATGAAATCCTTTCTGTTGTTGTGGTTCAGTGACAAGAGGGATGAGGTAATTACAGAGCAGTTTGCCCACTGGTTTCTCTCCAGTGCATAGCTCTAGTCAATGCTGTGAGACCACTCATATACCCAATTGTCAAAAAAAGTAAGGAAAAAAAGGCTCAAATATCTTTACCAGAAATTAAGTTGGTGCTGCAGAAGTTACAACGTGCATTTTATGTCATCCTATATGTTGCTATGTTTGTTTTGAAGTAATGTTTCATTATTGCTATGGTATGATTAAATATTGAGACTATTGCTTTTCCAATTGTTCGACTCTAGTATTTAATGAGTGCAATTAAATGGAAAAATTGCCTTTTTACCTGATGGTAGTCTATTAATGTCTCTGTCTGTTCAGAAAAGAAAAGAAGTGAATTATTAGAATGACAAATGAGTCAAAGTTACCACGGTGATGGAGAGGTGCGATTCTCCTCCACATAATCTTCAATTAGTGATCTTTGTAAGAGGATGTTTTTCAAAAGGGTAATAGAGAAGTAATGAGATCAGAAGGAGGTCAAACCCAGCCTTCTTCGTTTGGCACTTTGATTAATTTATTTCTCCTTGCAGATTGCTGTAAGGGGCTTTGGCACCTGGTGTTTTCCATGGGACTCTTGTTGAAGTGGCTGCTTATGACAGTCTTTTTGTGTATCCAAAAATGTTCATCCTCTTGGAACTGGAGGTTTTTGAATGGTTCAGATTTGTTCTTTAGTATAAGCCCTCACTGGTATTTCTGAAAAGAAAAGTTTTTTGAGAAGAAACCATCCATGATTCTACACAATCTAACAATGTGCATTGTTATGAGGTAATGTACTCAGTCCTAGTCCTGGGATGCAGCACAGCTTCCATCTCCTTCAGGGGGATGGTTAAGTCCAGGGAAAGGGAGGGAAAGAAGGACCCAAGCACATAAATTTGCAGTGAAGTTGCTTTTCCCACAATATCTGCTGGATCAGTCCCACAATACCTTCATGAATGCACACGTGTAGCACTTCTGCATCCTTCAGGTGTTCCTTCCTGCCCCTCCTCATTCTTACCACTTGTGTAGAAAGTTTTATTTTAAGGAGTAATGAGCTGTTTTCTGATGGTGATCATAAACCTCAGTGGCTGTGGCCCCATGCAATGTGTTAAGCCTGTGCCATGAGTACAGTTACGTCCATGTTTAGTTTATTCTCAGTAGTAATTCACTTCTTTTAAAATATTCAAAGTCGTTTTCCTGCAAAACTGAAATGCCAGTAGCTTTTCTCAACAGTTTCCTCAGGTTTACGAGTTTGTGCATGGATCAGTTTTGCTCTCCTGATAGTTGAATGTATTGCTGTGGTTTCAATTTTGACATAAATTCAGCCATTCTATGCAAACTAACATGTCAGAACAGGGGCAGTAGATGTTAATTTAATATGACATTCTTTTGCTAGCATGTGACATTAACAGTTGCATGATATCCAGGACTTTACTATGTCTGGGTTACCTCAGTTTAAGCACAAGGTATTCATGCAGCTTTTATTTTTGGCTTTGGGAAGGGTAACATTAACACTGAATTTTCTTTCTTTCTCATGAAGTCTTTGCAACAGAAACTTAACAGATGTTCAGAATTTTTAAAAATTATTCTTATTATTATACATTTAAAATGTTTCACCAATAAAAAGAGAAACTTTGGATTAAATAGGTTATAAAATATTTTTATTGTACTGATGATCACAGAATCATAGAATGGTTTGGGTTGGGACATTAGGACCATCTAAAAGGTTAAATATCAAAGTCTATTCTAATTGCATTTATAATCACAAATCACAGGCATAAAACAATTTTGTGAATTTCCCCTCTTTTTAGGTACTGTCCATTTGGGTGGAATTTATAGATGCACACACGTATTTATGTGTGTAGATAAACATGTCTCCTACTTATCAAACTTCTCTCAGAACAGAAAAAGTAAAATGAGATTTTTGTAAGCTGGAGTGATGTGCATGTTCTTATTTTCAATGTGTGGTAAAGTAATGCTTCAATTTTATTTTTTAACAGTATTCTATAATATAAATAATCTAGTCTTTTCTTCTGCAGACTGTTTAATTCAGACAGGTTGAAGTTGCCTCCAAAGATTGGCGTCAAATTGAGGAAACCATTCATGTAGTAAATAAGATAATTTGTTTCTGCCCAAAAAGATTAAAAAATAGATTTTCTTCTTTTTTTAGCCCATATGATTTAACACATACAGTTCCTGCATCTCTATGATTCTGAATGCATTTTGAAATTAAGCACTTCTATATGGATTTTTTTTTTTCCTGCAGTGCACTTTTAACTTGAATTTCTGGAATTTTAATTAATATAATCAGTAGAGATCTTTATATCATTCCCAAATACTGATAAGTGTTTATGTAATTTTAAAATGTGATGGGAAACTGATGCTCCTAATGAAAGCAGAAGTTGTAAAAACAAGTAGCAATTCCTACAATTTGAGTATTGTTATATAAATAAATGAGGGCAAATTGTGTTCTGACACCTGTTTTCCGTGCCATATTTAAAGTCAGGGATATATTTCTCTGTGCTTTTTTTTTTTGCAGTCATAAAGTCTGTTGTGTTTTGTAATTGTTCTTCACCCAATCTTTCACAATATCAATCTTACTGCTTGTAGCTGAAATAGTAAGTATTAAGAAAGTTTATGAGTTGTGGCAATTTTGGAGCTTTTTGCCTAGAAAGAAGAAAAAGGAGCTTCCAGCTGCTGAAAATCTGGTTTCTATTGTAATGGGGTGTAACCATATGCAATGGCATAATTTTTTCTCTTCAGGCATGAAAATCTCATGAACTGAGCACTGGGTTTTCACTTTGGCCCACTGTGATGGTCAGAACAGGTTCAGTGTAAATACACTGCAGTTTTTAGGTGTTTCTCAGATGGTATTAAACTTTAGAGAAGTCAGAATTACATGTTATTAAATAATTCTGGACTGCCTTAACCATCAAAAAATAAAAAAAAATAAAAAAGGAAAAAAGGAAAAGTTTATTCTCTTTGTACCCTGAAGGCAAAATAATGTGTTGGCTAAACTTCCCACAGGAGCTCGGCTCCCTCATAATGCAATATTTAGTGCATAATGGCTCTCCTTGTCTGTTTTTGTGCAAAATCCATTCTGGATTATTGGGCTCTACATAAATAAAGTGTTTGCTTTGAAGGTTTTTTTTGGTGACGATGTTGGTATCCAACTAACACAACTTCTATGGATTGATCAGTTCCTGAACATGCAGGTCATTGTCTTCTTATGTGATGCAAATCTTTTATACAGAACACCTATTTATTTCTCCAGACTGTTTGCCCACACAGTTTGTCCATACCTATTAATTTCTCAGTGTTTTTTAGCCTCAAGCTTTGGCACTTTTATACCAAAAATCTGTGTGAGCAGAAATTTGTGCTCCAGAAATGAAAACCAGAAAATAACCATAGTGAAAAATCACACTCAGTAGAGCTGAAAATTGAAACATCTCTTAGAAGATTTCCATGTTAGAAATATTAAACTACCTGTTAAATAAGTGCAAACAACAGATGAACTTTTTCTGAGACCCGAGGAAGATCAAGTGTGAGGCAACAATCTTGGTTTTTCCTTTCCCCCTCCACCTCTTTAGTGGGATTCACACTGTTCTGGCAAATCCACTTACTCAGAATTTTGCAAAAGAAATATTTCTGAATCTTATGCCTGAAATCATATCTCTGCTCTTAATTATTTAGTTAGTTGACATTAGGCTGTCCTAAGGTCATATAAAACACTGTAAACACTCTCATTTTTTACTGTATATTACTTTGGTAGTTTTGAGTGACAAAACCATTTAGACACTGTGGCTGTTACCATATCATGGTTTGAAAGGTAAAACAGAACATGATC
This sequence comes from Acridotheres tristis, assembly GCA_037013685.1. Classification (NCBI taxonomy): domain Eukaryota; kingdom Metazoa; phylum Chordata; class Aves; order Passeriformes; family Sturnidae; genus Acridotheres; species Acridotheres tristis. The sequence continues at coordinate 14,573,313 of CM072898.1, forward strand.
ATCTTTTTAATAGGAACACTATGTGATTCATAGGTGGTGAATATTTCATGCACTTTGCATTTGCCTTTGTGCAGCAGGGTAAATGGAAAGTAAATCCATGTGTACTTTAGACAGTAAAAAGGCATTACTTTGTTACATCATATAAACATGTAGATTTGATTCTCTCTTTACTCATGCTGTAAAAAGAAAGTTTTAAAGTGTTTAGCCATACCTGAAAATGTAAATGCCCGAGCCTAATGTAATGCTGAAAAAAAATTAAGATAAATGATACTGCATCCTTGCCACAAACTGCAGCTTGTACAAAATTCACTTTAGTTATTATACTGTGAATACGTGTGCTAAACCTCCTCTGTGTATGCACAATTTATGTTGAATGCAACATGAATCATTTTAATAGACCAAGCAAAAAGTCCCCAAAGTCAATTTTCAAATTATGAACCTTGGAACAGAATATAGCAACAATGAACAACAAATAGTTCAGATTTTACGCTGAACTACAAATGAACCATTAAAGGTACAGTATACTCATTCAGAAAAAACAGTTTATCCTTATCATCACAGTGCCTAAAAAGCATAACAAGAATATTTCTTAAAGGTCAGTTCTAAATTTTCTTTTGGTCTGTACCTTATTAAGAGGCACATTCATGAGAGCTGATGCCATGAAGATTTTTACATCTGTTGTGAGACTTGGATGATTCTGGTTATTGTGGTTGGATTCTGTCTCTGATCTGCCATGTAACCTTGAGAAAGACTGAGCTTAATGCTTTAAAATTCAAGAATCCATTCAGATTTACTGCTTTAAAAATGGCCTGTCTTCAGATGGGTCATTTGAATGGAAAACCTTTCACTCCCTGATTTTAGCTGTTCAATCTTACCAGGACACAGCAAAGGTGGTAGCAGAGGAGCACAGGTCTTTTAAAGGTTGGTAAGGAATTAAAATTCTACAGAAAGGAAGGAAGATTATTTTGGTGTCATATAAAGCTTACAAGAGTTAAAAAGCATAGAAATTGTTTCTCATCTACTTCACTGATGGTATTTTTCATTGCTGGATACTTGAATTTGTGAAATAATAATAGATGTAGTTGATTATATGGATGCTGTTGATTTTTTAAAATAAAATTCAGTATTTTTGGAGCCTTTTCATTTTTTTAAACTTGTCTCTGTTCTCCTAAAATTTCCTACTTAATCAAAGTTTTATAAATACAAACCTCTGCTTATTTTCTTGGCACATGCTTTTGCATGGGCCTGAGAGAATTAGTGAGTCATACCTCAAAATGCTCTGTGGAACCTTGTGCAATTCAGTGTTCTTTAACTGGTCAAATTTGCTGTTTAGATTGAAGAAGGCAGAATAAAGTAAAAAGACTAAAGAATTGTACTGAATGGTGTCATGGGAGGGGAGAAAAGGGCTATTTTCAGTTAACTTTATCAGGCATGTAGTTAAAAATAGAAATTGTCAGTGGACATGGGCTTTTCCAGATAGAAGTACATGAGAAAAGTAATCTAACCCCAAAGTTCACAGCCAGTGTGTCATGGTCAGTTCTGCAAATGTTCTGTAAGGTACATCATGGCTGTGAAAACTGCCTGGAAATGCTGCAAGAACTGTAAGATTCTGTAAACTATTTAACATGGTCTGTGGAGCACAGCATAGGAACCATGGGTTTCCCATGAAAACCTGTGTAGTTCTTACTGCTTTTAGCATTAGATGGTATAAAATGATTTCTAAAATCTATTACAGAAGTTTAGAAGGTTGCTCATTGAAAATTAGCTTTCTATAATTTCTAGAGAGAGGATTTGCCTTTGCATTTTGACTGAGTCTTTCTAAGTCACTTTTTGATAATTGCATCATTTAAGATGCTATTTTAAGCATCTCTGGAAACTGCTGTAAGTTTTTGGAAGTTAACATTTCTTCCAGAGCAACAGGTAAAATCTCTTCTGGATTTCCTTGAAAATTTCGTATTTTTTTGTGTATTAAAAGTTGCAAGCCTACCATTAGAATAGTAATGAAAAACCTCAAAAAGCAAGCCTTCATTTCTACTTCAGTATTTTATTTTTTAGTCTGGTAGAAGAGCACAGCATGTTCTCATGGGGTGTTCATGGATCAAATTACATCTAAATGGAACTTGATATATTTTGGTAGGACTGGGTTCCAGCTCCTTATATTTACACTAGTGCAGGTTATTGGTGAACATTTACAGCTCGGCAGATGATGGTGCTGGTAAATGATCTCAAAACTTACTCTCTGTTTTTACTGTGTGTGCTGTCACTGCTTGGTCCTCACCTGCAGTTACTGAGACACAAACCCAGGGTGAGGCAGTCGTTGTTGGAGACCTAAAACCTGACTTTAAAGAATTTCAGGGCTTTTAGTCAGGATTCTTGATGAAATAGATGTGATAAATTATCTGCATTTGGTACAAAAAATGGCAGAAACTCTGCCTTTTTGTTTTTTTTATTTTTTTTTATTAGCCCCTGTGAAAATTTCAAGTGACTTTAAGCAGCCACCATAAATAAGAAACACATTCCTCAAATGTTGATGTTTCCTCCTCCCCTTGGTGCTTTTCTGTAAGTAATATTTCACCATAGTTGAACCTGAAATCCAGGATATTGTCATCTTTAAGCAAAACCTTTTTCTTATTGCAGGAAAGATAATCCAGTATCCCATGGTCTTGCAGGTCCAAACATTATTATTAGAGCCAGAAAATGATTTTATATAGATGGAGAAAAATGTTTCCCATCTACTAATCCAGAAATCTCCAAACTCAACTAATTTTATGGTGTCAAGGCAAGAAATATGTTTTAGTGTTTATATTTTGACTTCTTGCCTCCTATTCAGGTTACTGATTGTATGTCAGTGATCCACAGAGATCTGACCAAGGTATATCACATTGTGCACTCTGCTAAATTCTAGGAGACAGCCTGAGCATCACAGAATGTGAAATTTGTGATGGTAAGGAGGGAGTATGCATCAGCAACCCAGTGATTTTGGCCAAAAATCAAATCAGCAGTAAGATCAGAGAAGGAGCCCTGTGTTTTCATCCAGACTTTGATCCCCTTCATCCTTCTACTCCCCAGTGCATGAGAACCCCTCCAACTGCTGGAGAGGTGAGGAAACAGATTTACTACAAAAAGCAGCGACAAAAACAAGTTGAAAATGCTTTCTTTTTTTTTTCCTGTAGATTATGAGATGTAAAAGTTATGAAAATGATGTGTATGTATGGAAAGATCTTATTTATATTCCACAAGAGTAACAGTTATTCCAATATAATGGCAGCCCCCCTTTATTCCTCAGCATCATGCATTTTCTTCATTTTGTGATATATTATGTGGCTTTTTGGTGTAACTACACTTTTAGATCTTATTGAATAGAATTTATGTGTTGCCTTATGGAAAACTTGTTTCACAATTCATTAATTATTTACTATTACTTGACCTTACAGTACATGAAAAAACCCATCCCATAACTGTAATTTCAATTCTCTCCAGTGTGAAATCAATCACATTCCACATCTTTTATATTATTTAAAATGTGAATCATGAAATTTTCCTGTGGATTTCTCCCAGGTTACCGAGCTCTTCCAAGCCTGAGTGTGTGGGGAATGTGGAGGTTTCCCCTGCAGACCTGGGCCAAGCCCTGACTGCCTTGCAAAGGCTGCAAAACCATTTGGAGCTGTCCCTTCTTGTCAGTGGAACTGGGGCTGGTAAAGACCTGGAGTGTTTTATAGAGATCTACTTCATAGGATTTCTGTTTGCTTTGTGTACCAGCAATATTTAGACAATAATGTATAATTATATAATTATAATATATATATATAATATAATGTTACAGAACAAGGCTGATGTGTGAAGTTGCCAGTGCTGGGGGGAGCTCCTGGATAATGCTGAATCCACTTCTGATATTTGTGTGCCCTGTACTGGGTGAGGAAGGTGGTGGGTGTTGTGTTTGTATTTAAAGCTCAGGAACAATTGGGGAATGTTGTGGGAAGCAGCCTGGTGCACTCAAGGAAGTGATGGAAGTTCTGTTAGTGATACTGAGATACATTTTCTGATTTCTTTGACAGTAATTTCTGAAAATGCATGAGTAGATAAAAGGAGTAATCAGTTATGCACTTGAAATTTGGAGGTTACTTTTTTTCCCTGAAAGTCTGCAAGAGAAATAGTATCAGAAAAAAAGAATTTTTAAACTATATTTTAAGCAGCAGATACTTGTGTGGAACAAATTACATTTGTACCTCAGCCTGCATGAATACAGAAGAATTAGATTTTTGTCCTTGACAAAAAAAAAATCTTACTTCTTATTAATTGCTTCTCCTTTTGCCTGCATATATGCCCCCTTTTTTTTTGCTCTATGAGACAGTTTATCAACAAAATATGCATTTTCTCCATTTTTCTTTCAGTAGTTAAATGCCAAATGTTATAAGGTCTAAAACATGTCCAGATTTCCAGATTTTAATGTATCTTATGCAAACCCTGACTATTTTAGAAACATATATAATCATATTAAGTAAAAGCCATTCCAGCTATTCATGTATAAGCTTTTATGAATCTCAGATGTAATTGACAGTATTTAATTTTACTTAAGTAACAAAGGCTTTGTAACTATAGCTTTTCCTGATACCTGAGCATAGTTAGGAAAAAAATTCAGAGTACATGTAATATAACACAAGGAAATAAAGTTAATTTTCTTGAAATATACAGTAGAGTATATAAATGGACTTTGGGAAAAAATAGTAGAATGAAAAGTCTAATGCTATTTTCCTAAGCCACATTTGCTAAATGCAGACTTTTGCAAGGTCAGCAGTTATACTGGAGTTGAGGAGAAATGGCTTCAGTGGCTTTAACTTTACCAGTGCCCTTGATGAGGTGCAGAGTTGTCAGTATTCTCGTAAAATTCCTCAGTGATGGCTTCTTCTGTTCTCTTTATTTCCTTAAGTGAACATCTGTCTAATTGTTCACCTCCATTGCTTTAGTGCTTTCCTCATGCTTTCTCTGTTTCCAGACAATAAACTTTATTTTCTTCATAAGAATTCAGTCTACGCAAGGGTATTAGGCAGCTTGTTTGCACCTTTTAATTTCTGGAAGTTTTCCAGAAGGGCTTTTTGCTGTAGTTCCAATGGGTTCATCAGTGAATCATGTAACATAATGCAGCATTGTGTTTGGGTTTTTATCCGTTACCTTCTGTTTATAAACATCTGCTTGGAAATTTTCTTTTTGAAATTTTTTTTTTAATATGTTTTACATTTTTGCATGTGGCATATGGGTAAGATATACAGTACCTGCTATTTTTTCAAGTGTTCAGGTAGGTACAGCCAGTATTTACCTTAACATTTGGGAAAAACCTAAGCTGCTTGCTCAAACCCCAAAATTTCAAGATAGAATATATGCTGGTTATTTAGCTATGTAACAATATCTGTTAAATTAAAAGCAATTTAATAATTGAGTGGCTACATTAAAATTGGCATTAACACTAATGATTGCAGGATTGCAGAAGGCATCTGAAAAGTCTCTCTGTCCAGTAGAGAGAGTATTGCTCTCAAACTTAGCATGCTGCTTCTCTTGTGTTCAGTTCTTTGTGTTCAGTTCTAGGATTTTTTCTTCCTTTATAAAGGGGAAAGCCAGTGGGGGTCCTTGGGGGGTTTTTTGAAATTATTTTTTTCCTCTTATTTGTACAGTACTTGTATTAATCTCGCACACCTATTCTTCAGGCAAATATTTAAAGTTGGAAGTGGGTGGTTGTTATGCTTTTCCTGATGCTTTATTTGCTGTCCTGGCACCACTTCCTTGTTTTTTCTGTACAAATACCTGTGCAAATATAATTTTTAAGGCGTATTCTTCATCCTTCTGACCATATTGTTTATACACAAGTTGTATTTAGGAAACAAGTGTTTTAGTAAGTTTAATGATGAGTGACTGTCTGCTCTCCCTCTATATTACTGCATGAGACAATTATTTTCTGGATTAATTTTTTAATCTTGTGATAAAAATGTTATCAGGAAATTAATGTATATTTAGTAAATGAAAATTTCAAAGTTTTCATGGTGGTGCTTAAAAATAAGACGCTTGATTGTGAATTTTTTTCATGTTTACACTAAAGCCATCTTAAGGCTTTCTTAATTATTAGAACAATGGGACGTGGCCTTTTGACCCCTCCTGTCTGGGGCTGCCCCATTGTGCATCTGTAAAATGCACGGTCTGGACTTTGATCTCAGCTTTTCAGACAACCTTGGAGTTACCTTACCTATTTAATGATATATTTGGTTTTATGGCAGTGATTCCGAGATGGGCCACGTTTGCACACAAATTTAATTTCAGCCTTTGTGTTTATTTAGTTCATGTTTTCTTTGTCACACCATATTTCTTTGGAAAGAAAGTAGAGAAAAGCTTCCTCTTTTTGTGACCACAGATCAGGTGGCAGAAGGGGAGGTTTCCATATTCTGGTACTGAAATTTTCCTGTGCATGCAGAAAGACTTCATATTTTTGCTCAAGTCTATATTGTGTATATTGAGTGTATATTAAGAAGCTGATCCTGCCAACCCTTGTACAAGAAATCTTTACTAATGTGATTCAGTCCTTTTATTTCACTTTCTAAAATTACATACATATCAATGTGGCCATTTTCAATGCATCTCTTAGCTTGGGAATGTGAACAGCTGGGGAAACAAAAGAGTTTGTGTATGTGTTTATTTCTTTGAGGATACTGTTCTGTAAGTTATCAATGTTATATTGTTTAAATCTAGGAAATTGTAACCATGAACTGCCAATTAAAATAGCTTAAATAGCTAATTATTCAGTTCTTTCATTTGCCTCATATATTTATTTCTACTTACATTGAAGCATCCTGACATTATTCATGAGTACAGAAGTGATGACTTTTAACCATATTGACATTTTTATTTTTTTTCCCCCTGATATTAAGAGTGTGTGTGGGGGGGAAAGAGCTGCACCTTAAACCCCTGGTCACGCTTTGCCATCATCCCAAAGAGCTGCAGTGCATTTGTGAACCTGCAGACGTCACTATGCTGCCAATTAATTCTGCTGCTCCACCGCGCTCTGGCCGCGCTGCAAACACACACCGCTCCCATCTCTCCATCACAGCACTTGGATTTTCACCTGAAACTATTCCATCAGATTCATTCCATTTAGAATTTTTATTTTATTTTATTTTATTTTATTTTATTTTATTTTATTTTATTTTATTTTATTTTATTTATTTATTTACTTATAATATTGTTGCTTCATTTTCAACGCTCCGCTAAAGGAAAGAGCGTGCTTCCCTTTCTAACTCGTAGGAGCCACGTCCTAAGGGTTGTCTTTAATTATTAGTTATTGTTGTTTCACTACAGATTTATGAACTACTCATTTAGTGTCATATAACATACCATTTTTAAGCAACGTTTTTCAATCTGAACACAGCTTCCAGGAGGGCAAGCTGCCCAGAACATCAGTGATCTCACAGTTATTACTTTGTGTCATATATAATCTTGTTTTTTCCTGCAACAAATAAATCTTTGGGCCTCCCTGCAAAAAACATTTGTGGTTACAGTATAATAAAAATAAACCGTTTGTCGTGACTGCAGCTGACATTTATCAGCCTATTTGTGGGTGCTCTTTCTCTCTCTGTATAATACGGAACATAATTTGTCACTTTGTAAATACATTCCAGCCTAAATCCCTGCCAGCATCTGTTAGTGTTTGAAGGATTAATGCCCTGCACAGTGCATGTCTGCACTTTCAGGCAACAACGTAGCTTATGGTTATGGATCATGAGAGAACAGGGAAAAAGGGTTCATTTTGTATTTACTTAAGCATTGTTGCCCTTTTGACCATCATGCTTTTCTCCTCTTGTTTGTCATCTGGAGTGGGGATGCTGCCTTCCCTTCCCTCTCTGACACTGCCTGTGAAATCCTGCTGGAAGTTTTGTACACCACTCTGTGTGGAGCTGTACATATAAGATAACACCTCTTTAATTTTATGGATAATTAACAATGGTAATAATTGCTATGAGGATGTTGCTGGTTTAGTCCATTTAGAAATTCTCCTTTTCGCCCCAGCTTCTGCCATTTCCAACAAATCCCTTACTCTATTGCCTCCTACATTGCTTCAGTCTCAGCGACCCATAAACTGGGTTTATTTAATCTTAAAGTCTTCAAACAGAGGGAGTTTTTAAAAGGAAAAAAGCCTGTAGCTTCTAAATTATCCCGATGCTGTTTGCCTTGTTGCTCTGTTTGAAAATGCATTCTGCTATCACTCCGAATCTTGCAGAATGAAAGGAATTGAAAGCATCTGAATAGGAGGCTGTCCTCAGCTGAGATTCTGTTACATGTTCCCAGGCTCCCTTGATCATTCTCTAAACAAGGAGATATGTTTATTAGAATGGTAAACCATACACATGATGTTATATATTGCCAAGATTATTTGAGATTCCCCAAGATAAATTCAAATGAGCTTTACAGGAATGAGCGTTCGGAGACGGAAAGAAGTGATCTATATCCAGGGAAAGAAAAAAAAAAAAATCCAGCTAAAAGTAGTCTCCCAAGTAATTACCCACAGTTCATGTGCATTGAGAGCTAAACAAATTCCTGTTGCCAAAATCTACTGTAGACTTTTGTTTAAATACATGTAATTTCTTGTTATTGAAACAAATGTGTCCTGTGTGCAATGGAACCATGTGCATCCAGGAAAAGTCAGGGCATTTGGAGCCTACTAAATGAAGTATTCTGAAATTATAGTCCAGCAAGTTTTGTATGTTTTTGTTCTCTCTGGTTATGGAGTAAATAATTTTAAAAATATCTTTAGGAGAATGACTTCTTTTGCTCTTTCTAAGCATGATTTAGGATTGCTGGGGCATAGTTTACTTCACTGAAGATATTAATTTCATAAAGAAATGCAGATGTTTTCCCTTTTTTCCTTTATAATTATCTTCAGAAGATATGAAAGGCCAAATTCACAGAGATACTGATCTAAGAGTTAAGTAATGTAAAGATTATTAAATAACATTATTGCTTATTGTAGTGGTAAGTGGTATTTATTACAGAAGATTTATTAAAAAAGGATATTAAAATCTGAAAAATGAAGCAACCACAAAGAAACAAATGAATGTATGTGTAGACATTTGCTAGTAGAAAGAGATAAAGCTCTAAAACTATTGGGAAATTTAAAATGGTGATTGCATGATAAGTCAAATATACAAATTGTACCTGGAGACTTGAGTTCCATTTTCGTATTTGGATTGTAAATTATAGGTAAGTGAAGTATTTGGACGAAGGAAAAATATTGCTGTGAGCAGTGATTTGTTTAAATGTGAGGACCAAATCCAGGTTGGTGTGTGCCATTCTCAGGTGCTGAACTCCTTCCTATCAGGCCGTTTTTATCACTTTTCCACATCGTCCACCTTCAGAATTTCAGGCTTATGAGTCACTTTTACATTTAATCTCCATCTAAAGGAGGATCCAGACTGCTTGGTTGCTTTTATAACCCAGCTGAGCCCAACATGAAATCTCCAGTTCAGATGTTTGTTCAAGCTTATTGTGTGTGGGGACAATTGCGACTTTAGACATTCATTTGCAGGACAATCCTACAGCAGCTTGAAGGCTTCAGGTTTTTCTGAAGAGGCCTCTAAGTTGTAGATGGTGCCAGAAAGATAAACACTGTTCTCTGCCAAACATCCAGAATTGTTCTGGAGAAGGGATAGAGGCAAAGAAAACAATGGTACTAATAATTTATTCTTCATGATGAAATGTTGGTCCGAGGCTGATCAGTAATCTGAGCAGTTTGCAGGCTCACACTGCCCCTTAAATCTTGATCTGTGAGCTGTTCTCTTGACTTGGATGAAGGCAATTCCATTTTTGTGAAGATCAGGAAGATCTAGTTACTTAAGCAGGAAGAATCAGGATTTACAAATTAAGGTTTTGGGAGAGGTCACACACAGCATCAGACTATGACAGGATTGAGCAAGAAGAATAATGGAAATATTTACACCACTAAATTACAACCAAAGTACAGGTAAAACAAGCACATCAGGAAATAGTGAAACAAAGTATTACTAAATATTTTTTTTTCTAATGAAAGAAAGGAAATACTTTTCTTCTCTCATTCTCATGAAGAATCAAGTTAGTCCTATTTCCTTGTACATCTCATAAGTGGGTTAGTAAAATGGTTAATATTTGGGAAATTGGTTTGCATATTTTAAAGTTAGCAGAAATTAGAACTGCTGATATTGGGGAGGAGGAGGAGGGGTGGCAACTAGAAAAGATGAGTGTAAAAACGTTCCACCACCAGGTCTTCTAATGAACTTTATTGAGGCATCCCAAAGGTAGCAGAAGGACACATTATTAAAGCATCTCCCAGAGGTGCTGGGTTGCTCTAAAAGCAGGGGGATGCATCCATCCCCATCAGCTGCAAGGAGTGCAGAGCACTCAGAGCACACAGCCAGGTGAGGCTGCCATTGCATAAATACAGTTTTGCATGAAGTACCAAATGTTGACTACATTAGGGACAATAATATTTGCAGTCCTAATCCTGAGTGAAAGCCTTTTTCCCCATTAGGTACCCCCATAAATAGTGCATGGCACTGGCTATTGACTGTCATAAGCTATGTGTCAAATTGTCAGATGTGCTTCTAAAACATCCCCTGCTCCATCCTCAACATGGAAATATGAGCTTATTTGGGTATTGCTTGTCATATGCTGAGATTTGGTTATTTATTTACCTATTTTCAACTAATTCCACAGATTTTTCGTCAGCTTTGATGTAAAATTCTTTTTTTTCCCAGAAGATTTTCTTTCTTAGACAGCCTGTCAGGACTATCTGCATTCCAAGACGTAGTCATGAAGATTTTTCTGTATTAAATTAAACTGCTTTTTACCAATTGATTGTACTTTTCAGTTCCTCAAAGTCAGATATTCCTGTTGTTGTGCTAAGTATTCAGTTTTGAGTTAAGGACTTTTAAACATTGGAGATGTACACACACTATTTTCTGAGAGTAAAATTATACAGTAAATTATGTAGTGTCCACTACAGTACATTTTAAGTAGGCCTGCACAAAATGACTTGTACTTACATAAGATACAGGGGCTACAGCATATTTATTAAGACTCTTCAACTCTGTATGAAACTGGAGCAGTCAGAAGTAATGGTGTCTGCTGAAAGATTCTTTATCATATGAATTTACTTTTAGTCATCTATTATTTATTTCAGCTATTTTATATGCCATTATAATAAATATTATGACAGAGAAAGCTTTTATGCTTCAACTTATTGTACTGCTCTTCACTTCCTTGCAATCCTTCAGGAAAATGTAGCTATGCTTTACCTATATTTAACGTAAATCATCACTTACATTTGAATGAAAAATTCACTATGAAAAAAGGCTCCTTCTTCAATACCAAGACACAAATGCACAATCATGTTTACTGCCAAACTACTCTACCATGCAGTGTTCATTTTTAAACAATTTTTAAGCTGTAAAGTGAATGCATTGCATATAGTGAAATAGCTGGCTTTTCTGGAGGTTTTCACTTTTGTGTTACTTTCTGGCTAAATAAGCATTTTTCTAGCATGAGTGCAAAATATAGCCAATTGCACTTAAGTGTTTTTAATATATTTGCTCCAATCGGGAGCAGCTTACATACAAAACTGAACAAGCTGTTTTCTGAGGTTGTGTAGAGTAATGAAACTTACCTGGAAATATTGATGAAAGGCTTTAAGAACTGGGTGTGAAACATGAAATACAAGATAAACTTGTTTCTTTGCACTTTTCAAAGTGTTATTGTGTTGGGTTTAGAAAAGGACTTGTTTGGAACTGGAGATTGATTTACCTTTGGCTGTTTCTTCAAAGGCACCACGTTGATGCCTGGACATTGTTAGCCTTGAACTGCTCGTTGGCCTTAATGAAATAAAATACCCCCAATTCCAGACTCAGAAGGCTCAGCTGGTTGTGGCTGAGCTGGATTTCACAGGTCCAGCAGGCAGCAGAAGGGTGCCCACCCCTTGTGCTGTTCTCCTTGCAGAGCTGCTCTGGCTCTAGTCCTGAAGGTGGTTCTGGATGCAGGTGGGACATTTGTCCTGGCACTCTGCAGCAAGGACAGCAGCTCATTTTGCACAGCCTTTCAATGGCACCACGTAGTGATGATCCTGTGGTTTGGAAAAGAGCTCTTTAAAGTATTCTACACTCGTTTCATTATCTACTTTCTCCTTAAATGATGTAATTGAAAATAAAGTAGTAGAGGGGACATTAATACCTTTTGTCAATTTAATTTTCAGAATTGTGGGGTTTCCTGCCTTAATGTATTGATTTGAAGATGGCAGTTTAAAGATTGTCTCCTGTATTTGGGAAGGTGGCAAGTCTCATTTAAGGTTTCACAACATAAAATGAGGCATAATTCAGTACTGAAAACATGTGAAGTGAAGTAGTGAGAGACATCAGCATAATACAATTATGACACATTAGCTCAGGATTTGCAGCATACCATTAAGAATCAGTTCTGACTGCAAAGAACACTTACAGTTAAGATGCCTTTTAGCAAAAATGATTTTTAGTTTTATTTTTTATTAAAATCCCCTATGCTCTTGTATACATATCACAATATATAGCACCTAGGCTTCTAGGGAAAGAGAGAAAACATTGTAACACAGGTAATTCCGAGGTACTGTAAGAAAACAAACATAAAACCTTCTACTTGTCATTTAATGGAGATATTCTTACATTATTAAGAACGTACCTTGCAAGTATATTGCCTTATTCATAGGTTATTTAAAAAAAGGTATTGTGATATAGGTAACAGTGGGAAAATCTGGAATAAAAATGAATTGATACTAAAGGTTTAGCATTTCTCAGTCTCAAACTGTGGTAGGAATTGGTGGTCTACAGAAAACCTCTGTGGGGTGAGAGGTGCTGGATTCTCAGTCGATGGGAGAGGCTGAAACAAAGAAGTTGGGGAACTTTCCTAAGCTCCTGGTACATTAAACTGATTTCCTCCCCAGTTGTGCTTGGAGAAAACACTCACACTTGGCTTTTCGAGTGCCTTCAGAAGCTGAGGTGTCAGGTTCTGACTGTTTTGGATGTCCCATGCTCCAGTTTTTCCTATAAGGAAAACAGAGTAACTGTGTGTGTGTGCTCAGTATGTGCCTTCTGAGCACATGAAAGAAATACAGGCTGCAACCATCAAGGTTTTGAACAGCAAAAGCATGGATGAAGTTGAAAAACTATTATGATTTTTAAATTTCTGAGTTAAATCTCCAAATCCAGGCCAATCTACTTAACTTCTATTTCGGAAAGTATTTTGGAGGCTTCATATTTCCTATTTTCTTTTGGACTTGAAATACAGAAGCTTGTTTTCTGTTCTTGGAATCAGTAGCAGAAGCCTAATGTGTGACACCAGGAGGAAAAGCATTATCTGAGTGATACTTGGATCAGGACTTGGATCCTTGTCCCCAAGGGGACAGTAGCTGACAGCTTGTGTTCTGCTCTGCTGAACTACTTGATTATTTTGATTTTTGACCCCCTTATGTCCCTGTATTTGTAGCATTCTTGTCCTTTGACCCTTGGGAGAGACAGGAGAATGTTTCAGCTGAGGAAAGCAGAGGCAAAGTAAACCCAACTCTGCACACAACTTCTGTAGTGAGTAAACAGCTTTGAACTGCACAGCTGAAGAGAAATTGTTCTGGAGTTCTATTGCATAATGCAAGGCAGCATCATCTTTCTCAAGTCTCTGACCATCAAACAGAACAAAATATTTACCCAGTGGGGCAAAATGAATTCCAGAATGATGTGCATCTTGTGGGGGTAAAAAAACTCTTTGTAGCAAAGTTTGGTTTAGCATTTTCCGACTCCAGCAATTGATACTTCCTATGGAGACTGAACCTGTTGAAATTTTAGTTGTGTTTATTTTGCTGTCCTGATAAGTCTGGCTGGAATGGGACAAGAGGAACTGGAGTGATATTCTGTTTAAACCAAGCCTGTAAGGTTCTTGTAGCAGGCAGAATGGGTACAAGCAAAACAGAAAACAGATGTAGGGAGAAAAGTGCCAGATGTAATGAAATGGGGAGATCAGATGGATCACTTGAGCTTGGGAGACAATGGGAAACTCTTCCTGGCTTTCCTGTGTGCTGACCTGTGTGCTGCTGTCCTTTCATTCCTGCAGCAATGCTCATGGTGTAATCCCAGCAGATCCCTGCTGAAACTGCCAGCTACTTGCTTCTGTGGTAACTTTAGTGTTGTGATGAAAATACGCTTTTGCTTCATTTTGTTCTGAGATTTGGAGTTTGAAAATATCTGGAAAGAGGGATCTTAAAGCTGGAAATTGTGTTTTGGGATAGTGTGTCCTCTCCTATGTGAAAAGTTTGCTTTAGGTATATACAGAATTTCTTTTGAAGGCACAGAATCACAGAATGGTTTGGGTTGGGCCTTAAGCCCATCTTATTGCAAGCCCTTGCCATGGGCAGGGACACCTCCCACTATCCCAGGCTGCTCCAAGCCCTGTCCAGCCTGGCCTTGGACACTTCCAGGGATGGGGAGCCCTCAACTTCTCTGGGTAACCTGTGCCAGGGCCTCCCCACCCTCACAGGGAAGTGCATTTATAATATGCCCTGGTAAATTCTTATTGTATAAAGCACTGTGTAGACTCTGATCTATTATTTTCTCTAGTCATTTTATACTGTCCTTTATATCACCTGCTATGAAAAATAGATGTTTTTTGATTAATATGCACCAATCTAAAGTTAGCTGTTTTTTATAAAGTATTTACTGATTTTTTTTCTATTGGTATGGTACCTAAAAACCAGCATATATCGAGAATAGCACTTATTCTACTTTTTATTTCATAAGTTACATAGGTTTCACCATCAAAATCAAAGCAAAAAGATACTTATTAACCTTAACACTGCCTTGAGTGGATTCACTGCATTTTATGAAGCTATGCATTACATAGTGTATGTTTTTAGCAGAATCACCAAATCACAAATGCACTTTTGGCACTAAATATTGTGCTTGTCCATCCCTTTTGATGATTTGTATTCACTCTGGGGTTATAATGTTAAACAAGGGAATCAGACAAGTTTCATAACACATTTACTGTAATGTGATACTGTGAACTGAACTTGCTGTTATTTATCTTTTTTTATATTTTCTCTTATTCCAGCATAAAGCCAAGGTAGAGGCAATGACCTTAGACCTTGCTTCTCTTCAGAGTGTGCAGCACTTTGCTGAAGCATTCAAATCCAAGAATCTGTAAGTATTCAGAAAATTAGATGTAATAATTTCTTGTTATTTTAATGTCTTTATCAGCTGAGCACAGAATCACCATAGTTGGATGGATCATCAGCTGCAGTTAGTGAATAATCTTTTCACAGGAATTTTCTTCAATGTAAATTAAAGATCATATTTTTCATACAAAAAAAATGTACAGATCTCCTATTATTTGATGTGCAGACCCATTTTTAAAGGGCTTTTTCACCCTGTGTCTGTTGAAAAAGACCAAAGCTAAATTGCATAAAAACAGCTCAGGCAACTTTTAACAGTTTTGCAGTGGTTTGGAAGAGGTCAGGGATTAACAGTTAGTGCACTGCTTGTCTGACTTTGTTTTATAACCTTCTGTCTCTCCTTTTCATTTGTAAAGTTTTAAAAAATATAGCCCTATGAGCCAGACAGCTCCATGTTCCAGACCTGTATGTGGAATAGTCCATAATAAAAAAAAGAAAAAGAAAAAAGGGAGAGTTTGTGATAATGACATCACTTAACAATAGACAAATTTATATGGAGATAACCAGGTTAGACTCCAAGTGGTTTGTTTAATTTAGTTTGAACAGAGCAATGAATGTCTGAATTGAAGAAATTATTTGAAAGCTTTTAAGTTCCCAGTCTTGACAGTAAATTCCATACTTTATGCTTTTATCCACAGTTTGTCCCATTGATTGTTGTGAGTTTTTAAACTTAGCTATTTTCTACAAATATTTCTGTAACTGATATGCATCTTACTCTTCTTCTCGAGAGAATATGAACTCTTAGCTTTGAATACATTTGTCGTAGAGAAAATATATAACAAAGTGTTTTTTTCACTTTTGAAACACTGCCAAAGCTAAATCTCACATGGATCAACAGATGACATTTTTGTACTTATAGGCCTTTTAGATTCAAAGAATTGTCAAAACTGACTTCTAACAGAAGTTTTTTTACTGCCAAAATCCTCAGTATCAATATTTTCTTATCATGTCATCTTCATATATTAAAATTTCTTGAAAGACAAATCCTTGCAGTATTGCTGCTTTAGTACTAACTTGGTTTTGTGGTATGAGAGCAGTAAGTGTTTGAATTTACAATCTTCATGCTTTTAACATGCTACATTTCTTTAAATGTATGGTGCAGTGGAAAGTCAAAACCACCCTTCCAAATGTAGCTCTTAACCTGATTTGTGTGTTGTAGCTCATACCATGGTTGACCTAGCTAGTCCATTAGGTATGCATGTTTATAAATCCTTGGAAGTGAACAGGCTTAAATCAATTTTTGCCAGAGAACTTAGGAAATGAGAAGATCTAGAATCAGTAAAACCTGTTTTGTTTTTGTTGGCATACCCCATTCCACCAGTGTAGGTCTGTTAAGTGACATTGTCAGTGATGGACAGGCTTTACTAATGTTTCACTCTCATTTTATTTGGAAAAACATTTAGTAATAGACAGCATCTAAAGCTTCTGCCTTGCCTTCAGGCCTTTCTGTCTCAAATATGTGCTCAGATGTGCCTGTGTCTGGCAGAACTCATCCAAGCATTATGTGGAAGTTCTGTATCTGCTGTGAGACTTGTGGGGTTTTGACCAAAATGAATTTCCAGTTATATTTTGTTTAAAGTCTGGGGCTGGATGGAAACCAGAGCCCACACTCTGCCTGTAGCACTGAATCCTTTATCTGATGCACTTACAGAAGAGTCACCTTACAGTCATCAGCACTGACGGGAGGGTGGACTGGAAGCTCTTTCTGGCCTCTGATATTTTTGTGATTTAACAATGTCTGGGTAAGTTTGGAAAAGCAATTATGTGGCAGAGGCTGCAGAGGTGGGCTGGTGTGTTTTCCAGCTCTAATGAACACTAATGACCATTTTCTGTCTCCTCATTCGTTGGTTTTGCCACAGTGTCCAGTGGCTTTTGTCACCTCGGGGATTCCTTTGCACCAGTGGCTTTATGAGCAATTGGAAGGACTCTTACAGTGAGACAGTGACAGACTGAGCCTTGTTCTTTATCCTTGGGCCAGTCTTGTCAGTTGGCAGCCAAAATTTCTGAAAAGGGGCTGATATCCCTGTAGGAGAAGCACGTTGTGCTGGAGTCCCCCCCTTTCCCATGAGGAACCTGTCACTCCTGTTAATGAGCACAGGAAATACATCAAGAGAAGAGGGTTTTCTTTCTCTTATGGATTTCTCAACAATAAAGCAGGTAGGAAAAGCAAATAAAATGTTTGTTTTTGTTTTTGTTTTTTTTTTTCCAAACAAAACTAACATTTGAGTTCTGAGCTGTATAGATCTTGGTTTCTGGGAAAAATTACAATACTTCAAAAATGTCAAGGAGAAATTTTGTATGAGCACACCCATTTTAATAAAGACCTATATTTTATTTCTCACAGCATTTAATGTGAAGAGGCCTTTAGTGAATATCTTAAATTTCTCTGTGCAAGTCGTGATATTCTCTTTTTAGTTTCTCCAGTCCACTGATGGTTTCTCAGACACTGGTGTTTTCCAGAACCTGTTGGTCTTGGTGACACATGACCTAATAATTGAAAATTTATAAAATTGATAATAGATAGGCATACCTTCTTAAATTCTGCTTTTCTGGCATACTTTGTGGCTCTAGGTACTATTTTTTGTCAGCAGATGTAAGGGTGTGCTCACAGTCACATCACAACCTGGGACTCTGTTCTTCCCTGGTTTATAGCAAGTGGAAAATAGTCTTGAAGAACAAATCTCCTCCTGAATGAGAAAACTAAAATGGAACAACTTCAGAAAAAGGATCCCTAAATTTTATTGAGTTAAAACCTCTTGCAGCTGGGGAAGCTGGGGGTGTTTTTATTGCAGAGAGCAGAGGGGAAATTGCTGAAACTGTGAATCTCTTGCCTTAATCAAATAAGTTATAGAGAAAAAAAAAAGTTTTCTTGAATGTGCTTGGGTATCTGAGAGACTGTGGAAACTACGTGAAGAATGAAGAAATGTCACCCACTGCTCAGCAGGAATTTAACGGGGCTGCTTGCATACAGAAAACAAATGATGCAACAGAGGGAGCCTTGAGAAAAACCTGAATAATAAACGGGAGGAAAGAGTTACTCTGCAAAGAAATATTTACTATGAATTGGAATAGTACTTTAAAGGCTAAGGCTAAGCAGCCTTCGTTGTTTGAAAGTAAAAGTCAGATGATTCATCTATAAATTATCATACTTCTGAGATTTGGTAGAAATCTTTTATTCCTATACGGATTTGTTAGGTGTTGCAGACTTGTCCACAGATAAAATCTGAGCTCTGAATATATAAACACTGGTACATTATGCCATATTCCTGTAAATATATTCTAAAAAATCCTTCATCCTCTCAGAAAAAAAAAAAAAAGATTTTTTTGTTTGCATTATCTGTACTCTTGAGTTGATACAGCTGTTTCTCTTGCTGACACTTTTTTATCCATGCAGTTTCAAATAAAGCTTTGGGCAGAAGAGTTTTGCTGATTATTTTAGATCCTGCAGTTCAATGATTGCAGCACTGAAACTTTCTCTAGGAGCAGGACAGTGCCCTCCTTTTTTTTTCTGCTCTCACAGTTAGAGGGATTCTGTGGGCAAATCAAGGTAAAAACCTAAATTGGACTTTGGGAGAAGACAGAAGAAAACAATATTGCTGTTTAATATTTGATCTAGCATTGTAGCACAACCTGAACACGGTGTGACTAACACATAAAATGGATGTCCAATGAAAACTAGTGCTCAAAGATTTCTAGCACAATTTTTTTTGGAGAAAGCCAGTTGTCTTTTAGTATTTAGTATTTCTGGCTTATTTTCTGTAGATACATTTCCCACTGGATATTTCCACCAGGAGTGAATGAGCTCCATCTTCCTTCCTTGTGAAGACAATGCTAATGTTAGGATGAGAATGGGAAAAGAGATCTCAGTGCACCTAAATGGCTGGATGTGTTCAACTTGCTTCTTTTATAGGTATCAAGTCTTTCCCCTCTGCTGGTTTCCAGCTCAGGCAGTTCATTGAATGTCTCTGTTATGGAAAGTCAAATAAATGATCTGTTTATAATAATGTTCTGGGCTAAGATGGATTTTGCATGAGCTGATTTTTGTGCAGCTGGCAGAGGCAGGCCAACCAATCTTTCATATTAGTGTTTTGGAACTAAGAAACACTGAATTGAATCTGCTATTCATTGAGTGGGCACAGTGTGAGGAATTATAGTTGGTATTAATCCCCCTTATAGACAAAATGACAGCTCTCCTGTGATTGTAGAGAACATAGCATTGAAATTCAGCCAGGGTCAGTGCTGGATAGTTCAGGGTCTGTAGAATTGGTGTTTGTGTAGACTTGTGGATGTGGCACCTTGGTTTCTATTTCTCAGTTTGATTATCCCATACTTGACTGAAACCTGCATGCTTTAGCTGGGGGACAGCTCAATGTTTCAGTTCTAAAACTTCCAAGACAGGACACAATGTCAATATTTACAGCCATGGTGTCATGGCAATTGCCCAGTCCTCATCATAAGAACATTTCCATGATCAAAACAGCAGGCAGGAGCGAGCAGTAAAGTTACAGATGAAATTTTGTGTGCATTTGGAGTTTTCAGTGGTGCATGTGCCACTTGGTTTGAATTAAAATTGTCTTCTGCCAAACAGTAAGACTTTAATTTAATGTTCTCAATTTAATGCTCTCAATGAGGAAAAAAAGCTGAAATAATCCTGAAAAATCTTGAATTACTCCGAAGGTATGAAACAATGTTTGCCAATAGCTACTGCTTAGAATATTCTGAATTGGAAGGAGCAATTCATAATTATGCAGGACTTCCAGATGTAGCTCTTCACTGCAGTTACTTTCCTCTACTTTAAAATAGGATTTTTTTTTTTTGGTGGTAAGAACTGGCATATGCTAACAGTTTATTCTCTAATGATGTGTGTAGAAATATGGAAAAGACAGCAGTTATGAATTATGATTCTCCATTTGGAAGTTTAGTCTCTTTCTATTTTCCTAACCAGACCCAAAATGGAGTGGGCCAGGTTTTCAGCTGGCTTCCTTAGCTGAGGCCCCAAACTCTGTAACTGCATTCATTTTTCATGCTGCAGGCAGAAGTGTGCTGAAACCTTGCAGGTGCAATTAAGATTTTGGAGCCTGATGAAAAGTCAATCCAGAATATGATTTTTCTGCATTTCCATATATTATAACTGACATATTGAAGGTGTGTTATTTTAAATTCCATTTGAATGACAATTAAATCATAGATACTGTGTGATAAATTCTATGCATACCTGAGAATACATATGTAAAAATGGGATCTGCTTAGCAAGTTACAAATATAACTAAAAAGATGTGGAAAAAAATGAATATATGATTCAGATGAATGATCAGTGATGCCATTATGCCAATATGTTTAATGGTTCTGTAGTTGATGTATCTCTATCAGAGATGATTGTTGCCACTGCTTATTGTCTTCCCAAACCTGAACATATTTTATATCACTGTACAACTCTGTTAACTCTTTGCCATTAATAGAATCACTTTTTTTTTGTGAATTAAAACTAGTGACAGTTGAGATTTTACATTTGTCTTCTCAGCTTAGAGTACCAGTGGCATCCTGGCAGTGCCACCGAGGCACAGACTTCTGGACAACACTGAACATTTTGAAATATCAAAAAATATTGAACACAATAACTAAGAGCTAAGAAACATGCATAGCTCAGAAGTTACTGTTTGAGACAGCACATATCTTACATTTAAATAAGATCAAAGGCTGACTACATTTGAAACGTACATAATAATATTAGGGTAAAACTTTTTTTCTCTTTGTGGTGATGCTGTGCTTTATTAAAGCCTAGGGATTGGTTTTCTGCATAAATAGTTTTTCTTTTTCTTCTTTCTTCTGTTTTTAAGCTTTCGTACACAATTACCCCTTTGTGGTAGCATGTGTCAAGTCATGTGGATCCAAAAACTATTTCCAGTATTTTATAAATAAAAATTAAAAATCTCAGAGGCTTAAGCCCTTCCCCCTTTTCCTGGAAGCAGAGATACTGATGTTTTCATCTGATCACCTTTCCTTTCATCTGGTCTATCATGCAAATACCTTTTGTCTCAGAATATTTTATTTTTTTTTAAGTAAAGTCCATATTACTTCACCATAACTTTATGTACCCTTTCATCTACAAAAATTATAAAGTCTTTTTACTCATTACTAACAAAAAGGTTTTCTTTGGTGTTTGTTACATAGCTTTATGACAATAGCTGTGCTGTCCAAAATTTCCAAACATTTTGCATTGACTTCACTCTACCCTAATGAAGAAACCCTGAAAACCCTCCAGGGACTTTCTGCCCAGCACCCTGGTTGTTTTTTCAGCCACCTCTGTGCCTAAATCTGGGGTGAGTCTAAAATGACTTGGGGCTTTGTCTTCCTAAAAATTTCCGCAAGATCCCCCAGCTGTGAGAGCTGTTTTGAGCACCTAAATAAGTAAAATATGTATGATTTATATAATTAATAACTGATTAAGACATATTCTTTCACAAATGTACCAAGGATTTTTGAGCATTATGGCTTAATGAGTTTTGAGAAGCTGTGTGCATTTAATTGATGCTGCCTTCTAAAAATTCTGAATTATAAGGCCAGAGTATTTAATTACATATACATTAAAATATATTTAGTCTATTTAGTTAAATGCTTTCTAGGGGAGATAATTAAAACACAGATGGCAGAGTCTTCTGGCACTTGGGTAGGGAAGCCTCACTGCTGGCCTGAGACTGGCCATGGAGCTTAAAATCCAAAAATTTGTGTAATAGACTGAAAAGGTTGTATTTCTTTATTTGCTCTTCCCCAAAATCCCAGAGGATGTCAAAGTACATTAATTTCCATCATAACATGGAACCTTTCAGGTCTGAATGGCAGCACACAGCTGCTGTAGGGGCTTTCTGAATTCTGTTACAGCTCTATAATCTCTGGGCAAAACAGGGAAGAGTCATTGGCAAGTGAAATGTTTCAAAATCCATGAGGTGTTTTATTCTTTGAATGATCAACCATGGTCCCAAATACATTTTCCAAGGATTTAGCTGTTTTCAATTGAAAATATTACATATATGTAATAAAAAGTAGTAATTGACTTTTTTTTCTTTTTTGTGTTGTAACTTTTTTTTTTCTAGTAAGTCCTTGTTGTGTGCAAATGAAATTTGTTTATTTAGAAGTACATGCAGAAACAAATCATTCCATGGTTATTGCAAAAATGAATATTTCTTTAGGTCTGGCTCACGCTTGTTTGTGACTGTGTGTGAATGTGTGTAAATAATGATTTGCTGCCAGAGTTTGAAAAAGAAGCACCAATTTGAGGCAGGAAGTGTCCTTAGGTAGGCTGCTGAATGAAAATTACCAGATTCTGGATATTTTCCTTGCTGCTGTCTCTTACTAATTTCTGAAGGTGCAGCATGATGTGGGGTTATTTTGGTAGTTGTCCCCTCACCAAGAAAAAATAATAAAGGGAAAACCATGACGAATGGATGTTTTCTGTTTAGTTCCAAATCAGTTGAGACCTGTGTTCCTTCTCCAAACATTTATGAAATTGTACACTGCAGGTTCTAGAGGGGTAATGAATAATGATTGAGGGATGGCTGACCCGTGTGGCAGTATGCAGATGATGTATTAGGGAGGCACAGGAGCAGCTGCTCATAGCAATTCCCATGTGTGTGCCATGAAGGAAGAACCAGAACAGTTTCAGTCCCCCCCCATTAATCTCGTGGAAGTGGGGCAAAAGTATTTGCCGATCAACAGTGTCAAATCCTGTGAAGAAATCCAGTAGGATGAATTGCAGAGAATTTTCCTTGCTTCTTGCAGGAGCTCATCCATCAGGGATCTAAGTCCTGTGTTAGAGGCTTGCCTTAAAATGAAGCCTATCTGACAAGGATCCACATTTCTGTCAGCTGGCAATAAGGGTATTTTTGATGACCTTTTAGCCAATCTTTTTAGAAAAAGAGAAGTTAGACATTAAGCATTTGTTCCCGAAATTCATTGAGTTAAGCAGTGCTTTGTTTTGTTTTTCTTTTATATTGAACAAGTAAACATTTAAATATTTTTGTGTCAGCATTAGATTATACATGGTTCTGAGTTCTCCTGCTGCTCTCTGAACCCTGACTTAGTGATTTTCTTTTTGCTTGGTTTCCTGTCAGTACTGCTTGTAAAACTGAGGGGGATTTCTGGAGATGGTTGTTTAATTCACCCATTTTCTGGAGAGCCATAAGCTTCTCTTGCCTGATGGATATTCCCTTTGTGTATCTAGGCATTCCCTCATGGAAAGAAGCACAACTTTCTAACTTTCAGAGAAAGCAACCTGGGTGTTCAGGACTATGGGGTGGAAAAGTTTGTTGGGCTGTGACTTTGCTGTTTTGTGGAAGAGAAGTCACAGCTCTGCCTTCTTTACTGGCCGTGACAGAGGTCTGCAGTTGCTTGTGGGACTTTGGGGATATGGTGAGGCCTTTTCTGTTGAATTTCTGTGTAATTCCAAACAGTGTGAACTTTTCAAATCACTTGAGAAGTGCCCCAGATGGTGTGACATTCTGCTTCATGGGAAGATTTGAAAGTATTCCCTTTGCATACTCTCTGGTTAACTATTTCATTACGTTTGAAATGGGAGAACACCAAAGCCAAGAACTCTGTTGACATTTTGGTGGTGTTTGTTTAACCTCCTAGTGCACAGGCTACATTTGTTGAAAAATATTATTCTTACCTTTGCAAATCATCAGTAATTAATTCCCTTGGATATATCTACTGCTGCACACAGCCATCTTGGGAGGCTGCTGACAGATCACAGTTTTACATCAGGTGCTAACAAATTGATTATTAAATTTCATAACTAACTGATTTATAGCAACAATTTAATTTCTGGATCTCTCTAATGTATTCACTTACTGTATTTTCAAATAGTGCAGAGGAGTTGGATTGCTTAGTTGCTTCTAATGGCAAATTGTGCACAGCATGTGAGATCTGAATGACTTCCCCAGTGCAAAGGTTAGTAAAGTGTCACAGGCTTTGTGAAGTGCACAGAATATTAGCTGTGTTTCAGCTCAGGTATTCACATGTAAGATTGTATTGTACTGGTTAATTCTACATGCCTTTTAATTTTCACTAAATTGTAGGTACACTTAGCAGCACGGTGAGGGTTTTCTGGGATTGCTGTGTACCTTGCAGTTGGAGCAGTGTTTTCCTGAGTCTCAAGGAGCAGAGACTACCTGATATAACAGAGCAGATCACATTCAGGTCCCAGTGCCCACCTGGATGGCACTGGTAGCCCACCTTACCTCCCTTGGTGGGATGTATGTCACTGCCTGAAGACATTTTGAGACATAGAGGCAAATTTTCACAACACTCTGCAGGGTCTTAGCTGTAGTGTTTCCAAAAATGAGTGTCATGGTTAAAGGGAGCACTTGGTCATATTGATATCAGGAGTAAACACTATAGAAAATTTCCTTTGCTGCTGACATCCTTTGTTGGCCTTAGCTGTGCCTTTGATGTAGAATTACAAACTATTTTAAAGCGAGGGGGGATTTTTTTTGGGCTCAGGAGGAAGCCTCATGCAGATCACAGCAATGTTTTTAATGAACTTGTGAAATCAAGGTCACAGCTTTGCCATCACTTGAAAATACTCCTGTCATAAAGCAAAGCTGCAGTGCCAGATGTGTGGTGTGAATTGTCACGTATCTTAAAAATTTTGTCCCTGCATAATGATACATTCAGTGACACAGAGCTCTGCACCATTGAGATTAGAATCTGTCATCTGTGGCTGAAATTCATAACTGCACAGTGGCTGTTACCCAGGTAATCTCATTCATTTCCTGGTGTGCAAATGGCCGGGTCACAAAAACTTAGACGACAATTTTCAGTAATTGGACCTTTG
This sequence comes from Acridotheres tristis, assembly GCA_037013685.1. Lineage (NCBI taxonomy): Eukaryota > Metazoa > Chordata > Aves > Passeriformes > Sturnidae > Acridotheres > Acridotheres tristis. The sequence goes on from CM072898.1 coordinate 14,598,398, forward strand.
TTAGCAGTCTGACGAGAGACACCGATCGCTTAATGGACATGGATCCAAATCTGAGAGGTGCCTTTCTTCTGAGAAATGAAATGCTGAAATGAAGCACAACATCAGTGTCTATTCATACAACTCTTTAGGTTTCTTTTCTATGGAGTTATCTAGGAAAAAAAAAATCCTTTTTTGTTTAGCATTTTAAACCACTAGTGCTAATTAAAAATAAAAGAATTCTAAAAGGGAATCTGATACTAACTTTTCAGTACTATAACTGTTTAAGATGCTTCTGTGTTTTTTTTCTTCACAATTTTTTTATAATAAAATATTGTAAATAATGCTAATTTTACAGTCTCTTAAATCTGAATGACTTTTATTTTGAGAAAATGAGAAATGGGCTTTGAAAAATACAAATCTCATAAAAAGCATAATTTTATTTCTTTTATAAATTCCAATTAAATGACCTAAAAATTAAAATGTTATCATTTTATAATTCTAGAATCTTCTTTTTAATTCATTGAGCTGGCAGATTTAGGTATAGAATGTGTATTTCCCTTCTGGTAGTTATTGTGTAATTACTAATAATGAAGGATACTACAGTTTGGATAGGTGGAATATGTGAATCCTTTCTGTCTGTGATTTGTTACAATTATCAGATAGAATGATGGTCTTTTTAAAAGTGTCATATTTGTTTTGGAGGGAATGGTGATGGCAATTTTGGTTTTGCTGCTGCATTCATGTGCTGCAGCTCTCAGACAGGAGGCTCTTATGCCAGAAATTGCATCTGTGTTGGAGAAACTTGTTCCTTTTTTCCCAGCAGATGTACAAATCTGTAAATTAATTCTTGCTAGAGCTTTTCATAAAGTCTCATAAGAGGTGATGAATCATCCAAAGTTCCATGCCCTGTCAAGCTTCAAGCAGCTTTGTTTTCCTCTTGGCAGATGCATCTCAAAACAGGCAAAATGAACTCTGGTTTAAATCATTTTGATTAAAAGTGCCTCAAAAGATCTGTTACCTTCTAAAGAATATGATCCTGCACAGCTCAGTGAATAAAGCTCCTGCTTGTGCTGTGTTGAGTGAGGCTGCAAAGATCAAAGAGCTGCCTTTTTTTTGCCATTTGGTTTGAACAGAAGGAACTTTGCCTTTGTAAGGACAGTCCCCGTTTATCTTCAGTTCCTTTTGTGGGTGCAGTATGCATGCACAGATATTCTGTGTACGGGTGTCACTGCCCAAAAGGCAAATCAGAAATCCAGCACTTCAGACACTGAGCCTCTCTAAGTGCACAGATGTTTCACTCTGCTTCTGGAGCTTTTGGTTAAAATTGTACAAGCTGGCAAAGGAACAGATAATAGATTGTTAACTTCTTATTGAGGCACACTACACTGGTAACTTCCCAATGGGCTGGAAGTCAAAATTTATTTTAATAAGAAAATACAACCTATGCTTTATGTCCATTCTTATGCATTTCTTTCAGCATTCAGCTAATGTGTGTTTGATTCCCGCTGAAATGTTTTTTTGAAAACTGAGCTATCAAAATCTGGTGCTTTCAAACTTGCCTGAAGGAATATAATTACTTAAGTTTGTTTGACAACCTGGGGCTTCGTGTTTCACATAATTATCCAGAATTCCTTCTGCAGATGCTCAGAGTTGCAGTATACCTGTCCTTCAGTCATGTGGGGAAAGGTTCTGTGTCTCCTGCCATCCTATGTGTGTAGGGCTGTGAGCTGGCACTTGAGAAGGACAGAGGGCAAGCAGTTATTCCTAATTGTGCTTCATTTATTACCTTCAGAATTAGAGTTTGAGTGCTGATTTTGTCTCATGGGATTGCAGTAAAGACATAATAGGATGAAATAGCCTAAACAAATGTGACAGATCTTAATATTCTGGTGTTGGGACATCACAAGTGTTAGAGAAGGAGTTTTTGGCTGTCATTATTTTGTGTGACTTTTCCAAATTAAATATACCAGGGTGAGGGACGCCAGGTGCAGGCTCTCAAACCTGAGGTTCTCAGCTCAGGTAGAGCTGTGCTGCGTCAGGCTCTGACTCAAGGACAAGAACTCGTGTCAGTGCCAAGGTTTGCTCAGAGATGATGCAATCTAGCAAATGCAGATCCATCTGAGGTCCCAGGACCAGAGACTTTGCTATGTTTCGTAAGGGTTTGGAAAAAGACAAGAAAGAACAGAAAGGGCGTTTGTCCTTGATCTTGCTGTGGAGGTTGGGAAGGCTGCAAGGTGCAGTATCCTGAGATTACACTGGAGACCTCAAGGAATTTGAAGTTTTCTGGACCTGTTTTTTGAATGAGAGAGGTATGTGCCAGCCTAGGTTCTTCTCTAGCTTAGATTGATAGAATCTTTCCCTTTCATTTCAAGTTCCTTTATCATGGCATTTCTATTTAAACTGGGTTAGGTGAGTTCAGTGAGGAAGGATTCTGTCTCAAGGATCTCATATGTATTGTGTACAGATTATCCACCAAAGAATACAGCTTCTGGAGAATGTTTTTATTTTTCCATCTCAGTCTTGCATTTTTCAATAGCATACTTCATCAGCTGTAGAAGTATGAAATGTGTACACGTGCCCTTTTGCATTGTGTCTTTATTTCTTAATTACTTGTCCCCTACCAGGTGTCATGTACCCCATAAAAGAAAGTGGTAGAAGTTGCTCCTTCCCCAGGAAAAGTTTCTTTTCTAAATGCTCCAGATGGAGACAGTTTCCCAATTGGCAATTGGGAGAGCAGTGATAGGGCTATGTGCCATTTTGCCTTTTATTTATTTTTATTTTGTTATTATAATAAATATATTATTATATTTATTTGCCTTTCTCCAAGGGTGTGTCACTGTGGGGCTTAGCTGCAGCCTGAGTGGATCTGCTGGAATCAATTGGAATCAGCTCCTTCCCACAGAAACCAGCCAGCCAAATCCCTCACACCTGCACCCCATTCACACAGGGCTGTAATTACATATTTAATGGAGATTTCTTTATCCTTTTTGGATTTTTTTCAGGCCCCTCCACATCCTGATCTGCAATGCTGCTGTGTTTGGTGTTCCCTGGTCCTTGACAGAGGATGGCCTGGAGTCCACGTTCCAGGTGAACCACCTGGGACATTTCTATCTTGTGCAGCTCCTGGAAGATGTTTTATGCCAGTCATCCCCTGCCAGGGTTGTCGTGGTGTCCTCTGAGTCCCACAGGTTGGTGAACGTTAACTTTGGTTTCGCTGGAATGTTTAATCCTCAGAGCATGAAACAGTTTGGGCAGAGCCACAAAAGTTTCTGAAAATGAAGGTCCTTGCTCTCAAGCATTTGCCTTTGAGTAATCTTTTTAAAAATAGAAGCATTACTAATGCCTGTGGATGTTTCTGGATTTGGCTCTGCTGCTGGATAAAGCATGTTCTAGTTTTATAACAGTATGTAGATTTTTTTTGATCATTCTTTGTGTGAATGCAGATTTTTGCCGCGTTTCAGACCACTCATTGATTTTGTGAGGAGATGGAATAATAATTGATTAAATCTGAATGGCATGACCTATATTGATTTGTCATTCAACAACTTCAACATCTTAGCAAGAAGAATGTGCAGATATTTTAGCAGGAGAAACAATGCAATTAAAAACTGCTAGATGAAATCCAGTTGTTTTATAATGAGAAATTAGGGAATTGAATGCAGATATTAGCTGTATAATTGTAAAATGGGAAGTAATGTAGTTAATACATATTACAAATCTGGCTATGCCTCTTTTGGTGAATTTTTTAATTAAAATGTTAGATGCTCATCTTTTCTACTGCCAGGAAAAGTACAGTTGGCAAAAAAGATGTTGATGAAGTTTGCCTTATTTCAGATGTACTTGTATTTTTGTGTTAATGACTGAAAAGATGGTTTTGATTTAAATAAAGTTCCTTGTGCAAAATGAATGCCCCAGTTCTGAATTTTAGTGGGTATGAACCACTTACTCCTTGCTGATTTAGTTCAAGGACTACAAGATTAAGCCTGGAACGTTCAGCTTTAAACATTACTGTTGATTTCTATTTCACTTTTGGTCATGTGTAGTAGCTCTAGCAAACTAAAAGGAAGAATGTGTGTGAGTGCCTTTTTTTTTTTTTTTTTTTTTTTTTTCCTGTCTTCATATTTCTGAAATGTTTTAGTGACCCAGAATGAAGCTTATTTTTTTTAATCATGTTTCCATAAAATGTAACCCCAGGGACCTGGTAGAGAGAGACCAGCCAAGGGTCGGGCTGAAACCTTTATCACTTCCAAACACAGGGGCTTATGGTATAAATGACACACTGCAGATAGATTTACTTTTACCATTTTAAATTTATGATGGCTGAAATGAAAGGAAGCAATAGAAAATGCCAGTAATAATCCTCCCCACTGTTAAAAGACATGAAATGTCTAGTAATTAGGTGGTAACAAAATCTGGACATCCTTATCTGTGCAAATCACACCAGGTTTGTGAAAGCAAGTAGCAGAGTCCTGTTAGGAGTGAGGGCAGCTACTGCAGGGCAGGAGAGATAGCTCTAGAAATAAATCTGCCAACTCCAATCACTTGCCAGATGTGGAGGGCACAATGGGATATGTATAAATGAGCTGTTATTTAATGGGAGATTATGTTGAATTGTCAGCTGCTTGTTCCCCCTTGTAAGTTTGTGTCTCTGATAGTATTTTAAATGACATCTTTGTTTTTCACTGCATTTAATTCTGTGTATAATCTCTGGACATCTTTATCTGTGTTTTTGAAAACATTTTGAAAGTGCTCATTGCTAAGTCAGAGAGATCAGCCAAGGTTTAGAGAAGCCTGTATGGAAATTCTACGTTTGAATAAAATAACTAAAACAACTAGTAAATTTCTCTTCTTCTAAGGAGTCCAAATAATGTCTTGCAGCTTATCCTATCACTTAGATTGATCATTGTGAAAACTGTGCTTTCCCCACCCCCAGTCTGTTTAATGGGAAGAAGTTTATGTAAGGAGTTAGTTAGGTATTATTAGGTAGTCGTTCTTTCTGACCTACTTGAGAACTCTGAGCCTTAAACCATGTCGTAAAACAGAAGTGTTGGTATCTAATTACTTCCATAAACCTTGGCTGGATCTTTTTGCTGGAGTCAAGACCCCCTGTTAGAGGAAAAATAAAGTCCCATGTTAGCAGAAAATGCTATCCTGCACTGCTCCAAGGCAAAATATTTATTTGCCTCTTTGGTTCCCTGTTCATTTCTAGTTACTTCTCTGGATTCAGCACAAATGAATTCTGTTTAAATTAAGCTTTTGGGTACTTTAAGCACATCATATTAAAATCAGAATAATAAGTAGGTTGACTTTCCTTCTGCCTTTATTTGTCGTTAATTTGATGGTACAGCCCTTATTCCCCTGAATTCAATGAGATTGACTCACAGAAGCACACTTGCAGGACTGGACTCAAAATATGCCACCGTGTTCCCTTTATACAGTAACACACAAAGAGTTTTATTTATAGATTATATTTGGTGTCATGAGTGATTACTTGCAGAATGAATAGAGGAAATTCCTCCCAGAATAGTCCTGGTAATTTCAGAAATGTATTTTATCCAACTGAAAATTATGAAAGAGAAATTTTGTTGTTGAAATTGAAGGGCTAATTCTGCAAGACACAGAACATCCTGGGTTCCTCTTGAGTTCAAATACTGTATTGCTTTTCTCTGAGTATATTATAATTCCACTCACAGAATGAATGTAGAAATTCCAGCTGATCTCTTCATTTCTGGGCACGAGATACGAAATTAGTAAAGATATTTTAAAACATTTTTCTAGTGTGTACTATAATTATGTTTATCCCTGTTCTCCCCAGCTGATTCTGAAAACTGAGTATTAAAAAGAGCTTGCTAAATCCTTTTTATTTTTAGTATCTCCTCTGAATGAAACATAGATCTGTAACTAAATGTAGTATTATTTTCTAATATTAAGATTTACCAGTAAATTAATAAATGAAATTGTAAGAACTGGGAGGAGAAATGCTTTATGGAAATTTCCTTCATCTAAATGTCTTTAGAACATTCACTACTTTGTTTCTTTCCTGTTTTTTTTTTTTTTTTTTTAATAACAAACAGCTGGTGTTTAATGACTCTGTCAGACCCAATTAAAAAACGTCAACTAGTTACTTTGATTTGTGTTCAGCCATGCCATGGGTATACTTAAAAACATTATACTCTGCCAGAACTCATTTTGGCTTTGTTTACATTTATCTTTTAAACATATAAGACTATTGATGGCAAGTTACCAAGGTTATAACCCCTTTATATTCATCAATTTTTAATCTAAAAAAAAGCTTAAGAGGCAGTGAGACTCATCCATAGTTACTTGAACACTTAAATGCAAGTGTGCTGCGTGTGAGTACTGGATGAAATGGTCAGGGGAAAAGAGAAGATGCTGGGTTGCTCAGCTTTTAATGCAGTTATTTTATCCTACATTATTTCCTCCAAACTGATCATGCTTTTATGGATATATGGCAAAATCTGTGGTTTTTTTAGTTTAAAATAAAATGATTTTTAAGTTACACACAGTGTCTTTAAAGCATCAAAGCGTTTTCTGAGTTGTTTTTGTTTATTGCTTGCTGTTTCTAATTATCCAATAATTTTACTGCCATATTATATAGGACTGTTCCTTGGGTCTCAGGCAATTTCCAGTAGATGCTTTCAACTGCTAAATAAGCTGTTGTTTTATGTTGCTTCTGGCCAGGATCTACTCTGTTGTCTACATTTTATGTTGTTCTTAATGAGAGTGAAATTAACTCTGGGGTATCTCAGGCATATTTACTGTCTTTTCAGATTTACAGAAATTAACGACTCCTCTGGAAAGCTTGATTTCAGCCTGCTTTCTCCACCCAAGAAGGAATATTGGGCTATGCTGGCCTACAACCGCTCCAAGCTTTGCAACATCCTGTTCTCCAACGAGCTGAACCGACGCCTGTCCCCCCACGGGGTGACATCCAACGCAGTCCATCCTGGGAATATGATTTATTCCTCCCTTCACCGTAACTGGTGGGTCTACACTCTGCTCTTCACCTTGGCTCGACCTTTCACCAAGTCCATGGTAAGTGAATGCCTCAAACTATTTTGTGCGTCTTCATTTTCTCAAATCGGGGCGGAAAAGTTGTGAAAATCCAGAAGTGTGTATCTTACCTCTTTGCTTTACAACCATGACCCTGATTTTAATGGCAAAAGTCATGCCAAGCCAGTGCTTTGGAAGAGGATTCTTCAACCACTTAAGATTTACTTTGTCAATCTTCTGTTAAGGAACCTTCTAAGAAGGAGTGCATGACCTTGTTTGAATATGTGATTTTCACTGTGATTAAGTACATCCTATGTCTTAGGTGTGGGATAGTTTAGAGTTATTTCTCTGCTCAGGGTACGTAAAACATCAAAAAAATTGCTTTGGCTTTTAAGTGGAATATGTTGACTGCATTTTTTATGTAAACAGATGCCCTAGTTAGAAAAGATACTACAGACATTATTAATGGCTGAGGGAAAGTGCTTTCAGTGGTAAAAGCACCTTCATTCATATTTTAAAAAATGCAACAACCCAACAATTTTCCTGATTCTTGCAAAGTGCTGAAGACAATGGGTGTTTTCCATTTGCCTCCATTGGATTTTGGACTGGAACCATGGCATAATGAGAGGCTTTGCAGTTCTTCCATCGCCAAGGTTATGAGTCTTTATTATGTAAGAATCTGCAGCACCTCCAGCACTTGGAGGGGTCACTCTTATCCTCTGAGCCAATTATTTATAAGGAGTCCAAAGTATTTTTCAGGCAGAGAATGGCACATTGAGAACTGTCTTCCTTTAACCTTATAGACTGTTCCTCATTCCTTTTTCACTGACAAAGAAGGGTGTTCCCAAAAAGAGGAGCAGGGAGGAGTCTCCTTTGAATGTTTGCTTCTATGAATCAGGGAAATGATACCCCTGCAGAATCTTAATTTATACTGTGATAATGTGTGTGGAAAACACAGGGTGTTTAAAATTCTCATTACACGTCCACAAAAGAAAAATGCTGGCTCTTCAGTAAGACCTGTGGAGCAAAAATACAAACACCCCAATGTTGACCACATGTCAGTCAGGAGAGCCCTCACACCTCCAACCTCTGCCTGCATTTTGCAGCCTGTACATATGCAAAGCCTTTTTATGTCCACAAGATTGATATGTGAGTGCTCTGGCACCTTGGGACAAGTAATAATATCTTTTAACGGCATGGTTTTTTGACCAGGACTTATAAAAACACGTCTCTGCTGTGTTAGGGATTGTTTGTAAAACAAATTCTTGAAGTTCTCCTGAGAATGTGTAAGTGAATGTTATCAAAATCCTGTGAAAAGGATCCAGTCTATGGACATTTATGAATTGTTTTATTTACTCTGACGTATTTCCACAAAGGGAATCTTTTGTGTTTGTTGCTCAGGGAATCTCATCCTCTAAGGAACAAAATAAAACACTGATGTTAATCTTGAATTCTTTAAAAGAATTTATAGATTTTTAAATAGTGTCTATTAATGGGTATTACATATAAGAGAATTCAAAGTACAGGACAAAGATATCAGCTCTGAATAACAGTGCACTCCAGTCCAACCCAAATCCCTTCTATTAAGTCCTTCATATTTGTATTTCACTGAGGTTATTTGAATGTCATGATGGAGGGTATGGGCTGAGGTTAAGCATCAGTTTTACAGCTCTCATTCTGATATGAATTGTTCTGTTCCCCTGAACTCTACCAGTGTTTCAACAGCCAGTAAAACTAGAAAAGTGCCCCTTCCTGGGCATGCAAACAAGCTGAGCTGAAATTCTCAACATCATCAGTGTAAGAGTTTCTATTTTAAGGCTTGTAGGGAGCAAATGATTTGCTGCTGCTGCTTCTTTTTTAGGCATTGTGCTGTTACCAACTTGGAATAGGCTTGGTTGGGGATCTTTTTCTGGGCTTCCTTTCCATGTTCCTGTGGCAGCTCACCCTGGAGTTTAAATGAGTGTTTTGGTCAGAATGTTGGGAGTGATCTCAAAGCTTTTACAGCTGCAGTCCCAAGGTGATGAGCTGCTCATTCCTGAGTTTTCCAAGGATGTCTGCATTGCACAATGCAGCATGATGCAGCAGCATTTTAAGTAGCTCCAGCTGAGCTGGGCCAGTCACTGGAATTGAGATTGGAGACAAGGTTGTGTGGAAAGAGGGGAGCTCTGCCAGCCCAGACAAGGAGCCACACAGAAATGCCTGGACCTGTTTTGGTCTCTGAGGCTGTAGTTTTATCTGCTGCAGCATTTTGGTGTGGGAATAAGGCCAATCCTTCCTAGAGCCAGTTTGAAGCTGTATATAATATATATATATATTTTTTACATATATATATGTGTATATCTGTATATACACACACAAAGAAACTGCAGCTGCACATACCTGATGCTAAGGCCTTCTTTTATTATCATGGTGTCCAGGAAGTAGTTTGAAGTAGAGCAATGGAAACTGAAGATATTCCTTTCTTTTCCACCCACCTCTTTAAGAAATCTAAAATCCACAAGGATTTCTACATAGAAATTCAGAAGAAGCATTTGTAGAAAGAAATAGTTAAAAATAAATGACCATTTTATTATTAGCTGTAACTCTAGTAATGTCAAAAGGCCTCTTTTTTTACTTACCACTAAATAGTTAGTAAGTTGGAGATGCTTAGATTATAATTAAATATCAACTAAAAGAGTGGCCACTGTAAAAAAGAAGTTGGAAGAGAAGCTCTGAAAGTGACTGTGTAGGCCATGCATATATTTAGCTGGTTTGATCTAAAGCTCTAGGGTTTTGGTTTTTTTTTCTTCTTTCTACCTCTTTTACTCTCTTCCATCTAGCCCTCTCTAAAAACTGACTCGAGAAAAGTTTGACTGAGTTGTGTTTTTTTTGTTTTAAATAGAACTAATCTGATTTATCATTATTTACATACAAGACTAAAATTAAATATATTTATTGTAAGTTTCGAGCTTACACTGAGTGTGGTATCCAGTGTCACCCCAGGTGATTTTCAGTGTCCAAGGGCATATAAAATTATAAGCAGAGTGCTATTATCACACAGTCTTACATAGACCCAAATATTTTTGTTGGCAGGTAACACAGCAGAAAGAATATCATGTGTTAGAGTAGCAAGAGCTTAACAGATGTTTCAGTGAGCTGTATTTTCAAATGCTTTCACATTAAGAAATGGCTGGGCTTTGGGGAAGTTCTGAGACTATTGGGTTACATTTCCTGTTGCAGTGCAAAGCCAGCCATTGTGTTGGAATTTTAGCAGATGTGTCACCCCCTTTTAATGGTTGGGAGTAAAACGTTGGTTCTGTTGCTGAGATATAAATTATATTTATAAAAGCTCAACTTGTCCCCCTTAGAAGCCAGTTAGAAGTAGCAGGACCGTTCTGCCCTTAGTTTTTCCCTGTGTAAGAGACTGATGCTTGAGGTGCTCTTTGATTTCTCCCTCCTCCCCTAAAGATAATAACTTTCCAGAACTAGATTTTGTATTTGAAATATTGCTGTTGAGAATTATAAGGAATATTTCTAAGAGCCCCAAAGTCTTCTGCATGTCTAATTTTTATATAAACCTATGAATTCTTGTCACTGGGATGTTTTCCCAGGGGTGTTTGAGGCAGTAGCCCTGCAATGAAGTGTTCATGCAGGAAACCCCAGTGCCTACCATGGCTTCACTGGGTTTACTTTTGCCATAGATTGGAAGTGTCTAAATTTAAATTTCATGTGATGATTTCCATGCACTTCTAACATCAACTCAGAAATGTTATTCTGGCAAGAAATCAATCTAAATCTACAGGAGTGACTGCAACCTAATGATCACATCTGTTTGCTTTTGATAGGAGCCCAAAAGAGGCCCTGCAGCCTCATCACCTCTTTGCTTTCTCCCCATCCTTTGCTGAAGAAGCTGGAATTACCCTTAGAGCTGGGGATAGAATTCCCTCTCCAGGCAAACTTTTTTTGCTGTCCAAAGATCTGTGTGGGCTGTGTTGAGTTGATGTTGGCTTCCATTTCTAAATTCACAGTTCAGGCCAAATTCTGCCCTCAGCTCTGCCTGTTCAGCCCCAAGAGCAGCCCTGGGCAGGGTGGGTATGAGCATGTTCCAGCACAGAATTTGGCCTCTATTTCCTTCCTAAAGACACTTCTAAAAATGCACTGGGGTTTCTTGAAAAGCAAGAGGCAGCTCTTTTTGAAAAGGGCCTCACAGTTCATGTTTGATCAAATGGAGTTTCTTTTCTCAGATTGAGTTCTGGGCAGGAAGTGAAAGAGGATGGGAGAGTGAAAGGGAAATAGCCACCTACTGGTTATTAGCACTTGTAGAGAGTGAATAAATCCCATGGGCAGTTCTCCTGATTTATGGATTAATGCCTGAAGAGTAAATGTTTAAGTGATGCTAAGCCACAGCTCTCCTTTTTAACATGCAGCTTTGTGGACCTTACCTCCAGTACCATGCAGGGACAATTATTTTATTAACCCTGATAGTGTGTGCTTCCTTGCACAAAATTCCTATTTAAAATTGACTGAATTGGGTAAAAGGAAGGAAGGCTTATGTGGAAGAACATTTTCATTTTTTTGTAATAGGATGGTAAAAAGATGCCTCCCAAGTAGTTGTTGATCATTTTGTGTGTCCTATCCAGCAATAAAATGTAATCTAAGCCAGTTTATTATCAAACTTACATTTAACTGATACATATTTTAACTTGCTGCTAAAATAAATGTAGCATGAAATATAAGGGCAAATTAAATTTGTCCCCTGTAACCTACACCACAGGAATGGAAAGTCTCTATGGAAACCTATCCCTGTGCCAAAGTGAACAGGTCAGGATTTCAGAATGATGCTCAAGGGGAGCAATGGCAAATGGAATTTGCTGTGTCCAGCACAGCCCCATAGCTGTTTGTGGAGCAGCTCTGTTTTTGTCCTATAATTTTGTGGAGGAAATAAAACATTTCTTCCTCCCCACCAGATCCTTGCAGAATTTCAGAATGCTTTAAAAGTATGTGGGCTGCAAGGCAGGGAAATATTAGGTCCTTGATATTTTATATTGCATGCAATTAAATTAAAATTTTAAATTAGAAAAGATTTCTCTATATTTTCAGACTGAAAAAGCCCTTTCTTATTGTGATTTCTTCTCTTTTACTCACCATCACTTATGGAGCTAAAGTGCACCTGGAGTGCTGTGGGGTCTCTGAGGTGCTGTGCAGCATTGATCTGCTCAGAATGTATTTGAGAAACCATAAGGAAGGAAATTTCTGTTACATTATGAGTGTTGAGGTGCTTGGGTGAAAGGCGTGGTGCTGCACTCTGATAGAAACAGATGAACAGGATGTTCAGTTTTGAGTTCAGTTTTTTTTTGTCCATTTACCTTTGGTTTTTTTGTGTCATCACTATACTCAGTATTATGAATTTGCCTCATCATTATGGTAGTGTTCTTGAGACTTTTTCATACTGAAACATCATGAGTTGTGTTCTTTCCTAAAAATCAATCAACTACTGCAACAACTGAAAATAAGGAAGGCTTTGATTCTCCATGAGTAAAGATGACGAAAATGAACTGTGAGTTTGAAGAGACAGTAAAAAAAGATAATTTTTTAAAGTATTAGGCAGTGAAATTCTGTAGTTCAGGGTCTTTTTTTAAATTGTGCATTTATTTTACATATTGCTGTGCAGATATTCTCTTTTTGATGTCAGCTATTCCAAAAATAGATGCAGAAGTTTGTGGGGGAAAAAGGGGTTCTCGTTGTGGGAATCTGTGTTTTCAGTTTTATGGTTTTATTCTCTTTTATCAGCAAAAAAAATAGCTAATAACAGCATTAGAAAATCTTCTAGATTATATGTACAACCTCTTGGCCTGACTAATTAGAAATAAGGTCTTCTCACTCAAAAGTGGGTGTGTGCTACTTGGCTGCATAAACACCTTGTTAAAACTCTGGTTCTGTAGAGGTTTGTGACACTTCTGGTTTTTGTGGCCACACGCAAAAAAATTTCTTCTGTAGTTCACATAAATCTAATATATTTTGACAAGCTTTGCTAAGAAAAAAGCAAAAGAATTTATCATAGAACTTTGTTAAAAATAATTGGGAAGAAGAATGTAAGGGAAAATTCACTGAGGAACTTTCTGGGTGCATCACATACTTGGGTTGTAGAATCCAAAAACTATAAACATTGATGTTCATATGCTTTTTCTGGTTTTAGCCATCAACAGTAACTTTTGCTGGGAATAATCTAGTTTGAAATTAAGTCTTGAGGATTCTTTAAAAAGCTGAAACAGATTGCCTCTATTTTTCATGCACTTATTTAGTGTCTTAACTTGGGACAGTGGCAGCAATGGTCTGAACCACTTTTTGATATTTTCTGGCCTGGATCTCAACAGATTTATGAATTGAGGTAGTAATTCTATTTTTGCTGCTGACTTTACTTTGTCCACTCCTAATCTGCTCTCAGATTATGCTAGATATTAGATGAATAATTTCAAAAGGTCTGGTAAATAAAAGGACTTGGATAGAATAATCCTGTACTTTCTGCCTAATCTCTGTGACCTAGTGAGCAGTGAAAATTGGTGTTTGACATCACTGTGCATTGCTGAAGACCAAATGTGGGTGTGCCCAAAGTTCCCCATTGATTTTTTTGCTGCTCCAGAGCCCAGGGGTGCCCCTGGTACCCCAGACCCCTCCAGGGGCTGCAGGGGGGACTTCAGAGTTTCTCATTTGTGAGCCTGGGCAAGGTCACTTACACATTTTGCTGTAAATAGAAATACAACCTAGACCAGCTAGCACATAAATCACAAGATTATTTATTTTCTTTAGTAACTAGAGAGTAATAGAGATAAAATTTTTATGAATAACTGTAATCAGAGCAAAGTCAATGTGCTGTGGTTCTTGTATAATGATCCAGTGAACTGCTGCATTGTAGAAAGATAATCTCAAATATTCAGTGATAAAGTTTGAGTTTTTTACTAGCAATGAGTTTTTAATCACTTTTTATAGAAAAATAGTCTTTTTTGGGGGTTGCTCATCCTGGGAAAGAGGACGTAGTACTTGCAGTACCTAAAGGAGCCCCAAGGGAGCTGGGAGGGACTTTTTTTACAGGGACATGGAGTGGCAGGACCAGGGGGAATGGCTTCAAATTGATAATGGACAGGTTTATTTCCCTGTGAGGGGGGGAGACCCTGGCACAGGTTGCCCAGAGAAGCTGGGCAATGATGATCCACACATTTGAAGTTCAGAAAAATAAATATTTTTGGATGAAGTTGAGTTTTTATTTCTTTGACCCTTAGAAGTTAAAATCCTGAGTCCAAAATTAAAATGGTAAATGGTAAAAGTAATGAAATTACATAATTGAATGTTGTTAGTCCATGTCATTTTGTGATCATAACTCACAGAGCAATGTAAATTTTGTGGCTTCTAGATCATGGTTCATCTTTCCTCACTTTTTTTTTTCCAAGTTTCTATTTATAAATGGATAGATGTTCAGGAAACCCAAAGCTTTTGTTGGCCCTGGGTAGAATACATGAAATATGAAGTTTGTGTTTTTTTTTTTTTTTTTTTTTTTTAAAGAATGTAATGTAGATCCTATGCTATGAAACTATCACTTAAATACTGTTCCTTAATTGGGGGATGCAGTGCTTAGTTACCTTATTTCCCTTGAACCAGCTGGATATCTGAGATGCTTTTTTGTACCATGGTCTTTTCATTTCTCACTCTATCATCTTTGAAGAGGTGCCATACCACTTTAAACAGTTCACCAATCAGTTTCAGATGATGAATTCTCTTTAATCATTTACATCCAGAGAAAGTCAAATATTCCTTAGGAAGCCAAAGTAATCTAACAGAATGTATAGTGTTTGTGCAGCTGGATATCTTATTTATTTGAAGTTCTCAGGGAAATCTCTTCTGACTTTACAAAAAAGATGGAAGAGTAAACAGCACCAGAGTCCAAGTAATATGAGCTAGAAAGTCCCTTCTTTTAGAGAAAAGTCATTTAAAAAGTATATTTGCAAGGTCCAAAAATAATAAAGTATATCAAATGCAGAGTGCTACATAATGTTTTTTCAATATTCTTACTATTTTTACTTGTGTGTATATATATGTGTGTGTGTATGTACCTACATATCTATCCATCTGTAGAGGTGAAAAATACACTTGAGTCTTTCATATAGTTCATATTCCTGAATAGGTGAACACAATAAGGGTCTGTTTTCTGAAAAAAAAATTCATTTGTTTGTTTTTTTTACTGTGTGACATGTCATTTATCATCATCTTGGCATTCCCTGGATACAATTGCATAACTGAATTAACCTTCCTAAAAACTTCCTTCCAGGAAAGCTATCAAAAATATACATGTATGTACAGAAATATGAATATTTCTAGGCTTTTGGGAGGTATCCCACTGTGATGCTAATACTGTTTCTAGTTCCTGTCAGTTCTCTATTCCAAATGTTATTGTATATACAGATCTCTTTCTTCTACCTGAGGATGATTTAGGGGAACTTGCTGGGATGGTTTTGTTGGGTTAGATTTTTTGTTTCTTTCTCTCTTTTTTTTTTTTTTTTTTTTTCCCCCCCCCTAAAGGCAAGACTCAAATTTGCAGGATGTTCTTATCCAGATTGAAGCATTGGCCAGATTTCCAATGTGGAGGGAAATAGGTCTGTGTTTTGATGAGACTGTTTTAGGGAATCTGTTCAGTTTTTCCACTGGGTATTCACTGGCATTTTGTACCTCAGTACCTTCCATGTTGTCTTACTCTGAGAGTTATTGAAAGGATTTCGATACTGGTCAAACCCTGAATATACAATTCAAGAATCAACTTAAGAATGGAAAAGGATTTAACAAAAAAGGGGCTTGAATCTGTTTGGCAGTTGAAATATTAAAATGTTTCTGTGTTTTGATATGTGTTAGATGACTGAGTTTGTGTGATTTTCTTGTGAAAAAGTAGATTTGCACTCATTCCCTTCAGAGGGAAAGTAAACATAATAATGAACCAATCCATTGTGCTTAATTCAGTGTAAAAGTGAATCAAAATAATACAAGGTTTAGTAGTTTTGCAGTAATCTATGAGGATTTGTAATCAGATTTTCTGCCTTTACTTAGCTTTTAAAGTTTATTTTGAGACTTGGACTACTTGAGTCATTTGGCTTTTCCAACCTCGTTATTCTGTGGTTCCTAGGAAGTTAGAGTAGTAGCATCAATCCTATTTTAGCAAGGAGGTGTCAGTAAATATAAACAACATAGTCAAATTCTATCCATTATTTTAATGACAGCATGTTTTTGCAGTTAAGTATCACTATGGATATAGAGCAGCCTTCATTGCATGCCAAAAAAAATCTACAGAAAGTGGTTGAAGAATTTTATTAATTGCAAAAGCATCACCTTGAAATAAGATAAAGATAGCAATGTTGGATGATGCATCTTAAATAAAAATAAAATATTTTTTGATAAATTGAGAGAATTGTTTGTCTTGAAAATCAAGATCTACTTGTCCAAACATGCAAGACTGATTTGTCAGTGCTGAAGATTTCCATCTCTTCCAGGAGTATTATCTTCAGGGCTGATATTTCCAAAAATGGAAGTATTTTTTCAAAAAAGGAATTGAGCAGACGTAAGAATTGAAACTTTTTATGAACTTATTTTTAATGTTTAGTTACACCATTTCTCATTTCTTTACTTTCTCATTGATGGCTGGGCACATACAAATAACTGGTGAGACTCCTAAACTTGTCATAGAAGAATTTGCTCAAGTGTTGAGCTCCAGACTTTATGTGAAAGGAATAGGTTTGAAAATCCTTCTGCTGAACTGGCACATTAGCACTGATTTTTCTTTGAATGCTGTACTTACTATTATGCAAAATATATTGAAGAACACTTCAGTTTAACAAGCTAGAGCATAAGAATACTTGGAAATACTAGGATGAAATTTTTCACTTAAGTTCAACACTCTTGAATGTAGGTATTTTTCTTAGGATTACCTTGTCTTTCACTGTAATCTATTAATGAATACAATTAGGGTTTTTTCATTTTGTGAGAAAATTGGAAACACAATTTCTTTCCACTGAACAGCATTACTATTAAATTGTTGTCCTGAATTGTCAAACTTGCATTATGATGAATACTACCAGTCCAAGAAAACTAATTTAGCACTTCAAGTAAAACAACTGTCTTGGCAATTTTTTATGATAATGAATTTGTAACAGTGTCATTTAGAATCTGATTGTCTGCTCATGTCAAGTAGCTCATCCCATCCCAAATAGTGTGTTTATCTAACAGTGTTAATTATGGAGCAGTGACATGATCTGCAGAATGACATTATTGCCAGCCAGGCTTCCCTTGGCAGAGCAGTGTCCTGCCTCTGTAGGAAAGGGATTTCCCCACTGCAGGTTTCCAAGGCAAAGGTCCCAAATATCAGCAAGGTGGGTGTCTGAAAAGTCCTTTCCTGTTTCCTCTTGTGGATTACTTGTGACCATTCTGCTTGTAATATCATAGCATAAATGTAAAAAGTGAATATTATTTTCTTCATGTGTAACAGCACTAAAATAAGGGTTTTCTGGGAAATAAATTTATTTTTGTTTGTGAAGATATCATGAGTAAACAGAAGTAATTTAACTAGTTCTGCCAAGGACCAGGATGTTACCTGAGCTGAATGAACTACACTGGTTGCATGTGATGAACTACTCTGTACAAAGTGAGCCTCTCTCTTAGCTTTTGCACGAAAAGTGGTGATTTTCTGAGAAAAAATGATGTGTTGACTTCCATTCTCTTGATGAGAAATGTATGTGAATTTTCAACTTTTAAAGGAATTATGGCAGAAAGTATCAACAAAGCTGTCAGTTCCACTTGTGATATATATTTATTGTCTCCTTTTTGGCTTTGTTTCTAAAGGAAATGTTTCCATACAGAATGTCTTTTTATTGAAACAACAGCTGAGCTTACTCTTGGTGATGAGGTGAAATTTATCATTGTTGAATTACATGTGTGCTTATTCCATGATCAGTAATGTGATGTTTTAAATGGTTTTCAGCTAAAGTCAGGATCTTAGGAACACAATCCAGACCACTGCTTGTTTTGGAAAATCAAATATTCTGTATGTGTATGCATGGGCAGCAAGGCTGAGCACTGCTCAGGGCTTTTTCTGCTGCTAGGAAGGGACAGAACACTCATCTGAAAGCTTTGCTGCTTCACAGCAAAGATTCCTGTAAATGCAGTCTAACTGCTAATCTGTTCCCCAAAAATAATGTTTATGGTTGATAATGAAATGTGACTGGGCCAAATTGTGGTCATTCCTGTTCCCTGTCATCATAAGAGAAAAACAAATTGCTCTTCTGCTTCTGTTCACTGTTCCCTCCTGCTGGCAGATTCGTCCCTTAATTAATGATACCGTAGTGCTCAGAAGTTGGAAAGAAAGGGTTGTCCAGGCCTGAAATGGAGACTTAGACCTGGAATGAAGTCAGTCCATTTGCTTCAAACATCTCTGCTGAAATGTTTGTGGTCTGTTGTGCCTCAGTGCTTTGGGAGATTTTTGTGAGTCCTTCTCAAGCATAAATTCTGAATTTATTTGAATGACTGCCTTAAGTGTCAGCACTGATTTCAGCAGTAAACAAATGAAAGTTTGTTCCATCATCTTCACTTGTTTGGTTTGTCATTTTCACAACTTGTATTTGTTAGGGTAAATCCTGTTGTGTTACAACCATGGTTTTTCAAACTTCTTTCTCTTTTTAGGTGAGGTAAATGAATTACCAATTTTCTTCAGCATGATTTACTTTTGAGACTTCCTGGTGACCTGGGCATTTTTTATGTTGTAAAATGAAACTTGGCTGATAACTGTTGTGTCAGAAGACAGAGGTGGTTTTGCCTTCCCATGGAGACAATAAAGCCACTGCAGAATATTGGTGTGTGGGTTTTCCAGGACTGAAAGTGGAGGTCTCTTGAACTGATAAGTCTTTGGTTCTCTTGCTTTGCCCCTGTTGTTGTTCCCTTATCTCTGGTTTCTGTCCAGGACTGTGATTTTGCTGTGTTTAACTGATGCCAACTGCAAATGGCAAAGTCAGGGCTAACAGCAGTGTGCTCACTTCCCACTTTAGCAGAAATGCCTGGCTAAAGGCTATTTTAGCTACTACACAATATTCATTCAAATACAAATAAAAAATTACCTGGACCATTTTATGTTGTGTTTAAGAATATCAGATGAGCTACTTTAGTGTTTATAGGCATTCAAACGAAAACTTTTATGAAAAGCTGTGGATTAATTTTCTCAGCAGTGACATCCCAAAGACAACACGTGCTGTAGATGAGCAAAACATGCAGATAACATTCCTCCTGAAATCTCTGTGAAGGAACTGTTACACTGACCTGTTGTCATTTCCTGCATAATACTGCCTTAACCACATGTAAATGTGGTTTTCAAAAGGTAAAAATAAAATTTATGAAGAGTTGAGAAGTGTTTCACAATGACCATTTTAATGTTTGTAACTGTAAGTTTTGCCTGAGATAGTAAAAAAATATTGAGGAGTTTTCTGCAAAAAAAGCAAAATTTTTAAGATGGTCCCTTGCTGTTTTTTCCTTTTGTCAGTTAATGGCCAAAATCTGAATTCTCAGGCAAGATGTTCAGAAATTCCCATGCAGAAGGAAAAATATTATCCTTGTGTTCACTGTGCAAACAGCTGAAATAATGCTGATAGATAATAACATTGAGTTAATCAAATGTATAGAATTAAGCAAAGAATTTGCTATTTCTTCTGAGTTTTCAATGATGACCATATTTCCTAAACATTTATATAGCGATTTTAAACAGAAAAAAACCCATGTTTTGAATGGATTCGGATATTTTAAAATATTTTATTTTTTTTCCTTATTTTCCCTCCGCTCTCTCCCTCAATATTATGTCAATAACTAGAGAAAAAATTCTCAAGTTACTACAAACAAGTAATTGGATTTCAGGGGGAACTTCAGTCTCATACGTGACTGTTTCTAAAATTTCCAAGTGTGGTCATGAATAGATTGATAGAATCTGTTTCCCAGTTTTCATTGCAGTGAATCTTAATGGATGCCAATGAAAATATATTTACATATGTACTTACATTTCCCACCATAATGTGGAGCCTATAACATGATTTATACTGACAGATACTGATTGTTATTTAATTCTTCCTTTTATCCACACACTTTTGAATTATGAATTATATCAATCCTTAAATCTTTGTTTGTTTTAGGCTCGGTTTTCTTTTTTTTTTTTTTTGCCTCTTGGCATGCCATATATGCACTAGCAAGTGCTCAGTTTCAGCTGCATTTAAGGAAATATTGTTGTAAGGCTTTTATGTGCTGTACTTCAATCAGCTAGTGCCAGCAGTATCCCAATAGAAAGACCCTCAACAGACCATTTTCAGCATTTTGCTGCAATTAAACTCCTCTGGTTTTAGCCCTCCGGCAATTTAGTACCTTTTTACATATGCACATTATGAACTTTTGACCAGGGCCTGGTAGTCATATATTAGATAGCAGCTTTTGAAAGCAGACTTAACAAGTTCCTCAGAGTATTACAGCCAGAGTCAGTTGTGGAAAAGGTAATTTAACCAACTTGCAGTGAGGCCATTCAGAATCGTACTGATGATCCTAAATATGTCTTTTTTTTTTTTTCCTTGTTTCCTCTGGAAGCTGGTAGCAAGAGCTCTCAAAGAATGTGATTGATCTTTTATTCAGTAGCTAACGAGGGCTGTGATTCTATTAGTGCTCTACAAGGCAAGGGAACAGTGATTTAATGAAGTGTCTGGCGAGCTGGTCATAGATTTATCCTGTTGTCTCTAATTTGCAGCGCCGCTGTGAGCGGAGAGGAAACTGCACTGGCAGTGCCATTAGGCAGGTATTTCCTTAGTAAATTGTTGTAAGGTCAGGTGTAGTTATGTGGGCAAGGCAATGCCTCAGCCCTGGGTGTGTGGAGATGACAGCAGCTGCGCCGAGCGCTCGCTGGAGCGGAAAGGGAGAGCAGAGGTGCGGCCGCCAGTGCAGGAGCGCATCAACTGCCAGGCAGCACTAATAGAGCCATAATTGGCCATTAGAACTGCAAAGGTGCAATAACATCTTCATACAAACTGCCTGGCGATGCACTCAGAGCCAGGTGCTGTGAAGTTCCCGATCTGCTAAAGCTCCTTTTTTTTTATTTTTGTCATTCTTTAAAAAAAACCCGAGGTGACGCGTCCTCGTCGCTGCAGTACAACAGAAATATGAGAACATCAAAACTTGAGTTGCTTTAAAGTGACATTAATGTCTTCAGTACATTTACTTCGGCATGTAACCTGTCAGTCTTGCTCAGAAACGATGCACTAACATTTGCCATGTAGCTGTGGATAAAATAATATCATAAAAATGCTTTGGCTTTCACTTAATTAGCACTAAATAATGCATTTTATTTCTGTCAACCACAGGCTACTGAATTTTTGTTTTGTTTCTCTTTGCTATTCTGATGATGCCTGTAGTGTTGCACATCTTTTTTTGCAGCATTGTTTTTTCACAAACCTTTGAGTCCAAGTTAGCCAAAGGCAACCATTTTCAGAAAGAATTTGTCTTTGCATTAATTGCTTGGTAGTTTGAGAACGAAATTGTGATATGGCTTTATACATTGTCAAGGAGATCAGTCAAATATTTCAATCCATAAATAATGCAAAATAATGAAGCAGATCTCATGTGTGGTTCTGTCCTAGCTAGAACAGAAGAGTAGATAAATGAAAGATAAATGAATGGTTTTGAGATTTCTATGGCATTTTCTGGCGGCAGCTGGAGAATTCCCATGTAGAAAAGTGGTCAAAGCTGATAATTAAAGGATAGGCAGAGATGACATTGTGGGAGTGTTAGTCCACTTTGGTTTATATGTAGGTCACAAGCCTAACTGGGATCTCAGCCTTGTGTTCCAGACTGTGCATAAAGGTAAAGAAAAGCTTCTGGCCCAAAATACATCAAATCTGCTTTCAAAGAAACTGCAAAAATCTCTCGTGCAGTGGATGAAATGTGGCTCTTGGCAAAAAGCAACAGCAAGGAGACAGTACCATGATACCTTGTCTCCTTATATAATTATAGCACATGCACCACCAAATAGTTGTCATTGTGCTCAGATGGATGATTTTATTTTTGAAAATCAAAATATCTTCAGTTGCACGAGCCCTTGAACCCCTGTGAGCTTGACACACTGTGGGATGTCATCTGGGCCCCCTGTTAAATATACAGACACAATTAGTCTAGAAAAAGAGAAATTAGGCTTTTAAATGAACAGCAAGAGGATTTAAAACAGTAAGCCAAACTTTCTAATTTCCTTATATTGACACTTCTGTCCCTCACAATCTTATTATAGTATTATTCTCTGCTGATCTACCATTTCATCAAAAAGTCTACAATGGAACTAAAAATCTAAGCCTTTTAGCCCATAGATCATTGCACTTGGTAAATGGCTTATTGTAGATTAGATAATGTGGTTCATAGCACATCCAAATCAATAAAAGGCTAGTCTGAACGTAGTAAAGTGCTCTCAGTCTGATTCTTTTTATTAAGTATATCTGCCATGAGCAAAGTGAAAATTTTAGTCTTTTTGCTTAACTTGATGTAAGAAAAAGACGTTGCTTAAATTTCTGCATGAATGTTTTCTTTCCTAGAGAAGATCTATCCCATAGTATTTAGGGGTTTTTGAATCAAAATTAAATGTATTTTCTGAAAAATGATGCAATTTTTATATTGGGAAAATTCAAGCCCAGAAGTTTACTGTTACAAATCATCCCATGCTAGAAATGAGCCCCTAGATTTGCCAGATATTCAGTGGTCTCTGTGAAATAAACTATTTTATAGCTGTTCTTACAAAAATCATCAGAGAAGCTGTCAACTTCAGCAACAATGGGAGGTGGAGAAATGTGAAAAATATTTTGAAGGTAGAGTGGATGATTCAGTAGCAAACAAGGAGTGGAGTTGTAGTCTAGGTTGGAGAGGCCCAGGATTCACCAGGAATCTGGGGCTGAAAGGGAGGATGTGATGGTTCTTTCTGCTTCACCCCACGAATCCTCCTGTGCTTCTGAGGGGGTAGAAATATCAGAAGGGTATTCTTATTTATCCAGGAGAAACTGAGGAGGCTGATATATGTCTGTCAAGGGTGAACAGGTATGGAGAGAGTTTTTACCCTTCTGGCTGGAGTTGTGTTAGAAACCTGGAAGAATGGTGCCAAAATGGTAATTGATGTCTCTCTGCCTCTACTTTCCACACGCTTTCATCCATTGTAGTTTCTTATTTTCCTGTTTGCATCCATGGCCTGTCCTGCTGAGGAAATGCTGAGCTGCTGAACTGGGTCAAGAGCTGTCCAGGTTTTGCAGCTTGGCTAAAAAAGGGTTTTTAAAACTATATTAAAAATCCAGTGAATAGCTTGGAATTTCTTGCAAACAATCAAGTCAGATAAACTGTAATTGGCTGCAGAGAGATGCTCTTAACTTACCATTCTTTGACCATGTTATTGACCAGTATGTGCTTGCCCATGTTATTAATAATTTATCCTTTGAAAAAAATCTATATGCATTATAGCCTTTGATCTCAGAAATTTCAAAGCTGAACATGCTATTTCCCTTTTCCTTTTGCATTTTTTCTTTCTTTTTAAAGAAATTTTAAAAGAGAAGAGAATGAAAAATAATATAAAAACTTTTTTCTGTTCATTTTGGTGGGAGAGCTTCCTGGTGACACCCATCCCTGGTAATGAGAAGTGTACATTAATACAGTAAGAATATATATGAATAAAAAAATCAAGGCAAGCTCACTGTACTTTGCAGATGAAAATGTTTGAAAACAAGACTTAATGCATCTAGTAGATTAAAACAGAAATTAAAGACTTTAGAGTAAGAAGAGATCAAAGGCTGTCTTTTCATTGTTCTTTTTATTGTTTATTGACTTCAAAAAGACTTTTTAGTTTAAGCTGACTTTAATGTCTCTTGAATGCTCTTTTGTAAAGTGACTTTGAAAACTCATGGATAATGTCTTCATTAAGTGGGAAAAAATCTTGGTAAAAATATAACTGTAACTTTGCTTTCATTATAATAGGAAGAGATAACACTTTGCTTAATTAAGGTCTGTTTTCCCTCTGTTCAGAATTTTACGACCATTTTTTTCATTGAAATTAGTGCTGATAAAAGCTTGAAGTAGACACTGCTAAACTGAAACTCTTAGTTTTTCAGAGCAGTACGGTGCTGTGAGTTTTCTGTCTGTGTTTGTTAATCAGTTAATCAGGATGTTGTCTTGTGTATGTGAGCTATTTTAGGAAAAAAAAGAAAAAACAAAACCCAAAAGCATATTAAAGTTGTGTTGTTTCTAAAATAAAGCGATGCTTTTTGTGTTGTTGGGAATGTTAATTTAGAGACTTTCTGCTCTCATTCTGTTTCCAAATGTCTGTGCTTTTCTCACCAATCCCTGATGACTTGATGTATTTGGATTATGTTAATACCTGTATTAATAATGACATTAAAGATCACAAATCTGTGGAGGCAAATGAGAGATTAGGAAAGCCATGCAGGATAACTTCTCTGGGGAGTAGTGTGTACTTTCCACAGTATTTTGAGGTTTAAAAAATGCACCTGAGGGGTAGGACTGCCTTGGCCTTCCCCCTCCCAGCAATTAATCTTTTTCTCATGGTTCTGTGAGAATTGTAGCTGGACACGTAACTTTTAGATGGAAAGGGAATTATCATGGTTTCATGAAGTGCACTCCATCTTTTGAAATAATTGAGATCTGTATTCATTTTTGGTTTGCTCCTTGCTTGTCTGTAATTTAGTACAATAGGTTTAGCAATTTCTGACACGGGTTTATAGTGCATCTCCAATGTTTGTAACTCTGGGGGTGTTGGACAGTCAGGATGGTGATTTTATGATACTCACCCTTCCCATTCTGTGCATTTCTGCCAGGGCTCCATGTGCAATTACCAGGCAATCTGCTTGGCTCTTACTGAGGATCAAAAGATTCTGATTTACAGTCTGCAGAAGTTGTTTGCAAGACCTTTTTACGTACTTAAAAAACTCAGCAACTCCTTTCAACGTGATAGCTGAGTTTCCAGAGTTTTTAAATGAGAAAAGTGTGTTGCATGATTTCTGCCTAACCTTACTTCAGCTTTAAAGGAGATTGTCTTCAAAAGGAGAACCAAAGCTACACTTGTTTCCCTTTGCTTCCATTCATGGCTAAGGACAGAGCAGCAAAGCTATTCTAGGCTAGACTTAGTTTTACTGAATTTCAGCTAAGATACACCTGTTAGGAATCTTATGTCCAGTGCAGAAATGAGGCATGAGGTGCTGGAAAGGATGTCTTTGATGCTGTGTGACTCTAAAAGCCACACTTTGTGTTAATTTTGAGACTGTTGCTAATGTTAAGGATTGGCTTATAAATTTATTTTACTTCATTTCATTGTGGGCAACCAAATTTTGGATTTGGTGATATAGTATACAACAGCTCCGTTTTGTAGATTGTTACTAGTTTTCATATTCGTAGATGCAAAACATTTTTTGCAGTATCACTATTTTTATGGCACAAATGGTTAAGTATTTTTACAAGTGTAGTCTTTGTGGGTGGTTTAGAGGCTCAATTACCCACTGAAATGGAGGAAATAAATGTCCTCAAGGGTTTGCATTTGGATCATATGACATTGTGGGGCTCAGCTTGTTGTTAATAATTCTTACATCTGTGTAGCACACAACAGCACGAGGCAACCTTTGAAAATGTAACACAGTATTGCTGCTGGTACCCTGGCAGAAACATCTGAATTCTTTTACAGGAGATGACAGGAAAGTAAGCCAGGATAAAGAAAGCAACAAATCAGCTGGTAAAATTGATGTCATGTCTAATCCTGCCTATTAGATTGAGTAGCTAATGTGAGGACTATGGAAATGTTCATATTTATGATGCACGTGGCAGATGCTGTTTGGGTTGCACTGCATGTCTGCACTATGGGGCCAAGATTCCCCAAAACCAGAAAAAAGGGGAGAGTAAGGGACAAGGAAACCAACTGATGAAAGAATGAACGTGGCTGAATTCCAAGCTTATTATTGCAGTCATTATTACCTTTATTTTGCCTTAGGAAATAGCAAGGGGTGGCCGTACAGTGTGGGAAATGTGGTTTCTCTGCACTGTGGAGATTGGACTCTTCTTGCACCAGGAAACAACAGACACCCAGGACATGGAGAGCTCAATCCCTTGGAATTCTGTGCTCAGTGCTTGTGAGCAAAAGGTGCCAAACTTGCTCCCCTCATCAGTGCTATAAATCTTGACACGCATGAGAGCAGAGTTTGGCTCAAGGGTTTGTTTGCATATTTGCACGCTTCACTTACTTTATTAACCACCCCAGACCTGGTTTCCTGCCTTGAACAGACAGAGAGGCCACTACAGTGGTAATGTGCAAAGTGAATTAAAAGGAGGATGCAAAACATCTTCCAAAGAAGGTGAGATCAGAAAAAATTAGGCTGCTTCAAGAATAATTACGTAATGCTTATAAATGTCAGATAATAAATACCTTACAGCAATGATTCCCAGGTTTCTTTGTGGATGTAATGCCTCTCAATATGATCCCAAATTCTATTATGTGTTTTCCAGAAGTCATCCAAGCCCATTCTGGAGATCAATGTACTATATAAAAGATTATATTAACAAATTCAATGTTTGGCTGAGAACGATATGAAAAAGAGTGTAACACAGGCAGTAATATCTCTCCAAAACCACTTGAGCTGTCTTGTTATGAGCTCTGCCTCCTTGTGCCTATTATGTGCAGCAACAGGGGACCTGAGGGTGCCTCTTAAGAGCAGAAGGGTCAGCAAATCACGGAGGTTTCAGGCAGTGTAGCTCTCTTTTGGCTCTGAAGACCTGAAGTACCCAGAGTAGGCTGTTAAAGTCCTGTTTATAGCTGGCCTGTATAGCTTCACACTGTGAAGTTGTTTTCTGCCTGAGCAAAACAATATATTCCTGAAAGCTGGCAGTATTGGCTTGTTGGTCTTTTAGAGGAATTCTTTCCTGAAATAAACAGAGCCATCAGCAAGGGAACTCTGAAAGCATCTCTGTAGAACAGCTTTATTTTCGTTTGCCTGGTTTGGACACCTTGTAGCACTTCCACACTCCTCCTTGCTTGGCTGTTTTCCTCTTTTTCCAGCATTCCCTTCCAAATCCTGTTGTTGGTTGTAGGCAAATAAAGCACTAATTGTTAGAAGCCACCTCACAATGTACAGACAAGCAGTTCACACCCCCCCAGACTTTTTCCTGTGTTCAATACTGATAGTAAATGTCCTTTCTGTCGAAGTTTTGGAGTCCAAATGATGTTTGTGTGGGCTTTTTTTTTTTTTTTTAATGTAGAAGTTAACATCACGTTGAGAGGGGTTACAAGTCACCACCTTCCTTTAGAGAAGAGCCAGCATCCAGCTGCTGCTCAGCTGTAGGAATGAACTTCTGGTTCCCTGCTCCTGGTACTGGAGCCCCACAATTTTATGGAGTATCCACTATAAATCCTAAGCAAGGAAGTGTGCTGGAATTTTCCCTAGTCACGTGTGCCATGCATGACAGTGCACATGGTTACCTTCCCAGCCTTTCCTCCCTGGGGACAGACATTTTAATGCTCTGTCCATTTACATCACAGTTGTATTAATTACATTTAATGTAGTTTTGAGCTAAGGTAGCACAGCCTGATTTCAGAGAACAGTGTGTGTTGTAATGAGGCTTGAGTACCATTGATCTATGACTTGGATATAAGGGATTCTTAAGGGAGTTTGCTGATTTATGTAGAAGACTGATGTCTGTGGCCATTAGGAAACACCAGTTTTTATTACCTATCAATCTCATGGAAAACCTTTAGCAGCTGATCTCCTGTAATAGTTATCTAATCTGTTAAATTAGAGATTAATGAAATGAAAATATTAGAGAAGAAGAAAATACACTTTTAAGAGCAGGCAGTATCATAAGAACAATACAGACTAATTTGAAAGCATGCACAAAAGTAGTCTGAAGACAACAAAAGGATAAATCAGCTCATGCTATTGCTGTCTTAATCTTTAAATTGCAAAAATCTATGTGGATATATGGGTTAGTAAATTACTAGAGCAATGGAGCATATAGGACTAATTCCAAAACAGAAGAAAAAGTAGAACACACCATTTATAATATCACACACTCATTTGTAGAATGGTCATAGAATTTAATAGAGTTCAAGTTTAATTCTGCTTAATTGCATCTTTATTTTTAGATTTGTAGAGTTCAAAAGTTACTTATCCAAATACTTTAGTAAGACCAAAAATTTGAAGAAATAAATTGTACATTATATAAAGTTGTGACTGTTATTTATGAGAGCTGTAATTTGGATACTGAGAATCTTTGCACAGAGAAAAGAACTAGTATCTTAAATATTTGGATATGAAAAAAATGGAGACAATGTCTTCTATCAGCTCATTTCTTAGCATTTATTTTTCAGCATGTTCTGTGCTCATTTTTCCTTGTAGCTAATATATGTAGTGGGATATAAAGCAGAAGGAATTTTCAAAAAAACCAAGCTGCATTTATCTATACATAAAAAAGAAAATACTATTGAGGTGACCGTGTGTGTCAGTACATCACTTTATTTCCACACCACCTGCTGCAATTAAAAATGAAATCACCAAGCAGCAAGTACAGTAACTTCATAAACCAGCTGATATTATAATTAATGACTATATAGAGTCTCTATTATTGTGTACTTCCAAGGCATCAAGTGGAAAGCTGTCGTAGTGCTTTAAATAATGAAAAAGTTTCAGGCCTTGATAAATGGCTCAGTTGGATGCAGTTTAGAAAGTTGAGAGCATATGCTTCTGTCATTAGAAACTAAGGACCCTCGTTACCCTTGCTATAACTCTTCAGATTCATCTGAAACTCTTTGATCCCCTCGTGTACTTACACTGTGTTTAAAATGCAAAAGTGTAGAAAAATATGGTGCACATGAGAAATTCAGTGAGGAGGGAGAAAGATTAAAATAAAGCTACTGTTCGTTAACGTCTTTGTTTCAAACCTATTGCAAAGGAGAGCATTAGGCTGTACCCACGTCTCTTTTGAAATGAGAGTAAGCAAACATTTTCTCTCTGATTCCTTTGAGATTTTTCTTTTAAGAAACAATTGAAATCCAATAAAGAAATGTGCTTCAGAGCATGTTTATGAAGACATTTAAGTGACTTAATAGAGGAGTGACACCAATGGTATTTGTTCTTGAAGGCTGTGCTTCAGCTCTTGCTGTTCTGCAACCAGGGGTGTAAAAAATAAAGCAGTGAAGCAGAAATTTTGGGTGTTACTGATGAGGCAGGTTTAAGCAGTATAAACTTTTAAAAGGGAAGCTATTGGCAAATTCACTTCCTGAACAGTACAGTTTCATTGTTAAATATCACCATTTTGACTGAGAACTGCTAGCTACTTTTCAGCTTCTATTTATTTTTCTTCTCTCTCTGAAACTTTTGTATAATGTATTTGCCTCTGAGGATATTTCATAGCTGAAATGCTTTGCTTGGCAGAGCATGTTACAGATAGAGAAAATTTTTGTCTAATCCCTGACTCTCATGGTTGTCATTCTGCTTTGTTTCATGTATTGAAGTAGTATGCCACAACCATTTCTCAAACCTTTTATAAAGGAATTATATGTCTTTTAAAGTATTGAATTCAGATAATGAAACATATGTGAATATATATATATATACATATATATGAATGTATGGGCAACAGCAGAAATAAAGAAATAAAGATTTCTTTTTCCCTCTCATATGAATATGTGAGATAAGTGAGTGCTGTTTTCTCCTCTTTTGTGTCATTTAGAGCCCATTAATTAGAATCTATATTTCCTGAGCATCCAAAATTGTGCCTTGGCACTATGTGCAAGCATATCACAGGAGAATGTTTCAGTCCCAAGAATTTCTCAGTGGCTAAAATGTGTATTTAACAACCTGGTGCTAAATTAAGGACTAAAATTGAAATACTGGTGAATGGATGGAAACAGATGTGAAAATTCTGCTTTTGCAGGGAAGGAGTCCTGTTCACCCTCTGATGTGCTGCATAACAGCAGCAGCCTGTGCTGCCAGCAATTCCCTGGGATTCTTTGTATTTGAGAATTCCCCTTCCTTGGTTGGTTGTTTGAACAAAAAGGACATGGAGTGACTACTTTACACTGTTCAGCTCAGAATATTTGCAAACTCTGTGCAATTGGTAAGACTGATGCAATGGGTCCATCCCATTCATTCTGAAGGAGTACTTGCTTGCATGACATGTGAATTTGTGAAGTGCTGAATGTTAACTGGGATATTTTCACTTCAGTATAATGATCTTATATCACTACAGCATCTTGGCAAATTAGATTAAACCTGAAGGACACAGGACCTGATCCATCCTTAAATTCATGATGTGTGAAAGTTGCACTTCAGACAAGTGTTAGGCTAATTGCTTCCTCAGCTTTAATAAGTTATAAACAGAAATATTTATCTCTGTGTGTTAAGTGGCAAGAAGGTTTAGAAGAGAGAGCAAAGACATTCATAGATGTAGGTTCTTGAATATATTGAAAATATTGTCAGATTGTGCTATTAGGTGCCTGCTTTTTCGTATATTTCAGGACATTTATGCCCTTATGCTAGTAATTAAATTAATTATTTATCCATTGTACACAGGCTTGAATAACTCTATGATAAGCTTGGGCACTTAAAAGTATAAGAACACTTGAAAGCAAAAGCCAAGCATAGGTATTCCATAGCACGTCTTACAATCTAAATATTGCTCTTAGTCTAATCGAAGCAGCAAGAGTAGTCACAGCAGTTGATGGACTATTTTTCAAATTGATTTCAAAAATGTATTTAAGGGGATGATCTTCTACTCTAGATTACCTATTGATTTTTAATATGAAAAGCTCATTATATAAGCAGTAACTGCATATAAAAACCTAGCAAACCTTTGCATAAATCCTTTAATTGAATTTCCAGAGCCTGTGGTTCTACTTTTTTTTTTTTAATTAAATCTATTTCTTTTTTTAAGTGTTACTGTGTAATTTGCATGCTGTGAAGTGGCCCTGTCCCAGATAAAGTGCCATTGATCCTTATTAAACCTCACCTCTGGGCTTGCTCAAAACTAACTGGAAAAATTAAAGTGTTCATGCTGCAATGCACTTATTGCTTGTGTGATAGGATTATGGAAAAAAAAAGAATAACATTAATTTCCAAGAGAGAATTTATAATGCAAGATTTTATTTTTTTTTCAATTTGATAATTAATAGCAAAATTGTACCCTAAATATAAATTGTATTTCAGTCTGCAAACTGCAGTAGTAATTAGGAAAGATAATGTATACCTGATATAAACCCATGATGTTTTATATGGACACTCCTTTGGTATATTAATTTTTTTTTTAAGTATTCAAAATGATTATGGATTCAACCCAACAGCTTAAATAGAGATTTGAGGAAAGAAAAAAAAAGGAGCCTATGTAGTACCTTACATTACTGTTTCTATTTTCTTTCTTGTGCTTAAAATGTGAAAAATGACAGTTGGCGAATATTCATGCTAACACTTTTTATATTAGAATTATCATATTGAAGAAAAGTATGACTTGTAATACTATTTTCACTTTTTAAAAAATACCTAACATTTTTAATATGAAAAGCAATAAAATCCTCAAAAGAAATATTCATAATCAATAAGAATACAAGGTATAGAATATATTAACAGTTATAAAAATGTTTGCAATATGACTCAAAATGAAAAATACAGCAGGTTATGTATAGTTTAAAGTGTAATCAATTTTGAGGTTGTGTATGAAGATATAAATGATAAACACAAGTAGCAGCATTTTTAGTAAAGGGCGTTGCAAGAAAGTACTGTATTTATGGTCCATTCCATTCTTTTATAGATCATTAATGTAGAAAGCAAACACGGCGTATCCATCTTCTCAGACAGTTTAAAATTCCATTAAATGATATTTTAAATGGAAATTTTGAGCTCGTTTCATATTCTGCTGTCTACAAACCCCAGCTGTACTGAAAGCACTGAGTATAGCCTGGCTTTCCAGCGGGAGCTGACACCACAGAAGTTACACTCAGGATGGCCTGGATTTGGGGGGGAAGCTGATGGGTTTTTCCACTTTCAGCAGAGAGAACTGCTAAATGTCTTATGTCCAAGGCAGTGGTGGATTGCGTGTTGTGTTCCCTGTGATTCAATGTGCAGCTACCTTGGAATTGCCAATTGCAGCCCAGCCTCGTTCCCTAATGAGAGCATTTGTCCCATCTACAGGGGAATTAGTGCAGCTTGATTTTTGCTCCTTGCCTAGTTAATACAGAATAGTTTAAGTGCAATGTTCCCTGATCTGAACCTAACCAAATTGTGTTGAATTATATTAGTTTTGTGAATGTGGTAACTATTTGTTTTAAAGCTGCGTTATTGCTTTACATAAGCATTAATTATTTCTAAATCAGCTTCTCAGTCTCATTTCATACACCTGTTGGGATCACAGAGTCACAGATTTGTTTAGCTTGGAGAAAACCTGCCAGATCATCAAATCCAACTTTTGACCAAAGACCACCTCGTGCTACTGAGTGCCATGTCCAGTTTTTCCTTGGACACCTCCAGGGACGGGGACTCCACCACCTCCCTGGACAGCCCCTGCCAATGCTGAACCGACCTTTCAGTGAAGAAATTATTCCTGAAAATGGTAACAGTGACATGAAATAAGTGGTGTTTTACTCTTTTAGTACCTCATTTGTGCCTTTGAGAACACTGTCCTAATTTCCCCTGTGATGTCCATTGGTAAAGCCTTGAACTTTTATTATGCTCCATATCAGAATGGTCTCATGGCCACTGGAGCTCTTTGCTGCTGCTGGGATTGGTCTGGGCCCTGCTTATTTTTCTACAGTGTTGTGAATCTTGCACTAAAGGGTGGTGATGGGGCATAGCTCCTGACAGCAGTCTGCTGGCTCCTTCACTGCCAGGGCAGCATCATCTTCAGCTTTGGGAAATTCATGTGGTTCAGTTCCCTCCACCAACAGGGAAATGCAAGTTTGCTCCAAATTTTCACATTAGTTTGTAAGATTAACATGAATGACTTGTTCATCATTATTTGTGTTCCTCCTCTCAGTAACCCAGCAGTTTTCTGGTGGATTATTTCTCAGAACAGTTATTACATATCCCATATTGCTCCTTGAAACGTGGTTCTGCTTTACCTTACGTGCATCACAAGCATTCTGAAATTATGCCTGAGGAGAACAGTTTTAAAATTCCTTCCTGGTTGTTTGTCAGTGGATTTGTTGTAGTTTCCTCATGGTCTTTAGTGGAGGAAGTAAGTGACAGTGATCAGTGAAGGTGGACAGTAAGATTTATAATGTATTTGTGCTAGCTGATTGCCAACAGAACTGGCCTTTCCCAGCGGTGCTGTACACGTACTTGGAAAATCAATAGGGATTAGCCTATGACCCCCTTCACATACTTATACTGTGGTCTGCATTGCTTACCAATATTTCATCTGTTTCACTTAAATGCTGGTACTTACTCAATAATGTGTGGCTGTTCTTGCAAGCTACTAATTAATTTTTAAAATGCAGTATCACTTGAAAGGGAGATAAAGCACACCTTTGGCATCAGAGGGGGAGAGCAGGGCAGCGGATTTGTGAATTTGCACTTGGTACCTTTAATTAAAAATCCTGCTTTGAAAGATTAAAGTTTTATATTCAGATTTTAAAAACCACTAAATCAAGTACAGAAACATTCTCATGGTGGTTGCCAACAAGCTAAATTGTCAGGTTTGACCAGGTATCTGTTTAATTTTTTGCCTGGGTTTGCTGCTGGTTACTTTCTTTTTTAGTTTTGCTTTAAAAATACTTGGTTTAAAGTTTGGGGGTTTTGTTTGTTTCTTTGTTTTGTTTCCCTTGTAAATTTTAGGGGAAAAGTATTTTATGTTTATAAAGAAATATATTTCATTGATGTTGAGCCTAGGGCATAGTCTTGACAGTGTGTTCATAGGGTACATAAACCATGTTTCATTTTAAATACTAATGTGTTGAAAAGCTGAACAGATATATCAGGTATTCCTTTTCCTTTGACTAGTTTAAAGAAAAAAAAATAATATATCTTGCTATAGTATAGTTATACAGTGTTAAATTCTTACTTGGATTACTAGTTTACCATACACTTTTTGCCAAAATCCAAAGATAATGGCCTAAAGCAATTATTTTTGATGAGGCTGTTCTCCCACTAGAAGGATTTTAAAAATTCACAGTTTCTTATGCAAGTGTACCTATTCCCTAGAGTTACTTAGAGTTTCTTATTGATCTAGGAGCTGGTATTTGAATTGGTCGATGTACTCTGTAACTTGTTTAAGATACCCTACCTGAACTATTAGTTTAAATAATATATTCATAAATTGATTAATCATTACTGTAAGAGTTATTAGCTACACTTTTATATGTGAGCTCTCCACAAATGACTCCTGCTATAATAATCATGCATATATAAACAGAGATTCAGGTTTAAATTGCAGTACTCCTTATAATAATTATGTTGTTAGTATCTTTCTGCAAGAAGAAATCAACCTTTTTCTGTGTGGGCAGTAAAACTCCGTGTGTTTATTTAATGCAGATAAAGTAATTGTAAATATTGGTATGTTTATAAGCCATGTTATGGGAAATAAGAGGAAAGAAGAGAAGATGCAGGTTTTGTTGGCAGAGGCAGGTGGATCTAAGGTTTGATGTGTGTTTGGGTGTGACCAGGTGCTGGGGGAGCTGAGCAAAGGGTGCAGGAAGATTTTCGGGTGCAGGGTGGGAGGGCACTGCACAGCCTGAGTGGGACGGGGGGGCTGGACAAGGCTGCAGGAGCTAAAATCTAAAATCATGGTGTGCATCTTGTGGCTTGCCCTCACCCTTTTATAGCAGGACTAAAAAGAGACAGAGGAACTACCTAGCCCATAGATATTAATTAAAAAACGCACTTAAATGAATGCAGCTGCCTTTAAGTGATTGCAGAAGAGTTTGATGTGTGTGCCTTCATTTGATAACACCTTGCTTCTGAAAAGTCTTTGTTGGTGTCAAAATACATCCAGCACACACAATTGCTGTGTGAGTGGGGGGGAGATGTTGTGGTTAAATTTGGAGCCTCAATTATAAGTAAGGATTAAAGTGTTTTCATGTTATTTTATTGTATATATTTTAATGTGAGTAATAGGAATGTGATCCAATAATGGAAAGTGCAACCACCATAACTTTCCTAACAAAGACTGTAGCCTCACACGGGGTCAGAGTGAACCTTTGTCTACCACAGTGTGCATGGGCCACATCCAGAGCTTTGAGTTTTGTTAGAAAAACAAATACCCTCCAAAGAAGGCTTGTATGTGCAGAGAGAACTAGGAAAATCTATTTAATCACAAGTGTCAGAACTCACTTTCTGAGCAGCTCTCTGGTTCACTCTGCTGAGTGCTGCAGAGTCCCAACAGCTTTAAACAATGTTCACTTTGATTTACTCCTAAATTCTATCAACAAATGTGAACACAGAATACATATACTTGCAATCTCACAATCATGCACATATTATCAAATTAATGGCATCTTTTAGTTAATATTCTGAGTGTAGTGTGGAAAATCACCCAGCTCACATTTCAGCTCGTTTCCTGCATAAACTATTGTCATGAGCCCTAGACATTTTGCATTTTGCAAGTGAATAACTAGAGGAGGTTTTTCATATTTTAGTTTGAAAGCCATTTTGTTTCACCACATGCTTTTTCCGCTTCATAAATTCTACTTTAAAACATTCAACAACCTGCTAAATTAATATATACTGTGTTCTTTCTTTATTGGGTAGGGGAACTTGTCTCACAGCAGTGCATTTGTTCAGCTCTGTTTTGAAAAAGCGCTGCCTGCCGTGTGAAGGACATCTGCTCACAAATGAATGATTGTGCTTTTGATTCGGAGCAGCACCTTCACTTTAAATGCTGGCTGCAGATGAAAGGAACAGATTGCTGTGGTACCACTTTTGTGAGGATTCCTCTACCCAGCATGTGGCTTCATACATTATTGAGAGCAAATCCACTTTATGCTACCACTCCTCGCTGCACTTATTTTGCAAACCTTATTCAGAATGCCAGCAAGGATCACTTTTCTACAAAAGAATAAAGGCCAGTTAGGAAGATTAAGCAGATAAATTATTTACAGTGTTTAATTATCATTGTACAGGTTTATTAAACTTCATGGTTACCTGGAAACCTAAGCAGGTGCTGGAAAAAAGTCCAATAAAGTTAAATGAAAAATGTTTTGTGTAAAATGAAATCCTTTTATATGTTCCATGTTCATATAAATGTCCCGGGTTTTTTGGTTGAGTGCCAAGGTTGACTTGCATTTAACGTTGTGATTATTATTTTTTTTTCATAATCCAGTCCTAGCTCAAGGCTTATTATGATAGAAAAGACCACAGAATTCTCTGCTGGGTTGAGCAGCAGTCTGTTGTACTACTGGGTGTCTTAGATGATAAACAGATGTACAAGGTATGCTTGGGAAATCTCAAAAGATTCCCTTTTTCTGGTATTAAGGACAGCTGATTTTTGTAGGGAAAAAAACAACTCATTGTAGCACCACAATACATTTTGGATTTTTCTTTAATTATTATACTGAATAATTAATTGACTTTGTTTCTTCACATAAATTGACTTAGTATTTAATCATTGAATTGAGGATTTAAATTTATTTATTTTATTATAAAAAAAATTTAGCAGTAGAAGTGTTGTCCTCCAGGAACAGCTTCCACATCTCTGCATGCTGCTCACTAATATAAACTAATGAGCTCCATTAAAGATCTGCCCACACAGTTGCAAAGAACCACCTATTAATCTGTCATCTTTGAATATCTGAGAAAATTAAGACCACCAAGCAACCATGAATTCGAAAATGAAAAAGGCAGTACCAAACCTATTATATTCTAAAGTTGAGTGCCAAATAGGTAGAAAATGACTGGTGACTAAATCCCACTGATTTAGTTCAGTAAAGTAACCCAAAAGCAGGACAGGGTAAATGTGAGCTGAAGTTTTTGCTCTTTTTAGGTCAAGGGAATTTTGGCATGGGAGGATACCAGAGATCTGTATTTTTGAAACTGGAATTCAAATTAAAATCTCAATTATTAGGATAATGATTTTGCCAAAATAATGTGTATTTTAATACACAGTCCATTTAGTTACACTTTGGATTATGATACAGAGAATTCTTAGGCTGTTTATGGAGAAGATATTTTATGTCCTGTAATGTTGGAGTTTTCTTGGTACATCAGTCCTTTATTTAATAGGAAGCTGCTGACCAGCTAAATACCCAAAGGGTTGCATTCCATAGCAGTAACAACCTGGATTAATTCTAGATGGGTTACTTCATGTGAAAAATAGTCAAGAATGTTCAGATTTACCTGGTAGGATAATTTTGGGTTTAACTCACAATGTGACAAATGTATTGTAAAAATTAATAGCCATGATTGTCATTGTTTTCATTAAATTAGATTTATGCCACAATAGAAAATTTCTCATTCCTGACTCTAGCAATCAGGATTTTGGTATGAGTATTCACGTCTGCTTGTTTGAAATTGCTTAATGGTACTTTTTTCTATTATCACTTCAAACATCTAAAATACAGCATTGCATTAAAAAACATCTGAGGTTGTTTATTTGGTGGTTCTTTTTTGATAGTTTCATTTCTGTAAAATGAATATCCACAGCTAGCAGAAGTATTTGATACTTGATCTCCTTCCTAAATTGTCCAGTTTTTTGGAAGATGAAGGCAGGGAAGAGGGCAGACTAGGGGCAGATTTCTGTGTATTTCTTGGGGGTGGAGAAAGTTTTGTTGGGGTATTGTTTTTGGGTTTTCCTGCCATGAAGGAATGACTGAATTCACTGGGGCCATGTCTGGAGAGGGAAGCTCATCAGCTGCACCAGTGGGGTTGGAGTGGCTGCTGCAGTTACCTTACATTTCTATAATTAGTAAGCTCACTGCTGATGGGGGTGTCATACTGTTGGTGAGAATAAAGAGTTTGTGAGACTTGGGGCTATAGTTAGTTGGTACTAATTTTTGTATTCCATTGGGTAAGCTTTGACAAAGACCTGTCATTTCCCAAATAAGCCATTCTTTTAAGAGAGCATCTGTTGAAAGAGGCAATTTAAAATCTCCTTAAAATCTAGGGCATAATTAACACTATAAGGATACAAATATTAGTTTTCTCGAAGCTATTTCTTTTTTGCTTTATCTTGATGTTCAGTAGCCTTTTCAAGGTTTTTTTTTTCCCCTCCTTTTTTTAATCGCCATTTGCAATTAATATGGAATTCTACATTTAATACTAACAACTGAACTAAATCAGTAAAAATATGAACTGTAGCCCACTGATGTTAATTGGAAAAGAGAGAAAGTCCTGCAGCAGGATGACATGGCTGTCTTTAGTGACAGCAGGTTAAAGATGTAGGACATCTGTGTTTGTGGAGAGCTCTTTGGATCTCAGTATTGAGCCATTTTTAAGCAGTGTTGTATGTTAAAGTTCTTAAAATCAATTGAAAAAAATCTGAAGTTTCTACAAAGCAAATTGGAGTAAACATGTGAAGTCTGCCATCTAAGAAAATCTGATTAAAAAATTATTATAAAATTTGGATTTAATCACCTGATATTATATAATATATAATATTATATATAATGTAATATAATATAATACCTGCAGCAGCAGGTATTGCTAAGGAACTTGGTGTGAGCACTTCAGCAGCTTTCCTGGTTACAGGAAACAGCAGTTGCCTGCCTGTTTATTTGTTAACAAAGAGGGGAAAAAAGTGTGTGAAATTCCTCCCTTTTATAAGCTGAAACTGATAAAATACTATATTAGCCTTTGAGCCATTATCCTTAATACTGACTTTTAGCTATGCCTATCCCTTCCTTAATTGTATGAAATATTGTGAGATTTTTGCAGCATGAAAAAATATCTTCATTAATGCTCTAGCTAAATAAAAATGGCAAGTACTGCTGGGCTAAAATAGGAAAATATATCCACACTTTGAGTCTGAACATATTTAAGAATATGGAATATGAATCATGAGTCATTTATGCCTATGTTAGCATTGTTCTGTATGTCAGCCTGTTTTTACTAAGTCTCTGTTTGGGACCTCACTGTCTTTACCAATTATTAAAATTTAACTTTTTCTTACATTACTTGAAAATACCTGACCACATGGCTGAAGCAAACCATTGCCTCTGAGGAGACAGCAATGAAAATGGTGTAGTCTCAAATCTTGTATATTTAATTAAAATGGCCACTATACAGAGAAGTAGTATTCCCACACTGGAATTCCTGTTATTCATTACCTTACTTCTTTCTGGAAAATTGCAAATTTATTCTTTATAGAGCTCAGGCATAAAAGCTGTCTGTAGCACTAATGTGGAAAATGTTTTCCTATTACACTGTTTCCATGCAAATAACAAATTAATGCAGCTTGTAGAAGAATCTAATCACTGTAATTCAACATTCAGGGGAGCAAAAAATGATCATACTTGTCTTCACTCTTCCAAGAATGACACCAGATTTCAGTTTTTTAATGCATGGCCTATTTAGCTCGTTAGTTTTAATATACAGGTTTAAAAGTCTTTCCTTGAGCAATAGCTTCAAAACAAGATGTTAAGCTCCCCAGGTCTGT
Source organism: Acridotheres tristis (assembly GCA_037013685.1). Taxonomy (NCBI): domain Eukaryota; kingdom Metazoa; phylum Chordata; class Aves; order Passeriformes; family Sturnidae; genus Acridotheres; species Acridotheres tristis. The sequence goes on from CM072898.1 coordinate 14,638,016, forward strand.
AATCTCATCTCAAGATGTGGTTAAGGCCTTGCAGCTATCCTGCTATTTTATGCCCAGTCTTGACACATCAATCTTGTATTGTATTATGTCTTTGAGAGATTTAATTTATGCAGTGGGTCATTACAGCTTTCATTTGCCTGTACAGAGGGACCCTGGGGACAAGAATGCATTAAAATCCAGTGCCCCCCACCTTTTTGGTGATTAGAAGTCTTAACTGTGCTGCTGAACACTCTAATTTAAAAAATGGGTTTAGTTTACCAAACTTGTTTTGTGCCATATCAGAAATCAACAACTTCTTAGGACATCTTTAACTGCTGGCAGTCTCACCTCTGCTGAATTTGGCTTCCACTCCTTTTACACCTTCAACATGTTTTTAGAAATATCTGCAATCATTGGTCTGGCTGCATTTATTCTCTTTTTGTTGATCTAGTGTAAATCCCTTGCATGGCTTTTGCCATGATTTGTGTAGCCTGTTTCATGCTGCTGTCCCTTTATGCACTTCTTTTAGATTCTCAAATGATTTAGGGTTAAAAAAGTTATGGTGATATGTTCAGTGAGAACACAGGAGCTGCCCTCCCACAGTGTTTATTAGTTCTACCTTGAAACACTTTCAAAAACCTAAAACAGAGAAGCAAAGAAGAAGGCTCTTTCAGTGGAGGACCTGATGCAAAACTATCAAAAATGGGACTGAATGATTTTTAGACTGGTTTTTGTCAAAAAGTGGAAAAAGGTTTGAATGCTTTTTTTTTTTTTTTTTTTAATCTGGAACTTTTTCAAATCGTGCCTTGAATTAAAAATAAAAAGAGGTCTCATGCTTCCTTGCCTTCTCCTACACCAAATTAATTTCTGTTTCTTGGTCAGAATTTAGTGTCAAAGGAGTGTGATCTTGTTAGTCTTAGCAGGCCTAACTCTAAGTGGGATTGTGGATGCACAGCTCCTCTTATGTTGTGATAATAATTTGAGAACATGGAATTCCAAAATCTAAACAGTAACAGTTCTTTGGAAATTCTAAGTGAAATAATGAAGGTAAATCTTCTCTAGTGTTGTGTTTGCTTCTTTCACTGAAGAAAAAACCAAACAACCCAAAAGCTAAAAGGTAAAGCCATTTAAACTGCATCAAGTTAAATGTTGAGACTTGATTGGTTGGTGGGCTGTTTCCAGTCTTGTGTTCTGTGTATTTTGTGACAGCTGTTCTGGGGAATCTATGAGATGGAATTTGTGCAAGAACCAAAAATGCCTTTTTTGTTGTTAAAAACTCATATTGCATACTTAACCACACAGTTATAAGATTTTAACTGTATGTAACTTTTTAACAGCTCATTGGCTGATAAATGAAAAGGAATTCAGAGCTGAGCGGAATACAGAAAAGCAGAAAAACTGCTCATAGTTTCTGGTTTCTTAAGTCAGAGATTATATTGTCAGATTTTATGAAATACTAAAAAATGATGCTGTGTAAAGCCTCGTCTGCTGAATCTCTCTCCTTTTATATTTGCAACAGACAGTTCAGACTTGGCAAGGATTTGTCCAAAACAAAATGCTAATTAAGATTTTTCACTCTGCTAACGAGATGAAGTTTAATAGGTTCTTCAGGCAAAAAGGATAGGTTCTGTCCTAATGCATTATATTTCTGAACTTGCAATTTATTCAGTAATTAACTTTTCTTGATGACAGTGAAAATGCTAGCCTTGCATGCAAAATTCATTTTTGTCTTTGCTAAATGTACGAAACACTTGTGAGTACATTGTACAAGAGATTGGATGAGTGAAGCTCTCAAAAACTTGAGGGAACATAATATTTGAAGCTGTTCCATTATTAACTCTATCAAATCATATAGTTGATGTGCTTTGGGACACAGCAGCTTATTAAACTGAGTATTTTGTGGAAGAAAAGTTAGAGCAGAAATGTAGTATGTAAGTATCTTGTTGGTGTTCCCTAATTCTTTTCAGAGATAAAAACCTGGCATTTTTTCCTTCTTATAATATTTCGTAGAATTTGCAGCGCTTCTGCCATTTCCCTTTTTTATCCTGAGGAGCCATTTATTCCAGCTCTGTTGTATTTAGTTTATTTGGGGTATAAAATGCTAAAGTTTCTACAGGGTTACTCATCAGGGGAAGCCACCCCCAGGTAACAAAAGGCTCTCCTCGAGCCCCCACTTTCCTGTATTAGCATTCTCTGTGTTCTGTGTAATTCCTGTGCAGATATTCCCATTATGTGTCAGCTCAATGCCTGCCAGAAGTACCTGAAATAAACTCTCTCAAATAACACAGCTTTTTAAAACATGGCACCCTAAAATGAGTGTAAACTTCAATCCTCCTTTCCTCATGTAGGAGTCTGAAGTTGAAATCAGAATCACTAAATGATTTGTAACATGTATTTCAACATCCAGAAGTTCATTAAAGTTTCAGTGCTGATCTGTGAAAAACACAGTTTATTAGTAATAAAAGCATTTGCAACATCTTCAAGGCACAGCACAAATATTAACTGGGTTTTGTTATGTGATGTGCATGGGTGTGTAAAATGATGTATTGGTGAATTATCTATTACACACCAATTTTAAAAGGTGCTTGAGCTTCTTAAGCCTCGGGGAGTGGCTTAAACAACGTTTTTATTCTTGGCTTACTGATAACTGCAGTCACTTCCAAATGGGAATACATCACCCTGTGTGTGGAGCTCTGAGAGCTTGAATCAGATCACTTTAAACCAGCACTGCCCCATATCAGCAAATTCCCCATATGACATTAAAATCCATATTCCTGGCATATTTATACTAAAATAAAACGAATTGAAAGGGTATGTTGCCCAAACCACGTTCACATTTGAGGCCTATTATTTCAGTTATTAAGGGGTGTACATCCCAACATCATTCAAAGGCATCCTGAGAATCTTTGGTTATTCTTTGTGGCTCAAGCTAAGTCTTTATTTAAGAAACTGCAGGATTCCCACAGCAAATATCCAATGGACAGTTAGATTCACAGTTTGATTTTAAGCCATTAGATCAGCTTATGAAATATTTTATTGGCAAACAAAAGAAAAAAACTTAATAAAGGTTACCTTCATACAGCTTTTTTTCCACATATATGAATTTTAGAATTCACCTTAAAAAAATGAATTCAGGCCAGTCACCATGTATTTTAAATAAATAATTTTATAATAATATATATTATATATATATAATATTTTATAATAATAATTTTAAATTTAAAAAATCGACTTTTTGATTATTTTTCTGTTGTAACTTCTCTATAGGGAGCTGGCAGACAACTCGGACTTTTATTCATGTGTTTATTATCAGGTCATAAGAATGAAGTAAATATTTCAGTCCCTGTATCATCTTCCAGGAATTAAAAAAAAATACCTCCATATGACATGCTTGCATATGCTCACTATTAAAAGCTAAATTGTTTTTGTGAGGATACATATAGAAGAAGGTAGTTCCCCCAAAAATTGTATGTGAGCATTTATTTTATGGGTAATCAGGTAACCACCTGACCCTGCTTTGTAGTTGTTTCTGAAAGTGGTAAGCAGAATTTTTTTCCTTAACTTAAATATTTTGTTTAAGGAATGTTGTAAACGGATAATGAGAGGGTTACCCTGAGATGGTGGGTAATATTTTGTTAAAAATACTTCAAGGTTTGAGGCCATTTCATTCCTTGTGTTGACTTCAGTACATACAGGAATGTAAAAGACTGTAGATCTTTTACAGTAAAAAGGCTCAAAAAATTTTGGGTTGAGAGGCCAAAAAAAGGCTACTTCTCATGTGGCACCTTGAAAATGGGATTCTCTAGGATCTCTGCTTAGGTTTGGCCAGTGTCCCAGTGATGCAGTGCTGTGCCAGTGTACAGTGGCAGGGATTTCTCTGCCCTGTGTGGGATGTACCCAGATTCCTCAGGGCTGCCTTTGCCACTCTTACTGCAAACTTTGCCTCTTCTCACTTTGGAGTTTGGGCTGGAATTAAAAAAATAATCTGTACTCTGTCTTAAAAGCAGGATGTGTGTGTCATTAGGCAGAATGTTTTGAAACCATTCGAGGACTCTGAAAAATGACTAAAATTGTGAGAGGCTTTTCCGCTACAATTTATATTAAATGTTTTAATCAATAATTTAAAAAATCAGTGTTTGTCTTATACTCAACAGCAAAAAGCATAGATGGGTTTTAATGCTACAAGAAACATTTGGAATGAAACTTAATTCCTATTTTTTATTGTCTGGTGGAATATCACCAGTGTTTTTTGCAGTGATGCTGTCACTCAGTGTTTCAAGTGAATCAGTTTTGGTTAGACCCTGAATTTCATATACAAACAATGGACATAAATGGGGAGCACTACTTCCATTGAATTTGTGGGGTCTGGGAAACTAATGGTTGTCTCGTCCTAGTTTTAATTAGTAAAATTTCCTAGATTATAGCCCTTCATGTTTCAGCTTTTTGCTTTTTGTGTTGGGGCTCCAGCATAACCAACAACCCGGACCCCTTCATATCCCCTGTAAATCAGGGTGTTTACTGCTGACATCCTCTACCTGTCAGCTTAGGAAATATCAAACCACACCTGAACAAAGCACCCTGTAGTTCTTAATTACCGAATCTTTTTGAGCTGTCAGTGTCTTTTACATTCACTACACACTTCCTCTCTTCTCGTATTAGGGTGTAACAGGATCACATTTGGGTTGGTAAGGACCTTAAAAATCCTCTGTTTCCAACCCTCCTGCCATGTGGTGGAGGGGTAACGTTTTAAATGTTTTATTTTCTTTCTTTTGTTCTGTTTAGGCTCTTGTTGCAACTTGTAGGCTGCTTTTCTAAGTTTCAGATTTATATTCAGTTTGGAGTGACCTTGCTGTTGTCTTCTCTCTACATCTCCCCTAACCATGCATAGCAAACCTTCCTTGTGCTGGCATGGTAACATCTCTAAATGTCTCTTTTATAAAAATCTTTCATTCTCTTAAGCACTTCATAGTGAGGAAAATTGTCTTGCAAGCAGCCTTGCCCTCACAGTGCTCAATAAGACACTGCATGTCTGTGTACTGCTTCTGAATACTTTACTGAAAAGCTCCAAATTGTATCTTGCAGAACTTGAAAATCACTGGTTCACCTCCAGTTTAGAGCCCTGATTGCCAAGATATTTAGCCCTTGTAAATTAGGCAGTGGAATCTTGAGGACTGGGAATGGAAATAGATGTAAAAACATTCCGTGTAGCCTGTTCCTGATCTAATTTGAGCCCAATTTCTAGTGAGGATGACTTCAGGAATTTATAAAGGCTAGATAAGAGCACCACCAAATTAAACGGGAAAAGGAAGCAATTTAATGTTGCTTATCTTCTTGAATGACTTGGGATTTTGTACAAGCTCACAACAAAAGTGAATTTTTCACCAAACAGATGTTTTTTTTCATCTAGAAAAGTTTATTTAGTGGAGATGTCCACTGTTGGGAACAAAACCATTCCAAAGTGATTATGCCACCTTATTGCTTAGATATCCTCATATATTTCTTGTTATTCTAGTTGAGTACTACATTCAGACAGAGGTTGCCAATAAAGTTTATTGTAGGAGCTAAGTGTCAATATCTGTAGTACCCCCCGCCTAGGGTGCTTGTAATTAAAATGCCACAGATAGTCTGGGAGAAGCATGAAAATTTGATGGCAAATTGATTTCAGGTTCATCTTGAAATTTGTCCTCAGCTGGACTCAATACTGCTGGCAGACATTGGATGGCTTTTGTCAAAAGGGTTTGCTGGGATGAGACAGAGATGCCTTGATCTGAATATTAAATACAGTGCTCTGCTTATGACAGTTTGCTTAGTGCTAACATGTTCCTTTTTATACACATTTTATTGTGTGGGGAATGTTTAGGGTGGCAGCACTCTGTTTTACTTGGGAAAATACATTGCTTACAAATATTTTGGCACGCTAAAGAGCTGACTTTCACTATTAGCTTCAAACCTAAACATACAGCCTCAAAACTTCTGAATTCTGCAGATATTCCCAAGATTGAGCTGACTACACAAAGAAAAAGTCTGATAAGGAAATAGTCAAAATTTGTGTCAGTGGTAGTGCTGGAGGAGGGAAATCCCATGTAAAGTACTCCTTATTTAAAAGAAAAATCTCTTTTTCTTCTTTTCCTCAAATAGTTTCATTTATAAAGAAAGTACTTGGTGAAAATATAAAATACCTTTTCTGCTGTCAAGTTAAGATCTTATAGTATGTCCAGGATAGGCCTTTATTTTTACAGATCTGTTCTTAGCAGTCACTTTTGGCTTTATTAGGTATTTAAACAATCTCATGAGAAGAGTTTAGTTTAAAGTATTTTACAAAATGTGAACATTGCTGTGAGTTCCCAAAATAAAGAAAAAAAATGTTATTTATTTGAAATATGTTCTGTCTTGAGAAGCACAACTTTTTGTTAATATTATTCCAGAGATAATTCTGATTTTTCTTTCTGGTAAAGAAATTGTGCATGTCGTTAAACATCATCAAAAATAGACCAGACAACACTTAAATGGCTGAAGTGATAAGAAAAGGAAGATGAGAGTGGGAGAACTGGTGGGAAAGGACAAATTGGATGTAAGCTGATCTAGTGGTTGGCATCCCTGCCCATGGCAGGGGAACTGGAATTTAATGATCCTTAGGGTCCCTTCCAACAAAGCCATTCTGTCATTCTATGAAGGAAGTGAGAGGAAGAAATATCACAGAGTGAGAGTGGCTGCTGTGGGCTGTGGATCTCCTACCTGTGGATGGATTAAGTGGAGGTTTGTCATGACCTCCTGGCTGGGACATCTCCACTTGAATTTTCAGCTCATTATTGTGCCAGTGTGTGGACCACAAAAAGTGAATTTTGCAAAATTAAAAAAAATATTTTGAGCTCTGCTGGAGGTCTTTTGGTTCTCCTCCCATTAGAAATGAACCAGTCATCATGATAAAAATTAGGCCTGGAAACTGTGAATGTACCTTTTGTTTCATTTTGATTTTTGAAACACCTGAACTGTTCACTCTAACCATTTGATACTCTATTCCTCTTATCCTTCTCCTCCCTGCAATATTTAAAACTAAAATAATTCTCACCTCCTGCACTGGAAGGAGACTCTCTTAGGTACCCGAGATCCAAACTGAAGTATCTGATCTCATTTCAAATGGTCAATTTATTTCCTCCTTTCCTGACACAGGTGAAATTGTGTTTTTATTTCCAGCTATGATAGATTTGTTCGCTTGGTAAATATTATATGGTACAGGAGTCTTTATTTTTTCATATAATCTTTGTTTACAAAGTCAATACAATCACTTGGAAAATATGTAGCAAACACTGCAGTATATTAGAATCTTGTGTATTGTGTTTGCTGTAGGTACAAATTCAATACAGCAACTCTCCAGCAATTGACATGTCAAGTAATATATCAACTGTTGGTATATTACTTTTTGCTCATCCTATTACTACTTATCAAAACCAGCTCACCACCCACACTCTCCTTCTCATTAAGGACTGTAGCTCCAGGAGGCTGAGCAGAATCCAGCTCAGGAGCCTTGGCAGAGATGTCATGTTTGGAACTGATCTGGGTCCCAATTTATTATCAGTGCAGGCAACACTGAATTTTTAATGAAGAAAATTTTTCTCTTAATTCACTTGGAGGAAGATTAATTTAAATGAATGGTAAACAGCTCCCACTCAAAAATAGTTTCCTACATACAACAGCATAAATGTAAGTGAAAGGGGACTTTTGCATATTTCAAATTAACTTTGCTGTTATTTCTGCCACTGTAGTTTCCCTGCATGTGTTTTTTAGCCTTTTCTCTCAATTATGAATTGTCTTGTGTGCTGTGCAAAATACAAGAAAAATGGATTGTAAATGTGAATTATATCAAGTGACCTTCGTTCTGTTCCTGACCTGTTTGAGTGACTTTAGTCTCTCATTTTTAGCTATCTGACTGAAAGCATGGCACCTCCACTTCTATATTTTACAGAATGTTTTAGATTCGTAGCTGTAAACTCTTGTATGCTTAATGTTGCTATTGAATATAAAGTTTAAATAGATTATTGTTTTTGGCCATCTTTCCTACCTGCTTGTTCTAAATGTTTGTCCTCTGGGTTAATCATTTAGAGAGTGTTAGCACTTTTTTTCCCAAGGCACAAAGTTTTGTCAGACAAACCACTCTATACACTGTGATGAAGAACAGTTGTTTTGTTTTGTTTGTTTTTTTTTTTTCCTGGACAGCTGACAGGACTGTTCTTGCTTTCTTGCATTCAAAGAATTACAAAGCATGAGTGTCAAAAAGTGACACTTGTTCTGGAGCTTGGATTCAAGCTGTATTTCATCTTGCCCAGTTTTACAACACTTGGAGAAGTCACTGTATTATGAGAAATAAGGATGATACTAATATGATATCTATTTATTAGAGGTAAAATAGCCTTATGCTTTTATGTCATTGTCCTCCTTTCTTCTTCCAAACTGATGTGGAAAGTTTGGTTCTTCATTCTAGTCCCTCCCTCCTCTTCCAAATCCTATGAGAAAAATAGGAACAAAACCACCTAAAGGATGGGATAGATGTTTAATAACTGACAGAATGAACAGAAAACTATTTACTGTTGTATTGCTGTGGTTAACTGATACATGAAACTGTAATAATTTGGAAAGTCTTCCTCTCTATGGCTCTATGTTGGATACTGAGCAATAACAAGGATCACAAATGCTTACAAAAGATTTTTTTTCAGTCATGCTGTTATCCCTGGTAAATCTTCTTATTCATCCTTGTAATCACACTTGTGATATTTTCCTACAGAACAGCAATAATTAAGCTGCACTTTGAATACAATCTCATTATTCAGTTTACAAAGTCATTACTCTCTTTGAGCCCCTCCCTCCCTTCAAGAGCTATTACATGACCTCCAGATCTCTCTTAGACTCCATGTATTACCATTAGAAGACATCCACACTGGGAAATCACTCTGTTCCTGTTTTTGATTAATATTTTATCAGCCACGAGAGGAAATGGTATTCTTTAGCAACACTAATAAGTAATTGAGCAGATGAGATGTCCCTGCTACTTTGAAAAAGCTGTATGTAGAGGCTGTAAAAGAACTGCTTTAGATATGACATAAGATACTAAATGGAAAAAAAAACCCCACCAGGTGCTGTCTATAGTGAACAGTCAGTTAAAATATCAGCAGAAAATGAATAGTTACAACGTCATTGTTAGCAATAGGTTGTCAGGAACATGGTAAAAGGGTCTCTTATTCAAATTAGCGTTCAGAATATATTTTCACAGAGGTGATTGATCCATTGGCTTTAGATAAATTTTAAAGAGAGTCGATGAAAACCACATACAATAGACAGTGGGAACTGATAGTTGTTAAATAGAGAAGTTGTTCAAAGGCTTTTTCAGCTTCTGGTGGGAAACATCAAGCAGTGCACTATCAACAAATACTTAGGGCTGGCATTTTAAATGCTTATTAACTACTCTAGGGTTATGAACTGAAGGAAACTTTGTGTGAGCAGTTGTCTTGTCAGTGACTAACACACGTGATAGATCTCTTGGCATACCTGTCTCTTTTACTGGTTCTGATGGAAAAGTCTTCATTTAATGTTTTATTTCATTTTACTGTGTTTTCCTGGTTTCCTGGGCCAATTTTTCATGAATGGAAAAGCTAAATTTGGAAAGCTCTGTTGCATTATTGGATCACAGAAATTCTATTGATTGATGTACTTACAAGAAAACACCTGTGATAAATCATTTTATGCCAAGGGAAGTGAAGTGAAGACACAAGAAAAAGATATCTTAGACATCTAAGATTCACTGTTTCTTCCCCCAACAGGAATATAAGTTTTTATGCTCTTATTGGAAAGGGTATTGTAGCAAATGCTGGTAGTACAGTCATGATGATGCTGTGCTGATTTAAGATCTCTGTCATCCAGTAATTATTTTCTTTTGAAACTCTGTAGAAAATTTCTAGGTATATGATGATACTGTATTTGTTTACAATTGGTGCAGTCCTTTGGATATTTATAACCAGGTATTACCTTTCAAGCTTAAATTATAAACTGGTGAGAATTTGTGTTGTCTCCAAAACAGTAGAGGGTATGATACTCAACAGTAAATCCATTAGTTTTTGTGGTTTTAGGAACATTTCTGCCTCAACCATGCATGAGAATTTACTTGTTTTGAGTCTTTAAAATCTGCAGCCCTTCACCAAGATTGCAAACAAGAAATATGAAGTAATGGATTAACTATCTTGTTATAATAATTAAATACTATACATAAAATATGAAGAGTTATTAAAAAAACCTAGGAATTACTATTACTTTATTCCCCAAAGTGAGAGAGATGTGTGTGTGTATGGGGACTACTCTGTATCTTAATGCTAGGATTAATGCTAAAATGGACTTTATGAATTAATCATGGGATTTAATTTACCAGAATTATTTTTTTGGCATTGAGCCCCTGTGATTAGCATTTTAAACACGAGTGTTTTTGGTGATCTTTATGACAGTCAAAGCAAAACCTTCTGCCATTAATTTCTTCAGAATTGTTTAATAGGCAAGAACTAATTTTGCAACTAGATTTGAAAATGAAATGGATTTGTTTAATGTGATGGGTGATAATGGCCTCCTTGAGTGTAAGTTGGTCTCATTTCTGTAAACTCATTTGGTTTAGCACTCACTGAAAGCTTTGGAGAACTTGGGCAGAAGGAGGAAAGGGTTTTTCACTTTCTTCCATGTGCTCTGTGTTCTAGTGGGATGTTTTGTGCACACACAGTCATATTGTGTTAATCACCATGTGGCTCAAGTGTCAGGTGTGTTTCAGACTACACATGTGAGCTCTGACATTAACCAGTCTCCTGAAGGCAGGTTTGGAGCAGGAATGAAGATGCCAACAGAGTATTTTGTCGACTTCATAAGTCAAGTTACTCTCCTTACTGTCCTTAATTTAAAAAAAAAATAAAAGTTGAATATATGTGTAATTTCACCACCCCGATCTCCCCCCCCCCCCAAAGATGGAAATCATTCATTTATCCCATATCCTACTGCCCAGCTGAGATGCACTCAGCTGGTTTATTTTGTCCTTTGGAATTCTCCAGCTTTGTGCTGTTGGCTACCAAGGGCTAGGAACTGTTATTCCAGTGGCCACTAACAGCAGGTAGATAATATATTTTCCCTTCCTCTGATAGTTAATAGAAAACGAGAGGCTGACAGGGTTATCCAAGTGAGAAATCCTGTTTTTTCCATTCATTTCCCCTGGGTAAATCATACTTTGTATTATACAGGTGCACCTGAGTGCCCAGCAGTTTTAGGTCACAGTCTTCACTTTGCCACTCTTGATTTGTCTAAAAGGAAAAACAACTTGCTGGCACTCTTGGCATGGTGGAAAGCATTATCCACTGCTGGGTGGTGATGTCAGCACAGTCTCAAGTACAGGAGTTTGTAATTCTAACCAGAATATACTGACTCTTTCATTTTTTCCCCTCTGAGCTGTGTGTCCCTTACAGACTTGGGGATCTCTGCCTGGCTGTGAGTGGGAGCAGGGCTTGGAGCAAGGCTTGGAGCAGGGCTGTGAATGCCTGAATGTGCAAAGAGGCCTCGAGTGCTCAGCCCTGCTCTTAGACTGCTTTGCTCTGTTACTGCTTCTCTCCACTCAGCTAAGCTGGGGTTATTTTCAGCTGTTTGGAGGGTACCAGCAGTGCAAAAATGAGATGCTCTTTCTCTGTCTTCCAGACTTCCCTCCCTCTTAAGCTAATTTTCCTTTTATTGTAGTAATTAGAAAAGGGCTTTGATCACAACTTTAGTCTTGCTCAGAGTTCAGAAACAAAGTTGTGCTTGGATCTTGGGGATTTGTGTGCATCACTCAGATATAAATGGTAAACAGTGCTCCTTTACCCCTCTCTCACAAGAATGTGAGAGCTCTGACTTGCAAGCCCTTACCCTGAGACTGCAGTAATTTCATTAGCCAAAAGTGTAATTACATTATGAGAAGAAACAGCAGTCTCAGATTTCATGACCTCTTCTGTTTTCTCCCCAGTGTGCCATAATCTAGATAAGGCTAAAGTTACATTTGGATTTATTTATATATTTGAAGATAATGTGATCTCTCACAGCCGTGAATTAGACATGATGAAGAAAATTAATCAAGATAACTCACGAGTTTGGTGTTTGTGCTGCTTTCAAATAACATCCTTTATTTTTAAATTTTTTTCACTTAACTACACCTTACCTATCTTGTCTGTCACAGTTACTGGAAGGAGAATTAACAAGAACAATAGATGGGAGAAGAATTATGCTTCTCATTGTTATGAGAAAGAATTGATTAGTTGTAGTTAATTGGTGTGGTTTTTGAGTTGTAACTACACTACCCTGTGGTGCTACACACCAGACTATCCAATGACTGTCAGGGCTCCGTGGGATATTGATGGAGTGTATTGCAGACATTTCCTCCTTTCCTTTAACAGCTTTTAAATCTTCTATTCCTGTAGAATGTTACAAATACGTAAGCATTTGCTTTTTTACCAAACCTGTTGTAAATAACATCAAAAGAGCAATATTAAATTGTAATTTTCCTAGCTTCTATAGGACGTGTATAATCTTAGCATTTACACAAGCATCAATAGGCATCCTAGAGGTGTTTGTGTGTGACTTCGTTTGGGCATCAATCTGGCAGAATCACTATTTCCTACACAGAAGATTTTTTTTCATACCAAATTTGGCTTAGATTTTGAAAAGAGCAGGTCATCTATAATTGATATGAGAGTCTGTGGGAATTATGCTTAATTGTGAAATGTTCAGTAACTGCTCTTGAAAGCTGCACAGTACGTTTTGGGTTGCTGTGAGCCAAATTTTAATGACTCTTCTGCCCCAGTGCTGCTGTCTAAAAATGCGAGCCTGAGATACAGCAATTTTGTCAATGTGTTTTCCTGTGTGTGTGTGTATATATTTTTATATATATATGTATATCTATATACAGCATTACAAGAGGGTCTTAGATTGCTTAGTTTATGTAGGTAAATATAAGATCTAAAATATTTCAGTTTATATTCATCCTAATGATCTTGTGGAAAAAAAAAATCCTGTTTTTATTCTAGAGAATTAGAAATCAGAGACAAGATAGAGCCAGAGCTTCCAGTCCCTGTTAATTATTAATGAAAAGTACTGTGTAAATACTAAAGCAGAAAAAGTTTTAATGTCTTTGTCCCTGTGCTGCAGCTGAATTGTCTGACAGAAACAAGCTTGGCTGAGGCACTGCTTGGTTTGGGCACCTCCCATGAAGACCTGAAATCCATTCCTTGTTTTTATCCAGGGGTTTTATCCAGATGTAGTGCTCAGTGCTGAATGAGGACTGAGGGTTTATAATCAGGATTTGGGCTTTCTGCATTGGTTTTTACTTGTCTGTTTTCGAGGGCAGAGCTACCTGCTAGCCAAGATCCTATTCTGGTTTATCAAATGTAATTTGCCATTTTTTTCCCCCTGAATTTTTGACAGGAGCAGATACTCTTGGTTTCAAAAGCCAGAGTTCATTATGTTATTGAAACCTTTTAAGCATCTGTTTGCTTCTGCTCTTTATAGACTACTGCATTTGATAACAACTGGCTTGAAACACTGAGTCCTGCAGTCTGACAGGTAGCAGCACTCTGTTCAGGACATGCTTTGTGCTTGTTTGAAGAAGAATATTCTTGATGGACTGTAATTTTTAATGGGTTGAAAATACAGATATTTGATGTCTATTTACATTTCAAATCTGAATTAACAAAGCACAAGTTCTTATACACCTGCCCATAGCTCCCAGGATTCACTAACCTGTTAAAAATATTTTTGTTCCATCTCCAAAGCAGTGCATTGATGTGCAAGTGTGAACTGAAGGGTGTGCACCAATGCTGTGACTGCACCATTGTAATGAAGATGAAATGACTGTAATGATGACCTTTCTGTGCCTTTGTCTATACCCTGCCCTTCTCTTTAACTGAACACCTTTCAAATGAACATGTTCTGAACTCTTGAACTGTTCATTCTGTTCACTGAGCTTATTGCTCAATCTGCAGTTTATCATTATGTGTCTCCAAAGACTTTGTGTTTCCTTATATTTGACATCTAGATGGAATTTTTCATAACCCTTTACTAGTCATAAATTGGATTGTTAGGGGATTAAGTTAATCTTGTTTCTTTATAGTAGCCTCAGATTTTTAAAGCCCTAATTTAGAGATGTTTCTTTATTTGTTACTCTCCAATCTGCAAGAATGGAAAAAAATCTTAACACCATAAGATTCTGTATTGCTGGAATTATTTATTCCTGCTCATTTTGAAGTGAATCGTACCTAAGAGGTACACTTGAAAAGTTGTTTTGTCATGTTTTTCCCATATTACTACTTCTTCCTTTCTATCTAAATAGCAACCTCTGAAAATGACCCAAAGCAGTGCATCATCAGCTAAGCAGCGTGGCAGTGAATGGAATGCAGAAGAATGTGTATTTTTCTTGTTCCATTGGGAAGGGAAATAGGAAAAAATGTCCTACCTCTTGCAGAAAATCGTTGTGGTGTGTTAGTCATATCTTACCTTTTGTTTTCTTTATTAGAAGGTACTCCTAGCAATTTATGTACTTTTTATTAGCCAATTAACAGTTATATTAAAAATTAAATTAGGACAACAAAAGTCTACATATTTTTAACAGTGCTTTCGATCTTTCTGTTTTCTGGTGGTAATATTGCAGGCAATATTCTCTTATTTAATCACTTCAAAGAAGTTTTTTGCAGAAAAATGAACTATTCTCTGATATAAACTGTGTGAAAAATTCAAGCAATCAAAAATAATTTTTGATATCCTGAGAATTATCTAGCTGCTCTGTATTGAGATAGTGGTGCCCAAATCCTCAAAATAGGAGGATGGTGCCTACCACAAATTGAGTTGTTAAAACCAATTTATAATATGCAGAAAGCAGAGTACTTGAGGCACAAGTTAAACTTAAATATTACTTAAATACAAGGGATTGTATTTAAGCAACACACATTTATTTCTTTAATAAATAAACCTTTTTAGCCTTCTCTCTCCAAAAGGCTCAGAAATGTCAGACTGGTCGTAGAAAATGAAAAATCTTGAGTTGTTCCTTGACCTCTTTTATGATCCCTCCATCCCTAAACTCCATCAATGACTTGAACCCTGACACTGAGAATGGCAAGATGTAATTCTTCATCTCAATGTCATAAGCCCCCACATGCTACTCTGGGCATTTCAGATTTTTATTTGTTCATTCAAATGGAGTTCATGTCAGCTAGTATCATACATAAGGGTTGAGGCTTTTCGAAACTCTTAGGTTTATCTAATCCTATCTCTCGTTTTCTCTTTGGGAAAAATATAATGCTATTTGGCAATTATTCTGCTTATTTTCTTCTGGTTTACTCTTTTCATTTATTGATTGATTGCTTCAGTGCTGCCCAAATCACCCCAGAACCTTTTAAATATATATTTTTTTAAAGCTGCAGATAATGACTATCATTATAATTTTCCTAAACTATTTATGCAGCTGTACCTGGGCATAGTCAGTAGACACAATGGCAAGGGATAGGATTGCATTAGGAAATCAGCTGTGAAAGGAGGAGCTGAGGGACAGAACAACCGAGTGTGACCAGGGGAGGGTAAGAAAGTGTCCCGTGGTTGTCAGAAGCCATCTCAGCCTTTGTTCTAGGCCAGGAGGGGATGGGTGTGGGCAGAGACTCTGGCACTTTGTCTCCTGCCCGTTTGATGCTCTGTTAAGGTAGAGAAGGATATTACCTGCTGGTACGTTAGATACTTCATTTTTAAATGATCATAAATTTTTGCCGGCGCTTAGTAAGAATAGGTTTACAGTGCAGAGGAAAAGTGAATATACTGAACCAGGAGAACACTTAGGGAAAGGGAGAAATTATTTACAAAGAAAGTCTGAAAACAGTTGGATTGTTTATCTGGGAAGCAGCTGATAGTTGGGGGCACCAGACTGATCTTCAAAGCAGTATTGGAAAGACTGTAATTGGAAATCTTTCATCTATATTTCTATCTATAAAAGAAGTTGGGAAATGCATATTTAAAACTTTTTAAATGAAAAAAACCACAAAAAGATCTATCTGCTTGTGGAACTTCTGGCCATGTAGAAGGCCAAGCATTTAGTAGTCTCATAAACAAATTAAATATTGATAGTAAAACCACAACAAATAGTACAAAATATTTATTAAAGTATACTTTTGAAAAATAGTCCTTTAACTGAATACTGCTTTCAGAACTAGTAATTTTCAGAGAAAAGACTGTGTTTATTTTCATAGTAGAGCACTGACTGGTTAAATCCTTATGAGTCCTGTCCATCTCTGGTTTTGCTTGTTTACACCAGAGGCAGATGATATGTTTATTTTGGAAATATAGACTTGTTAATTGTCTTACTGCACTTTTCCATCGACCCAGCTGTTGATAGCATTTTATGACTCTATTTCTCAAAATTTAGGTGTAGAAGACACTTGTGTCTCAGTTCTAAATACTGCAGAGACTTCTCATATTACTAATATGAAACTAACTGGCATTCACTGTTTCCAAAGCAGTTTTACCACTGTGACATTAATTTACAGTACTGAGCACTGTGGAAACTTTCATCAAACCTAAGAAGTTAGTTTTGATTTGTTACAGCACACAGTGGGTGTTCATAGCATATGTTTTTATTTAATCCTTCAAAGGGTTTTCAGGAAATAGCAGCTAGCATGTGATGAAATAATATCAAGAGACATTACCAACATTTTAACATTATACGGATCATTATGCTTCATACATTTCGGAATTATGCTCCATTATATTTGTGGTTTCACTTTGTTCTTCCAAGCCACGTTCTGCTTGGTCTTATGAAACAACACATGGCTGGGATGAAGCACAGTGGAGCTAAAAAGAGTCCTGTCTTAACTTGTAAATGAAGTAACTCCCTCAGCAGATATGCTGGGTTTAGAGCAAAGGCAGAGTTAGAAGTTGGAAAGAACATGAAGGAAATGTCTCTCCTTTAGTCAGGAACGTGTCAGTTCTGCCATGCATGTCCTGCCTTGTAGCACAGAGCTGCTCCTTGGTATTTTGTGGTTCCATTTGTGACTGCTCGTTGAAGTGTGATATACCTTGCTGATGTCTTGCAAAAAAAAGGAAGGAAATTCAGCACCTAAGGAGTGGTAATTACTGATATGGCAATGACATGGAACTCCTCTTCAGCTTCCCTCATAGAAGGGTCAGCATTAGAATAAGAAAAAGGCTCTGAGTAAACAGTATAAATGTGATTTTTTTCATTTTTTTTTCATATATTCTACTGCAATACCCTTTGGTAGTGCCACCCATAGCACCTGATGTGCCCACTATGGGAACTGTGGTGATGACTAATTCAGTGTATTTTTAGAAATTTAACTGAGGTGTCTTAAAGGCTTTATCTTCCTCTAGGGTTCTTTAATCTTCCCAAGACAACTCAGCACATCTGAGATTCACATGCCTTAGTTCAGTGTGTGAGGCAGAGTCGGCTGAGTATGGCCCAGTTCCTGGACTGTGCAGTACCAGAGCCTTGCACTGGGGATGTGATTTCTTGGCTCCTTTCCTCACCACTTGGCACTGCTTCATTTTCTTCATTGCTGGAGACAGCTGGTGACATACTTCATTTCTTGGTTTCAATGGAAAAAAAAGATCAGGTCATTACATACATAGAGTTCTTTCCTCCAAAACAAGAATCCAATGCAGCTTCTATGGTTTTGTTTTTTGATCAAATATCTCGTATGTTCCTGACATTACTTGGCTAAATGAGTAGATTCATCTACTGATCCAGTAGAAATATTCACAGGCTTTATCAACAGCTCAGTGAACAAAGACAAACATTCCTTGGAGCAATGTATGGACAATTAGTTAGCCAGAAAATGCCCCTCTGTATGGCTACTGAAACTGAGTAGTTGTTACAGGTGGAGGAAGCTCCTAGAGCTCAGGTGGCACTAGGCTGAAAATTGCTTCAAGGTAATCTGTAAAATAAATTGTATTTTAGGGTTTAATGCCTTACACACACTGAGATGTCTAAAGTGTGCTTTGGATCATATAATCTCTATTACTTTTACCCAGTGTATGACATTGATTTGCTAACAAGATGGGCAGCAGGGTAAAAGCATGGGCTGCTTCCTTTCAAGGTATTGTTTTGATTTTAGAAAGAAAAGTAATTTTTTTAAAAGTGTTGTATTGGCAGCTGGAGTATTTGAACCTTGTACTTAAAAAACAAACAAACAAAACAGGAAAAACAGACTCAGGTGAAATTCTATGTCTGAAAATCTAGGATCTGAGTTAAGCAGCAGGTTAGATTAGATGCTCACAAACAGCCTCTTGGGGCCTCAACAACTATAAATTTTTGAAGCACAGTGCAGGCTCCCCAGAACTGCAATTTCTTTCTGACCTGAAGGGGTGAAAGGGTAAAGCCTCAGTGCCCATTCCCTGCCTCCCCATCAGCCTGAGCCTGCCTGGGCTCTGGGATGTGAAAAGCTGAGCTGACACCATCACTCCTGGCACAGCAGCAAAATTCCATCTGCTGTGCAGCCATCCCTTCTGGGCACTGGGTGAATTTGAGCCAGTAACAAGGAGGGAAGGGAAGGTCTCTGTCCCAAGCCTGGGTCCATGAGTTGTTTCCTCGATGATGGTGAATAATATATGTAAGCAGACTTCCAGCATTTCCCTTCTTGCAGGGGTTCACAGTGTTTCCAGTTACTGAAAAACTCCTACAGGAGAATTCTCCTCACCTCTGTCATTTCTTTGATTTTCTGGCCACACCAAAAATCAGACATCAACTTAGTCCTGTGCCCTTACTTGTTTCAAGAGCAAGATCCTCAATTTTACCTCTGCATTTCCTGCCAGTCACTCAGTCACACTTTCTGAGTTGCTGATATTTAGCCTGTACTTAAACAGTTTGGGCAGAAGGACTTTTTCAGAGGAAGGATTTTGCTCTTTTAAGCACCTCACTCCTGTATGTGAAATTGTATATAGCAGCAAGATTGTATCTTGACAGTCTAAAATATTAACTGGCTGGAAGCTGTAGGAATGATGTCTTTAATGCCATCCAGAGATGCTGCTCCAAGAGAGAAATCACTCACTCGAGTGGTAACAATTTTGTGCCACTTTGTGACATACAATTTGAAAAAAATAAGCAGAGGTTGGGACTCGGGACCCCATTAACAATTTCTGATGTGTTTAAGCAGAGCTGAGGCTGCTGTCCTGACCTTAGTGCTGAGAAGAGCAAATGAAAGTAAAGATTAAAGACATTGTTCAGGTTAAAGCAAGGCTTTGACTCCTTGGTTCTAGGTCTGTAGTTCCTTCTCCAAATTTAAAACAAAAGCTGTTTGGTTTGTCTTTCATGGGACAGGTGAGGTTAGGGTTTCTCTGATGATCTGGCAGCTTGGTCTATGACATATTTTTTTCAACCAAATTATTTTGTGTAATAACTATAATGCTAATGGAACTATAGGTTATGGTTGAGTTAAGATTTGTCAGTTTGAAAATAAACGTCTTGGCTTCATTTCGACATTTGCCTCTCAGCATCAGTCCGTTAACCTGTCACACACTATAATTTCATTAAAACCATCATTTAATTGTAACTTAATGTACAGCTATCTTTTATAGAAGGGCTTTACATACTGCCTGAATAATTTCAATACAAATTTTCAACTGATATGATTGAAATGGTATGAAACACTAAATGCCCTCCAAACCCCTGTTTATGAATTCAACACTAAGAAATAAGATGCAACAGTCACATTACTGTGCCACTCTAACAAGGAGACACTTTTTCAAATTATAATAAAGGACAGAATAATGATTTTGGAACCTATGTATATATCTTTGTCTGTGTCTTGTATACCTGCAGCATTGAGATGTGCTTCAGAGGAGTTTTCATTATTAAAAGAAGGACAATGCACACAGTGTAAGCTCTATATAACTGAAGAACGAATTAAAATGTACTTGCTAATAGCTTTAGTGCCAGTCACAAATAGACTTGTGCTTCACATATGAGATACATAAAGCTTATTTCAAAATAAATTCTGGGTAACATTCAATCTGATTGAATCTTTGGAAGCTGTGCTAATGTATTTGTTCAACTCGCACTCAAAAGCTTTTAAACAGAATATCGCTTTTTAATATTATTCATGATAATGTAATTCCTGCCTTTAAACTCTTCAGAGTTTCACATTAAGTCATGATATGCAGTTCAGGGAAATTTGGATCATCCATTAATCATAGTATCTGTACTTTTGTCTGCCTACTTTTGTCCATCTCTTAAATCAATCACTTGGCAGCAGCAGAGATCTGGGGGTAGTCCAAGATGTTTGACTGAAGAGGTTTTATTATTAAACCTGTTTCTTGCAGAATGTATGGATTTGTGTAATGTGTGGCATGCTGAAAAGAAAGATATCATTAAATCATTAAATATGATCCTCTTAGTGTTTTCACTGAAATCATAGGCATGGATAAGGATATTAAATGATGACATATGTTTAGTAGAATAATTAGCTAAAAACACCTGGGCTAGTACAAAAAAAACATGAGACAAAATGATGTAGTCAAGTATTCCCTTGTAATTAAAAATTTTCTACCGATCTGCAAACACCAAGGGACTGAATTTCATAAACAATCTAAATCTGGTATTTTCTAAAGTTTAAGGGTTTTGTTTTATTATTTTAATATTTAGTAGATGTGGGAAGATGGAGGGAAGGATTGAAAACCTTAGAGTCATTAGCTGTGGCTGGATTATTTTCTTTGGAGTAAGAGATACTGATACTGTCCTTTGAACTTACCTAATCACTTCTAACTATACTAAGAGGTTGCTTTTCTTTTTCAACAAGCCAAATATGTCATTAGTGATGTATTTAAATTGATCTTTAACATATTCATGAAATGTATGGAGACTGAATTGTGTGTTCTTTTCAGTTTTTTAAACTGAATGCTGTTCTCAGTCCTGTTTCACTTCTTTTTCCCAAATGGCTGATTTCTTTTTCCTAGACTCACTGTGACCCTTTTTTCTTTTGTCCTGTCTTCTCTCAGCTCTTTTCTCTCTTTCCCATCCTAAGTCTATCTCTTTCAACTTCAACCTTCTACACATTTTTTTTCACTCTTCTTCCCCATAAAAGTTTTTCTTCTGATTTACTTCTACTCTACCATTTTTATATTCTTTTTTTGGCTTGGCCACAGCTGTAATTTCCTGAATTTAATATTTCAGTAGTGGGAGTGAGCTCCTGCCTTTCCCACCCTGTCTATTCAGTCACTTCAGCAAACTGCATCTGAAAAGAGGCTGCAATGGTCTGTGCCTGCAATGCTGGCCTGGAGCTGGTGACTTATGAGGTCCTTCTCTGCCTTAGGGATTTGGAGCTTTCCCAGAAAACACTTGAAAGCATTTTTTGAAACTTCTGAATATAATGTATTTTTCCCTCGTTGGCTTTTTGGAAATTATGAAAGCACGTTTGCTGAACTTTCCCACGTAAGCCGTGCCCCACATGGACATCTGAAACAGGAAACCTCAGTGAGGACAATTAGAGCTTGCTAAAGTTATGGACACTGTACTGTGGCCTTGACATGGGAAGTGCCAGGCACCCTGAACTAGAGACTGTGTCACCATCATCGCCATAAGTAACAAATTTTAAATTAAGGGACGAATAAAAATTATCCTATTGAGCCTTTGGTCCTGGAAATCCATTTATGACTGTTCTGGGTGACTGACTGTGAAAACACTTGTGTGTAGGCCGTGTTATTTTTTATTTTTCTGAGAGAATGGTTGGAGCTAAAAATATTTTTTTTTTTTAAAGAACTAATCAGTTTTCATTTCTGTGTTTGGGCTTGTAACTGAAACAGTATGTGGAGTTTTAGCAGTCAGATTTCTGACTGAACCAAGTGTCTAATATTTGGGCTCAGTATATGCTGTTGGGAACAAAAAATTATTTGAAATATGAGCATCTGTTATAGTCATGATCTTTATGCACTGAAACAGACCTACCTAATGGCTGAATTGCTGTGTGCTCTCTGATATTAAAAGAAAAATGTGCTTTTAACCAGGGTATTAGTGAAAGCAGATGAGGCTATGGAGGCACAATGGGAATGATTAGGAAAGACAGAGATCCCTGTTTATTGTGGTAACAAAGCTGTATGTAAATTTTGCTTTTCATTAAGGCAGAATTAGTTTAACCCCAGTTGTACAAAGGTTACTGTTTTCTACTATTTAGACAAACAACTTCCTACTGTAAATTGTGTTGTGATTTATATGAATTTACCCAGTCACAGAGGTTTCTGTGCAGCAAATATATCTTCCACTCAATCATAATAAGAACTTTCAAAGTAGTTGTGAATACATTTCTATAATTATACTTAGATTTTGATGAAGGTTATTATTGCAGGAATTAAAATATTCACTTATTCAAACAAGGAAAATAACTTCTCTGCTTGGATTTTAAACCTTTAATAGTAACCCAAAAAGCACCTGGTAGGCTCTGAATTCCAGGCACATAGTGCAGAGAGCACAGTGACACAGTTCACCTGCTGGTGGGTAATGAGTGCAGTTTGTAATGACTGCACATGAAATTACAGCTCTTGTGTTTGTATTTACAGACTGAGCACACTCAGTGCCACTCTCCTGCTTGCCCCAGCCCAGTGACACTGAGCACTGGGTGTTTTGGAATGCAGGGTTCAGGGGCTGAAGCAGGTTCATATCAAATATGCATGGAAAGTCTTCATTTATTTTGAATTAGTAAATACAGCTCTTAAGTAAATTGGACAATTGTGTGTGGATAAATTGCTTTTATTTTTTATTTAGATGTGAGGCCACATATATATATATATGTTTGACTTGTGCTCAGATTTTTATTGGATGAACTTAAACTGCAAAACATCCAATGGCGTTAATAAAGAAGACAGAAGTGATCTTCTCACTCTTGTCTAATGACAGGACAAGAAGAAATGGATGAGAAATGAAACACAAATTTCATTTCGACATTGAAACCAACCTTTTATTTTGAGGATGGTAAAGCATGGGAACAGTTTGTCAGGGCAGGTTGTGCATTCTCTGTCCTTGGAGTTACTCAGAACCAAACTGGACACGGTCCTGAGCAACCTGCTCCAGTGAGCCTGCTCTGAGCACTGCAGGCTGAATGATCTCCAGAGGTGTCTTCCAACCTCAGCTGTTCTGTGACTCTGTGAAATTCAGAAATTTGCCTCTTTATCTACCTAAATCACTGAAAAAGGTGTTACATCCAGTATCATGTTGCTGCCAGTTGTGACACCAATAAAAGGTTCACTTCAGCTGCTTCTTTAGATCATTCTCATAAGGATGCTGCACCTACACTAAATCAATAAACTTAAAGAATATATTTTTTTTCCCCGTTAGCCTCTCCCCATAGTATTGCTCATTTGCAGGCAGTTTAGTACAGTCATCATCAAGCTTGCCCAAGCCATACAGTCTTTGTAAAGGAATTCATATTTTTGTTGGGGCAGCTGTCAGTGAATCAGCAGTGAGCCACATTGTCTGGGAGAGCAGGATAAATGCCTCTAAGAAACTAAACTGCACGAAAGAGAAGGGCACATTTCAGCAAGCAAAGATTTGTTTTCATGATTAAATATGTATTGTGTTAATCTGAGCCTTAGAACATTTCTCATGTTTCAATTTAGTCAAAATGAATTGCAGTATCTGCTGTGAAAACTGTTGCTATTGGATTTAAAATATCCATGTATTTTAGATATCTGGGGTTAGCTAAAGGCTAAATTCACAGATATTCTCTGTGACCTTGGTCAAGTCAGTTTTCCCATGATAAAATTATGGTGGTATTTTCTTAAGTTCTCTGAGTGTTGTTAAGAACAGTTCAAAGCTGCTTAATGAACCTCAGGTCCTACATTTATCTTCAGTGTTATAGAAGGTTCATAAATAGGCCAACAAGTCCCTGCTTGTATCCAAGAGAACTTAGGATGTGGAAAACTAGATAATTGTGATCTATTTCTTCCCTGGGATGCTTCTTTTTGTTTGAGATCTTATGGAACTTTCTGAGTTGGTTCTTTTCAAAAGGTTGAACTGAAACTATGTCAGGACCATCTAACTAAACCTCCACACTCCATGCTTGTGCTTTTCACATTTAAAGAAGATCTCTGTTATATTTCTTAAATCTGGAAAAAATTAGGTTTGTTTGATCTTCCTGGTTTTTAGTGACATATATGGCAAGAACATGTTGATTTGTCCTTTACTTTCTTGACACATTCATTATGGGATGCTGAATTTTACAAAGTGATTTTTTTGATGGCATTACCAAATGTTGTTGTGCTGCTGCATATGATTTCTTGGACTGGCATGGAGCCAGTGTTTTGCTAAGTTGTAGATATTATTTTCAAAACAACAAGATTTTTGTGGCATTTCAGAGTAATGGTGTAACTTAACATGTTTGTACTTATAATTTGACAAGCTTGGAAACATTAAACATTAGAGTTATTAAATAAGAGAGGAGACATTTGGAGATGTTTTCATAATGTTTTCTGACAGCATTATAATGAAGCCAAATCTAGAAGTATCTTAGTATCATAGATTTTTATTGCAATGAAGAGTCAAGAGAAAGAAACATGACATTGTTATTATTGACTACAATGCATAATAAAGAAATAAATTATGCTAAATTTTTCTGCTTTCTAAATCAAGCATATGTTATCATGACAAGTCACTGAAACATGGAAAAAGGTGGTGATGGAAATAATGCCAATAATCCTATTTTTCATTCCATTACATGAGATAGCATTTAATTTTATTTAGCTTTTCATGTTATTTACAGCAGGGTATTTGTTACCTTGAGAAAGGGTTTTTTTGTGCCTTTTTTATTTTTTTTTGGTGAAGTACAGAGAACTGTGATGGCAAGAAAAAACCCAAACAAAAAAATGTTCTGTAGCACAACTCCATGAGGCAGAGGTCCAGCCAAACCATGGCTATTAATCATCACTGTCCATTATTTACAGAGGATTCATTCATTGTTCCATAAAGGTATCTAGAGGGTCAATTAGAGACAACATACAGGATTTTTCAAAGACACAAGAGGGTCAATTAGGCCCTTCTTGTAATTTTCTGCTTTAACAGCAAATGCCAGCCTATCCTGCAACAGATACAGTGGAGGTTAGAATTAAATAGTGAGGATTTTTTTTTTAAAGCTGTTACTTTGCAGCTGGTTTGAATTGGAGTCTTGTCAGTCCTTGATCAAAACAAAAGAAAAAATTATCACTGAGTTGATGAGAAGCACAGATTTCAGATTTGGTTTTGAGTCAGAGTACTGGAAGTGCCCAGGAAATATCAGAGATAAAACAGCCTGTACTTATCACAGAAGTGAATAATTCCTCTGCAAGTACAGCCAGATACAAATAATATTGCTAAATACTCCTGTTTAAAATTTAAAAGCATTTGAGGCAGAATACTGTTTGTGATCATTTTGGCATCAACTGTTCACTTAAAGCTCCAAATCAATAATAGATATGAGATCTTAACATAAACAGCTGCAGTGGCATTCAGTCGGGCATAGGAAGTTCTTTCAAAATAGAAAGGAAATAAAACTAATATGTATCCGTATATACACATGTTTAAATGCACAGACATATATATGTATACACACCTAAAAAGTCTTCCAAACTAGCAGGAAGTTTTGGTAAAATTGTTTCCCTAGCTTAGGGAACAGAACAGCTCTTCAACACATCTATGGCTCCTGTGAACATGTACACCATATGTACTGTAGCTGTATTGAAGTTATTTTTCTTTCAGTTTCTCTTTCCATCAGAAATGGTTGTTGGTATTCTCTTCTATATGGCTCTGAAAATCTTGGGCTATTTTTTCCCTCTAAACTTTCATTTAACTACATTGCCACTATTTTTAATGCTGATTAAGTCCCTTTTAAAAGAAAGTGGCCCCTATGACTATGGTGTGTTAGCCTTGTAAAGATTTTTGTCTTTACAAATGGGGTTTTTGGAATGCCTCAGTATTTGATGGGCTCCTGTGAGAGTAAATCTCTGAGTGTGCTGCATCAGTTTGATCCTCATCGTCCTCTGAAACCCCCTATTCTCTGTAGGGTTTCAGCAGAGAGTTCTAACTAATGACTCAGGGCCAAATTCTGCCCTTCCATGCAGGCGTGTAATTCTCACTGATTCCAGAGGGACTCCTGTGAGCATATCAGAGAACACAATTTCGTTCTTAGTGTGTGAAATTATAGCACAAATGGACAAAAGAATCTCACACACATTCATCTTGGTGACCCCAAGCACGCTGGAATGTGATACCAATCCACCTGCTTTTCTCTTTGCTGAGTTTGTGCTGGTTCTTGTAGATCACCCTAATTCTTCAGCTGTCACTTGGGTCAACATTTTTTATATTGTTCTGTCTTCAGAAGTTTGCTATTACAGTGCTTCAGTGAAATTAGTGGCATTGAAATCAGTGTTTCTTTGAGTAGCATTAGTAACAGACACTTGTAAAAGCTGTTTGTTTTTTTTTTTTCTTTCCTTGGAAATGATGGTACACGAGCAGTCTTGTTCATATTCCATAGGGATTTAGTTTGCAAAGAGAGAAGACAAAGATAGATGTGTGTGTGCATGTCTGGAAAGTGGTTTAATACATACAGATACACAGAGAGAGGGGAGCTGGGCTTGCACCACACTTTTCCTCTGTGGCAATGTGAGGTGAGGAGGCATTTTGCCCACGTGTGAACAGAACAGGTCTCTCCTCTTTGCATCAGTCTGTCTTCTTGTTCTCAGATTTTACTTTTAGCATTGTCTCTTTCAGATTCTTTATGCAAGAAATCAGTTAATTCATTTTTAAACTTTTTTTCCCTGTTTTTAAAGCCTTTTCTAGTTTTTATACCACGTCCTTCCACATTGAAGGTTGTGGTTATTTTATTATTCTGTTTTCAAGAGCAGAGCTAGTCTTGATCTGTGGATGTAAAAATATGGGAGGTAACTCAGTGAGCTTTGATAGGTTTTTACACACATTGATTACTGAAATACAGTTTCAGATGTTAAATGGGCACCAGATTTGCTTGTCATCCACTGCTTATACTTAGGACCTGCATGTAAGAAAAATCTCCACTTTCTGCATTTTTGTTGTGGGAATTTGTGTCATGTCTGAAAACTCTGGACTGGAGGTATTGTGTTTCTTGAACTGACTGCTTATTAGGCCTTTGCATGTTTGTTTTTGATTTGGGATGTATCTGTCTGCTTCCCCCTTCTGTCTCAGTCCTTGGCAGATAGATTTATCTTCTAGAGCAGTGTTATGGAAGACTTAACCTTCCCAAAATGTGTGTCTAGGGACTTTGCTTCCTGACAACTCTATCCAATGGACCTTAGGATTTTTTTTGTGCTTTGATTAATACTGTTTTCACCAAAATCAAGCTGGTTTAGGTGTATCTGAGGAATCTCAGATATCTCCAGTGTTACATAGAATTGACTGGCTTTGGTGTATGCCCTATTTTTAATTTAGTAACTTTAATTTCCTGGCATGCTGCCATTCATGCTCTAGGTTTCAAGTATCTGACTTAGTCAAACCCTTGAATCTCTGCTTCCATCTCGGATTTTAAAAGACATCTTGGTGCTGTAGCACAAAGCCTGTCATTTATATCTCCCACAATGGTTTTAGTATCCACTCTAGGTTTGGATTCTGCTCAAGACAGAGCAAAAATTTATATTGCAGCTCATGCAGCAGTCCTCATGTAATGAATTGCATTGTTTATAAAATTTCCTGTTTTCAAATTGTCTGATAAGTCTTCAGAAAACTCATCACTTACCCAGAGTTATTTCTGAAGCTATTTGTGGAATCACCATGATTGTCTGGGGAAATCTAATTTATAATTTTGAACATATAATTTATACATCACTCTGCCAAAGCTTTCTTTAAAATCTGTTTTCAGATATGAATTAGAATGAGTGGTGATATTAATTTTGCTTTTTTAACCTGAAACTGTAGTTGAACACATAATCCACAGTGATTTATTTTTACATAATATTCCATTTTCCTATTTGTGTAATATCTACAGGCAGATAGTAATTTTCTCAAGCTGGTTCATTAATTAGATTTATTGGATGGATGTCCTTTGTTATTGTTTTGTAACTTATGTATTGATCTCTATTATATGAAATTCTCAGTCTTTGCTGTTCACTTACAGTTGGATAGAAAACTCCCATGAATGTCTGAATTAAAACATGAGGGTTTGCACATGCAAACTGTCCTCAAGGAACACTTGGACATCTCTAATCACTTGTACAGTTATGAAGTGTTATAACTTCTGTATGACTGCAACATCCCCATCCCCAGTGTGTTGCTTTTAAGGACTGTATTGCATTTTTCTTTATTACTTGCCAAATTAAAATAAAAATTTAAACCCAAAAGATTAATGTGTAGTGATCCTAGAAGTAGGTAAATAGGTGCAGGGAGATGACTAACAGCTCTTCATAGTCTCTATAAACTTGAGCTGAAAAAAGAAACTACATCACATTTTGTGCCTATTTGGACTATTTGTAAAACAAAGATCATAATATTGACTCACATTTCATACACAAAGGAGAGCTCTTTGAGTAAAGGAAAATAATTGTCATTCATTAGAGTAATTTCCATTGAACATAGGGGAGGCACCCAGAAATGGCTCATTCCTGGTTCCTGGCTGTGACATCCATGGTTGTGTTCAGTCCTGATGTTTATTTTCCTCTTCAATATGACATAACTCAGTTCTAAAAGAAAGGTAATGCAAAGTATGATTGTGTTCTACAATTACAGTGCAGCAAGCAAAAGTCTCAACAGATAATTAAAAAAAAAGAATAAACTTGCTTGTGTTGAGTTGATTTAGTCTCTCCCAGGGCTTTTCAGGTTCCATGTTTTATCCACAGGGAGGTGTTGGGTCTCTGTGCAGGCACGTTTTGGCTGCCTGTGGTGTGTTCCTATTTCCCAAATTTTGTCCCCATTCAAGGTACTTTATTTGCTGGCTTTGAAAAAGTAACACTGCAAAACTGCTCCATCACAGCTAAAACTATGCAGATAAAAATAAAGAGGATGAAGAGGTATCACTCAGCTATTGAGCCTGCTAGAAAACCGAGTTTTTACCTGCTGGATTAAGCTTTGTATCCACTCAAGTGCCCTTCACCAACTACCTGCACGTTGCTAAAGTCCTTCACAAACACTTCTTTTATGGTCAGATTCACCACTCTGACACGAGCTGAGGAGCACCATATGCTTCAGGTAACCTCTCTAAAGCAGTTGCCAGTGGGACCACTTCTGTGACTGCTCACCAGTGTGAGCAGAGGTTACACAATCTCACCCATGGTGAATAATAATGTCAAAGAGCCATTAGCAGTGCAGAGTGACAAAGTGTGGAGAGATCCATCAGCTCATCCCGTGTTTAATGAAACAGAAATGAACATCGTATTGCCCTTGTTTTCTGTCAGATTTTCCAGGTCTCCACGAGGCTTATTAATCTTAGGGTGTAATGGAAAATGTGTTGCTATGTTACATAGGACAGCAGCCTTTGTGCTCGCAGGATTGAAGGCATTATTAGTCTTTGTCTTATTTACATGCTGTACTGGGGTGCATGCTGCCCAGGCACAGTGCAGAGAGGAGTTCTGAAATGTTTGTGGCTTTCTGAAGTGTGTTCTAATGCATGCAGCCAGATGGCTCCATGGTAAGTCATTTTAACCTGAAGTAATGATCAGAAACCCCCTTTTGAGAAAGACTATCAACACATGCTACAGACTTGGAAATTTGCTGCTACAAAAAACACCTAATATATTGCATTTTAGTGCACCCCAAAATGAATGCTTCCACATTTCTGAAGGCAAGCTTTCAGGCTCTCAGAAGTAAAAAAGGAACAGGTAAATGGTATTATTGTAAAATACCAATTTCACTAAGTATATTATAAACTTTCACTATTGCTTTTACTTTTTAAATGGAGGACCAATTTCAAATAAGCTCTGACAAAAACAATCTTGTGTTTACACTTGAGATCTAGTCTTTATTACCTAGGGAAAAAACCCAGAAGCTGCTATTCCTGTTAGGAAAAATCCTAGCTTCCAGGGACAGAAAAATAACCCAAGTTCATGCCAAGATTCACAGATACACAGAATCTCCTGAGCTGGGAGGGACCCACAAGGATTATTGAGAGCAATTCCTGGCCCTGGAGAGCACAGCCCAATCATCCCCCCCCACGTTCCCGAGAGTGTTTTCCAAATGCTTCCTGAACTTTGTCAAGCTTGGGGCTGTGGCTCCTTCCCTGGGGAATCTGTTCCACTGCTCAGCCACCCTCGGGGGGAAAAAACCTTTTCCTGATATCCAACCAAGCTGGACCATATGGTGACACTTCATCTAGAATGTGCCACTAAAATGAGATTCTTGTGCCTTATTTTCAGCATGTGCCAGGATCTTTGTACAGGCTGGAGATCACTAGGGATGAGAAAACATTACGAAATAGTGCTTCTGAGAGTTAGAAGATGTCACATCTCTGAATGCTATTTTATATTTTAACAATAATAATAATAATACTTATAAGGATATTTTTATTTTGCTTAAAGAATTAATAGCGCAGTGACATTGCAGCTTTTTTGACTCACACAGCTTTGGAAATTTATAAGATTGAACAGGATTATAACGTGTTTATTAGAAGCAGTGGAAATATTTGCCTTTGGCATATCCATTATGTAAGCAATGATTTTTCTCCTGGTTTTTTTTTTTTTTTGCCTTTTATTTTCCAGCACACTGTGTTTATCAGCGAGGTATGTGTTGATACAAGTTTCATAAAGAACGAGCTGTGTGTGGACATTGCAGCAGCGCTTCCCAAATGTTTCTGAAGTGGTTTAGGTTTGGTTAGAGCCTGCTGGAGGCCTCACAATGGTTCACAAAACCCCAGGGCTGGGAGTCCCCCTT
Organism: Acridotheres tristis; assembly: GCA_037013685.1. Lineage (NCBI taxonomy): Eukaryota > Metazoa > Chordata > Aves > Passeriformes > Sturnidae > Acridotheres > Acridotheres tristis. Next base: position 14,668,878 of record CM072898.1, read on the forward strand.
CTATTCCTCACAGTGACAATCTCACTGTTTTTAACCTATCTTTTAAGAAGTGACTCATTAAGTGTGGAAAGCACAATGAGTTGTGACTTAGTTTGCTTGGTTACTTTGGGCTGGAGTTGTTTAACATAAGAAATAATTTGAAGCGTGGATTTTCAGTTCTTACCTTAGCATGTATATAATAAGAATTGCATTTTGAGATTTGGGTCAGCTGATGAAATCTGCATGTTTGAATAAAAATAATGTACGTTCAAATAGCTGAATTCAGAGGATGAGCAAAAATAAAATTTCCAATTGGCTTCATGCAAAGAGGTTAACATCTCTGCTGATTGTCCCTCTGGTGGATCCACTGTCACTGCCCATATCCTGGTGCAGTCTCAGCAATAACAGTGCTGGACTTCTGAGTGACACAAACTGGGGGCAGACACAAAGTTTTGGTGTCCTCAGCTGCTGCCGCTGGCAATTGTGTTGTTTCCCTGTGCCTGGTGTTGGCCAGGGTGCTCCTTGTCCTGCAGAACAGTTGGTTCTGTTCTGCTGGGAGTTCTGCACCTTTCTCTGAGCAGGCAGGACAATTATGAAGTAATTTGCATGATGTGTGCGCTTTGCCAAATTTTGGAAATTGCCGTGCTTGAAAAGGAACGGCTGCCATTGGCAGTGCTGCACTGATTAATCACAATTAGGGACCAAACACAGCACTTCTATCAAATGTCCAGTGAGTAGCAAAATTAGCACTTGCTAAAGTGATGGGAGTCATTCCATTAGTGAGAATTCCCACTGAAATGTGGAATTTCTGTGCCATTTTAGAAGTAATTCTCACACTTTTGATAATGTTCTTGTAAGCAACTTGCACACAGCTATAAGAGCATTGCTGCTCCATTTACATACTGACAGCATCCTGTTAGGAACTAATTAAACTTTATTTTAAAAATTACTTTCCTGATGTGGTTCCAGGCTAGATAAATGCTGATGTAATGCAATCGCAGTTTAAAATATGCATCAACATATCTGTGTATTTTACTGAAAGTGAGTGTGGGGCCAAATCTCAGACTAGACAATTGTCATTACAGAATTTCTAAGTTTTGGGGACCTTTTTGCAACTTTCTCAGCCTGTACTTTGACTAAGGAGTGTTAATGCAATTCTGCAGGGCAGTGCAACTCTTTTCTTTGCCAGTGGTTGAAGTAAGTGATGGCAAGTGAATATATTTTTACAGCAAGTGAATACCTTTAAAGAAAGATAGTAAATTATTCTATATGGTGGAAGGAACCACCATATTTTCAGTGACTCCAGAACGGCTCCCACATCAGAACATAAATACTCCCAGGGCAGGGAATCACTTTCATTCTCCATCACACTGAACACTGAGTTATTCCCTACAAAACAAATACCAAATGACATCTTAGCTGCTCCTTCAAGTTCACAATTTCTGTCTTGCAGCCTGCCTCTCCCAGAAAAGTCTCTAAATGGCTGTGCCAAAGCAATGTTTTAGCAATAGGACCGAGTTTTTTCCTGTTTTATTTTGTATGAAGTAACTACTAATTGAGAGATAAAGTAAGTGAGAATGACCCCTCTGGCTGGGGACTGTGGCTGTTTCTTGGGAAGTGGGTCACTGGGGTTCAGTACCTGCTTCACTCAGACTTTCATTACTTACACAAAGTGGAACTGGAGGAGGAGAGGAGTGAGCAGCCCTCAGCACCGTGTTCCAATCCCCCCGGGCTGGGAAGGGAATTAAACCAGGTTACTCCCACCTCACCAGTAAGAGAATTGTGACTCTAACCCTGTTTTCTGCTGCTTTTCTATAAAATAGCCAAACACAGAACGTTCTGTTGTGAATTCTGTAGTGTTTTTTCCCCTGAAAAATTAAACATTATAGGGGAAATTTATTGAATATTTTTTTTAAAAAGTTCAGTATTTAAAAAAAAGTTTTATGAGAACCAGAATTTTATTTTATTTTTTTCTGTCAGCTAGAAGAAGCTCGGTATACTTCAAATCTGGTCAATGAATTTAGGTACAGGTAGTTTGTACTGTGTAATTTATATTCTGTGCATCACTAACACATCACACACTTAAACTGTAAGTTTATTTATAAATATGCACACATAGATGGTATATAGTTATATTATTTTAGATTTATGTAAAATATATTGATGTCTAGTTACAATAAATTCTGAAATAAATTACTGACAGATTTCTGTTGAACTGTGGCCAGATGTAGTAACCTCTGAGGAATTTCTCTTTTCTTCATCCTTGTCTCTCTGCTACTTAATGTTAAAACCTTGTTTTTTTCCCTTCTCTTTAAAAACTTGAATGTTATCATAATTTGTTGGAAATAATGTGTGTAAGCTATCAATGTAGTATATTTCAGTGCTCATAAAAGTATGATTTCTAGATGAACACCAATAGAAATAGTTTTGACCATGTAAAAAAAAAATCAATTTTCATAAGGTTACATCTTTTACTTCTCTGTATATACAAAAACTATATTAAAAGAGAGATTAAATTTTACTCTGTGGAGTAAAATGCAAACAGAAAATTATTTTTCATTTTTCAGTGCAGACAATGGATTATCATTTATTTATGAGACTTTTTTTAATCTAGAATATATGGAAATCTTTTCCTGAAGCACAATGTAATATTGAATTGGGAATGTTTTCTGACAGTTTTCTTCTTACAGTTGCATAGAATGATTCCACTGTATGAATTTTTTAAAGAGGTTCAATATACTCTGTGTTTTAAAGGGGAGAAGTAATCAGGGTAATCCTGAAGAATCTTATAAATGTGCCTCATCTGCCCCTTCGTTCTTCAAACAAACTTCTGCACAGAAGACTGGGCTGTAGCAGCCTTTGCCATCTAGGGAAATGTCCGGGTATTTTTCACTGTCCCAGTGTATCTGCATTCAGGAGTTTACTGATGTTGCCTAAACACACTCATTTGTGCTGCTTTTTATTCTCCTAAAGGAGCCTAATCAGCGCAGAGGGATCATTTTAATCAGAGTTTGAATCTAGTGGTAAAAGGGTCCAGCGTTTAAAGGGTTTATTACTTTTTTTTCCAAGAGTGTAGGGTAGAAGTCAAATTAAAAAGCCATTTTATCCCTCAGAAATTCTCATCCCTCAGGATGGCCCCATCTGTTTTTTGGGATTGGGTAGAACTCCCCTTGTAGTCAGAGGAAATTCCCCACAGGGTGCTGTACTCCTCCAGAACTTTGCTACAGGTGTGCAATTAGAGGGGTCCCTAACGAGCCTGACTGTCACAGCAGATCCGTGCTGTGAAACTGTTGGAAGTTCAGTTTGTGTCACAGACCAGAGGTCAGCTGGTGGCTTTTGTTTTCCTGAAAACCCCCGGTGTAAAACAGGCCCTGTGGAATGTGGGCAGGTGAGTCAAAACAAAGGATGAAACACAAGATGCAGAGCGGGACGTCTTTATTTTGAATAAAATGATCTACAAGAGAGTGCCTTATAATTCTGTGGTTTTGGTATTCATAAATTACAGTGACAGAAAGATGTAATGCTAACCTATTCATTTAGATAGGTATGAATTTTACATTAAAATGCTTACAGTTTTTATACATTAGAAGAGTCCTTAGAGAGAAATGAAGCCAATTAAGGAGAAATAAAGACCTGTGTGTCTTTCTGTATGTATACCTTCATCTAAATGCAGTCGTATAAACAATAGAAAATCAAGGTATTTATGCGGCAATTGCTTTTCTCTTTCCCTTCCTCAACAATTACCTGTATGCTAATGATTATAATTTGAGGTTTATATAGAGAAAATAGCTTCTATTTTCTACTGAGAAATATCATGACAGAAAATAGTTTTCTCTGAACTTGTTTAGAGCTTAATACCTTGGTGTCCAGATAATAAAGTATTTTGTAATCATTTCAGGCAGACATTCTGCTTTCATCTTTAGCTTTCTGTTGTATTGTGTTGTACTCAACTCAGGAACAGGCTCTGCCGGTCTCTATTTTTGTTGGTATTTTTATGTTGTTTGTAACAGAGCAATGAGAAGTAGTATTTGGGACCATATCCTAAACTGATGAACACATATATAGCACTTCTAACTGCGAGGAAAAGGAATATGGGAATATTCTTTATATAAGGAATAAAAGCTTTTATGTGCTGAATCTAAACTCTCGGGGGAAGCTAATTTTCACACAGGTTCCATGTGAGCCAATTTCTTCCCTCCAACCATGGCCATATGCTTCAAAAAGGGGGACTGCAATGCAATCTACATGCCTGAGTTCATTTCTTGCAGGGTGTAACCCAAGCTGTAGAGCAGGAGATAAGGCCGGTCTGAGCCGTGGTGTCTCCCCAGGTTCCCCAGCCCTGCTGAGATCCTAACCCCGGGATCAGTGAGGACACCATGCCCTGCCTGTGCCAGCTTGTCCTCCAGGGCAGCCCGTGGCACCCCTGAGCCGAGAGGAGCAGGCAGGACAGCGGGGTGGTGTCGTGGTGTGGCTGCAGAATTTGGAGCTGCCTCTCCTTCCCTTCTCCCGGCACAGCGAGCTCCGCACGGAGCTGCTCGTGGGGTTCTGCAGGGAACCCGGGCTTGGAGGGTCTGCACTGCCTACAGCATGCCAAGGGAAAGTCAGGATGCACATCAGGGAAACGTTTTTCACAGAAAGAGTGATAAAGCACTGGAATGGTCTGCCTGGGGAGATGGTGGAGTCGCCATCCCGGGATGTGTTTAAAAAAAGCCTGGATGTGGCACCGGGTGCCATGGTCTAATTCAGGGGTTAGGGCATGGGTTGGACTCGATGATCTTGAAGATCTCTTCCAATCCTGGTGATTCTGTGAATTCTGTGAATAGTATACCAGGCTGGGTTCTGATTTCTGTCTAGAGAAACTACCAGAAATGACCCAAGCTGGTTTTGGACAGCTCTGCTTCGACCTCATCCTGACTGGGTTGTTTTACCATTACAGGAGATAACAAAATACAGAATTTGGATTACAGGTTCCAAAGAACAAGTCTGCAGAAATCAGCCTTATGTAAGAAGCAGAATAAATTTTAGACAGAGTCCAACAGAAAAAGTCACATTATGTTACACACAGATAATCCTGGAAGTCCCTTCTCCTGTTCAAATCCTGCGTTTTGTAAAAACACATCGTGGTACATTTGGCATTCTGGTCATAGAAAGAAAGAGCTATTTGTAAAAAGTTACATATGGTCATGTGAACTAATTGCTAAAACGATTCTACATTAATTGGATAATTAAAGATTGCGAACATGTGGCTATTGTATTCCTTGGGCATCATGCCAACATGTGGCTGGAAAAAGGTCTGCTAACATGCTGGATCCTTTTTCATAAAAATAAATAAGCAACAAGAGTCTTCAATTTATATTAGAAAAACTTCGTATTTTTAAATTGAGTTTTGAAATGCATTTATGATTTCCATTGTGTTTATATTTTAACACTTTAGAAGGGTGGCAGCTTCGATTTTTTTAGCATCCATCTCACAAATTAATAGTATTGATTTTTGTTTTAGATTTATTGTTAGTATTTTGGAAAGTGTTCTGTAATTGTTGATACTTTGTAACACGAGACCCAGCGCTCCTTGTTTTATTTTGAAGAGGATGAGTGTTGGCACTCAGTTTGAAGAACTTTGTAGTAGCAGTAAATTGTCTGTGTGCTTTACCTTTACCTATCAAGGTTATTTGTCAGAAAAATTATGTTTGGTAACTGGGATTTCTTTCATTGGGTGGCACACAAGCTGCACAAATCCCTATGCTAACTAGTCACTTTTTCCTTTTTTTTTTGTGGGTGTTTTTGTGAGGTTCTGGTTATTACTCTCCTTGTTCTTAATTTGAAAGTAAAATCTGTGGTCTCAAAATGACCTTAAAGTGACTGACCCCTAAATCCAATCACTCCAGACTCCTTTGAAAATTGACAAATATGTCAAATTTACCTTTGACTATCAAAACATTTTAAAAGTATTTCATTTGCTGGGGGCAGTAATAATTCTTAAGTTAGTATTAATTGTTCCAGTGTGATTTGGTCTCACTGGTTTGTTGATGTTCACACTGAGTTTATAGCAGTATAATCTTCTTCTCATTTTATTGTGTATTATCAATTTTGTAAGAGTAAAAAAATTCTGGATGAGCAATTTATTGATTGTTTTAGTCTGAGAAAAAGGTTCACAAATGGTCAATACATAGTCAAAAGAGTGTCAGAAGCATGAAAAAAATAGATTGTGGCTTTTATTTGTATGTTCTTTGACTTGCATATGCTTGCTTTCTTTTTGCTTTCATATTATTTTCTCTAACTCTTGTAACAATTATTTTAATGACAGGAATGCATAATCACTGAGGTGGAAGAAATATAGGAATGCTTTTTATCCAGGCAAATAATCATAGTTGCACTTTCTATTCACTGGTTTTAACCACAAAAATGTATCATGCTTCCAAATTTTCACTAAGTTCAGATAAAAATTGTAATTAGAAGGCATGGTTGCCTTATTTTTCTTGGATAGGATTCTTTCTTCTACAAAACTTTTGTAGTGATATGCACGGTACACCTGTGTCTGTGTTCATATCCAAACCAACATAAGGGATATTCTCACATTTGTGTCAAAACTGCAGCACCACTTCCACTCCAACCAGGGTATTCCCTGTTTTATTATCACAGTTGTGTCAAAATAACTAATGAAGATAAGCTTGTGCAGACAAAAGAATAAGAGACACTGAATTAGCTGAAAATGCAAATTGTAACTGAAGAGGTCAAGGGAAGAATAAGAATAGAATTCCATCCAAACTTGGTTAGATGCTGCTTTCTGAGTACTGTGTGTTTAGAATGAGGAATTGAGTTGAATTATTTGTCTAAGTGGTGAGTGTAGCATTAGAGAGCAGTTGACTGAGATATAGAATGTACTTTACCCTTTCCTATGAAAGCTATCAAGATGTTTCAAGGATGAGAAAAATATGCAAAGTGTATTTATGGGTATGTGTGAAGAAGAGATGGCAGATGTAAAGTACCTGGCAAAAAAAGTACCAGATTTACTGAGATACTTAAAAACATATTTTATTGAAGTAAAAAAGCCCATGGTCTTGGCAAATGGTAGCAATACCTAGTTCTGTGAAAGAGCCCAAAATATTTCTTTGCAGGTGGCCTGAACAAAATATGTCATTTCAAGTAAGCCAGTAAGGACTGGTTGTGCTTTTGAGTAAAGCTGTTACCAGAGACTCATTCATCACTATTTTGACTAAGTCTATTGAAAATTTTCAGAGTGGGAGGAATAAGGAAGACAAGTGAGGATTCCCTGTGATAATAAAGGGAGTTGGGAGAAGTCTAGAAGGCAGAGGGAAATGGGTGCATATTCCTGGTTTTTTACTAAGTTGTCTCTTGATTTTCAGCACTGAAAAGTCTGAAATTTGTCTTGCCCTGGTGCAGCTCCATCTCTGAGCAGGGTGTCCAGCCCAGAGGCTGCTTGTGCACAGCAGCACACAGGTGTGATGCCCAATTTTTAAGTCTAAATATTTCACATATATTATTTGTTTGCCACTGCTTGAATGCAATTCAGCAGCTGACCCAGCAAGGGGAGCTGTAGATTAGTGTGGACAGTTCTGTGACTTCATGCACCAGAAATTCTCAAATAAGAGCGTTTTCTTGAGGGTCTGTCTATTAGACTAAATTTCTGAATTTTCACAGTAATTTCAAGGGAGGGTTCCATAAAATATTTGACTGCAGATTGTGTGAGAGAGCTGTTTATTCTCTCTCAGCCCACCCATCTCCTCCCCCCAAATTAAAATGTTTATAAAGCTGTGCTGGTTCTGTCTAATAATAAAACAGCATCAATATCTGTGTGTGTGATATCAGTTCATCTGGTCCTGGATAATCTGGTACAGGAGTCAATGAACTTAATGCAGTATTGGTAATCCAAAAGGGTTTGAGTTAAGTGTTTTTGACATGCAGAATCAAGAGTCAAGGGCAAAGCAGACTTTAAATATTCCTTCAGCACAGTCTGGTAGGGATGTAATTGAATACCTCAGGTAAAGCATCTTATCAGAACTAAAGCTGGTTAGTGTCTCATTGCCAAACAGGGAGGTGCTGTGCGTCTTCTGCACACACGTGCTCTTTTGACATTGTTGGAAGTCCTTTGAGGTCTCAGTTCACCCTGGAAATTCTGTCAGGGATGCATTTGCACGTTATAGAATAAATTCTGCTTCACCCAAGTTTCTCCATGGCCTGCTCCTTGCTGTAGCATTTTAGTGGTTAATGCCAAAGCAGCTGAAAGATTATGAGAGGTACAAACAGGAATCAGGAAAGGAATAAATATTGCACGTTCGTGTTGTTAATGTGATATAAATTTTCATAGTAAAATACAGAAATGTTTCCACTCAGGCTAGATTTATAGCTCATATGCTCCTTTAAGAGGCATATGGAGAGAATTTAGTGAAAAGACATGTATCAGGAGACTAAACTGCCAGAAATGTTCTATCCCAATCTATCTCTGGGGTTGCAAAGGATTGTGCAGAGGAAGAAGCCTGAGCATAAACAATGTGTTCAAATGTCTGTGAACAGGAGAAGTTTTATGACTCTGATTTTGCCATATCTTAAAGCTGCATTATAGGTATTTTGATATTTGATATTTTTCTTGAACAGCAGCTCCTGCAGCCATGCAGTGCAGGCTAATTCTCACTAATGTGAATGGGGAGACTATCTTGATAAGGTAGAGGGCTCAGGCACATTCTCAAATAGAAGGAGTTCAAAAGACATAAAGACATTTTACTTCCTATTTGTGATTTATTTTTGGGTTTATCACTAAGCATATTGAAACATAAAGGCAATATCATTTGGCCCTTCAATTTGCACTTTTTTCCTTTGTTGATGGTGATCCTTAAGACTCCAGTGTGCATTTTGTTGAAGCAGAACTTGCTAGGGCATTACCTTTTTTTTCCACCTATAACATACTTAGTTATTTTGGGGAGATGCAAAATAATTATGAATTTGAATTAAAATTTTGCTGTTTGTGATGAACAGAGACCATTTGGATTTGTTTTAACTCCTCATTTAAATATGAAATGTAAGAATTGTTACAGAGGGAGAGGATTTTGATATTACATTGACCTAGATCTATGTGAATTGTCAGGGATACTGTTAAAATTTAAAATGTCATGCTAGACCAGGAACCAATGTGTTTACATAGGAGTGATACCTGTGCTCCTCAATGTGTGAGTTGTCTTTAATGGAGTTTTATTGGGTCTGTGTCAATGGAGACACTGGTTGGTGAGACAAATTTAACCACAAAAATGTGAGCAACTAAGGTTTTTGTCGTTTATCTCTTTCAATACTTTCCTGCTTTTTATTTGTGTGTTCTAAATTTTTAAAAGAGACATTTCTCATACCTTAAAAGAAGAAAAGTTATTCATAGCAAGAGCTGTATTTCACAGTAGTGTAGAAGTATATGGTACTGTAATAGTATCTGCTATAATAAAAATAATATCTTTAACATCTAGTATTCACAGAAAACATGGTAGCTGTGTTTTACAAATAAATATGCTCAAGTTGCCAGATTGATTCCTGAGGATGGAATAATTCTGTAGAAGCATTTATTGCAGAGCTCACCCAGACTGCATCACTTAAAGGAGTCTGGCAAGACGGAAAAAATACAAGTCTCAAATGAACAAATCCCAAGCCAGTAATATTCACCTTTTTCATTTTCCTTTCCATTCATAATTGATTCTAAACTTATGTGAATCTTTCAAAATAACTGTCTTATTGATTTGAAACAAGCTATAAAATGTCATTATAAGAGTAATTCACTTTTTCTCTCTGATTACTGTAAACAGACACTGATCAGGCAAAATGCTGTTTTTTCTTTTCATATATTGTGTGATTTGTGCTATTATGCATGGAAAACAGCATAAGGAAAATGTCACAGATAGAGAAGAGCATTTATCATGGGTGATATCTTATGTTTATACAGTGCAGGATTAAGGATTTTATACCTAAGCAAAAGGCAGGGCATTTGGTTTATGCTGTGTTACAGAACTTGTGCCAAAGCTTTTCTTATATAAGTGTAAAAAGTTCTAAAACATGGAAGCTCACTGCCACTCAAATAATTATGCTTCTGTCTTATATGTGCATTTACATGTATTATCCTATATAAGGTACAATTCCTGTCCAGAAATGGCTGTTTCCAAAAGATTTGAATCAATTTTTACAGGTGGGTGGTGCACACCTACTGCTAATAAGAATATACCTGAGGAAGTGTTAGAGCAGCCTCCATTTTTCACTCCTTTGATAATTATGGATCCATCCATTTTCAGCACTTCAACCCTTATACACTCAGAGAGGAGTTCTTTGGTAGGGCTCTGAATGATGGATGTTCACAATGAGGAGACCTAAAGAAGTTTGTGCTCTATATCACCGTAGGAATGAAATCAGTAAATTTAGAAGACAGAGTAAGAAAGCTTGTGTTTGTTGGCAAACTGTTACCCTGACTAAATCATCACTGTGATTCGTGTGTAGGTGTATTTGAAAATTCCCAGAGGTAATATTGAAGAATTATTAAAAGGGTCGTTTTTCAATAAATTACCCAGTGTTGTTGTGCACATTCTTGGCAAACTGTGGAGATGCTTGAATTCCTTTGGCTATATCTGTGTTTGGAAAGGACTCAGAAAAACGTGGTATGCTGCCTGCAGTAAGCCAAATGAGAAATGATTTTCTGGGATAGCAACAGTTGTCTTTGCTGTGAATATCTGTTGTTTTTTTCTTTTTTTTTTTTTGTCATGAGAATTGCCACTTCTAACTTTTTAGCAGGTACATTAATTCTAAGTTTCTAGCACTAAGGCAAGGAAATTTGGAGCAGTAAAAGTTGCTGGCATATACAATTCCTTTCTGTAAATTGTGGGTGTGAAGAAGAGTGTCCAGTCTCTTCAGTTATTTGCAAACCTGTTGTTTTTATTCTCCCCACTTAAATTGCAATAGTAACTGGTGAGCCCCTCTAGTTCTCTTGTACTTGGCTCCTATTGCAGCATTGCCAGTATTGGAACTGCTTTTTATTAAAGATATTCTTCATGGAATCAACTGGGGAAGCCAAATAAAAAAAAAATAAATTGAAAATATAAACTGAAAGCAAATAGTGGAGAATTTTCAGTGTTAGTTATTGATTTCCTTGATTGTGAGCACACAGGAACGCTGACACTCAGTGTATCTAATTGTGATTTTATTGACTATCATTTCTACCTTGTTTACACTGCCAGGGTTTGTTGGTCACCGTGACTGATGGTTTTCACTCATCCCAAGTCTTGCAATTCTGACCAAATCATCCTTTGTTTATTTTCTTTATTTTTTCTTGATACAACATCCCTGCCTGTTCAAGCTTTCCGTGTAACATGACCACAGATGACTGCTGTGGGCATAGGTACTGATAATTTTACTTGTCTTCTCAGTTTATACTCCTTAGTTTTGGTTTATAGGTAACATGTAGGCTATTTTTCATACTTTGCCCAGTCCAATTTTCTGTGTAATGAGCAGCCACTCATTGCTCACTTAATTTTTAAATCTCCCACCACCAGACCAAGGTACCAAATCTGGGGACTGTGCTTAGCCTGTAAATGGGGCTGGACTTCTGTAGAGATTTTGATCTGTGGAGAAACAGGGAGGAGGCATGGGAACAGGGAACAGCAGCATTTTCAGGCCTGGTGGAATGTGGGGAGACATGGATGAGTGGGAATCAGTGTGGGTGTCCCCCTGCTGAAGAGCCTTGCCTCTGCTGGGGCTCCTCTCCTGGAAATGTTCTGTCTCAGCACTTGTAGGGGTGGAACAGACACACAGAATAGTCCAATTGTCTAGGATTTACTCTTTCTTTCCAGTGCAATCTGGGGGTACTTCCCTGTCCCAGGGGTATTCAGTGTCTGCCTTTTCCCCAAAATAAACCCTGACAATATAACATGATGGCAGAGATGTCCATCTTTGCCTTTCTACATGAGAAGAAAAATCTATTATATGAAATGATGATTTCTAAGTTCATTTGCTACCCACTGATCCTGATGTGGAGGAATTAGAAACCTTGGTCTGTATCATTCCTTCTTTAATCTAGTTATGCTGTAACAAAAAACCCCAACCAAACAAAAAAAAGAGTGGAGAGCAGCTTACCTTTTAAATAACACAAGCACCACAAGTAAAAAAATATTCACGTTTCTCCTCTGGCAATTTTAATCTTCACATTTTTCTGGTGTATTGTATGGTGAGATGTCATTAAGAGTTTTATGGTAATGATTACGTTGGCCTTGCAGACTATTTTTTACTAGCTTTTTTTACTGTCACATTTGCTACATAAGCTTAATTTTATGTTATTGCAATGATGTTCCGTGGTGTGTTCAAATAATCGATAGCAGTACAAGGGTTGTTCCATTGGGATCACATTATATGAGTTTATAATATACAATATATGCTTTGATGTATACATGTAGTGTTTGCTGTTTTTCCCCCTCTCCTTAAATACAGAAATTTCTAGTTGTGTTTATTTCCCTCGTCAGCATACTTTATCATATCAAAGCCTTTACAGACAGTGTAGAACTACTGAGTTATGTTTGGGTCATGTTTTGCAGTGTGCCCTTTAATACTGTAGCTTTAGAAATGCAATTTTCAGCCTCTGCTTATTAGAATATGATAAAGTATTCCTGGTCTATGTCCAGCTCCACTAATCTCCAGACTACACTTCATGAATTAGGCATGAAGATTTTAGTCAATGTGCTTTCAAAGACCAATGTTTAGGGAATCATGGATTTTCTACAAGCTGAGGGAGAAATCTATAATAGGAAGAACTGATTTTCAAACATCATATTCTGTAGAAAAAAATGACCAGTTCTGGCTTGGAAACCAGAAACATTTCCTTTTAGAATACTCAAGAACTGGTTAAAAATGTATTGTAGGTTTTAACTTATAAAAGGAGTAGCTTTTTAAAATGCACTGTAAGTGCTGTGTAGTGTATAGAGGCTCATACATATTAGATACCACGTAGACACCTCCTGAGCTGTGGGTTAAAAAACAAGCCACACCAAAGTTGACTTGGTTTAGTGGTATTAACCTAAACTCACCGATGGACACTCCTCTGTTTCATCTTTTCACACACAGCAGTGAGGTCTGGCCAAGGGGGGGGCAAGTAAAGGTGGTGTAAATTGGAACATATAAGCAGAATTTAAATTCTGCCCTGCTGCTTTAGCTTTCACTGAAGGCAAAGTCCACATTAAGCAAAATCATAGAGAAAAATACACAAATATGTATTCATAATGCCACCCAGTCCGACCCCCCGGTGCCCACTTGTGACCTTAATCATATTTTGTTTCTGGGTAAGACTCATCATCTTGATTTTTGTGGAATATAGGCTCAAAGTTGATTAATGAACTCATCACCTTGAGGAAGACCTGCAAGAAATCAGTCAGACTTGAGAGAACTATAAACAACCTTCACCTGACTGGGAAATGTCACCTGTTGGTACACACAGAGCTTAACCTTAATAATGATTTTTTACTTTTGATAAAAAGAAGGGTATCCAGGCAGTGTTAGTTCAATCACAGTCACTTTTTAAATGTAGAAGACTGGTGTTAGTCAAACTCTGCAATATTTTCACAGTTCTCTCCTAGACTGAGCAGTGTAACCCTTGGCTTAGGAAGCTGCAGCACTGTTAGACAGTCCTAGAGTGGATGCATTTCTTGCAAAATGAGTAGTTAAGGAGGAAATGGGAAGGTAGCCTTTCATTTTTTTGGGCATTTTTCTCTACTAATGAATGTCGATAGTGTACAGCACTTTGTAATTCCTGCTGTAATTACACTAAGAATTAATACACTGCAATGTTTAGTCATTGAGGAATTAAAGGACAGTTGTAACTTGTCTGGATGCAAATGGGAACCTTTCTGCCTGAAGGAGACAGCAGGGTGTAATGAATCCCATCACCCCTGTCCCCTTCCCCCCAGACATGTGTGAGGTTGAGGCTCTGTCTTTGTGCTCATGAGTGTTTTTAATTGTCCTTTCTCCATCTCTCTTCTGACAGTATGAAGTCATTCTACCAAGCACGGTATTTTTTTCCACTTTTGGTAAATCATAAATAATATGAGTTGCTGGCATTGCTTTTGTTTCCTTGTGTTTGGTTAAATATTTGTTGAGGTTTTTTGGAAGGGAAGAATTTTTCCATCCTGTGAGACACAGGGGTGCACACACACGTCTTTATGCACACATCCAAATATCTACTAACCATGAGATATGCTTATATATTTTTAAAATATTCAGTACATTTTCTCTTGTAAAAATTATTCTTAACCAAACATTATGTAGTTGAGAGAAATTACAGGAAACATAGAAATCTCTCTCAGATCTGCAGACTACTTGCTACACTGGTAATTATTTAGATGGGAGTCAGAGCATTAGACAAGAGCTCTGTGTTCATTTTCTGAATTCCTAAAAGGAAAATGAGACCTACAGCTGGGCATAAATTGTGACAAACATTGAATACCAACCTGCATCCTTCTGTATTCCCTATAAAGTCAAGGAGAGCCATAAGCAGGACAGTGGTGTTAGTTCTGGCTTGTGACTGTCAGAAGTGGGCTAGAAAGCTTCCAGCAAGGCAGAGGCTGTGGAAATGTCTCTCTGGAGATTGCAGATGTGATGGTCAGTGCTGGACACAGGCACCTTAGCAATGAAGCATCCACATGGAGCAGAGTGTCTGGAAAATATTTCCTGTTGGTAGGGTGAGTTACTTTGCATCCTGCCTGCCTGAATGCCTTGCCTGAATCAGAAACCAAATCCATCCTTGTGTTTTACCATTTCCCTGCATTTTGCAGCCAGGAATCAGCCAGTCCAAAGGTTGTAATAAAGTAAGTTTGCCCCTCCTTGACATCTGTGTAACCACAGAAAAGTGGAGCAATAAATAGAAATCCTCAATTAGTTACACAGACTTCATAATGCACAAGTGTGTAATGGTTCAGTAGAAAGTGGAGGGATGGATTAATACACTGAAAAGAACAGAACAAAATAATTGTGATGAAAGCTGCAAACTGGAGTAGTGGCCAGCACCAGTTCTTTGAACAAAAGATTGAGGTAGGCACAGAATCATGGTTTCATTAGCTGGTGGTTTAAATTATTTTCTCTTTGTAAAAGTAGAGACAGGTGAGATTAATACCAGGAGTTTTGGTCTATGCAGATCTCAGGTCTTGAGTACACTGCTGGGTTAAATTGCCCTGCTGTGCTTTGCTATGTCATTCAGTTGTTTTGCTAGAAAAAACATCCCATGTTTCACTTTGCACGATAAATTTGCAGCATCAGCCAAACCCAGGTTCAGACAGAGGGAGCTGGTTAGGAGGCTCTCTTTCAGACACTGGGAAGTTTAGAATTTTACTTTTACATTCTACCAGGAAAGTTGGTGCTATTTTGTAAAACTTGCTATTAACTTGATAACCCCTTACTAAAACTTGCACAAATAACATGTTAGCATAGGTGGAAGGGTTATGAGGGTCTATTTGATAGTTCCTTCAACTACAATAAAAGCCTCTGAAAATAGTTATCTGCTAGTCTTTGCCTTCCTTATGGTGCTTTTGGTGTTCTTTTCAAAATAGACAGAGCAGATATACCTAAATTATTAGGTATTATGTTATCAAATAAATGGTTTAGGCACTTGGAGGTACAGAGAAACAACTCATGATTTTCAAAATAAAATTCAAGTAGCCCAGGAAGGTCACTGCACTGCACAGGTGCTTTTGAAAATGCAAGTAGGCCCATGGCTTCCCTTTCAGGTTTCTAAAATCCTTTGAAAATACACTCAGTGACGCCTAAAATTTAAGTTTGCTAAGAGCCTAATTAAAAATTTAAGTTTCCAAATCTTATCAAATTTCAGTGGTATGTATGCTTCCAACTATCTTTATGAAAATGAGATGTGTGGTTTGAAGTGCCAAAATTTTCTTAGAGCACTTTCTTAACCTGGGCTCACATCTACCCCGGGGCGGGGGGGGATGGCAGAGTGAGAACAGGGAATCCTCGTTCTAGATTTCCAAAAATTGAAATAGCATTTATTCAGCTAAATCGTGCACACAGTTTACCTGCCTGATGTCAAAACCTGGTTCATGCATGTGGAGCTGGATTAAATGTTCTTGGCTGAGCTTGCTCTGACAGGCTGCTTTGGGTGATGCACTGTGAGTGTTGAGGTTCCCCATTGAGTTTTGCTCTATGGGCTTCAATGATTACCTGAACTATCTCCATGCAACATTTTTAGCCCTTCAAGGGTCATTGTTTCCTATCCATGTTAAAATCTTTTTGGGCACACTGTAGAGGCTGTTAATAAAACTGCATTTTTCAATGGGTTTATAGGGATTAGAATCTCCAATTGCTCTCATTTTTCTCTCTATATTACAGGAAGTTTCTGTGGTATATGGCTGGCAAATGTTGACATTGTACTGTTTTTTCCTGCATTTGTGGGCAATAATGGATTGAAGAGCATCTTATGGGTTTTTATTTTGCCAAAATCCATACTGGTTAGTCACATGCCTATAAATCACATTTTTCTATCTATCATTAGAGCTCCTGCTGATGATTAATGAACTGAAAGTTCTAGGACTGAGTCTTGAAGGGTGTTTAATCTAGAAATCCTTATGAAAGGACAAATAATAAATTGCTTAATAACATTTATATTTATACCAAATATTTAATGTGCTCACTTGTTTTCTGACTAAAGTGGGATAGTAATTGTGAGACTACAGGAAGAATATCGAGGGAAAATGGTAATTTTTCTTGAAGAAGTGGGAGCTGGTCACTGTTTGGCCATCAGTCCTGGGTGTTTGGGACAGTGAACTAGCCTCAGTGCTCTCATCATGTCAGATTTTCAGCAGCAATTGAGAATCCAATCCTTACTTCTAAAGGAGAGGATTCAGAATACCTGTTAATCATGGTGTTAATGTTTTCATTAGTACAAAATTTATTATTTAACTATACCTGAAGTATCATAGGCATTTTTACTTCTTCGTTTGTTTTCCAATTGGTCCTATTAGTTGTTACAGAATCCTTATTTTATCCTCCCACCTTTTTCTTAATATTTCTCTGGATAACCTTTAGATTCCTGCACCCTGCTGTAGTGCTGCAATGGTATGCTGCTTTCAGGATTTTGGCCAAAACCAGCACATCTTAGGCTAGGTCTGGAACCAATGTGAAATTACTTTTTTACACCAGCATTTTTGATTTTTAAAAATGATTTAAATTAATTGTTTTCTTTGGCATGAAAATACAAAATGACCGTCAAACAACAGCCAAGTACAGTTCAGTGGAAGAAGAAGCTGAAGCAAGCAAATTTGTGACAGAAAGAATATTGAAACTGCATTGGCAACCCTGGTTTTCCTTTATGGCAATTATTCAAATTGCTTTCAGAATCCACCTTAGTTACAGAATATGTTGTTGAATTTATCTTTTAAAGCTCATATGTACAGTAATGTAATGCAGTGATCTGATCCCCCAAAATATTTTTTGGGAGTTCATTCTTTGTTAGCAGGTACACGTGAATCTTGGCTCTGAAATAATCACTGTATTTAATACTATTTGCCAATCTAATACATGCTCGTTGTCTGGTCAGATCCTTTCTAACATGGAAATTATGATCCAGTTAACATTACATACTGACTACACAGGAATAATATTTTTCTGTATTAAATTTAATCTAAGTAAAATGCTTAGGTAGATATATATAATACTGAATTTTACCTTTTTATCTCGACTTGGTGCTGTTGATCAGAATTATCTTGGATTGCCACTCCAGAAACTCTATTGTGCTTACAGTTCTGTTTATTTTAGGACTTTATCCTAAATGAGCAAAGATTTTTAGATTTTAAAGGACCTGCACACTCACACAGAGGTGTGAAGTAAAAGCTGGCATTGTAGGACAGGAATTGAAAATATATGGATTTTTAATACAGTGTAAAAGGTCATAATTTTGAAAGTGACGGAATTATACATAGAGATGTTTTATTTTTGTTAATATGTTCCCTGAATTTAATGGTATTAGAGATAACTGGTCATGTTAGAATTTTTTTCGTCCTGTCTGTCCCTCACCAAGACTTTAGCTCCCCATTATCACAAGAAAAACTTCCTTCTTTTTTAAAGCAGGTATTTTGTGTCATCAATCCTGTTTGATTCAGTCCTGCAGAAGTTTGATCAAGCTACATATCCTCTCACTAGGATCAATTTTAACCACGAAGTATAGATTGAAATATCTGTGTGTGTCAATTTGACAAAGAGAACAGAGGAGATATCTTTACTGGAATTGTATTGCACTTGACAGATTCCTCCCCCCACCTGCAGGTATTGACAGAGCATGGGGGGATCAGGAATTGCTGCAGCTACAGCCTGGCTTGGCTGTGCCATTGCCGGTGTGTGCATTCTTCTCCCACGGAACAGTGGGAATGTACACTTTAGTTTTATGTTTATTTGGAAAAGGTGCATTTTAAGAGGCAATGGAAACTGCAGATCTGAGCTAACTTGCAAGGATAAATGACTGGTAGGAAGATATTAATCCCGTGGGCAAGTGTAAAGCCTGTCTTCTTTGAATCCCCCTTTGAATCATGCTGCAGAAAATTCTAAATGCCTGGCCGGGGCAGGTGGGATGAGCCCACTCACAGAAATTATGTGTGTGGAGCTTCTCCAGTGGCAAAACCCCTGTGTGGTGCTGGCAGAGCTCACAGTCACAGCTCCTGCATGCCAGGCTGTCTGAAGTCATCATCTTGGTGACCCAAAATGCAGCACTATCCCCCTCTGCTAAGACATGAGATGAGGGGAAATAGCTGCTTTGTTGTTTCTTTTTTTTCTTTTTTTTTTTTTTTTTTTCTTAGTTGCAGTTTAGAATCATAAAATATACTGATTTGGAAGGGACCCACAAGGGTCATCGAGTCCAACTCCTGGCCCTGCTCAGGACACCCCAACAATTCCACCCTGTGCCTCAGAGCATTGTCCAAAAGTTCCTGGAGCTGTGTCAGGCTGGTGCTGTGCCCTCATCCCTGGGGAGCCTGTGCCAGTGCACAACCACCCTCTGGGGGAAAGAACTTTTTTCTAATATTCAACCTAATTGTCTTGGGGTGACTTTACCCTAAACCAGAGCACTAATCCTCCCCTGTGCCCCTCCTCTTCCCTTCACAAAGATATTTCTTTGCAGTGAGGATTCCCTCGGGCTCCTCCTGTCCAGGCTGAGCAGACCCAGTCACACAATTTCCCCTCAAAGCCCTTCACCATCTTCATTGCCCTCCAGAAGCAGGAGGTGAAGCCAAAAAAACATGAGGTTCCAAATTTGGAGACTGGGAGGTCTCATTTGTATGTGGTTTTCCAGCAGTGTTGTGTTTTAGCTAGCAGACAATAGAGAGAAAATTGGAGAAAGTAAGGCACTCCCTCCGGGAGAAAGCATGAGGAAAAACCTGGCTTGGAAGATTCTTGACACTTCTGTTTAGTTATCTATTAGTCCATGTGCTTAAGGACCAAAGGCTCTGGTTCTGATGTCCTCTTTGCTATGGAAAATTAGGGCTCTGTTTTGCCTGTGCAGGAACCCATCCCTCAAAATTACAATCTATTCTGAAGATTATTCTTACTTAAAGAATTACTTTAGTTACAGTATATTGGCTTACTAGTCCAGCTTTATCTATAAATCTGTTTTCAGCAATACAATATCCAGTCATCTTTATTAAGGCTTTATTCTGTAAATTAATTTCTTTTTCTGATGTGGACTTTACAATAACAGTACATGACCTGCACTGACAGCAGCTTACTGAAACATAGGCTAAATGTATCTTAAAGCTCAGATGCAGAAGCAAACAAGCATATTTCATCTTGTAAATGAATGAAGTTAATTTAACACATTCAAAAACTCTGAGTTTTCCTGTGGTTCATTTCTATCTGGATCCTGAAATTGTGAATATGCATTTCAGCCTCTCTGTACACCAATGGGGCAAAAGCAATGACACAAAATCAGCATCACACTAAAATCAACATCTAGGAGGCTGAATTATCAAATGCAGTGAGTTGATATACTTCTATCACAACAGCAGATATGATTTGTGAGTCTGAATCTGTTTTATATTTTTAGTATTTTTACCCCAGAAGCATGAGCTGTGCCCTTTCATTCTTGATTGTGTGTGGTAATCACAAAAGTCACAAGACTCCAGCTCTGTGACTCTGGCAGCACAATTAGCAAGTAACTCCTTGCAACTGGCTGATTTCTCTTCCTTGACAAAAATGACCTGCAATATTTTCAGCCCAGAAATAAGTAGAATGCAGTTTGTGGTATCAAGTTATAGAGCAGAGACAAGTGAAACAGTATTGTGAAAGTTTCCTAAAGCACGGCTATGACAGAGCTAAGGAAACGAGAAGTCACCCTAATTACTGATGAGCAAAGGGATATTTTCCACTGAGTTTCCTCCTTTTTTCTCCTTTTTCTTTTTAAATGCAGGATGCTATTGTTGTAGTTCAGAAAGCCCTGGGCAGCTTAGAAATCAGGCAAAAAAATCAATAGCCCACTTGTTGAAGATAAGTGAATTAGCTTGTGTTGAATGTAACTGAGTACCTGAACACTCCAGTGAGCAGCCTTTGTTTTGTGAGAAAGGAGATTTGTGAGGTTTCTCTTCTGAGGGCTGTGGTGGTGCACATCTCAGAGTAATCACACTGAGTAAGAGGAAGGACCACTTACATAGAGAAATAATTTGTGAATTTTCGTTCATTCTGTCTTGTTCCTGTTTACCATGCTGAGCAGATTTCCAATGGTTTCAAAAAAGATGATGAATCTCATAGAAGAATTTTAGTGAACAATAACAAAGGGGATCAGAGTAAGTAGTGTATTACACAGAAGTTTTTAATGGGGCAAATTCAAGAGTTCTTTCCTGCTCTGTGCAGGCTCAGGTTCTTTCCTTTCACATCTGTCAGATCTTTAGGACACTCCTCTCAAATGTCTGTGTACTGCAGGAAGGAAATGCTTCTGTCCAGTGTGGTCAGTATCCAGAACACTCCTAATTCCCATATCCAGAGAGAGCAGCTCCCTTTCTGCTCCTGACACACAGGACGTGCAGTGCCTGGCTGCCCTGCCCTCCTACAGCCTGGGAAACAGCTCTGAGCTCTTCCTGCTTTGCCACTGGCCTCAGTGGTCATTGTGCTGTCACTAAGATGATGTTGTCCCAGTCCAGCTGCTTCTGAGTCTCTGGTCTGTCTTCAGAAGTGGGACAGAAATGCAGAGAGGTTCTTACCACAACTTTACACCTTCCTGATCCTTGAGTGAGTTCCCAGCTCGGTGCTAACAGGACAGAGTGGGAGGATTCCTCAAAGTGCCCCCTGGACATTGATAGTCCTGGAGGCCACATGGCAGTGGGGGATGGCCTTAACTGCTGTTGACAACTCATAATTTCTTTCTGAATAATCGGTTAGAGAGGTCTGAAGGCAGGGGACACATGGGCTGTGTTCTGGATAAGGACCCTGTTGTTCTGTGATGTGCAGCCACAGTGAGGAGGAACAGGCCCAGCCAGTCAGACCTGGCACAGTGTTCCCATCTCATCCTGTTCTCTCTGAGCAGCTCAAAATCATCCTGCTTAAAATCATCCTGCTTAACTTCACAGAGTCTCTAGCAGAATTGTCACCTGGACACGTCAAACACAGGGTTAGAGGAGTTTAGGTCTCGTACCAGTTGGCTTCCATTCATTATTTATGTTATGTATTTGGTGTCAACCTCATGAGTTTTTAAGACAACCCTCGTGGCTTTTAGCTGTAGGGGTGGCAGGGCAGACTCATCAGTTCTGGTAGCTGGTTATTTGTTAAAGCAGTTACCTGCTGCTTTTTGCAGTGGTTGTTCTGCCTCTTCCAAACAGCCTTAAAGGCACCAGCTTTTTTCTACCTGTGCTCACAGCCATGTAAGCAGAAGGTTCAGTGCCCAAACATTGATGAACCTCCTCTTTTCAGGTTAGCAGGGCTGGCAGCACTGGTGACAGATCACCTTGGCTCATTTCCCTCAGTCAGGCCATCAGGGCTGGGAAGCAAAACTTTTAAATGTTGTCTGTGCTGGCTTGTTTTCAGCTAAAATAAATCAGGTCTGCAGTTCCTCCTACATGGTACAAAGGAGGAACCCTTAAACAGTTTCTGAAGAATAAATCTGGCTTTTGCTAGTTTAGCATTCCTGAGCTGTGGGAGTTATGACAGCCTGAGACTTTAGCCAGGGCCCTTTCCTTTTGGGAGAGCTGGTATCAGAAACATGATCCTGTCTTCAGTGATGGTGTCTGGGAAGGGTTTCAGATGTGCTCAGTCCTTCAGTGTGCATCCCACGGCTCAGGACAGGAGCTGAGCCTCACCTCCTGTTTCCCATTCTGCTTTTTGCAGCTCAAGCTGGGCACCTGTAGGCTCCTGTTCATGCAGTCCCCATGGCTGGAGAGACTCTGTAGGATTTCTCCTGTAATTACTTCTCCCTGCTGCTGGGGACACTGTGACATTAGGTATGACAGTATCCAGGATGCCTTGTAGCCTTGCCACCCTGCCTGTCCTACAGTTTTCCTTAGTTGGTGCAGTTAACACCTGAGTTTGTTGGAGAAAATGTGCTGGCACAGGGAAGACGCTGATGGGAGGGACCACAGGAGCATGGGATATGGAGAATTAACCAGGGCTTGTGGAGCATCATCAGCTGAGGCTTCTCCCATCTGTCCCAGAAAAATTAGGCTCCTGCATCATTCCCCAAAAGTGCTCTTTCTTTCCCCAGGAATGGAGAGTCTCCCTGCTCACCTGCAATTGCTTTATGTCTTGTTCTTCAAATTCCCCAGCACCATCTTTTGCCATCTCTAGGGTTTAAGTTTTCACTGTCCTTCCATTCTTTTTCTTCCCCACTTGTGTATCTATAGCTGTAAGGAGAAAGCTCATCCCAAGCCAAGCTTGCTGGAAAAGGCTGTGCAGGGAATCAGGGGCAAGAAT